>JAUIMM010000069.1:13547500-15012500 GCA_031769625.1 Taudactylus pleione
CATTCTCCTATACATCACTGTACATAGCACCTGCCGCATGGCTTTGTGCTCTCAGCATTCTCCTATAGATCACTGTACATAGTACCTGCCGCATGGCTTTGTGCTCTCAGCATTCTCCTATACATCACTGTACATAGCACCTGCCGCATGGCTTTGTGCTCTCAGCATTCTCCTATAGATCACTGTACATAGTACCTGCCGCATGGCTTTGTGCTCTTAGCATTCTCCTATAGATCACTGTACATAGTACCTGTCGCATGGCTTTGTGCTCTCAGCATTCTCCTATAGATCACTGTACATAGTACCTGCCGCATGGCTTTGTGCTCTCAGCATTCTCCTATAGATCACTGTACATAGTACCTGCCGCATGGCTTTGTGCTCTCAGCATTCTCCTATAGATCACTGTACATAGTACCTGCCGCATGGCTTTGTGCTCTCTGCATTCTCCTATACATCTCTGTACATAGTACCTGCCGCATGGCTTTGTGCTCCCAGCATTCTCCTATAGATCACTGTACATAGTACCTGCCGCATGGCTTTGTGCTGTCAGCATTCTCCTATAGATCACTGTACATAGCACCTGCCGCATGGCTTTGTGCTCTCAGCAATCTCCTATAGATCACTGTACATAGTACCTGACGCATGGCTTTGTGCTGTCAGAATTCTCCTATAGATCACTGTACATAGCACCTGCCGCATGGCTTTGTGCTCCCAGCATTCTCCTATAGATCACTGTACATAGTACCTGACGCATGGCTTTGTGCTCTCAGCATTCTCCTATAGATCACTGTACATAGTACCTGCCGCATGGCGTTGTGCTCTCTGCATTCTCCTATAGATTACTGTACATAGCACCTGCTACATGGCTTTGTGCTCTCAGCATTCTCCTATAGATCACTGTACATAGTACCTGCCGCATGGCTCTGTGCTCTCAGCATTCTCCTATACCTCACTGTACATAGCACCTGACGCATGGCTCCTATACATCACTGTACATAGTACCTTCCGCATGGCTTTGTGCTCTCAGCATTCTCCTATAGATCACTGTACATAGCACCTGCCGCATGGCTTTGTGCTCTCAGCATTCTCCTATAGATCACTGTACATAGCACCTGACGCATGGTTCCTATACATCACTGTACATAGTACCTTCCGCATGGCTTTGTGCTCTCAGCATTCTCCTATAGATCACTGTACATAGCACCTGCCGCATGGCTTTGTGCTCTCTGCATTCTCCTATAGATTACTGTACATAGCACCTGCCGCATGGCTTTGTGCTCTCAGCATTCTCCTATAGATCACTGTACATAGTACCTGACGCATGGCTTTGTGCTCTCAGCATTCTCCTATAGATCACTGTACATAGTATCTGCCGCATGGCTTTGTGCTCTCTGCATTCTCCTAGACATCTCTGTACATAGTACCTGCCGCATGGCTTTGTGCTCTCAGCATTCTCCTATAGATCACTGTACATAGTACCTGCCGCATGGCTTTGTGCTCTCTGCATTCTCCTATAGATCACTGTACATAGCACCTGCCGCATGGCTTTGTGCTCTCAGCATTCTCCTATAGATCACTGTACATAGCACCTGCCGCATGGCTTTGTGCTCTCAGCATTCTCCTATAGATCACTGTACATAGTACCTGCCGCATGGCTTTGTGCTCTCTGCATTCTCCTATACATCTCTGTACATAGTACCTGCCGCATGGCTTTGTGCTCCCAGCATTCTCCTATAGATCACTGTACATAGTACCTGACGCATGGCTTTGTGCTCTCTGCATTCTCCTATAGATCACTGTATATAGCACCTGCCGCATGGCTTTGTGCTCTGAGCATTCTCCTATACAACACTGTACATAGTACCTGCCGCATGGCTTTGTGCTCTCAGCATTCTCGTATACATCACTGTAGATAGCACCTGCCGCATGGCTTTGTGCTCTCAGCATTCTCCTATAGATCACTGTACATAGCACCTGACGCATGGCTTTGTGCTCTCAGCATTCTCCTATAGATCACTGTACATAGTACCTGCCGCATGGCTTTGTGCTCTCAGCATTCTCCTATAGATCACTGTACATAGTAGCTGCTGCATGGCTTTGTGCTCTCAGCATTCTCCTATAGATCACTGTACATAGTACCTGCAGCTTGGCTTTGTGCTCTCAGCATTCTCCTATAGATCACTGTACATAGTACCTGCCGCATGGCTTTGTGCTCTCTGCATTCTCCTATACATCTCTGTACATAGTACCTGCCGCATGGCTTTGTGCTCCCAGCATTCTCCTATAGATCACTGTACATAGTACCTGCCGCATGGCTTTGTGCTCTCAGCATTCTCCTATAGATCACTGTACATAGCACCTGCCGCATGGCTTTGTGCTCTCAGCAATCTCCTATAGATCACTGTACATAGTACCTGCCGCATGGCTTTGTGCTCCCAGCATTCTCCTATAGATCACTGTACATAGTACCTGACGCATGGCTTTGTGCTCTCAGCATTCTCCTATAGATCACTGTACATAGTACCTGCCGCATGGCGTTGTGCTCTCTGCATTCTCCTATAGATTACTGTACATAGCACCTGCTACATGGCTTTGTGCTCTCAGCATTCTCCTATAGATCACTGTACATAGTACCTGCCGCATGGCTCTGTGCTCTCAGCATTCTCCTATACCTCACTGTACATAGCACCTGATGCATGGCTCCTATACATCACTGTACATAGTACCTTCCGCATGGCTTTGTGCTCTCAGCATTCTCCTATAGATCACTGTACATAGTACCTTCCGCATGGCTTTGTGCTCTCAGCATTCTCCTATATATCACTGTACATAGTACCTGGCGCATGGCTTTGTGCTCTCTGCATTCTCCTATAGATCACTGTACATAGCACCTGCCGCATGGCTTTGTGCTCTCTGCATTCTCCTAGACATCTCTGTACATAGTACCTGCCGCATGGCTTTGTGCTCTCAGCATTCTCCTATATATCACTGTACATAGTACCTGCCGCATGGCTTTGTGCTCTCAGCATACTCGTATACATCACTGTACATAGTACCTGCCGCATGGCTTTGTGCTCTCGGCATTCTCCTATAGATCACTGTACATAGTACCTGCCGCATGGCTTTGTGCTCTCTGCATTCTCCTATAGATCACTGTACATAGTACCTGCCGCATGGCTTCTATACATCACTGTACATAGTACCTGCCGCATGGCTTGGTGCTCTCAGCATTCTCCTATATATCACTGTACATAGCACCTGCCGCATGGCTTTGTCCTCTCAGCATTCTCCTATAGATCACTGTACATAGCACCTGCCGCATGGCTTTGTGCTCTCAGCATTCTCCTATACATCACTGTACATAGCACCTGCCGCATGGCTTTGTGCTCTCAGCATTCTCCTATAGATCACTGTACATAGCACCTGACGCATGGCTTTGTGCTCTCAGCATTCTCCTATAGATCACTGTACATAGCACCTGCCGCATGGCTTTGTGCTCTCAGCATTTTCCTATAGATCACTGTACATAGCACCTGCCGCATGGCTTTGTGCTCTCAGCATTCTCCTATAGATTACAGTACATAGCACCTGCCGCATGGCTTTGTGCTCTCAGCATTCTCCTATACATCACTGTACATAGCACCTGCCGCATGGCTTTGTGCTCTCAGCATTCTCCTATAGATCACTGTACATAGCACCTGCCGCATGGCTTTGTGCTCTCAGCATTCTCCTATAGATCACTGTACATAGTACCTGCCGCATGGCTTTGTGCTCTCAGCATTCTCCTATAGATCACTGTACATAGCACCTGCTGCATGGCTTTGTGCTCTCAGCATTCTCCTATATATCACTGTACATAGTACCTGCCGCATGGCTTTGTGCTCTCAGCATTCTCCTATAGATTACTGTACATAGCACCTGCCGCATGGCTTTGTGCTCTCTGCATTCTCCTATAGATCACTGTACATAGCACCTGCCGCATGGCTTTGTGCTCTCTGCATTCTCCTATAGATCACTGTACATAGCACCTGCCGCATGGCTTTCTGCTCTCAGCATTCTCCTATAGATCACTGTACATAGCACCTGCCGCATGGCTTTGTGCTCTCAGCATTCTCCTATAGATCACTGTACATAGTACCTGCCGCATGGCTTTGTGCTCTCAGCATTCTCCTATAGATCACTGTACATAGTATCTGCCGCATGGCTTTGTGCTCTCTGCATTCTCCTAGACATCTCTGTACATAGTACCTGCCGCATGGCTTTGTGCTCTCAGCATTCTCCTATATATCACTGTACATAGTACCTGCCGCATGGCTTTGTGCTCTCTGCATTCTCCTATAGATCACTGTACATAGCACCTGCCGCATGGCTTTGTGCTCTCAGCATTCTCCTATAGATCACAGTACATAGTACCTGCCGCATTGCTTTGTGCTCTCAGCATTTTCCTATATATCACTGTACATAGTACCTGCCGCATGGCTTTGTGCTCTCTGCATTCTCCTATAGATCACTGTATATAGCACCTGCCGCATGGCTTTGTGCTCTGAGCATTCTCCTATACATCACTGTACATAGTACCTGCCGCATGGCTTTGTGCTCTCAGCATTCTCCTATACATCACTGTACATAGTACCTGCCGCATGGCTTTGTGCTCTCGGCATTCTCCTATAGATCACTGTACATAGTACCTGCCGCATGGCTTTGTGCTCTCTGCATTCTCCTATATATCACTGTACATAGTACCTACCGCATGGCTTCTATACATCACTGTACATAGTACCTGCCGCATGGCTTCTATACATCACTGTACATAGTACCTGCCGCATGGCTTTGTGCTCTCAGCATTCTCCTATATATCACTGTACATAGTACCTACCGCATGGCTTCTATACATCACTGTACATAGTACCTGCCGCATGGCTTTGTGCTCTCAGCATTCTCCTATATATCACTGTACATAGCAACTGCCGCATGGCTTTGTGCTCTCAGCATTCTCCTATAGATCACTGTACATAGTACCTGCCGCATGGCTTTGTGCTCTCAGCATTCTCCTATAGATCACTGTACATAGTACCTGCCGCATGGCTTTGTGCTCTCAGCATTCTCCTATAGATCACTGTACATAGTACCTGCCGCATGGCTTTGTGCTCTCTGCATTCTCCTATACATCATTGTACATAGTACCTGCCGCATGTCTTTGTGCTCTCAGCATTCTCCTATAGATCACTGTACATAGTACCTGCCGCATGGCTTTGTGCTCTCTGCATTCTCCTATACATCTCTGTACATAGTACCTGCCGCATGGCTTTGTGCTCTCAGCATTCTCCTATACATCACTGTACATAGCACCTGCCGCATGGCTTTGTGCTCTCAGCATTCTCCTATAGATCACTGTACATAGTACCTGCCGCATGGCTTTGTGCTCTCAGCATTCTCCTATACATCACTGTACATAGCACCTGCCGCATGGCTTTGTGCTCTCAGCATTCTCCTATAGATCACTGTACATAGTACCTGCCGCATGGCTTTGTGCTCTTAGCATTCTCCTATAGATCACTGTACATAGTACCTGTCGCATGGCTTTGTGCTCTCAGCATTCTCCTATAGATCACTGTACATAGTACCTGCCGCATGGCTTTGTGCTCTCAGCATTCTCCTATAGATCACTGTACATAGTACCTGCCGCATGGCTTTGTGCTCTCAGCATTCTCCTATAGATCACTGTACATAGTACCTGCCGCATGGCTTTGTGCTCTCTGCATTCTCCTATACATCTCTGTACATAGTACCTGCCGCATGGCTTTGTGCTCCCAGCATTCTCCTATAGATCACTGTACATAGTACCTGCCGCATGGCTTTGTGCTGTCAGCATTCTCCTATAGATCACTGTACATAGCACCTGCCGCATGGCTTTGTGCTCTCAGCAATCTCCTATAGATCACTGTACATAGTACCTGACGCATGGCTTTGTGCTGTCAGAATTCTCCTATAGATCACTGTACATAGCACCTGCCGCATGGCTTTGTGCTCCCAGCATTCTCCTATAGATCACTGTACATAGTACCTGACGCATGGCTTTGTGCTCTCAGCATTCTCCTATAGATCACTGTACATAGTACCTGCCGCATGGCGTTGTGCTCTCTGCATTCTCCTATAGATTACTGTACATAGCACCTGCTACATGGCTTTGTGCTCTCAGCATTCTCCTATAGATCACTGTACATAGTACCTGCCGCATGGCTCTGTGCTCTCAGCATTCTCCTATACCTCACTGTACATAGCACCTGACGCATGGCTCCTATACATCACTGTACATAGTACCTTCCGCATGGCTTTGTGCTCTCAGCATTCTCCTATAGATCACTGTACATAGCACCTGCCGCATGGCTTTGTGCTCTCAGCATTCTCCTATAGATCACTGTACATAGCACCTGACGCATGGTTCCTATACATCACTGTACATAGTACCTTCCGCATGGCTTTGTGCTCTCAGCATTCTCCTATAGATCACTGTACATAGCACCTGCCGCATGGCTTTGTGCTCTCTGCATTCTCCTATAGATTACTGTACATAGCACCTGCCGCATGGCTTTGTGCTCTCAGCATTCTCCTATAGATCACTGTACATAGTACCTGACGCATGGCTTTGTGCTCTCAGCATTCTCCTATAGATCACTGTACATAGTATCTGCCGCATGGCTTTGTGCTCTCTGCATTCTCCTAGACATCTCTGTACATAGTACCTGCCGCATGGCTTTGTGCTCTCAGCATTCTCCTATAGATCACTGTACATAGTACCTGCCGCATGGCTTTGTGCTCTCTGCATTCTCCTATAGATCACTGTACATAGCACCTGCCGCATGGCTTTGTGCTCTCAGCATTCTCCTATAGATCACTGTACATAGCACCTGCCGCATGGCTTTGTGCTCTCAGCATTCTCCTATAGATCACTGTACATAGTACCTGCCGCATGGCTTTGTGCTCTCTGCATTCTCCTATACATCTCTGTACATAGTACCTGCCGCATGGCTTTGTGCTCCCAGCATTCTCCTATAGATCACTGTACATAGTACCTGACGCATGGCTTTGTGCTCTCTGCATTCTCCTATAGATCACTGTATATAGCACCTGCCGCATGGCTTTGTGCTCTGAGCATTCTCCTATACAACACTGTACATAGTACCTGCCGCATGGCTTTGTGCTCTCAGCATTCTCGTATACATCACTGTAGATAGCACCTGCCGCATGGCTTTGTGCTCTCAGCATTCTCCTATAGATCACTGTACATAGCACCTGACGCATGGCTTTGTGCTCTCAGCATTCTCCTATAGATCACTGTACATAGTACCTGCCGCATGGCTTTGTGCTCTCAGCATTCTCCTATAGATCACTGTACATAGTAGCTGCTGCATGGCTTTGTGCTCTCAGCATTCTCCTATAGATCACTGTACATAGTACCTGCAGCTTGGCTTTGTGCTCTCAGCATTCTCCTATAGATCACTGTACATAGTACCTGCCGCATGGCTTTGTGCTCTCTGCATTCTCCTATACATCTCTGTACATAGTACCTGCCGCATGGCTTTGTGCTCCCAGCATTCTCCTATAGATCACTGTACATAGTACCTGCCGCATGGCTTTGTGCTCTCAGCATTCTCCTATAGATCACTGTACATAGCACCTGCCGCATGGCTTTGTGCTCTCAGCAATCTCCTATAGATCACTGTACATAGTACCTGCCGCATGGCTTTGTGCTCCCAGCATTCTCCTATAGATCACTGTACATAGTACCTGACGCATGGCTTTGTGCTCTCAGCATTCTCCTATAGATCACTGTACATAGTACCTGCCGCATGGCGTTGTGCTCTCTGCATTCTCCTATAGATTACTGTACATAGCACCTGCTACATGGCTTTGTGCTCTCAGCATTCTCCTATAGATCACTGTACATAGTACCTGCCGCATGGCTCTGTGCTCTCAGCATTCTCCTATACCTCACTGTACATAGCACCTGATGCATGGCTCCTATACATCACTGTACATAGTACCTTCCGCATGGCTTTGTGCTCTCAGCATTCTCCTATAGATCACTGTACATAGTACCTTCCGCATGGCTTTGTGCTCTCAGCATTCTCCTATATATCACTGTACATAGTACCTGGCGCATGGCTTTGTGCTCTCTGCATTCTCCTATAGATCACTGTACATAGCACCTGCCGCATGGCTTTGTGCTCTCTGCATTCTCCTAGACATCTCTGTACATAGTACCTGCCGCATGGCTTTGTGCTCTCAGCATTCTCCTATATATCACTGTACATAGTACCTGCCGCATGGCTTTGTGCTCTCTGCATTCTCCTATAGATCACTGTACATAGCACCTGCCGCATGGCTTTGTGCTCTCAGCATTCTCCTATAGATCACTGTACATAGCACCTGCCGCATGGCTTTGTGCTCTCAGCATTCTCCTATAGATCACTGTACATAGCACCTGACGCATGGCTTTGTGCTCTCAGCATTCTCCTATATATCACTGTACATAGTACCTGCCGCATGGCTTTGTGCTCTCTGCATTCTCCTATAGATCACTGTAAATAGCACCTGCCACATGGCTTTGTGCTCTGAGCATTCTCCTATACATCACTGTACATAGTACCTGCCGCATGGCTTTGTGCTCTCAGCATACTCGTATACATCACAGTACATAGTACCTGCCGCATGGCTTTGTGCTCTCGGCATTCTACCATAGATCACTGTACATAGTACCTGCCGCATGGCTTTGTGCTCTCGGCATTCTCCTATAGATCACTGTACATAGTACCTGCCGCATGGCTTTGTGCTCTCTGCATTCTCCTATAGATCACTGTACATAGTACCTGCCGCATGGCTTTGTGCTCTCAGCATTCTCCTATAGATCACTGAACATAGTACCTGCCGCATGGCTTTGTGCTCTCTGCATTCTCCTATACATCTCTGTACATAGTACCTGCCGCATGGCTTTGTGCTCTCAGCATTCTCCTATACATCACTGTACATAGCACCTGCCGCATGGCTTTGTGCTCTCAGCATTCTCCTATAGATCACTGTACATAGTACCTGCCGCATGGCTTTGTGCTCTCAGCATTCTCCTATACATCACTGTACATAGCACCTGACGCATGGCTCCTATACATCACTGTACATAGTACCTTCCGCATGGCTTTGTGCTCTCAGCATTCTCCTATAGATCACTGTACATAGCACCTGCCGCATGGCTCTGTGCTCTCAGCATTCTCCTATAGATCACTGTACATAGTACCTGCCGCATGGCTTTGTGCTCTCGGCATTCTCCTATAGATCACTGTACATAGTACGTGACGCATGGCTTTGTGCTCTCAGCATTCACCTATAGATCATTGTATATAGTACCTGCCGCATGGCTTTGTGCTCTCAGCATTCTCCTATACATCAGTGTACATAGTACCTGCCGCATGGCTTTGTGCTCTCAGCATTCTCCTATACATCACTGTACATAGCAACTGACGCATGGCTTTGTGCTCTCAGCATTCTCCTATAGATCACTGTACATAGTACCTGACGCATGGCTTTGTGCTCTCAGCATTCTCCTATAGATTACTGTACATAGCACCTGCCGCATGGCTTTGTGCTCTCAGCCTTCTCCTATAGATCACTGTACATAGTACCTTCCGCATGGCTTTGTGCTCTCAGCATTCTCCTATAGATTACTGTACATAGCACCTACCGCATGGCTTTGTGCTCTCAGCCTTCTCCTATAGATCACTGTACATAGTACCTTCCGCATGGCTTTGTGCTCTCAGCATTCTCCTATAGATCACTGTACATAGCACCTGACGCATGGCTTTGTGCTCTCAGCATTCTCCTATATATCACTGTACATAGTACCTGCCGCATGGCTTTGTGCTCTCTGCATTCTCCTATAGATCACTGTAAATAGCACCTGCCACATGGCTTTGTGCTCTGAGCATTCTCCTATACATCACTGTACATAGTACCTGCCGCATGGCTTTGTGCTCTCAGCATACTCGTATACATCACTGTACATAGTACCTGCCGCATGGCTTTGTGCTCTCGGCATTCTCCTATAGATCACTGTACATAGTACCTGCGGCATGGCTTTGTGCTCTCTGCATTCTCCTATAGATCACTGCACATAGTACCTGCCGCATGGCTTCTATACATCACTGTACATAGTACCTGCCGCATGGCTTGGTGCTCTCAGCATTCTCCTATATATCACTGTACATAGCACCTGCCGCATGGCTTTGTCCTCTCAGCATTCTCCTATAGATCACTGTACATAGCACCTGCCGCATGGCTTTGTGCTCTCAGCATTCTCCTATAGATAACTGTACATAGCACCTGCCGCATGGCTTTGTGCTCTCAGCATTCTCCTATAGATCACTGTACATAGTACCTGCCGCATGGCTTTGTGCTCTCAGCATTCTCCTATACATCACTGTACATAGCACCTGCCGCATGGCTTTGTGCTCTCAGCATTCTCCTATACATCACTGTACATAGCACCTGCCGCATGGCTTTGTGCTCTCAGCATTCTCCTATAGATCACTGTACATAGCACCTGCCGCATGGCTTTGTGCTCTCAGCATTCTCCTATAGATCACTGTACATAGCACCTGACGCATGGCTTTGTGCTCTCAGCATTCTCCTATAGATCACTGTACATAGCACCTGACGCATGGCTTTGTGCTCTCAGCATTCTCCTATAGATCACTGTACATAGCACCTGACGCATGGCTTTGTGCTCTCAGCATTCTCCTATAGATCACTGTACATAGTACCTGACGCATGGCGTTGTGCTCTCAGCATTCTCCTATAGATCACTGTACATAGCACCTGCCGCATTGCTTTGTGCTCTCAGCATTCTCCTATAGATCACTGTACATAGCACCTGCCGCATGGCTTTGTGCTCTCAGCATTCTCCAATAGATTACAGTACATAGCACCTGCCGCATGGCTTTGCGCTCTCAGCATTCTCCTATAGATCACTGTACATAGCACCTGCCGCATGGCTTTGTGCTCTCAGCATTCTCCTATAGATCACTGTACATAGTACCTGCCGCATGGCTTTGTGCTCTCAGCATTCTCCTATAGATCACTGTACATAGTACCTGACGCATGGCTCTGTGCTCTCAGCATTCTCCTATACATCACTGTACATAGCATCTGCCGCATGGCTTTGTGCTCTCAGCATTCTCCTACAGATCACTGTACATAGCACCTGCCGCATGGCTTTGTGCTCCCAGCATTCTCCTATAGATCACTGTACATAGCACCTGACGCATGGCTCCTATACATCACTGTACATAGTACCTTCCACATGGCTTTGTGCTCTCAGCATTCTCCTATAGATCACTGTACATAGCACCTGCCGCATGGCTCTGTGCTCTCAGCATTCTCCTATAGATCACTGTACATAGTACCTGCCGAATGGCTTTGTGCTCTCGGCATTCTCCTATAGATCACTGTACATAGTACCTGACGCATGGCTTTGTGCTCTCAGCATTCTCCTATAGATCACTGTATATAGTACCTGCCGCATGGCTTTGTGCTCTCAGCATTGTCCTATACATCAGTGTACATAGTACCTGCCGCATGGCTTTGTGCTCTCAGCATTCTCCTATACATCACTGTACATAGCACCTGACGCATGGCTTTGTGCTCTCAGCATTCTCCTATAGATTACTGTACATAGCACCTGACGCATGGCTTTGTGCTCTCAGCATTCTCCTATAGATCACTGTACATAGCACCTGACGCATGGCTTTGTGCTCTCAGCATTCTCCTATAGATTACTGTACATAGCACCTGCCGCATGGCTTTGTGCTCTCAGCATTCTCCTATAGATCACTGTACATAGTACCTGACGCATGGCTTTGTGCTCTCAGCATTCTCCTATAGATCACTGTACATAGCACCTGCCGCATGGCTTTGTGCTCTCAGCATTCTCCTATAGATCACTGTACATAGCACCTGCCGCATGGCTTTGTGCTGTCAGCATTCTCCTATAGATCACTGTACATAGCACCTGCCGCATGGCTTTGTGCTGTCAGCATTCTCCTATAGATCACTGTACATAGCACCTGCCGCATTGCTTTGTGCTCTCAGCATTCTCCTATAGATCACTATACATAGAACCTGCCGCATGGCTTTGTGCTCTCTGCATTCTCCTATAGATTACTATACATAGCACCTGCCGCATGGCTTTGTGCTCTCAGCATTCTCCTATACATCACTGTACATAGCACCTGCCGCATGGCTTTGTGCTCCCAGCATTCTCCTATAGATCACTGTACATAGCACCTGACGCATGGCTCCTATACATCACTGTACATAGTACCTTCCGCATGGCTTTGTGCTCTCAGTATTCTCCTATAGATCACTGTACATAGCAGCTGCCGCATGGCTCTGTGCTCTCAGCATTCTCCTATAGATCACTGTACATAGTACCTGCCGCATGGCTTTGTGCTCTCAGCATTCTCCTATAGATCACTGTACATAGTACCTGCTGCATGGCTTTGTGCTCTCAGCATTCTCCTATAGATCACTGTACATAGTACCTGCCGTATGGCTTTGTGTTCTCTGCATTCTCCTATACATCTCTGTACATAGTACCTGCCGCATGGCTTTGTGCTCCCAGCATTCTCCTATAGATCACTGTACATAGTACCTGCCGCATGGCTTTGTGCTCTCAGCATTCTCCTATAGATCACTGTACATAGCACCTGCCGCATGGCTTTGTGCTCTCAGCAATCTCCTATAGATCACTGTACATAGTACCTGCCGCATGGCTTTGTGCTCCCAGCATTCTCCTATAGATCACTGTACATAGTACCTGACGCATGGCTTTGTGCTCTCAGCATTCTCCTATAGATCACTGTACATAGTACCTGCCGCATGGCGTTGTGCTCTCTGCATTCTCCTATAGATTACTGTACATAGCACCTGCTACATGGCTTTGTGCTCTCAGCATTCTCCTATAGATCACTGTACATAGTACCTGTCGCATGGCTCTGTGCTCTCAGCATTCTCCTATACCTCACTGTACATAGCACCTGACGCATGGCTCCTATACATCACTGTACATAGTACCTTCCGCATGGCTTTGTGCTCTCAGCATTCTCCTATACATCACTGTACATAGTACCTTCCGCATGGCTTTGTGCTCTCAGCATTCTCCTATATATCACTGTACATAGTACCTGGCGCATGGCTTTGTGCTCTCTGCATTCTCCTATAGATCACTGTACATAGCACCTGCCGCATGGCTTTGTGCTCTCAGCATTCTCCTATAGATCACTGTACATAGCACCTGCCGCATGGCTTTGTGCTCTCAGCATTCTCCTATAGATCACTGTACATAGCACCTGACGCATGGCTTTGTGCTCTCAGCATTCTCCTATATATCACTGTACATAGTACCTGCCGCATGGCTTTGTGCTCTCTGCATTCTCCTATAGGTCACTGTAAATAGCACCTGCCACATGGCTTTGTGCTCTGAGCATTCTCCTATACATCACTGTACATAGTACCTGCCGCATGGCTTTGTGCTCTCAGCATACTCGTATACATCACTGTACATAGTACCTGCCGCATGGCTTTGTGCTCTCGGCATTCTCCTATAGATCACTGTACATAGTACCTGCCGCATGGCTTTGTGCTCTCTGCATTCTCCTATAGATCACTGTACATAGTACCTGCCGCATGGCTTCTATACATCACTGTACATAGTACCTGCCGCATGGCTTGGTGCTCTCAGCATTCTCCTATATATCACTGTACATAGCACCTTCCGCATGGCTTTGTCCTCTCAGCATTCTCCTATAGATCACTGTACATAGCACCTGCCGCATGGCTTTGTGCTCTCAGCATTCTCCTATAGATAACTGTACATAGTACCTGACGCATTGCTTTGTACTCTCAGCATTCTCCTATAGATCACTGTACATAGTACCTGACGCATGGCTTTGTGCTCTCAGCATTCTCCTATATATCACTGTACATAGCACCTGACGCATGGCTTTGTGCTCTCAGCATTCTCCTATAGATCACTGTACATAGTACCTGACGCATTGCTTTGTGCTCTCAGCATTCTCCCATAGATCACTGTACATAGCACCTGCCGCATGGCTTTGTGCTCTCAGCATTCTCCTATATATCACTGTACATAGCACCTGACGCATGGCTTTGTGCTCTCAGCATTCTCCTATAGATTACTGTACATAGTACCTGCCGCATGTCTTCTATACATCACTGTACATAGTACCTGCCGCATGGCTTTGTGCTCTCAGCATTCTCCTATAGATCACTGTACATAGTACTTGCCGCATGGCATTGTGCTCTCAGCATTCTCCTATACATCACTGTACATAGCACTTGACGCATGGCTTTGTGCTCTCAGCATTCTCCTATAGATCACTGTACAAAGCACCTGCCGCATGGCTTTGTGCTCTCAGCATTCTCCTATACATCACTGTACATAGTACCTGACGCATGGCTTTGTGCTCTCAGCATTCTCCTATACATCACTGTACATAGTACCTGCCGCATGGCTTTGTGCTCTCAGCATTCTCCTATACATCACTGTACATAGCACCTGCCGCATGGCTTTGTGCTCTCAGCATTCTCCTATACATCACTGTACATAGTACCTGCCACATGGCTTTGTGCTCTCAGCATTCTCCTATAGATCACTGTACATAGCACCTGCCGCATGGCTTTGTGCTCTCAGCATTCTCCTATATATCACTGTACATAGCACCTGATGCATGGCTTTGTGCTCTCAGAATTCTCCTATAGATCACTGTACATAGTACCTGACGCATTGCTTTGTGCTCTCAGCATTCTCCTATAGATCACTGTACATAGCACCTGCCGCATGGCTTTGTGCTCTCAGCATTCTCCTATAGATCACTGTACATAGCACCTGCCGCATGGCTTTGTGCTCTCAGCATTCTCCTATACATCACTGTACATAGTACCTGCCGCATGGCTTTGTGCTCTCAGCATTCTCCTATAGATCACTGTACATAGTACCTACCGCATGGCTTTGTGCTCTCAGCATTCTCCTATAGATTACTGTACATAGCTAGCACCTGCCGCATGGCTTTGTGCTCTCAGCATTCTCCTATAGATAACTGTACATAGTACCTGCCGCATGGCTTTGTGCTCCCAGCATTCTCCTATAGATCACTGTACATAGTACCTGACGCATGGCTTTGAGCTCTCAGCATTCTCCTATAGATCACTGTACATAGTACCTGCCGCATGGCTTTGTGCTCTCTGCATTCTCCTATACATCACTGTACATAGCACCTGCCGCATGGCTTTGTGCTCTCAGCATTCTCCTATAGATCACTGTACATAGTACCTGCCGCATGGCTTTGTGCTCTCAGCATTCTCCTATACATCACTGTACATAGCACCTGCCGCATGGCTTTGTGCTCTCAGCATTCTCCTATAGATCACTGTACAAAGCACCTGCCGCATGGCTTTGTGCTCTCAGCATTCTCCTATACATCACTGTACATAGTACCTGACGCATGGCTTTGTGCTCTCAGCATTCTCCTATACATCACTGTACATAGTACCTGCCGCATGGCTTTGTGCTCTCAGCATTCTCCTATACATCACTGTACATAGCACCTGCCGCATGGCTTTGTGCTCTCTGCATTCTCCTATACATCACTGTACATAGTACCAGCCACATGGCTTTGTGCTCTCAGCATTCTCCTATAGATCACTGTACATAGCACCTGCCGCATGGCTTTGTGCTCTCAGCATTCTCCTATATATCACTGTACATAGTACCTGACGCATGGCTTTGTGCTCTCAGCATTCTCCTATAGATCACTGTACATAGCACCTGCCGCATGGCTTTGTGCTCTCAGCATTCTCCTATAGATCACTGTACATAGCACCTGCCGCATGGCTTTGTGCTCTCAGCATTCTCCTATACATCACTGTACATAGTACCTGCCGCATGGCTTTGTGCTCTCAGCATTCTCCTATAGATCACTGTACATAGTACCTACCGCATGGCTTTGTGCTCTCAGCATTCTCCTATAGATTACTGTACATAGCTAGCACCTGCCGCATGGCTTTGTGCTCTCAGCATTCTCCTATAGATCACTGTACATAGCACCTGCCGCATGGCTTTGTGCTCTCAGCATTCTCCTATACATCACTGTACATAGTACCTGCCGCATGGCTTTGTGCTCTCAGCATTCTCCTATAGATCACTGTACATAGTACCTACCGCATGGCTTTGTGCTCTCAGCATTCTCCTATAGATTACTGTACATAGCTAGCACCTGCCGCATGGCTTTGTGCTCTCAGCATTCTCCTATAGATCACTGTACATAGTACCTGACGCATGGCTTTGAGCTCTCAGCATTCTCCTATAGATCACTGTACATAGTACCTGCCGCATGGCTTTGTGCTCTCTGCATTCTCCTATACATCACTGTACATAGCACCTGCCGCATGGCTTTGTGCTCTCAGCATTCTCCTATAGATCACTGTACATAGTACCTGCCGCATGGCTTTGTGCTCTCAGCATTCTCCTATACATCACTGTACATAGCACCTGCCGCATGGCTTTGTGCTCTCAGCATTCTCCTATAGATAACTGTACATAGTACCTACCGCATGGCTTTGTGCTCTCAGCATTCTCCTATAGATCACTGTACATAGTACCTGACGCATTGCTTTGTGCTCTCAGCATTCTCCTATACATCACTGTACATAGTACCTGCCGCATGGCTTTGTGCTCTCAGCATTCTCCCATACATCACTGTACATAGCACCTGCCGCATGGCTTTGTGCTCTCAGCATTCTCCTATAGATCACTGTACAGAGCACCTGCCGCATGGCTTTGTGCTCTCAGCATTCTCCTATATATCACTGTACATAGCACCTGACGCATGGCTTTGTGCTCTCAGCATTCTCCTATAGATCACTGTACATAGCACCTGCCGCATGGCTTTCTGCTCTCAGCATTCTCCTATAGATCACTGTACATAGCACCTGCCGCATGGCTTTGTGCTCTCAGCATTCTCCTATACATCACTGTACATAGCACCTGCCGCATGGCTTTGTGCTCTCAGCATTCTCCTATAGATCACTGTACATAGTACCTACCGCATGGCTTTGTGCTCTCAGCATTCTCCTATAGATTACTGTACATAGCTAGCACCTGCCGCATGGCTTTGTGCTCTCAGCATTCTCCTATAGATCACTGTACATAGTACCTGCCGCATGGCTTTGTGCTTTCAGCATTCTCCTATAGATCACTGTACATAGTACCTGCCGCATGGCTTTGTGCTCTCTGCATTCTCCTACACATCTCTGCACATAGTACCTGCCGCATGGCTTTGTGCTCTCAGCATTCTCCTATAGATCACTGTACATAGTACCTGCCGCATGGCTTTGTGCTCTCAGCATTCTCCTATAGATCACTGTACATAGTACCTGCCGCATGGCTTCTATACATCACTGTACATAGTACCTGCCGCATGGCTTTGTGCACTCAGCATTCTCCTATAGATCACTGTACATAGTACCTGCCGCATGGCTCTGTGCTCTCAGCATTCTCCTATACATCACTGTACATAGCACCTGCCGCATGGCTTTGTGCTCCCAGCATTCTCCTATAGATCACTGTACATAGCACCTGCCGCATGGCTTTGTGCTCTCAGCATTCTCCTATAGATCACTGTACATAGCACCTGCCGCATGGCTTTGTGCTCTCAGCATTCTCCTATAGATCACTGTACATAGCACCTGCCGCATGGCTTTGTGCTCTCAGCATTCTCCTATAGATCACTGTACATAGAATCTGCCGCATTGCTTTGTGCTCTCAGCATTCTCCTATAGATCACTGTACATAGCACCTGCCGCATGGCTTTGTGCTCTCAGCATTCTCCTATAGATCACTGTACATAGTACCTGCCGCATGGCTTTGTGCACTCAGCATTCTCCTATAGATCACTGTACATAGTACCTGCCGCATGGCTCTGTGCTCTCAGCATTCTCCTATACATCACTGTACATAGCACCTGCCGCATGGCTTTGTGCTCCCAGCATTCTCCTATAGATTACTGTACATAGCACCTGCCGCATGGCTTTGTGCTCTCAGCATTCTCCTATACATCACTGTACATAGTACCTGACGCATGGCTTTATGCTCTCAGCATTCTCCTATAGATCACAGTACATAGCACCTGCCGCATGGCTTTGAGCCCTCAGCATTCTCCTATAGATCACTGTACATAGTACCTGACGCATGGCTCCTATACATCACTGTACATAGCACCTGCCGCATGGCTTTGTGCTCTCTGCATTCTCCTATAGATCACTGTACATAGCACCTGCCGCATGGCTTTGTGCTCTCAGCATTCTCCTATATATCACTGTACATAGCACCTGCCGCATGGCTTTGTGCTCTCAGCATTCTCCTATAGATCACTGTACATAGCACCTGCCGCATGGCTTTGTGCTCTCAGCATTCTCCTATACATCACTGTACATAGCACCTGCCGCATGGCTTTGTGCTCTCAGCATTCTCCTATAGATCACTGTACATAGCACCTGCCGCATGGCTTTGTGCTCTCAGCATTCTCCTATAGATCACTGTACATAGCACCTGACGCATGGCTTTGTGCTCTCGGCATTCTCCTATAGATCACTGTACATAGTACCTGCCGCATGGCTTTGTGCTCTCTGCATTCTCCTATAGATCTCTGTACATAGTACCTGCCGCATGGCTTCTATACATCACTGTACATAGTACCTACCGCATGGCTTTGTGCTCTCAGCATTCTCCTATATATCACTGTACATAGCACCTGCCGCATGGCTTTGTGCTCTCTGCATTCTCCTAGACATTTCTGTACATAGTACCTGCCGCATGGCTTTGTGCTCTCAGCATTCTCCTATATATCACTGTACATAGCACCTGCCGCATGGCTTTGTGCTCTCTGCATTCTCCTATAGATCACTGTACATAGCACCTGCCGCATGGCTTTGTGCTCTCAGCATTCTCCTATAGATCACTGTACATAGCACCTGCCGCATGGCTTTGTGCTCTCAGCATTCTCCTATAGATCACTGTACATAGCACCTGCCGCATGGCTTTGTGCTCTCAGCATTCTCCTATATATCACTTTACATAGTACCTGCCGCATGGCTTTGTGCTCTCGGCATTCTCCTATAGATCACTGTACATAGTACCTGCCGCATGGCTTTGTGCTCTCTGCATTCTCCTATAGATCACTGTACATAGTACCTGCCGCATGGCTTCTATACATCACTGTACATAGTACCTGCCGCATGGCTTTGTGCTCTCAGCATTCTCCTATATATCACTGTACATAGCACCTGCCGCATGGCTTTGTGCTCTCAGCATTCTCCTATAGATCACTGTACATAGCACCTGCCGCATGGCTTTGTGCTCTCAGCATTCTCCTATACATCACTGTACATAGCACCTGCCGCATGGCTTTGTGCTCTCAGCATTCTCCTATATATCAATGTACATAGCACCTGCCGCATGGCTTTGTGCTCTCAGCATTCTCCTATAGATCACTGTACATAGCACCTGACGCATGGCTTTGTGCTCTCAGCATTCTCCTATAGATCACTGTACATAGCACCTGCCGCATGGCTTTGTGCTCTCAGCATTTTCCTATAGATCACTGTACATAGCACCTGCCGCATGGCTTTGTGCTCTCAGCATTCTCCTATAGATTACAGTACATAGCACCTGCCGCATGGCTTTGTGCTCTCAGCATTCTCCTATACATCACTGTACATAGCACCTGCCGCATGGCTTTGTGCTCTCAGCATTCTCCTATAGATCACTGTACATAGCACCTGCCGCATGGCTTTGTGCTCTCAGCATTCTCCTATAGATCACTGTACATAGTACCTGCCGCATGGCTTTGTGCTCTCAGCATTCTCCTATAGATCACTGTACATAGCACCTGCTGCATGGCTTTGTGCTCTCAGCATTCTCCTATATATCACTGTACATAGTACCTGCCGCATGGCTTTGTGCTCTCAGCATTCTCCTATAGATTACTGTACATAGCACCTGCCGCATGGCTTTGTGCTCTCTGCATTCTCCTATAGATCACTGTACATAGCACCTGCCGCATGGCTTTGTGCTCTCTGCATTCTCCTATAGATCACTGTACATAGCACCTGCCGCATGGCTTTGTGCTCTCAGCATTCTCCTATAGATCACTGTACATAGCACCTGCCGCATGGCTTTGTGCTCTCAGCATTCTCCTATAGATCACTGTACATAGTACCTGCCGCATGGCTTTGTGCTCTCAGCATTCTCCTATAGATCACTGTACATAGTATCTGCCGCATGGCTTTGTGCTCTCTGCATTCTCCTAGACATCTCTGTACATAGTACCTGCCGCATGGCTTTGTGCTCTCAGCATTCTCCTATATATCACTGTACATAGTACCTGCCGCATGGCTTTGTGCTCTCTGCATTCTCCTATAGATCACTGTACATAGCACCTGCCGCATGGCTTTGTGCTCTCAGCATTCTCCTATAGATCACAGTACATAGTACCTGCCGCATTGCTTTGTGCTCTCAGCATTTTCCTATATATCACTGTACATAGTACCTGCCGCATGGCTTTGTGCTCTCTGCATTCTCCTATAGATCACTGTATATAGCACCTGCCGCATGGCTTTGTGCTCTGAGCATTCTCCTATACATCACTGTACATAGTACCTGCCGCATGGCTTTGTGCTCTCAGCATTCTCCTATACATCACTGTACATAGTACCTGCCGCATGGCTTTGTGCTCTCGGCATTCTCCTATAGATCACTGTACATAGTACCTGCCGCATGGCTTTGTGCTCTCTGCATTCTCCTATATATCACTGTACATAGTACCTACCGCATGGCTTCTATACATCACTGTACATAGTACCTGCCGCATGGCTTCTATACATCACTGTACATAGTACCTGCCGCATGGCTTTGTGCTCTCAGCATTCTCCTATATATCACTGTACATAGTACCTACCGCATGGCTTCTATACATCACTGTACATAGTACCTGCCGCATGGCTTTGTGCTCTCAGCATTCTCCTATATATCACTGTACATAGCAACTGCCGCATGGCTTTGTGCTCTCAGCATTCTCCTATAGATCACTGTACATAGTACCTGCCGCATGGCTTTGTGCTCTCAGCATTCTCCTATAGATCACTGTACATAGTACCTGCCGCATGGCTTTGTGCTCTCAGCATTCTCCTATAGATCACTGTACATAGTACCTGCCGCATGGCTTTGTGCTCTCTGCATTCTCCTATACATCATTGTACATAGTACCTGCCGCATGGCTTTGTGCTCTCAGCATTCTCCTATAGATCACTGTACATAGTACCTGCCGCATGGCTTTGTGCTCTCTGCATTCTCCTATACATCTCTGTACATAGTACCTGCCGCATGGCTTTGTGCTCTCAGCATTCTCCTATACATCACTGTACATAGCACCTGCCGCATGGCTTTGTGCTCTCAGCATTCTCCTATAGATCACTGTACATAGTACCTGCCGCATGGCTTTGTGCTCTCAGCATTCTCCTATACATCACTGTACATAGCACCTGCCGCATGGCTTTGTGCTCTCAGCATTCTCCTATAGATCACTGTACATAGTACCTGCCGCATGGCTTTGTGCTCTTAGCATTCTCCTATAGATCACTGTACATAGTACCTGTCGCATGGCTTTGTGCTCTCAGCATTCTCCTATAGATCACTGTACATAGTACCTGCCGCATGGCTTTGTGCTCTCAGCATTCTCCTATAGATCACTGTACATAGTACCTGCCGCATGGCTTTGTGCTCTCAGCATTCTCCTATAGATCACTGTACATAGTACCTGCCGCATGGCTTTGTGCTCTCTGCATTCTCCTATACATCTCTGTACATAGTACCTGCCGCATGGCTTTGTGCTCCCAGCATTCTCCTATAGATCACTGTACATAGTACCTGCCGCATGGCTTTGTGCTGTCAGCATTCTCCTATAGATCACTGTACATAGCACCTGCCGCATGGCTTTGTGCTCTCAGCAATCTCCTATAGATCACTGTACATAGTACCTGACGCATGGCTTTGTGCTGTCAGAATTCTCCTATAGATCACTGTACATAGCACCTGCCGCATGGCTTTGTGCTCCCAGCATTCTCCTATAGATCACTGTACATAGTACCTGACGCATGGCTTTGTGCTCTCAGCATTCTCCTATAGATCACTGTACATAGTACCTGCCGCATGGCGTTGTGCTCTCTGCATTCTCCTATAGATTACTGTACATAGCACCTGCTACATGGCTTTGTGCTCTCAGCATTCTCCTATAGATCACTGTACATAGTACCTGCCGCATGGCTCTGTGCTCTCAGCATTCTCCTATACCTCACTGTACATAGCACCTGACGCATGGCTCCTATACATCACTGTACATAGTACCTTCCGCATGGCTTTGTGCTCTCAGCATTCTCCTATAGATCACTGTACATAGCACCTGCCGCATGGCTTTGTGCTCTCAGCATTCTCCTATAGATCACTGTACATAGCACCTGACGCATGGTTCCTATACATCACTGTACATAGTACCTTCCGCATGGCTTTGTGCTCTCAGCATTCTCCTATAGATCACTGTACATAGCACCTGCCGCATGGCTTTGTGCTCTCTGCATTCTCCTATAGATTACTGTACATAGCACCTGCCGCATGGCTTTGTGCTCTCAGCATTCTCCTATAGATCACTGTACATAGTACCTGACGCATGGCTTTGTGCTCTCAGCATTCTCCTATAGATCACTGTACATAGTATCTGCCGCATGGCTTTGTGCTCTCTGCATTCTCCTAGACATCTCTGTACATAGTACCTGCCGCATGGCTTTGTGCTCTCAGCATTCTCCTATAGATCACTGTACATAGTACCTGCCGCATGGCTTTGTGCTCTCTGCATTCTCCTATAGATCACTGTACATAGCACCTGCCGCATGGCTTTGTGCTCTCAGCATTCTCCTATAGATCACTGTACATAGCACCTGCCGCATGGCTTTGTGCTCTCAGCATTCTCCTATAGATCACTGTACATAGTACCTGCCGCATGGCTTTGTGCTCTCTGCATTCTCCTATACATCTCTGTACATAGTACCTGCCGCATGGCTTTGTGCTCCCAGCATTCTCCTATAGATCACTGTACATAGTACCTGACGCATGGCTTTGTGCTCTCTGCATTCTCCTATAGATCACTGTATATAGCACCTGCCGCATGGCTTTGTGCTCTGAGCATTCTCCTATACAACACTGTACATAGTACCTGCCGCATGGCTTTGTGCTCTCAGCATTCTCGTATACATCACTGTAGATAGCACCTGCCGCATGGCTTTGTGCTCTCAGCATTCTCCTATAGATCACTGTACATAGCACCTGACGCATGGCTTTGTGCTCTCAGCATTCTCCTATAGATCACTGTACATAGTACCTGCCGCATGGCTTTGTGCTCTCAGCATTCTCCTATAGATCACTGTACATAGTAGCTGCTGCATGGCTTTGTGCTCTCAGCATTCTCCTATAGATCACTGTACATAGTACCTGCAGCTTGGCTTTGTGCTCTCAGCATTCTCCTATAGATCACTGTACATAGTACCTGCCGCATGGCTTTGTGCTCTCTGCATTCTCCTATACATCTCTGTACATAGTACCTGCCGCATGGCTTTGTGCTCCCAGCATTCTCCTATAGATCACTGTACATAGTACCTGCCGCATGGCTTTGTGCTCTCAGCATTCTCCTATAGATCACTGTACATAGCACCTGCCGCATGGCTTTGTGCTCTCAGCAATCTCCTATAGATCACTGTACATAGTACCTGCCGCATGGCTTTGTGCTCCCAGCATTCTCCTATAGATCACTGTACATAGTACCTGACGCATGGCTTTGTGCTCTCAGCATTCTCCTATAGATCACTGTACATAGTACCTGCCGCATGGCGTTGTGCTCTCTGCATTCTCCTATAGATTACTGTACATAGCACCTGCTACATGGCTTTGTGCTCTCAGCATTCTCCTATAGATCACTGTACATAGTACCTGCCGCATGGCTCTGTGCTCTCAGCATTCTCCTATACCTCACTGTACATAGCACCTGATGCATGGCTCCTATACATCACTGTACATAGTACCTTCCGCATGGCTTTGTGCTCTCAGCATTCTCCTATAGATCACTGTACATAGTACCTTCCGCATGGCTTTGTGCTCTCAGCATTCTCCTATATATCACTGTACATAGTACCTGGCGCATGGCTTTGTGCTCTCTGCATTCTCCTATAGATCACTGTACATAGCACCTGCCGCATGGCTTTGTGCTCTCTGCATTCTCCTAGACATCTCTGTACATAGTACCTGCCGCATGGCTTTGTGCTCTCAGCATTCTCCTATATATCACTGTACATAGTACCTGCCGCATGGCTTTGTGCTCTCTGCATTCTCCTATAGATCACTGTACATAGCACCTGCCGCATGGCTTTGTGCTCTCAGCATTCTCCTATAGATCACTGTACATAGCACCTGCCGCATGGCTTTGTGCTCTCAGCATTCTCCTATAGATCACTGTACATAGCACCTGACGCATGGCTTTGTGCTCTCAGCATTCTCCTATATATCACTGTACATAGTACCTGCCGCATGGCTTTGTGCTCTCTGCATTCTCCTATAGATCACTGTAAATAGCACCTGCCACATGGCTTTGTGCTCTGAGCATTCTCCTATACATCACTGTACATAGTACCTGCCGCATGGCTTTGTGCTCTCAGCATACTCGTATACATCACAGTACATAGTACCTGCCGCATGGCTTTGTGCTCTCGGCATTCTCCCATAGATCACTGTACATAGTACCTGCCGCATGGCTTTGTGCTCTCGGCATTCTCCTATAGATCACTGTACATAGTACCTGCCGCATGGCTTTGTGCTCTCTGCATTCTCCTATAGATCACTGTACATAGTACCTGCCGCATGGCTTTGTGCTCTCAGCATTCTCCTATAGATCACTGAACATAGTACCTGCCGCATGGCTTTGTGCTCTCTGCATTCTCCTATACATCTCTGTACATAGTACCTGCCGCATGGCTTTGTGCTCTCAGCATTCTCCTATACATCACTGTACATAGCACCTGCCGCATGGCTTTGTGCTCTCAGCATTCTCCTATAGATCACTGTACATAGTACCTGCCGCATGGCTTTGTGCTCTCAGCATTCTCCTATACATCACTGTACATAGCACCTGACGCATGGCTCCTATACATCACTGTACATAGTACCTTCCGCATGGCTTTGTGCTCTCAGCATTCTCCTATAGATCACTGTACATAGCACCTGCCGCATGGCTCTGTGCTCTCAGCATTCTCCTATAGATCACTGTACATAGTACCTGCCGCATGGCTTTGTGCTCTCGGCATTCTCCTATAGATCACTGTACATAGTACGTGACGCATGGCTTTGTGCTCTCAGCATTCACCTATAGATCATTGTATATAGTACCTGCCGCATGGCTTTGTGCTCTCAGCATTCTCCTATACATCAGTGTACATAGTACCTGCCGCATGGCTTTGTGCTCTCAGCATTCTCCTATACATCACTGTACATAGCAACTGACGCATGGCTTTGTGCTCTCAGCATTCTCCTATAGATCACTGTACATAGTACCTGACGCATGGCTTTGTGCTCTCAGCATTCTCCTATAGATTACTGTACATAGCACCTGCCGCATGGCTTTGTGCTCTCAGCCTTCTCCTATAGATCACTGTACATAGTACCTTCCGCATGGCTTTGTGCTCTCAGCATTCTCCTATAGATTACTGTACATAGCACCTGCCGCATGGCTTTGTGCTCTCAGCCTTCTCCTATAGATCACTGTACATAGTACCTTCCGCATGGCTTTGTGCTCTCAGCATTCTCCTATAGATCACTGTACATAGCACCTGACGCATGGCTTTGTGCTCTCAGCATTCTCCTATATATCACTGTACATAGTACCTGCCGCATGGCTTTGTGCTCTCTGCATTCTCCTATAGATCACTGTAAATAGCACCTGCCACATGGCTTTGTGCTCTGAGCATTCTCCTATACATCACTGTACATAGTACCTGCCGCATGGCTTTGTGCTCTCAGCATACTCGTATACATCACTGTACATAGTACCTGCCGCATGGCTTTGTGCTCTCGGCATTCTCCTATAGATCACTGTACATAGTACCTGCCGCATGGCTTTGTGCTCTCTGCATTCTCCTATAGATCACTGTACATAGTACCTGCCGCATGGCTTCTATACATCACTGTACATAGTACCTGCCGCATGGCTTGGTGCTCTCAGCATTCTCCTATATATCACTGTACATAGCACCTGCCGCATGGCTTTGTCCTCTCAGCATTCTCCTATAGATCACTGTACATAGCACCTGCCGCATGGCTTTGTGCTCTCAGCATTCTCCTATAGATAACTGTACATAGCACCTGCCGCATGGCTTTGTGCTCTCAGCATTCTCCTATAGATCACTGTACATAGTACCTGCCGCATGGCTTTGTGCTCTCAGCATTCTCCTATACATCACTGTACATAGCACCTGCCGCATGGCTTTGTGCTCTCAGCATTCTCCTATACATCACTGTACATAGCACCTGCCGCATGGCTTTGTGCTCTCAGCATTCTCCTATAGATCACTGTACATAGCACCTGCCGCATGGCTTTGTGCTCTCAGCATTCTCCTATAGATCACTGTACATAGCACCTGACGCATGGCTTTGTGCTCTCAGCATTCTCCTATAGATCACTGTACATAGCACCTGACGCATGGCTTTGTGCTCTCAGCATTCTCCTATAGATCACTGTACATAGCACCTGACGCATGGCTTTGTGCTCTCAGCATTCTCCTATAGATCACTGTACATAGTACCTGACGCATGGCGTTGTGCTCTCAGCATTCTCCTATAGATCACTGTACATAGCACCTGCCGCATTGCTTTGTGCTCTCAGCATTCTCCTATAGATCACTGTACATAGCACCTGCCGCATGGCTTTGTGCTCTCAGCATTCTCCAATAGATTACAGTACATAGCACCTGCCGCATGGCTTTGCGCTCTCAGCATTCTCCTATAGATCACTGTACATAGCACCTGCCGCATGGCTTTGTGCTCTCAGCATTCTCCTATAGATCACTGTACATAGTACCTGCCGCATGGCTTTGTGCTCTCAGCATTCTCCTATAGATCACTGTACATAGTACCTGACGCATGGCTCTGTGCTCTCAGCATTCTCCTATACATCACTGTACATAGCATCTGCCGCATGGCTTTGTGCTCTCAGCATTCTCCTACAGATCACTGTACATAGCACCTGCCGCATGGCTTTGTGCTCCCAGCATTCTCCTATAGATCACTGTACATAGCACCTGACGCATGGCTCCTATACATCACTGTACATAGTACCTTCCACATGGCTTTGTGCTCTCAGCATTCTCCTATAGATCACTGTACATAGCACCTGCCGCATGGCTCTGTGCTCTCAGCATTCTCCTATAGATCACTGTACATAGTACCTGCCGAATGGCTTTGTGCTCTCGGCATTCTCCTATAGATCACTGTACATAGTACCTGACGCATGGCTTTGTGCTCTCAGCATTCTCCTATAGATCACTGTATATAGTACCTGCCGCATGGCTTTGTGCTCTCAGCATTGTCCTATACATCAGTGTACATAGTACCTGCCGCATGGCTTTGTGCTCTCAGCATTCTCCTATACATCACTGTACATAGCACCTGACGCATGGCTTTGTGCTCTCAGCATTCTCCTATAGATTACTGTACATAGCACCTGACGCATGGCTTTGTGCTCTCAGCATTCTCCTATAGATCACTGTACATAGCACCTGACGCATGGCTTTGTGCTCTCAGCATTCTCCTATAGATTACTGTACATAGCACCTGCCGCATGGCTTTGTGCTCTCAGCATTCTCCTATAGATCACTGTACATAGTACCTGACGCATGGCTTTGTGCTCTCAGCATTCCCCTATAGATCACTGTACATAGCACCTGCCGCATGGCTTTGTGCTCTCAGCATTCTCCTATAGATCACTGTACATAGCACCTGCCGCATGGCTTTGTGCTGTCAGCATTCTCCTATAGATCACTGTACATAGCACCTGCCGCATGGCTTTGTGCTGTCAGCATTCTCCTATAGATCACTGTACATAGCACCTGCCGCATTGCTTTGTGCTCTCAGCATTCTCCTATAGATCACTATACATAGAACCTGCCGCATGGCTTTGTGCTCTCTGCATTCTCCTATAGATTACTATACATAGCACCTGCCGCATGGCTTTGTGCTCTCAGCATTCTCCTATACATCACTGTACATAGCACCTGCCGCATGGCTTTGTGCTCCCAGCATTCTCCTATAGATCACTGTACATAGCACCTGACGCATGGCTCCTATACATCACTGTACATAGTACCTTCCGCATGGCTTTGTGCTCTCAGCATTCTCCTATAGATCACTGTACATAGCAGCTGCCGCATGGCTCTGTGCTCTCAGCATTCTCCTATAGATCACTGTACATAGTACCTGCCGCATGGCTTTGTGCTCTCAGCATTCTCCTATAGATCACTGTACATAGTACCTGCTGCATGGCTTTGTGCTCTCAGCATTCTCCTATAGATCACTGTACATAGTACCTGCCGTATGGCTTTGTGTTCTCTGCATTCTCCTATACATCTCTGTACATAGTACCTGCCGCATGGCTTTGTGCTCCCAGCATTCTCCTATAGATCACTGTACATAGTACCTGCCGCATGGCTTTGTGCTCTCAGCATTCTCCTATAGATCACTGTACATAGCACCTGCCGCATGGCTTTGTGCTCTCAGCAATCTCCTATAGATCACTGTACATAGTACCTGCCGCATGGCTTTGTGCTCCCAGCATTCTCCTATAGATCACTGTACATAGTACCTGACGCATGGCTTTGTGCTCTCAGCATTCTCCTATAGATCACTGTACATAGTACCTGCCGCATGGCGTTGTGCTCTCTGCATTCTCCTATAGATTACTGTACATAGCACCTGCTACATGGCTTTGTGCTCTCAGCATTCTCCTATAGATCACTGTACATAGTACCTGTCGCATGGCTCTGTGCTCTCAGCATTCTCCTATACCTCACTGTACATAGCACCTGACGCATGGCTCCTATACATCACTGTACATAGTACCTTCCGCATGGCTTTGTGCTCTCAGCATTCTCCTATACATCACTGTACATAGTACCTTCCGCATGGCTTTGTGCTCTCAGCATTCTCCTATATATCACTGTACATAGTACCTGGCGCATGGCTTTGTGCTCTCTGCATTCTCCTATAGATCACTGTACATAGCACCTGCCGCATGGCTTTGTGCTCTCAGCATTCTCCTATAGATCACTGTACATAGCACCTGCCGCATGGCTTTGTGCTCTCAGCATTCTCCTATAGATCACTGTACATAGCACCTGACGCATGGCTTTGTGCTCTCAGCATTCTCCTATATATCACTGTACATAGTACCTGCCGCATGGCTTTGTGCTCTCTGCATTCTCCTATAGATCACTGTAAATAGCACCTGCCACATGGCTTTGTGCTCTGAGCATTCTCCTATACATCACTGTACATAGTACCTGCCGCATGGCTTTGTGCTCTCAGCATACTCGTATACATCACTGTACATAGTACCTGCCGCATGGCTTTGTGCTCTCGGCATTCTCCTATAGATCACTGTACATAGTACCTGCCGCATGGCTTTGTGCTCTCTGCATTCTCCTATAGATCACTGTACATAGTACCTGCCGCATGGCTTCTATACATCACTGTACATAGTACCTGCCGCATGGCTTGGTGCTCTCAGCATTCTCCTATATATCACTGTACATAGCACCTTCCGCATGGCTTTGTCCTCTCAGCATTCTCCTATAGATCACTGTACATAGCACCTGCCGCATGGCTTTGTGCTCTCAGCATTCTCCTATAGATAACTGTACATAGCACCTGCCGCATGGCTTTGTGCTCTCAGCATTCTCCTATAGATCACTGTACATAGTACCTGCCGCATGGCTTTGTGCTCTCAGCATTCTCCTATACATCACTGTACATAGCACCTGCCGCATGGCTTTGTGCTCTCAGCATTCTCCTATACATCACTGTACATAGCACCTGCCGCATGGCTTTGTGCTCTCAGCATTCTCCTATAGATCACTGTACATAGCACCTGCCGCATGGCTTTGTGCTCTCAGCATTCTCCTATAGATCACTGTACATAGCACCTGCCGCATGGCTTTGTGCTCTCAGCATTCTCCTATAGATCACTGTACATAGCACCTGACGCATGGCTTTGTGCTCTCAGCATTCTCCTATAGATCACTGTACATAGCACCTGACGCATGGCTTTGTGCTCTCAGCATTCTCCTATAGATCACTGTACATAGTACCTGACGCATGGCGTTGTGCTCTCAGCATTCTCCTATAGATCACTGTACATAGCACCTGCCGCATGGCTTTGTGCTCTCAGCATTCTCCTATAGATCACTGTACATAGCACCTGCCGCATGGCTTTGTGCTCTCAGCATTCTCCAATAGATTACAGTACATAGCACCTGCCGCATGGCTTTGCGCTCTCAGCATTCTCCTATAGATCACTGTACATAGCACCTGCCGCATGGCTTTGTGCTCTCAGCATTCTCCTATAGATCACTGTACATAGTACCTGCCGCATGGCTTTGTGCTCTCAGCATTCTCCTATAGATCACTGTACATAGTACCTGACGCATGGCTCTGTGCTCTCAGCATTCTCCTATACATCACTGTACATAGCATCTGCCGCATGGCTTTGTGCTCTCAGCATTCTCCTACAGATCACTGTACATAGCACCTGCCGCATGGCTTTGTGCTCCCAGCATTCTCCTATAGATCACTGTACATAGCACCTGACGCATGGCTCCTATACATCACTGTACATAGTACCTTCCACATGGCTTTGTGCTCTCAGCATTCTCCTATAGATCACTGTACATAGCACCTGCCGCATGGCTCTGTGCTCTCAGCATTCTCCTATAGATCACTGTACATAGTACCTGCCGAATGGCTTTGTGCTCTCGGCATTCTCCTATAGATCACTGTACATAGTACCTGACGCATGGCTTTGTGCTCTCAGCATTCTCCTATACATCAGTGTACATAGTACCTGCCGCATGGCTTTGTGCTCTCAGCATTCTCCTATACATCACTGTACATAGCACCTGACGCATGGCTTTGTGCTCTCAGCATTCTCCTATAGATTACTGTACATAGCACCTGACGCATGGCTTTGTGCTCTCAGCATTCTCCTATAGATCACTGTACATAGCACCTGACGCATGGCTTTGTGCTCTCAGCATTCTCCTATAGATTACTGTACATAGCACCTGCCGCATGGCTTTGTGCTCTCCGCATTCTCCTATAGATCACTGTACATAGTACCTGACGCATGGCTTTGTGCTCTCAGCATTCTCCTATAGATCACTGTACATAGCACCTGCCGCATGGCTTTGTGCTCTCAGCATTCTCCTATAGATCACTGTACATAGCACCTGCCGCATGGCTTTGTGCTGTCAGCATTCTCCTATAGATCACTGTACATAGCACCTGCCGCATGGCTTTGTGCTCTCTGCATTCTCCTATAGATCACGGTACATAGCACCTGCCGCATGGCTTTGTGCTCTCAGCATTCTCCTATAGATCACTGTACATAGCACCTGCCGCATGGCTTTGTGCTCTCAGCATTCTCCTATAGATCACTATACATAGAACCTGCCGCATGGCTTTGTGCTCTCTGCATTCTCCTATAGATTACTATACATAGCACCTGCCGCATGGCTTTGTGCTCTCAGCATTCTCCTATACATCACTGTACATAGCACCTGCCGCATGGCTTTGTGCTCCCAGCATTCTCCTATAGATCACTGTACATAGCACCTGACGCATGGCTCCTATACATCACTGTACATAGTACCTTCCGCATGGCTTTGTGCTCTCAGCATTCTCCTATAGATCACTGTACATAGCAGCTGCCGCATGGCTCTGTGCTCTCAGCATTCTCCTATAGATCACTGTACATAGTACCTGCCGCATGGCTTTGTGCTCTCAGCATTCTCCTATAGATCACTGTACATAGTACCTGCTGCATGGCTTTGTGCTCTCAGCATTCTCCTATAGATCACTGTATATAGTACCTGCCGCATGGCTCTGTGCTCTCAGCATTCTCCATTACATCAGTGTACATAGTACCTGCCGCATGGCTTTGTACTCTCAGCATTCTCCTATACATCACTGTACATAGCACCTGACGCATGGCTTTGTGCTCTCAGCATTCTCCTATAGATCACTGTACATAGCACCTGACGCATGGCTTTGTGCTCTCAGCATTCTCCTATAGATCACTGTACATAGTACCTGACGCATGGCTTTGTGCTCTCAGCATTCTCCTATAGATTACTGTACATAGCACCTGCCGCATGGCTTTGTGCTCTCAGCATTCTCCTACAGATCAGTGTACATAGTACCTTCCGCATGGCTTTGTGCTCTCAGCATTCTCCTATAGATTACTGTACATAGCACCTGCCGCATGGCTTTGTGCTCTCAGCATTCTCCTATAGATCACTGTACATAGTACCTGCCGCATGGCTCTGTGCTCTCAGCATTCTCCTATACATCACTGTACATAGCATCTGCCGCATGGCTTTGTGCTCTCTGCATTCTCCTATAGATCACTGTACATAGCACCTGCCGCATGGCTTTGTGCCCTCAGCATTCTCCTATAGATCACTGTACATAGTACCTGACGCATGGCTCCTATACATCACTGTACATAGTACCTGCCGCATGGCTTTGTGCTCTCAGCATTCTCCTATAGATCACTGTAAAAAGCACCTGCCGCATGGCTCTGTGCTCTCAGCATTCTCCTATAGATCACTGTACATAGCACCTGCCGCATGGCTTTGTCCTCTCAGCATTCTCCTATAGATCACTGTACATAGCACCTGACGCATGGCTCTGTGCTCTCAGCATTCTCCTATACATCACTGTACATAGCACCAGCCACATGGCTTTGTGCTCTCAGCATTCTCCTATAGATCACTGTACATAGCACCTGCCGCATGGCTTTGTGCTCTCAGCATTCTCCTATAGATCACTGTACATAGCACCTGCCGCATGGCTTTGTGCTCTCAGCATTCTCCAATAGATCACTGTACATAGCACCTGCCGCATGGCTTTGTGCTCTCAGCATTCTCCTATATATCACTGTACATAGTACCTGCCGCATGGCTTTGTGCTCTCTGCATTCTCCTATAGATCACTGTATATAGCACCTGCCGCATGGCTTTGTGCTCTCAGCATTCTCCTATACATCACTGTACATAGTACCTGCCGCATGGCTTTGTGCTCTCGGCATTCTCCTATACATCACTGTACATAGTACCTGCCGCATGGCTTTGTGCTCTCTGCATTCTCCTATAGATCACTGTACATAGTACCTGCCGCATGGCTTCTATACATCACTGTACATAGTACCTGCCGCATGGCTTTGTGCTCTCAGCATTCTCCTATATATCACTGTACATAGCACCTGCCGCATGGCTTTGTGCTCTCAGCATTCTCCTATAGATCACTGTACATAGCACCTGCCGCATGGCTTTGTGCTCTCAGCATTCTCCTATAGATCACTGTACATAGCACCTGCCGCATGGCTTTGTGCTCTCAGCATTCTCCTATAGATCACTGTACATAGAACCTGCTGCATGGCTTTGTGCTCTCAGCATTCTCCTATAGATCACTGTATATAGTACCTGCCGCATGGCTTTGTGCTCTCAGCATTCTCCATTACATCAGTGTACATAGTACCTGCCGCATGGCTTTGTGCTCTCAGCATTCTCCTATACATCACTGTACATAGCACCTGACGCATGGCTTTGTGCTCTCAGCATTCTCCTATAGATCACTATACATAGCACCTGACGCATGGCTTTGTGCTCTCAGCATTCTCCTATAGATCACTGTACATAGTACCTGACGCATGGCTTTGTGCTCTCAGCATTCTCCTATAGATTACTGTACATAGCACCTGCCGCATGGCTTTGTGCTCTCAGCATTCTCCTATAGATCACTGTACATAGTACCTTCCGCATGGCTTTGTGCTCTCAGCAATCTCCTATAGATTACTGTACATAGCACCTGCCGCATGGCTTTGTGCTCTCAGCATTCTCCTATAGATCACTGTACATAGTACCTGACGCATGGCTCTGTGCTCTCAGCATTCTCCTATACATCACTGTACATAGCATCTGCCGCATGGCTTTGTGCTCTCTGCATTCTCCTATACATCACTGTACATAGTACCTGACGCATGGCTTTGTGCTCTCAGCATTCTCCTATAGATTACTGTACATAGCACCTGCCGCATAGCTTTGTGCTCTCAGCATTCTCCTATAGATTACTGTACATAGCACCTGCCGCATGGCTTTGTGCTCTCAGCATTCTCCTATAGATCACTGTACAAAGTATCTGCTGCATGGCTTTGTGCTCTCAGCATTCTCCTATAGATCACTGTACATAGCACCTGCCGCATGGCTTTGTGCTCTCAGCATTCTCCTATAGATCACTGTACATAGTACCTGCCGCATGGCTTTATGCTCTCAGCATTCTCCTTTAGATCACAGTACATAGCACCTGCCGCATGGCTTTGAGCCCTCAGCATTCTCCTATAGATCACTGTACATAGTACCTGACGCATGGCTCCTATACATCACTGTACATAGTACCTGCCGCATGGCTTTGAGCTCTCAGCATTCTCCTATAGATCACTGTAAATAGCACCTGCCGCATGGCTCTGTGCTCTCAGCATTCTCCTATACATCACTGTACATAGCACCTGCCGCATGGCTTTGTGCTCTCAGCATTCTCATATAGATCACTGTACATAGCACCTGACGCATGGCTCTGTGCTCTGAGCATTCTCCTATACATCACTGTACATAGCACCTGCCACGTGGCTTTGTGCTCTCAGCATTCTCCTATAGATCACTGTACATAGCACCTGCCGCATGGCTTTGTGCTCTCAGCATTCTCCTATACATCACTGTACATAGCACCTGCCGCATGGCTTTGTGCTCTCAGCATTCTCCTATAGATTACTGTACATAGCACCTGCCGCATGGCTTTGTGCTCTCTGCATTCTCCTATAGATCACTGTACATAGCACCTGCCGCATGGCTTTGTGCTCTCTGCATTCTCCTATAGATCACTGTATATAGTACCTGCCGCATGGCTCTGTGCTCTCAGCATTCTCCATTACATCAGTGTACATAGTACCTGCCGCATGGCTTTGTACTCTCAGCATTCTCCTATACATCACTGTACATAGCACCTGACGCATGGCTTTGTGCTCTCAGCATTCTCCTATAGATCACTGTACATAGCACCTGACGCATGGCTTTGTGCTCTCAGCATTCTCCTATAGATCACTGTACATAGTACCTGACGCATGGCTTTGTGCTCTCAGCATTCTCCTATAGATTACTGTACATAGCACCTGCCGCATGGCTTTGTGCTCTCAGCATTCTCCTACAGATCAGTGTACATAGTACCTTCCGCATGGCTTTGTGCTCTCAGCATTCTACTATAGATTACTGTACATAGCACCTGCCGCATGGCTTTGTGCTCTCAGCATTCTCCTATAGATCACTGTACATAGTACCTGACGCATGGCTCTGTGCTCTCAGCATTCTCCTATACATCACTGTACATAGCATCTGCCGCATGGCTTTGTGCTCTCTGCATTCTCCTATAGATCACTGTACATAGCACCTGCCGCATGGCTTTGTGCCCTCAGCATTCTCCTATAGATCACTGTACATAGTACCTGACGCATGGCTCCTATACATCACTGTACATAGTACCTGCCGCATGGCTTTGTGCTCTCAGCATTCTCCTATAGATCACTGTAAAAAGCACCTGCCGCATGGCTCTGTGCTCTCAGCATTCTCCTATAGATCACTGTACATAGCACCTGCCGCATGGCTTTGTCCTCTCAGCATTCTCCTATAGATCACTGTACATAGCACCTGACGCATGGCTCTGTGCTCTCAGCATTCTCCTATACATCACTGTACATAGCACCAGCCACATGGCTTTGTGCTCTCAGCATTCTCCTATAGATCACTGTACATAGCACCTGCCGCATGGCTTTGTGCTCTCAGCATTCTCCTATAGATCACTGTACATAGCACCTGCCGCATGGCTTTGTGCTCTCAGCATTCTCCAATAGATCACTGTACATAGCACCTGCCGCATGGCTTTGTGCTCTCAGCATTCTCCTATATATCACTGTACATAGTACCTGCCGCATGGCTTTGTGCTCTCTGCATTCTCCTATAGATCACTGTATATAGCACCTGCCGCATGGCTTTGTGCTCTCAGCATTCTCCTATACATCACTGTACATAGTACCTGCCGCATGGCTTTGTGCTCTCGGCATTCTCCTATACATCACTGTACATAGTACCTGCCGCATGGCTTTGTGCTCTCTGCATTCTCCTATAGATCACTGTACATAGTACCTGCCGCATGGCTTCTATACATCACTGTACATAGTACCTGCCGCATGGCTTTGTGCTCTCAGCATTCTCCTATATATCACTGTACATAGCACCTGCCGCATGGCTTTGTGCTCTCAGCATTCTCCTATAGATCACTGTACATAGCACCTGCCGCATGGCTTTGTGCTCTCAGCATTCTCCTATAGATCACTGTACATAGCACCTGCCGCATGGCTTTGTGCTCTCAGCATTCTCCTATAGATCACTGTACATAGAACCTGCTGCATGGCTTTGTGCTCTCAGCATTCTCCTATAGATCACTGTATATAGTACCTGCCGCATGGCTTTGTGCTCTCAGCATTCTCCATTACATCAGTGTACATAGTACCTGCCGCATGGCTTTGTGCTCTCAGCATTCTCCTATACATCACTGTACATAGCACCTGACGCATGGCTTTGTGCTCTCAGCATTCTCCTATAGATCACTGTACATAGCACCTGACGCATGGCTTTGTGCTCTCAGCATTCTCCTATAGATCACTGTACATAGTACCTGACGCATGGCTTTGTGCTCTCAGCATTCTCCTATAGATTACTGTACATAGCACCTGCCGCATGGCTTTGTGCTCTCAGCATTCTCCTATAGATCACTGTACATAGTACCTTCCGCATGGCTTTGTGCTCTCAGCAATCTCCTATAGATTACTGTACATAGCACCTGCCGCATGGCTTTGTGCTCTCAGCATTCTCCTATAGATCACTGTACATAGTACCTGACGCATGGCTCTGTGCTCTCAGCATTCTCCTATACATCACTGTACATAGCATCTGCCGCATGGCTTTGTGCTCTCTGCATTCTCCTATACATCACTGTACATAGTACCTGACGCATGGCTTTGTGCTCTCAGCATTCTCCTATAGATTACTGTACATAGCACCTGCCGCATAGCTTTGTGCTCTCAGCATTCTCCTATAGATTACTGTACATAGCACCTGCCGCATGGCTTTGTGCTCTCAGCATTCTCCTATAGATCACTGTACATAGCACCTGCCGCATGGCTTTGTGCTCTCAGCATTCTCCTATAGATCACTGTACATAGTACCTGCCGCATGGCTTTATGCTCTCAGCATTCTCCTTTAGATCACAGTACATAGCACCTGCCGCATGGCTTTGAGCCCTCAGCATTCTCCTATAGATCACTGTACATAGTACCTGACGCATGGCTCCTATACATCACTGTACATAGTACCTGCCGCATGGCTTTGAGCTCTCAGCATTCTCCTATAGATCACTGTAAATAGCACCTGCCGCATGGCTCTGTGCTCTCAGCATTCTCCTATACATCACTGTACATAGCACCTGCCGCATGGCTTTGTGCTCTCAGCATTCTCCTATAGATCACTGTACATAGCACCTGACGCATGGCTCTGTGCTCTGAGCATTCTCCTATACATCACTGTACATAGCACCTGCCACGTGGCTTTGTGCTCTCAGCATTCTCCTATAGATCACTGTACATAGCACCTGCCGCATGGCTTTGTGCTCTCAGCATTCTCCTATACATCACTGTACATAGCACCTGCCGCATGGCTTTGTGCTCTCAGCATTCTCCTATAGATTACTGTACATAGCACCTGCCGCATGGCTTTGTGCTCTCTGCATTCTCCTATAGATCACTGTACATAGCACCTGCCGCATGGCTTTGTGCTCTCTGCATTCTCCTATAGATCACTGTATATAGTACCTGCCGCATGGCTTTGTGCTCACAGCATTCTCCATTACATCAGTGTACATAGTACCTGCCGCATGGCTTTGTGCTCTCAGCATTCTCCTATACATCACTGTACATAGCACCTGACGCATGGCTTTGTACTCTCAGCATTCTCCTATAGATCACTGTACATAGCACCTGACGCATGGCTTTGTGCTCTCAGCATTCTCCTATAGATCACTGTACATAGTACCTGACGCATGACTTTGTGCTCTCAGCATTCTCCTATAGATTACTTTACATAGCACCTGCCGCATGGCTTTGTGCTCTCAGCATTCTCCTATAGATCACTGTACATAGTACCTTCCGCATGGCTTTGTGCTCTCAGCAATCTCCTATAGATTACTGTACATAGCACCTGCCGCATGGCTTTGTGCTCTCAGCATTCTCCTATAGATCACTGTACATAGTACCTGACGCATGGCTCTGTGCTCTCAGCATTCTCCTATACATCACTGTACATAGCATCTGCCGCATGGCTTTGTGCTCTCTGCATTCTCCTATACATCACTGTACATAGTACCTGACACATGGCTTTGTGCTCTCAGCATTCTCCTATAGATTACTGTACATAGCACCTGCCGCATAGCTTTGTGCTCTCAGCATTCTCCTATAGATTACTGTACATAGCACCTGCCGCATGGCTTTGTGCTCTCAGCATTCTCCTATAGATCACTGTACAAAGTATCTGCTGCATGGCTTTGTGCTCTCAGCATTCTCCTATAGATCACTGTACATAGCACCTGCCGCATGGCTTTGTGCTCTCAGCATTCTCCTATATATCACTTTACATAGTACCTGCCGCATGGCTTTGTGCTCTCTGCATTCTCCTATAGATCACTGTATATAGCACCTGCCGCATGGCTTTGTGCTCTCAGCATTCTCCTATACATCACTGTACATAGTACCTTCCGCATGGCTTTGTGCTCTCGGCATTCTCCTATAGATCACTGTACATAGTACCTGCCGCATGGCTTTGTGCTCTCTGCATTCTCCTATAGATCACTGTACATAGTACCTGCCGCATGGCTTCTATACATCACTGTACATAGTACCTGCCACATGGCTTTGTGCTCTCAGCATTCTCCTATACATCACTGTACATAGCACCTGACGCATGGCTTTGTGCTCTCAGCATTCTCCTATAGATCACTATACATAGCACCTGACGCATGGCTTTGTGCTCTCAGCATTCTCCTATAGATCACTGTACATAGTACCTGACGCATGGCTTTGTGCTCTCAGCATTCTCCTATAGATTACTGTACATAGCACCTGCCGCATGGCTTTGTGCTCTCAGCATTCTCCTATAGATCACTGTACATAGTACCTTCCGCATGGCTTTGTGCTCTCAGCAATCTCCTATAGATTACTGTACATAGCACCTGCCGCATGGCTTTGTGCTCTCAGCATTCTCCTATAGATCACTGTACATAGTACCTGACGCATGGCTCTGTGCTCTCAGCATTCTCCTATACATCACTGTACATAGCATCTGCCGCATGGCTTTGTGCTCTCTGCATTCTCCTATACATCACTGTACATAGTACCTGACGCATGGCTTTGTGCTCTCAGCATTCTCCTATAGATTACTGTACATAGCACCTGCCGCATAGCTTTGTGCTCTCAGCATTCTCCTATAGATTACTGTACATAGCACCTGCCGCATGGCTTTGTGCTCTCAGCATTCTCCTATAGATCACTGTACAAAGTATCTGCTGCATGGCTTTGTGCTCTCAGCATTCTCCTATAGATCACTGTACATAGCACCTGCCGCATGGCTTTGTGCTCTCAGCATTCTCCTATAGATCACTGTACATAGTACCTGCCGCATGGCTTTATGCTCTCAGCATTCTCCTTTAGATCACAGTACATAGCACCTGCCGCATGGCTTTGAGCCCTCAGCATTCTCCTATAGATCACTGTACATAGTACCTGACGCATGGCTCCTATACATCACTGTACATAGTACCTGCCGCATGGCTTTGAGCTCTCAGCATTCTCCTATAGATCACTGTAAATAGCACCTGCCGCATGGCTCTGTGCTCTCAGCATTCTCCTATACATCACTGTACATAGCACCTGCCGCATGGCTTTGTGCTCTCAGCATTCTCCTATAGATCACTGTACATAGCACCTGACGCATGGCTCTGTGCTCTGAGCATTCTCCTATACATCACTGTACATAGCACCTGCCACGTGGCTTTGTGCTCTCAGCATTCTCCTATAGATCACTGTACATAGCACCTGCCGCATGGCTTTGTGCTCTCAGCATTCTCCTATACATCACTGTACATAGCACCTGCCGCATGGCTTTGTGCTCTCAGCATTCTCCTATAGATTACTGTACATAGCACCTGCCGCATGGCTTTGTGCTCTCTGCATTCTCCTATAGATCACTGTACATAGCACCTGCCGCATGGCTTTGTGCTCTCTGCATTCTCCTATAGATCACTGTATATAGTACCTGCCGCATGGCTCTGTGCTCTCAGCATTCTCCATTACATCAGTGTACATAGTACCTGCCGCATGGCTTTGTACTCTCAGCATTCTCCTATACATCACTGTACATAGCACCTGACGCATGGCTTTGTGCTCTCAGCATTCTCCTATAGATCACTGTACATAGCACCTGACGCATGGCTTTGTGCTCTCAGCATTCTCCTATAGATCACTGTACATAGTACCTGACGCATGGCTTTGTGCTCTCAGCATTCTCCTATAGATTACTGTACATAGCACCTGCCGCATGGCTTTGTGCTCTCAGCATTCTCCTACAGATCAGTGTACATAGTACCTTCCGCATGGCTTTGTGCTCTCAGCATTCTACTATAGATTACTGTACATAGCACCTGCCGCATGGCTTTGTGCTCTCAGCATTCTCCTATAGATCACTGTACATAGTACCTGACGCATGGCTCTGTGCTCTCAGCATTCTCCTATACATCACTGTACATAGCATCTGCCGCATGGCTTTGTGCTCTCTGCATTCTCCTATAGATCACTGTACATAGCACCTGCCGCATGGCTTTGTGCCCTCAGCATTCTCCTATAGATCACTGTACATAGTACCTGACGCATGGCTCCTATACATCACTGTACATAGTACCTGCCGCATGGCTTTGTGCTCTCAGCATTCTCCTATAGATCACTGTAAAAAGCACCTGCCGCATGGCTCTGTGCTCTCAGCATTCTCCTATAGATCACTGTACATAGCACCTGCCGCATGGCTTTGTCCTCTCAGCATTCTCCTATAGATCACTGTACATAGCACCTGACGCATGGCTCTGTGCTCTCAGCATTCTCCTATACATCACTGTACATAGCATCAGCCACATGGCTTTGTGCTCTCAGCATTCTCCTATAGATCACTGTACATAGCACCTGCCGCATGGCTTTGTGCTCTCAGCATTCTCCTATAGATCACTGTACATAGCACCTGCCGCATGGCTTTGTGCTCTCAGCATTCTCCAATAGATCACTGTACATAGCACCTGCCGCATGGCTTTGTGCTCTCAGCATTCTCCTATATATCACTGTACATAGTACCTGCCGCATGGCTTTGTGCTCTCTGCATTCTCCTATAGATCACTGTATATAGCACCTGCCGCATGGCTTTGTGCTCTCAGCATTCTCCTATACATCACTGTACATAGTACCTGCCGCATGGCTTTGTGCTCTCGGCATTCTCCTATACATCACTGTACATAGTACCTGCCGCATGGCTTTGTGCTCTCTGCATTCTCCTATAGATCACTGTACATAGTACCTGCCGCATGGCTTCTATACATCACTGTACATAGTACCTGCCGCATGGCTTTGTGCTCTCAGCATTCTCCTATATATCACTGTACATAGCACCTGCCGCATGGCTTTGTGCTCTCAGCATTCTCCTATAGATCACTGTACATAGCACCTGCCGCATGGCTTTGTGCTCTCAGCATTCTCCTATAGATCACTGTACATAGCACCTGCCGCATGGCTTTGTGCTCTCAGCATTCTCCTATAGATCACTGTACATAGAACCTGCTGCATGGCTTTGTGCTCTCAGCATTCTCCTATAGATCACTGTATATAGTACCTGCCGCATGGCTTTGTGCTCTCAGCATTCTCCATTACATCAGTGTACATAGTACCTGCCGCATGGCTTTGTGCTCTCAGCATTCTCCTATACATCACTGTACATAGCACCTGACGCATGGCTTTGTGCTCTCAGCATTCTCCTATAGATCACTGTACATAGCACCTGACGCATGGCTTTGTGCTCTCAGCATTCTCCTATAGATCACTGTACATAGTACCTGACGCATGGCTTTGTGCTCTCAGCATTCTCCTATAGATTACTGTACATAGCACCTGCCGCATGGCTTTGTGCTCTCAGCATTCTCCTATAGATCACTGTACATAGTACTTTCCGCATGGCTTTGTGCTCTCAGCAATCTCCTATAGATTACTGTACATAGCACCTGCCGCATGGCTTTGTGCTCTCAGCATTCTCCTATAGATCACTGTACATAGTACCTGACGCATGGCTCTGTGCTCTCAGCATTCTCCTATACATCACTGTACATAGCATCTGCCGCATGGCTTTGTGCTCTCTGCATTCTCCTATACATCACTGTACATAGTACCTGACGCATGGCTTTGTGCTCTCAGCATTCTCCTATAGATTACTGTACATAGCACCTGCCGCATAGCTTTGTGCTCTCAGCATTCTCCTATAGATTACTGTACATAGCACCTGCCGCATGGCTTTGTGCTCTCAGCATTCTCCTATAGATCACTGTACAAAGTATCTGCTGCATGGCTTTGTGCTCTCAGCATTCTCCTATAGATCACTGTACATAGCACCTGCCGCATGGCTTTGTGCTCTCAGCATTCTCCTATAGATCACTGTACATAGTACCTGCCGCATGGCTTTATGCTCTCAGCATTCTCCTTTAGATCACAGTACATAGCACCTGCCGCATGGCTTTGAGCCCTCAGCATTCTCCTATAGATCACTGTACATAGTACCTGACGCATGGCTCCTATACATCACTGTACATAGTACCTGCCGCATGGCTTTGAGCTCTCAGCATTCTCCTATAGATCACTGTAAATAGCACCTGCCGCATGGCTCTGTGCTCTCAGCATTCTCCTATACATCACTGTACATAGCACCTGCCGCATGGCTTTGTGCTCTCAGCATTCTCCTATAGATCACTGTACATAGCACCTGACGCATGGCTCTGTGCTCTGAGCATTCTCCTATACATCACTGTACATAGCACCTGCCACGTGGCTTTGTGCTCTCAGCATTCTCCTATAGATCACTGTACATAGCACCTGCCGCATGGCTTTGTGCTCTCAGCATTCTCCTATACATCACTGTACATAGCACCTGCCGCATGGCTTTGTGCTCTCAGCATTCTCCTATAGATTACTGTACATAGCACCTGCCGCATGGCTTTGTGCTCTCTGCATTCTCCTATAGATCACTGTACATAGCACCTGCCGCATGGCTTTGTGCTCTCTGCATTCTCCTATAGATCACTGTATATAGTACCTGCCGCATGGCTTTGTGCTCACAGCATTCTCCATTACATCAGTGTACATAGTACCTGCCGCATGGCTTTGTGCTCTCAGCATTCTCCTATACATCACTGTACATAGCACCTGACGCATGGCTTTGTACTCTCAGCATTCTCCTATAGATCACTGTACATAGCACCTGACGCATGGCTTTGTGCTCTCAGCATTCTCCTATAGATCACTGTACATAGTACCTGACGCATGACTTTGTGCTCTCAGCATTCTCCTATAGATTACTTTACATAGCACCTGCCGCATGGCTTTGTGCTCTCAGCATTCTCCTATAGATCACTGTACATAGTACCTTCCGCATGGCTTTGTGCTCTCAGCAATCTCCTATAGATTACTGTACATAGCACCTGCAGCATGGCTTTGTGCTCTCAGCATTCTCCTATAGATCACTGTACATAGTACCTGACGCATGGCTCTGTGCTCTCAGCATTCTCCTATACATCACTGTACATAGCATCTGCCGCATGGCTTTGTGCTCTCTGCATTCTCCTATACATCACTGTACATAGTACCTGACACATGGCTTTGTGCTCTCAGCATTCTCCTATAGATTACTGTACATAGCACCTGCCGCATAGCTTTGTGCTCTCAGCATTCTCCTATAGATTACTGTACATAGCACCTGCCGCATGGCTTTGTGCTCTCAGCATTCTCCTATAGATCACTGTACAAAGTATCTGCTGCATGGCTTTGTGCTCTCAGCATTCTCCTATAGATCACTGTACATAGCACCTGCCGCATGGCTTTGTGCTCTCAGCATTCTCCTATATATCACTTTACATAGTACCTGCCGCATGGCTTTGTGCTCTCTGCATTCTCCTATAGATCACTGTATATAGCACCTGCCGCATGGCTTTGTGCTCTCAGCATTCTCCTATACATCACTGTACATAGTACCTGCCGCATGGCTTTGTGCTCTCGGCATTCTCCTATAGATCACTGTACATAGTACCTGCCGCATGGCTTTGTGCTCTCTGCATTCTCCTATAGATCACTGTACATAGTACCTGCCGCATGGCTTCTATACATCACTGTACATAGTACCTGCCACATGGCTTTGTGCTCTCAGCATTCTCCTATATATCACTGTACATAGCACCTGCCGCATGGCTTTGTGCTCTCAGCATTCTCCTATAGATCACTGTACATAGCACCTGCCGCATGGCTTTGTGCTCTCAGCATTCTCCTATAGAACACTGTACATAGCACCTGCCGCATGGCTTTGTGCTCTCAGCATTCTCCTATACATCACTGTACATAGCACCTGCCGCATGGCTTTGTGCTCTCAGCATTCTCCTATAGATCACTGTACATAGCACCTGCCGCATGGCTTTGTGCTCTCAGCATTCTCCTATAGATCACTGTACATAGCACCTGACGCATGGCTTTGTGCTCTCAGCATTCTCCTTAAGATCACTGTACATAGTACCTGACGCATGGCTTTGTGCTCTCAGCACTCTCCTATAGATCACTGTACATAGCACCTGCCGCATGGCTTTGTGCTCTCAGCATTCTCCTATATATCACTGTACATAGTACCTGCCGCATGGCTTTGTGCTCTCTGCATTCTCCTATAGATCACTGTATATAGCACCTGCCGCATGGCTTTGTGCTCTCAGCATTCTCCTATACATCACTGTACATAGTACCTGCCGCATGGCTTTGTGCTCTCGGCATTCTCCTATACATCACTGTACATAGTACCTGCCGCATGGCTTTGTGCTCTCTGCATTCTCCTATAGATCACTGTACATAGTACCTGCCGCATGGCTTCTATACATCACTGTACATAGTACCTGCCGCATGGCTTTGTGCTCTCAGCATTCTCCTATATATCACTGTACATAGCACCTGCCGCATGGCTTTGTGCTCTCAGCATTCTCCTATAGATCACTGTACATAGCACCTGCCGCATGGCTTTGTGCTCTCAGCATTCTCCTATAGATCACTGTACATAGCACCTGCCGCATGGCTTTGTGCTCTCAGCATTCTCCTATAGATCACTGTACATAGAACCTGCTGCATGGCTTTGTGCTCTCAGCATTCTCCTATAGATCACTGTATATAGTACCTGCCGCATGGCTTTGTGCTCTCAGCATTCTCCATTACATCAGTGTACATAGTACCTGCCGCATGGCTTTGTGCTCTCTGCATTCTCCTATAGATCACTGTATATAGTACCTGCCGCATGGCTCTGTGCTCTCAGCATTCTCCATTACATCAGTGTACATAGTACCTGCCGCATGGCTTTGTACTCTCAGCATTCTCCTATACATCACTGTACATAGCACCTGACGCATGGCTTTGTGCTCTCAGCATTCTCCTATAGATCACTGTACATAGCACCTGACGCATGGCTTTGTGCTCTCAGCATTCTCCTATAGATCACTGTACATAGTACCTGACGCATGGCTTTGTGCTCTCAGCATTCTCCTATAGATTACTGTACATAGCACCTGCCGCATGGCTTTGTGCTCTCAGCATTCTCCTACAGATCAGTGTACATAGTACCTTCCGCATGGCTTTGTGCTCTCAGCATTCTACTATAGATTACTGTACATAGCACCTGCCGCATGGCTTTGTGCTCTCAGCATTCTCCTATAGATCACTGTACATAGTACCTGACGCATGGCTCTGTGCTCTCAGCATTCTCCTATACATCACTGTACATAGCATCTGCCGCATGGCTTTGTGCTCTCTGCATTCTCCTATAGATCACTGTACATAGCACCTGCCGCATGGCTTTGTGCCCTCAGCATTCTCCTATAGATCACTGTACATAGTACCTGACGCATGGCTCCTATACATCACTGTACATAGTACCTGCCGCATGGCTTTGTGCTCTCAGCATTCTCCTATAGATCACTGTAAAAAGCACCTGCCGCATGGCTCTGTGCTCTCAGCATTCTCCTATAGATCACTGTACATAGCACCTGCCGCATGGCTTTGTCCTCTCAGCATTCTCCTATAGATCACTGTACATAGCACCTGACGCATGGCTCTGTGCTCTCAGCATTCTCCTATACATCACTGTACATAGCACCAGCCACATGGCTTTGTGCTCTCAGCATTCTCCTATAGATCACTGTACATAGCACCTGCCGCATGGCTTTGTGCTCTCAGCATTCTCCTATAGATCACTGTACATAGCACCTGCCGCATGGCTTTGTGCTCTCAGCATTCTCCAATAGATCACTGTACATAGCACCTGCCGCATGGCTTTGTGCTCTCAGCATTCTCCTATATATCACTGTACATAGTACCTGCCGCATGGCTTTGTGCTCTCTGCATTCTCCTATAGATCACTGTATATAGCACCTGCCGCATGGCTTTGTGCTCTCAGCATTCTCCTATACATCACTGTACATAGTACCTGCCGCATGGCTTTGTGCTCTCGGCATTCTCCTATACATCACTGTACATAGTACCTGCCGCATGGCTTTGTGCTCTCTGCATTCTCCTATAGATCACTGTACATAGTACCTGCCGCATGGCTTCTATACATCACTGTACATAGTACCTGCCGCATGGCTTTGTGCTCTCAGCATTCTCCTATATATCACTGTACATAGCACCTGCCGCATGGCTTTGTGCTCTCAGCATTCTCCTATAGATCACTGTACATAGCACCTGCCGCATGGCTTTGTGCTCTCAGCATTCTCCTATAGATCACTGTACATAGCACCTGCCGCATGGCTTTGTGCTCTCAGCATTCTCCTATAGATCACTGTACATAGAACCTGCTGCATGGCTTTGTGCTCTCAGCATTCTCCTATAGATCACTGTATATAGTACCTGCCGCATGGCTTTGTGCTCTCAGCATTCTCCATTACATCAGTGTACATAGTACCTGCCGCATGGCTTTGTGCTCTCAGCATTCTCCTATACATCACTGTACATAGCACCTGACGCATGGCTTTGTGCTCTCAGCATTCTCCTATAGATCACTGTACATAGCACCTGACGCATGGCTTTGTGCTCTCAGCATTCTCCTATAGATCACTGTACATAGTACCTGACGCATGGCTTTGTGCTCTCAGCATTCTCCTATAGATTACTGTACATAGCACCTGCCGCATGGCTTTGTGCTCTCAGCATTCTCCTATAGATCACTGTACATAGTACTTTCCGCATGGCTTTGTGCTCTCAGCAATCTCCTATAGATTACTGTACATAGCACCTGCCGCATGGCTTTGTGCTCTCAGCATTCTCCTATAGATCACTGTACATAGTACCTGACGCATGGCTCTGTGCTCTCAGCATTCTCCTATACATCACTGTACATAGCATCTGCCGCATGGCTTTGTGCTCTCTGCATTCTCCTATACATCACTGTACATAGTACCTGACGCATGGCTTTGTGCTCTCAGCATTCTCCTATAGATTACTGTACATAGCACCTGCCGCATAGCTTTGTGCTCTCAGCATTCTCCTATAGATTACTGTACATAGCACCTGCCGCATGGCTTTGTGCTCTCAGCATTCTCCTATAGATCACTGTACAAAGTATCTGCTGCATGGCTTTGTGCTCTCAGCATTCTCCTATAGATCACTGTACATAGCACCTGCCGCATGGCTTTGTGCTCTCAGCATTCTCCTATAGATCACTGTACATAGTACCTGCCGCATGGCTTTATGCTCTCAGCATTCTCCTTTAGATCACAGTACATAGCACCTGCCGCATGGCTTTGAGCCCTCAGCATTCTCCTATAGATCACTGTACATAGTACCTGACGCATGGCTCCTATACATCACTGTACATAGTACCTGCCGCATGGCTTTGAGCTCTCAGCATTCTCCTATAGATCACTGTAAATAGCACCTGCCGCATGGCTCTGTGCTCTCAGCATTCTCCTATACATCACTGTACATAGCACCTGCCGCATGGCTTTGTGCTCTCAGCATTCTCCTATAGATCACTGTACATAGCACCTGACGCATGGCTCTGTGCTCTGAGCATTCTCCTATACATCACTGTACATAGCACCTGCCACGTGGCTTTGTGCTCTCAGCATTCTCCTATAGATCACTGTACATAGCACCTGCCGCATGGCTTTGTGCTCTCAGCATTCTCCTATACATCACTGTACATAGCACCTGCCGCATGGCTTTGTGCTCTCAGCATTCTCCTATAGATTACTGTACATAGCACCTGCCGCATGGCTTTGTGCTCTCTGCATTCTCCTATAGATCACTGTACATAGCACCTGCCGCATGGCTTTGTGCTCTCTGCATTCTCCTATAGATCACTGTATATAGTACCTGCCGCATGGCTTTGTGCTCACAGCATTCTCCATTACATCAGTGTACATAGTACCTGCCGCATGGCTTTGTGCTCTCAGCATTCTCCTATACATCACTGTACATAGCACCTGACGCATGGCTTTGTACTCTCAGCATTCTCCTATAGATCACTGTACATAGCACCTGACGCATGGCTTTGTGCTCTCAGCATTCTCCTATAGATCACTGTACATAGTACCTGACGCATGACTTTGTGCTCTCAGCATTCTCCTATAGATTACTTTACATAGCACCTGCCGCATGGCTTTGTGCTCTCAGCATTCTCCTATAGATCACTGTACATAGTACCTTCCGCATGGCTTTGTGCTCTCAGCAATCTCCTATAGATTACTGTACATAGCACCTGCAGCATGGCTTTGTGCTCTCAGCATTCTCCTATAGATCACTGTACATAGTACCTGACGCATGGCTCTGTGCTCTCAGCATTCTCCTATACATCACTGTACATAGCATCTGCCGCATGGCTTTGTGCTCTCTGCATTCTCCTATACATCACTGTACATAGTACCTGACACATGGCTTTGTGCTCTCAGCATTCTCCTATAGATTACTGTACATAGCACCTGCCGCATAGCTTTGTGCTCTCAGCATTCTCCTATAGATTACTGTACATAGCACCTGCCGCATGGCTTTGTGCTCTCAGCATTCTCCTATAGATCACTGTACAAAGTATCTGCTGCATGGCTTTGTGCTCTCAGCATTCTCCTATAGATCACTGTACATAGCACCTGCCGCATGGCTTTGTGCTCTCAGCATTCTCCTATATATCACTTTACATAGTACCTGCCGCATGGCTTTGTGCTCTCTGCATTCTCCTATAGATCACTGTATATAGCACCTGCCGCATGGCTTTGTGCTCTCAGCATTCTCCTATACATCACTGTACATAGTACCTGCCGCATGGCTTTGTGCTCTCGGCATTCTCCTATAGATCACTGTACATAGTACCTGCCGCATGGCTTTGTGCTCTCTGCATTCTCCTATAGATCACTGTACATAGTACCTGCCGCATGGCTTCTATACATCACTGTACATAGTACCTGCCACATGGCTTTGTGCTCTCAGCATTCTCCTATATATCACTGTACATAGCACCTGCCGCATGGCTTTGTGCTCTCAGCATTCTCCTATAGATCACTGTACATAGCACCTGCCGCATGGCTTTGTGCTCTCAGCATTCTCCTATAGAACACTGTACATAGCACCTGCCGCATGGCTTTGTGCTCTCAGCATTCTCCTATACATCACTGTACATAGCACCTGCCGCATGGCTTTGTGCTCTCAGCATTCTCCTATAGATCACTGTACATAGCACCTGCCGCATGGCTTTGTGCTCTCAGCATTCTCCTATAGATCACTGTACATAGCACCTGACGCATGGCTTTGTGCTCTCAGCATTCTCCTTAAGATCACTGTACATAGTACCTGACGCATGGCTTTGTGCTCTCAGCACTCTCCTATAGATCACTGTACATAGCACCTGCCGCATGGCTTTGTGCTCTCAGCATTCTCCTATATATCACTGTACATAGTACCTGCCGCATGGCTTTGTGCTCTCTGCATTCTCCTATAGATCACTGTATATAGCACCTGCCGCATGGCTTTGTGCTCTCAGCATTCTCCTATACATCACTGTACATAGTACCTGCCGCATGGCTTTGTGCTCTCGGCATTCTCCTATACATCACTGTACATAGTACCTGCCGCATGGCTTTGTGCTCTCTGCATTCTCCTATAGATCACTGTACATAGTACCTGCCGCATGGCTTCTATACATCACTGTACATAGTACCTGCCGCATGGCTTTGTGCTCTCAGCATTCTCCTATATATCACTGTACATAGCACCTGCCGCATGGCTTTGTGCTCTCAGCATTCTCCTATAGATCACTGTACATAGCACCTGCCGCATGGCTTTGTGCTCTCAGCATTCTCCTATAGATCACTGTACATAGCACCTGCCGCATGGCTTTGTGCTCTCAGCATTCTCCTATAGATCACTGTACATAGAACCTGCTGCATGGCTTTGTGCTCTCAGCATTCTCCTATAGATCACTGTATATAGTACCTGCCGCATGGCTTTGTGCTCTCAGCATTCTCCATTACATCAGTGTACATAGTACCTGCCGCATGGCTTTGTGCTCTCAGCATTCTCCTATACATCACTGTACATAGCACCTGACGCATGGCTTTGTGCTCTCAGCATTCTCCTATAGATCACTGTACATAGCACCTGACGCATGGCTTTGTGCTCTCAGCATTCTCCTATAGATCACTGTACATAGTACCTGACGCATGGCTTTGTGCTCTCAGCATTCTCCTATAGATTACTGTACATAGCACCTGCCGCATGGCTTTGTGCTCTCAGCATTCTCCTATAGATCACTGTACATAGTACCTTCCGCATGGCTTTGTGCTCTCAGCAATCTCCTATAGATTACTGTACATAGCACCTGCCGCATGGCTTTGTGCTCTCAGCATTCTCCTATAGATCACTGTACATAGTACCTGACGCATGGCTCTGTGCTCTCAGCATTCTCCTATACATCACTGTACATAGCATCTGCCGCATGGCTTTGTGCTCTCTGCATTCTCCTATACATCACTGTACATAGTACCTGACGCATGGCTTTGTGCTCTCAGCATTCTCCTATAGATTACTGTACATAGCACCTGCCGCATAGCTTTGTGCTCTCAGCATTCTCCTATAGATTACTGTACATAGCACCTGCCGCATGGCTTTGTGCTCTCAGCATTCTCCTATAGATCACTGTACAAAGTATCTGCTGCATGGCTTTGTGCTCTCAGCATTCTCCTATAGATCACTGTACATAGCACCTGCCGCATGGCTTTGTGCTCTCAGCATTCTCCTATAGATCACTGTACATAGTACCTGCCGCATGGCTTTATGCTCTCAGCATTCTCCTTTAGATCACAGTACATAGCACCTGCCGCATGGCTTTGAGCCCTCAGCATTCTCCTATAGATCACTGTACATAGTACCTGACGCATGGCTCCTATACATCACTGTACATAGTACCTGCCGCATGGCTTTGAGCTCTCAGCATTCTCCTATAGATCACTGTAAATAGCACCTGCCGCATGGCTCTGTGCTCTCAGCATTCTCCTATACATCACTGTACATAGCACCTGCCGCATGGCTTTGTGCTCTCAGCATTCTCCTATAGATCACTGTACATAGCACCTGACGCATGGCTCTGTGCTCTGAGCATTCTCCTATACATCACTGTACATAGCACCTGCCACGTGGCTTTGTGCTCTCAGCATTCTCCTATAGATCACTGTACATAGCACCTGCCGCATGGCTTTGTGCTCTCAGCATTCTCCTATACATCATTGTACATAGCACCTGCCGCATGGCTTTGTGCTCTCAGCATTCTCCTATAGATTACTGTACATAGCACCTGCCGCATGGCTTTGTGCTCTCTGCATTCTCCTATAGATCACTGTACATAGCACCTGCCGCATGGCTTTGTGCTCTCTGCATTCTCCTATAGATCACTGTATATAGTACCTGCCGCATGGCTTTGTGCTCACAGCATTCTCCATTACATCAGTGTACATAGTACCTGCCGCATGGCTTTGTGCTCTCAGCATTCTCCTATACATCACTGTACATAGCACCTGACGCATGGCTTTGTGCTCTCAGCATTCTCCTATAGATCACTGTACATAGCACCTGACGCATGGCTTTGTGCTCTCAGCATTCTCCTATAGATCACTGTACATAGTACCTGACGCATGACTTTGTGCTCTCAGCATTCTCCTATAGATTACTTTACATAGCACCTGCCGCATGGCTTTGTGCTCTCAGCATTCTCCTATAGATCACTGTACATAGTACCTTCCGCATGGCTTTGTGCTCTCAGCAATCTCCTATAGATTACTGTACATAGCACCTGCCGCATGGCTTTGTGCTCTCAGCATTCTCCTATAGATCACTGTACATAGTACCTGACGCATGGCTCTGTGCTCTCAGCATTCTCCTATACATCACTGTACATAGCATCTGCCGCATGGCTTTGTGCTCTCTGCATTCTCCTATACATCACTGTACATAGTACCTGACACATGGCTTTGTGCTCTCAGCATTCTCCTATAGATTACTGTACATAGCACCTGCCGCATAGCTTTGTGCTCTCAGCATTCTCCTATAGATTACTGTACATAGCACCTGCCGCATGGCTTTGTGCTCTCAGCATTCTCCTATAGATCACTGTACAAAGTATCTGCTGCATGGCTTTGTGCTCTCAGCATTCTCCTATAGATCACTGTACATAGCACCTGCCGCATGGCTTTGTGCTCTCAGCATTCTCCTATATATCACTTTACATAGTACCTGCCGCATGGCTTTGTGCTCTCTGCATTCTCCTATAGATCACTGTATATCGCACCTGCCGCATGGCTTTGTGCTCTCAGCATTCTCCTATACATCACTGTACATAGTACCTGCCGCATGGCTTTGTGCTCTCGGCATTCTCCTATAGATCACTGTACATAGTACCTGCCGCATGGCTTTGTGCTCTCTGCATTCTCCTATAGATCACTGTACATAGTACCTGCCGCATGGCTTCTATACATCACTGTACATAGTACCTGCCACATGGCTTTGTGCTCTCAGCATTCTCCTATATATCACTGTACATAGCACCTGCCGCATGGCTTTGTGCTCTCAGCATTCTCCTATAGATCACTGTACATAGCACCTGCCGCATGGCTTTGTGCTCTCAGCATTCTCCTATAGAACACTGTACATAGCACCTGCCGCATGGCTTTGTGCTCTCAGCATTCTCCTATACATCACTGTACATAGCACCTGCCGCATGGCTTTGTGCTCTCAGCATTCTCCTATAGATCACTGTACATAGCACCTGCCGCATGGCTTTGTGCTCTCAGCATTCTCCTATAGATCACTGTACATAGCACCTGACGCATGGCTTTGTGCTCTCAGCATTCTCCTTAAGATCACTGTACATAGTACCTGCCGCATGGCTTTGTGCTCTCAGCATTCTCCTATAGATTACAGTACATAGCACCTGCCGCATGGCTTTGTGCTCTCAGCATTCTCCTATACATCACTGTACATAGCACCTGCCGCATGGCTTTGTGCTCTCAGCATTCTCCTATAGATCACTGTACATAGTACCTGCCGCAAGGCTTTGTGCTCTCAGCATTCTCCTATAGATCACTGTATATAGTACCTGCCGCATGGCTTTGTGCTCTCAGCATTCTCCTATAGATCAATGTACATAACACCTGCCGCATGGCTTTGTGCTCTCAGCATTCTCCTATATATCACTGTACATAGTACCTGCCGCATGGCTTTGTGCTCTCAGCATTCTCCTATAGATTACTGTACATAGCACCTGCCGCATGGCTTTGTGCTCTCTGCATTCTCCTATAGATCACTGTACATAGCACCTGCCGCATGGCTTTGTGCTCTCTGCATTCTCCTATAGATCACTGTACATAGCACCTGCCGCATGGCTTTGTGCTCTCAGCATTCTCCTATAGATCACTGTACATAGCACCTGCCGCATGGCTTTGTGCTCTCCGCATTCTCCTATAGATCACTGTACATAGCACCTGCCGCATGGCTTTGTGCTCTCAGCATTCTCCTATAGATCACTGTACATAGCACCTGCCGCATGGCTTTGTGCTCTCCGCATTCTCCTATAGATCACTGTACATAGTACCTGCCGCATGGCTTTGTGCTCTCAGCATTCTCCTATAGATCACTGTACATAGTACCTGCCGCATGGCTTCTATACATCACTGTACATAGTACCTGCCGCATGGCTTTGTGCTCTCAGCATTCTCCTATATATCACTGTACATAGCACCTGCCGCATGGCTTTGTGCTCTCAGCATTCTCCTATAGATCACTGTACATAGTACCTGCCGCATGGCTTTGTGCTCTCTGCATTCTCCTATAGATCACTGTACATAGTACCTGCCGCATGGCTTCTATACATCACTGTACATAGTACCTGCCGCATGGCTTTGTGCTCTCAGCATTCTCCTATATATCACTGTACATAGCACCTGCCGCATGGCTTTGTGCTCTCAGCATTCTCCTATAGATCACTGTACATAGCACCTGCCGCATGGCTTTGTGCTCTCAGCATTCTCCTATAGATCACTGTACATAGCACCTGCCGCATGGCTTTGTGCTCTCAGCATTCTCCTATAGATCACTGTACATAGAACCTGCTGCATGGCTTTGTGCTCTCAGCATTCTCCTATAGATCACTGTATATAGTACCTGCCGCATGGCTTTGTGCTCTCAGCATTCTCCATTACATCAGTGTACATAGTACCTGCCGCATGGCTTTGTGCTCTCAGCATTCTCCTATACATCACTGTACATAGCACCTGACGCATGGCTTTGTGCTCTCAGCATTCTCCTATAGATCACTGTACATAGCACCTGACGCATGGCTTTGTGCTCTCAGCATTCTCCTATAGATCACTGTACATAGTACCTGACGCATGGCTTTGTGCTCTCAGCATTCTCCTATAGATTACTGTACATAGCACCTGCCGCATGGCTTTGTGCTCTCAGCATTCTCCTATAGATCACTGTACATAGTACCTTCCGCATGGCTTTGTGCTCTCAGCAATCTCCTATAGATTACTGTACATAGCACCTGCCGCATGGCTTTGTGCTCTCAGCATTCTCCTATACATCACTGTACATAGTACCTGACGCATGGCTCTGTGCTCTCAGCATTCTCCTATACATCACTGTACATAGCATCTGCCGCATGGCTTTGTGCTCTCTGCATTCTCCTATACATCACTGTACATAGTACCTGACGCATGGCTTTGTGCTCTCAGCATTCTCCTATAGATTACTGTACATAGCACCTGCCGCATAGCTTTGTGCTCTCAGCATTCTCCTATAGATTACTGTACATAGCACCTGCCGCATGGCTTTGTGCTCTCAGCATTCTCCTATAGATCACTGTACAAAGTATCTGCTGCATGGCTTTGTGCTCTCAGCATTCTCCTATAGATCACTGTACATAGCACCTGCCGCATGGCTTTGTGCTCTCAGCATTCTCCTATAGATCACTGTACATAGTACCTGCCGCATGGCTTTATGCTCTCAGCATTCTCCTTTAGATCACAGTACATAGCACCTGCCGCATGGCTTTGAGCCCTCAGCATTCTCCTATAGATCACTGTACATAGTACCTGACGCATGGCTCCTATACATCACTGTACATAGTACCTGCCGCATGGCTTTGAGCTCTCAGCATTCTCCTATAGATCACTGTAAATAGCACCTGCCGCATGGCTCTGTGCTCTCAGCATTCTCCTATACATCACTGTACATAGCACCTGCCGCATGGCTTTGTGCTCTCAGCATTCTCCTATAGATCACTGTACATAGCACCTGACGCATGGCTCTGTGCTCTGAGCATTCTCCTATACATCACTGTACATAGCACCTGCCACGTGGCTTTGTGCTCTCAGCATTCTCCTATAGATCACTGTACATAGCACCTGCCGCATGGCTTTGTGCTCTCAGCATTCTCCTATAGATTACTGTACATAGCACCTGCCGCATGGCTTTGTGCTCTCAGCATTCTCCTATAGATTACTGTACATAGCACCTGCCGCATGGCTTTGTGCTCTTTGCATTCTCCTATAGATCACTGTACATAGCACCTGCCGCATGGCTTTGTGCTCTCAGCATTCTCCATTACATCAGTGTACAAAGTACCTGCCGCATGGCTTTGTGCTCTCAGCATTCTCCTATACATCACTGTACATAGCACCTGACGCATGGCTTTGTGCTCTCAGCATTCTCCTATAGATCACTGTACATAGCACCTGACGCATGGCTTTGTGCTCTCAGCATTCTCCTATAGCTCACTGTACATAGTACCTGACGCATGACTTTGTGCTCTCAGCATTCTCCTATAGATTACTTTACATAGCACCTGCCGCATGGCTTTGTGCTCTCAGCATTCTCCTATAGATCACTGTACATAGTACCTTCCGCATGGCTTTGTGCTCTCAGCAATCTCCTATAGATTACTGTACATAGCACCTGCCGCATGGCTTTGTGCTCTCAGCATTCTCCTATAGATCACTGTACATAGTACCTGACGCATGGCTCTGTGCTCTCAGCATTCTCCTATACATCACTGTACATAGCATCTGCCGCATGGCTTTGTGCTCTCTGCATTCTCCTATACATCACTGTACATAGTACCTGACACATGGCTTTGTGCTCTCAGCATTCTCCTATAGATTACTGTACATAGCACCTGCCGCATAGCTTTGTGCTCTCAGCATTCTCCTATAGATTACTGTACATAGCACCTGCCGCATGGCTTTGTGCTCTCAGCATTCTCCTATAGTTCACTGTACAAAGTATCTGCTGCATGGCTTTGTGCTCTCAGCATTCTCCTATAGATCACTGTACATAGCACCTGCCGCATGGCTTTGTGCTCTCAGCATTCTCCTATATATCACTTTACATAGTACCTGCCGCATGGCTTTGTGCTCTCTGCATTCTCCTATAGATCACTGTATATAGCACCTGCCGCATGGCTTTGTGCTCTCAGCATTCTCCTATACATCACTGTACATAGTACCTGCCGCATGGCTTTGTGCTCTCGGCATTCTCCTATAGATCACTGTACATAGTACCTGCCGCATGGCTTTGTGCTCTCTGCATTCTCCTATAGATCACTGTACATAGTACCTGCCGCATGGCTTCTATACATCACTGTACATAGTACCTGCCACATGGCTTTGTGCTCTCAGCATTCTCCTATATATCACTGTACATAGCACCTGCCGCATGGCTTTGTGCTCTCAGCATTCTCCTATAGATCACTGTACATAGCACCTGCCGCATGGCTTTGTGCTCTCAGCATTCTCCTATAGAACACTGTACATAGCACCTGCCGCATGGCTTTGTGCTCTCAGCATTCTCCTATACATCACTGTACATAGCACCTGCCGCATGGCTTTGTGCTCTCAGCATTCTCCTATAGATCACTGTACATAGCACCTGCCGCATGGCTTTGTGCTCTCAGCATTCTCCTATAGATCACTGTACATAGCACCTGACGCATGGCTTTGTGCTCTCAGCATTTTCCTATAGATCACTGTACATAGCACCTGCCGCATGGCTTTGTGCTCTCAGCATTCTCCTATAGATTACAGTACATAGCACCTGCCGCATGGCTTTGTGCTCTCAGCATTCTCCTATACATCACTGTACATAGCACCTGCCGCATGGCTTTGTGCTCTCAGCATTCTCCTATAGATCACTGTACATAGTACCTGCCGCAAGGCTTTGTGCTCTCAGCATTCTCCTATAGATCACTGTACATAGTACCTGCCGCATGGCTTTGTGCTCTCAGCATTCTCCTATAGATCACTGTACATAACACCTGCCGCATGGCTTTGTGCTCTCAGCATTCTCCTATATATCACTGTACATAGTACCTGCCGCATGGCTTTGTGCTCTCAGCATTCTCCTATAGATTACTGTACATAGCACCTGCCGCATGGCTTTGTGCTTTCTGCATTCTCCTATAGATCACTGTACATAGCACCTGCCGCATGGCTTTGTGCTCTCTGCATTCTCCTATAGATCACTGTACATAGCACCTGCCGCATGGCTTTGTGCTCTCAGCATTCTCCTATAGATCACTGTACATAGCACCTGCCGCATGGCTTTGTGCTCTCCGCATTCTCCTATAGATCACTGTACATAGTACCTGCCGCATGGCTTTGTGCTCTCAGCATTCTCCTATAGATCACTGTACATAGTACCTGCCGCATGGCTTCTATACATCACTGTACATAGTACCTGCCGCATGGCTTTGTGCTCTCAGCATTCTCCTATATATCACTGTACATAGCACCTGCCGCATGGCTTTGTGCTCTCAGCATTCTCCTATAGATCACTGTACATAGCAGCTGCCGCATGGCTTTGTGCTCTCAGCATTCTCCTATAGATCACTGTACATAGCACCTGCCGCATGGCTTTGTGCTCTCAGCATTCTCCTATACATCACTGTACATAGAACCTGCTGCATGGCTTTGTGCTCTCAGCATTCTCCTATAGATCACTGTATATAGTACCTGCCGCATGGCTTTGTGCTCTCAGCATTCTTCATTACATCAGTGTACATAGTACCTGCCGCATGGCTTTGTGCTCTCAGCATTCTCCTATACATCACTGTACATAGCACCTGACGCATGGCTTTGTGCTCTCTGCATTCTCCTATAGATCACTGTACATAGCACCTGACGCATGGCTTTGTGCTCTCAGCATTCTCCTATAGATCACTGTACATAGTACCTGACGCATGACTTTGTGCTCTCAGCATTCTCCTATAGATTACTGTACATAGCACCTGCCGCATGGCTTTGTGCTCTCAGCATTCTCCTATAGATCACTGTACATAGTACCTTCCGCATGGCTTTGTGCTCTCAGCTATCTCCTATAGATTACTGTACATAGCACCTGCCGCATGGCTTTGTGCTCTCAGCATTCTCCTATAGATCACTGTACATAGTACCTGACGCATGGCTCTGTGCTCTCAGCATTCTCCTATACATCACTGTACATAGCATCTGCCGCATGGCTTTGTGCTCTCTGCATTCTCCTATACATCACTGTACATAGTACCTGACACATGGCTTTGTGCTCTCTGCATTCTCCTATAGATCACTGTACATAGCACCTGCCGCATGGCTTTGTGCTCTCAGCATTCTCCTATAGATCACTGTACATAGTACCTGCCGCATGGCTTTATGCTCTCAGCATTCTCCTATAGATCACAGTACATAGCACCTGCCGCATGGCTTTGAGCCCTCAGCATTCTCCAATAGATCACTGTACATAGTACCTGACGCATGGCTCCCATACATCACTGTACATAGTACCTGACGCATGGCTTTGAGCTCTCAGCATTCTCCTATAGATCACTGTAAATAGCACCTGCCGCATGGCTCTGTGCTCTCAGCATTCTCCTATACATCACTGTACATAGCACCTGCAGCATGGCTTTGTGCTCTCAGCATTCTCCTATAGATCACTGTACATAGCACCTGACGCATGGCTCTGTGCTCTGAGCATTCTCCTATACATCACTGTACATAGCACCTGCCACGTGGCTTTGTGCTCTCAGCATTCTCCTATAGATCACTGTACATAGCACCTGCCGCATGGCTTTGTGCTCTCAGCATTCTCCTATACATCACTGGACATAGCACCTGCCGCATGGCTTTGTGCTCTCAGCATTCTCCTATAAATCACTGTACATAGCACCTTCCGCATGGCTTTGTGCTCTCAGCATTCTCCTATAGATCACTGTACATAGCACCTGACGCATGGCTTTGTGCTCCCAGCATTCTCCTATAGATCACTGTACATAGTACCTGACGCATGGCTTTGTGCTCTCAGCATTCTCCTATAGATCACTGTACATAGCACCTGCCGCATGGCTTTGTGCTTTCAGCATTCTCCTATAGATCACTGTACATAGCACCTGCCGCATGGCTTTGTGCTCTCAGCATTCTCCTATATATCACTGTGCATAGTACCTGCCGCATGGCTTTGTGCTCTCAGCATTCTCCTATAGATTACTTTACATAGCACCTGCCGCATGGCTTTGTGCTCTCAGCATTCTCCTATAGATCACTGTACATAGTACCTTCCGCATGGCTTTGTGCTCTCAGCAATCTCCTATAGATTACTGTACATAGCACCTGCCGCATGGCTTTGTGCTCTCAGCATTCTCCTATAGATCACTGTACATAGTACCTGACGCATGGCTCTGTGCTCTCAGCATTCTCCTATACATCACTGTACATAGCATCTGCCGCATGGCTTTGTGCTCTCTGCATTCTCCTATACATCACTGTACATAGTACCTGACACATGGCTTTGTGCTCTCAGCATTCTCCTATAGATTACTGTACATAGCACCTGCCGCATAGCTTTGTGCTCTCAGCATTCTCCTATAGATTACTGTACATAGCACCTGCCGCATGGCTTTGTGCTCTCAGCATTCTCCTATAGTTCACTGTACAAAGTATCTGCTGCATGGCTTTGTGCTCTCAGCATTCTCCTATAGATCACTGTACATAGCACCTGCCGCATGGCTTTGTGCTCTCAGCATTCTCCTATATATCACTTTACATAGTACCTGCCGCATGGCTTTGTGCTCTCTGCATTCTCCTATAGATCACTGTATATAGCACCTGCCGCATGGCTTTGTGCTCTCAGCATTCTCCTATACATCACTGTACATAGTACCTGCCGCATGGCTTTGTGCTCTCGGCATTCTCCTATAGATCACTGTACATAGTACCTGCCGCATGGCTTTGTGCTCTCTGCATTCTCCTATAGATCACTGTACATAGTACCTGCCGCATGGCTTCTATACATCACTGTACATAGTACCTGCCACATGGCTTTGTGCTCTCAGCATTCTCCTATATATCACTGTACATAGCACCTGCCGCATGGCTTTGTGCTCTCAGCATTCTCCTATAGATCACTGTACATAGCACCTGCCGCATGGCTTTGTGCTCTCAGCATTCTCCTATAGAACACTGTACATAGCACCTGCCGCATGGCTTTGTGCTCTCAGCATTCTCCTATACATCACTGTACATAGCACCTGCCGCATGGCTTTGTGCTCTCAGCATTCTCCTATAGATCACTGTACATAGCACCTGCCGCATGGCTTTGTGCTCTCAGCATTCTCCTATAGATCACTGTACATAGCACCTGACGCATGGCTTTGTGCTCTCAGCATTTTCCTATAGATCACTGTACATAGCACCTGCCGCATGGCTTTGTGCTCTCAGCATTCTCCTATAGATTACAGTACATAGCACCTGCCGCATGGCTTTGTGCTCTCAGCATTCTCCTATACATCACTGTACATAGCACCTGCCGCATGGCTTTGTGCTCTCAGCATTCTCCTATAGATCACTGTACATAGTACCTGCCGCAAGGCTTTGTGCTCTCAGCATTCTCCTATAGATCACTGTACATAGTACCTGCCGCATGGCTTTGTGCTCTCAGCATTCTCCTATAGATCACTGTACATAACACCTGCCGCATGGCTTTGTGCTCTCAGCATTCTCCTATATATCACTGTACATAGTACCTGCCGCATGGCTTTGTGCTCTCAGCATTCTCCTATAGATTACTGTACATAGCACCTGCCGCATGGCTTTGTGCTTTCTGCATTCTCCTATAGATCACTGTACATAGCACCTGCCGCATGGCTTTGTGCTCTCTGCATTCTCCTATAGATCACTGTACATAGCACCTGCCGCATGGCTTTGTGCTCTCAGCATTCTCCTATAGATCACTGTACATAGCACCTGCCGCATGGCTTTGTGCTCTCCGCATTCTCCTATAGATCACTGTACATAGTACCTGCCGCATGGCTTTGTGCTCTCAGCATTCTCCTATAGATCACTGTACATAGTACCTGCCGCATGGCTTCTATACATCACTGTACATAGTACCTGCCGCATGGCTTTGTGCTCTCAGCATTCTCCTATATATCACTGTACATAGCACCTGCCGCATGGCTTTGTGCTCTCAGCATTCTCCTATAGATCACTGTACATAGCAGCTGCCGCATGGCTTTGTGCTCTCAGCATTCTCCTATAGATCACTGTACATAGCACCTGCCGCATGGCTTTGTGCTCTCAGCATTCTCCTATACATCACTGTACATAGAACCTGCTGCATGGCTTTGTGCTCTCAGCATTCTCCTATAGATCACTGTATATAGTACCTGCCGCATGGCTTTGTGCTCTCAGCATTCTTCATTACATCAGTGTACATAGTACCTGCCGCATGGCTTTGTGCTCTCAGCATTCTCCTATACATCACTGTACATAGCACCTGACGCATGGCTTTGTGCTCTCTGCATTCTCCTATAGATCACTGTACATAGCACCTGACGCATGGCTTTGTGCTCTCAGCATTCTCCTATAGATCACTGTACATAGTACCTGACGCATGACTTTGTGCTCTCAGCATTCTCCTATAGATTACTGTACATAGCACCTGCCGCATGGCTTTGTGCTCTCAGCATTCTCCTATAGATCACTGTACATAGTACCTTCCGCATGGCTTTGTGCTCTCAGCTATCTCCTATAGATTACTGTACATAGCACCTGCCGCATGGCTTTGTGCTCTCAGCATTCTCCTATAGATCACTGTACATAGTACCTGACGCATGGCTCTGTGCTCTCAGCATTCTCCTATACATCACTGTACATAGCATCTGCCGCATGGCTTTGTGCTCTCTGCATTCTCCTATACATCACTGTACATAGTACCTGACACATGGCTTTGTGCTCTCTGCATTCTCCTATAGATCACTGTACATAGCACCTGCCGCATGGCTTTGTGCTCTCAGCATTCTCCTATAGATCACTGTACATAGTACCTGCCGCATGGCTTTATGCTCTCAGCATTCTCCTATAGATCACAGTACATAGCACCTGCCGCATGGCTTTGAGCCCTCAGCATTCTCCAATAGATCACTGTACATAGTACCTGACGCATGGCTCCTATACATCACTGTACATAGTACCTGCCGCATGGCTTTGAGCTCTCAGCATTCTCCTATAGATCACTGTAAATAGCACCTGCCGCATGGCTCTGTGCTCTCAGCATTCTCCTATACATCACTGTACATAGCACCTGCAGCATGGCTTTGTGCTCTCAGCATTCTCCTATAGATCACTGTACATAGCACCTGACGCATGGCTCTGTGCTCTGAGCATTCTCCTATACATCACTGTACATAGCACCTGCCACGTGGCTTTGTGCTCTCAGCATTCTCCTATAGATCACTGTACATAGCACCTGCCGCATGGCTTTGTGCTCTCAGCATTCTCCTATACATCACTGGACATAGCACCTGCCGCATGGCTTTGTGCTCTCAGCATTCTCCTATAAATCACTGTACATAGCACCTTCCGCATGGCTTTGTGCTCTCAGCATTCTCCTATAGATCACTGTACATAGCACCTGACGCATGGCTTTGTGCTCCCAGCATTCTCCTATAGATCACTGTACATAGTACCTGACGCATGGCTTTGTGCTCTCAGCATTCTCCTATAGATCACTGTACATAGCACCTGCCGCATGGCTTTGTGCTTTCAGCATTCTCCTATAGATCACTGTACATAGCACCTGCCGCATGGCTTTGTGCTCTCAGCATTCTCCTATATATCACTGTGCATAGTACCTGCCGCATGGCTTTGTGCTCTCTGCATTCTCCTATAGATCACTGTACATAGCACCTGCCGCATGGCTTTGTGCTCTCAGCATTCTCCTATAGATCACTGTACATAGCACCTGCCGCATGGCTTTGTGCTCTCAGCATTCTCCTATAGATCACTGTACATAGTACCTGCCGCATGGCTTTGTGCTCTCAGCATTCTCCTATAGATCACTGTACATAGTATCTGCCGCATGGCTTTGTGCTCTTTGCATTCTCCTAGACATCTCTGTACATAGTACCTGCCGCATGGCTTTGTGCTCTCAGCATTCTCCTATATATCACTGTACATAGTACCTGCCGCATGGCTTTGTGCTCTCTGCATTCTCCTATAGATCACTGTACATAGCACCTGCCGCATGGCTTTGTGCTCTCAGCATTCTCCTATAGATCACTGTACATAGCACCTGCCGCATGGCTTTGTGCTCTCAGCATTCTCCTATAGATCACTGTACATAGCACCTGCCGCATGGCTTTGTGCTCCCAGCATTCTCCTATAGATCACTGTACATAGCACCTGACGCATGGCTCCTATACATCACTGTACATAGTACCTTCCGCATGGCTTTGTGCTCTCAGCATTCTCCTATAGATCACTGTACATAGCACCTGCCGCATGGCTTTGTGCTCTCAGCATTCTCCTATAGATCACTGTACATAGCACCTGACGCATGGTTCCTATACATCACTGTACATAGTACCTTCCGCATGGCTTTGTGCTCTCAGCATTCTCCTATAGATCACTGTACATAGCACCTGCCGCATGGCTTTGTGCTCTCTGCATTCTCCTATAGATTACTGTACATAGCACCTGCCGCATGGCTTTGTGCTCTCAGCATTCTCCTATAGATCACTGTACATAGTACCTGACGCATGGCTTTGTGCTCTCAGCATTCTCCTATAGATCACTGTACATAGTATCTGCCGCATGGCTTTGTGCTCTCTGCATTCTCCTAGACATCTCTGTACATAGTACCTGCCGCATGGCTTTGTGCTCTCAGCATTCTCCTATAGATCACTGTACATAGTACCTGCCGCATGGCTTTGTGCTCTCTGCATTCTCCTATAGATCACTGTACATAGCACCTGCCGCATGGCTTTGTGCTCTCAGCATTCTCCTATAGATCACTGTACATAGCACCTGCCGCATGGCTTTGTGCTCTCAGCATTCTCCTATAGATCACTGTACATAGCACCTGACGCATGGCTTTGTGCTCTCAGCATTCTCCTATATATCACTGTACATAGGACCTGCCGCATGGCTTTGTGCTCTCTGCATTCTCCTATAGATCACTGTATATAGCACCTGCCGCATGGCTTTGTGCTCTGAGCATTCTCCTATACAACACTGTACATAGTACCTGCCGCATGGCTTTGTGCTCTCAGCATTCTCGTATACATCACTGTAGATAGCACCTGCCGCATGGCTTTGTGCTCTCAGCATTCTCCTATAGATCACTGTACATAGCACCTGACGCATGGCTTTGTGCTCTCAGCATTCTCCTATAGATCACTGTACATAGTACCTGCCGCATGGCTTTGTGCTCTCAGCATTCTCCTATAGATCACTGTACATAGTAGCTGCTGCATGGCTTTGTGCTCTCAGCATTCTCCTATAGATCACTGTACATAGTACCTGCAGCATGGCTTTGTGCTCTCAGCATTCTCCTATAGATCACTGTACATAGTACCTGCCGTATGGCTTTGTGCTCTCTGCATTCTCCTATACATCTCTGTACATAGTACCTGCCGCATGGCTTTGTGCTCCCAGCATTCTCCTATAGATCACTGTACATAGCACCTGCCGCATGGCTTTGTGCTCTCAGCATTCTCCTATAGATCACTGTACATAGTACCTGTCGCATGGCTCTGTGCTCTCAGCATTCTCCTATACCTCACTGTACATAGCACCTGACGCATGGCTCCTATACATCACTGTACATAGTACCTTCCGCATGGCTTTGTGCTCTCAGCATTCTCCTATAGATCACTGTACATAGTACCTTCCGCATGGCTTTGTGCTCTCAGCATTCTCCTATATATCACTGTACATAGTACCTGGCGCATGGCTTTGTGCTCTCTGCATTCTCCTATAGATCACTGTACATAGCACCTGCCGCATGGCTTTGTGCTCTCTGCATTCTCCTAGACATCTCTGTACATAGTACCTGCCGCATGGCTTTGTGCTCTCAGCATTCTCCTATATATCACTGTACATAGTACCTGCCGCATGGCTTTGTGCTCTCTGCATTCTCCTATAGATCACTGTACATAGCACCTGCCGCATGGCTTTGTGCTCTCAGCATTCTCCTATAGATCACTGTACATAGCACCTGCCGCATGGCTTTGTGCTCTCAGCATTCTCCTATAGATCACTGTACATAGCACCTGACGCATGGCTTTGTGCTCTCAGCATTCTCCTATATATCACTGTACATAGTACCTGCCGCATGGCTTTGTGCTCTCTGCATTCTCCTATAGATCACTGTAAATAGCACCTGCCACAAGGCTTTGTGCTCTGAGCATTCTCCTATACATCACTGTACATAGTACCTGCCGCATGGCTTTGTGCTCTCAGCATACTCGTATACATCACTGTACATAGTACCTGCCGCATGGCTTTGTGCTCTCGGCATTCACCTATAGATCACTGTACATAGTACCTGCCGCATGGCTTTGTGCTCTCTGCATTCTCCTATAGATCACTGTACATAGTACCTGCCGCATGGCTTCTATACATCACTGTACATAGTACCTGCCGCATGGCTTGGTGCTCTCAGCATTCTCCTATATATCACTGTACATAGCACCTGCCGCATGGCTTTGTCCTCTCAGCATTCTCCTATAGATCACTGTACATAGCACCTGCCGCATGGCTTTGTGCTCTCAGTATTCTCCTATAGATAACTGTACATAGCACCTGCCGCATGGCTTTGTGCTCTCAGCATTCTCCTATAGATCACTGTACATAGTACCTGCCGCATGGCTTTGTGCTCTCAGCATTCTCCTATACATCACTGTACATAGCACCTGCCGCATGGCTTTGTGCTCTCAGCATTCTCCTATACATCACTGTACATAGCACCTGCCGCATGGCTTTGTGCTCTCAGCATTCTCCTATAGATCACTGTACATAGCACCTGCCGCATGGCTTTGTGCTCTCAGCATTCTCCTATAGATCACTGTACATAGCACCTGACGCATGGCTTTGTGCTCTCAGCATTCTCCTATAGATCACTGTACATAGCACCTGACGCATGGCTTTGTGCTCTCAGCATTCTCCTATAGATCACTGTACATAGCACCTGACGCATGGCTTTGTGCTCTCAGCATTCTCCTATAGATCACTGTACATAGTACCTGACGCATGGCGTTGTGCTCTCAGCATTCTCCTATAGATCACTGTACATAGCACCTGCCGCATGGCTTTGTGCTCTCAGCATTCTCCTATAGATCACTGTACATAGCACCTGCCGCATGGCTTTGTGCTCTCAGCATTCTCCAATAGATTACAGTACATAGCACCTGCCGCATGGCTTTGCGCTCTCAGCATTCTCCTATAGATCACTGTACATAGCACCTGCCGCTTGGCTTTGTGCTCTCAGCATTCTCCTATAGATCACTGTACATAGTACCTGCCGCATGGCTTTGTGCTCTCAGCATTCTCCTATAGATCACTGTACATAGTACCTGACGCATGGCTCTGTGCTCTCAGCATTCTCCTATACATCACTGTACATAGCATCTGCCGCATGGCTTTGTGCTCTCAGCATTCTCCTACAGATCACTGTACATAGCACCTGCCGCATGGCTTTGTGCTCCCAGCATTCTCCTATAGATCACTGTACATAGCACCTGACGCATGGCTCCTATACATCACTGTACATAGTACCTTCCACATGGCTTTGTGCTCTCAGCATTCTCCTATAGATCACTGTACATAGCACCTGCCGCATGGCTCTGTGCTCTCAGCATTCTCCTATAGATCACTGTACATAGTACCTGCCGAATGGCTTTGTGCTCTCGGCATTCTCCTATAGATCACTGTACATAGTACCTGACGCATGGCTTTGTGCTCTCAGCATTCTCCTATAGATCACTGTATATAGTACCTGCCGCATGGCTTTGTGCTCTCAGCATTCTCCTATACATCAGTGTACATAGTACCTGCCGCATGGCTTTGTGCTCTCAGCATTCTCCTATACATCACTGTACATAGCACCTGACGCATGGCTTTGTGCTCTCAGCATTCTCCTATAGATTACTGTACATAGCACCTGACGCATGGCTTTGTGCTCTCAGCATTCTCCTATAGATCACTGTACATAGCACCTGACGCATGGCTTTGTGCTCTCAGCATTCTCCTATAGATTACTGTACATAGCACCTGCCGCATGGCTTTGTGCTCTCAGCATTCTCCTATAGATCACTGTACATAGTACCTGACGCATGGCTTTGTGCTCTCAGCATTCTCCTATAGATCACTGTACATAGCACCTGCCGCATGGCTTTGTGCTCTCAGCATTCTCCTATAGATCACTGTACATAGCACCTGCCGCATGGCTTTGTGCTGTCAGCATTCTCCTATAGATCACTGTACATAGCACCTGCCGCATGGCTTTGTGCTCTCTGCATTCTCCTATAGATCACGGTACATAGCACCTGCCGCATGGGTTTGTGCTCTCAGCATTCTCCTATCGATCACTGTACATAGTACCTGCCGCATGGCTTTGTGCTCTCAGCATTCTCCTATAGATCACTGTACATAGCACCTGCCGCATGGCTTTGTGCTCTCAGCATTCTCCTATAGATCACTATACATAGAACCTGCCGCATGGCTTTGTGCTCTCTGCATTCTCCTATAGATTACTATACATAGCACCTGCCGCATGGCTTTGTGCTCTCAGCATTCTCCTATACATCACTGTACATAGCACCTGCCGCATGGCTTTGTGCTCCCAGCATTCTCCTATAGATCACTGTACATAGCACCTGACGCATGGCGTTGTGCTCTCAGCCTTCTCCTATAGATCACTGTACATAGCACCTGCCGCATGGCTTTGTGCTCTCAGCATTCTCCTATAGATCACTGTACATAGCACCTGCCGCATGGCTTTGTGCTCTCAGCATTCTCCAATAGATTACAGTACATAGCACCTGCCGCATGGCTTTGCGCTCTCAGCATTCTCCTATAGATCACTGTACATAGCACCTGCCGCTTGGCTTTGTGCTCTCAGCATTCTCCTATAGATCACTGTACATAGTACCTGCCGCATGGCTTTGTGCTCTCAGCATTCTCCTATAGATCACTGTACATAGTACCTGACGCATGGCTCTGTGCTCTCAGCATTCTCCTATACATCACTGTACATAGCATCTGCCGCATGGCTTTGTGCTCTCAGCATTCTCCTACAGATCACTGTACATAGCACCTGCCGCATGGCTTTGTGCTCCCAGCATTCTCCTATAGATCACTGTACATAGCACCTGACGCATGGCTCCTATACATCACTGTACATAGTACCTTCCACATGGCTTTGTGCTCTCAGCATTCTCCTATAGATCACTGTACATAGCACCTGCCGCATGGCTCTGTGCTCTCAGCATTCTCCTATAGATCACTGTACATAGTACCTGCCGAATGGCTTTGTGCTCTCGGCATTCTCCTATAGATCACTGTACATAGTACCTGACGCATGGCTTTGTGCTCTCAGCATTCTCCTATAGATCACTGTATATAGTACCTGCCGCATGGCTTTGTGCTCTCAGCATTCTCCTATACATCAGTGTACATAGTACCTGCCGCATGGCTTTGTGCTCTCAGCATTCTCCTATACATCACTGTACATAGCACCTGACGCATGGCTTTGTGCTCTCAGCATTCTCCTATAGATTACTGTACATAGCACCTGACGCATGGCTTTGTGCTCTCAGCATTCTCCTATAGATCACTGTACATAGCACCTGACGCATGGCTTTGTGCTCTCAGCATTCTCCTATAGATTACTGTACATAGCACCTGCCGCATGGCTTTGTGCTCTCAGCATTCTCCTATAGATCACTGTACATAGTACCTGACGCATGGCTTTGTGCTCTCAGCATTCTCCTATAGATCACTGTACATAGCACCTGCCGCATGGCTTTGTGCTCTCAGCATTCTCCTATAGATCACTGTACATAGCACCTGCCGCATGGCTTTGTGCTGTCAGCATTCTCCTATAGATCACTGTACATAGCACCTGCCGCATGGCTTTGTGCTGTCAGCATTCTCCTATAGATCACTGTACATAGCACCTGCCGCATGGCTTTGTGCTCTCTGCATTCTCCTATAGATCACGGTACATAGCACCTGCCGCATGGGTTTGTGCTCTCAGCATTCTCCTATAGATCACTGTACATAGTACCTGCCGCATGGCTTTGTGCTCTCAGCATTCTCCTATAGATCACTGTACATAGCACCTGCCGCATGGCTTTGTGCTCTCAGCATTCTCCTATAGATCACTATACATAGAACCTGCCGCATGGCTTTGTGCTCTCTGCATTCTCCTATAGATTACTATACATAGCACCTGCCGCATGGCTTTGTGCTCTCAGCATTCTCCTATACATCACTGTACATAGCACCTGCCGCATGGCTTTGTGCTCCCAGCATTCTCCTATAGATCACTGTACATAGCACCTGACGCATGGCTCCTATACATCACTGTACATAGTACCTGCCACATGGCTTTGTGCTCTCAGCATTCTCCTATAGATCACTGTACATAGCAGCTGCCGCATGGCTCTGTGCTCTCAGCATTCTCCTATAGATCACTGTACATAGTACCTGCCGCATGGCTTTGTGCTCTCAGCATTCTCCTATAGATCACTGTACATAGTACCTGCTGCATGGCTTTGTGCTCTCAGCATTCTCCTATATATCACTGTACATAGTACCTGCCGCATGGATTTGTGCTCTCTGCATTCTCCTATAGATCACTGTACATAGCACCTGCCGCATGGCTTTGTGCTCTCAGCATTCTCCTATAGATCACTGTACATAGCACCTGCCGCATGGCTTTGTGCTCTCAGCATTCTCCTATAGATCACTGTACATAGCACCTGCCGCATGGCTTTGTGCTCTCAGCATTCTCCTATAGATCACTGTACATAGTACCTGCCGCATGGATTTGTGCTCTCTGCATTCTCCTATAGATCACTGTACATAGCACCTGCCGTATGGCTTTGTGCTCTCAGCATTCTCCTATAGATCACTGTACATAGCACCTGCCGCATGTCTTTGTGCTCTCAGCATTCTCCAATAGATCACTGTACATAGCACCTGCCGCATGGCTTTGTGCTCTCAGCATTCTCCTATATATCACTGTACATAGTACCTGCCGCATGGCTTTGTGCTCTCTGCATGCTCCTATAGATCACTGTATATAGCACCTGCCGCATGGCTTTGTGCTCTCAGCATTCTCCTATACATCACTGTACATAGTACCTGCCGCATGGCTTTGTGCTCTCGGCATTCTCCTATACATCACTGTACATAGTACCTGCCGCATGGCTTTGTGCTCTCTGCATTCTCCTATATATCACTGTACATAGTACCTGCCGCATGGATTTGTGCTCTCTGCATTCTCCTATAGATCACTGTACATAGCACCTGCCGCATGGCTTTGTGCTCTCAGCATTCTCCTATAGATCACTGTACATAGCACCTGCCGCATGGCTTTGTGCTCTCAGCATTCTCCTATAGATCACTGTACATAGTACCTGCCGCATGGCTTTATGCTCTCAGCATTCTCCTTTAGATCACAGTACATAGCACCTGCCGCATGGCTTTGAGCCCTCAGCATTCTCCTATAGATCACTGTACATAGTACCTGACGCATGGCTCCTATACATCACTGTACATAGTACCTGCCGCATGGCTTTGAGCTCTCAGCATTCTCCTATAGATCACTGTAAATAGCACCTGCCGCATGGCTCTGTGCGCTCAGCATTCTCCTATACATCACTGTACATAGCACCTGCCGCATGGCTTTGTGCTCTCAGCATTCTCCTATAGATCACTGTACATAGCACCTGACGCATGGCTCTGTGCTCTGAGCATTCTCCTATACATCACTGTACATAGCACCTGCCACGTGGCTTTGTGCTCTCAGCATTCTCCTATAGATCACTGTACATAGCACCTGCCGCATGGCTTTGTGCTCTCAGCATTCTCCTATACATCACTGTACATAGCACCTGCCGCATGGCTTTGTGCTCTCAGCATTCTCCTATAGATTACTGTACATAGCACCTGCCGCATGGCTTTGTGCTCTCTGCATTCTCCTATAGATCACTGTACATAGCACCTGCCGCATGGCTTTGTGCTCTCTGCATTCTCCTATAGATCACTGTATATAGTACCTGCCGCATGGCTTTGTGCTCTCAGCATTCTCCATTACATCAGTGTACATAGTACCTGCCGCATGGCTTTGTGCTCTCAGCATTCTCCTATACATCACTGTACATAGCACCTGACGCATGGCTTTGTGCTCTCAGCATTCTCCTATAGATCACTGTACATAGCACCTGACGCATGGCTTTGTGCTCTCAGCATTCTCCTATAGATCACTGTACATAGTACCTGACGCATGACTTTGTGCTCTCAGCATTCTCCTATAGATTACTTTACATAGCACCTGCCGCATGGCTTTGTGCTCTCAGCATTCTCCTATAGATCACTGTACATAGTACCATCCGCATGGCTTTGTGCTCTCAGCAATCTCCTATAGATTACTGTACATAGCACCTGCCGCATGGCTTTGTGCTCTCAGCATTCTCCTATAGATCACTGTACATAGTACCTGACGCATGGCTCTGTGCTCTCAGCATTCTCCTATACATCACTGTACATAGCATCTGCCGCATGGCTTTGTGCTCTCTGCATTCTCCTATACATCACTGTACATAGTACCTGACACATGGCTTTGTGCTCTCAGCATTCTCCTATAGATTACTGTACATAGCACCTGCCGCATAGCTTTGTGCTCTCAGCATTCTCCTATAGATTACTGTACATAGCACCTGCCGCATGGCTTTGTGCTCTCAGCATTCTCCTATAGATCACTGTACAAAGTATCTGCTGCATGGCTTTGTGCTCTCAGCATTCTCCTATAGATCACTGTACATAGCACCTGCCGCATGGCTTTGTGCTCTCAGCATTCTCCTATATATCACTTTACATAGTACCTGCCGCATGGCTTTGTGCTCTCTGCATTCTCCTATAGATCACTGTATATAGCACCTGCCGCATGGCTTTGTGCTCTCAGCATTCTCCTATACATCACTGTACATAGTACCTGCCGCATGGCTTTGTGCTCTCGGCATTCTCCTATAGATCACTGTACATAGTACCTGCCGCATGGCTTTGTGCTCTCTGCATTCTCCTATAGATCACTGTACATAGTACCTGCCGCATGGCTTCTATACATCACTGTACATAGTACCTGCCACATGGCTTTGTGCTCTCAGCATTCTCCTATATATCACTGTACATAGCACCTGCCGCATGGCTTTGTGCTCTCAGCATTCTCCTATAGAACACTGTACATAGCACCTGCCGCATGGCTTTGTGCTCTCAGCATTCTCCTATACATCACTGTACATAGCACCTGCCGCATGGCTTTGTGCTCTCAGCATTCTCCTATAGATCACTGTACATAGCACCTGACGCATGGCTTTGTGCTCTCAGCATTCTCCTTAAGATCACTGTACATAGTACCTGACGCATGGCTTTGTGCTCTCAGCACTCTCCTATAGATCACTGTACATAGCACCTGCCGCATGGCTTTGTGCTCTCAGCATTTTCCTATAGATCACTGTACATAGCACCTGCCGCATGGCTTTGTGCTCTCAGCATTCTCCTATAGATTACAGTACATAGCACCTGCCGCATGGCTTTGTGCTCTCAGCATTCTCCTATACATCACTGTGCATAGCACCTGCCGCATGGCTTTGTGCTCTCAGCATTCTCCTATAGATCACTGTACATAGTACCTGCCGCAAGGCTTTGTGCTCTCAGCATTCTCCTATAGATCACTGTACATAGTACCTGCCGCATGGCTTTGTGCTCTCAGCATTCTCCTATAGATCACTGTACATAACACCTGCCGCATGGCTTTGTGCTCTCAGCATTCTCCTATATATCACTGTACATAGTACCTGCCGCATGGCTTTGTGCTCTCAGCATTCTCCTATAGATTACTGTACATAGCACCTGCCGCATGGCTTTGTGCTCTCTGCATTCTCCTATAGATCACTGTACATAGCACCTGCCGCATGGCTTTGTGCTCTCTGCATTCTCCTATAGATCACTGTACATAGCACCTGCCGCATGGCTTTGTGCTCTCCGCATTCTCCTATAGATCACTGTACATAGTACCTGCCGCATGGCTTTGTGCTCTCAGCATTCTCCTATAGATCACTGTACATAGTACCTGCCGCATGGCTTCTATACATCACTGTACATAGTACCTGCCGCATGGCTTTGTGCTCTCAGCATTCTCCTATATATCACTGTACATAGCACCTGCCGCATGGCTTTGTGCTCTCAGCATTCTCCTATAGATCACTGTACATAGTACCTGCCGCATGGCTTTGTGCTCTCTGCATTCTCCTATAGATCACTGTACATAGTACCTGCCGCATGGCTTCTATACATCACTGTACATAGTACCTGCCGCATGGCTTTGTGCTCTCAGCATTCTCCTATATATCACTGTACATAGCACCTGCCGCATGGCTTTGTGCTCTCAGCATTCTCCTATAGATCACTGTACATAGCACCTGCCGCATGGCTTTGTGCTCTCAGCATTCTCCTATAGATCACTGTACATAGCACCTGCCGCATGGCTTTGTGCTCTCAGCATTCTCCTATAGATCACTGTACATAGAACCTGCTGCATGGCTTTGTGCTCTCAGCATTCTCCTATAGATCACTGTACAAAGTATCTGCTGCATGGGTTTGTGCTCTCAGCATTCTCCTATAGATCACTGTACATAGCACCTGCCGCATGGCTTTGTGCTCTCAGCATTCTCCTATAGATCACTGTACATAGTACCTGCCGCATGGCTTTATGCTCTCAGCATTCTCCTTTAGATCACAGTACATAGCACCTGCCGCATGGCTTTGAGCCCTCAGCATTCTCCTATAGATCACTGTACATAGTACCTGACGCATGGCTCCTATACATCACTGTACATAGTACCTGCCGCATGGCTTTGAGCTCTCAGCATTCTCCTATAGATCACTGTAAATAGCACCTGCCGCATGGCTCTGTGCTCTCAGCATTCTCGTATACATCACTGTACATAGCACCTGCCGCATGGCTTTGTGCTCTCAGCATTCTCCTATAGATCACTGTACATAGCACCTGACGCATGGCTCTGTGCTCTGAGCATTCTCCTATACATCACTGTACATAGCACCTGCCACGTGGCTTTGTGCTCTCAGCATTCTCCTATAGATCACTGTACATAGCACCTGCCGCATGGCTTTGTGCTCTCAGCATTCTCCTATACAGCACTGTACATAGCACCTGCCGCATGGCTTTGTGCTCTCAGCATTCTCCTATAGATTACTGTACATAGCACCTGCCGCATGGCTTTGTGCTCTTTGCATTCTCCTATAGATCACTGTACATAGCACCTGCCGCATGGCTTTGTGCTCTCTGCATTCTCCTATAGATCACTGTATATAGTACCTGCCGCATGGCTTTGTGCTCTCAGCATTCTCCATTACATCAGTGTACATAGTACCTGCCGCATGGCTTTGTGCTCTCAGCATTCTCCTATACATCACTGTACATAGCACCTGACGCATGGCTTTGTGCTCTCAGCATTCTCCTATAGATCACTGTACATAGCACCTGACGCATGGCTTTGTGCTCTCAGCATTCTCCTATAGATCACTGTACATAGTACCTGACGCATGACTTTGTGCTCTCAGCATTCTCCTATAGATTACTTTACATATCACCTGCCGCATGGCTTTGTGCTCTCAGCATTCTCCTATAGATCACTGTACATAGTACCTTCCGCATGGCTTTGTGCTCTCAGCAATCTCCTATAGATTACTGTACATAGCACCTGCCGCATGGCTTTGTGCTCTCAGCATTCTCCTATAGATCACTGTACATAGTACCTGACGCATGGCTCTGTGCTCTCAGCATTCTCCTATACATCACTGTACATAGCATCTGCCGCATGGCTTTGTGCTCTCTGCATTCTCCTATACATCACTGTACATAGTACCTGACACATGGCTTTGTGCTCTCAGCATTCTCCTATAGATTACTGTACATAGCACCTGCCGCATAGCTTTGTGCTCTCAGCATTCTCCTATAGATTACTGTACATAGCACCTGCCGCATGGCTTTGTGCTCTCAGCATTCTCCTATAGATCACTGTACAAAGTATCTGCTGCATGGCTTTGTGCTCTCAGCATTCTCCTATAGATCACTGTACATAGCACCTGCCGCATGGCTTTGTGCTCTCAGCATTCTCCTATATATCACTTTACATAGTACCTGCCGCATGGCTTTGTGCTCTCTGCATTCTCCTATAGATCACTGTATATAGCACCTGCCGCATGGCTTTGTGCTCTCAGCATTCTCCTATACATCACTGTACATAGTACCTGCCGCATGGCTTTGTGCTCTCGGCATTCTCCTATAGATCACTGTACATAGTACCTGCCGCATGGCTTTGTGCTCTCTGCATTCTCCTATAGATCACTGTACATAGTACCTGCCGCATGGCTTCTATACATCACTGTACATAGTACCTGCCACATGGCTTTGTGCTCTAAGCATTCTCCTATATATCACTGTACATAGCACCTGCCGCATGGCTTTGTGCTCTCAGCATTCTCCTATAGATCACTGTACATAGCACCTGACGCATGGCTTTGTGCTCTCAGCATTCTCCTATAGAACACTGTACATAGCACCTGCCGCATGGCTTTGTGCTCTCAGCATTCTCCTATACATCACTGTACATAGCACCTGCCGCATGGCTTTGTGCTCTCAGCATTCTCCTATAGATCACTGTACATAGCACCTGCCGCATGGCTTTGTGCTCTCAGCATTCTCCTATAGATCACTGTACATAGCACCTGACGCATGGCTTTGTGCTCTCAGCATTCTCCTTAAGATCACTGTACATAGTACCTGACGCATGGCTTTGTGCTCTCAGCACTCTCCTATAGATCACTGTACATAGCACCTGCCGCATGGCTTTGTGCTCTCAGCATTTTCCTATAGATCACTGTACATAGCACCTGCCGCATGGCTTTGTGCTCTCAGCATTCTCCTATAGATTACAGTACATAGCACCTGCCGCATGGCTTTGTGCTCTCAGCATTCTCCTATACATCACTGTACATAGCACCTGCCGCATGGCTTTGTGCTCTCAGCATTCTCCTATAGATCACTGTACATAGTACCTGCCGCAAGGCTTTGTGCTCTCAGCATTCTCCTATAGATCACTGTACATAGTACCTGCCGCATGGCTTTGTGCTCTCAGCATTCTCCTATAGATCACTGTACATAACACCTGCCGCATGGCTTTGTGCTCTCAGCATTCTCCTATATATCACTGTACATAGTACCTGCTGCATGGCTTTGTGCTCTCAGCATTCTCCTATAGATTACTGTACATAGCACCTGCCGCATGGCTTTGTGCTCTCTGCATTCTCCTATAGATCACTGTACATAGCACCTGCCGCATGGCTTTGTGCTCTCTGCATTCTCCTATAGATCACTGTACATAGCACCTGCCGCATGGCTTTGTGCTCTCAGCATTCTCCTATAGATCACTGTACATAGCACCTGCCGCATGGCTTTGTGCTCTCCGCATTCTCCTATAGATCACTGTACATAGTACCTGCCGCATGGCTTTGTGCTCTCAGCATTCTCCTATAGATCACTGTACATAGTACCTGCCGCATGGCTTCTATACATCACTGTACATAGTACCTGCCGCATGGCTTTGTGCTCTCAGCATTCTCCTATATATCACTGTACATAGCACCTGCCGCATGGCTTTGTGCTCTCAGCATTCTCCTATAGATCACTGTACATAGCACCTGCCGCATGGCTTTGTGCTCTCAGCATTCTCCTATAGATCACTGTACATAGCACCTGCCGCATGGCTTTGTGCTCTCAGCATTCTCCTATAGATCACTGTACATAGAACCTGCTGCATGGCTTTGTGCTCTCAGCATTCTCCTATAGATCACTGTATATAGTACCTGCCGCATGGCTTTGTGCTCTCAGCATTCTCCATTACATCAGTGTACATAGTACCTGCCGCATGGCTTTGTGCTCTCAGCATTCTCCTATAGATCACTGTACATAGCACCTGACGCATGGCTTTGTGCTCTCTGCATTCTCCTATAGATCACTGTACATAGTACCTGACGCATGGCTTTGTGCTCTCAGCATTCTCCTATAGATCACTGTACATAGTACCTGACGCATGACTTTGTGCTCTCAGCATTCTCCTATAGATTACTGTACATAGCACCTGCCGCATGGCTTTGTGCTCTCAGCATTCTCCTATAGATCACTGTACATAGTACCTTCCGCATGGCTTTGTGCTCTCAGCAATCTCCTATAGATTACTGTACATAGCACCTGCCGCATGGCTTTGTGCTCTCAGCATTCTCCTATAGATCACTGTACATAGTACCTGACGCATGGCTCTGTGCTCTCAGCATTCTCCTATACATCACTGTACATAGCATCTGCCGCATGGCTTTGTGCTCTCTGCATTCTCCTATACATCACTGTACATAGTACCTGACACATGGCTTTGTGCTCTCTGCATTCTCCTATAGATCACTGTACATAGCACCTGCCGCATGGCTTTGTGCTCTCAGCATTCTCCTATAGATCACTGTACATAGTACCTGCCGCATGGCTTTATGCTCTCAGCATTCTCCTATAGATCACAGTACATAGCACCTGCCGCATGGCTTTGAGCCCTCAGCATTCTCCTATAGATCACTGTACATAGTACCTGACGCATGGCTCCTATACATCACTGTACATAGTACCTGCCGCATGGCTTTGAGCTCTCAGCATTCTCCTATAGATCACTGTAAATAGCACCTGCCGCATGGCTCTGTGCTCTCAGCATTCTCCTATACATCACTGTACATAGCACCTGCAGCATGGCTTTGTGCTCTCAGCATTCTCCTATAGATCACTGTACATAGCACCTGACGCATGGCTCTGTGCTCTGAGCATTCTCCTATACATCACTGTACATAGCACCTGCCACGTGGCTTTGTGCTCTCAGCATTCTCCTATAGATCACTGTACATAGCACCTGCCGCATGGCTTTGTGCTCTCAGCATTCTCCTATACATCACTGGACATAGCACCTGCCGCATGGCTTTGTGCTCTCAGCATTCTCCTATAAATCACTGTACATAGCACCTGCCGCATGGCTTTGTGCTCTCAGCATTCTCCTATAGATCACTGTACATAGCACCTGACGCATGGCTTTGTGCTCCCAGCATTCTCCTATAGATCACTGTACATAGTACCTGACGCATGGCTTTGTGCTCTCAGCATTCTCCTATAGATCACTGTACATAGCACCTGCCGCATGGCTTTGTGCTTTCAGCATTCTCCTATAGATCACTGTACATAGCACCTGCCGCATGGCTTTGTGCTCTCAGCATTCTCCTATATATCACTGTGCATAGTACCTGCCGCATGGCTTTGTGCTCTCTGCATTCTCCTATAGATCACTGTACATAGCACCTGCCGCATGGCTTTGTGCTCTCAGCATTCTCCTATAGATCACTGTACATAGCACCTGCCGCATGGCTTTGTGCTCTCAGCATTCTCCTATAGATCACTGTACATAGTACCTGCCGCATGGCTTTGTGCTCTCAGCATTCTCCTATAGATCACTGTACATAGTATCTGCCGCATGGCTTTGTGCTCTCTGCATTCTCCTAGACATCTCTGTACATAGTACCTGCCGCATGGCTTTGTGCTCTCAGCATTCTCCTATATATCACTGTACATAGTACCTGCCGCATGGCTTTGTGCTCTCTGCATTCTCCTATAGATCACTGTACATAGCACCTGCCGCATGGCTTTGTGCTCTCAGCATTCTCCTATAGATCACTGTACATAGCAACTGCCGCATGGCTTTGTGCTCTCAGCATTCTCCTATAGATCACTGTACATAGCACCTGCCGCATGGCTTTGTGCTCTCAGCATTCTCCTATATATCACTTTACATAGTACCTGCCGCATGGCTTTGTGCTCTCGGCATTCTCCTATAGATCACTGTACATAGTACCTGCCGCATGGCTTTGTGCTCTCTGCATTCTCCTATAGATCACTGTACATAGTACCTGCCGCATGGCTTCTATACATCACTGTACATAGTACCTGCCGCATGGCTTTGTGCTCTCAGCATTCTCCTATATATCACTGTACATAGCACCTGCCGCATGGCTTTGTGCTCTCAGCATTCTCCTATAGATCACTGTACATAGCACCTGCCGCATGGCTTTGTGCTCTCAGCATTCTCCTATAGATCACTGTACATAGCACCTGCCGCATGGCTTTGTGCTCTCAGCATTCTCCTATACATCACTGTACATAGCACCTGCCGCATGGCTTTGTGCTCTCAGCATTCTCCTATAGATCACTGTACATAGCACCTGCCGCATGGCTTTGTGCTCTCAGCATTCTCCTATAGATCACTGTACATACCACCTGACGCATGGCTTTGTGCTCTCAGCATTCTCCTAAAGATCACTGTACATAGCACCTGCCGCATGGCTTTGTGCTCTCAGCATTTTCCTATAGATCACTGTACATAGCACCTGCCGCATGGCTTTGTGCTCTCAGCATTCTCCTATAGATTACAGTACATAGCACCTGCCGCATGGCTTTGTGCTCTCAGCATTCTCCTATATATCACTGTGCATAGTACCTGCCGCATGGCTTTGTGCTCTCTGCATTCTCCTATAGATCACTGTACATAGCACCTGCCGCATGGCTTTGTGCTCTCAGCATTCTCCTATAGATCACTGTACATAGCACCTGCCGCATGGCTTTGTGCTCTCAGCATTCTCCTATAGATCACTGTACATAGTACCTGCCGCATGGCTTTGTGCTCTCAGCATTCTCCTATAGATCACTGTACATAGTATCTGCCGCATGGCTTTGTGCTCTCTGCATTCTCCTAGACATCTCTGTACATAGTACCTGCCGCATGGCTTTGTGCTCTCAGCATTCTCCTATATATCACTGTACATAGTACCTGCCGCATGGCTTTGTGCTCTCTGCATTCTCCTATAGATCACTGTACATAGCACCTGCCGCATGGCTTTGTGCTCTCAGCATTCTCCTATAGATCACTGTACATAGCAACTGCCGCATGGCTTTGTGCTCTCAGCATTCTCCTATAGATCACTGTACATAGCACCTGCCGCATGGCTTTGTGCTCTCAGCATTCTCCTATATATCACTTTACATAGTACCTGCCGCATGGCTTTGTGCTCTCGGCATTCTCCTATAGATCACTGTACATAGTACCTGCCGCATGGCTTTGTGCTCTCTGCATTCTCCTATAGATCACTGTACATAGTACCTGCCGCATGGCTTCTATACATCACTGTACATAGTACCTGCCGCATGGCTTTGTGCTCTCAGCATTCTCCTATATATCACTGTACATAGCACCTGCCGCATGGCTTTGTGCTCTCAGCATTCTCCTATAGATCACTGTACATAGCACCTGCCGCATGGCTTTGTGCTCTCAGCATTCTCCTATAGATCACTGTACATAGCACCTGCCGCATGGCTTTGTGCTCTCAGCATTCTCCTATACATCACTGTACATAGCACCTGCCGCATGGCTTTGTGCTCTCAGCATTCTCCTATAGATCACTGTACATAGCACCTGCCGCATGGCTTTGTGCTCTCAGCATTCTCCTATAGATCACTGTACATACCACCTGACGCATGGCTTTGTGCTCTCAGCATTCTCCTAAAGATCACTGTACATAGCACCTGCCGCATGGCTTTGTGCTCTCAGCATTTTCCTATAGATCACTGTACATAGCACCTGCCGCATGGCTTTGTGCTCTCAGCATTCTCCTATAGATTACAGTACATAGCACCTGCCGCATGGCTTTGTGCTCTCAGCATTCTCCTATACATCACTGTACATAGCACCTGCCGCATGGCTTTGTGCTCTCAGCATTCTCCTATAGATCACTGTACATAGCACCTGCCGCATGGCTTTGTGCTCTCAGCATTCTCCTATAGATAACTGTACATAGTACCTGCCGCATGGCTTTGAGCTCTCAGCATTCTCCTATATATCACTGTACATAGTACCTGCCGCATGGCTTTGTGCTCTCAGCATTCTCCTATAGATCACTGTACATAGCACCTGCTGCATGGCTTTGTGCTCTCAGCATTCTCCTATATATCACTGTACATAGTACCTTCCGCATGGCTTTGTGCTCTCAGCATTCTCCTATAGATTACTGTACATAGCACCTGCCGCATGGCTTTGTGCTCTCTGCATTCTCCTATAGATCACTGTACATAGCACCTGCCGCATGGCTTTGTGCTCTCTGCATTCTCCTATAGATCACTGTACATAGCACCTGCCGCATGGCTTTGTGCTCTCAGCATTCTCCTATAGATCACTGTACATAGCACCTTCCGCATGGCTTTGTGCTCTCAGCATTCTCCTATATATCACTGTACATAGTACCTGGCGCATGGCTTTGTGCTCTCAGCATTCTCCTATAGATCACTGTACATAGTATCTGCCGCATGGCTTTGTGCTCTCTGCATTCTCCTAGACATCTCTGTACATAGTACCTGCCGCATGGCTTTGTGCTCTCAGCATTCTCCTATATATCACTGTACATAGTACCTGCCACATGGCTTTGTGCTCTCTGCATTCTCCTATAGATCACTGTACATAGCACCTGCCGCATGGCTTTGTGCTCTCAGCATTCTCCTATAGATCACAGTACATAGTACCTGCCGCATTGCTTTGTGCTCTCAGAATTCTCCTATATATCACTGTACATAGTACCTGCCGCATGGCTTTGTGCTCTCTGCATTCTCCTATAGATCACTGTATATAGCACCTGCCGCATGCCTTTGTGCTCTGAGCATTCTCCTATACATCACTGTACATAGTACCTGCCGCATGGCTTTGTGCTCTCAGCATTCTCCTATACATCACTGTACATAGTACCTGCCGCATGGCTTTGTGCTCTCGGCATTCTCCTATAGATCACTGTACATAGTACCTGCCGCATGGCTTTGTGCTCTCTGCATTCTCCTATAGATCACTGTACATAGCACCTACCGCATGGCTTCTATACATCACTGTACATAGTACCTGCCGCATGGCTTTGTGCTCTCAGCATTCTCCTATATATCACTGTACATAGCACCTGCCGCATGGCTTTATGCTCTCAGCATTCTCCTATAGATCACTGTACATAGTACCTGCCGCATGGCTTTGTGCTCTCAGCATTCTCCTATACATCACTGTACATAGCACCTGCCGCAAGGCTTTGTGCTCTCAGCATTCTCCTATAGATCACTGTACATAGTACCTGCCGCATGGCTTTGTGCTCTCAGCATTCTCCTATAGATCACTGTACATAGTACCTGCCGCATGGCTTTGTGCTCTCTGCATTCTCCTATAGATCACTGTACATAGTACCTGCCGCATGGCTTTGTGCTCCCAGCATTCTCCTATAGATCACTGTACATAGCACCTGACGCATGGCTCCTATACATCACTGTACATAGTACCTTCCGCATGGCTTTGTGCTCCCAGCATTCTCCTATAGATCACTGTACATAGCACCTGACGCATGGCTCCTATACATCACTGTACATAGTACCTTCCGCATTGCTTTGTGCTCTCAGCATTCTCCTATAGATCACTGTACATAGCACCTGTCGCAGTGCTCTGTGCTCTCAGCATTCTCCTATAGATCACTGTACATAGTACCTGCCGCATGGCTTTGTGCTCTCGGCATTCTCCTATAGATCACTGTACATAGTACCTGACGCATGGCTTTGTGCTCTCAGCATTCTCCTATACATCAGTGTACATAGTACCTGCCGCATGGCTTTGTGCTCTCAGCATTCTCCTATACATCACTGTACATAGCACCTGACGCATGGCTTTGTGCTCTCAGCATTCTCCTATAGATCATTGTATATAGTACCTGCCGCATGGCTTTGTGCTCTCAGCATTCTCCTATACATCAGTGTACATAGTACCTGCCGCATGGCTTTGTGCTCTCAGCATTCTCCTATACATCACTGTACATAGCACCTGACGCATGGCTTTGTGCTCTCAGCATTCTCCTATAGATCACTGTACATAGCACCTGACGCATGGCTTTGTGCTCTCAGCATTCTCCTATAGATCACTGTACATAGTACCTGACGCATGGCTTTGTGCTCTCAGCATTCTCCTATAGATTACTGTACATAGCACCTGCCGCATGGCTTTGTGCTCTCAGCATTCTCCTATAGATCACTGTACATAGTAAATGACGCATGGCTCTGTGCTCTCTGCATTCTCCTATAGATCACTGTACATAGCACCTGCCGCATGGCTTTGTGCTCTCCGCATTCTCCTATAGATCACTGTACATAGTACCTGCCGCATGGCTTTGTGCTCTCAGCATTCTCCTATAGATCACTGTACATAGTACCTGCCGCATGGCTTCTATACATCACTGTACATAGTACCTGCCGCATGGCTTTGTGCTCTCAGCATTCTCCTATATATCACTGTACATAGCACCTGCCGCATGGCTTTGTGCTCTCAGCATTCTCCTATAGATCACTGTACATAGTACCTGCCGCATGGCTTTGTGCTCTCTGCATTCTCCTATAGATCACTGTACATAGTACCTGCCGCATGGCTTCTATACATCACTGTACATAGTACCTGCCGCATGGCTTTGTGCTCTCAGCATTCTCCTATATATCACTGTACATAGCACCTGCCGCATGGCTTTGTGCTCTCAGCATTCTCCTATAGATCACTGTACATAGCACCTGCCGCATGGCTTTGTGCTCTCAGCATTCTCCTATAGATCACTGTACATAGCACCTGCCGCATGGCTTTGTGCTCTCAGCATTCTCCTATAGATCACTGTACATAGAACCTGCTGCATGGCTTTGTGCTCTCAGCATTCTCCTATAGATCACTGTATATAGTACCTGCCGCATGGCTTTGTGCTCTCAGCATTCTCCATTACATCAGTGTACATAGTACCTGCCGCATGGCTTTGTGCTCTCAGCATTCTCCTATACATCACTGTACATAGCACCTGACGCATGGCTTTGTGCTCTCAGCATTCTCCTATAGATCACTGTACATAGTACCTGACGCATGGCTTTGTGCTCTCAGCATTCTCCTATAGATTACTGTACATAGTACCTGACGCATGGCTTTGTGCTCTCAGCATTCTCCTATAGATTACTGTACATAGCACCTGCCGCATAGCTTTGTGCTCTCAGCATTCTCCTATAGATTACTGTACATAGCACCTGCCGCATGGCTTTGTGCTCTCAGCATTCTCCTATAGATCACTGTACAAAGTATCTGCTGCATGGGTTTGTGCTCTCAGCATTCTCCTATAGATCACTGTACATAGCACCTGCCGCATGGCTTTGTGCTCTCAGCATTCTCCTATAGATCACTGTACATAGTACCTGCCGCATGGCTTTATGCTCTCAGCATTCTCCTTTAGATCACAGTACATAGCACCTGCCGCATGGCTTTGAGCCCTCAGCATTCTCCTATAGATCACTGTACATAGTACCTGACGCATGGCTCCTATACATCACTGTACATAGTACCTGCCGCCTGGCTTTGAGCTCTCAGCATTCTCCTATAGATCACTGTAAATAGCACCTGCCGCATGGCTCTGTGCTCTCAGCATTCTCCTATACATCACTGTACATAGCACCTGCCGCATGGCTTTGTGCTCTCAGCATTCTCCTATAGATCACTGTACATAGCACCTGACGCATGGCTCTGTGCTCTGAGCATTCTCCTATACATCACTGTACATAGCACCTGCCACGTGGCTTTGTGCTCTCAGCATTCTCCTATAGATCACTGTACATAGCACCTGCCGCATGGCTTTGTGCTCTCAGCATTCTCCTATACATCACTGTACATAGCACCTGCCGCATGGCTTTGTGCTCTCAGCATTCTCCTATAGATTACTGTACATAGCACCTGCCGCATGGCTTTGTGCTCTTTGCATTCTCCTATAGATCACTGTACATAGCACCTGCCGCATGGCTTTGTGCTCTCTGCATTCTCCTATAGATCACTGTATATAGTACCTGCCGCATGGCTTTGTGCTCTCAGCATTCTCCATTACATCAGTGTACATAGTACCTGCCGCATGGCTTTGTGCTCTCAGCATTCTCCTATACATCACTGTACATAGCACCTGACGCATGGCTTTGTGCTCTCAGCATTCTCCTATAGATCACTGTACATAGCACCTGACGCATGGCTTTGTGCTCTCAGCATTCTCCTATAGATCACTGTACATAGTACCTGACGCATGACTTTGTGCTCTCAGCATTCTCCTATAGATTACTTTACATAGCACCTGCCGCATGGCTTTGTGCTCTCAGCATTCTCCTATAGATCACTGTACATAGTACCTTCCGCATGGCTTTGTGCTCTCAGCAATCTCCTATAGATTACTGTACATAGCACCTGCCGCATGGCTTTGTGCTCTCAGCATTCTCCTATAGATCACTGTACATAGTACCTGACGCATGGCTCTGTGCTCTCAGCATTCTCCTATACATCACTGTACATAGCATCTGCCGCATGGCTTTGTGCTCTCTGCATTCTCCTATACATCACTGTACATAGTACCTGACACATGGCTTTGTGCTCTCAGCATTCTCCTATAGATTACTGTACATAGCACCTGCTGCATGGCTTTGTGCTCTCAGCATTCTCCTATAGATCACTGTACATAGCACCTGCCGCATGGCTTTGTGCTCTCAGCATTCTCCTATATATCACTTTACATAGTACCTGCCGCATGGCTTTGTGCTCTCTGCATTCTCCTATAGATCACTGTATATAGCACCTGCCGCATGGCTTTGTGCTCTCAGCATTCTCCTATACATCACTGTACATAGTACCTGCCGCATGGCTTTGTGCTCTCGGCATTCTCCTATAGATCACTGTACATAGTACCTGCCGCATGGCTTTGTGCTCTCTGCATTCTCCTATAGATCACTGTACATAGTACCTGCCGCATGGCTTCTATACATCACTGTACATAGTACCTGCCACATGGCTTTGTGCTCTAAGCATTCTCCTATATATCACTGTACATAGCACCTGCCGCATGGCTTTGTGCTCTCAGCATTCTCCTATAGATCACTGTACATAGCACCTGCCGCATGGCTTTGTGCTCTCAGCATTCTCCTATAGAACACTGTACATAGCACCTGCCGCATGGCTTTGTGCTCTCAGCATTCTCCTATACATCACTGTACATAGCACCTGCCGCATGGCTTTGTGCTCTCAGCATTCTCCTATAGATCACTGTACATAGCACCTGCCGCATGGCTTTGTGCTCTCAGCATTCTCCTATAGATCACTGTACATAGCACCTGACGCATGGCTTTGTGCTCTCAGCATTCTCCTTAAGATCACTGTACATAGTACCTGACGCATGGCTTTGTGCTCTCAGCACTCTCCTATAGATCACTGTACATAGCACCTGCCGCATGGCTTTGTGCTCTCAGCATTTTCCTATAGATCACTGTACATAGCACCTGCCGCATGGCTTTGTGCTCTCAGCATTCTCCTATAGATTACAGTACATAGCACCTGCCGCATGGCTTTGTGCTCTCAGCATTCTCCTATACATCACTGTACATAGCACCTGCCGCATGGCTTTGTGCTCTCAGCATTCTCCTATAGATCACTGTACATAGTACCTGCCGCAAGGCTTTGTGCTCTCAGCATTCTCCTATAGATCACTGTACATAGTACCTGCCGCATGGCTTTGTGCTCTCAGCATTCTCCTATAGATCACTGTACATAACACCTGCCGCATGGCTTTGTGCTCTCAGCATTCTCCTATATATCACTGTACATAGTACCTGCTGCATGGCTTTGTGCTCTCAGCATTCTCCTATAGATTACTGTACATAGCACCTGCCGCATGGCTTTGTGCTCTCTGCATTCTCCTATAGATCACTGTACATAGCACCTGCCGCATGGCTTTGTGCTCTCTGCATTCTCCTATAGATCACTGTACATAGCACCTGCCGCATGGCTTTGTGCTCTCAGCATTCTCCTATAGATCACTGTACATAGCACCTGCCGCATGGCTTTGTGCTCTCCGCATTCTCCTATAGATCACTGTACATAGTACCTTCCGCATGGCTTTGTGCTCTCAGCATTCTCCTATAGATCACTGTACATAGTACCTGCCGCATGGCTTCTATACATCACTGTACATAGTACCTGCCGCATGGCTTTGTGCTCTCAGCATTCTCCTATATATCACTGTACATAGCACCTGCCGCATGGCTTTGTGCTCTCAGCATTCTCCTATAGATCACTGTACATAGCACCTGCCGCATGGCTTTGTGCTCTCAGCATTCTCCTATAGATCACTGTACATAGCACCTGCCGCATGGCTTTGTGCTCTCAGCATTCTCCTATAGATCACTGTACATAGAACCTGCTGCATGGCTTTGTGCTCTCAGCATTCTCCTATAGATCACTGTATATAGTACCTGCCGCATGGCTTTGTGCTCTCAGCATTCTCCATTACATCAGTGTACATAGTACCTGCCGCATGGCTTTGTGCTCTCAGCATTCTCCTATACATCACTGTACATAGCACCTGACGCATGGCTTTGTGCTCTCTGCATTCTCCTATAGATCACTGTACATAGCACCTGCCGCATGGCTTTGTGCTCTCAGCATTCTCCTATAGATCACTGTACATAGTACCTGACGCATTACTTTGTGCTCTCAGCATTCTCCTATAGATTACTGTACATAGCACCTGCCGCATGGCTTTGTGCTCTCAGCATGCTCCTATAGATCACTGTACATAGTACCTTCCGCATGGCTTTGTGCTCTCAGCAATCTCCTATAGATTACTGTACATAGCACCTGCCGCATGGCTTTGTGCTCTCAGCATTCTCCTATAGATCACTGTACATAGTACCTGACGCATGGCTCTGTGCTCTCAGCATTCTCCTATACATCACTGTACATAGCATCTGCCTCATGGCTTTGTGCTCTCTGCATTCTCCTATACATCACTGTACATAGTACCTGACACATGGCTTTGTGCTCTCTGCATTCTCCTATAGATCACTGTACATAGCACCTGCCGCATGGCTTTGTGCTCTCAGCATTCTCCTATAGATCACTGTACATAGTACCTGCCGCATGGCTTTATGCTCTCAGCATTCTCCTATAGATCACAGTACATAGCACCTGCCGCATGGCTTTGAGCCCTCAGCATTCTCCTATAGATCACTGTACATAGTACCTGACGCATGGCTCCTATACATCACTGTACATAGTACCTGCCGCATGGCTTTGAGCTCTCAGCATTCTCCTATAGATCACTGTAAATAGCACCTGCCGCATGGCTCTGTGCTCTCAGCATTCTCCTATACATCACTGTACATAGCACCTGCAGCATGGCTTTGTGCTCTCAGCATTCTCCTATAGATCACTGTACATAGCACCTGACGCATGGCTCTGTGCTCTGAGCATTCTCCTATACATCACTGTACATAGCACCTGCCACGTGGCTTTGTGCTCTCAGCATTCTCCTATAGATCACTGTAGATAGCACCTGCCGCATGGCTTTGTGCTCTCAGCATTCTCCTATACATCACTGGACATAGCACCTGCCGCATGGCTTTGTGCTCTCAGCATTCTCCTATAAATCACTGTACATAGCACCTTCCGCATGGCTTTGTGCTCTCAGCATTCTCCTATAGATCACTGTACATAGCACCTGACGCATGGCTTTGTGCTCCCAGCATTCTCCTATAGATCACTGTACATAGTACCTGACGCATGGCTTTGTGCTCTCAGCATTCTCCTATAGATCACTGTACATAGCACCTGCCGCATGGCTTTGTGCTTTCAGCATTCTCCTATAGATCACTGTACATAGCACCTGCCGCATGGCTTTGTGCTCTCAGCATTCTCCTATATATCACTGTGCATAGTACCTGCCGCATGGCTTTGTGCTCTCTGCATTCTCCTATAGATCACTGTACATAGCACCTGCCGCATGGCTTTGTGCTCTCAGCATTCTCCTATAGATCACTGTACATAGCACCTGCCGCATGGCTTTGTGCTCTCAGCATTCTCCTATAGATCACTGTACATAGTACCTGCCGCATGGCTTTGTGCTCTCAGCATTCTCCTATAGATCACTGTACATAGTATCTGCCGCATGGCTTTGTGCTCTCTGCATTCTCCTAGACATCTCTGTACATAGTACCTGCCGCATGGCTTTGTGCTCTCAGCATTCTCCTATATATCACTGTACATAGTACCTGCCGCATGGCTTTGTGCTCTCTGCATTCTCCTATAGATCACTGTACATAGCACCTGCCGCATGGCTTTGTGCTCTCAGCATTCTCCTATAGATCACTGTAAATAGCAACTGCCGCATGGCTTTGTGCTCTCAGCATTCTCCTATAGATCACTGTACATAGCACCTGCCGCATGGCTTTGTGCTCTCAGCATTCTCCTATATATCACTTTACATAGTACCTGCCGCATGGCTTTGTGCTCTCGGCATTCTCCTATAGATCACTGTACATAGTACCTGCCGCATGGCTTTGTGCTCTCTGCATTCTCCTATAGATCACTGTACATAGTACCTGCCGCATGGCTTCTATACATCACTGTACATAGTACCTGCCGCATGGCTTTGTGCTCTCAGCATTCTCCTATATATCACTGTACATAGCACCTGCCGCATGGCTTTGTGCTCTCAGCATTCTCCTATAGATCACTGTACATAGCACCTGCCGCATGGCTTTGTGCTCTCAGCATTCTCCTATACATCACTGTACATAGCACCTGCCGCATGGCTTTGTGCTCTCAGCATTCTCCTATACATCACTGTACATAGCACCTGCCGCATGGCTTTGTGCTCTCAGCATTCTCCTATAGATCACTGTACATAGCACCTGCCGCATGGCTTTGTGCTCTCAGCATTCTCCTATAGATCACTGTACATACCACCTGCCGCATGGCTTTGTGCTCTCAGCATTCTCCTAAAGATCACTGTACATAGCACCTGCCGCATGGCTTTGTGCTCTCAGCATTTTCCTATAGATCACTGTACATAGCACCTGCCGCATGGCTTTGTGCTCTCAGCATTCTCCTATAGATTACAGTACATAGCACCTGCCGCATGGCTTTGTGCTCTCAGCATTCTCCTATACATCACTGTACATAGCACCTGCCGCATGGCTTTGTGCTCTCAGCATTCTCCTATAGATCACTGTACATAGCACCTGCCGCATGGCTTTGTGCTCTCAGCATTCTCCTATAGATCACTGTACATAGTACCTGCCGCATGGCTTTGAGCTCTCAGCATTCTCCTATAGATCACTGTACATAGTACCTGCCGCATGGCTTTGTGCTCTCAGCATTCTCCTATAGATCACTGTACATAGCACCTGCTGCATGGCTTTGTGCTCTCAGCATTATCCTATATATCACTGTACATAGTACCTGCCGCATGGCTTTGTGCTCTCAGCATTCTCCTATAGATTACTGTACATAGCACCTGCCGCATGGCTTTGTGCTCTCTGCATTCTCCTATAGATCACTGTACATAGCACCTGCCGCATGGCTTTGTGCTCTCTGCATTCTCCTATAGATCACTGTACATAGCACCTGCCGCATGGCTTTGTGCTCTCAGCATTCTCCTATAGATCACTGTACATAGCACCTGCCGCATGGCTTTGTGCTCTCAGCATTCTCCTATATATCACTGTACATAGTACCTGGCGCATGGCTTTGTGCTCTCAGCATTCTCCTATAGATCACTGTACATAGTATCTGCCGCATGGCTTTGTGCTCTCTGCATTCTCCTAGACATCTCTGTACATAGTACCTGCCGCATGGCTTTGTGCTCTCAGCATTCTCCTATATATCACTGTACATAGTACCTGCCGCATGGCTTTGTGCTCTCTGCATTCTCCTATAGATCACTGTACATAGCACCTGCCGCATGGCTTTGTGCTCTCAGCATTCTCCTATAGATCACAGTACATAGTACCTGCCGCATTGCTTTGTGCTCTCAGAATTCTCCTATATATCACTGTACATAGTACCTGCCGCATGGCTTTGTGCTCTCTGCATTCTCCTATAGATCACTGTATATAGCACCTGCCGCATGCCTTTGTGCTCTGAGCATTCTCCTATACATCACTGTACATAGTACCTGCCGCATGGCTTTGTGCTCTCAGCATTCTCCTATACATCACTGTACATAGTACCTGCCGCATGGCTTTGTGCTCTCGGCATTCTCCTATAGATCACTGTACATAGTACCTGCCGCATGGCTTTGTGCTCTCTGCATTCTCCTATAGATCACTGTACATAGCACCTACCGCATGGCTTCTATACATCACTGTACATAGTACCTGCCGCATGGCTTTGTGCTCTCAGCATTCTCCTATATATCACTGTACATAGCACCTGCCGCATGGCTTTATGCTCTCAGCATTCTCCTATAGATCACTGTACATAGTACCTGCCGCATGGCTTTGTGCTCTCAGCATTCTCCTATACATCACTGTACATAGCACCTGCCGCAAGGCTTTGTGCTCTCAGCATTCTCCTATAGATCACTGTACATAGTACCTGCCGCATGGCTTTGTGCTCTCAGCATTCTCCTATAGATCACTGTACATAGTACCTGCCGCATGGCTTTGTGCTCTCTGCATTCTCCTATAGATCACTGTACATAGTACCTGCCGCATGGCTTTGTGCTCCCAGCATTCTCCTATAGATCACTGTACATAGCACCTGACGCATGGCTCCTATACATCACTGTACATAGTACCTTCCGCATGGCTTTGTGCTCCCAGCATTCTCCTATAGATCACTGTACATAGCACCTGACGCATGGCTCCTATACATCACTGTACATAGTACCTTCCGCATGGCTTTGTGCTCTCAGCATTCTCCTATAGATCACTGTACATAGCACCTGTCGCAGTGCTCTGTGCTCTCAGCATTCTCCTATAGATCACTGTACATAGTACCTGCCGCATGGCTTTGTGCTCTCGGCATTCTCCTATAGATCACTGTACATAGTACCTGACGCATGGCTTTGTGCTCTCAGCATTCTCCTATACATCAGTGTACATAGTACCTGCCGCATGGCTTTGTGCTCTCAGCATTCTCCTATACATCACTGTACATAGCACCTGACGCATGGCTTTGTGCTCTCAGCATTCTCCTATAGATCATTGTATATAGTACCTGCCGCATGGCTTTGTGCTCTCAGCATTCTCCTATACATCAGTGTACATAGTACCTGCCGCATGGCTTTGTGCTCTCAGCATTCTCCTATACATCACTGTACATAGCACCTGACGCATGGCTTTGTGCTCTCAGCATTCTCCTATAGATCACTGTACATAGCACCTGACGCATGGCTTTGTGCTCTCAGCATTCTCCTATAGATCACTGTACATAGTACCTGATGCATGGCTTTGTGCTCTCAGCATTCTCCTATAGATTACTGTACATAGCACCTGCCGCATGGCTTTGTGCTCTCAGCATTCTCCTATAGATCACTGTACATAGTAAATGACGCATGGCTCTGTGCTCTCAGCATTCTCCTATACATCACTGTACATAGCACCTGCCGCATGGCTTTGTGCTCTCTGCATTCTCCTATAGATTACTGTACATAGCACCTGCCGCATGGCTTTGTGCTCTCAGCATTCTCCTATATATCACTGTACATAGTACCTGCCGCATGGCTTTGTGCTCTCTGCATTCTCCTATAGATCACTGTACATAGCACCTGCCGCATGGCTTTGTGCTCTGAGCATTCTCCTATATATCACTGTACATAGTACCTGCCGCATGGCTTTGTGCTCTCAGCATTCTCCTATACATCACTGTACATAGTACCTGCCGCATGGCTTTGTGCTCTCGGCATTCTCCTATAGATCACTGTACATAGTACCTGCCGCATGGCTTTGTGCTCTCTGCATTCTCCAATAGATCACTGTACATAGTACCTACCGTATGGCTTCTATACATCACTGTACATAGTACCTGCCGCATGGCTTTGTGCTCTCAGCATTCTCCTATATATCACTGTACATAGCACCTGCCGCATGGCTTTGTGCTCTCAGCATTCTCCTATAGATCACTGTACATAGTACCTGCCGCATGGCTTTGTGCTCTCAGCATTCTCCTATATATCACTTTACATAGTACCTGCCGCATGGCTTTGTGCTCTCGGCATTCTCCTATAGATCACTGTACATAGTACCTGCCGCATGGCTTTGTGCTCTCTGCATTCTCCTATAGATCACTGTACATAGTACCTGCCGCATGGCTTCTATACATCACTGTACATAGTACCTTCCGCATGGCTTTGTGCTCTCAGCATTCTCCTATAGATCACTGTACATAGCACCTGTCGCAGTGCTCTGTGCTCTCAGCATTCTCCTATAGATCACTGTACATAGTACCTGCCGCATGGCTTTGTGCTCTCGGCATTCTCCTATAGATCACTTTACATAGTACCTGCCGCATGGCTTTGTGCTCTCAGCATTCTCCTATAGATCACTGTACATAGTATCTGCCACATGGCTTTGTGCTCTCTGCATTCTCCTAGACATCTCTGTACATAGTACCTGCCGCATGGCTTTGTGCTCTCAGCATTCTCCTATATATCACTGTACATAGTAACTGCCGCATGGCTTTGTGCTCTCTGCATTCTCCTATAGATCACTGTACATAGCACCTGCCGCATGGCTTTGTGCTCTCAGCATTCTCCTATAGATCACAGTACATAGTACCTGCCGCATTGCTTTGTGCTCTCAGAATTCTCCTATATATCACTGTACATAGTACCTGCCGCATGGCTTTGTGCTCTCTGCATTCTCCTATAGATCACTGTATATAGCACCTGCCGCATGCCTTTGTGCTCTAAGCATTCTCCTATACATCACTGTACATAGTACCTGCCGCATGGCTTTGTGCTCTCAGCATTCTCCTATACATCACTGTACATAGTACCTGCCACATGGCTTTGTGCTCTCGGCATTCTCCTATAGATCACTGTACATAGTACCTGACGCATGGCTTTGTGCTCACAGCATTCTCCTATAGATCACTGTACATAGTACCTGACGCATGGCTTTGTGCTCTCAGCATTCTCCTATAGATCACTGTACATAGTACCTGCCGCATGGCGTTGTGCTCTCTGCATTCTCCTATAGATTACTGTACATAGCACCTGCTACATGGCTTTGTGCTCTCAGCATTCTCCTATAGATCACTGTACATAGTACCTGCCGCATGGCTCTGTGCTCTCAGCATTCTCCTATACCTCACTGTACATAGCACCTGACGCATGGCTCCTATACATCACTGTACATAGTACCTTCCGCATGGCTTTGTGCTCTCAGCATTCTCCTATAGATCACTGTACATAGTACCTGCCGCATGGCTTTGTGCTCTCAGCATTCTCCTATAGATCACTGTACATAGCACCTGCCGCATGGCTTTGTGCTCTCAGCATTCTCCTATAGATCACTGTACATAGCACCTGACGCATGGTTCCTATACATCACTGTACATAGTACCTTCCGCATGGCTATGTGCTCTCAGCATTCTCCTATAGATCACTGTACATAGCACCTGCCGCATGGCTTTGTGCTCTCTGCATTCTCCTATAGATTACTGTACATAGCACCTGCCGCATGGCTTTGTGCTCTCAGTATTCTCCTATAGATCACTGTACATAGTACCTGACGCATGGCTTTGTGCTCTCAGCATTCTCCTATAGATCACTGTACATAGTATCTGCCGCATGGCTTTGTGCTCTCTGCATTCTCCTAGACATCTCTGTACATAGTACCTGCCGCATGGCTTTGTGCTCTCAGCATTCTCCTATATATCACTGTACATAGTACCTGCCGCATGGCTTTGTGCTCTCTGCATTCTCCTATAGATCACTGTACATAGCACCTGCCGCATGGCTTTGTGCTCTCAGCATTCTCCTATAGATCACTGTACATAGCACCTGCCGCATGGCTTTGTGCTCTCAGCATTCTCCTATAGATCACTGTACATAGCACCTGACGCATGGCTTTGTGCTCTCAGCATTCTCCTATATATCACTGTACATAGTACCTGCCGCATGGCTTTGTGCTCTCTGCATTCTCCTATAGATCACTGTATATAGCACCTGCCGCATGGCTTTGTGCTCTGAGCATTCTCCTATACAACACTGTACATAGTACCTGCCGCATGGCTTTGTGCTCTCAGCATTCTCGTATACATCACTGTAGATAGCACCTGCCGCATGGCTTTGTGCTCTCAGCATTCTCAAATAGATCACTGTACATAGCACCTGCCGCATGGCTTTGTGCTCTCAGCATTCTCCTATAGATCACTGTACATAGTACCTGCCGCATGGCTTTGTGCTCTCAGCATTCTCCTATAGATCACTGTACATAGTAGCTGCTGCATGGCTTTGTGCTCTCAGCATTCTCCTATAGATCACTGTACATAGTACCTGCCGCATGGCTTTGTGCTCTCAGCATTCTCCTATAGATCACTGTACATAGTACCTGCCGCATGGCTTTGTGCTCTCTGCATTCTCCTATACATCTCTGTACATAGTACCTGCCGCATGGCTTTGTGCTCCCAGCATTCTCCTATAGATCACTGTACATAGTACCTGCCGCATGGCTTTGTGCTCTCAGCATTCTCCTATAGATCACTGTACATAGCACCTGCCGCATGGCTTTGTGCTCTCAGCAATCTCCTATAGATCACTGTACATAGTACCTGCCGCATGGCTTTGTGCTCCCAGCATTCTCCTATAGATCACTGTACATAGTACCTGACGCATGGCTTTGTGCTCTCAGCATTCTCCTATAGATCACTGTACATAGTACCTGCCGCATGGCGTTGTGCTCTCTGCATTCTCCTATAGATTACTGTACATAGCACCTGCTACATGGCTTTGTGCTCTCAGCATTCTCCTATAGATCACTGTACATAGTACCTGCCGCATGGCTCTGTGCTCTCAGCATTCTCCTATACCTCACTGTACATAGCACCTGACGCATGGCTCCTATACATCACTGTACATAGTACCTTCCGCATGGCTTTGTGCTCTCAGCATTCTCCTATAGATCACTGTACATAGTACCTTCCGCATGGCTTTGTGCTCTCAGCATTCTCCTATATATCACAGTACATAGTACCTGGCGCATGGCTTTCTGCTCTCTGCATTCTCCTATAGATCACTGTACATAGCACCTGCCGCATGGCTTTGTGCTCTCTGCATTCTCCTAGACATCTCTGTACATAGTACCTGCCGCATGGCTTTGTGCTCTCAGCATTCTCCTATATATCACTGTACATAGTACCTGCCGCATGGCTTTGTGCTCTCTGCATTCTCCTATAGATCACTGTACATAGCACCTGCCGCATGGCTTTGTGCTCTCAGCATTCTCCTATAGATCACTGTACATAGCACCTGCCGCATGGCTTTGTGCTCTCAGCATTCTCCTATAGATCACTGTACATAGCACCTGACGCATGGCTTTGTGCTCTCAGCATTCTCCTATATATCACTGTACATAGTACCTGCCGCATGGCTTTGTGCTCTCTGCATTCTCCTATAGATCACTGTATATAGCACCTGCCACATGGCTTTGTGCTCTGAGCATTCTCCTATACATCACTGTACATAGTACCTGCCGCATGGCTTTGTGCTCTCAGCATACTCGTATACATCACTGTACATAGTACCTGCCGCATGGCTTTGTGCTCTCGGCATTCTCCTATAGATCACTGTACATAGTACCTGCCGCATGGCTTTGTGCTCTCTGCATTCTCCTATAGATCACTGTACATAGTACCTGCCGCATGGCTTCTATACATCACTGTACATAGTACCAGCCGCATGGCTTTGTGCTCTCAGCATTCTCCTATATATCACTGTACATAGCACCTGCCACATGGCTTTGTGCTCTCAGCATTCTCCTATAGATAACTGTACATAGCACCTGCCGCATGGCTTTGTGCTCTCAGCATTCTCCTATAGATCACTGTACATAGTACCTGACGCATGGCTTTGTGCTCTCAGCATTCTCCTATACATCACTGTACATAGCACCTGCCGCATGGCTTTGTGCTCTCAGCATTCTCCTATACATCACTGTACATAGCACCTGCCGCATGGCTTTGTGCTCTCAGCATTCTCCTATAGATCACTGTACATAGCACCTGCCGCATGGCTTTGTGCTCTCAGCATTCTCCTATAGATCACTGTACATAGCACCTGACGCATGGCTTTGTGCTCTCAGCATTCTCCTATAGACCACTGTACATAGCACCTGACGCATGGCTTTGTGCTCTCAGCATTCTCCTATAGATCACTGTACATAGCACCTGACGCATTGCTTTGTGCTCTCAGCATTCTCCTATAGATCACTGTACATAGTACCTGACGCATGGCGTTGTGCTCTCAGCATTCTCCTATAGATCACTGTACATAGCACCTGCCGCATGGCTTTGTGCTCTCAGCATTCTCCTATAGATCACTGTACATAGCACCTGCCGCATGGCTTTGTGCTCTCAGCATTCTCCAATAGATTACAGTACATAGCACCTGCCGCATGGCTTTGCGCTCTCAGCATTCTCCTATAGATCACTGTACATAGCACCTGCCGCATGGCTTTGTGCTCTCAGCATTCTCCTATAGATCACTGTACATAGTACCTGCCGCATGGCTTTGTGCTCTCAGCATTCTCCTATAGATCACTGTACATAGTACCTGCCGCATGGCTTTGTGCTCTCAGCATTCTCCTATAGATCACTGTACATAGCACCTGACGCATGGCTTTGTGCTCTCAGCATTCTCCTATAGATCACTGTACATAGCACCTGACGCATGGCTTTGTGCTCTCAGCATTCTCCTATAGATCACTGTACATAGTACCTGACGCATGGCGTTGTGCTCTCAGCATTCTCCTATAGATCACTGTACATAGCACCTGACGCATGGCTTTGTGCTCTCAGCATTCTCCTATAGATCACTGTACATAGCACCTGCCGCATGGCTTTGTGCTCTCAGCATTCTCCAATAGATTACAGTACATAGCACCTGCCGCATGGCTTTGCGCTCTCAGCATTCTCCTATAGATCACTGTACATAGCACCTGCCGCATGGCTTTGTGCTCTCAGCATTCTCCTATAGATCACTGTACATAGCACCTGCCGCATGGCTTTGTGCTCTCAGCATTCTCCTATAGATCACTGTACATAGCACCTGACGCATGGTTCCTATACCGCACTGTACATAGTACCTTCCGCATGGCTATGTGCTCTCAGCATTCTCCTATAGATCACTGTACATAGCACCTGCCGCATGGCTTTGTGCTCTCAGCATTCTCCTATAGATCACTGTACATAGCACCTGCCGCATGGCTTTGTGCTCTCAGTATTCTCCTATAGATCACTGTACATAGTACCTGACGCATGGCTTTGTGCTCTCAGCATTCTCCTATAGATCACTGTACATAGTATCTGCCGCATGGCTTTGTGCTCTCTGCATTCTCCTAGACATCTCTGTACATAGTACGTGCCGCATGGCTTTGTGCTCCCAGCATTCTCCTATATATCACTGTACATAGTACCTGCCGCATGGCTTTGTGCTCTCTGCATTCTCCTATAGATCACTGTACATAGCACCTGCCGCATGGCTTTGTGCTCTCAGCATTCTCCTATAGATCACTGTACATAGCACCTGCCGCATGGCTTTGTGCTCTCAGCATTCTCCTATAGATCACTGTACATAGCACCTGACGCATGGCTTTGTGCTCTCAGCATTCTCCTATATATCACTGTACATAGTACCTGCCGCATGGCTTTGTGCTCTCTGCATTCTCCTATAGATCACTGTATATAGCACCTGCCGCATGGCTTTGTGCTCTGAGCATTCTCCTATACAACACTGTACATAGTACCTGCCGCATGGCTTTGTGCTCTCAGCATTCTCGTATACATCACTGTAGATAGCACCTGCCGCATGGCTTTGTGCTCTCAGCATTCTCCTATAGATCACTGTACATAGCACCTGACGCATGGCTTTGTGCTCTCAGCATTCTCCTATAGATCACTGTACATAGTACCTGCCGCATGGCTTTGTGCTCTCAGCATTCTCCTATAGATCACTGTGCATAGTAGCTGCTGCATGGCTTTGTGCTCTCAGCATTCTCCTATAGATCACTGTACATAGTACCTGCCGCATGGCTTTGTGCTCTCAGCATTCTCCTATAGATCACTGTACATAGTACCTGCCGCATGGCTTTGTGCTCTCTGCATTCTCCTATACATCTCTGTACATAGTACCTGCCGCATGGCTTTGTGCTCCCAGCATTCTCCTATAGATCACTGTACATAGTACCTGCCGCATGGCTTTGTGCTCTCAGCATTCTCCTATAGATCACTGTACATAGCACCTGCCGCATGGCTTTGTGCTCTCAGCAATCTCCTATAGATCACTGTACATAGTACCTGCCGCATGGCTTTGTGCTCCCAGCATTCTCCTATAGATCACTGTACATAGTACCTGACACATGGCTTTGTGCTCTCAGCATTCTCCTATAGATCACTGTACATAGTACCTGCCGCATGGCGTTGTGCTCTCTGCATTCTCCTATAGATTACTGTACATAGCACCTGCTACAAGGCTTTGTGCTCTCAGCATTCTCCTATAGATCACTGTACATAGTACCTGCCGCATGGCTCTGTGCTATCAGCATTCTCCTATACCTCACTGTACATAGCACCTGACGCATGGCTCCTATACATCACTGTACATAGTACCTTCCGCATGGCTTTGTGCTCTCAGCATTCTCCTATAGATCACTGTACATAGTACCTTCCGCATGGCTTTGTGCTCTCAGCATTCTCCTATATATCACAGTACATAGTACCTGGCGCATGGCTTTGTGCTCTCTGCATTCTCCTATAGATCACTGTACATAGCACCTGCCGCATGGCTTTGTGCTCTCTGCATTCTCCTAGACATCTCTGTACATAGTACCTGCCGCATGGCTTTGTGCTCTCAGCATTCTCCTATATATCACTGTACATAGTACCTGCCGCATGGCTTTGTGCTCTCTGCATTCTCCTATAGATCACTGTACATAGTACCTGCCGCATGACTTTGTGCTCTCAGCATTCTCCTATATATCACTGTACATAGTACCTGCCGCATGGCTTTGTGCTCTCTGCATTCTCCTATAGATCACTGTACATAGCACCTGCCGCATGGCTTTGTGCTCTCAGCATTCTCCTATAGATCACTGTACATAGCACCTGCCGCATGGCTTTGTGCTCTCAGCATTCTCCTATAGATCACTGTACAAAGCACCTGACGCATGGCTTTGTGCTCTCAGCATTCTCCTATATATCACTGTACATAGTACCTGCCGCATGGCTTTGTGCTCTCTGCATTCTCCTATAGATCACTGTATATAGCACCTGCCACATGGCTTTGTGCTCTGAGCATTCTCCTATACATCACTGTACATAGTACCTGCCGCATGGCTTTGTGCTCTCAGCATACTCGTATACATCACTGTACATAGTACCTGCCGCATGGCTTTGTGCTCTCGGCATTCTCCTATAGATCACTGTACATAGTACCTGCCGCATGGCTTTGTGCTCTCTGCATTCTCCTATAGATCACTGTACATAGTACCTGCCGCATGGCTTCTATACATCACTGTACATAGTACCTGCCGCATGGCTTGGTGCTCTCAGCATTCTCCTATATATCACTGTACATAGCACCTGCCGCATTGCTTTGTGCTCTCAGCATTCTCCTATAGATCACTGTACATAGCACCTTCCACATGGCTTTGTGCTCTCAGCATTCTCCTATAGATAACTGTACATAGCACCTGCCGCATGGCTTTGTGCTCTCAGCATTCTCCTATAGATCACTGTACATAGTACCTGCCGCATGGCTTTGTGCTCTCAGCATTCTCCTATACATCACTGTACATAGCACCTGCCACATGGCTTTGTACTCTCAGCATTCTCCTATACATCACTGTACATAGCACCTGCCGCATGGCTTTGTGCTCTCAGCATTCTCCTATAGATCACTGTACATAGCACCTGCCGCATGGCTTTGTGCTCTCAGCATTCTCCTATAGATCACTGTACATAGCACCTGACGCATGGCTTTGTGCTCTCAGCATTCTCCTATAGATCACTGTACATAGCACCTGACGCATGGCTTTGTGTTCTCAGCATTCTCCTATAGATCACTGTACATAGCACCTGACGCATGGCTTTGTGCTCTCAGCATTCTCCTATAGATCACTGTACATAGTACCTGACGCATGGCGTTGTGCTCTCAGCATTCTCCTATAGATCACTGTACATAGCACCTGCCGCATGGCTTTGTGCTGTCAGCATTCTCCTATAGATCACTGTACATAGCACCTGACGCATGGCTTTGTGCTCTCAGCATTCTCCAATAGATTATAGTACATAGCACCTGCCGCATGGCTTTGCGCTCTCAGCATTCTCCTATAGATCACTGTACATAGCACCTGCCGCATGGCTTTGTGCTCTCAGCATTCTCCTATAGATCACTGTACATAGTACCTGCCGCATGGCTTTGTGCTCTCAGCATTCTCCTATAGATCACTGTACATAGTACCTGCCGCATGGCTTTGTGCTCTCAGCATTCTCCTATAGATCACTGTACATAGCACCTGACGCATGGCTTTGTGCTCTCAGCATTCTCCTATAGATCACTGTACATAGCACCTGACGCATGGCTTTGTGCTCTCAGCATTCTCCTATAGATCACTGTACATAGTACCTGACGCATGGCGTTGTGCTCTCAGCATTCTCCTATAGATCACTGTACATAGCACCTGCCGCATGGCTTTGTGCTCTCAGCATTCTCCTATAGATCACTGTACATAGCACCTGCTGCATGGCTTTGTGCTCTCAGCATTCTCCAATAGATTATAGTACATAGCACCTGCCGCATGGCTTTGCGCTCTCAGCATTCTCCTATAGATCACTGTACATAGCACCTGCCGCATGGCTTTGTGCTCTCAGCATTCTCCTATAGATCACTGTACATAGTACCTGCCGCATGGCTTCTATACATCACTGTACATAGTACCTGCCGCATGGCTTGGTGCTCTCAGCATTCTCCTATATATCACTGTATATAGCACCTGCCGCATGGCTTTGTGCTCTCAGCATTCTCCAATAGATCACTGTACATAGCACCTGCCGCATGGCTTTGTGCTCTCAGCATTCTCCTATAGATAACTGTACATAGCACCTGCCGCATGGCTTTGTGCTCTCAGCATTCTCCTATAGATCACTGTACATAGTACCTGCCGCATGGCTTTGTGCTCTCAGCATTCTCCTATACATCACTGTACATAGCACCTGCCGCATGGCTTTGTGCTCTCAGCATTCTCCTATACATCACTGTACATAGTACCTGCCGCATGGCTTTGTGCTCTCAGCATTCTCCTATAGATCACTGTACATAGCACCTGCCGCATGGCTTTGTGCTCTCAGCATTCTCCAATAGATTACAGTACATAGCACCTGCCGCATGGCTTTGCGCTCTCAGCATTCTCCTATAGATCACTGTACATAGCACCTGCCGCATGGCTTTGTGCTCTCAGCATTCTCCTATAGATCACTGTACATAGTACCTGCCGCATGGCTTTGTGCTCTCAGCATTCTCCTATAGATCACTGTACATAGTACCTGCCGCATGGCTTTGTGCTCTCAGCATTCTCCTATAGATCACTGTACATAGCACCTGCTACATGGCTTTGTGCTCTCAGCATTCTCCTATAGATCACTGTACATAGTACCTGCCACATGGCTCTGTGCTCTCAGCATTCTCCTATACCTCACTGTACATAGCACCTGCCGCATGGCTTTGTGCTCCCAGCATTCTCCTATATATCACTGTACATAGTACCTGCCGCATGGCTTTGTGCTCTCAGCATTCTCCTATAGATCACTGTACATAGTACCTGCCGCATGGCTTTGTGCTCCCAGCATTCTCCTATAGATCACTGTACATAGCACCTGACGCATGGCTCCTATACATCACTGTACATAGTACTTTCCGCATGGCTTTGTGCTCTCAGCATTCTCCTATAGATCACTGTACATAGCACCTGCCGCATGGCTCTGTGCTCTCAGCATTCTCCTATAGATCACTGTACATAGTACCTGCCGCATGGCTTTGTGCTCTCGGCATTCTCCTATAGATCACTGTACATAGTACCTTCCGCATGGCTTTGTGCTCTCAGCATTCTCCTATAGATCATTGTATATAGTACCTGCCACATGGCTTTGTGCTCTCAGCATTCTCCTATACATCAGTGTACATAGTACCTGCCGCATGGCTTTGTGCTCTCAGCATTCTCCTATACATCACTGTACATAGCACCTGACGCATGGCTTTGTGCTCTCAGCATTTTCCTATAGATCACTGTACATAGCACCTGACGCATGGCTTTGTGCTCTCAGCATTCTCCTATAGATCACTGTACATAGTACCTGACGCATGGCTTTGTGCTATCAGCATTCTCCTATAGATTACTGTACATAGCACCTGCCGCATGGCTTTGTGCTCTCAGCCTTCTCCTATAGATCACTGTACATAGTAACTTCCGCATGGCTTTGTGCTCTCAGTATTCTCCTATAGATTACTGTACATAGCACCTGCCGCATGGCTTTGTGCTCTCAGCATTCTCCTACAGATCACTGTACATAGTAAATGACGCATGGCTCTGTGCTCTCAGCATTCTCCTATACATCACTGTACATAGCACCTGCCGCATGGCTTTGTGCTCTCTGCATTCTCCTATACATCACTGTACATAGTACCTGACGCATGGCTTTGGGCTCTCAGCATTCTCCTATAGATTACTGTACATAGCACCTGCCGCATAGCTTTGTGATCTCAGCATTCTACTATAGATCACTGTACATAGTACCTGCCGCATGGCTTTGTGCTCTCAGCATTCTCCTATACATCACTGTACATAGCACCTGCCGCATGGCTTTGTGCTCTCAGCATTCTCCTATACATCACTGTACATAGTACCTGCCGCATGGCTTTGTGCTCTCAGCATTCTCCTATAGATCACTGTACATAGCACCTGCCGCATGGCTTTGTGCTCTCAGCATTCTCCAATAGATTACAGTACATAGCACCTGCCGCATGGCTTTGCGCTCTCAGCATTCTCCTATAGATCACTGTACATAGCACCTGCCGCATGGCTTTGTGCTCTCAGCATTCTCCTATAGATCACTGTACATAGTACCTGCCGCATGGCTTTGTGCTCTCAGCATTCTCCTATAGATCACTGTACATAGTACCTGCCGCATGGCATTGTGCTCTCAGCATTCTCCTATAGATCACTGTACATAGTACCTGCCGCATGGCTTTGTGCTCTCAGCATTCTCCTATAGATCACTGTACATAGTACCTGCCGCAAGGCTTTGTGCTCTCTGCATTCTCCTATACCTCTCTGTACATAGTACCTGCCGCATGGCTTTGTGCTCCCAGCATTCTCCTATAGATCACTGTACATAGTACCTGCCGCATGGCTTTGTGCTCTCAGCATTCTCCTATAGATCACTGTACATAGCACCTGCCGCATGGCTTTGTGCTCTCAGCATTCTCCTATAGATCACTGTACATAGTACCTGCCGCATGGCTTTGTGCTCCCAGCATTCTCCTATAGATCACTGTACATAGTACCTGCCGCATGGCTTTGTCCTCTCAGCATTCTCCTATAGATCACTGTACATAGTACCTGCCGCATGGCGTTGTGCTCTCTGCATTCTCCTATAGATTACTGTACATAGCAACTGCTACATGGCTTTGTGCTCTCAGCATTCTCCTATAGATCACTGTACATAGTACCTGCCGCATGGCTCTGTGCTCTCAGCATTCTCCTATACCTCACTGTACATAGCACCTGCCGCATGGCTTTGTGCTCCCAGCATTCTCCTATATATCACTGTACATAGTACCTGCCGCATGGCTTTGTGCTCTCAGCATTCTCCTATAGATCACTGTACATAGTACCTGCCGCATGGCTTTGTGCTCTCTGCATTCTCCTATAGATCACTGTACATAGCACCTGCCGCATGGCTTTGTGCTCCCAGCATTCTCCTATAGATCACTGTACATAGCACCTGACGCATGGCTCCTATACATCACTGTACATAGTACTTTCCGCATGGCTTTGTGCTCTCAGCATTCTCCTATAGATCACTGTACATAGCACCTGCCGCATGGCTCTGTGCTCTCAGCATTCTCCTATAGATCACTGTACATAGTACCTGCCGCATGGCTTTGTGCTCTCGGCATTCTCCTATAGATCACTGTACATAGTACCTTCCGCATGGCTTTGTGCTCTCAGCATTCTCCTATAGATCATTGTATATAGTACCTGCCACATGGCTTTGTGCTCTCAGCATTCTCCTATACATCAGTGTACATAGTACCTGCCGCATGGCTTTGTGCTCTCAGCATTCTCCTATACATCACTGTACATAGCACCTGACGCATGGCTTTGTGCTCTCAGCATTTTCCTATAGATCACTGTACATAGCACCTGACGCATGGCTTTGTGCTCTCAGCATTCTCCTATAGATCACTGTACATAGTACCTGACGCATGGCTTTGTGCTATCAGCATTCTCCTATAGATTACTGTACATAGCACCTGCCGCATGGCTTTGTGCTCTCAGCCTTCTCCTATAGATCACTGTATATAGTAACTTCCGCATGGCTTTGTGCTCTCAGTATTCTCCTATAGATTACTGTACATAGCACCTGCCGCATGGCTTTGTGCTCTCAGCATTCTCCTATAGATCACTGTACATAGTAAATGACGCATGGCTCTGTGCTCTCAGCATTCTCCTATACATCACTGTACATAGCACCTGCCGCATGGCTTTGTGCTCTCTGCATTCTCCTATACATCACTGTACATAGAACCTGACGCATGGCTTTGGGCTCTCAGCATTCTCCTATAGATTACTGTACATAGCACCTGCCGCATAGCTTTGTGCTCTCAGCATTCTCCTATAGATTACTGTACATAGCACCTGCCGCATGGCTTTGTGCTCTCTGCATTCTCCTATAGATCACTGTACATAGTATCTGCCGCATGGCTTTGTGCTCTCAGCATTCTCCTATAGATCACTGTACATAGCACCTGCCGCATGGCTTTGTGCTATCAGCATTCTCCTATAGATCACTGTACATAGTACCTGACGCATGGCTCCTATACATCACTGTACATAGTATCTGCCGCATGGCTTTGTGCTCTCAGCATTCTCCTATACATCACTGTACATAGCACCTGCCGCATGGCTCTGTGCTCTCAGCATTCTCCTATACATCACTGTACATAGCACCTGCCCCATGGCTTTGTGCTCTCAGCATTCTCCTATAGATCACTGTACATAGCACCTGACGCATGGCTTTGTGCTCTCAGCATTCTCCTATACATCACTGTACATAGCACCTGCCGCATGGCTTTGTGCTCTCAGCATTCTCCTATAGATCACTGTACATAGCACCTGCCACATGGCTTTGTGCTCTCAGCATTCTCCTATAGATCACTGTACATAGCACCTGCCGCATGGCTTTGTGCTCTCAGCATTCTCCTATAGATCACTGTACATAGCACCTGACGCATGGCTTTGTGCTCTCAGCATTCTCCTATATATCACTGTACATAGCACCTGACGCATGGCTTTGTGCTCTCAGCATTCTCCTGTAGATCACTGTACATAGCACCTGACGCATGGCTTTGTGCTCTCAGCATTCTCCTATAGATCACTGTACATAGTACCTGACGCATGGCTTTGTGCTCTCAGCATTCTCCTATAGATCACTGTACATAGCACCTGCCGCAGGGCTTTCTGCTCTCAGCATTCTCCAATAGATCACTGTACATAGTACCTGCCGCATGGCTTTGTGCTCAGCATTCTCCTATAGATCACTGTACATAGTATCTGCCGCATGGCTTTGTGCTCTCTGCATTCTCCTAGACATCTCTGTACATAGTACCTGCCGCATGGCTTTGTGCACTCAGCATTTTCATATATATCACTGTACATAGCACCTGCCGCATGGCTTTGTGCTCTCAGCATTCTCCTATAGATCACTGTACATAGTACCTGACGCATGGCTTTGTGCTCTCAGCATTCTCCTATAGATCACTGTACATAGCACCTGCCGCATGGCTTTGTGCTCTCAGCATTCTCCTATAGATCACTGTACATAGCACCTGCCGCATGGCTGTGTGCTCTCAGCATTCTCCAATATATCACTGTACATAGTACCTGCCGCATGGCTTTGTGCTCTCTGCATTCTCCTATAGATCACTGTACATAGCACCTGCCGCATGGCTTTGTGCTCTCAGCATTCTCCTATAGATCACTGTACATAGCATCTGCCACAGGGCTTTGTGCTCTCAGCATTCTCCTATATATCACTGTACATAGTACCTGCCGCATGGCTTTGTGCTCAGCATTCTCCTATAGATCACTGTACATAGTATCTGCCGCATGGCTTTGTGCTCTCTGCATTCTCCTAGACATTTCTGTACATAGTACCTGCAGCATGGCTTTGTGCTCTCAGCATTCTCCTACACATCACTGTACATAGTACCTGCCGCATGGCTTTGTGCTCTCTGCATTCTCCTATAGATCACTGTACATAGCACCTGCCGCATGGCTTTGTGCTCTCAGCATTCTCCTATAGATCACTGTACATAGCACCTGCCGCATGGCGTTGTGCTCTCAGCATTCTCCTATAGATCACTGTACATAGCACCTGCCGCATGGCTTTGTGCTCTCAGCATTCTCCTATATATCACTGTACATAGTACCTGCCGCATGGCTTTGTGCTCTCTGCATTCTCCTATAGATCACTGTATATAGCACCTGCGCATGGCTTTGTGCTCTCAGCATTCTCCTATACATCACTGTACATAGTACCTTCCGCATGGCTTTGTGCTCTCTGCATTCTCCTATAGATCACTGTACATAGTACCTGCCGCATGGCTTTGTGCTCTCGGCATTCTCCTATAGATCACTGTACATAGTACCTGCCGCATGGCTTTGTGCTCTCGGCATTCTCCTATAGATCACTGTACATAGTACCTGCCGCATGGCTTTGTGCTCTCTGCATTCTCCTATAGATCACTGTACATAGTACCTGCCGCATGGCTTCTATACATCACTGTACATAGTAACTGCCGCATGGCTTTGTGCTCTCAGCATTCTCCTATATATCACTGTACATAGCACCTGCCGCATGGCTTTGTGCTCTCAGCATTCTCCTATAGATCACTGTACATAGCACCTGCCGCATGGCTTTGTGCTCTCAGCATTCTCCTATAGATCACTGTACATAGCACCTGCCGCATGGCTTTGTGCTCTCAGCATTCTCCTATAGATGACTGTACATACTACCTGACGCATGGCTCCTATACATCACTGTACATAGTATCTGCCGCATGGCTTTGTGCTCTCAGCATTCTCCTATAGATCACTGTACATAGTACCTGCCGCGTGGCTTTGTGCTCTCAGCATTCTCCTATAGATCACTGTACATAGTACCTGCCGCATGGCTTTGTGCTCTCAGCATTCTCCTATAGATCACTGTACATAGTACCTGCCGCATGGCTTTGTGCTCTCAGCATTCTCCTATAGATCACTGTACATAGTACCTGCCGCATGGCTTTGTGCTCTCAGCATTCTCCTATAGATCACTGTACATAGTACCTGCCGCAAGGCTTTGTGCTCTCTGCATTCTCCTATACCTCTCTGTACATAGTACCTGCCGCATGGCTTTGTGCTCCCAGCATTCTCCTATAGATCACTGTACATAGTACCTGCCGCATGGCTTTGTGCTCTCAGCATTCTCCTATAGATCACTGTACATAGCACCTGCCGCATGGCTTTGTGCTCTCAGCATTCTCCTATAGATCACTGTACATAGTACCTGCCGCATGGCTTTGTGCTCCCAGCATTCTCCTATAGATCACTGTACATAGTACCTGCCGCATGGCTTTGTCCTCTCAGCATTCTCCTATAGATCACTGTACATAGTACCTGCCGCATGGCGTTGTGCTCTCTGCATTCTCCTATAGATTACTGTACATAGCACCTGCTACATGGCTTTGTGCTCTCAGCATTCTCCTATAGATAACTGTACATAGTACCTGCCGCATGGCTCTGTGCTCTCAGCATTCTCCTATACCTCACTGTACATAGCACCTGCCGCATGGCTTTGTGCTCCCAGCATTCTCCTATATATCACTGTACATAGTACCTGCCGCATGGCTTTGTGCTCTCAGCATTCTCCTATAGATCACTGTACATAGTCCCTGCCGCATGGCTTTGTGCTCTCTGCATTCTCCTATAGATCACTGTACATAGCACCTGCCGCATGGCTTTGTGCTCCCAGCATTCTCCTATAGATCACTGTACATAGCACCTGACGCATGGCTCCTATACATCACTGTACATAGTACTTTCCGCATGGCTTTGTGCTCTCAGCATTCTCCTATAGATCACTGTACATAGCACCTGCCGCATGGCTCTGTGCTCTCAGCATTCTCCTATAGATCACTGTACATAGTACCTGCCGCATGGCTTTGTGCTCTCGGCATTCTCCTATAGATCACTGTACATAGTACCTTCCGCATGGCTTTGTGCTCTCAGCATTCTCCTATAGATCATTGTATATAGTACCTGTCACATGGCTTTGTGCTCTCAGCATTCTCCTATACATCAGTGTACATAGTACCTGCCGCATGGCTTTGTGCTCTCAGCATTCTCCTATACATCACTGTACATAGCACCTGACGCATGGCTTTGTGCTCTCAGCATTTTCCTATAGATCACTGTACATAGCACCTGACGCATGGCTTTGTGCTCTCAGCATTCTCCTATAGATCACTGTACATAGTACCTGACGCATGGCTTTGTGCTATCAGCATTCTCCTATAGATTACTGTACATAGCACCTGCAGCATGGCTTTGTGCTCTCAGCCTTCTCCTATAGATCACTGTACATAGTAACTTCCGCATGGCTTTGTGCTCTCAGTATTCTCCTATAGATTACTGTACATAGCACCTGCCGCATGGCTTTGTGCTCTCAGCATTCTCCTATAGATCACTGTACATAGTAAATGACGCATGGCTCTGTGCTCTCAGCATTCTCCTATACATCACTGTACATAGCACCTGCCGCATGGCTTTGTGCTCTCTGCATTCTCCTATACATCACTGTACATAGTACCTGACGTATGGCTTTGGGCTCTCAGCATTCTCCTATAGATTACTGTACATAGCACCTGCCGCATAGCTTTGTGCTCTCAGCATTCTCCTATAGATTACTGTACATAGCACCTGCCGCATGGCTTTGTGCTCTCTGCATTCTCCTATAGATCACTGTACATAGTATCTGCCGCATGGCTTTGTGCTCTCAGCATTCTCCTATAGATCACTGTACATAGCACCTGCCGCATGGCTTTGTGCTCTCAGCATTCTCCTATAGATCACTGTACATAGTACCTGACGCATGGCTCCTATACATCACTGTACATAGTATCTGCCGCATGGCTTTGTGCTCTCAGCATTCTCCTATACATCACTGTACATAGCACCTGCCGCATGGCTCTGTGCTCTCAGCATTCTCCTATACATCACTGTACATAGCACCTGCCCCATGGCTTTGTGCTCTCAGCATTCTCCTATAGATCACTGTACATAGCACCTGACGCATGGCTTTGTGCTCTCAGCATTCTCCTATACATCACTGTACATAGCACCTGCCGCATGGCTTTGTGCTCTCAGCATTCTCCTATAGATCACTGTACATAGCACCTGCCGCATGGCTTTGTGCTCTCAGCATTCTCCTATAGATCACTGTACATAGCACCTGCCGCATGGCTTTGTGCTCTCTGCATTCTCCTATAGATCACTGTACATAGCACCTGACGCATGGCTTTGTGCTCTCAGCATTCTCCTATATATCACTGTACATAGCACCTGACGCATGGCTTTGTGCTCTCAGCATTCTCCTGTAGATCACTGTACATAGCACCTGACGCATGGCTTTGTGCTCTCTGCATTCTCCTAGACATCTCTGTACATAGTACCTGCCGCATGGCTTTGTGCACTCAGCATTTTCCTATATATCACTGTACATAGCACCTGCCGCATGGCTTTGTGCTCTCAGCATTCTCCTATAGATCACTGTACATAGTACCTGACGCATGGCTTTGTGCTCTCAGCATTCTCCTATAGATCACTGTACATAGCACCTGCCGCATGGCTTTGTGCTCTCAGCATTCTCCTATAGATCACTGTACATAGCACCTGCCGCATGGCTTTGTGCTCTCAGCATTCTCCAATATATCACTGTACATAGTACCTGCCGCATGGCTTTGTGCTCTCTGCATTCTCCTATAGATCACTGTACATAGCACCTGCCGCATGGCTTTGTGCTCTCAGCATTCTCCTATAGATCACTGTACATAGCATCTGCCACAGGGCTTTGTGCTCTCAGCATTCTCCTATATATCACTGTACATAGTACCTGCCGCATGGCTTTGTGCTCTCTGCATTCTCCTATAGATCACTGTACATAGTACCTGCCGCATGGCTTTGTGCTCTCGGCATTCTCCTATAGATCACTGTACATAGCACCTGCCGCATGGCTTTGTGCTCTCGGCATTCTCCTATAGATCACTGTACATAGTACCTGCCGCATGGCTTTGTGCTCTCTGCATTCTCCTATAGATCACTGTACATAGTACCTGCCGCATGGCTTCTATACATCACTGTACATAGTAACTGCCGCATGGCTTTGTGCTCTCAGCATTCTCCTATATATCACTGTACATAGCACCTGCCGCATGGCTTTGTGCTCTCAGCATTCTCCTATAGATCACTGTACATAGCACCTGCCGCATGGCTTTGTGCTCTCAGCATTCTCCTATAGATCACTGTACATAGCACCTGCCGCATGGCTTTGTGCTCTCAGCATTCTCCTATAGATGACTGTACATAGTACCTGACGCATGGCTCCTATACATCACTGTACATAGTATCTGCCGCATGGCTTTGTGCTCTCAGCATTCTCCTATAGATCACTGTACATAGTACCTGTCGCGTGGCTTTGTGCTCTCAGCATTCTCCTATAGATCACTGTACATAGTACCTGCCGCATGGCTTTGTGCTCTCAGCATTCTCCTATAGATCACTGTACATAGTACCTGCCGCAAGGCTTTGTGCTCTCTGCATTCTCCTATACATCTCTGTACATAGTACCTGCCGCATGGCTTTGTGCTCCCAGCATTCTCCTATAGATCACTGTACATAGTACCTGCCGCATGGCTTTCTGCTCTCAGCATTCTCCTATAGATCACTGTACATAGCACCTGCCGCATGGCTTTGTGCTCTCAGCATTCTCCTATAGATCACTGTACATAGTACCTGCCGCATGGCTTTGTGCCCCCAGCATTCTCCTATAGATCACTGTACATAGTACCTGCCGCATGGCTTTGTGCTCTCAGCATTCTCCTATAGATCACTGTACATAGTACCTGCCGCATGGCGTTGTGCTCTCTGCATTCTCCTATAGATTACTGTACATAGCACCTGCTACATGGCTTTGTGCTCTCAGCATTCTCCTATAGATCACTGTACATAGCACCTGCCGCATGGCCTTGTGCTCCCAGCATTCTCCTATATAGCACTGTACATAGTACCTACCGCATGGCTTTGTGCTCTCAGCATTCTCCTATAGATCACTGTACATAGTACCTGCCGCATGGCTTTGTGCTCTCAGAATTCTCCTATAGATCACTGTACATAGTACCTGACGCATTGCTTTGTGCTCTCAGCATTCTCCTATAGATCACTGTACATAGCACCTGCCGCATGGCTTTGTGCTCTCAGCATTCTCCTATAGATCACTGTACATAGCACCTGCCGCATGGCTTTGTGCTCTCAGCATTCTCCTATACATCACTGTACATAGCACCTTCCGCATGGCTTTGTGCTCTCAGCATTCTCCTATAGATCACTGTACATAGTACCTGCCGCATGGCTTTGTGCTCTCAGCATTCTCCTATAGATCACTGTACATAGTACCTGCCGCATGGCTTTGTGCTCTCAGCATTCTCCTATAGATCACTGTACATAGTACCTGACGCATGGCTTTGTGCTCTCAGCATTCTCCTATAGATCACTGTACATAGCACCTGCCGCATGGCTTTGTGCTCTCAGCATTCTCCTATAGATCACTGTACATAGCACCTGCCGCATGGCTTTGTGCTCTCAGCATTCTCCAATATATCACTGTACATAGTACCTGCCGCATGGCGTTGTGCTCTCTGCATTCTCCTATAGATCACTGTACATAGCACCTGCCGCATGGCTTTGTGCTCTCAGCATTCTCCTATAGATCACTGTACATAGCATCTGCCACAGGGCTTTGTGCTCTCAGCATTCTCCTATATATCACTGTACATAGTACCTGCCGCATGGCTTTGTGCTCAGCATTCTCCTATAGATCACTGTACATAGTATCTGCCGCATGGCTTTGTGCTCTCTGCATTCTCCTAGACATCTCTGTACATAGTACCTGCCGCATGGCTTTGTGCTCTCTGCATTCTCCTATAGATCACTGTACATAGCACCTGCCGCATGGCTTTGTGCTCTCAGCATTCTCCTATAGATCACTGTACATAGCACCTGCCGCATGGCGTTGTGCTCTCAGCATTCTCCTATAGATCACTGTACATAGCACCTGCCGCATGGCTTTGTGCTCTCAGCATTCTCCTATATATCACTGTACATAGTACCTGCCGCATGGCTTTGTGCTCTCTGCATTCTCCTATAGATCACTGTATATAGCACCTGCCGCATGGCTTTGTGCTCTCAGCATTCTCCTATACATCACTGTACATAGTACCTGCCGCATGGCTTTGTGCTCTCGGCATTCTCCTATAGATCACTGTACATAGTACCTGCCGCATGGCTTTGTGCTCTCGGCATTCTCCTATAGATCACTGTACATAGTACCTGCCGCATGGCTTTGTGCTCTCTGCATTCTCCTATAGATCACTGTACATAGTACCTGCCGCATGGCTTCTATACATCACTGTACATAGTAACTGCCGCATGGCTTTGTGCTCTCAGCATTCTCCTATATATCACTGTACATAGCACCTGCCGCATGGCTTTGTGCTCTCAGCATTCTCCTATAGATCACTGTACATAGCACCTGCCGCATGGCTTTGTGCTCTCAGCATTCTCCTATAGATCACTGTACATAGCACCTGCCGCATGGCTTTGTGCTCTCAGCATTCTCCTATAGATGACTGTACATAGTACCTGACGCATGGCTCCTATACATCACTGTACATAGTATCTGCCGCATGGCTTTGTGCTCTCAGCATTCTCCTATACATCACTGTACATAGCACCTGCCGCATGGCTTTGTGCTCTCAGCATTCTCCTATAGATCACTGTACATAGTACCTGCCGCATGGGTTTGTGCTCTCAGCATTCTCCTATACATCACTGTACATAGCACCTGCCGCATGGCTTTGTGCTCTCAGCATTCTCCTATAGATCACTGTACATAGCACCTGCCGCATGGCCTTGTGCTCCCAGCATTCTCCTATATAGCACTGTACATAGTACCTGCCGCATGGCTTTGTGCTCTCAGCATTCTCCTATAGATCACTGTACATAGTACCTGCCGCATGGCTTTGTGCTCTCAGAATTCTCCTATAGATCACTGTACATAGTACCTGACGCATTGCTTTGTGCTCTCAGCATTCTCCTATAGATCACTGTACATAGCACCTGCCGCATGGCTTTGTGCTCTCAGCATTCTCCTATAGATCACTGTACATAGCACCTGCCGCATGGCTTTGTGCTCTCAGCATTCTCCTATACATCACTGTACATAGCACCTTCCGCATGGCTTTGTGCTCTCAGCATTCTCCTATAGATCACTGTACATAGTACCTGCCGCATGGCTTTGTGCTCTCAGCATTCTCCTATAGATCACTGTACATAGTACCTGCCGCATGGCTTTGTGCACTCAGCATTTTCCTATATATCACTGTACATAGCACCTGCCGCATGGCTTTGTGCTCTCAGCATTCTCCTATAGATCACTGTACATAGTACCTGACGCATGGCTTTGTGCTCTCAGCATTCTCCTATAGATCACTGTACATAGCACCTGCCGCATGGCTTTGTGCTCTCAGCATTCTCCTATAGATCACTGTACATAGCACCTGCCGCATGGCTTTGTGCTCTCAGCATTCTCCAATATATCACTGTACATAGTACCTGCCGCATGGCTTTGTGCTCTCTGCATTCTCCTATAGATCACTGTACATAGCACCTGCCGCATGGCTTTGTGCTCTCAGCATTCTCCTATAGATCACTGTACATAGCATCTGCCACAGGGCTTTGTGCTCTCAGCATTCTCCTATATATCACTGTACATAGTACCTGCCGCATGGCTTTGTGCTCAGCATTCTCCTATAGATCACTGTACATAGTATCTGCCGCATGGCTTTGTGCTCTCTGCATTCTCCTAGACATCTCTGTACATAGTACCTGCCGCATGGCTTTGTGCTCTCAGCATTCTCCTACACATCACTGTACATAGTACCTGCCGCATGGCTTTGTGCTCTCTGCATTCTCCTATAGATCACTGTACATAGCACCTGCCGCATGGCTTTGTGCTCTCAGCATTCTCCTATAGATCACTGTACATAGCACCTGCCGCATGGCGTTGTGCTCTCAGCATTCTCCTATAGATCACTGTACATAGCACCTGCCGCATGGCTTTGTGCTCTCAGCATTCTCCTATATATCACTGTACATAGTACCTGCCGCATGGCTTTGTGCTCTCTGCATTCTCCTATAGATCACTGTATATAGCACCTGCCGCATGGCTTTGTGCTCTCAGCATTCTCCTATACATCACTGTACATAGTACCTGCCGCATGGCTTTGTGCTCTCGGCATTCTCCTATAGATCACTGTACATAGTACCTGCCGCATGGCTTTGTGCTCTCGGCATTCTCCTATAGATCACTGTACATAGTACCTGCCGCATGGCTTTGTGCTCTCTGCATTCTCCTATAGATCACTGTACATAGTACCTGCCGCATGGCTTCTATACATCACTGTACATAGTAACTGCCGCATGGCTTTGTGCTCTCAGCATTCTCCTATATATCACTGTACATAGCACCTGCCGCATGGCTTTGTGCTCTCAGCATTCTCCTATAGATCACTGTACATAGCACCTGCCGCATGGCTTTGTGCTCTCAGCATTCTCCTATAGATCACTGTACATAGCACCTGCCGCATGGCTTTGTGCTCTCAGCATTCTCCTATAGATGACTGTACATAGTACCTGACGCATGGCTCCTATACATCACTGTACATAGTATCTGCCGCATGGCTTTGTGCTCTCAGCATTCTCCTATACATCACTGTACATAGCACCTGCCGCATGGCTTTGTGCTCTCAGCATTCTCCTATAGATCACTGTACATAGTACCTGCCGCATGGGTTTGTGCTCTCAGCATTCTCCTATAGATCACTGTACATAGTACCTGCCGCGTGGCTTTGTGCTCTCAGCATTCTCCTATAGATCACTGTACATAGTACCTGCCGCATGGCTTTGTGCTCTCAGCATTCTCCTATAGATCACTGTACATAGTACCTGCCGCAAGGCTTTGTGCTCTCTGCATTCTCCTATACATCTCTGTACATAGTACCTGCCGCATGGCTTTGTGCTCCCAGCATTCTCCTATAGATCACTGTACATAGTACCTGCCGCATGGCTTTGTGCTCTCAGCATTCTCCTATAGATCACTGTACATAGCACCTGCCGCATGGCTTTGTGCTCTCAGCATTCTCCTATAGATCACTGTACATAGTAACTGCCGCATGGCTTTGTGCCCCCAGCATTCTCCTATAGATCACTGTACATAGCACCTGCCGCATGGCTTTGTGCTCTCAGCATTCTCCTATAGATCACTGTACATAGTACCTGCCGCATGGCGTTGTGCTCTCTGCATTCTCCTATAGATTACTGTACATAGCACCTGCCGCATGGCCTTGTGCTCCCAGCATTCTCCTCTATATCACTGTACATAGTACCTGCCGCATGGCTTTGTGCTCTCAGCATTCTCCTATAGATCACTGTACATAGCACCTGCCGCATGGCTTTGTGCTCTCAGCATTCTCCTATAGATCACTGTACATAGCACCTGCCGCATGGCTTTGTGCTCTCAGCATTCTCCTATACATCACTGTACATAGCACCTTCCGCATGGCTTTGTGCTCTCAGCATTCTCCTATACATCACTGTACATAGTATCTACCGCATGGCTTTGTGCTCTCAGCATTCTCCTATAGATTACTGTACATAGCTAGCACCTGCCGCATGCCTTTGTGCTCTCAGCATTCTCCTATAGATCACTGTACATAGTACCTGCCGCATGGCTTTGTGCTTCCAGCATTCTCCTATAGATCACTGTACATAGTACCTGCCGCATGGCTTTGTGCTCTCAGCATTCTCCTATAGATCACTGTACATAGTACCTGCCGCATGGCTTTGTGCTCTCAGCATTCTCCTACACATCTCTGTACATAGTACCTGCCGCATGGCTTTGTGCTCTCAGCATTCTCCTATAGATCACTGTACATAGTACCTGCCGCATGGCTTTGTGCTCTCAGCATTCTCCTATAGATCACTGTACATAGCACCTGACGCATGGCTTTGTGCTCTCAGCATTCTCCTATAGATCACTGTACATAGAATCTGCCGCATTGCTTTGTGCTCTCAGCATTCTCCTATAGATCACTGTACATAGCACCTGCCGCATTGCTTTGTGCTCTCAGCATTCTCCTATAGATCACTGTACATAGTACCTGCCGCATGGCTTTGTGCACTCAGCCTTCTCCTATAGATCACTGTACATAGTACCTGCCGCATGGCTCTGTGCGCTCAGCATTCTCCTATACATCACTGTACATAGCACCTGCCGCATGGCTTTGTGCTCTCAGCATTCTCCTATAGATCACTGTACATAGTACCTGCCGCAAGGCTTTCTGCTCTCTGCATTCTCCTATACATCTCTGTACATAGTACCTGCCGCATGGCTTTGTGCTCCCAGCATTCTCCTATAGATCACTGTACATAGTACCTGCCGCATGGCTTTGTGCTCTCAGCATTCTCCTATAGATCACTGTACATAGCACCTGACGCATGGCTTTGTGCTCTCAGCATTCTCCTATAGATCACTGTACATAGTACCTGCCGCATGGCTTTGTGCTCCCAGCATTCTCCTATAGATCACTGTACATAGTACCTGCCGCATGGCTTTGTGCTCTCAGCATTCTCCTATAGATCACTGTACATAGTACCTGCCGCATGGCGTTGTGCTCTCTGCATTCTCCTATAGATTACTGTACATAGCACCTGCTACATGGCTTTGTGCTCTCAGCATTCTCCTATAGATCACTGTACATAGTACCTTCCGCAAGGCTTTGTGCTCTCTGCATTCTCCTATACATCTCTGTACATAGTACCTGCCGCAAGGCTTTGTGCTCCCAGCATTCTCCTATAGATCACTGTACATAGTACCTGCCGCATGGCTTTGTGCTCTCAGCATTCTCCTATAGATCACTGTACATAGCACCTGCCGCATGGCTTTGTGCTCTCAGCATTCTCCTATAGATCACAGTACATAGTACCTGCCGCATGGCTTTGTGCTCCCAGCATTCTCCTATAGATCACTGTACATAGTACCTGCCGCATGGCTTTGTGCTCTCAGCATTCTCCTATAGATCACTGTACATAGTACCTGCCGCATGGCGTTGTGCTCTCTGCATTCTCCTATAGATTACTGTACATAGCACCTGCTACATGGCTTTGTGCTCTCAGCATTCTCCTATAGATCACTGTACATAGTATCTGCCGCATGGCTCTGTGCTCTCAGCATTCTCCTATACCTCACTGTACATAGCACCTGCCGCATGGCTTTGTGCTCCCAGCATTCTCCTATATATCACTGTACATAGTACCTGCTGCATGGCTTTGTGCTCTCAGCATTCTCCTATAGATCACTGTACATAGTACCTGCCGCATGGCTTTGTGCTCTCTGCATTCTCCTATAGATCACTGTACATAGCACCTGCCGCATGGCTCTGTGCTCTCAGCATTCTCCTATAGATCACTGTACATAGTACCTGCCGCATGGCTTTGTGCTCTCAGCATTCTCCTATAGATCACTGTACATAGCACCTGCCGCATGGCTTTGTGCTCTCAGCATTCTCCTATAGATCACTGTACATAGTAACTGCCGCATGGCTTTGTGCCCCCAGCATTCTCCTATAGATCACTGTACATAGCACCTGCCGCATGGCTTTGTGCTCTCAGCATTCTCCTATAGATCACTGTACATAGTACCTGCCGCATGGCGTTGTGCTCTCTGCATTCTCCTATAGATTACTGTACATAGCACCTGCCGCATGGCCTTGTGCTCCCAGCATTCTCCTCTATATCACTGTACATAGTACCTGCCGCATGGCTTTGTGCTCTCAGCATTCTCCTATAGATCACTGTACATAGCACCTGCCGCATGGCTTTGTGCTCTCAGCATTCTCCTATAGATCACTGTACATAGCACCTGCCGCATGGCTTTGTGCTCTCAGCATTCTCCTATACATCACTGTACATAGCACCTTCCGCATGGCTTTGTGCTCTCAGCATTCTCCTATACATCACTGTACATAGTATCTACCGCATGGCTTTGTGCTCTCAGCATTCTCCTATAGATTACTGTACATAGCTAGCACCTGCCGCATGCCTTTGTGCTCTCAGCATTCTCCTATAGATCACTGTACATAGTACCTGCCGCATGGCTTTGTGCTCCCAGCATTCTCCTATAGATCACTGTACATAGTACCTGCCGCATGGCTTTGTGCTCTCAGCATTCTCCTATAGATCACTGTACATAGTACCTGCCACATGGCTTTGTGCTCTCAGCATTCTCCTATAGATCACTGTACATAGCACCTGACGCATGGCTTTGTGCTCTCAGCATTCTCCTATAGATCACTGTACATAGAATCTGCCGCATTGCTTTGTGCTCTCAGCATTCTCCTATAGATCACTGTACATAGCACCTGCCGCATTGCTTTGTGCTCTCAGCATTCTCCTATAGATCACTGTACATAGTACCTGCCGCATGGCTTTGTGCACTCAGCCTTCTCCTATAGATCACTGTACATAGTACCTGCCGCATGGCTCTGTGCGCTCAGCATTCTCCTATACATCACTGTACATAGCACCTGCCGCATGGCTTTGTGCTCTCAGCATTCTCCTATAGATCACTGTACATAGTACCTGCCGCAAGGCTTTCTGCTCTCAGCATTCTCCTATACATCTCTGTACATAGTACCTGCCGCATGGCTTTGTGCTCCCAGCATTCTCCTATAGATCACTGTACATAGTACCTGCCGCATGGCTTTGTGCTCTCAGCATTCTCCTATAGATCACTGTACATAGCACCTGACGCATGGCTTTGTGCTCTCAGCATTCTCCTATAGATCACTGTACATAGTACCTGCCGCATGGCTTTGTGCTCCCAGCATTCTCCTATAGATCACTGTACATAGTACCTGCCGCATGGCTTTGTGCTCTCAGCATTCTCCTATAGATCACTGTACATAGTACCTGCCGCATGGCGTTGTGCTCTCTGCATTCTCCTATAGATTACTGTACATAGCACCTGCTACATGGCTTTGTGCTCTCAGCATTCTCCTATAGATCACTGTACATAGTACCTTCCGCAAGGCTTTGTGCTCTCTGCATTCTCCTATACATCTCTGTACATAGTACCTGCCGCAAGGCTTTGTGCTCCCAGCATTCTCCTATAGATCACTGTACATAGTACCTGCCGCATGGCTTTGTGCTCTCAGCATTCTCCTATAGATCACTGTACATAGCACCTGCCGCATGGCTTTGTGCTCTCAGCATTCTCCTATAGATCACAGTACATAGTACCTGCCGCATGGCTTTGTGCTCCCAGCATTCTCCTATAGATCACTGTACATAGTACCTGCCGCATGGCTTTGTGCTCTCAGCATTCTCCTATAGATCACTGTACATAGTACCTGCCGCATGGCGTTGTGCTCTCTGCATTCTCCTATAGATTACTGTACATAGCACCTGCTACATGGCTTTGTGCTCTCAGCATTCTCCTATAGATCACTGTACATAGTATCTGCCGCATGGCTCTGTGCTCTCAGCATTCTCCTATACCTCACTGTACATAGCACCTGCCGCATGGCTTTGTGCTCCCAGCATTCTCCTATATATCACTGTACATAGTACCTGCTGCATGGCTTTGTGCTCTCAGCATTCTCCTATAGATCACTGTACATAGTACCTGCCGCATGGCTTTGTGCTCTCTGCATTCTCCTATAGATCACTGTACATAGCACCTGCCGCATGGCTCTGTGCTCTCAGCATTCTCCTATAGATCACTGTACATAGTACCTTCCGCATGGCTTTGTGCTCTCGGCATTCTCCTATAGATCACTGTACATAGTACCTGACGCATGGGTTTGTGCTCTCAGCATTCTCCTATAGATCATTGTATATAGTACCTGCGGCATGGCTTTGTGCTCTCAGCATTCTCCTATACATCAGTGTACATAGTACCTGCCGCATGGCTTTGTGCTCTCAGCATTCTCCTATACATCACTGTACATAGCACCTGACGCATGGCTTTGTGCTCTCAGCATTCTCCTATAGATCACTGTACATAGCACCTGACGTATGGCTTTGTGCTCTCAGCATTCTCCTATAGATCACTGTACATAGTACCTGACGCATGGCTTTGTGCTCTCAGCATTCTCCTATAGATTACTGTACATAGCACCTGCCGCATGGCTTTGTGCTCTCAGCCTTCTCCTATAGATCACTGTACATAGTACCTTCCGAATGGCTTTGTGCTCTCAGCATTCTCCTATAGATTACTGTACATAGCACCTGCCGCATGGCTTTGTGCTCTCAGCATTCCCCTATAGATCACTGTACATAGTAAATGACGCATGGCTCTGTGCTCTCAGCATTCTCCTATACATCACTGTACATAGCACCTGCCGCATGGCTTTGTGCTCTCTGCATTCTCCTATACATCACTGTACATAGTACCTGACGCATGGCTTTGGGCTCTCAGCATTCTCCTATAGATTACTGTACATAGCACCTGCCGCATAGCTTTGTGCTCTCAGCATTCTACTATAGATTACTGTACATAGCACCTGTCGCATGGCTTTGTGCTCTCTGCATTCTCCTATAGATCACTGTACATAGTATCTGCCGCAAGGCTTTGTGCTCTCAGCATTCTCCTATAGATCACTGTACATAGCACCTGCCGCATGGCTTTGTGCTCTCAGCATTCTCCTATAGATCACTGTACATAGTACCTGACGCATGGCTCCTATACATCACTGTACATAGTATCTGCCGCAAGGCTTTGTGCTCTCAGCATTCTCCTATACATCACTGTACATAGCACCTGCCGCATGGCTCTGTGCTCTCAGCATTCTCCTATAGATCATTGTACATAGCACCTGCCGCATGGCTTTGTGCTCTCAGCATTCTCCTATATATCACTGTACATAGTACCTGCCGCATGGCTTTATGCTCTCTGCATTCTCCTATAGATCACTGTATATAGCACCTGCCGCATGGCTTTGTGCTCTCAGCATTCTCCTATACATCACTGTACATAGTACCTTCCGCATGGCTTTGTGCTCTCTGCATTCTCCTATAGATCACTGTACATAGTACCTGCCGCATGGCTTTGTGCTCTCGGCATTCTCCTATAGATCACTGTACATAGTACCTGCCGCATGGCTTTGTGCTCTCGGCATTCTCCTATAGATCACTGTACATAGTACCTGCAGCATGGCTTTGTGCTCTCTGCATTCTCCTATAGATCACTGTACATAGTACCTGCCGCATGGCTTCTATACATCACTGTACATAGTACCTGCCGCATGGCTTTCTGCTCTCAGCATTCTCCTATATATCACTGTACATAGCACCTGCCGCATGGCTTTGTGCTCTCAGCATTCTCCTATAGATCACTGTACATAGCACCTGCCGCATGGCTTTGTGCTCTCAGCATTCTCCTATAGATCACTGTACATAGCACCTGCCGCATGGCTTTGTGCTCTCAGCATTCTCCTATAGATCACTGTACATAGCACCTGCCGCATGGCTTTGTGCTCTCAGCATTCTCCTATAGATGACTGTACATAGTACCTGACGCATGGCTCCTATACATCACTGTACATAGTATCTGCCGCATGGCTTTGTGCTCTCAGCATTCTCCTATACATCACTGTACATAGCACCTGCCGCATGGCTTTGTGCTCTCAGCATTCTCCTATAGATCACTGTACATAGCACCTGCCGCATGGCTTTGTGCTCTCAGCATTCTCCTATAGATCACTGTACATAGCACCTGCCGCATGGCTTTGTGCTCTCAGCATTCTCCTATACATCACTGTACATAGCACCTGCCGCATGGCTTTGTGCTCTCAGCATTCTCCTATAGATCACTGTACATAGTATCTACCGCATGGCTTTGTGCTCTCAGCATTCTCCTATAGATTACTGTACATAGCTAGCACCTGCCGCATGGCTTTGTGCTCTCAGCATTCTCCTATAGATCACTGTACATAGTACCTGCCGCATGGCTTTGTGCTCCCAGCATTCTCCTATAGATCACTGTACATAGTACCTGCCGCATGGCTTTGTGCTCTCTGCATTCTCCTACACATCTCTGTACATAGTACCTGCCGCATGGCTTTGTGCTCTCAGCATTCTCCTATAGATCACTGTACATAGTACCTGCCGCATGGCTTTGTGCTCTCAGCATTCTCCTATAGATCACTGTACATAGCACCTGACGCATGGCTTTGTGCTCTCAGCATTCTCCTATAGATCACTGTACATAGAATCTGCCGCATTGCTTTGTGCTCTCAGCATTCTCCTATAGATCACTGTACATAGCACCTGCCGCATGGCTTTGTGCTCTCAGCATTCTCCTATAGATCACTGTACATAGTACCTGCCGCATGGCTTTGTGCACTCAGCATTCTCCTATAGATCACTGTACATAGTACCTGCCGCATGGCTGTGCGCTCAGCATTCTCCTATACATCACTGTACATAGCACCTGCCGCATGGCTTTGTGCTCTCAGCATTCTCCTATAGATCACTGTACATAGTACCTGCCGCAAGGCTTTGTGCTCTCTGCATTCTCCTATACATCTCTGTACATAGTACCTGCCGCATGGCTTTGTGCTCCCAGCATTCTCCTATAGATCACTGTACATAGTACCTGCCGCATGGCTTTGTGCTCTCAGCATTCTCCTATAGATCACTGTACATAGCACCTGCCGCATGGCTTTGTGCTCTCAGCATTCTCCTATAGATCACTGTACATAGTACCTGCCGCATGGCTTTGTGCTCCCAGCATTCTCCTATAGATCACTGTACATAGTACCTGCCGCATGGCTTTGTGCTCTCAGCATTCTCCTATAGATCACTGTACATAGTACCTGCCGCATGGCGTTGTGCTCTCTGCATTCTTCTATAGATTACTGTACATAGCACCTGCTACATGGCTTTGTGCTCTCAGCATTCTCCTATAGATCACTGTACATAGTACCTGCCGCAAGGCTTTGTGCTCTCTGCATTCTCCTATACATCTCTGTACATAGTACCTGCCGCATGGCTTTGTGCACCCAGCATTCTCCTATAGATCACTGTACATAGTACCTGCCGCATGGCTTTGTGCTCTCAGCATTCTCCTATAGATCACTGTACATAGCACCTGCCGCATGGCTTTGTGCTCTCAGCATTCTCCTATAGATCACTGTACATAGTACCTGCCGCAAGGCTTTGTGCTCCCAGCATTCTCCTATAGATCCCTGTACATAGTACCTGCCGCATGGCTTTGTGCTCTCAGCATTCTCCTATAGATCACTGTACATAGTACCTGCCGCATGGCGTTGTGCTCTCTGCATTCTCCTATAGATTACTGTACATAGCACCTGCTACATGGCTTTGTGCTCTCAGCATTCTCCTATAGATCACTGTACATAGTACCTGCCGCATGGCTCTGTGCTCTCAGCATTCTCCTATACCTCACTGTACATAGCACCTGCCGCATGGCTTTGTGCTCCCAGCATTCTCCTGTATATCACTGTACATAGTACCTGCCGCATGGCTTTGTGCTCTCAGCATTCTCCTATAGATCACTTTACATAGTACCTGCCGCATGGCTTTGTGCTCTCTGCATTCTCCTATAGATCACTGTACATAGCACCTGCCGCATGGCTTTGTGCTCCCAGCATTCTCCTATAGAACACTGTACATAGCACCTGACGCATGGCTCCTATACATCACTGTACATAGTACCTTCCGCATGGCTTTGTGCTCTCAGCATTCTCCTATAGATCACTGTACATAGCACCTGCCGCATGGCTCTGTGCTCTCAGCATTCTCCTATAGATCACTGTACATAGTACCTGTAGCATGACTTTGTGCTCTCGGCATTCTCCTATAGATCACTGTACATAGTACCTGACGCATGGCTTTGTGCTCTCAGCATTCTCCTATAGATCATTGTATATAGTACCTGCCGCATGGCTTTGTGCTCTCAGCATTCTCCTATACATCAGTGTACATAGTACCTGCCGCATGGCTTTGTGCTCTCAGCATTCTCCTATACATCACTGTACATAGCACCTGACGCATGGCTTTGTGCTCTCTGCATTCTCCTATAGATCACTGTACATAGCACCTGACGCATGGCTTTGTGCTCTCAGCATTCTCCTATAGATCACTGTACATAGTACCTGACGCATGGCTTTGTGCTCTCAGCATTCTCCTATAGATTACTGTACAAAGCACCTGCCGCAAGGCTTTGTGCTCTCAGCCTTCTCCTATAGATCACTGTACATAGCACCTGCCGCATGGCTTTGTGCTCTCAGCATTCTCCTATAGATCACTGTACATAGCACCTGCCGCATGGCGTTGTGCTCTCTGCATTCTCCTATAGATTACTGTACAAAGCACCTGCCGCATGGCTTTGTGCTCTTAGCATTCTCCTATAGATCACTGTACATAGCACCTGCCGCATGGCTTTGTGCTCTCAGCATTCTCCTATAGATCACTGTACATAGCACCTGCCGCATGGCTTTGTGCTCTCAGCATTCTCCAATATATCACTGTACATAGTACATGCCGCATGGCTTTGTGCTCTCTGCATTCTCCTATAGATCACTGTACATAGCACCTGCCGCATGGCTTTGTGCTCTCAGCATTCTCCTATAGATCACTGTACATAGCATCTGCCGCAGGGCTTTGTGCTCTCAGCATTCTCCTATATATCACTGTACATAGTACCTGCCGCATGGCTTTGTGCTCAGCATTCTCCTATAGATCACTGTACATAGTATCTGCCGCATGGCTTTGTGCTCTCTGCATTCTCCTAGACATCTCTGTACATAGTACCTGCCGCATGGCTTTGTGCTCTCTGCATTCTCCTAGACATCTCTGTACACAGTACCTGCCGCATGGCTTTGTGCTCTCTGCATTCTCCTATAGATGACTGTACATAGTACCTGACGCATGGCTCCTATACATCACTGTACATAGTATCTTCCGCATGGCTTTGTGCTCTCAGCATTCTCCTATACATCACTGTACATAGCACCTGCCGCATGGTTTGTGCTCTCAGCATTCTCCTATAGATCAATGTACATAGTACCTGCCGCATGGCTTTGTGCTCTCAGCATTCTCCTATAGATCACTGTACATAGTACCTGCCGCATGGCTTTGTGCTCTCAGCATTCTCCTATAGATCACTGTACATAGTACCTGCCGCATGGCTTTGTGCTCTCAGCATTCTCCTATAGATCACTGTACATAGTACCTGCCGCAAGGCTTTGTGCTCTCTGCATTCTCCTATACATCTCTGTACATAGTACCTGCCGCATGGCTTTGTGCTCCCAGCATTCTCCTATAGATCACTGTACATAGTACCTGCCGCATGGCTTTGTGCTCTCAGCATTCTCCTATAGATCACTGTACATAGCACCTGCCGCATGGCTTTGTGCTCTCAGCATTCTCCTATAGATCACTGTACATAGTACCTGCCGCATGGCTTTGTGCTCCCAGCATTCTCCTATAGATCACTGTACATAGTACCTGCCGCATGGCTTTGTGCTCTCAGCATTCTCCTATAGATCACTGTACATAGTACCTGCCGCATGGCGTTGTGCTCTCTGCATTCTCCTATAGATTACTGTACATAGCACCTGCTACATGGCTTTGTGCTCTCAGCATTCTCCTATAGATCACTGTACATAGCACCTGCCGCATGGCCTTGTGCTCCCAGCATTCTCCTATATATCACTGTACATAGTACCTGCCGCATGGCTTTGTGCTCTCAGCATTCTCCTATAGATCACTGTACATAGTACCTGCCGCATGGCTTTGTGCTCTCAGCATTCTCCTATAGATCACTGTACATAGTACCTGACGCATTGCTTTGTGCTCTCAGCATTCTCCTATAGATCACTGTACATAGTATCTACCGCATGGCTTTGTGCTCTCAGCATTCTCCTATAGATTACTGTACATAGCTAGCACCTGCCGCATGGCTTTGTGCTCTCAGCATTCTCCTATAGATCACTGTACATAGTACCTGCCGCATGGCTTTGTGCTCCCAGCATTCTCCTATAGATCACTGTACATAGTACCTGCCGCATGGCTTTGTGCTCTCTGCATTCTCCTACACATCTCTGTACATAGTACCTGCCGCATGGCTTTGTGCTCTCAGCATTCTCCTATAGATCACTGTACATAGTACCTGCCGCATGGCTTTGTGCTCTCAGCATTCTCCTATAGATCACTGTACATAGCACCTGACGCATGGCTTTGTGCTCTCAGCATTCTCCTATAGATCACTGTACATAGAATCTGCCGCATTGCTTTGTGCTCTCAGCATTCTCCTATAGATCACTGTACATAGCACCTGCCGCATGGCTTTGTGCTCTCAGCATTCTCCTATAGATCACTGTACATAGTACCTGCCGCATGGCTTTGTGCACTCAGCATTCTCCTATAGATCACTGTACATAGTACCTGCCGCATGGCTGTGCGCTCAGCATTCTCCTATACATCACTGTACATAGCACCTGCCGCATGGCTTTGTGCTCTCAGCATTCTCCTATAGATCACTGTACATAGTACCTGCCGCAAGGCTTTGTGCTCTCTGCATTCTCCTATACATCTCTGTACATAGTACCTGCCGCATGGCTTTGTGCTCCCAGCATTCTCCTATAGATCACTGTACATAGTACCTGCCGCATGGCTTTGTGCTCTCAGCATTCTCCTATAGATCACTGTACATAGCACCTGCCGCATGGCTTTGTGCTCTCAGCATTCTCCTATAGATCACTGTACATAGTACCTGCCGCATGGCTTTGTGCTCCCAGCATTCTCCTATAGATCACTGTACATAGTACCTGCCGCATGGCTTTGTGCTCTCAGCATTCTCCTATAGATCACTGTACATAGTACCTGCCGCATGGCGTTGTGCTCTCTGCATTCTTCTATAGATTACTGTACATAGCACCTGCTACATGGCTTTGTGCTCTCAGCATTCTCCTATAGATCACTGTACATAGTACCTGCCGCAAGGCTTTGTGCTCTCTGCATTCTCCTATACATCTCTGTACATAGTACCTGCCGCATGGCTTTGTGCACCCAGCATTCTCCTATAGATCACTGTACATAGTACCTGCCGCATGGCTTTGTGCTCTCAGCATTCTCCTATAGATCACTGTACATAGCACCTGCCGCATGGCTTTGTGCTCTCAGCATTCTCCTATAGATCACTGTACATAGTACCTGCCGCAAGGCTTTGTGCTCCCAGCATTCTCCTATAGATCCCTGTACATAGTACCTGCCGCATGGCTTTGTGCTCTCAGCATTCTCCTATAGATCACTGTACATAGTACCTGCCGCATGGCGTTGTGCTCTCTGCATTCTCCTATAGATTACTGTACATAGCACCTGCTACATGGCTTTGTGCTCTCAGCATTCTCCTATAGATCACTGTACATAGTACCTGCCGCATGGCTCTGTGCTCTCAGCATTCTCCTATACCTCACTGTACATAGCACCTGCCGCATGGCTTTGTGCTCCCAGCATTCTCCTGTATATCACTGTACATAGTACCTGCCGCATGGCTTTGTGCTCTCAGCATTCTCCTATAGATCACTTTACATAGTACCTGCCGCATGGCTTTGTGCTCTCTGCATTCTCCTATAGATCACTGTACATAGCACCTGCCGCATGGCTTTGTGCTCCCAGCATTCTCCTATAGAACACTGTACATAGCACCTGACGCATGGCTCCTATACATCACTGTACATAGTACCTTCCGCATGGCTTTGTGCTCTCAGCATTCTCCTATAGATCACTGTACATAGCACCTGCCGCATGGCTCTGTGCTCTCAGCATTCTCCTATAGATCACTGTACATAGTACCTGTAGCATGACTTTGTGCTCTCGGCATTCTCCTATAGATCACTGTACATAGTACCTGACGCATGGCTTTGTGCTCTCAGCATTCTCCTATAGATCATTGTATATAGTACCTGCCGCATGGCTTTGTGCTCTCAGCATTCTCCTATACATCAGTGTACATAGTACCTGCCGCATGGCTTTGTGCTCTCAGCATTCTCCTATACATCACTGTACATAGCACCTGACGCATGGCTTTGTGCTCTCAGCATTCTCCTATAGATCACTGTACATAGCACCTGACGCATGGCTTTGTGCTCTCAGCATTCTCCTATAGATCACTGTACATAGTACCTGACGCATGGCTTTGTGCTCTCAGCATTCTCCTATAGATTACTGTACAAAGCACCTGCCGCAAGGCTTTGTGCTCTCAGCCTTCTCCTATAGATCACTGTACATAGCACCTGCCGCATGGCTTTGTGCTCTCAGCATTCTCCTATAGATCACTGTACATAGCACCTGCCGCATGGCGTTGTGCTCTCTGCATTCTCCTATAGATTACTGTACAAAGCACCTGCCGCATGGCTTTGTGCTCTTAGCATTCTCCTATAGATCACTGTACATAGCACCTGCCGCATGGCTTTGTGCTCTCAGCATTCTCCTATAGATCACTGTACATAGCACCTGCCGCATGGCTTTGTGCTCTCAGCATTCTCCAATATATCACTGTACATAGTACATGCCGCATGGCTTTGTGCTCTCTGCATTCTCCTATAGATCACTGTACATAGCACCTGCCGCATGGCTTTGTGCTCTCAGCATTCTCCTATAGATCACTGTACATAGCATCTGCCGCAGGGCTTTGTGCTCTCAGCATTCTCCTATATATCACTGTACATAGTACCTGCCGCATGGCTTTGTGCTCAGCATTCTCCTATAGATCACTGTACATAGTATCTGCCGCATGGCTTTGTGCTCTCTGCATTCTCCTAGACATCTCTGTACATAGTACCTGCCGCATGGCTTTGTGCTCTCTGCATTCTCCTAGACATCTCTGTACACAGTACCTGCCGCATGGCTTTGTGCTCTCTGCATTCTCCTATAGATGACTGTACATAGTACCTGACGCATGGCTCCTATACATCACTGTACATAGTATCTTCCGCATGGCTTTGTGCTCTCAGCATTCTCCTATACATCACTGTACATAGCACCTGCCGCATGGTTTGTGCTCTCAGCATTCTCCTATAGATCAATGTACATAGTACCTGCCGCATGGCTTTGTGCTCTCAGCATTCTCCTATAGATCACTGTACATAGTACCTGCCGCATGGCTTTGTGCTCTCAGCATTCTCCTATAGATCACTGTACATAGTACCTGCCGCATGGCTTTGTGCTCTCAGCATTCTCCTATAGATCACTGTACATAGTACCTGCCGCAAGGCTTTGTGCTCTCTGCATTCTCCTATACATCTCTGTACATAGTACCTGCCGCATGGCTTTGTGCTCCCAGCATTCTCCTATAGATCACTGTACATAGTACCTGCCGCATGGCTTTGTGCTCTCAGCATTCTCCTATAGATCACTGTACATAGCACCTGCCGCATGGCTTTGTGCTCTCAGCATTCTCCTATAGATCACTGTACATAGTACCTGCCGCATGGCTTTGTGCTCCCAGCATTCTCCTATAGATCACTGTACATAGTACCTGCCGCATGGCTTTGTGCTCTCAGCATTCTCCTATAGATCACTGTACATAGTACCTGCCGCATGGCGTTGTGCTCTCTGCATTCTCCTATAGATTACTGTACATAGCACCTGCTACATGGCTTTGTGCTCTCAGCATTCTCCTATAGATCACTGTACATAGCACCTGCCGCATGGCCTTGTGCTCCCAGCATTCTCCTACATATCACTGTACATAGTACCTGCCGCATGGCTTTGTGCTCTCAGCATTCTCCTATAGATCACTGTACATAGTACCTGCCGCATGGCTTTGTGCTCTCAGCATTCTCCTATAGATCACTGTACATAGTACCTGACGCATTGCTTTGTGCTCTCAGCATTCTCCTATAGATCACTGTACATAGCACCTGCCGCATGGCTTTGTGCTCTCAGCATTCTCCTATAGATCACTGTACATAGCACCTGCCGCATGGCTTTGTGCTCTCAGCATTCTCCTATACATCACTGTACATAGCACCTGCCGCATGGCTTTGTGCTCTCAGCATTCTCCTATAGGTCACTGTACATAGTATCTACCGCATGGCTTTGTGCTCTCAGCATTCTCCTATAGATTACTGTACATAGCTAGCACCTGCCGCATGGCTTTGTGCTCTCGGCATTCTCCTATAGATCACTGTACATAGTACCTGCCGCATGGCTTTGTGCTCCCAGCATTCTCCTATAGATCACTGTACATAGTACCTGCCGCCTGGCTTTGTGCTCTCAGCATTCTCCTATAGATCACTGTACATAGTACCTTCCGCATGGCTTTGTGCTCTCTGCATTCTCCTACACATCTCTGTACATAGTACCTGCCGCATGGCTTTGTGCTCTCAGCATTCTCCTATAGATTACTGTACATAGCTAGCACCTGCCGCATGGCTTTGTGCTCTCGGCATTCTCCTATAGATTACTGTACATAGTACCTGCCGCATGGCTTTGTGCTCCCAGCATTCTCCTATAGATCACTGTACATAGTACCTGCCGCCTGGCTTTGTGCTCTCAGCATTCTCCTATAGATCACTGTACATAGTACCTGCCGCATGGCTTTGTGCTCTCAGCATTCTCCTATAGATCACTGTACATAGTACCTGCCGCAAGGCTTTGTGCTCTCTGCATTCTCCTATACATCTCTGTACATAGTACCTGCCGCATGGCTTTGTGCTCTCAGCATTCTCCTATAGATCACTGTACATAGTACCAGCCGCATGGCTTTGTGCTCTCAGCATTCTCCTATAGATCACTGTACATAGTACCAGCCGCATGGCTTTGTGCTCTCAGCATTCTCCTATATATCACTGTACATAGTACCAGCCGCATGGCTTTGTGCTCTCAGCATTCTCCTATAGATCACTGTGCATAGCACCTGCCGCATGGCTTTGTGCTCTCTGCATTCTCCTATAGATCACTGTACATAGTACCTGCCGCATGGCTTTGTGCTCTCAGCATTCTCCTATAGATCACTGTACATAGTACCTGCCGCATGGCTTTGTGCTCTCTGCATTCTCCTATAGATCACTGTACATAGTACCTGCCGCATGGCTTTGTGCTCTCTGCATTCTCCTATAGATCACAGTACATAGTACCTGACGCATGGCTTTGTGCTCTCTGCATTCTCCTATAGATCACTGTACATAGTATCTGCCGCATGGCTTTGTGCTCTCAGCATTCTCCTAGACATCTCTGTACATAGTACCTGCCGCATGGCTTTGTGCTCTCAGCATTCTCCTATATATCACTGTACATAGTACCTGCCGCATGGCTTTGTGCTCTCTGCATTCTCCTATAGATCACTGTACATAGCACCTGCCGCATGGCTTTGTGCTCTCAGCATTCTCCTATAGATCACTGTACATAGCACCTGCCGCATGGCGTTGTGCTCTCAGCATTCTCCTATAGATCACTGTACATAGCACCTGCCGCATGGCTTTGTGCTCTCAGCATTCTCCTATACATCACTGTACATAGTACCTGCCGCATGGCTTTGTGCTCTCTGCATTCTCCTATAGATCACTGTATATAGCACCTGCGGCATGGCTTTGTGCTCTGAGCATTCTCCTATACATCACTGTACATAGTACCTTCCGCATGGCTTTGTGCTCTCTGCATTCTCCTATAGATCACTGTACATAGTACCTGCCGCATGGCTTTGTGCTCTCGGCATTCTCCTATAGTTCACTGTACATAGTACCTGCCGCATGGCTTTGTGCTCTCGGCATTCTCCTATAGATCACTGTACATAGCACCTGCCGCATGGCTTTGTGCTCTCAGCATTCTCCTATAGATCACTGTACATAGTACCTGACGCATGGCTCCTATACATCACTGTACATAGTATCTGCCGCATGGCTTTGTGCTCTCTGCATTCTCCTATAGATCACTGTACATAGTACCAGCCGCATGGCTTTGTACTCTCAGCATTCTCCTATAGATCACTGTACATAGTACCTTCCGCATGGCTTTGTGCTCTCAGCATTCTCCTATACATCTCTGTACATAGTACCTGCCGCATGGCTTTGTGCTCTCAGCATTCTCCTATAGATCACTGTACATAGTACCAGCCGCATGGCTTTGTACTCTCAGCATTCTCCTATACATCACTGTACATAGCACCTGCCGCATTGCCTTGTCCTCTCAGCAGCACTCGAGTCATTTAATTTCACAAGCTCATAACATTGTTGTCAGGATTTCGTATGAGCATTTGTCAGATAATTATTGTACCTCAGCCAGCAAAAGATGACTAATTCCTCCGTGTGCGATCATTAATATCATAATGAATTAGGATGTACTGTAGCAGTGTTTGCGTATGACAACAGAGAGGTGTCCGGTGTATGGAAGCTTCTATTAATCTTTGTGTAAGTTGAGGTGAGGACGGGACCTTTTCTTTAATACAAAAAAATGCTCTGGTCTCACCTATTACCACAAGAATTTCCGCTATTGTATACAATAAAGAGCATGTAAAGGGCATCACCCAGGGGGCCTGATTCAGCAGCGGACGTAATGGCGATTACGGACGCAGATCGAGCGACTGTTTACCATCGCACATGAGTAGGAGCCACACTGCGCTTGCGCTGCGGTTGCATCGTGATTACGGACACATCGCAAAGTGAGTGACAGGCTGTCGGCGTTTGGGGGGTGGTGACGGGACGGTGGTCGGAAGAACGCAGCCTTGTCTGTCCGTTTGAACGCCGTATCATGGGCGTGCATGAATTAGCCACTGCGATTGCATACACAGTATGAGAGCACTCTGCGTGCGAGGAGAGGTGCCGTGTCTGCGGCTGGTCAGGCGTGTTGTAAATCCTGTGTGACCGGCCGATGCGCATCGATGGTTATGCAGAGGAGCGACATTGGACGGATATGAGAAGGCGGCAGTGAGCGTTTGTATGTCGGCTGGGGTTTGGCAGGCATTAGCATATTTTAGCAACTGCGATCTGTAGGCGATTAAATTTGCGTCGGCTGCTAAAACAGGCCCAGTGTTGTTATTTTGACCATGGTCACAATGTAACCAGCATGCTGAATTTATTTCCTGTGTATGGACCTTTGCTTTGCATTTTCAGTATCATTTATACAGGTTTTGCCTAAAGGAAAGACCAAAACATTTTAAATCTAATTATTATTTTTTTGTTATTTACTTAAACGCTGAGAGACATGACACCGGTGACATGTTCCACTTGAGGTTTTACTCTACATACCAACTGTGACACAGTCGGGATAGGGGTCCCTCTCCTGGGTTAGATGTTCTCCCTCTTTACACACCCAGCAGCCATAGAAACAGGACACAAGTCAGTTTATTGTGCCAAATGAATATAACAAATCATAAACCAAAATCCTAGCCCGTCTGGGCAATAACTAAACAGTAGGTACCCTCACTACCAGGATGGTAGGGCCTACTGCCCACACCGTCAACAACAACACGTGCACAGAACTTACAGGGTTGTCATAAGTGTCTCTGGACATGCTAGCCTGCATGCCTACTTCCCCAGGTGTGAGACACTCAGCTACAATTGAACAAAGTTTATATCAGCCAGTTCCAGCTGTAAGCCCTAATGAGCCTGCTACCAGGCTGAATGGCCCAAAACCCAGGACACAAACCGGCTTTTCCAAAAGCCGATACTCAGGTCTGCTTACAAAACAGACTTCTCCTGGGGTTTTTTAGAACATATAGGCCGAAAACCCAGGGCAAATGTACCTGCCACTGACTACTTTACCAGTGCTTCTATCACACAACATAAATTATTTTGCCTATTCCTAATAACACTATTTTCCCCCTATATTTAGCAAAATATTAGAGATCTCAGCAGGTGGGGCCCAATCTATCTAAAGAAGACCTGGAGGGTGTACAATGGCCTTGTCTATATTGCAGCCATTCCAGACAGGCTGAGTAGAGGGTGTTCCGCTGTCTGGCCCTAATGTGATCAGAACAGGAGGAAATAAGCCACATTTCTCAGGTGTCATCGTCCGTCGTAACCACATGCAGTAAAACCGATGCCGTCGTTGGCATTAGAGTAACCGGTCCTTACCTGGCCCAAGCTTCGCCACAGCATAAAGGAGGTCGTAATTGATTACTGGCGTGGCGTCATCCATCGGCTTCCAGCCAACCGGGGGCGACACGGGAGGTGAGATGAGGAACTGTTTAGCGGGTTGTGGGGGTGCAAGGTGGAGTTTGTCTCTGTCAATCTCTGACATCTGGACCTGTGTGCGGAGATACAGGAATTAAGGAAAACTCACATTCACAAACTAAGGGGGAGTTGTATCAAACCTTGGAGAGAGATAAAGTGGAGAGATAAAAGTACCAACCAATCAGCTCCACAATTACATATTATAACCTTCGGGGGTCTATTCATGCTGTAGTAGCGGCCTCTCCCTCTGGTGCAGCTCAGAGTCTCCCTCATCGCCACCACTGTGGCTGCAGGTTATGGTATCCCCGGTGCAGGCAGGCAGGCAGCAGAGTTGGGGGGCAGGGGATGTGTGTCTCAGTGATCAGGAAGTAGTCACTGAGGAGTCTCCCCTGCGGTTACTGTCAGTGCACAATGTAATCAGGCAAGTAAAAAAGAGGGAGACAGAAATCAAATATGGGGGCCGGGGCTGTTGGGACTGAGGGGTCTATGTACTAAGCAGTGTTAGGAGACAGAGTGAAAAGTGATAAGGTGCCAGCCAATCAGCTCCCAACTGTCATCTCACAGGCTGTGTTTGAAAAATGACAGTTGGGAGCTGATTGGCTGGCACCTTATCACTTTCTTATCACTTTTCACTCTGTCTCCTAACACTGCTTAGTAACTAGACCCCTTACTGAGTTAAAGCAATGGGTTAAAAGATCTATCAGACCTCTGTTAAACGGCAGCGTTCAGTGCATTACGACACTCTGACTGAACAAGGGGTAGAGCGCCTGGTGGAGTCAGGTGATTGGCCGGTGACAGTGAAGGGGGCAGAGAGAATGGGCAGGGTGACAGCTGTCTTTGCTGATTTCCCTCAGTGAGGAGGCTCTTTGCGCCATCCTGAGACGGAAATGATTTAGCAAAATGAAACGGAAAGCGGAGTTTTCTGTACTGAATCACTCCCCCCATACTAGTGCATGGGGAAGCGATATGTACACTAATCTGGGCCACCTATTCCTCATTGAATAGGAGGAAGCAGTGAAAAGACCTGTTATCAGTGATAAAGGCATTTTCACTGCTACATGAACAGACCCCTCGACCTCTCTTCAAGCTTTGATAAATTTGTGTTTGAAAAATGGTAGTTAGAAGCCGATTGGTTGATACCTGGTCTCTCTCTAAGGTTTGATACATTTCCCCTAAGAAACAGTAATGCATTATAATATTACTGTACAAAACCACGTTATAACCGATATATAGCATAGTACTGCTAACAGGGCAGGTTTTTTATACATCCAGTCAGGGACTATGTTATATTTGCTTACAAAGATGTAATATTTACCTCTGTGACACGGACATCTTAACTGGGCGGGCAAATTTAAATGCCCGCTCAGCTGTGATGTCAGCCCAGACACAAAGAGCAGCCGATTGGTAAGTGTGTATAGCTAACTAGCCGATTGGTAAGTGTGGATAGCTAACCAGCCGATTGGTAAGTGTGTATAGCTAACCAGCCGATTGGTAAGTGTGTATAGCTAACCAGCCGAGTGGTAAGTGTGTATAGCTAACCAGCCGAGTGGTAAGTGTGTATAGCTAACCAGCCGAGTGGTAAGTGTGTATAGCTAACCAGCCGAGTGGTAAGTGTGTATAGCTAACCAGCCGAGTGGTAAGTGTGTATAGCTAACCAGCCGATTGGTAAGTGTGTATTGCTAACCAGCCGAGTGGTAAGTGTGTATAGCTAACCAGCTGATTGGTAAGTGTGTATAGCTAACCAGCCGAGTGGTAAGTATGTATAGCTAACCAGCCGATTGGTAAGTGTGGATAGCTAACCAGCCGAGTGGTAAGTGTGTATAGCTAACCAGCCGATTGGTAAGTGTGTATAGCTAACCAGCCGATTGGTAAGTGTATATAGCTAACCAGCCGATTGGTAAGTGTGTATAGCTAACCAGCCGATTGGTAAGTGTGTATAGCTAACTAATGCGATCCGTGCCCTAGTGAGTACTGAGCATAAAACTCTTTTAGGTTTTCATCATTTTGCCCTATGAAGCTTATACTATAAGCGCCTGATTGAGAGGTGCACGCTGAGGTCACCACGACTGCGTCTATTTCCACAATCAACTCCTGCTTCTATGTGCTAGGCTGCGACAGAGTCTCAACCTGCTGAGACGCCCACTGGCTGTGTCGCTACTGCGTTGCGGCACGTACTAAGATGCACCATCGGTCGCAACAAATGGCGGGGAGGCTGGGATTCATGTGGGGTGCTCAGCAAGTCTTTCACTATTGTCAATCAGTTGGTGCATTTATCCACTGAGCTACTACCCTTCCTTAGATTCAATGTATAGAGCCGGACCAAGGGGTAGGCAGAACAGACCTCTGCCTTGGGCACAGCAAGCCAGCGGGGGCGCAATAAGAGTCAGTATTGAACTCTTATACCATTATATTTCACCCCTTGCTCTAAGTCCTCGTCTTCCTTGTTTGATTAATGAGGGACAGTGGTAAAGTCTTTTTATAGGGTTTAGCCTACATTTTGGATAACCCCTAAGATGGGATGTGATTTTAAATGCAGATTCTAGCATGCAACACAAGCAAAGTGCAGGTTTATAGAAGTGGAGATGTTGCCCATAGCAACCAATCAGATTCTACTTACCGTTTATATATCACCTTCTAGAAGATAATAGTAAGAATCTGATTGGTTGCTATAGGCAACATCTCCACTTCTAAACACCCTGCACCGTAGTAAATATACCCCTAGGAGTCTATGAAATAACTAGGTGACTGACTCTTGTGTGAAAGATATCCCCCCGTGGCCACCAAAAGCTGCCACAACAATTACGGCAGAGCCAAACGGCTCACGGGTGACTGTATTACTCAGGATCCAGATGCTAAGCAGTTGTATCAACATCGGTGCAATAGCTGCGAAACTCTAGAAAAATCTAAAAATGTTAATTATACGCTGAGGGAGAGAACTTTGGGACATACTGAAGCTCCGTGATCCATTTGTGCTATAGAATTATTAAGCGTATAAGATGGAGGTCTTGTCATTAATACCCTCGATGGCTATCCACCCAGCAACAATTCCTTTCATTGCATAATTCTCCTGTATTTACCTGTGCAAAGTATAGCTTTAGCTTCTTCCCCCTGAACTGCGTCTCATGAAGCTCTATCCTTGCTCGTGCCGCCGCCTTGGGGTTGCTGAAGTTGATCCGTACTCTTCGGAAGCTCTTGAAAAGCTGTAATGTGACGCAGTCATCGTACGCTCGGAACAGGCCCTCAAATTTCTCCTGGAAGAGATAAAAAGGACATTTATCTATGAAAAATCATCTTAAGGACTGAACATACACAGGGCAAAGAATGCAGAAATGAATGCAGGGACAGTTATCAGGACGTACCCTATGGGAACTTCCCACTTCTTTTACACAACACGAGGATGATTTGTGAGCAAAGCAAGAAAAAGCAAGTAACTTTGCACCTAGGCCACACCGTGTTGCATTGCAAGCAGGGTAGATATAATGGGCCTGTCTCAGAGGGCCTGGCTAATGCAGCTGTGACTGTCCAGGTGGGAGTGACCACACGCCCCAGCAAATCCAGTCTGTGAATCAGGGGGCATGTCCACAGCACAATGGGGGTGTGGTCACTCCCACCTGGGCTTGTTTATGTCACAATAAGGACGTGGCCTAGCCTTGTGTGTACTCCAGGATTGTCATAGGACAATATGGACACAAGTTTGACCAGGATTAGATTTTTGCCTAGGATTCAACTTCGTCAGGGCCACACACTGTCACACAATCCCATAAAACCGGGACACTCTTAAATTACACAGGTTCCGGGGCTGGCTTCATACTGTACACAAACTGTCACACTCTGGCAGGCAAATGAGCAGCTCAGCACTCAAAACATTCAGACTGTGTCAGACAGAATAATCAACCCACAATCTTTGATCTGGCAAAGTTCAGCATACAGAGATTACAAACAGCAAGGGAGATTGATCGCAGCCGCACAGTGCAACTGCAAGCAGCCCATTTTGTCTGGGAACGGGACTCCAGTCCTGGCATTCACCCCAATGGCAGCCCTGCTAGATATGGTCTTCAACGTTGGTCTGCAGTGCATACTTGCCTACACTCCCGGATGTCGCGGGAGGCTCCAGATTTTTTGGGTAGCCCCCCGCACCCCCGGAAGTGTAGGCAGATCTACCGCATATTAGAGCTATCACAGCTGCTACCATGTTAGCACCCCCTCTGTTCTGCAGTGATTTCTGAAACTCAAGTGATTTTGGTAGCTATACTGTACTGTAAGTCAGTCTGCTCGTGATATACCCCATTCAAAACGGTATGAGAATATGCTGCCAGCACTGTCATTTTCTCCTAATGTGCATAGTTATCCAGGTTATAGGTGAGGACAATGTAAAAAATGAAGGCTGCTGGTGTACTCCAGGGTCCAGTCTTCACCGGCTATCCCAGCTAGCGATAAAATAAGGTAACGTCACGCGTGCAGACAGTTTTGTGCAGACAGTCACACAATTGGTCACATGACCAGGTGCATATATAGTTACTTCACATATGTTTAAAAGACACTCAATTTAATAGGCCTTAATGTATCACCAGGAAATAAATGATGACTATACATATGAATGGGGTATGAACGGATGCCAGCTACCACCATAGATAGTACGGGCCTGGTTCATGGGTGGACGCTAATCCTGCCGAGGCTGCGACTTTCGGCCTGATTCAGCCAGGAGGCTATGGTGATTCGGTCGCAACTTACCAATGCTACTATGTGCAGGAGACGCACGGCGCATGTGCTAATCTGGTCCTGCATGGTTGGACGCAATGCGCCAGAAAATGCCGATTTACGGTCAGTCTATTGCCATTTTTGAGGCCTGCTGAGGCCGGTGGCTTGCGTCTTTGGGCACAGAAACGCTGGCCACGGCAGCTTAGTTGAGGCGGACATTCTGCGCAGCCTTAGGGTTAATCAGGTGCCTGATGGTCCGTCCGATGTTGCCGATGATGCATCCTCGGACACATGCAGCGGGTCTGAGAGGCCTGTAGTGGGCCTCCCTTTACAAATGACACCTCCTGCAGCATTAACATAGCTTCTCAGGTCTGCTGCTACCAAAGTCACCGCACCAGCACCACTTTCGTCCACCGCTGAATCATGGCCCTTCATACGCAGCGGGGGTGAGAAGTTATGCTAATGCCTCAGCTGCTGTAATTTGCATAGAGACGCCCACTGGCTGCGTCTGTGATCCGCAGCTAGCGTACAGGTTGCATCATCAAACGTCTCAGCAACCCTATGGCTGCTGAGAATGTCCGCTGGAACCAAGCCGCCGGGGCCAGTGCGGGTTTTTAGAAGTGGAGAGGTTACCCATAGCAACCAATCAGATTCTAGCTATTATCTTCTAGAAGGAGCTAATTGTTAAGTAGAATATGATTGGAGTGTCAATCACTCTGCATCTAAATTCTCACTACGACCACCATCGGTAAACCATTGCGACGTATGCGCTGTAAAAAAAAAAAAAAAAAACATCGTCCAACTGCGCAAACATCAGCATAAGGTCCATTGCTGAATCAGGCCCTATAGTGCTAAAGCTAGTCTGTCGCATTAACCTGCACTGTGCAGGGTTTAGGAAGATGACTGGGCAATCACACCCCCCCCAGCAGCACCAACACCCCAAGTGTGTAGTGTAATCCTGTGCTCGGCGACCCAGAGCATGTCATTTAGATGCACAATGGAATATAAGGTTGGAATATTATACACAGACGCTGAGATACTTGGTATTTCAGCTGACATCTGCCAACAGCACAATGCCCACATTTTCATTCCCAGTGACGACTTACCTCTACCCTAAAGGGTATTTTTACCAACTTGTTGTCTAGAAGACAAAGCACAGTCAGGAACTTAACCCTTTCCCCTAAATCACTCTGCGGTACTTTGTGTGGTGTATGTGACTGACTTTATCACAGTGGATTATGTTACGTGTACTCAGGTGTGATTTATCAGAGTAATTCTCCATTTTAGCTTCTGCTGGACTTGGCAGATTCTGACAGCGGAAGTTACAAAAAAGTGTGACAAGTGCAGGTTTGCAGCACAAGTGAAAAATGTATTGTCCTGCAAAGGGGACGTACCTGTGCAGTCTCTGGGAGTCATTCAGACCCGGTCGCAAGCTCCGATGTGCTCGCAACCGGGTCGATGGGCAGCCCTGCGCCCAGTGGCCATTTTCCCAGTGATTTTTCTAATGCGGATTTGCTAATTGCCACAGCGCCATTTTCCCAGTGATCTGTGCACTACTGCTGCCGTCAATGGACTTTGGGGAGGTAAATATTGAAGAACATAGGTGCAGGGTGTGGCCCCTCCTGGACCAAGGGACCCGTGTTAGTGAGTACAGGCTTTGTACTGGTAATTGTAGTGGGATACATACAGTATACTGCACGTACACACTCACATGTATTGAATGCGAATCAGGCTCTTTACATATAATTCATATGAGTTTCTGCATCATTGGAGAGTACAGTATAAATTCCCTAACATAAAAGCATACAAACACAAACACATACATAGTAGTGTTTATTTATTACTACTAGTAGCTACTACTAGTATATTTTTGGAGACAACCGGAGTACCCAGGGGAAACCACGAAAACACAGGGAAAACAGACAAACTCCACAGTTAGACCATGAACGGGAATTTTACTAGGCAGTATTGCTAACCACTTTGCCACCCACGCCCCTGCATGAGACTATGGGGTAGATGTAAGAAGCCCTGAAGCGGTATCAGTACACATTATGTGCGCTGATACCGCTTCTCCCCGATGTATGATCGGGAGCCTGGACCATGTATGAACGGTCAGATCGCCTGACCGTTCCGCTCGCTGTAGCTGTCACTATCGACAGCCTGGCCATCACCTATCCCCACAGCAGGGACAGCGCTCTCCCTGCTGCGGCGGCTGGCTGGCTCCAGGGCTGCACGCGGGGATCTCGCGATACTTGCGAGATTCCGCGCATGTTCAGTGGAGCCGGCCGGGACTGAGACAGTGCATCAGCGCTAGGCTGATGCGCTGTGGGCTCTAGCAGGGAGCGCCGGAGGGGGGAGTTATCGCTCCCCGACTCCGGCCGATGAGATGTTCGTTAAGTGCCGCTATAATACATCTACCCCTATAAATATAATTATACACACATCTAACACAGAGATCATTTAGAGCGCAGGGGTGGTAAACTAGAAACTGCCCTTGTATGTGGGTAATTAAAGAGATTAATGGAATTAGCTTCAAATAGTTATTAAATGGTTATTAATGTATTTAGGGCCTGATTCAGAGCCACTCGTAAGCGGCAGATCGTTCGCTCCAATCGATGTTTGGCCAACTGCGCATGCGTACGGATCGTTATACGCATGCGCGAACCAGTCAGTGCGGTCGAAATTCATGTGCTCGCAAAATAGCGAATGCCTGACCATTTGAGTGACAGAATGAGGCGTATGTGGGTGGTAACAGGGGAAGGTGCTTGAAAACGGGGAGTGGAAATCAGAACGCAGGCGTGCTTAAAGGTCAAAACGGGCGTTTTATGGGTGTGCATAATTAAAACAGCAGCGTCATTGACCACGTCACTGGGTTATTTTATAGCCAGAACTGCTCGCAAAATTGTGGTAGCAAAAACCGACCACAAGAATAGCGAGCAGTTCATACCCTGTTTGATGTACTCGATTAATCTAATAAATAGCGGACATGACGTAGGATGCGAGCGGCCAGGGGGCGTATTTTCCCAAAAAACGACCGCAAGTTTTGTACGCTCGTTCAGACCTAGAGGCGTGAACAGACTGCAAACAGCGAACGGTTCGTTTGAATAGCCACCCCTATTTTCAGGACGAGCGAGCGCTAATTGCGTCCGGCTCTGAATCAGGCCCTTACTTCACAATTAGTCCCTTAGTGCTATTAGCACATCCATTTACACAAAATTTAGAAAATCCCAATTGCAGTTAAACTTTTTTCCACTGAAAGACATCAGTGATCAGACAGTATTTTAACAATGCAAAGTTAACTGTTAATTACAACCTACATTTTTTTTATATGTTTAATAGATACTGTTAAAAAAAAACCAAAAAACTATTATTTGATTCTCCTATTCTTGTGAATCATTCCTGAAGTTGATTGGCACATCAGTGCTGCACTAGCCATATGTAATATGTACGTTTTGCACATTCAATAGTTGAATTCTGGATAAGACAAGAATATTAATTAAAAAAAAAAAAAACCTGCAGTAACTTCCATAGCTCTGAAATGTGGGTGTTCAATGAATGCTCTGTCTCTATGGTTACCATATGAAACCTTGATGCATGTGACCTGAACAAGTTGTCCTAATTTGTCAATTTGTATTCATGAACTGTGCTCTCCTGCGCTAATTCCTGATGTCTGAAGTCCTTCTTCACAGACACTGTTATGGGTGAATTCGTTCCTTGGCTTATTTACATATCGCCCAGAGAGAGAGAGCTGATATTGCTTACCTTTTTCCATAGCTGCGGATAGAAGAAAATAAAATTGTGCAAGATGATAATTGAGTTCATTATATTTGCAATTGCTGAAGCAGAACGGGCAGATAAGACAAAGGAATGGGACTGCCATATTGTGACCGTACTGCAGCGATGACTTGTGTTCTGTGCAGATAGTGGCCTGTGACCGTGCTGCATTGGCTGGATAAATAGTCCCCTGTGCTACCACCAGACTCTCTGGAGAGCACGCTGTACCTGTAAATCAACAGGTCATGGTACTAATGACGTGGACCTGTTCCAGACAGTCCACTGGGCAAGACACTGGGTTTGGATCATGTCCGCCTCTTCCTTTTTTCAAGTAAAAAACCCCACATAAAAACAGGTTAGGACAAAGTGGGTCCCTAAATGCTCACTGAGCCATAGGCTGGAGCCTAGCCTGTCTTATGGATGTTCTGGTCCAACACACAGCAGTAACAAATTGGGCTCAATTCTGCGAAGGAGGCAAATTGTGTGTTCCCAGGTGTTGTGGAACTACAAGTCCTAGCATGCCCTGCCAGATAACATACTGGGACTTAGGGCCTGATTCATTAGTGCTCACTGAGCTATAGACTGGAGCCTAGACTGTCTTATGGATGTTCTGGTCCAACACACAGCAGAACGGGAGGTGAGGGGGACAGAGATGAGAGGCAGGGAGAACGGGAGGTGAGGGGGACAGAGATGAGAGACAGGGAGAACGAGAGGTGAGGGGGTCACAGATGAGAGACAGGGAGAACGGGAGATGAGGGGGACACAGATGAGAGACAGGGAGAACGGGAGGTGAGGGGGACAGAGATAAGAGACAGGGAGAACGGGAGATGAGGGGGACAGAGATGAGAGACAGGGAGAACGGGAGGTGAGGGGGACAAAGATAAGAGACAGGGAGAACGGGAGATGAGGGGGACACAGATAAGAGACAGGGAGAACGGGAGGTGAGGGGGACACAGATGAGAGAAAGGGAAAACAGGAGATGAGGGGGACAGAGATGAGAGACAGGGAGAACGGGAGATGAGGGGGACAGAGATGAGAGACAGGGAGAACGGGAGGTGAGGGGGACAGAGATAAGAGACAGGGAGAACGGGAGATGAGGGGGACACAGATGAGAGACAGGGAGAACGGGAGATGAGGGGGACACAGATAAGAGACAGGGAGAACGGGAGGTGAGGGGGCCACAGATGAGAGACAGGGAGAATGAGAGGTGAGGGGGACACAGATGACAGACAGGGAGAACGGGAGGTGAGGGGGACAGAGATGAGAGACAGGGAGAACGGGAGGTGAGGGGGACAGAGATAAGAGACAGGGAGAACGGGAGATGAGGGGGACACAGATAAGAGACAGGGAGAACGGGAGGTGAGGGGGACACAGATGAGAGAAAGGGAAAACAGGAGATGAGGGGGACAGAGATGAAAGACAGGGAGAAGGGGAGATGAGGGGGACACAGATAAGAGACAGGGAGAACGGGAGGTGATGGGGACAGAGATGAGAGACAGGGAGAACGGGAGGTGAGGGGGACAGAGATGAGAGACAGGGAGATGGAGGGGACATGCATGAGAAACATGAAGATGAGGAGGGGAGAATGAGAGCGACATAAATGAGAGTACGAGGAAGAAAAAAAAACATGTGCAATGTGGGGAATGATAAATGGTACCCGGCATATGATGGGTCCAAAATACTAGTTATAATTATTCTGATTAGACTATAATCATGAAGACTCTTTACATCATGCTTGCTTGCTCTCCTGTAATGTTGGGCGGGGGGCATGGCCCGGTGAAGTGGTCAGAGCAGAAGCTTAGTGACGTATTTCGCTATGAATCACCTCATCGCATCCCCATTCCCTATGGCATGATTAGCTGCATGAGCGGTTGTTTTTTTGTGTCTCCATTGATATTCTACGCCCCTTTCTCACCAGAAGAACTAAGCCCCATTCGCAGCTCTTCAGACTTGCTGTCCAGCTCCCAGCCTTATACAGTATATAGCACATATCTAAATCAATCCCAGGCACAGGTAACAGCTTGGTCACTTTTGCTTCTATGAAAGAAACAAGATCTCCAGTCTCAGAAGTTAGTCCAGGCACTTGTCACAGCAGCTAGAACCATTGGGTCAGACTGCTTCTGATTAGATGAGCAAAAGTTTACGATGGCTCATCCAATCAGCTGCAACCATGGGCTCCGGCTCAGCCATGTCACTTTCAATGATTTCCAATTAAAACTTTAACTACACTACATGTGGCTTTGGTTGGCGAGGGCGTGTGGGGGAAATTAGGGGTGTAGAGGCAAGATTAGGATCTACCCTGACCCAATATCCTGAAGCCTTTAGCCCAGTGATTCCCAACCTCGGTCCTCAGGGCACACGAACAGTCCTGGTTTTAGTGATATCCATGATTGTGCCCAGATGGTTAAATCAAAATAACTAAGGTACTAATTAAGTCACTTGTGCTCAAGTATGGCTATCCCTAAAACCTGGACTGTTAGTGTGCCTTGAGGACCGTGGTTGGGAACCCCTGATGTCTGGCTGATTCCAATGTAATGCAGTGCAAATGCACAGAACGCTGTAGAAATAGATTTCTTACACATGTACATGAGCTAAAGCTGTGATTCTAGATTTCATTATGACTAAACAGGAATAGTTCTGGCCCTCTTAATAGTGAATTACTGCAAGAAATACATAAGGAACATTAGATACAGTCACTGGGAAACAAACTGGACAAATACCTGTTCACCTTTGCCCGAGTAATGCCAAACTGCCCAGTGTCACTTCATATTGTTCCCACTAACCATTGCTTATAGGAGGCCAAAAAGAAATATGCAAATCAAGCACTTTGCATGTAATTAATCACATCCTGTGGCTCTTCACCTGCAATGCTTGTCCTACCAGAGGCATGCTGTGACTTGTAGTTCTACGACAACAGGAGAAACGCAGGTTGCCTCTCTCTTACATTTGTGGTCCCCAGATATTTTTTGCCCAATATCGCAGTATGTAATTCCTAACAAACCAGCCTGTGGTTACTGATGTTTGTATTTTGTGGGTTCTCTTCAGCCACTGATACAATGTAACGGGGTCTGTGTTGCCATTATGTAAGCGCAGTGTACAGTACGAATACCGTAATAGTAACTAGGAAACTAAATATTCAGAGATTGTGTTTTTCTGCAACTGCTAAGATGGTGAAATAGTGATGTTATGAAGTATTCCTCAGCTGTCCAAGCACCGAGGAACAATTTAATATAAATGACATTTCACCTGCCAAACACACCATAAACTTCTTTCCATAACAAATCTGCCGTTGGCTAGGTGAGCTTTAGCCAGGCGGTCATAATTAGGTGTAACAGCAGAGAGCAGGCACTGAGCACACATGGAGCAAGTTATTGTAAGAGGAAAATGACGGTTGCATGCATGAGAATAGGGCACTGTAGAGCCATGAAGGTACCTCACTGAGAACTACACACAAAAAGGCTACAGGAAGTGTTTTGGGAAACAAACACATGGAATAAACACAGGTAAGTTCTGAAACTAAGGCTACATTATGTAAAGCAGCTTCATCTGTCGTGAGCTAAAGTGGACAGAGATAAAGAACTTACATAGGGGCTTATTCATGATGTTAACTATCGAGGGGGTCCCCGATAATTAGCATTATAACTCTCTGCGGATTCTGGAGAAATTCATAATTGCTTCGGCGCGGTGACAGCTGAAGCGAAAAGCAGCTGTCCCGCGAGCGGCTTCATTGCTCCTTTCGGAGTAGTGATGGGAGTGCGCATGTGCGACATACAGGTCAGGCATGCGCACAAGAGCCCCGACGTCCGGCAGAAGGAGCCGGACAGGGGTGGAGGGATCCTGAAGGATCCCTTTTCATGACCCGGGACTCCTTCCCATAGGGAAGGAGCGGGTATCAGGAGCATTTCAGAGCTTGATGAATTTTGTCCCCATACTAGTGTATGGGGACAGCGGGCCATTCCGGGAGAGAAAGGTAAGCAGGAGATATCTGTGATATTAGTGTATGGGGACAGCCGGCCATTCCGCCAGAGGAAGGTAAGCAGGAGATATCTGTGATACTAGTGTATGAGGACAGCGGGCCATTCCGCCAGAGGAGGTAAGTAGGAGATATCTGTGATACTAGTGTATGGGGACAGTGGGCCATTCCGCCAGAGGAAGGTAAGCAGGAGATATCTGTGATACTAGTGTATGAGGACAGCGGGCCATTCCGCCAGAGGAAGGTAAGCAGGAGATATCTGTGATACTAGTGTATGGGGACAGCGGGCCATTCCGCCAGAGGAAGGTAAGTAGGACATATCTGTGATACTAGTGTATGGGGACAGCGGGTCATTCCACCAGATGAAGGTAAGTAGGAGATATATGTGATAATAGTGTATGGGGACATCTGACCATTCCGCCAGAGGAAGGTAAGCAGGGGATATCTGTGATACTAGTGTATGGGGACAGCGGGACATTCCAGGAGAGGAAGGTAAGCAGGAGATATCTGTGATACTAGTGTATGGGGACAGCGGGCCATTCCGCCAGAGGAAGGTAAGCAGGAGATATCTGTGATACTAGTGTATGGGGACAGCGGGACATTCCAGGAGAGGAAGGTAAGCAGGAGATATCTGTGATACTAGTGTATGGGGACAGCGGGACATTCCAGGAGAGGAAGGTAAGCAGGAGATATCTGTGATACTAGTGTATGGGGACAGCGGGTCATTCCACCAGAGGAAGGTAAGTAGGAGATATATGTGATAATAGTGTATGGGGACATCTGACCATTCCGCCAGAGGAAGGTAAGCAGGGGATATCTGTGATACTAGTGTATGGGGACAGCGGGCCATTCCGCCAGAGGAAGGTAAGGAGGAGATATCTGTGATACTAGTGTATGGGGACAGCGGGCCATTCCGCCAGAGGAAGGTAAGCAGGAGATATATGTGATACTAGTGTATGGGGACAGCGGCCATTCCGCCAGAGGAAGGTAAGGAGGAGATATCTGTGATACTAGTGTATGGGGACAGCGGGCCATTCCGCCAGAGGAAGGTTAGCAGGAGATATCTGTGATTCTAGTGTATGGGGACAGCGGCCATTCCGCCAGAGGAAGGTAAGCAGGAGATATCTGTGACACTAGTGTATGGGGACAGCACGCCATTCCGCCAGAGGAAGGTAAGCAGGAGATTTTTGTGATACTAGTGTATGGGGAAAACGGGCCATTCCACCAGAGGAATGTAAGCAGGAGATATCTGTGATACTAGTGTATGGGGACAGCACGCCATTCCGCCAGAGGAAGGTAAGCAGGAGATTTTTGTGATACTAGTGTATGGGGAAAACGGGCCATTCCACCAGAGGAATGTAAGCAGGAGATATCTGTGATACTAGTGTATGGGGACAGCAGGCCATTCCGGGAGAGGAAGGTAAGTAGGAGATATCTGTGATACTAGTGTATGGGGACAACAGGCCATTCCGGGAGAGGAAGGTAAGTAGGAGATATCTGTGATTCTAGTGTATGGGGACAGCGGCCATTCCGCCAGAGGAAGGTAAGCAGGAGATATCTGTGATACTAGTGTATGGGGACAGCACGCCATTCCGCCAGAGGAAGGTAAGCAGGAGATTTTTGTGATACTAGTGTATGGGGAAAACGGGCCATTCCACCAGAGGAATGTAAGCAGGAGATATCTGTGATACTAGTGTATGGGGACAGCGGGCAATTCTGCAAAAGGAAGGTCAGTAGGAGAGATCTGTGATATCTGTTGCTATACCCTATTGACGAATTGCCTGAATACTTATTCATTTTACAATTGCAGGTGAAAATTTTAATTTTCACCAGCTTTTTTAAAAATGAACTGCTGATGAATAGGCCCCTAAAACTTACTTACTAAAACTTCATTAGGACTATTTAAGTCATATTCATAAACTTTATGTTTTGACGCAGCGATTGTCATCTGGTGGTTCTCCAGCAGCTGAGGAACTACAAATCCCAGCATTCCCTGCCTGCCTTAGCTTTCCAGGGCATGCTGGGTCTTATAGTTACATAATGACAGGCGAGCCACAGGTTGCCTAAACCTGCTGTAGCTCAATCATGTCACCCGACAGCGTGGCGTCCTTGCAAGCCTATCATTCAGATTTGACAGCGAAAGTTAAATCTTAATATGACAATGCTACAGTATTTCTGTAATATGCAAGTTACCTTTACATTCTGGCTGGTGAAAACCTCCGTGTCAACCAGACATGCGACCAGCTTGGTGACATCGAAATTCAGGCTCCGAGCAGGCATGTCTTCTCCGTGTTACGATGTTACCGGTGGGTTTTCAAGGTTGAGGGATGATTCGAAAACCTCAGTGGCGTAGTAGTTTGCCGAAGACTTTCTATTCGCCCCACGGCTTGGTTCCGCAGCTACCCTGGCACAGGACCATTGAAGACGCAGGCACAATCTCTGTCTGTCACAGCTGTGCCACTCTCCTCCGTCTGCGAACAGGCACAGCACAGGAACAGCTCCAGCCTCTCTCTCCCAGCAATGACATCACCGCCACACTGACATAAGCCAAATCTATTTTCTGAAGCCTTTTATCTGCAGGCAATGCAGCGGAGCAAACTCAACATGATTATGTGCTAAACGTGAACTCTGCCTCAATCCTACCAGGACCCAGTCATCGACGACGCAGTCACTGCTCTGACCTAACTGGGGCTGCTCTGTACCCCAAGGCATAGATATAATAGAAGGGAAGAGTCACTTCATCGAAAGGACTCGGTCTGTGCACAAGCACATTGGTTTCTGTCTGATGCAGTAATGAAACATTCGGTCGCTGAACGCTTATTTATAAAAAGAAAATCAATAATGCTTGAAAAACTGTTTAAGCGACAGATCTTTTAACAAAACAATCAATCTTTGTTCCGCAAAGCCGTGTTAATTGTTTGCATTATATTATGTGCATTATGAATGGGACGCAAATTGCGTCTAAGGCCCTCATTCAGAGCCACTCGCTAGCGGCAGTACGCTCGTTCCGAGCGATGTTCGCACATCTGCGCATGCGTACGGTTTTTAGTACGCTTGCGCGAACCAGTCAGTGCGGCCGAAAAACATTTGTACGCAATATAGCGAGTGCCTGCTATTTTGAGTGACAGAATGAGGCGTATGTGGGTGGTAACAGGGGAAGGTGCTTGAAAACGGGGAGTGGAGATCCGTTCGCAGGCGTGCTTAAAGGTCAAAACGGGCGTTTTATGGGTGTGCATAATTAATATAGCAGCGTCAATGACCACGTCACTTGTTTTTTTTTAACTCAGAACTGCTCGCAAAATAGCGGTTGAAAAAACCAACCCCAAGAATAGCGAGCAGTTCATATCCTGTTCGATGTACTCGATTAATCTAATAAATAGCGGACATGACGTATGGTGCGAGCGGCCAGGGGGGCGTTTTTAAGAAATAAAAGAGCGTATGTTTTGCTCGCTCGTTCAGACTTAGAGGTGTGAACAGACTGCAATGTGCGAACGGATCATTTGCATAGCCACCCCTTGTTTTTGAACGAACGCAAATAGCGAACGGCTCTGAATGAGGGCCTAAGTTCATACCTGACACGCGGCATGGGAAATTTTAGAAATTTTGCTACCTTTGCAGAGCTGGCAGCACACGCCAGATGCCACTAGCTCTGCCTGGGTAGCGAATGCTCCTCGTCCCCCTGCAAGTAACAGGAGCAGACGCGCCGAGGCGTTGCGCTAGTGCATGTAGAAGAACGATTGTTGCATACTGCGCATGCTTCGCAGTGAGCGTGCGCATCCAAAGAACTGCGATCACGCAGCTCACGCAGAGCCATCGCAGGGTGAGTGACGGGAGGTCAGCTTTGGGGGTGGTGACGGGGGAGTGGTTGGAGAAACGCAGGCGTGCCTGTCCGTTTGAACGCTGTTGCATGGGCGTGCATAAATTAGCCACTGCGACGGCATAGACAGCTACAGTACTCTCTGCGTGCGACGAGGTTAGTAATTTCTGAGCAAGGTCTGTCCTGTTGTAATTGTGCATGAGGGGCCGATGTTACTCGATGTTCCCGATGTCAAAGCAGGACAGCAAGGTATTACGGATGTGAGATAGTGGTAGTGGGCGTCGCTATGCTGGCTGTGCGACGGCATGGCGATTGCATTCATCAGCATATTTTCGCAGCAGATCTGTGCGCTTAATCGCAGCCGCGATGGCAATAGCGATCCATAGTGAATCAGACGCACAGTACACAACTCATACACATTACAAGAGAGCGTACATAATAAGTACTCAAGTCCCCCAGATTATATTAAATGCAAATCGAACAAGACACAAGTATAAAATGTAAAGTCCACACTAATAAACATATGGGCAGCCTCCCGCTTCCCAAACAGATTAGGAAACAGGTTTTATTTTCTAATTAATGAGAGTTCATCGCTCTCTGATTGTGCAATTATACTGCAGCCACGGCAGTTTTACATACATTCGCATAATTGCTTGTGCCTTAGACGCATTTGGCGAAACAAACGCAGGCTGCGGCCATCATCATCGTCAGCACGCAATGTGCACCAGTGTTAGCATACCCACAAGTCATGTCCCTCTAAACAAGCGCAATTGCGCTGTTTAGGTGGATAGTTTAGATGCATTTTGCATCGATAAAACAGTACTGAAATTTGGCAGCATCTACTTGACCACCCCTAACCCCAAAGCAAGCCCCATTGGCATAGAGCCATAAGCACAAAGGGGTCTATTTACTAAGCAGTGTTAAGATACAGAGTGAAAAGTGATAAGAAAGTGATAAGGTGCCAGCCAATCAGCTCCCACCTGTCATTTTTCAAACACAGACTGTGAGATGACAGTTGGGAGCTGATTGGCTGGCACCTTATCACTTTCTTATCACTTTTCACTCTGTCTCCTAACACTGCTTAGTAAATAGACCCTAAAATGTGGTAGCGTCACAAAAGGCAAAAAAAGATGCACATTCCGAAAAGACACATATGAGCAATAAAGAAAAGAGGAAATTACAGGGAAAAGAATACACAGTAGTAGTCTTTGGCAGTCACTAATGCGATCTGTAGTATATGGTGGTCACTTAAGCTATCCTTAGTACAGATGTGGCCTCGCTCATCTTTGCCACCAATGCAGCAAACGTGTGCACGTATTGTGGCATGCAATTTGCCGTGCACGCATACGCAACAGTACGCCAGGCCATGGCAGCATTCGCACCATGCAAACCTATGGATCGCAGGAGAGAAAATTACATATGCGTGCCACAGCAACCTGCAGCGGCGGCCACTAATGCTGTCTGTAGCATATGGCAGTCACTATGCTGTGTGTAGTATATGTAAGACACTAATGCTGTCTGTAGTACTGTATATGGCTGTCAGCAATGCTGCCTGTAGTATACGGCGGTCATTAATGCATCCCATAGTATATGGCATTTACACGGTCTGCAGTATATGGCGGTCACTAAATGCTGTCTGAAGTATATGGTGGTCACTAATGCTGCCTGTAGTATATGGCGGTCATTCATGCATCCTGTAGTATATAGCGGTCACTAAAGCTGTCTGTAGAATATGGTGGTCATTAATGGTGTCTGTAATATATGGTGGTCACTAATGCTTTCTGTAATTTATGGGAAGCAATCGGGAAGCCGACTGCCTAAATACCGACAGCCGGCTTCCTGACTGTCTTATCCAGGCATGTAGACGCCCGCATTTCCCCGACGCCGGGAGACCGGCGCCCCGGCATCACGATCGTAGTGATGCCAGGCGCTGCGAGTGGACAGCCGCGGGGGGGGGAGGGTTAGGTTTAGGGATCCCGGGGGGGACTTAGGGTTAGGCACCCCCCCGGGAGGGTTAGGCTAGGGGGAGGGAGGGTTAGGGTTAGGCACCCCCGGGGGGGACTTAGGGTTAGGCACCCCCCGGGGGACTTAGGTTTAGGCAGCGGGGAAGGGGGTGGTTAGGGGTAGGCACTTAGAGGGGGGGATTAGGGTTAGGCACTTGGGGGGGAAGTTAGGGTTAGGGGGGTTAGGTTAGTCAATACTTACCTATCCACGATCGGGATTTCCAGCGCTGTCGGGTTTCCGCTGCTTATAACTCTGCTCCTGTCAGGCAGCCGCTGACGGCGGTATATCATACCCATTCCGTAATTTATGGTAGTCACTGATGCCGTCTATATTATATGGTAGTCATATACTGTAGATAGATGGTGACTACTATCCACTGGGATGGGCGATAAAACTGGTGTTGTGATGAGTCTTTACCCAGGAGACAGAAAGGCTTGTTTCACCCATGTCCTAGTTAATAGGTTAAAGTTCATCAAGCAAACATACCATGTACATTAAATGTTAAATTAGCTGTACACTTGTCAAAAGTTTAATCAGTATTTATAGCTAAATTTTTTAATCAATTACTTTATTTTAACACAATTTGTACAAATATTATATTACAATGCTCCTGAAATAGTAATTATATCTGTAAACCCCGAATGATTACTTTATACTGAGCGGCTTCTAAACTCTCCAAAGTAATTAATTTCCATATTAATTTGAATTTCCAATCTCCATAGGCAAACAGACGTTTAAAGTGATATAAAACTATCTCTGGCATTTACGGAACCATTGTGAATATTTTATGATGTGACCCAGCGTGGTTTTAGTTTTAACTGTCAGGGAAAGAGAGAGACGGGAAGAAAGGGAGGAGATGAAGAGAGATGGGAAGAATACAAGAGACAGGGGAGAGAGATGGGAGGAATAGGGGAGATGGGGAGAGAGATGGGAGGAATAGGGGAGATGGGGAGAGAGATACAGAGGGAATAGGGGATGGGGAGAGAGATACAGAGGAATAGGGGATGGGAAGAGAGATACAGAGGAACAGGGGATGGGCAAGAGAGATACAGAGGAATAGGAGATGGGAAGAGAGATACAGAGGAATAGGAGATGGGCAAGAGAGATACAGAGGAATAGGGGACGGGAAGAGAGATACAGAGGAATAGGGGATGGGAAGAGAGATACAGAGGAATAGGAGATGGGAAGAGAGATACAGAGGAATAGGGGATGGGAAGAGAGATACAGAGGAATAGGAGATGGGCAAGAGAGATACAGAGGAATAGGGGATGCGAAGAGAGATACAGAGGAATAGGGGATGGGAAGAGAGATACAGAGGAATAGGAGATGGGCAAGAGAGATACAGAGGAATAGGAGATGGGCAAGAGAGATACAGAGGAATAGGGGATGGGAAGAGAGATACAGAGGAATAGGAGATGGGCAAGAGAGATACAGAGGAATAGGAGATGGGCAAGAGAGATACAGAGGAATAGGGGATGGGAAGAGAGATACAGAGGAATAGGGGATGGGAAGAGAGATACAGAGGAATAGGAGATGGGAAGAGAGATACAGAGGAATAGGGGATGGGAAGAGAGATACAGAAGAATAGGAGATGGGCAAGAGAGATACAGAGGAATAGGGGATGGGAAGAGAGATACAGAGGAATAGGAGATGGGCAAGAGAGATACAGAGGAATAGGAGATGGGCAAGAGAGATACAGAGGAATAGGGGATGGGAAGAGAGATACAGAGGAATAGGAGATGGGCAAGAGAGATACAGAGGAATAGGGGATGGGAAGAGAGATACAGAGGAATAGGAGATGGCCAAGAGAGATACAGAGGAATAGGAGATGGGCAAGAGAGATACAGAGGAATAGGAGATGGGCAAGACAGATACAAAGGAATAGGAGATGGGCAAGAGAGATACAGAGGAATAGGAGATGGGCAAGAGAGATACAGAGGAATAGGGGATGGGAAGAGAGATATAGAGGAATAGGGGATGGGAAGAGAGATACAGAGGAATAGGGCATGGGAAGAGAGATACAGAGAAATAGGAGATGGGCAAGACAGATACAGAGGAATAGGGGATGGGAAGAGAGATACAGCGGAATAGGAGATGGGCAAGAGAGATACAGAGGAATAGGAGAAGGGCAAGAGAGATACAGAGGAATAGGGGATGGCAAGAGAGATACAGAGGAATAGGAGATGGGCAAGAGAGATACGGAGGAATAGGAGATGGGCAAGAGAGATACAGAGGAATAGGAGATGGGCAAGAGAGATACAGAGGAATAGGAGATGGGAAGAGAGATACAGAGGAATAGGAGATGGGAAGAGAGATACAGAGGAATAGGGGATGGGAAGAGAGATACAGAGGAATAGGAGATGGGCAAGAGAGATACAGAGGAATAGGGGATGGGAAGAGAGATACAGAGGAATAGGGGATGGGAAGAGAGATACAGAGGAATAGGAGATGGGCAAGAGAGATACAGAGGAATAGGAGATGGGCAAGAGAGATACAGAGGAATAGGGGATGGGAAGAGAGATACAGAGGAATAGGAGATGGGCAAGAGAGATACAGAGGAATAGGAGATGGGCAAGAGAGATACAGAGGAATAGGGGATGGGAAGAGAGATACAGAGGAATAGGGGATGGGAAGAGAGATACAGAGGAATAGGAGATGGGAAGAGAGATACAGAGGAATAGGGGATGGGAAGACAGATACAGAGGAATAGGAGATGGGCAAGAGAGATACAGAGGAATAGGGGATGGGAAGAGAGATACAGAGGAATAGGAGATGGGCAAGAGAGATACAGAGGAATAGGAGATGGGCAAGAGAGATACAGAGGAATAGGAGATGGGCAAGAGAGATACAGAGGAATAGGGGATGGGAAGAGAGATACAGAGGAATAGGAGATGGGCAAGAGAGATACAGAGGAATAGGGGATGGGAAGAGAGATACAGAGGAATAGGAGATGGCCAAGAGAGATACAGAGGAATAGGAGATGGGCAAGAGAGATACAGAGGAATAGGAGATGGGCAAGAGAGATACAAAGGAATAGGAGATGGGCAAGAGAGATACAGAGGAATAGGAGATGGGCAAGAGAGATACAGAGGAATAGGGGATGGGAAGAGAGATATAGAGGAATAGGGGATGGGAAGAGAGATACAGAGGAATAGGGCATGGGAAGAGAGATACAGAGAAATAGGAGATGGGCAAGACAGATACAGAGGAATAGGGGATGGGAAGAGAGATACAGCGGAATAGGAGATGGGCAAGAGAGATACAGAGGAATAGGAGATGGGCAAGAGAGATACAGAGGAATAGGGGATGGCAAGAGAGATACAGAGGAATAGGAGATGGGCAAGAGAGATACAGAGGAATAGGAGATGGGCAAGAGAGATACAGAGGAATAGGAGATGGGCAAGAGAGATACAGAGGAATAGGAGATGGGAAGAGAGATACAGAGGAATAGGAGATGGGCAAGAGAGATACAGAGGAATAGGAGATGGGCAAGAGAGATACAGCGAAATAGGAGATGGGTAAGAGAGATACAGAGGAATAGGGGATGGGAAGAGAGATACAGAGGAATAGGAGAAGGGCAAGAGAGATACAGAGGAATAGGAGATGGGCAAGAGAGATACAGAGGAATAGGGGATGGGAAGAGAGATACAGAGGAATAGGAGATAGGCAAGAGAGATACAGAGGAATAGGGGATGGGAAGAGAGATACAGAGGAATAGGGGATGGGAAGAGAGATACAGAGGAATAGGGGATGGGAAGAGAGATACACAGGAATAGGGGATGGGAAGAGAGATACACAGGAATAGGGGATGGGAAGAGAGATACAGAGGAATAGGGGATGGGAAGAGAGATACAGAGGAATAGGGGATGGGAAGAGAGATACAGAGGAATAGGAGATGGGCAAGAGAGATACAGAGGAATAGGGGATGGGAAGAGAGATACAGAGGAATAGGAGATGGGAAGAGAGATACAGAGGAATAGGGGATGGGAAGAGAGATACAGAGGAATAGGAGATGGGCAAGAGAGATACAGAGGAATAGGGGATGGGAAGAGAGATACAGAGGAATAGGAGATGGGCAAGAGAGATACAGAGGAATAGGAGATGGGCAAGAGAGATACAGAGGAATAGCGGATGGGAAGAGAGATACAGAGGAATAGGAGATGGGCAAGAGAGATACAGAGGAATAGGGGATGGGAAGAGAGATACAGAGGAATAGGAGATGGCCAAGAGAGATACAGAGGAATAGGAGATGGGCAAGAGAGATACAGAGGAATAGGAGATGGGCAAGAGAGATACAAAGGAATAGGGGATGGGCAAGAGAGATACAGAGGAATAGGAGATGGGCAAGAGAGATACAGAGGAATAGGGGATGGGAAGAGAGATATAGAGGAATAGGGGATAGGAAGAGAGATACAGAGGAATAGGGGATGGGAAGAGAGATACAGAGGAATAGGGCATGGGAAGAGCGATACAGAGAAATAGGAGATGGGCAAGACAGATACAGAGGAATAGGGGATGGGAAGAGAGATACAGCGGAATAGGAGATGGGCAAGAGAGATACAGAGGAATAGGGGATGGGAAGAGAGATACAGAGGAATAGGGGATGGGAAGAGAGATACAGAGGAATAGGGGATGGGAAGAGATACAGAGGAATAGGAGATGGGCAAGAGAGATACAGAGGAATAGGGGATGGGAAGAGAGATACAGAGGAATAGGAGATGGGCAAGAGAGATACAGAGGAATAGGAGATGGGCAAGAGAGATACAGAGGAATAGGAGATGGGCAAGAGATATACAGAGGAATAGGAGATGGGCAAGAGAGATACAGAGGAATAGGGGATGGGCAAGAGAGATACAGGGGAATAGGAGATGGGCAAGAGAGATACAGAGGAATAGGGATTGGGAAGAGAGATACAGAGGAATAGGGGATGGGAAGAGAGATACAGAGGAATAGGGGATGGGCAAGAGAGATACAGAGGAATAGGGGATGGGAAGAGAGATACAGAGGAATAGGGGATGGGAAGAGAGATACAGAGGAATAGGAGATGGGAAGAGAGATAGAGGAATAGGGTATGGGAAGAGAGATACAGAGGAATAGGGGATGGGAAGATAGATACAGAGGAATAGGGGATGGGAAGAGAGATAGAGGAATAGGGGATGGGAAGAGAGATACAGAGGAATAGGGGATGGGAAGATAGATACAGAGGAATAGGGGATGGGAAGAGAGATACAGAGGAATAGGGGATGGGGAGAGAGATACAGAGGAATAGGAGATGGGAAGAGAGATTGAGGAATAGGGGATGGGAAGAGAGATACAGAGGAATAGGAGATGGCCAAGAGAGATACAGAGGAATAGGAGATGGGCAAGAGAGATACAGAGGAATAGGAGATGGGAAGAGAGATACAGAGGAATAGGAGATGGGAAGAGAGATAGAGGAATAGGGGATGGGAAGAGAGATACAGAGGAATAGGGGATGGGAAGATAGATACAGAGGAATAGGGGGTGGGAAGAGAGATACAGAGGAATAGGGGATGGGGAGAGAGATACAGAGGAATAGGAGATGGGAAGAGAGATTGAGGAATAGGGGATGGGAAGAGAGATACAGAGGAATAGGGGATGGGAAGAGAGATACAGAGGAATAGGGGATAGGAAGAGAGATACAGAGGAATAGGGGATGGGAAGAGAGATACAGAGGAATAGGAGATGGGCAAGAGAGATACAGAGGAATAGGGGATGGGAAGAGAGATACAGAGGAATAGGGGATGGGAAGAGAGATACAGAGGAATAGGAGATGGGAAGAGAGATAGAGGAATAGGAGATGGGAAGAGAGATACAGAGGAATAGGGGATGGGAAGAGAGATACAGAGGAATAGGGGATGGGAAGAGAGATACAGAGGAATAGGAGATGGGAAGAGAGATAGAGGAATAGGGGATGGGAAGAGAGATACAGTGGAATAGGGGATGGGAAGAGAGATACAGAGGAATAGGGGATGGGAAGAGAGATACAGAGGAATAGGGGATGGGAAGAGATACAGAGGAATAGGAGATGGGCAAGAGAGATACAGAGGAATAGGGGATGGGAAGAGAGATACAGAGGAATAGGAGATGGGCAAGAGAGATACAGAGGAATAGGAGATGGGCAAGAGAGATACAGAGGAATAGGAGATGGGCAAGAGAGATACAGAGGAATAGGAGATGGGCAAGAGATATACAGAGGAATAGGAGATGGGCAAGAGAGATACAGAGGAATAGGGGATGGGCAACAGAGATATAGGGGAATATGAGATGGGCAAGAGAGATACAGAGGAATAGGGGATGGGAAGAGAGATACAGAGGAATAGGGGATGGGAAGAGAGATACAGAGGAATAGGGGATGGGCAAGAGAGATACAGAGGAATAGGGGATGGGAAGAGAGATACAGAGGAATAGGGGATGGGAAGAGAGATACAGAGGAATAGGAGATGGGAAGAGAGATAGAGGAATAGGGGATGGGAAGAGAGATACAGAGGAATAGGGGATGGGAAGATAGATACAGAGGAATAGGGGATGGGAAGAGAGATACAGAGGAATAGGGGATGGGAAGAGAGATACAGAGGAATAGGAGATGGGAAGAGAGATTGAGGAATAGGGGATGGGAAGAGAGATACAGAGGAATAGGGGATGGGAAGAGAGATACAGAGGAATAGGTGATAGGAAGAGAGATACAGAGGAATAGGGGATGGGAAGAGAGATACAGAGGAATAGGAGATGGGCAAGAGAGATACAGAGGAATAGGGGATGGGAAGAGAGATACAGAGGAATAGGGGATGGGAAGAGAGATACAGAGGAATAGGAAATGGGAAGAGAGATAGAGGAATAGGAGATGGGAAGAGAGATACAGAGGAATAGGGGATGGGAAGAGAGATACAGAGGAATAGGGGATGGGAAGAGAGATACAGAGGAATAGGAGATGGGAAGAGAGATAGAGGAATAGGGGATGGGAAGAGAGATACAGTGGAATAGGGGATGGGAAGAGAGATACAGAGGAATAGGGGATGGGAAGAGAGATACAGAGGAATAGGGGATGGGAAGAGATACAGAGGAATAGGAGATGGGCAAGAGAGATACAGAGGAATAGGGGATGGGAAGAGAGATACAGAGGAATAGGAGATGGGCAAGAGAGATACAGAGGAATAGGGGATGGGGAGAGAGAGAAGTTAAGAACAGGAGCAGGTGGGAAGACGGGGGAAGAGAGACGGGAGGAATAGAGGGAGATGGAAGGAAGAGAGAGGTAAAAAACTCTCTGCAGGACCAGCAACAAAAGCTAGACCAGGCAAATGATGGGTCCAAAATGCTAGTAATAATACGGTAGGCACAATCCTCAGCCCAGGCTGAAATGGAGCATGAGTGACCAACAAACCAAATAGCTTGCATGTCAGTCAGTACAGTATGTTCTTCAACATAATCTTTCCTGACCCAGCAGAAAGGTTAATTGCTTTTCAGACCTGCAGCAGTTTCACTGAAGTCAGCACTGGGGATTTGTCTGCAGCAGTACAACAGAGACACATCGTACATGTGGCATGGGTAATACTAAAGCTAGGTACACATTAAACAATTGACAGGCAGAGGCATTTAGGGGGCGGTGCAAGATCAGCATTTAGGGGGCGGTGCAAGGGAGTGGCAAGATCAGCGTTGATCGGCGCAGTGTCATGGGCTCGCAAGCTGAGGCTTAGGGCCTGATTCAGAGCCGGACGCAATTAGCGCTCGCTCGTCCACAAAATAGGGGTGGCTATTCAAATGAACCGTTCGTTCTTTGCGGTCTGTTCACGCCTCTATGTCTGAACGAGCGAACACAACTTGCGGTAGTTTTTTGGAAAAATACGCCCCCTGGCCGCTCGCATCCTACGTCATGTCCGCTATTTATTAGATTAATCGAGTACATCGACCAGCGTATAAACTGCTCGCTATTCTTGTGGTTGGTTTTTGGTACCACAAATTTGCGAGCAGTTCTGGCTATAAAATAACCCAGTGACGTGGTCAGAGACGCTGCTGTATTAATTATGCACACCCACAAAACGCCCGTTTTGACCTTTAAGCACGCCTGCGTTCTGATCTCCACTCCCCGTTTTCAAGCACCTTCCCCTGTTACCACCCACATACGCCTCCTCCTGTCACTCATATTAGCAGGCATTCGCTATTTAGTGAACAAACGATTTTCGGCCGCACTGACTGGTTCGCGCATGCGTATTACGATCCGTACGCATGCGCAGTTGGACAAACATCGCTCGGAACGAACGAGCGGCCGCTTACGAGCGGCTCTGAATCAGGCCCTTAGTCTTCTGGCTGGGGGCCCGGTGGAGTCCATCATCGCGACCATCGACTACAGATGGTGATCCCAGTAGGACATTTTCATTTTATTTTCATATCAGCAAGGGCGTAATTGCAAACCTGCCGGCGTGAAGCTTTGCAATTGCGATCATCGCTGAATCAGGCCCATAGTTCATACACACTTTGCAATTTTACCAACGACCAAACAACATATCGTTCGTTGTTAACGATTTCCAAATCCATACCTGCTTCAGACACAGATGCATGCACAGATCAGTGAGATCCTTCAATGTATCTGTGTAAAAAGCTTGTAAAGTGTCAAATAAAAAAACTAAAAATGATGTGGGGTTCCCCCCTAAATGCACAACGAGCCCCGGACTTTTCAGAGCCAGTCCTGGTTGTCTAAATATGGGGGACAAATAACGTAAGGGTCCTCTGTATTTTCCATAACCAGCACCGGACTCTGGGAACCCTTTAACCGGCTTCCCCTGCCAAAGAATTACACCTGACCACTAGTCAGCCCAGGCCAGGGTTCCCTGGGGAGGTGGGAACCCCCCCAATAAAGGGGCCTCTCTCTCCAGGGTACCTCAGGCCTGAGCCGATAGCCCGAGGCTAACCCCGGTACCCTTGGCCTGTGGGTGACGGGTTGATTGTGTATAGTGTGGTGTAAAAAAATAGATGAACTAATATTGTCTTTTGCTGGAGAACTACAGGTCCCAGCAAGCATTCCCTACATGCTGGTACTTGGAGAACCACAAGTACCAGCATGTGGGGCATAAAGGGCCTGTGATACCTGTAGTTCACCTGCAAAAGAAATGTTAAAATAAACACAAGACACACACACAGTGACAGTATAATTTTATTTAAAACATACATGCACTCACATCCAAGCACAGCAACGTCATCACACCCCATCAGAGCAACGTCATCACACCCCATCACAGCAACTTCATCACACCCCACACACAGTAACGTCATCACATCTCATCACAGCAATGTCATCACACCCAAGCACAGTAACCACATCACACCCAAGCACAGTAACGTCATCACACTCCACACACAGTAACGACATCATACCCAACCACTGCAACGTCATCACACCCCACACACAGTAACGACATCACACCCAAGCACAGCAATGTCATCACACCCCACACACAGTAACTACATCACACCCCAGCACAGTAACGTCATCACACCCCAGCACAGCAATGTCATCACACCCCACACACAGTAACTACATCACTCCCCAGCACAGTAACGACATCACACTCCACACACAGTAACGTCATCACACCCCATCACAGCAACGTCATCACACCCCACACACAGTAACATCATCACATCTCATCACAGCAATGTCATCACACCCCATCACAGCAATGTCATCACACCCAAGCACAGTAACGTCACCACATCTCATCACAGCAATGTCATCACACCCAAGCACAGTAACGACATCACACCCAAGCACAGTAACGCCATCACACCCAAGCACAGTAACGTCATCACACTCCACACACAGTAACGTCATCACATCTCATCACAGCAATGTCATCACACCCAAGCACAGTAACGACATCACACCCAAGCACAGTAACGACATCACACCCAAGCACAGTAACGACATCACACCCAAGCACAGTAACGACATCACACCCAAGCACAGTAACGTCATCACACTCCACACACAGTAACGTCATCACACTCCACACACAGTAACGTCATCACATCTCATCACAGCAATGTCATCACACCCAAGTACAGTAACGACATCACACCCAAGCACAGTAACGTCATCACACTCCACACACAGTAACGTCATCACACTCCACACACAGTAACTTCATCACACTCCACACACAGTAACGACATCACACCCCAGCACAGTAACGTCATCATACTCCACACACAGTAACGACATCACACCCCAACACAGTAACGTCATCACACTCCACACACAGTAACAACATCACACCCCAGCACAGTAACGTCATCACACCCCACACACAGTAACGACGTCACACCCCAGCACAGTAACGTCATCAAACCCCAGCACAGTAATGTTATCACACCTCACACACAGTAATGACATCACACCCAAGCACAGTAATGTTATCACACCCCACACACAGTAATGACATCAAACCCCAGCACAGTAACGTCATCACACCCAACACACAGTAATGACATCACACCCCAGCACAGCAACGTCATCACACCCCACACACAGTAATGACATCACACCCTAGCACAGTAACGTCATCACACCCCACACATAGTAACGTCATCACACCCCACACACAGTAACGTTGTCACACCCCACACACAGTAACGACATCACACCCCAGCACAGTAACGTCATCACACCCCAGCACAGTAACGTCATCACACCCCACACACAGTAACGTCATCACACCCCACACACAGTAACGACGTCACACCCCACACACAGTAACGTCATCACACCCCACACACAGTAACGACGTCACACCCCAGCACAGTAACGTCATCAAACCCCAGCACAGTAATGTTATCACACCCCACACACAGTAACGTCATCAAACCTCAGCACAGTAACGTCACCAAACCCCAGCACAGTAATGTTATCACACCCCACACACAGTAACGACATCACACCCCAGCACAGTAACGTCATCACACCCCACACACAGTAATGACATCACATCCCAGCACAGCAACGTCATCACACCCCACACACAGTAACGACATCACACCCTAGCACAGTAACGTCATCACACCCCACACACAGTAACGTCATCACACCCCACACACAGTAACGTCGTCACACCCCACACACAGTAACGACGTCACACCCCAGCACAGTAATGTCATCACACCCCAGCACAGTAACGTCATCACACCCCACACACAGTAACAACATCACACCCCAGCACAGTAACGTCTTCACACCCCACACACAGTAACAACATCACACCCCACACACAGTAACGTCTTCACACCCCACACACAGTAACGTCATCACACCCCACACACAGTAATGTCTTCACACCCCATCACAGTAACGTCATCACACCCCACACACAGTAACGACATCACACCCCACACACAGTAACGACATCACACCCCACACACAGTAACGTCATCACACCCCACACACAGTAGCGACATCACTCCACACACAGTAACGACATCACACCCCAGCACAGTAACGTCATCACACCCCAGCACAGTAACGTCATCACACCCCACACACAGTAACGACATCACACCCCAGCACAATAACGTCATCACACTCCACACACAGTAACGTCTTCACACCCCATCACAGTAACGTCATCACACTCCACACACAGTAACGACATCACTCCACACACAGTAACGACATCACACCCCAGCACAGTAACGTCATCACATCTCATCACAGCAATGTCATCACACCCAAGCACAGTAACGTCATCACACTCCACACACAGTAACGACATCACACCCCAGCACAGTAACGTCATCACACCCCAGCACAGTAACGACATCATACCCCAGCACAGTAACGTCATCACACCCAAGCACAGTAACGGCTTCACACCCCACACACAGTAATGACATCACACCACAGCACAGTAACGTCATCACACCCCACACACAGTAACGACGTCACACCCCAGCACAGTAACGTCATCAAACCCCAGCACTGTAATGTTATCACACCCCACACACAGTAACGTCATCAAACCTCAGCATGGTAACGTCATCAAACCCCAGCACATTAATGTTATCACACCCCACACACAGTAATGACATCACGCCCCTGCACAGTAACGTCATCACACCCCACACACAGTAATGACATCACACCCCAGCACAGTAACATCATCAAACCCCAGCACAGTAATGTTATCACACCCCACACACAGTAATGACATCACACCCCAGCACAGTAATGTTATCACACCCCACACACAGTAATGACATCACACCCCAGCACAGCAACGTCATCACACCCCACACACAGTAATGACATCACACCCCAGCACAGTAACGTCATCACACCCCACACACAGTAATGACATCATACCCCAGCACAGTAACGTCATCACACCCCAGCACAGTAACATCATCACACCCCACACACAGTAACGACATCACACCCCAGCACAGTAACGTCATCACACCCCAGCACAGTAACGTCATCACACCCCACACACAGTAACAACATCACACTCCAGCACAGTAATATCTTCACACCCCACACACATTAACGTCATCACACCCCACACACAGTAACATCTTCACACCCCACACACAGTAACGTCATCACACTCCACACACAGTAATGTCTTCACACCCCATCACAGTAAAGTCATCACTCCCCACACACAGTAACGACATCACACCCCACACACAGTAACGTCATCACACCCCACACACAGTAACGACATCACACCCCACACACAGTAACGTCATCACACCCCACACACAGTAACGTCATCACATCTCATCACAGCAATGTCATCACACCCCAGCACAGTAACGTCATCACACCCCACACACAGTAACGACATCACACCCCAGCACAATAACGTCATCACACTCCACACACAGTAACGTCTTCACACCCCATCACAGTAACGTCATCACACCCCACACCCAGTAACGTCATCACACCCCAGCACAGTAACGTCATCACACCCCACACACCGTAACGTTATCACACCCCAGCACAGTAAAGTCATCACACCCCACACGCTGTAACAACATCACACCCCAGCACAGTAATGTCATCACACTCCACACACAGTAACGACATCACTCCACACACAGTAACGACATCACACCCCAGCACAGTAACGTCATCACACCCCACACACAGTAACGTCATCACACCCCAGCACAGTAACGTCATCACTCCCCACACACCGTAACGTCATCACACCCCAGCACAGTAAAGTCATCACACCCCACACGCTGTAACGACATCACACCCCAGCACAGTAATGTCATCAAACCCCAGCACAGTAACGTCATCACACCCAACACACAGTAACGTCATCAAACCCCAGCACAGTAACGTTATTACACCCCACACACAGTAACGTCATCAAACCCCAGCACAATAACATTATCACACCCAAGCACAGCAACGTGATCACCCCCCATCACAGCAACGTCATCACACCCAAGTACAGTAACGTTATCATACCCCACACACAGTAACGTCTTCACACCCCATCACAGTAACGTCATCACACCCCACACACAGTAACGTCATCAAACCCCAGCACAGTAACATTATCACACCTCAGCACAGTAACGTCATCACACCCCACACACAGTAACGTCATAAAACCCCAGCACAGTAACGTCATAAAAACCCCAGCACAGTAACGGCTTCACACCCCACACACAGTAACGACATCACACCCCAGCACAGTAACGTCATCACACCCAAGCACAGCAACGTCATCGCACCCAAGCACACCAACGTCATCACACCCCACACACAGTAACGACATCACACCCCAGCACAGTAACGTCATTACACCCCACACACAGTAACATCATCACACCCAAGCACAGCAACGTCATCACACCCCACACACAGTAACGTCATCACACCCAAGCACAACAATGTCATCACACCACACACACAGTAACGTCAACACATCGCATCAGAGTAATGTCATCACACCCAAGCACAGTAACGACATCACACCCAAGCACAATAACGTCACCACACCTCGCACACAGCAACGACATCACACCCCACACACAGTGATAACATCACACCCAAGCACAGTAATGTCACCACACCACACACACAGTAACGACATCACACCCAAGCACAGTAATGTCATCACACCCTATCACAGCAATGTCATCACACCCAAGCACAGTATAACCACACCCCAGCATAGTAACGTCATCACATCTCATCACAGCAATGTTATCACACCCCACACATAGTAACGTCATCACACCCCACGCAGTTATGTAATCAGCACAGAAACGTCATCACACCACAGCACAGTAACATCATCACACCACAGCACAGTAACGTCATCACACCACAGCACAGTAACGTCATCACACCCCAGCACAGTAACATCATCACACCCCAGCACAGTAACATCATTACACCCCAGCACAGTAACGTCATCACACCCCAGCACAGAAACGTCATCACACCACAGCACAGTAACATCATCACACCCCAGCACAGTAACGTCATCACACCCCAGCACAGAAACGTCATCAAACTCCAGCATAGTAACGAGCACAGTAATGTCATCACACCCCAGCACAGTAAAGTCAACACACCCCAGCACAGTAACATCATCACACCCCAGCACAGTAACATAATCACTCCCCAGCATAGTAACATCATCACACCCCACACACAGTAACATCATCACACCCCAGCACAGTAACATAATCACTCCCCAGCACAGTAACATCATCACACCCCACACACAGTAACATCATCACACCCCAGCACAGTAACATCATCACACCCCAGCACAGTAACATCATCACACCTCACAGTAATGTAACTTACTCTACTGAATATTGAGCTCTGCAAACAGACTTTGTAATATGTTATTATACATACATATCTTAAAATTTGCATTAGCTAAATGCAAAGGAAAAATATAAAATCATGGTTTGAGCGTCTAAGAAAACAACTGAATAGATATTGTCCATGTTCTTAGCCTTCAACAAGACAGGTTTGTCCTTTGTTATTTATTAGAGACCATTTAATGTAATGACATCCCATTTATGTAATTACAGGCCGCGATAGCAGCGCTCGTACAGCTGTGCGCCCTGATATGCGGCGACTGGACACTTATCACACGGGAAAACAAGAGGTGACAAGCACAGTGGAAAACCTATAAGTCTAAATCACAGTCCACTGTCATCATTTCTTCAACTAAACTGCTCCATGTTCCTATAAATATGTCCAGTTATATGTCCGTTATCATACCCCACACACAGTAACGTCTTCAGGCTGATCACCAAGAAATAGATTCTAACTAGGCTAGAAAGGTCTAGGCTGGTGACACTATATCAGGAACACCCGCAGGTGGGGTCCCTTGTTATTTCATAGTGCCCCGGCCTGTCTGTGAGGTAATTTCCTTGAAAAAAATAAAAACCCACCCCACAAAAAACGATTAGAAAAATTAAATGTTAGAATCAACCATAAATTGATTGGGCTGTACCCCTCTTTTACCAATTTATTATTCAACTAAACCAGTGGTTCTCAAAACTCGGTCCTCAGGACCCCACACAGGTCACGTTTTCCAGGTCACCTAGCAGGTGCACAGGTGCACTCATTACTCACTGACACATTTCAAGAGATCCACAGGTGGAGCTAATTATTTCACTTGTGATTCAGTGAGGAGACTTGGAAAACATGCACTGTTTGGGGTCCTGAGGACCGAGTTTGAGATCCTGTGATCTAAACCCATGGAGTCAAAACCCCATCAGGTATCCCGTGCTGCTCCTTCGCAAATAACAGGCTGGGAGACATGTCTAACTAGCCAATAGAGAGTGGTTTCATTCTTATTGGTCAGAGTGTGAGAAAGCGCTTTGATTGGTTAGCAATGGTTAGATCCTTGGCATCTAATTGCTAGGAACTATGGGCCTTATTCAGACCTGCTCGTGAATGCTGAGCGCTCGTAAGCGGGTCGCTGGTGCCCTAGTGCGCATGCGCACGACGAAGGGAGCTCCGTCGTGCGCATGCACGAGACCCGCATAGCGACGGCCAAGCCGTCGCTATGGGTCTCGCACCAAAGGGGGTGTGCTGTCGATGGTGAGGATAGCACGCCCCCCAAAGGGCATGGCTGCCCAGACGGAGGCGTTCCCATGGGAACGCCTACCGTCTGGGTCCGGCCCCACTGACATCACTAGTGATGTCAGTGGGAGTACTTTTGGCTCTGATAGAGCCAAAAGCACTCCTGGGCTTGCGGCAGCGAGACCCTATCGCTCCAGGAGGCCGCTCCAATTTTAGGTAGGAGGGCCCTGTTTCAGAGCGAGCGCTCTTGTCAGAGCGTCCGGCTCTGAATCAGGCCCTATGTTGATAGACTTCATCATATCAATGAACTGCATTATATCGGAATAGGATTCAAATGCCGGCGGCTTATCAAATCCCGTCAACAATCAGCCCGACAGGAGGAAATCCTGACAGCAGCAGGTAAGTCACCTAACCCTCCCCTCTCCCACCCCTGACCCTAACCCTCCTGAGGTGGTGCCTAACCCTAAGTCCCCACCGGGGGTGCCTAAACCTAACACCCCCCCCCTCCCCACACCCAAAACCTAACCCTCCCGGGGGGTGCCTGCACCCCAACATCTCCCCAGCGTCACCTAACCCTAATCCCCCCCTTCCCCTAGCCTAACCCTCCCCCCGGGGTTGCCTAAACATAACCCCCCCCCCCGCCCAGGGCCGTAGCTAGAGTGGTGCGACCAGTGCCATGGCACAGGGCACCACAGGGCAGGGGGCGCTGTTTGGACCTGTCAAATTTCCTGTTTATTATCATTCTCACTTGTAGCTTCCTCTTCTTTTATCCCCAGCATCTCCTGGCCTCCCCTATCTCTTCCCTGGCCCTTGCCCATGAGGGCATGGCTCATTTTCAGGTGCACTATCTTATGTCCCTATTTAAAAAATGGGGAGGGGGGCACCAATGCTCTCTCTGGCACAGGGCACCAAAAAGTCTAGATATGGTTATGCCCCCACCCCCAAGGCTAAGTGCCAGGGACGGCCGGACTCACCTTGATCGGTCCGTCGTCCTTCGGCACGCCGGCGTTGGGATGAAGATAGGCATCAGTATTTCGACACCTGTCCCTTGCCGGTCTTCTGGTGTCGGCATTTAGTCCACCGGTCTATTAACTACATCCCATTATATCAGTATAGGAAGAAAGAGGAAGAGGTTTTAGCATACTGTACCTCCCAAGTTCTCTCAATTTTGGAGTGACAGTCCTGATTTGTAGACCTCAAAAGAGACCTGGGTGGAGGTTGGATAGACCTATGCAAAGTGACCAGAATTGTTCACCTCAGAGGTGGTAATAACTTTCATGGTATGACAAGCCGCCATTACTAAGTACTGGGTAAATGCACCTGTGTATAAAACATATTGTAAGCAACGTAAAGTATCTGGCACCTGAATGAACTGCAGCCATGAAACCTCCTTTATGTAGAGAGTTAAATGAAGCATAAACAAAGCAGTGAAACAGATGAAGGCCTGATTCATCAGGGATCGCAACAGCGTACCCAGATCGGCCATTGGAGCGTACTGCGCATGCATTGCAGTGGGGTGAGTTGGCATTGCAATCGCACTGCGATCACCTCCGTAGATACAAAGTCATTGCAGATCAAGGGACGGGATGACAGCGTTTGGGGGTGTTGACGGGGGGAGTGGTCGGAGAAACGTAGGCGTGCCTGTCCGTTTGGACGCCGTTACAGGGGCGTGCATAAATTAGCCACTGCGACGGCATACGCAGCTTGTGTACTCACTGACGAGGTTAGAAATTTCTGAGTAAGGTCAGTAAATGTGCGTGAGGAGCCGATGTTACTCGATGTTACCAATGTGTACGCAGGATTGAGAGGGATTACGGATGTGCGATAGCGGTAGCAGGCGTCTCTATGCTGGCTGTGCGACGGCATTGCGATTGCAGTCATCGGCATATTTTTGCAGCAGATCTGCGTGCGTTATCGCAGATGCGATCTTTAGTGAATCAGGCCCCAAGTGTAAAAGCTGAATAACGGGGCTAATGTGACAGCGGGGTGTGCTTTGTCGTGCCGTTCTAAGCAGCGGAAATAAGGCCCATGTGCCACGATGACAGGCGACTTCTGTCATAGGTGTAGATGTGAATGAAACGCCTCGTCCTCACTTGTGTGCAACCATATTTAGAGCATGATCACTGCAAATTCACACGAGATACGCTCCGTAACGGCCATACATTTACCTTCAATCCATAATGTAAGATATTCTATACATTGCTTATTTCACCTTCCATCTGTATCGTATGCTCTGAGGTAAAAGTTTTTATATCTTGAATGTTGAATACAAAGCTTTAAGGGCCTGATTCAGAGCCGCTCGTAAGCGTCAGTACGCTTGTTCCGAGCGATGTTCGCCCATCTGCGCATGCGTACGGTTTTTAATACGCATGCGCGAACCAGTCAGTGCGGACGAAAATCATTTGTTCGCTATATAGCGAATGCCTGCTATTTTGAATGACATGAGGAGGCGTATGTCTGTGGTAACAGGGGAAGGTGCTTGAAAACGGGGAGTGGAGATCAGAACGCAGGCGTGCTTAAAGGTCAAAACGGGCGTTTTATGGGTGTGCATAATTAAAACAGCAGCGTCATTGACCACGTCACTGGGTTATTTTATAGCCAGAACTGCTCGCAAATTTGTGGTAGCAAAAACCAACCACAAGAATAGCGAGCAGTTCATACCCTGGGCGATGTACTCGATTAATCTAATAAATAGCAGACATGACGTAGGATGCGAGCGGCCAGGGGGAGTATTTTTCCAAAAAACGACCTCAAGTTTGGTTTGCTCGTTCAGACCTAGATGCGTGAACAGACCGCAAAGAGCGAACGGTTCATTTGAATAGCCACCACTATTTCCTGGACGAGCGAGCGCTAATTGCGTCCGGCTCTGAATCAGGCCCTAAGTCCACTTTGGTAAAGGCAATTGCAACACCTGCCATAACAGTCCCCTGACATATTCATAGACACAGGGTAAAATGATCTAACTCCCAGGGTGAGAGTATTTATATGTACAAATATTTCCAGTCCCCAATACATATACAGATGTGTCTAGTGTTCACTCTAGAGAAAGGGCACACCTGCTCACACCCTGAAAGGGTGTGTGGCCAAGGAACAGGAGGCGTGTCCTTAAGACGCATCCCCTTTTCGTCACTCTTGGGGGCTTGCCCGGCACTTCCGGACAAACCAGGCTGCCCCAAGCGCTGCTGTCAGTGTGAATGGATGCTAGGCGCATGCGCACAGCATCCGTTCACCTGCGGTGACTGCTACACCAGTTTTCCCCACCCGCGGGACACTGCGACCCGCGGATGGTAACGGCACCCACAGGCTGTTTCAGTGGGCCGTGCTTGAGGGCAGGGTGCTTTTTACCCTTCAGAAATAGGTCAGGGCTCGGTGCCCCGTTAAAACAGCCTAGCGGGAACGCTAGTGCCAACATACGTCTTACTGCCATGAGCTACAAGTCACGTTAAACATAACGTGTGAGCATCGTGCAACTTGGCAGCGCAGAGCGTCTTTCCGTGCGACTTTTTACCTTCAAATGAGCCTTATTCGCAAAGTGATGTGAGTAGGACGCACAAGCTTCTGCTGACTAAAATGACATGCAGCATGCCTATATTCTATGTGCGACTGCGGGTGTATCTGCTAGAGCGCTAAAGGGGTCATGCTTCGTTGTTAAACGGGGCCCTTAGTCAGCAGACTGGTTTGAGTGCAGGGTGGACTCCTCATGCTGAGCTGATTTACCTGCATATTACCTAACCCGGCTGACAGGTGCTTTCTCTCCCCACATTGCAGGCTCAGCACACAATGCATGGGTGTAATTACCATAAGTGCATGGGGTGCAGCTGCTATCGGGCCCAGAGCTGAGGGGGGCCCCATCTTCTTTGTCAAAGTTACACGTGTTGTATACATTTTTCACCATTGGGTAGTACCAGTGACAGAACTTGTGAGTGGTGGGCCCAAGTGCAAAAATTCGCTTTGGGCCCCCCTCCTCCGCCCTACTCCAAGTTCAAAGTGCAGTGGGTGACAGGGAGAGGTAGAGGGTGACAGGGAGAGGCAAGAGGTAGACAAAGAGAGGCAAGAAGGTGACAAGGAGAGGGTGATAGGGAGAGGTGACAGGCAGTGGGTGACAGGCAGTGGATGACAAGGAGAGGGAAGAGGCAGTGGATGACAGAGGAGAGGTGACAGGGAGAAGCAGTGGGTTACAGGGCGAGATAACAGGCAGTGGGTGACAGGGAGAGGTAGAGGGTGACAGGGAGAGGCAAGAGGTAGACAAAGAGAGGCAAGAAGGTGACAAGGAGAGGGTGACAGGGAGAAGCAGTGGGTGACAGGGAGAGATAACAGGCAGTGGGTGACGGAGAAGCAGTGGGTGACAGGGAGAGGGTGATAGGGAGAGGTGACAGGCAGTGGGTGACAAGGAGAGGGAAGAGGCAGTGGATGACAGAGGAGAGGTGACAGGGAGAAGCAGTGGGTTACATGGCGAGATAACAGGCAGTGGGTGACAGGGAGAGGGTGTTGAGTAGAGGTGACACGCAGTGGGTGACAGGGAGAGGTGACACGCAGTGGGTGACAGGGAGAGGTGACAGGCAGAGGGTGACAGGGAGAGGAGACAGGCAGTGGGTGACAGGGAGAGGGAAGAGGCAGTGGATAAAAGGGGAGAGGTGACAGGGAGAAGCAGTGGGTGACAGAGAGGGGGAGAGAGTGACAGGGATAGTTGACAGGCAGTGGGTGACAGGGAGAGGGTGACAGGAAGAGGTGACAGGCAGTGGGTAACATGAAGATGCAGTGTGTGCCCGACACATTATGTCACACTATAGTCCCCACACATTATGCCACACTATAGTGCCCACACATTATGCCACACTATAGTGCCCACACATTATGCCACCTGTAGACCCCACACATTATGCCACACTATAGTGCCCACACATGCCACACTGTAGTGTCCACACATAATGCCACACTGTAGTGCCCACACATTATACTAATGTAGTGCCCACACATTATGCCACACTGTAGTGCCCACACATTATACTAATGTAGTGCCCACACATTATGCCACACTGTAGTGCCCACACATTATGCCACCTCTGTTGCCCACACATTATGCCACCTCTGTTGCCCACACATTATGCCACACTGTAGTGCCCACACATTATGCCACTGCAGTTCCCACACATTATCCTACCTGTAGTGCCCACACATTATGCAACTGCTAGTGCCCACTCATTATGCCACCTCTAGTGCCCACACATTATGCTACACTGTAGTGCCCACACATTATGCCACCTGTAGTGCCCACACAGTGTACTCACCAGCAGCATCCTCAGGCAGCCGGCAGAGCAGCAGTGACAGCCTCACAATGAGTCACACCCATGAGGCTGCACTGCTGCTAAACTCCAGGTCAGAGGAGCATGTGATGGGCTCCTCCAATCAGAGCTCAGCAAATGCTCCTCTGACTCCACTGCAGAGACTATTGGGATTTATTACCCGTAGTGTACGGCAGTCAGGCCCTCCACGGGCCCGGGTAAAAGGGGGCATGGCCTAATCATGGGAGACATAGCACGCCCCCTTCGAGAGAAAAAACAAGTTTTGCAGCGTGGCCCCCTCAGCCCGGCGCCCCTGGGAAGTACATTGAGGCCCTTACAAACTTTTCTATGGGCCTAATTAGATACTTTTCAAATATCTGACAGTTCTACTGTATATTAGGCAGTGACATCACAAAGGCTGTTTATGATGTGATCCAGTCACATGATCAGCCTGTGGTGATAAATCATACATCACAACCTGCCTGCATTTTACCACTGATATCTATCTGTCCCTAACATTATTTTCACATAACATTTCGGTTACAATAAGCTTATTTTACACTGAGCCCTATTTATCCTTTTATTTTTACTTACTTTGTTTTCAAACCCTTTTCACATTACTTTAGTTTCACTTAAATGTATTTATTTTGTAAAAAAAAACTACCCCCAGCCCTTTCATTTGCATATTTTTAGTAAGCAGATCACATTTCCCATACTAGTAATGAGAAGTGCGATCTGCTTAAAATTTACCAAAGCTGAATAACGCCACCTGCAGATGGAGTTAGACAGGGTCGTGGTCCCCCCATTTCCCCTTCTCTAACTCAGCCATCCCTGCCAGGCAAAGCAGAGCACGCAGATCAGCCCCCGTGTCTCATAGACCGCAGTGCTGGCTACAGTATCAAAAAAAGAAAAGAAAAAAAAACAACTTACCTGCACTCAGGGCCTGATTTAGCAAAGAACGCAGCTGCTTATACGCACGCAATCAGCCGATTAATTCGCACTGCACATGCATTGCGCGTGCGCGAACCAGACGATGTGATTGGGACTGCGATCGCAGAGGGTATGCAGATAGATGGCAGAGTGATTGACAGGAAGTGCCGTTTGTGGGTGGTGACGGGGGTGTGGGTGGGCGAAAGCAGGCGTGCCAGTGCGTTGGGACGCCGTTGCAGGGGCGAGCATAAATTATCCACTGCAATACCAGACGCAGCCTGAGGCCTCATAGCGTGCGCAGCAGCAATTCCTGAGTAAGGTCTGACCTGCCGTAACTGTGCGTATGGGTTACCCGATGTCACCGATTGTTTCGCTATGTTGCCAAACTATACGGATGTAAGGGGAAGTGGGCGTCCTAATGTCAGGCTGCGATTGCAATGTGAATGCAAACATTTACATATCACCGCTGATATTAGCAACTGCATTGCGTGCGTATAAGCAGAATAGCGATCCTTACTGAATCAGGCCCACAGACTGATGATCGCTGCTCCGGGGAGGTCCTCTGGGACTCCGGTCAGCTGGTCCCCGAAATCCTACTCTGCTCTGTGACCTCAGGGCCTAATTCAGAGCCGGTCGCTCTGACAGAGCGCTCGCTCTGAATCAGGGCCGGTCTTTTTTTATTTTTATAGCGGCCTCCTGGCCACTCGCATAACTGTGGGTGACCACCCACAGCTTTAGCTAGCGGCCATGATGATGGTCGCGATGGTCAAGGGTCTTGTTGGGTCTCGTTGCCGCAAGCCCCAGAGAGATTTCGGCTCTAACAGAGCCGTAATCTCTCCACTGACATCACTTGTGATGTCAGTGGGGCCGCCCCAGACGGTAGGCGTTCTCATGGAAACGCCTCTGTTTGGGTAGCCACCCCCCCGGCCCACCCACCAAAGGGGGATTGCTGTCACTCAACATCGACAGCACGCCCCCTTTGGTGCGAGACCCGGAGCGACAGATTGCCCGTCGCTATCCGGGTCTCGCGCATGCGGACGACAGAGCCGGCTCCGTCGTGCGCATGCGCTCATGGGCCACCATCGACCCGGTTGCGAGCGCACATGAATAAGGCCCTCAGTCAGCTGCTCTATGTTGTACCGCTGATATCTATCTATCTATCACATTGTTTTCATATAACATTTAGGGTAAAATAAGCGTATCTTCCTCCGTGACATATCCTATCAGCAGTTACAGCATATAACTGACAGTTCTATACCACGCAGTGACATCACAAATGCTGTCTGTGATGTAATCCAGTCACATGATCAGCCTACTGAAGTGATAAAACAGGACCCCTGTATATATATATGTATGTATGTATCTATCTATCTCATATCTATCTCTCTCTCTCTCTCTGGGGCCTATTCATCATAACTTAAAAATTCTCTGGAGGTAATTAGGATTAGAACTCGCATGGTGTTCTACCTAATTACCGGAGGAATTCATCATTCCTCCTCTCCATAACTATCTATTCCGAAAAGCTGTCAGTTTTGCGATGACAGCTTTTCGGGAAATAGATACTTTTCCCTCTCTGCTCTAACTAACCGCAGCTGTAATCTGTGCTGTGCATGCGCAGTTACATCCGTAAAACCAGCGCATGCGCAGCACTGCCTACAGCGGTGGTAATTTTGAGTGCCCCCCCTTCCCCCTCCGCATACCTCCCCCCGTCCCCGCACTTACCTGCCCGCGCAGCAGCCTCTGGCTCCGGAGGCTGGTCTGACACGTGTTCTCCCAGCAGCACACAGTACAGTTTTGGAAAAAAAAAAGGTTTTTTTTTTTCTAAACTTTATTGTGTCCTACTAGGAGAACACGTGTCAGACCAGCCTCCGGAGCCAGAGGAGGGACCAGAGTGCTGGAGGAAGACGCCGGGGGACCTGCCCACGCTGACACAGGTGTTACCTGCTATTCACCACCTTACAGTGGCGGACAATAACTCCATCAAAATCAGAAAATACTTAATTTTCGGAATTTGATGAATAGCCTAATTTCCATATCCCCATACTAATGTACTAATGTGCGGGGAGTGTGGAAATTAACGCAGGGGGACTTAACCAGGAGATGTCAGTGATATCTCCTGTGTTAAGTCTCTTCATGAATACTAAAATAACGGTAACGTTATTTTAGAGTTGATGAATAGGCCCCACCCTCATTTAGGTTAAAATAATCTTGCCTGTAGGAAGACAAATCAGCAGATACAGCTGATACCTAAATCTGGCTACACACTGGCAGATATCAATTGATTGACCAATATATCGTGTGCCTGTAGGCCAGCGATATGTCTGTGAACATCGAAGATCGCAGACATATCGCGGTGGCTGATGGCAGATATATCTGTCCACTGTGCTGTGTGTACGGCGATCAGCCGACTGCCCGTACATGTGTAGCAAAGGCCGTGGGGGGGGAGAGGGGGTGCGGCACCACCCACGGCCAGCGGAACAGCGACAGATGACGGTTGTTCAGTGCGTATGAATAACCATCATCTGCAGATCACTTGATCTGCAGAGATATCTTTTAGGTGTGTACCCAGTTTAACAATTCTATACCAAGGGCCAGATTAAGGGCCACAAGGACTAGGTGTAAAACATTAACACATGGCATACACGCACGCAGGGGGGGTTTCTGAGTACCCCCGGGAGGGTTAGGTTTAGGGTGCGGGAAGGGGGGGTTAGGGACCACCGCCCCGAGACTTAGGGTTAGGCACCCCCAAGGGAGGGTTAGGGGGGGAGAGGCGAGGGTTAAATGTACTTACCAGCCGGCGTGGGGATTATGATGTGTCGGGCTTCCACCGTCGGTATTTCATGCCCAACCCATATGAGGAACTACTGGGGGCACTGTATAAAGGGCACTGTATATAAGAGGCACTGCATAAGGGCATACCTCCCAACATTTGTTGGGAGGGAGGCGGGATGGTACGAAAAGGGGGTGTGGCCTAATTACAAAGGGGGCGTGGTCTGATGACACGCCCTCGTTTACATCACTAATGGGGTGTGCCCAGCATCTCAGAGATGCTGGGCAGCCCCCGGGCTTCCCCCCCCGTACTCTGAATAGATGCTGTGCGCATGCGCACAGCGTCTATTCTAGCTCTGCAGAGCAGCATGTATGCTTCCCCCAACTTCCCCCCCACCGCGGGACAATGCGGCCCGCGGGCGGGACAGCGGGACAGTCCCAGAAAAACTGGACTGTCCCGCTAAATGCGGGATAGTTGGGAGGTATATAAGGGGCACTACTGGGGGCACTGTATAAGGGGCACTACTGGGGGGAGGGGAGTCTTTAATAAATCATGCTGGCTGTATTTATTTGCCTGCTGCATTCATGTTTTTAGTGATAGAGGTGTGTGTCTGTGTCTTTGTGTGTCAGTGTTTATACCTCGTCATAGGCTGAGTGGTATATTTTACTGTAGTGGTCCTAAATCCTGTGTAAGCTGTTTCTATATATATATATATATATATATATATATATATATGTGGGTAGATGTTTTTTTGTTTTTTTCGTAGGTTCGGTGACCAAGGATTCGGAAACCCTCTTTCAAAATCCTGCGTTTGCCACTGCATGGGGGAGGTGACTGGCACAATGAGGGAGGGACTGATAGTAATATGTGTTATACTTACTTTATTTGCTTTCAGCTGTGATCCAATGGATGTGGGGGGCTTGCAGCAATGCTCAGGCGCTCACTGGGGATGAGTAAGTTGGCAGACGAGTGGGCACTTGTGAAGCATGGCACCACTCTGCATTGCTTAGCAGCTTATCGTGTTCTGCAGGCCCTGAAACTGATGGGCCTGTTGCTACAAGTTGGCATGTAGTCCCATAAGCCCCATTAATCCACCACTGGATCTATACATAATGACTGTGCACATGGGGGTCTCACCACCTCCTGAATGTGAGCCAGCTTCCCTATGATGGTAGCATCATAGGTGTGGGATGACTATGCCATAAATACTATCCAATACCCAATAATGCCCTTTGGGAAAACATAATGAAATAGAATGATGTCATTTATAATAATCCAATTGTAAAGTCCAAAGGCGCTATATAAATAAATGTTAATAAATAATATAGGCTTCCTCACAAATGGTTTCAGTCTTACTGGTTTACTGCTCATTCATATCTTGTATTTTGGACATTTTAAACCTTTAAAAACAATTCAAACTATTCAGTAATTAAAATAAACAATTAAAAAATTAAAAAGTAATGTCTGTTTTACATTTATAACATTACATATTTTAAACACTAGATGGCAGTATTGCTAAGAGCTCCTGTGTTCTACAGCTACAGTAATACTGCATCACCTATCGCAGAAGCTCTTTGTATGCAGGGCATGCTGTGGCATGTAGTTCCACAACATTCAGACAAGCATTTCCAGAGCACTTGCCTTACTGTGTGGCCCGTATACATGGCAAATACTCTTTGAGCCAGCAGTTAGGATATCAGTTGGAGTTGTACCCAGCAGTACAGGCATCTAACAAGGTGACAATACAAGGACTTGGTACATATTTACCCTCCATTCTGATGGCCCATACACAGGGTACGATAACCTGTCAGATTTGAAAGATAACGATAGCAAACCTATCGTTAAAATCTGACAGGTTCTGGCCCCTGCTAACGACCATACGATGCGAATCCCAGATGGGCCGGTCTGGGCGAGCGCAAGCTTACCCGACTGGGTTCACCTCTCACAGCGGCCGCATCATTGCGTGATGATGTCATGACGCAGACACATCATGACGTCATTACGCGAGCGGCAGCTGGGTTTGAGGATGGCTGCTGCACACACATCGCCGCCGTGCGGCGGTGATGTGTGTGTTAATCAGCCGCCAATGAGAGTCAGACAGACTCTCATTGGCTGCTGCGCCCACTGCAAGAGCCGGGCTGGAGCTCACTCATGAGCTCCGCCTTCCATCTCTTCCAGTGGGTTATGGGAGAGGCGTCATGACGTCTCTCCCATAATGCAGAGTGCGCCAGCCCGGGAGGACTGACGTGCGGAGGCGGATGCTGTGGCCGGAGCGTGGATTCAGGTAAGTGTATTTTTTTTTATATGCATCGGAGGGGGGGGGCACTACTACTTGGGGGGAGACTTCTACTGGGGACTACTGTTGGAGGGGCTACTGCTGGAGGCACTGCATCGGGGGGACCACTACTGCGGGGGGGTACTACTACTGGGGGGGGGTAACTACTGCTGGGGGCACTGTATCAGGAGGGGGGAACCTCTACTGAGGACTACTACTGTGGGGAACTTCTACTGGGGGCACAATATAAGGGCACTGCACTGGGGGGACTAATACTGGGGGCACTGAATAGGGGGCTCACTACTGGGGGCCTGCATAAGGAGGACCACCACTGGGGACACTGCATACTGGGGGTACTGTATAAGGGACACTACTGGGGTTAAGTAGCGTTCCCGCTAGGCTGTTTTAGCAGGGCGCGATGCCCTGCCCTCCTTCTGGAGGGTAAAAAGCACCCTGCCCTCCAGAAGGAGGGCAAGATGCGCCCTGCCCTAACAGCCTGCGGGTGCCGTCTTCACCCGCGGGTCGCAGTGTCTCGCGGGTGGGGAAATGTGCGATGACCCAGTCACCGTCTGAGAATAGACGCTTGCGCATGTGGGACACTATATAAGGGGGCTGCCCGGCATGTCCGTAAGAGCTGGGCACGCCCCCAAGAGTGATTAAAATGGGACGCGTCTTATAGACACCCCTTTTCAATGGCCACGGCCCATTTTCGCTGGAGCTAGAGTGAACACTAGTTAAGGTGCATATGAAAGGCATGTTCAGAGTGACGAAAAAGGGGTGTGTGTCATGTTGAAATGCCCCATTTTTACGTAACCACGTCCATTTTTTGACGCGCACAAGGAAGGGGTCTCCATTTTTAAATTTGCCCTGGGCTCTAAATACCCTTGTTACGCCACTGCTTGTATGTTGTTCTAATATTAATTATATTTGTATGAGCATAGACTAAGAAGTGGGAGGGGTCATGAATAGTAAGGGGAGGAGTCTTTGTCTGGAGCCAGATGCTGACGCGAGGTGGGCCTGTGTGCTCTTGAAATGCCAAGGCTTCTATTTAGTCCCAGTCGGCCCTGGCGGCAGGAACTGGGAGACTAGTCAGGATAGAGGGAAAGCTGAATGCAGCAATGTACAGAGACATCCTGGATGAAAACCTGCTCCAGAGCGCTCTTGACCTTAGACCTGGGCGACGGTTCCTCTTTCAGCAGGGCAACGACCCTAAGCACACAGCCAAGATATCAAAGGAGTGGCTTCAGGACAACTCTGTGAATGTCCTTGAGTGGCCCAGCTAGAGCCCAGACTTGAATCTGATTAAACATCTCTGGAGAGATCTGAAAATGGCTGTGCACCGACGCTTCCCATCCAACCTGATGGAGCTTGAGAGGTGCTGCAAAGAGGAATGGGAGAAACTGCCCAAAGATAGGTGTGCCAAGCTTGTGGCATCATATTCAAAAAGACTTGAGGCTGTAATTGCTGCCAAAGGAGCATCAACAAAGTATTGAGCAAAGGCTGTGAATACCTATGTACATGTGATTTCTTAGTGTTTTTTTTTTATTAAATTTGAAAAAATAACAAAAAACTTTTTACACATTGTCATTATGGGGTATTGTGTGTAGAATTTTGAGGATAAAAATGAATTTATTCCATTTTGGAATAAGGCTGTAACATAACAAAATGTGGAAATAGCGCTGTGAATACTTTCCGGATGCACTGTACATGTCCAGGGCAGTGCTAGGTGCTTCTGCTGCTCCCCCAGACTCCTGGACTTGCTCCAATGCTCTGGAATGGTGCCCACATCTGCAATAAAAGCATTCAGCTCAGGCAGGATGGCCCTACTGCCACATCTAATGGCTTACTGTGATCACTGGGGACTGTGGGCATGATTCAATGATTCAGACCCGCGAGCGAGCGCTATGCGCTCGCAAGCGGATCAATGGTGGCCCAGTGCCAGCTCCGTCGTGCGCATGCGCGAGACCCGGATAGCGACGGGCAATCAGTCGCTCCGGGTCTCGTACCAAAGGGGGCGTGCTGTCGATGTTGAGTGACAGCACGCCCCCTTTGGTGAGCGGGCCGGGGGAGTGGCTGCACAAACGGAGGCGTTCCCATGTGAACACCTCCGAGTGATGTCAGTGGGAGAGATTTCGGCTCCGATAGAGCCGAAATCTCTCAGGGGCTTGCGGCAACGAGACCCTACCACAAGGGTCTCGTCGCAAGCCCGATGGTCAAGACCATCACGACCATCTTCCTGGCCGCTCGCTATAGCTGTGGGTGGAATAAAAAACAAGAAGGCCGGCCCTGATTCAGAGCGTGCGCTCTGTCAGACCGTCCGGCTCAGAATCGGGCCAGTATGTGCTGGAATTATGACACACAATACACTTTGTATGACGCATATTAATAGCTGTTTAATACTAATTTTGCCGTCTTCAAGGACTGGCCGCACTTGCTCCAGAATCAAGCATTTGCAGGCTTACCATACTGTCCCTTTAAACAGGGACCCTCATTAATTACCCAGTTTCTGTGGCCTGCGGTCGTGCGCTCATATTTAATGATAACCCGGTGCCCTGACCAGAGACTGGGAACCTTATAAGGAAAGAGGAGGCTGATAAGAGGGGAGACCAGCGACATGCAGACAGAGCAGCCAGCCTGGGCCTGGGAACGGTGACATCATTCACCTGCACCGAGGTCACTTTCCTCCGGGCTCTGGCCAACAGCTATTAATAACACAAAGAAAAGCGTTCATCCTCCTAAAAATAGCGACGGCTCAAATTGCTGCAGCCAAGGGACCCGGCTCCCTGATCCCGAGTGCCGGGGGAGCCTCACTAATGTGATCCTGGAAGGACAGAGTATCTCTGTTTACTGACACTGTGAGGAGAGTTCTAGGAAACAAGACTCAGGCACTCAGGCTGCTGATGAGGGTGTACAACGACACCAGCCCATCAGCTTCACCTGGCTCTCCTGTCTGATAGATCCAGCAGCAGGACGGAAGATACACTGCACCTAATCAGATATCTAATAAATATAGGGGCTCATTCTGAGACAGATGCAGACGCGGCGCCGCCGTCTTGTGTCGCACCCGCAAGTTTATGCCAATGCCTCTATAACGCCCTTCCCCGGTGGAGAGACAAGCACGAGGACTGAGGCGCCCACTGTCAGGCAGACGCTGAAATACCGCTTGGTGCTTCCTTAGAAGCGTCAACGGTCACTCCATCTTCCCTGTCTGAGCGTGGCCTCCTATATAGCGTCATTACATGCAACCGCTTTCAGCGACATGTCCTCAACACACCTGTGACACCCCCATAACATCTCTGTGCGTCTTTTTAGCCCCCAAACCAGGGGCGTTTCTAGAGAGGAGGAGGAGGCCCGTGTGGAGTCTCCGACACGGGCCCCCTCCTCTCCGACCGGCGGCCAGCTGCGCACTGAGCGGTGCCCGGCTAGTGCCGTACTTATAGACTTTGGCCACTAAAGTGTGCACAGAGGGCCTGATTAAGAGCCGGACGCTCTGACCAGGGCGCTCGCTCTGAATCAGGGCCCTCCTACCTAAAAATGGAGTGGCCTCTTGGACGCTTGCATAGCTGTCGGTGACCACCCACAGCTTATGCGAGCGTCCATGATGATGGTCGCGATGGTCAAGACCATCGGGCTTGCGACGAGACCCTGCGGGTAGACAAAATCACTCCCACTGACATCACTAGTGATGTCAGTGGGGCCGGCCCCAGACGGTAGGCGTTCCCATTGGAACGCCTCCGTCTGGCTGCCACGCCCCCGGCACGCCCACCAAACTTTGGTGCGAGACCCATAACGACGGCTTGGAAGTCGTTATTCGGGTCTCGCGCATGCGCACGACGGAGCTCCCTCCGTCGTGCGCATGCGCATATGGGTACCATCGACCTGCTTGCGAGCGTCCTGCGCTGCGAGCGGGTCTGAATGAGACCCAGAGTCTATAGCGCATACACAGATGATCGGGAAAATGGGCGTGGCGGCCATTTTCCCTGTACTGCGCATGCGCAAACTACGGGAAAATGGCAGCGGCGGCCATTTTCCAGTCGTTTTTACAGGTGCAGACACCGGAGCCGACGTGGGACTCCAGAGAGGTAAGTTTTATGGGTACAGGGTGTACGGTGCAGGCCCCCCCTGGACCCAGGGGCCCATGTGCCCCACACACCCTGCACCCATTATAAATACGCCCCTTCCCTAACAGTCACGGTCAGAAACTCCCATTTCTGATAGTGGGCGTCCAAATCTGTCCAGCAACTCTGCACATACAAAATCACGATGCAGCGCAATTCACAAATGCACCCGAAAAACATTGCTCCTCTGTGCCAGGCATAGCCGCTGCATCTGACACACACTCATGCCCATAATTGGAGGGAATGAACGATCCTGTGCTGAAGTGCTTACAATCTACACTGTACGGGGAAGAGTACCTTTAGATTTTAAGACAATTACTTCACAGGGTCAAAGGGCTTATTTATAACGACCACATGTCTGCCCCATAGCGTAGCCTCTGTTATCAGTGCTTTACGCAGGGATGAGATGCTTCCTCTGACTTTATCATTACAGCCCTGCCAGACAATGTCTCCTATAAGAGACTGACCTGGCGATGACAGGACCCCATTAACAGCTCTTCTGACCATTGCTTATTGCAGCGGTGCCAGAATCGATGCCATCTTCAGATGGCGCGTATTCCCGGGGCCCCCGCTCCTTTCTATGGGAAGGAGGTTCAGGGTTGCAAAGAGCGATCCGAGGGGATCCCCCCACATACTCCGCAGTGAGTGACCTGCGGCCATGCGCGTGTGGGACCTCATGTCACGCATGCCCGCTGGAAAGACCTGTCACCGGTAAGTATCATTGTTACTGAAGTTACTGATTTTCGGAGCAGCTGTCCCCGTACCATAGCAATGATGAATTGCCCCGGTAATTAGGTATCCGCCGCCGTAACTCGCACCAGATGATGAATGAGCCCCTGAATGAGGTCGACAGAGCACATATGAGAGAAAGGACCCTGTAACTCTAATTGTGTCACAATGACTTTGAAAGCAATGGGGCAGATACCGGTACGGGATGTAATGCCAGTGGGCACACATTCTGCAGCTCAGAGGGCATCTGAATATCAATAAATGTGCTGCATCTGCATGACATTGCACAAAGAGCATCCTATAAAGATCACACACCTTAATATGAGGGTCAGAATCACAATAGCAACATGATACTTGTATATAATATTACAGGGATTGGTATACACCCTGCTGTAAAATTATATGGTAAGTCACCTCAGACGTCCGTGACCGAAGTACATTCACTCAGTCTGAGGCCTCGCAGTTTTATATGGTCACAGAATTCCTCCTATTACATGGCGTCCAATATCCTTATACGGTACCAGAACAAAACAAAAAACACACATAATAATGATCATTTTCCTTTATAATAATAAAAAAATAAAAAATGACACTGCATGGTCACAAGTGATCTCCCGAAAACAAAAGACCCCATTTGTTCTGCCCAAGAGCAAGGTATTGGGGGAACTATATTGGAGTTCGACTAGGCCCTCACTGACTTCTAGAGAATCCTCTGGCTGCAATCTCTCCATAGGCAAACACAAGGGGGGTTCCCAGTTGCCTGGAAACCCCCCTCCCCAGTCCACACCATGACCACAATAGAATTTTACAAGTGCTGTATGTTCTTCTCTATAACACATAAATAATTAGCACAGCTAGTGGATGTTTTAACGTGTCAGCCACTAAAGATTACACCTGTGCACCAACTAGGAGATCTGGAAAACATGCACTGTTAGGGGTGCACTACTTAGTTTAAATCATCTATAGGGTTAATTATCAATGCTTCTCTGGAATGGAGCCCACTTCTGAATTATGCAGTCTTCATGGACTGGTCTCACTTACTTTTAAATCAAGCATTTGTAAACCCCTCTGTAGAAATCCTGTGTTTGCCCCTGCTCTTAGGTGAATATAAGATAAAGTAGATCTGCACTCTAGAGAATATCTGAATAGTAATGAGATGTGGTGTATAGCAAATATCTATCAGGATAAGGTACAATAGCTTTTATTGAGTCACAATGCTCAGAGAATAAAGTAACAAAGATAAAAAGGTTTACACATGTATAATAGGAACATACATCTAGGAGTATATTTATAAAAGCGAGACTTTTTAGAAGTGGAGATGTTGCCCATAGCAAACAATCAGATTCTACTTGTCATGTACAGTAACTAGCACCTTCTAGAAGATAATAGCTAGGATCTGATTGGTTGCTATGGGCAACACCTCCACTTCTAAAATCTCTCACTTTAGTAAATATACCCCATAGTATCCACAGTTAACAGAAATGTTGCCGTTAGTTAGCGAAGTATGGTAATTTGTTCAAATATGCGCCCCTGTTTGAATTGTGCACAAGGTGACAATCAGGGAAACTCCAATAGTTGTGCGGTCACTGTAAACAAAAGTATAATAGTTGTGCGGTCACTGTAAACAAAAGTATAATAGTTGTGCAGTCACTGTAAACAAAAGTATAATAGTTGTGCGGTCACTGTAAACAAAAGTATAATAGTTGTGCGGTCACTGTAAACAAAAGTATAATAGTTGTGCGGTCACTGTAAACAAAAGTATAATAGTTGTTGCGGTCACTGTAAACAAAAGTATAATAGTTGTGCGGTCACTGTAAACAAAGGTATAATAGTTGTGCGGTCACTGTAAACAAAAGTATAATAGTTGTTGCGGTCACTGTAAACAAAGGTATAATAGTTGTGCGGTCACTGTAAACAAAAGTATAATAGTTTTTGCGGTCACTGTAAACAAAGGTATAAAAGTATAATAGTTGTTGCGGTCACTGTAAACAAAGGTATAATAGTTGTGCGGTCACTGTAAACAAAGGTATAATAGTTGTGCGGTCACTGTAAACAAAAGTATAATAGTTGTTGCGGTCACTGTAAACAAAAGTATAATAGTTGTGCGGTCACTGTAAACAAAAGTATAATAGTTGTGCAGTCACTGTAAACAAAAGTATAATAGTTGTGCAGTCACTGTAAACAAAAGTATAATAGTTGTGCGGTCACTGTAAACAAAAATATAATAGTTGTGCGGTCACTGTAAACAAAAGTATAATAGTTGTTGCGGTCACTGTAAACAAAAGTATAATAGTTGTGCGGTCACTGTAAACAAAGGTATAATAGTTGTGCGGTCACTGTAAACAAAAGTATAATAGTTGTTGCGGTCACTGTAAACAAAGGTATAATAGTTGTGCGGTCACTGTAAACAAAGGTATAAAAGTATAATAGTTGTTGCGGTCACTGTAAACAAAGGTATAATAGTTGTGCGGTCACTGTAAACAAAGGTATAATAGTTGTGCGGTCACTGTAAACAAAAGTATAATAGTTGTTGCGGTCAATGTAAACAAAAGTACAATAGTTGTGCGGTCACTGTAAACAAAAGTATAATAGTTGTGCGGTCACTGTAAACAAAAGTATAATAGTTGTGCGGTCACTGTAAACAAAAGTATAATAGTTGTGCGGTCACTGTAAACAAAAGTATAATAGTTGCAGTAGTTTTTTTTCGGCTGGTGATATAGCCTTAGGGTATATAAGGAACAGGCGATGGCGGTGTCACCACAGACCGGCGTCCCGTGCCTCTTTGCGGTCGCTTTAGGTCACTATCCAGTCTCCACCCTGAAACTCCCAGGGATCAAAAACCCCTTCTCAAGTGTTAGCGAAAACAAATGCAATTGCAGACGGTATCGCACACATTGGTTCGCACATGCGCAGTGCGGGTTTTTTAGACTTTTCGCACATGCGTCGAAATAAAACAGAACATCGCTCAAATGACAAAACCTTGGCGCCGTGCCCATCTGTGAATCAGGCCCACAGAACAGTAACCGAGGGCCGGATTCCGAGATTTACGCCAATGCAATCGCAACTGCGATTTACGAATCGCAGTTGCTAAAATATGCTAATGTCTTCCAAAGCGTAGTCGACAATACATCCACTGCTGCTTTCTCATCTGTCCGACTACATACAATAGCGTAAGCACCGATAACATCGACGCAGCAACCAAGCGGCATGCAGTGGCCTATGTATAATGGGTGCAGTGTGTGCTGGGTACACGGGCCCCCGGGCTCAGGGGGGCCCAACACTGCACACCCTGCACCCATATTATTTTAAACTCACCTGTCCGTGGTCCCGCGTCGGGTGTCAGCGCTGCTCAGAACACCCAAAAATGGCCGCCGCGGCCATCCCTCCGGTGTTCTGCACATGTGCAGTAGACTCCAAGCACACTCTAGTGCCCGGAGTCTACTAATGCTCCGGTGGCTGGCCAGCCACACCTGTCGGCTGCCGGGCAGAGAAGAGGAGGCCCCGCACAGGGAGTGCACACGGCCCCCTTAAGATGCCCCTGGCGGCATGTATGTCCAGTCTGACCTGTCTCAAACACTGCGACTCTCCTGACACGCAGAAAGCTCTCATGCTGCGAAGGAGATCACAATGGTCAATTTATGTGTCTACCTTGCACCCCCCTCCCATTTTGTGAGCAGTTCCCCGCAATATAATCCCATGCGCAGTGCAGCATTGGCAAAATGGCAATGGCTGACAATGGCGTGATCTGTGTAAATATCGGCAGTGCGTAATTCTCAGAATCAGGCCCAATGACAGGACCGTTTGTCTTCATTGGCCTCTGCAACCATTAAATCTCTTTAATAAATTGCATTCTCACACAAAACCTGAGAGAAAATATCCCATATTCTGGTTGTATCACAGTATGGTCATTCGTACAACTTCACCCACAATCTCCTGGGGCGGGGTTTTCTGTGTGATCCGCTTATCAGAGAAGGGGAAAGTGTGCTTTCTATATTGCTGGGAGTTGTAGCCGCTCTCTATAGAATATTTGTTACTGTATAAGCCATAAAGAGAGCTGGACAATTCCCCAGGACCCCCGCTTCCTCTCCCTTTACTCACTAATACAATGTGGCACTTACTAGGCTTTGTGTACACTGAGATTCCTGCAAACAACCGAGGGCTAATCTAATATGTCAAGTAAAATGTAGGAGAGAGGCAACGCAATGTCCCCCGAGTGATGCAGAACTGCAGCCTGCCTAATGCCGGAGAAATAATGTTGTACATTAATCAATTGGGGAGGTTCTGAGAATGACCCACTTGTACATTATCTAAGCAGCGTATCGCTGAGGGTTTATTTCTTTATTTTTGCTGTTACTTGAAAATATTCAACAACAACTGAAGCACATGAAAGAGTCACAAAGCACAGGAAAAGGTCATAACCTCGGTTTAGGCGTAGAAAAGGACATTGAATGGCCTGCATCTATGGCACTATCGGTACATCCCATCGATGGTAGGAAACACTGGGGGTCATTCAGACCTGCTCGCGAGCGCAGGACGCTCGCAAGCGGGTCGATGGTGCCGAATTGTGCATGCGCACGACGGAGGGAGCTCCGTCGTGCGCATGCGCGAGACCCGAATAACGACGGCCAAGCCGTCGTTATAGGTCTCGCACCAAAGGGGGCGTGCTGTCGATGGTGAGTGACAGCACGCCCCCTTTGGTGGGCGCGCCGGGGGGGTGGCTGCCAGACGGAGGCGTTCCCATGGGAACGCCTACCGTCTGGGGCCGGCCCCACTGACATCACTAGTGATGTCAGTGGGAGTGATTTTGGCTCTGATAGAGCCAAAAGCACTCCTGGGCTTGCGGCAGCGAGACCCTACCGCAGGGTCTCGTTGCAAGCCCGATGGTCGCGACGGTCTTGACCATCGCGACCATCATCATGTGCGCTCGCTATAGCTGTGGGTGGTAACCCACAGCTATGCGAGCGTCCATGAGGCCGCTCCAAGTTGAGGGAGGAGGGCCCTTATTCAGAGCGAGCGCTCTGGTCAGAGCGTCCGGCTCTGAATCAGGCCCACTAAACGGAAAAGCATCAATGGCTTGGACCATCGGTGGGTGGCACAATTGTAGACATGATTGTGGCTGGCCAATGAGAAAATGAGGTGCAGCTAAGGGAGGGTCAGGCTAAGAGATGTGCCACAGGAAGGAAATTAAACCCATCGCTACCAAAACTCGGTTATCGATTGAAGAGAAGCAGTGGAAATCTGCCATCAGTAGCAAAACACTGACCATCGATGTTTGAGAAACATCATTCAACGATGTCCATGCCTATTTAGAAGACACGGCCACAGATACAAGATTCTCACCTCACCTCCTGGCCTCCAACTTTCTCACGAGCAGGACCCTCCTCCCCTTACTCATAAGATCGTCTACTCCTAACTCCCCACACGGACACCTAACACTTGGTTGCTGATGTCCTGCTGCTAATTTGTACTGTAAGACGCTGTTTTCTTGTGTGCTCACTTGCTTATGTACTTTGTGAGGTGCTGCGGAACCCTTGTGGCGCTATATAAATAATGTATAATAATAACTGGCTCCACCTCATTAATTACAGCCACCTGGACTCTGCAGTAGCCGACTGTAGGAAGCAGCACAGGGTCTCATTCAGTCTATGTAGATGGTTGAACAATTTTTTGCTTCTGTGCTTACGTACTAAGGGCCTGATTCAGAGCCGGACGCTATTTGCGGTCGTTCGTCCAGAAAATAGGGGTGGCTATTCAAATGAACCGTTCGCTCTTTGCGATCTGTTCACGCCTCTATGTCTGAACGAGCGAACAAAACTTGCGGTCGTTTTATGAAAAAATACGCCCCCTGGCCGCTCGCATCCTACGTCATGTCCGCTATTTATTAGATTAATCGAGTACATCGACCAGCGTATGAACTGCTCGCTATTCTTGGGGTTGGGTTTTGCTACCACAATCTTGCGAGCAGTTCTGGCTATAAAATAACCCAGTGACGTGGTCAATGACGCTGCTGTATTAATTATGCACACCCATAAAACGCCCGTTTTGACCTTTAAGCACGCCTGCGTTCGGATCTCCACTCCCCGTTTTCAAACACCTTCCCCTGTTACCACCCACATAGGCCTCCTCCTGTCACTCAAAATAGCAGGCATTCGCTATTTAGCGAACAAACGATTTTCGGCCGCACTGACTGGTTCGCGCAGTTGGGCAAACATCGCTCGGAACGAACGAGCGGCCGCTTACGAGCGGCTCTGAATCAGGCCCTAAGTCCGGAATGCCCTTACTGCGTTCGCAAGAACTCAAGTGTCCAATGTCATTCGCAACTGCATACAGTGGGCCTGATTCAGCAAGGAACGTAGATGCTAATACGCACGCAACCGGTCGATGTTTGTGCTCCGCGCATGCATCGCAGTGAGCGTGCGCGAACTACCAATTGCGATGGGATCTGCGATTGCTGAGGCTACGCAGACCCAGAGCACAGTAATTGACAAGAATTTCCGTTTGTGGGTGGTGACGGGCAAGGTGGTCGGGCGAATGCAGGCGTGCCGGTGCGTTTCAATGCCGTTGCAGAGGCGTGCATAAATTAGTCACTGCATGGCTATAGGCAGCCAAAGCACTGATAGCGTGCGTGGATGGTAGCAATTTCTGAGTAAGGTCAGGGCTTGGGCAAGTGTGCATATGGATCCGATGTTACCGATGGTTTTGCTATGTTCCCCTAGTATACGGATGTGAGTAAGTGGAAGTGGGCGTCCTTATGTTAGGATGCGATCGCAATATGAATGCAAATATATACATATCACCGCTTATATTAGCAACTGCGCTGCGTGACAGCCAGCGTACCCGGAAACAGGGACGTGTCCGTATTGTTTTCTGGGAGTGGCAAGGCCAGGGGCTGCGTCCATGGACGCAGTTTCCTGACCTCGCAAGCCGGCCAGCCTAAGTAAGCTGAGGTGGCTGGTAGAGCGTCGATATCCACCATTGCGACCGATGTTTGCCCTGGCTATCCCAGCCTGCGACCTCGGTCGCAGTGCTGGGATCACAAATGCAGCAGGGGGTGCCAAAAACACCTCATGCTGCATTTGAATATTTGCAAGGATGGTATTGCAAAGCTGCTTGCGTGCATCTTTGCAATTCCATCCAGTACTGAATCAGGCCCTGAGTTATTACTACTGTGCAGTGCGCATGATGATTGGGAACAATAAACTGTGCATATTATACCTTATCATTGGAAATCCAAATATATTGCTCTCTGGAATCAGGAAAGAACAGCATTCAATGCTAAGCTTATTGCTATTAGTAATTGCTGATTACAAATGCATGCAAGTTATAGGTCAGTGAACGTCCAGCAACAGAACTTTGTGAGCACTTTAGATTAAATACTGAGTTTTAAGGTTTTTGCTAGATCTGCTGAGTAATTACTTGTGTTGCTATTACTGTAGATCCGTGATAATGTGATTAAATTATAGGATATTGAGACAACAGAGAAATCGCCCTTTTCCTAGTTATAGCTAACGAGGCGCTGCAGCAGCAAACATAAAGCCAGTTTAACTATTGGAAAGAATAATTGCCCATTGCCTATTCACACCTGTATTGCTAACTACTGTGCTGAAATTGCTATATTCCATTTTATGCTGTAATCTCTTGTCACCTGTATAGTGATCATTATTTTCTTAGTGAACTGCCCTGAATCTACGTCCAGCTACGCCCTTTTCATAAATGTACTTGAATATTCTATTTACCAACGCCGTCAACTTATGTCATGCTACTGTGTGTGTGGGACTAGCCTCTCTGCTACAGCCTGAGGTGGATAAAGCTTGTAGAGTCATTACCAAGGCCATCATGTTATGTCATGTTACTGTGTGTATGGGACTAGCCTCTCTGCTACAGCCTGAGGTGGATAAAGCTTGTAGAGTCATTACCAAGGCCATCATGTTATGTCATGTTACTGTGTGTATGGGACTAGCCTCTCTGCTACAGCCTGAGGTGGATAAAGCTTGTAGAGTCATTACCAAGGCCATCATGCTATGTCATGTTACTGTGTGTTACTGTGTGTGTGGGACTAGCCTCTCTGCTACAGCCTGAGGTGGATAAAGCTTTGGAGTCCTTACCATGATTGTCTCGTTATGTCATGTTACTGTGTGTTACTGTGTATGGGACTAGCCTCTCTGCTACAGCCTGAGGTGGATAAAGCTTGTGGAGTCATTACCATGATTGTCTCGTTATGTCATGTTACTGTTTGTATGGGGCTAGCCTCTTTGCTACAGCCTCATGGAGTCATTACCAAAGGAAAAGAAAGATCCGCTGGAGCTGATATCTCAGCTGTAAGGTACTATCTACACTTAGCATATCTGTGCGTACTACAACACCCAGGTCACCACAAATACCCTTAAAGATACATTCCAAAATCACCACAACAAGGAATGCTCTTTTTTTTTTTTTTTTTGTCAGGGTGGGCTGGCTATGTATAACTAAATGGACCTCTTAGCCTTGACCAAAATATCTCCACTGATTCCAAAATCCCGTTAGGACACACCTAAACTGTTGAAATGTTCAGTTCACTACTGCGCTGTCTCCATATTTCTCCCATAACTGAACATTTCACTTTACCAAGATGGCCTCCATTTGGTCTTCTGCACATGCGCGGTGCCATCTTGTCAGTGTGTTAAAGCACCACAGTAATGGTGCATACACACAGTCAGATTTTTCTTCAGATCTGAATAACTATTTTAAAAAATCGCTCAATCGTTCATATCTGAAGGAAAATCTGACATATCTGACATGTCTGAACGATGAAAGATGAACGATGCGCGTTCCCGATGGTCAGATAACGATATCTGACATCTGATGTGTTTGCAGTCAGATTTGGACCATTCCATTCATTTTAATGCAGTCAAAAATCGTTCGTAGTTCAAATCAAAAATCGTTGGTCAAGTCGTTCATCAAATCGTTCAATCATTCATCTGACAAATCTGACAAATCTGACTGTGTGAATGCACCTTTAAACACGGACGTGTTCCACTTAGCTTGAGAGACATATCATATATATGTATACATATATCAAACAGATATCCTACATATTCCTGCACTGCTACCTGTATGTCCCACTCCATCCAGATCCACTGAGTGTATAACAGTGAGTACGTCTGTACAAACTCCACAGCTACACTTCAATAAACCAAACGCCTGGTTAAGTCCTAAGGCTGCCTGCTGTATTTGGATTCGGCTGGTGTCTACTATTATAACCTGCATCCCACCACAAACAGTACACACATATCAACATAAACACTGAATGTTATCACAGCTGTCCACGCTGTTCTTCCTAGATCTATTGCAGCATTACAATTTATTGTATCTATGGTTTTCTTTATAAGGGTGACGGAGTGGAAAGAGATGAAGTATAAATGGGGTCGGATCCTCCTGCTGCACCTGGCGTCCTTTCTAAGTAGGCTGCTGTTTGCTCCTTGACATTAATCACTTTGGGATGAGACCACCCTCCTCTAGCTGCAGGGGGAGCCGTCAATGTGCACTCGGGGAAATCTCTCTGCTCACAGCTTTATTTGCCTAGTACAAATATAACAGCCAGAGATAATGTTGCGAAACGCACATTCTCGTCTGTGACACCACGGCGGTGTACAACCATGCACAAAGGTGACCTGTGGCCCCCCGAGCGCAGCTTGTCACGGCACAGTCCACGCCATCCAAAGAGCGATACATCTGCTAGTTACAGGAAACAACCGCTTAGTTTAAAAGTCATCCATGTCACTCTGCTGTGCCCGTCACTGGTGGCACAGCCATTGTTGCTCGTTTCATCTCACCAAAGTAATGTGCTCATTAAAAAAGAAATAAACAAAACGATGAGAACTAATCTCCCCAATAATAACTATTTAGTAAAACTAAATATACTGTATATATGCTGTAGTCACAGACCAGGACAGCTAAGAGCCTGATTCTGAGCTGCACGCTGCTGCGACCCCTATAGCGCCTTTTGCCCTAGTTTCGCCTGTGACTATGGGCCTCATTCAGGGTTGCACGCTTTAGCAACAGCCTTTGCATCTTTCTACGCAGCAGCTGTGCTAAAATGCTAATGCTGCAGGATGCGGATTGTCTAAATCAGGGGTCTTAAACCTTTGGCCCTCCAGCTGCTGTGGAACTACACATCCCAGCATGCCCTACCACCGTTTTGATATAACAGCATGCTAAAACTGTGGCAGGGCATCCTGGGATCTGTAGTTCCACAGCAGCTGGAGGGCCAAAGGTTGAAGACCCATGGTCTAAATCAGGGGTCTTCAACCTTGGACCTCCAGCTGCTGTGGAACTACACATCCCAGCATGCACTGCCATAGTTTTAGCATGCTGTTATATCAAAAAGGTGGCAGTGCTTGCTGGGATGTGTAGTTCCACAGCAGCTGGAGGGCCAAGGTTGAAGACCCCTGGTCTAAATAGGCCCCTCCTGTCGGCTTCTGTGATACGCTGCGTCGCCAGAAGACGCAACAGATTGCTTTCGTGACCATCTGACAATCTGCTTCGTGGGATAGTAGAAAAGATGCAGACCCTGGCCTCGGCTACGCCTGGAAAACAGGGCCAACGCGCCCCCATTTTCAAGAACGCAGCCCGTCACCGTCCAGTGAGAGCCGCAGCATGTCAATCAGGCGTCGCATCCTCAAATCAGCACTTGCGCAGTGCGGATCCGGCTAATGCGCAGATCGCCAAGCATCGGAGTTGTACGCAAAGCATCGGGTTTGCGTACAACTCTGAATGAGGCCCTATATACTAAAGCTGGAATCAGCCCTTCCCCTGGTATACAACCGTGGATCAGAATTTTCGAGGACTGGGACGCCCTCTTTGACGTCTGTAGATGCTGTAATACTTTTAAATTGCGCTCTTAGGCCCTCATTCAGAGCCGCACGTTAACAACAGTACGCTCGTTGCGTTCCGATGTTGACTAACCGCGCATGCGTCGGTGTTACACTGCGCATGTGCGTACGGCAGATTGCGAGTTTTTTTTCTCTCGTTCCTAAAATAGCGTACAGGAAGTGACTGTCAAATGTGATTGACAGAACAGGGCGTTTTTGGGTGTTGACGGGGGTGGAGATGAAAAAACGCAGGCGTGGCGAGGCGTTTTTGGGGCGTACATACATTAGCAGATGCGAACGTCAAATGTGTTCGGACCGTCTCATACGTCACTGGAACATCCGCTTTCCCTTCAAAATGCTCGCACAGCTTAGGGTCAGGATTACTCGACCACATTGGCGATGGCCTTCTCCTCCGTCCCGGGACTCAAGGATGGTGCTGCGATTAATCGCGGCTGGTCAGTAAAGTAATTAGTGTTGGATTGAAAACCGGCTTGGTATGTGTTTGGAAAGCAGTTTATTGGGATAGCACAAAAGCGTACGCAGGTGGAAATCAGAGCTGCTAATGTCATGATTACACAATCAATTAGCGTACATTTTTGGGGTTTTATTTTGGCCACAATTTGTTGGTTATGGCCTATTGTAACAATAATGTCATCATGTTTTAATTAGCTCCCCTTTTTTTTGGTTTACTGTTGAATTTGCATCGCTATGTGATTTTTTAAACGTTCCTTAAAGAGGCCTTTTTTTTTTTTTAAGAGGGTCAGTTTTTGCCTTTAGGGCCAGGATTAAATGTAACCCATTTGTACAATAATGTCACAATACAATCTCATTTTTTTGTTTTTAATTTATTGTTTAAACACAAACAAATTGGCCTAATATTTTGTTGCCTTTTTTTGTGGCAAAGATATTTGTTCAAAAAAAAAAAAACCATAACTGCTAACATAAGCGTAAATACAAAATTTTAAAACATTTCACAAGAAAGGAGAGGGAAGTTTTGACCAGAAAGGAATATGAGCCAAGCACAGAAGGAGTGTGGGAAAAGTCGCCATTGCTGTCACCGTTTTCTCGCCCGTTTGGCTGGGTGAGGGTGGGCGCCAGACCGGGTCCGGGATGCCATCGGGCTGGCCTGTCCAGAGGCAGATGTTGTGGCCTCTGGACTAGGCACAGGGCTAGGCACATTTGGAGGATTGGCTGATGTTGTGCCAGAGGTGGAGGATCCGGATGTTCCGGCAGGAAGGGAGGTCGGCTCCACCATGTGCTGGCGAACGAGCTGCTCCAGGGCATCGGCGATGCGGATGTTGGCCCTGGTATTTTCCGCCAGGGCCTGACCAATGGTCACGTTGGCCGCAGCATTTTGCTCCAGGGCCTCAGCCACCCGTATCAGACTGGCGTCCATCCTCTGCAGAATCTCCGTATGGCAATCCGATTTAAAATTGAGTTCTGTGAGGAGGCCCACTGCCTGCGAGGGGGCACGCCCTGGACTGGCTTCTGCAGGGTCCTCAGCCGGATGTACTGGTTCCTCCCCTTCAGAGCCAGCAGAAATTCTGCGGCCAAGGCTCCCCTCTGGAGCAGACTCATCCGCCTCTGTCTCTGTTAGGAAAATTGCGAAAAGACTCACATTAGAATCTACATATTGGCACAATAGCATTTCAGAGTTGGTGACATCACAAGACTTACCTTGGCCAACATGAGGAGCCGCAAAGTCTGGCATGTCCGTATCCATGTTGGACACGCCAAACACCTCCACAGCCTGCACACACCCCTGTGCCAGCTCTTCTAAGTCTGTCAACTCCAATGACACAGGGGTGGGACCCCCACCTGTCCCCCTTGCATGCCTAGCCCTGTCGGCAAGTTTTTGCTTGAGACGATATTTGAAGTCTGCCCATCTGTGGAATGAAATTGGACCCATTATCCTTTTTTTTACAATGGGGTTTGTTTATAGGATGGGAAAGTGTTTACTTACCGCCGTTTGACATCCCGGGCTAGAAGGACATAATCACCCACCCTATTGACAGCAACGGCGACCTCCTCCCACATTCTCCACTTCTGGCTTTGGCTCATATTCCTGGCTGCCTGGGGCAGGATGTCAACGCACTTCTGGATCAAAACCTCCATCTCCTTGCTTGTGAAATGTGGCTGCCTTTTTTTTTTGGCAGCTTTGGCGGGTTGACTGGGGCCAGCAGTCTCTTCCATGTCATCCTCCTCACCTATTTGGGTAAATATGCAGATTTAGCCACTTCACAACTTGACCAATATATTTGTTTTAAAATAATCATGGAGACAAAATGCATGAAGGCCTTACCGCCGGATTTTTGGCCATTGTTTCCCTGGTCTGAAGCCATGTCTCTGCTTCCAGAATGAAATCAACCAGAAATTCAATGTGATTTCGTGACGTATTTATACATGCGTCCTTTGTTTGCGGCCGCATCATTGATTGTGCGTCCCTATGATTCATCCTTAATTTGTGCGGGAAAATAAACACTATTTATGGCTTGGTGTGTGTGGAGTCGAGGTTGGGTTGTTGGATTGTTGGCGGTTAAGTTGTTTGGATTTGGTTGTTTGCGGTTGGAGGATTTGGCAGAGTTGGTTTTTTGTTTGGTTTTGCTACAGTTGTTTTGGTTTTCCGTTCGCATTTTTGTGCTTTTTTCCACATCCTTTCCTGATTTGGTAAGTTTTGTGCAGTCTAATTTGTGGCCAATTGGTGTCTACTTCTGTTTTTTGGTTAGCTAATTTTTTTTAACACTAATTTCATCTTTTTTAGTTTGTTTTGGCTTTCGGACCCAAAGACCTTTTTTTTGGAAATCTTATATATTCGAGTTGGGTAAGTCCATTTTTTGTCTTGCATTTGCGAACTAATTAACGCATTTTTGACTGTTGGTGTAGTGACTTGCATTTGCGAATTAATTACCGCATTTTTGACTGTTGGAATAGTGACTTGCATTTGCGAATTAATTACCGCATTTTTGACTGTTGGTGTAGTGACTTGCATTTGCGAATTAATTACCGCATTTTTGACTGTTGGTGTAGTGACTTGCATTTGCGAATTAATTACCGCATTTTTGACTGTTGGTGTAGTGACTTGCATTTGCGAATTAATTAACGCATTTTTGACTGTTGGTGTAGTGACTTGCATTTGCGAACTAATTAACGCATTTTTGGCGGCTTATTCATCATGTAAACCAGTTTTGCTTTTCCCTTTTCCATTTTTGGGGTCCATTTGAACCCTATTTGACGTACGGTGTGCAATGTCGTTTTCATCGATGGCCAAATGTGTGTTTCGCCTATTTTATGTGTTGGCTTGCAACAATTTGCAAAACAAAAATTCACCCTCTAAATTTTTGATGTCTCATTTTTGGCTTTTTTACAGTTTATACGTATCATGACAATACCCCGGCATGTAAGCAGCTATGGATGGTATCAGAAAGCTAAGTTGTTTTTTGTTACTTTTGGGGTGGCTCAAAAGCCTTACATTGTAAACTTTGAATTTCAGGTAGATCTGGGGCGAATTGTTCTGGCCCTGCTCCCGGAAGACGACCAACCTCAAACTCGTCCCAGGCGTAGGCATCGTAGGCATGCAAGGCCCCAGATATTTCGAACACGTGTCACCCTTTTTGGAATGCCCGATGATGAGGTTTTAAGACGCTACCGTCTACCTCCCAAAATCATCATAGACACTCTCTCATTAATAGAAAGTGATCTTGAGCGGCAAATTGACAGTCCAACAGCAATACCACCACTGACGCAATTTATGGCGGTGTTACATTTCTGTGCCTCAGGATCGTTTCAAACAACGGTGGGAATAGTGACGGGCATCTCCCAATCCTCCTTTTCCCGGATCCTGAGGGCAGTGATGGAGGCACTTTTCAAGCACCTCCATCATTTTATTAAAATGCCTTTGGATATGGGTGCCCTTAGTGTGGCCAAGGCCAATTTTTACCAAATAGCTGGCTTCCCACACATCATAGGGGTTGTGGATGGTACTCACATACCACTTCAGCCTCCAGCACGGCTGGAGGCAATATTTAGAAACCGTAAACACTATCACTCCCTGAATGTAATGGTGGTATGTGATGCCTCCCTCCAGATCCTGTCCCTGAATGCTAAATTACCCGGAAGTGCTCATGACTCCTTCGTCATCCGGCAATCAGGGATATGGCAGAAATTAACCAACCTACAAGCTGGTGATGCGTGGCTTCTGGGTAAGTGGAGACCTTTAGTACATAACAATGTTAAGCTTGATACACAGTGTTCCTGATGTGGTCTATTTTTGTTCACAGGAGACAGTGGATACCCTTGCATGTCCTGGCTGCTCACTCCTTATTTGGCTCCCACACCAGGGCCACAAAGTGCGTATAATTCCGCACTTACAGCCACCAGGCAAGTGGTGGAGCGCTGTATCGGCCTTTTAAAAGGCCGATTCAGATGCCTCCACCGCTCTGGTGGCGAGCTCATGTATGTGCCGGATATGGTGTCTAAAATTGTGGTCCTGTGTGGGATATTTCACAACATTGCCATAAGGAGTGGTGTCCCAATGCAGCCAGAGGATGCCTTACCTGAGGATGGCCCCCCCCGAGGTTGGTCGAAGGTCAGTATGTGGGGGGGCCATACGCGATGATGTGGTGGCCAGATTTTTTAGGCAAGTTTGAACAAAACTCCAGTGTTTATACCTAATGTGTTTGTGTTTGTTTGCGAACATCTAATTTTTTTTTTTTTTTCTCACCATCTTCTGTTTGTTCACATAATCTTTGGCACTCCAACGCTCACTACTTCCTGCTACCCTTACCAAACCTGGATCTGGTCCTTTTGGGCATATATTCTGGAACCCATATCGCAACGCCATGTTTGTGGAATCATGTTGGCATGGTCCTTCGTCAACCAGTTCTTGATTTTTTGTTTTTATTTAATTATTTCTTGGTATGTGTTGTATTTGAATTTATCACTGTGTTCTTTTTTTGGGAGTGACCACTTTGTTTTCTCTGTTATGTTGTGAATAAATGTTTGGAGAGTGAAATGGTCTTCCTTTTTTGGGACGTTAACAGCAAGTGTAACCAGGTTAACACAAGTTACATTTGACTAAGGGGTAAACCAGTACTGACGCCAGTTGAGCTAAACTGAAATATGTTTTCAGCTTCCCAATCCACACCAAAAGGAAGCCTGGCCCAACCTTGGGATTTGTAAGATTGGCCTAAGCAGCTTGCGCACCAAGTAGGAACCTGGAAAATGTAGAAATATGTAATTGACACTACACCCAAAAAGGGAAATGACATTGTTACTGTTATGTGTTTCTTGTGTCTGTTTGACATACAAAGACAAAACACAATCTAACTTTTAAAAAAGGGAAATCCTTGCAGGAACAGTCTACTTATGTCATGCTAAACTATCTTGGTTTGGGTTTTTAAAAATGAGCCACAACGTATATTTGTCTTAATAAATGTAATTGGAAAATATAACAAAAATAAAAAAACTACTGCCGAAGGAGGCCAGACAGCCGGTCGAGGGCCACCAGAATGCCGATGACATGTTGGCGCATCTGCCCCACAACATCCGCCACCTCTTGCCGACGCCTCTGTTCCTCTGTGGGTGAGAAAAGTGTGTGGGTTAATACAACAATAGGGAATCCACATTAAAAAAAAAAACACAACCAAATCACTCCTAAACCCAAACCAAAAAAAAAAAAGGGGGGGCTGGCAAAAATACAAGGCCTAGGTACAAATTCCCACAGGTATGATATGTGTATGTTTAAATCACCAGGAAGAGGTAAAGGCAAACCTTCACAATCACCAAAAGTCAAGCCACAAAAACACGAAGAAAGGCACGACACATGATTACATACAAACAGTTTGTGCTTTAAAAAAAAAAAAAAAAAAAACATACCGGGAGACAAAACGGGAGCTCCGGAAATACCTCCATGATCCTCCTCGGAGGATCCGTCATTACCCAAAGAATGGGGAGGAGTTATGATGGACTCCGGGGAGGGGGTAATTGGAAGAGGGGTGGGTGGAGGAGAGGGGGAAGTGGGACGGAGGGGAAGGAGGCCCGACATTTCCGGGAGAGGGTCTGGGAAGGATGGGGAGGAGTGGGGAATAGGGGAAAGATTTGGGGTGGAGTGTTGGCTGGGGGTTGGGGATAGTGGCCGGGAACGCCGTCTGGACGGACGGTGACGGCGGAGTCTTGGCTGTCCCCCTAAAATATGTCAAAGAAATTGCGGTTAGTTTATGGACAAATCCGGGCAACCAAACTAAAAAAAAAAAAAAAAAAAAATAAGCCAAATAGCAGTAGAATGAATAAATCAGAAATAGAGGGGAAACATGCACACGCAGATATGAGTACAAATAATAAATAGAACAGACAGGAAAACATGCACACGCAGATATGAGTACAAATAATAAATAGAACAGACAGGAAAACATGCACACGCAGATATGAGTACAAATAATAAATAGAACAGACAGGAAAACATGCACACGCAGATATGAGTACAAATAATAAATAGAACAGACAGGAAAACATGCACACGCAGATATGAGTAGAAATAATAAATAGAACAGACAGGAAAACATGCACACGCAGTTTGCCCCACAAACACAAACATTAAAACCACAATACATAACACTTACTTGCCAGGATCTGCATGCGAAAGCATGCCAGCAAGCGGGGCGTTCGCCGTTGCAGGTCGGACCACCTGCGCTCCAGCTGCCCGATGTTGCGGCGTGAGCCGAAGGACCGCAGGCGGGACCGTGCCTCCGCATACGCGGAGCGCTTCTGGCGGTTGGTCATGGGTTGAGGTTGGCTGGTGATCCGGCGATCCATGACCTCCGTAAGCACCAGCAGCTCGCGCCTGGTGAATGCGGAGGCTCTCATGATGGCAATGGTGTTTTTCTTAAAAATCATTTTTGATAAAGTGTGTAAAAATTTTCTGATTGGCTAATGTATTTTGGAAATTAACAGGAGCAATTTTATTGGTTAGTGTATGAGTCATGTGTTCGACAGGGCCATGTTTCTCATCATAATTAAAATACTAAACATCAAGACTTTACATTTTTTTTATGCAAAAAAAGAAAAGTTTTAAAAATATAAATATAGATCTTCATTAGAAAACATGGCTCCCAGAGCGAGGTATTTACACATACACAAGCAACATTTGAGATCCTTGGTGACGTTAGCTGCTCACAGTCATCAGATACTGGTGAGTTATGATAGGCTTGATGCAGTGACATGCGTAAGCAAATTTAAATAAAGAAATGAACCCAGGGAAATATGCGGGGATCCACAGCAATAGTACAATTGTTTAATTGTGGTTCACATGTTTTTTGAACAATAAAAGCGAATGTTTCATCCGTACGTATTCTGCGGGTAAACACAAACACGGACAAGAGTAAAGTTTCTTGCATTGTGTTGAAAAAAACAAACAATTAAGCTAATTGATACATTGATTGGCATGATACGATTGATGGAGGTAGGCAGAATAAAGGAGCAGGTAATCGACATCTGACAAGGCCACTTCCTGTTTATACTTGTGCGTGCGTTCCTTTCAAGCCATTTCGGGGATGTACGCTCGCTATTTCGTACGCTCGTTAGTTAGAGGAGGGGTCGTCAGAGTTTTGGGAGGCATTTTAGATGCGAACGAAAATACGAGCGAGCCATTGAATTTAAATATTTTTGTACGTACGCCTAACGTACGTGCGCCCGCTTGCGAGTGGGTCTGAATGAGGGCCTTAGTTTTAACCTACGGCAGGTGCTGATTTTCCATCTGAGTATGGCCTGTGCCTGTGCGCGCAACCAGTTCATAATACGGACCATCTCCAAGCAGCAGAATAGCCACCTCCCAGTCACCCCCAGGAACGGCCAGCACATTTCCAATACGTTTCTGACCCCATGCGTCGCAATCACTACTGAAGACATGTGCGCAGGTTCGAAAAGTCTTTGATCAAAAACGGGGATAACTTTTCACCATTGAATAGGTGTCGAAAAAAAGTGCAGAATTGGGTTTTAGGGGTGCAGGCTTAAAAAAAAATAGCCTGCACCCCTGGGAATGACATTTAAAAAAGAACTGTTTCAAAAAAAGATTTAAAAAAAAAAAATAGCGACACCCCAAAAAATTAATTTCAAAATTGGGGTGAAAAAAAAAAAAATGGGAAAAAATTGTTTAAAAATAGGGAAATAGATTCAGGGCTATTCTGCAAGTATGCGGCAGGTGTTTTCTAGAATAGATTTATAGCGGCAGGTGCACAATTGCAGAATTTTTAAAAACTTACTGCTGCGGCTATTTAAATCCCCGACTTTCAATTACAGGCTAAAACGAGGGTACCCATAGTGATCCCCCATGTTTTTACAACTATAGGGGGGTCCTACAATTTTTTTAAGGAAAAATTCGTAACTTTACGCAAATCCAACTTCGGAGTCTCCTGTTTTCGATAATTTCATATTGAATACGGGGATAAGCGGGCGCGCGCCCGATACTTTAACGCAGGTAAAAACTCCGATATGAAACGTAAACTTCGACAGCGAAATTTACGTTTCATATTGAATACCCCTTGAAGAGAGATGAGAGGAAGAAGGTGGAAGAGAGATGGGAAGGAGAGGGAAGAGTGAAATGTGAGGAAGAGGGTGAGATGAGAGAGAGAGAGATGGGAGGTAGAGGGGGTGAGACAGAGAGTGAAGAGGAGGAGATGCGAGTGAGAGATGGGTGGTAGAGGGGGTGAGACAGTGAGTGAGGAGGAGGAGATGTGAGTGAGAGATGGGTGGTAGAGGGGGTGAGGCAGGGAGCTAGGAGGAAGAGGGGGAGATGTGAGAGAGATGGGTGGTAGAGGGGGTGAGACAGGGAGCTAGGAGGAAGAGGGGGAGATGTGAGTGAGAAATGGGTGGTAGAGGGGGTGAGACAGGGAGCTAGGAGGAGGAAATGTGAGTGAGAGATGGGTGGTAGAGGGGGTGAGACAGGGAGCTAGGAGGAAGAGGGGGAGATGTGAGAGAGAGATGGGTGGTAGAGGGGGTGAGACAGGGAGCTAGGAGGAAGAGGGGGAGATGTGAGAGAGATGGGTGGTAGAGGGGGTGGCAGAGGGGGTGAGACAGGGAGCTAGGAGGAGGAGATGTGAGTGATGGGTGGTAGAGATGGGTGGTAGAGGGGGTGAGACAGGGAGCTAGGAGGAGGAGATGTGAGTGATGGGTGGTAGAGGGGGTGAGACAGGGAGCTAGGAGGAAGAGGGGGAGATGTGAGAGAGAGATGGGTGGTAGAGGGGGTGAGACAGGGAGCTAGGAGGAAGAGGGGGAGATGTGAGAGAGAGATGGGTGGTAGAGGGGGTGAGACAGAGCTAGGAGGAAGAGGGGGAGATGTGAGAGAGATGGGTGGTAGAGGGGGTGAGACAGGGAGCTTGGAGGAGGAGATGTGAATGAGAGATGGGTGGTAGAGGGGGTGAAACAGAGAGCTAGGAGGAAGAGGGGGAGATGTGAGAGAGAGATGGGTGGTAGAGGGGGTGAGACAGGGAGCTAGGAGGAAGAGGGGGAGATGTGAGAGAGATGGGTGGTAGAGGGGGTGAGAAAGGAGGCTTGGAGGAGGAGATGTGAGTGAGAGATTGGTGGTAGAGGGGGTGAGACAGAGAGCTAGGAGGAAGAGGGGGAGATGTGAGAGAGAGATGAGTGGTAGAGGGGGTGAGACAGGGAGCTAGGAGGAGATGTCAGTGAGAGATGGGTAGTAGAGGGGGTGAGACTAGGAGGAAGAGGGGGAGATGTGAGAGAGATGGGTGATAGAGGGGGTGAGACAGGGAGCTAGGAGGAGGAGATGTGAGTGAGTGATGGGTGGTAGAAGGGGTGAGACAGGGAGCTAGGAGGAAGAGGGGGAGATGTGAGAGAGATGGGTGGTAGAGAGGGTGAGACAGAGAGCTAGGAGGAAGAGGGGGAGATGTGAGAGAGAGATGGGTGGTAGAGGGGGTGAGACAGGGAGCTTGGAGGAGGAGATGTGAGTGAGAGATGGGTAGTAGAGGGGGTGAGACAGGGAGCTAGGAGGAAGAGGGGGAGATGTGAGAGAGATGGGTGGTAGAGGGGGTGAGACAGGGAGCTAGGAGGAGGAGATGTGAGTGAGTGATGGGTGGTAGAGGGGGTGAGACAGGGAGCTAGGAGGAGGAGATGTGAGTGAGAGATGGGTGGTAGAGGGGGTGAGACAGGGAGCTAGGAGGAGGAGATGTGAGAGAGAGATGGGAGGTAGAGGGGGTGAGACAGGGAGCTAGGAGGAGGAGATGTGAGAGAGAGATGGGTGGTAGAGGGGGTGAGACAGAGCTAGGAGGAAGAGGGGTCAAGAGAGAAGGAGAATGATGGGCATGTGGGGAGGGGGAAGAATGAAGTAAGAGGGGAGGGAGCAAGAGCGAGATGGAAGGAAGAGGGAAGAGAGAGATGGGAGGGAGATGGGAGAGAGAAAGATGGGAGGGAGGAAGAGGGGCAAAGAGAGAGCAAGGACGAAGAAGAGGAGAGCGAGAGAGAGAGAGGAAAAATAGGGGAGATAGAAAATAGATGGAGAGGGAGAAGCGAGGATAATGGAAAGATAGGAAAGAGAGAGATGGGAAGACGAGGGGTGAGAGGGGGAGAAAGGAAGAAGAGGTGGAGAGAGAGATGAAAGGAAGAGAGGGAGAAAGAGAGATGTGAGGAAAAGGAGGGAGATAGAAAGGGAGATGGGAGGAAGAGGGGGTGACACAGGGAGATGGAAGGAAGAGGGGGTGAGACAGGGAGATGGGAGGAAGAGGGGGTGAGACAGGGAGATGGGAGGAAGAGGGGGAGAGACAGGGAGAAGGGAGGAAGACGGGGTGAGACAGGGAGATGAGAGGAAGAGGGGGTGAGACAGTGAGATGGGAGGAAGAGGGGGTGAGACAGGGAGATGGGAGGAAGAGGGGGGTGAGACAGGGAGATGAGAGGAAGAGGGGTGAGACAGGGAGATGGGAGGAAGAGGAGGGTGAGACAGGGAGATGAGAGGAAGAGGGGGTGAGACAGGGAGATGGGAGGAAGAGGGGGTGAGACAGGGAGATGGGAGGAAGAGGGGGTGAGAGGGAAATGGGAGGAATAGGGTGTGAGACAGGGAGATGGGAGGAAGAGGGGGTGAGAGGGGGATGGGAGGAAGAGGGGGTGAGACAGGGAGTTGGGAGGAAGAGGGGGTGAGACAGGGAGATGGGAGGAAGAGGGGGTGAGACAGGGAGATGGGAGGAAGAGGGGGTGAGATAGGGAGATGGGAGGAAGAGGGGGTGAGACAGGGAGATGGGAGGAAGAGGGGGTGAGACAGGGAGATGGGAGGAAGAGGGGGTGAGACAGGGAGATGGGAGGAAGAGGGGATGAGACAGGGAGATGGGGGAAGAGGGGGTGAGACAGGGAGATGGGAGGAAGAGGGGATGAGACAGGGAGATGGGAGGAATAGGGTGTGAGACAGGGAGATGGGAGGAAGAGGGGGTGAGAGGGGGATGGGAGGAAGAGGGGGTGAGACAGGGAGATGGGAGGAAGAGGGGGTGAGACAGGGGGATGGGAGGAAGAGGGGGTGAGACAGGGGGATGGGAGGAAGAGGGGGTGAGACAGGGAGATGGGAGGAAGAGAGGGTGAGACAGGGAGATGGGAGGAAGAGGGGGTGAGACAGGGAGATGGGAGGAAGAGGGGGTGAGACAGGGAGATGAGAGGAAGAGGGGGTGAGACAGGGATGGGAGAAAGAGGGGGGTGAGACGGGAGATGGGAGGAAAAGGGGGTGAGACAGGGAGATGGGAGGAAGAGGGGGTGAGACAGGGAGATGAGAGGAAGAGGGGGTGAGACAAGGAGATGGGAGGAAGAGGGGGTGAGACAGGGGGATGGGAGGAAGAGGGGGTGAGAGGGGGATGGGAGGAAGAGGGGGTGAGACAGGGAGATGGGAGGAAGAGGGGGTGAGACAGGGAGATGGGAGGAAGAGGGGGTGAGACAGGGAGATGGGAGGAAGAGGGAGTGAGACAGGGAGATGGGAGGAAGAGGGGGTGAGACAGGGAGCTGGACGGAAGAGGGGGTGAGACAGGGAGATGGGAGGAAGAGGGGGTGAGACAGGGTGATGGGAGGAAGATTGGGTGAGACAGGGAGATGTGAGGAAGAGGGGGTGAGACAGTGCAGGCTGCCTCTGCTATTAGTGCCACCATATAAGTGATATCTCTGTTGCTCTAGGCAGCGCAGAGACTCACAATACAGGCATCTAATGAGAGAGCAGGAGAGAAGATAAAGGCAGTACCTGTAAAAAGAATGCTCTCATACGGGTGTTAGGTGAAGGGGTCCTCGGTGCGCACTGGGATCCTCCAGCTGACAAGTCGACGCGCGTTTCGCCGGAAGCGGGCTTTCTCAAGGACGCTGTCTCCGTCTTGTGTGCAAGCCGGATGTAAATAGTGCCGGCCATCATATGATTGGTAACATTATGTGATTGACATTACTAAGAAGCCAATCGGAAATAAAGTAGGCGGGGACAAATGTCGTCCCTATGGTAACATATAGAACAATAACACGTCATTGTAAAGCATAGGTGCCATAGCGTTTGAGGAGAAAAACATGATAAGTATAATCAGATATTCCAGAAAAAAGGCCAAAGCGGAGTCAAAGTAGGCGGGGACAAGTACCGTTCCTATGGTAACAGATAGGACGATAATATGCCAATACAGAACTTGAATGTCAATTCATTTAAGGAGATAGACATGATAGTAAAGAAAACAAAACAGAGTTTCCAGAATCAAAACATTAAGCATATATATATATATATATATATATATATATATATATAGGTGAAACAATATATAAATAAAAGGCTTAATCTTATGCGTAAATCGTATACTAATAATGCCGGCCACCATGTCGTTGATACTATTATGTATCTAAAACTCACAAGACGGAGACAGCGTCCTTGAGAAAGCCCGCTTCCGGCAAAACGCGCGTCGGCTTGTCAGCTGGGGGATCCCAGTGCGCACTGAGGACCCCTTCACCAAACACCCGTATGAGAGCATTCTTTTTACAGGTACTGCCTTTATCTTCTCTCCTGCTCTCTCATTAGATGCCTGTATTGTGAGTCTCTGCGCTGCCTAGAGCAACAGAGATATCACTTATATGGTGGCACTAATAGCAGAGGCAGCCTGCACTGTTTCTATGTATGCCATGTGACAGTGAAACTCATTCCACATCCTCTGATTTTCATGACGTGGAACAGCAGCATCTGACCTATAAGAGCATACACTCTGCCATTCAAACCTATTACATACTATCTGCCATATGCTCTCCTACATTTAATAGAGGGACGCCTCTTTATATATTATATACCAGACCCTTGACAATACTGGGTGAACATTTGGGTGCTTTTTAATTATGTCATGTTTTGTTTATTATTTTATGTCATATATGTTATGTTGTGTCATATTTTCGCCTTATCTATGAGAATGTATCTCCTAATGTAGAGTACTATTATCTGTGTTGCAATATTGAATTTCAAGAGCTATTTCTTGAAATATGTTATTCTATATTTGAACTATTACATGTACGTGTTTTTGAATACACATGTATGGTTATAGAATGCTGTGCCATTGGTGATCATTAATGACCCACATTACTTTAGAATTGAGGTGGGACACTTTAGATCAAGTGGTTTCCTGATTGACCAGTTCCTATGACCATATGCATCTAGGACTCATTGATGTGGTTACCATATTGGTGTTATCAGCTTTACTGTGCAACACGATTTTGATAAATTTTCTGCTTCTTGGCTGTCTCTATTCTACTTTGATAGTTGTTATGTGCTTGTCGCTTGACACTTGCTTATGGATTTTTGATTGATTTTAATAATATTAATTAAGTGATATTTTATATTAGCTCTTTATCTATACAGTTCTCCCTACTGTTCTAATTTTTTAATTTCACGTTTGGGGCGTGCCTCATTTCAATGGGATCCTGCTTTCTCTTTTTTCTTTCAACCATATTATTACCCCAGGGAGCACCCCCTGACTACTTTATATCCCTATTGTAAATTAACCTATAATTGTTACACTCCTGTGCGATTGTTCTTTCTCTTCCCCCTTCTCCCCCCTTTTACACGACACCAGTAACGTAGCAGATACACCCGTAATCGCACACAGAATATAACGCATTTGAAGGTAAAAAGTCAGGCGAAAGGACTCTTGGCACTACTGAGTCACACTATGGCATGGTGCATGGTGCTGTTTAACACGCAAGGAAGTAAGACGTATGTGGACACATCTGTACGTATCTTCATTTTGGCCAAAGCGACATCTCAGATTTATTCTCATTTTCAAATGCGTTACTTATAGAGCAACCGGTCTCCTACACACAGATGAGCGTATACATTTTGTGGGATCACCCAGTATCCTTGGAATGCAGGGCTAGAGCTCACCTGTTTGTCCCCCTTCACACACTTGCCTGGGGTTGGCACATGAACCCGTTTGGCGCCAACCCCATTTACCCTACATGTTTCCATATGCTGGCACGTGGAGCAGTACCCACCAAACTGGAAGAAAATTTAAATATTTGCTGCGTTTTCCTGGTTTACAGTGTCCAGCCGTCCCTGCAGCCAATCAAATATGTGCTGCGTCTTCCTGGTTTACAGTGTCCAGCCGTCCCTGCAGCCAATCAAATATGAGCTGTGTTTTCCTGGTTTACAGTGCCCAGCCATGCCTGCAGCCAATCAATGCGCTAGGAACTGCAGACATCACTGATTCTTACCTCCCAACAGTCCCCATTATGGCAAGAGTACAAATCGCTGTAACGTTTTGGAAAGCGGCATGGCCCTGTGAGAATGGAGTCGATGGAAACTTTGATAGATACGATGAGCCACGAGGTAGCATAGCACATAATTCAGGCACAGAAACAGACAAATCTCAGGTGCACAACTCCAAATTACTGATAATATATAAATGCAATAACATTTTGCAATCAATAGAGGTTTTTAGCATAATCATGGCCAAGGTTATGGGCCTACCCACCATATCCAGGTAACCTCTTTAGGGTAGGTCTCTAACATACTAGGGTTCAAATCCAGAGCGCAGGACACCCCCAAACTGACCCAGCTAAGCTGCCCCAGGGCACCGCCATAGTAAGAAAAGTGCAGTGTAAAGAGATAGTTAAGAGCAGCCACTGCTGCATATAAGGAATGAAAATAAAAAGGTGTACATGTATAATAAACAAACAGTGAAGGGTTAAAATGTGTTATAAAAGAAAAACGTGTTATAAGGCGGTGCCCTGAAACATATCAACTAAAGCAATCCAGGAGGACCCACGCCCCAAAAATGAACCAACGTTGCACTACAGTATATAACTTGTAGGACTTACCTAGAATTGTGCCGAATACCAGTGTGCATTACATTACCAGACTCCATGCTTTTAAACCAATAAGGAAGGGTGCTAATCCAGAATGGGGGTGTCTCCTTTCCCTCAGATGTGCAATAAAGCACATTAAATGGAGTATATGGGAAAGATTCCTGGACTACACAACCCTTGTGTTGTGCAGTCCAGGTAATCCTTCCCATATAGCGCACAATTCAGTCCGGTCAATAGCTCCTAGTGCAGAGTTTCCCAAACTCCGCCATTACAGTCCAGGTTTGAAGGATATCCATGATTGAGACCGGATGGGTAAAACAAATTGACTGACGTGCTACTTAAGTCACCCGTACTCAAACATGGAGTTTGGGAAACTCTGTCCTAGTGAACTGATGGATATTGGTTAAGCACACACCTTGGCTGCCTTCGCTACACGTAACTGGCAGTTCCGATCTAATTTACCTTTCATCTTTTCCGAATATGGGGAATGTTTACAAAAGGGAAAAAAAAAAGGAGGAAAAGGTTATCTCTCTATTTTTCTAGCGCCGTTTGAACATGAAATCAAATATCTGGTTACTACAAAAAAAACACAACACCCCATTGTGCATTCGCATGGGAACCGAAATCGTACCTTGCTGCTTCCATCTTCAAATACGGACTGGTGAACATTGCAAGCAAACAGGGAGTTGGGAAGATCATTGAAATCTGTGATGCCTTGAAAATCTTCTGTTAGGAATCCGGACAAGTCCTTGTTTCTGTGCAGCGGACAGAGCAGCAGGAACTGTCTCCCCCTGACAATGCAAGCAAAATAACTAAGGTCCCTCATCCCAGAGAAGCACGACTCTTCCCTCATCCCTGGAAAGGAGAAGAGAAACAGGGACCTCATGATCTCTGTCCAGCATACAAAATAAATGTAACACTGAAAGACAGAAGAGTTGACAATACAACAAACTTAACATGGTTAATGGTGATTTTATAGGGAAACACACAGGTCATGCGCGTTCTACTGTACCAGCTGCATAAAGTTCACAGCGAAGTGGTGCGGCCACTTCCATAGATCCCATGGCACAGGGCACCGCAGGGCAGGGCCATAACTAGGGTAGTGCGACATGTGCCATGGCACAGGGCACCACAGGGCAGGGGGTGCTGTTTGGGCCTGTCAATCTTCCTGTTTATTATCATTCTCACTTGTAACTTCCTCCTCTTTTATCCCCAGCATCTCCTGGCCTCTCCTATCATTTCCCTGGCCCTTCCCCAGGAGGCCATGGACAATTTTCAGGTGTCCCTTTTTAACAATGGGGGGGGCACCAATGCTCCCCCTGGCACAGGGCAACAAAAAGTCTAGTTACGTCTCTGCTGCTACCTGCAGCCGTTTTACAAGATTGCTGCTGTAGTTCTATAATACAGACCTGGAAAATAAACTTTGTTCAAGAAATGTAAACTGCAGCTGGGGACGGAGGGGGCAGGTGAGTAGGATGGCCAATCACAGTCTTCATTCAGCTCACACCTCCCCCCAAGTTTTTGTTCAGTGTAATAAGAGGAACAGAGGTGCCCCGAAAAACATTCAGCCGGAAAGACTTAATCAGGTATTGGGTGTATAGTGCACAGCTGTAGTACATCCATACTCACAGTTATGTGCACGAGTAACAGAGATGGAGCAGAGTATACAGCGGACCAGCCAGTCATGTATGTAGGCAGTTTTAGGATATGTTGGGTTCCCACGTGGAGTAGTACCCGTCCTTGTACCATTGCAACGCTCAAGCAGAATAACAAGATGGTGCCGCGCATGCGCAGACTTAGGAACGGCGGCCATCTTGGTAAAGTATGGATGCTTCAAGTAGGAAGCACCATGGAGTAAGCGCAGTAGCACACTCCAGGTCATGTTTTCAGGATTTCTATCTGTGAAAACAGGTGGAACAATAACTGATCCAGTAAAATAAGATTAACTCACCTGTGCATGATTAAATAAATTCTGAAAACATAACCTGTTGGGGTTACTTGAGGACTGTAATGGAGGACAGCAATACACAGCAAATGGTCGCTTCCTATATTAGTTTACTGTAAGCTGCACGCCAAAGACCAAACATCTTGCTAATAATATTAAGTGCCCATTGTGTGTCAGACGTCCTGCCTGTTAGCCAGTGACGTGCAGTGAGGTCAATGCCTGGGTAGGCACACATGGAGATGGGTCTGAGTGCTGGGAGCCTGTCTCACCCCCTACTCACTGTAACTCTCACATCACTACACTAAGCTTCAGTGTCCATTGATGCTTCTACAGTACCTGCATCACTGTGTCTTTTCTTGTTGCTGCTGCTGCTGCTGACTCAGCTCTGACATCTAAACACTGCAGGGCACTTCCTGGTCACATGACACATCCAAGGTGTCCATCAGTGCTCAAGGCACGCCCCCCCATATTCAGAGGCATGCCTCTATTAGCTCTCGTTCTGCCCGCAGTGTGGCCCTGCTCCCAGCTCTGCAAGCAGTGTCTGACTAGGGATGGCCATTGGTAGGGTGTCCATCGATGGATACCATTGATGGGCCCATCAGTGATAACCATCAATGGCATACAAACCATCTATGGTTAACCATCGATGGTTTGCACCCCCTAGACGGCCACCGCTGCCAGGCCTGCAGGCCAATCAAAAATAGGGGCAGGGTTAAGCTCTCTCCAGTACAGAGAAGAAAAAAAAAAAAAACATTGGTTCAATGTCATCCATCGATGGCAGAGAACCATTGGTTCTATGCCATTGATGGCAAAACTAGTTGACATCAGCCAGGGACCATGAATGTTTTTGAAAACATCGATGGCCATCCCTATGTCTGACTATACAGAAGCGAGGCTGAGATGTTGCTGCCTCATCTCTTGTCTCCCTGCAGTCACAGGGAGCTCCACAAAGCTGGTGAGTGTTAATTACAAAAATTATTACAATAAACAAAAAAAAGATGTTTATAAGTTATATATATCTCATTTGTATTATTCTAATTACCGGGGCCCGGTTCCGATGCCGCCCTCTTACTTGTCAGCTGCACAGCACATGCTGCTGTGTGCTGGGCTGCAGTGGGAGAGTGGTCACTGGTGCTGAGCGGCACCAGTACCCCCGGGCCGAGAGGGAGAGAGAGAGAACTGGTAATACTCTGATTGGCTACAGGATGACTCTAGCTCCGCCCAAATTACTTGACACAAAAACTTTGAAAAGAACAAACAGCCGCTCACATCACAGTGTAAAGTACTTGTAAGCACAGTCCTGTATGGAAAAAGCCATCTAGAAATACACGTATGCGGCAGGTGCAGCTCGCTTTCCATCTACCCATGCACGTTCATGCACAACAGAGGCGCCCTGGACCTTTCTAATCCTGGAGAATAACCCATATTTACACAGTGCACTGACCTCTGATACATGAATAGGGTTTAATTTTGACTAAAAGTTTTAACCTTATTAACATACCAGAGTGGTGCTGTGGAAATTCCTAGCGGTATTAAGTGTCTAAGCCCTGTTTTGTTAGCAAGGAAACAGTCACTGCCCAGATGAACCTGACACCTTAATGCCTGAAAGCCTCCTCAGCCCACACGTTGCCTGTAACATGTACAGCAACAACAACGCTATGGTTTACAATTATCAGAGACAGACAATGAGACAGATGAGAGAGAGAGAGAGAGAGAGAGAGAGAGGGGGGGGCAGAGAGAGAGAGAGAGAGAGAGAGAGAGATCAGTGGTGAAATACAAGCAGGGTCTCATTTATCACGTAGGCTTATAATGAGACTGGCTTACATCATAGGCAGCCTTCCCACAGCTTATTATGTGACCTAAATGTTATAGGAAAATAATGTTGGATGGATAAATAGACATCACTGGTTAAATGTAGGCAGTGTGTGATTTATCACCACAGTATGCTTATCATGTGACTAGCCTACATCATAAACAGTCTAAACAGTTCTGTACCAAGCAGTGACATCACTATATCATGGATAGGGGCCTATCCACAGGCAGATAAATCTGAACGATGAACGATTTATCGTTCAGTCGTTCAATTTATCTGCTAATGGATAGGCTCTGAACGATAAAACTGAGCATTCCCGCGGCCGACAAATTTGGTCTTTTGTCTCTCCAACATGTTGGTCAATTATCGTTTATCGCTGACTGATATTAGAAATATCTGTTGCGGTAAACGATGAACGATTTTTTTTTTAATGAGAATGAGTAGAAATGTAAAAAAAATATCCACTCCCAGAATGATGTCATGCAATATCGTTCGTCGTTTGCAAAAATCTGTCATGTACAGGACAGATATCTGTCACAGCTGCCCCAGGAATTTTAAAAAGATAAATCTTTTGTCTTTCAGAAAGATCTGCTAATGGATAGACCCATTAAGTGATGTCACTGCTTCGTACACAACTGTCATCTATCAGATGTATATACTATACTGATATATCTCACAGTGTAAGGTACGCTTATTTTACCCAAAAATATAAATTATATATGAGAATAATGTTAGATATATTAAGATAGATGTCAGTGATGAAATGCATGCAGTTTTGAGAGAGGGAGAGAGAATAGATAGATAGATAGATAGATAGATAGATAGATAGAAAGATAGATATGAAATAGATACATAGATGAGATAGATAGATATGAGATAGATAGATACATAGATATGAAATAGATACATAGATGAGATAGATAGATATGAGAGAGAGAGAGATAGATAGATAGATAGATAGATAGATAGATAGATAGATAGATAGATAGATAGATATGAGATAGATAGATAGATATGAGACAGATACATAGATGAGATAGATAGATATGAGATAGATAGATAGATAGATAGATATGAAATAGATACATAGATAGATAGATAGATATGAGACAGATACATAGATGAGATAGATAGATATGAGATAGATAGATAGATATGAAATAGATACATAGATAGATAGATAGATATGAGACAGATACATAGATGAGATAGATAGTTATGAGATAGATAGATACACAGATATGAAATAGATACATAGATGAGATAGATAGATATGAGAGAGATAGATAGATAGATAGATATGAGATAATATGAGATATGGTAAGAACTTACCCTTGTTATCTCTATTTCTACGAAGTCCATAGGGTTCCACAGGATACCTTGGGGTATAGGTGTGACGTCAGTCGCAGGGCACCAAAGAGTTAAGCTTTCAGCCTCCCAGGATGCACTAGGTCCCCCTCCTATACCCCGCCCCCGGGCCAAGGCACCTCAGTTAGTTACCAAGCCATAGGCCGGAGGAGGAGAAGGAAGAGAGAGAACAAAGATCTGGACACATACAAGAATCACATTCTCACCAGAGGGAGATGGAAAACCGGTGACCAGAGCAAAGCCCATCTGCAGCACAGGTGCGACAGGGCGGGAGTCCTGTGGAACCCTATGGACTTCGTAGAAATAGAGATAACAAGGGTAAGTTCTTACCATATCTCATATTTTCTACTTCAGGGTCCATAGGGTATCCACAGGATACCTTGGGGATGTCCCAAAGCAGTATCCTTTAAGGGTGGGGACGCTCCTGTGCAGAAAGGAGAATCCGCCGCCCGAAGGAAGCATCCTGAGAGGCGAAGGTGTCAAACCTGTAATACCTCACGAAGGTATGGACAGAAGACCACGTAGCAGCCTTGCAGATCTGAACTGCCGAGGCACCACGTCGAGCTGCCCACGAAGGACCCACAGACCTAGTGGAATGAGCCTTCAGAGAAGGAGGGACCGGTAGGCCTTCATGAAGATAAGCTTCAGAAATAGCCATACGGATCCAGGCTGCCAAAGTTTGCTTTGAAGCAGGCCAACCCTTTTTACAGAAGCCATAGAGGACAACAAAGCGTCCGACTTCCTAAACAAAGAAGTGCGGTCCACATAAGTCCTTAAGGCCCGCACAACATCCAAAGAGGCCTCACCCACGGAAAGACCCGGTGAGTTAAAGGCCGGAACAACTATTTCCTCGTTAACCTGAAACTGGGAAACAACTTTGGGAAGAAACTCGGGCCGAGTGCGGAGCACTGCCCTGTTCCCATGAAAAACCAAGAAAGGTGGTCTACAAGAAAGAGCCCCTAACTCAGAAACACGTCTGGCTGAAGCAACGGCCAGAAGGAAAACAGTCTTAGCTGTTAGCCATTTAATATCCACTGAGCCCAGTGGTTCAAACGGCGGTCCTTGGAGAGCCCTCAGGACCACAGCCAAATCCCAAGGCGCCACAGGTGGAACAAAGGGCGGCTGAATACGGAGAACACCTTGCATAAAGGTGCGCACATCCGGGATTGTAGCAATCCTACGGTGAAACCAGACAGATAGGGCCGAAACCTGTACCTTCAAAGAAGCAAGGCGAAGCCCATGATCTAGTCCCGCTTGCAGGAAGGCGAGAATCCGAGACAGACGAAACTCCCGCGGTGCATAACCTCTCGGTCGACACCACTGGAAGAACGTATGCCACACGCGATGGTATATCCTCGCGGAAGACGGTTTCCGAGCTCGTAACATGGTACGCACCACAGAGCTGGCAAACCCCCAGGACCTCAGCATGGCCGTCTCAACAGCCACGCCGCCAAAGACAGCCGAGTCAGGTCCGGGTGAAGACAAGGACCCTGAGACAGAAGGTCCGGTCGTAGCGGCAACCGCAGAGGACTGTCCACGGACAGACCCTGAAGGTCTGAGAACCAGTGCCGTCTGGGCCACGCGGGAGCTATCAACAGGAGCGTCCCTCCTTCCTGTTTGAATTTCCGGATTACCCGTGGAAGAAGGGTGACCGGAGGGAACAGGTATGCGAACCTGAACGTCCACCGGACGGACAGAGCATCCACCAGAGACGCCCCTTCGTCTCTTGTGCGAGACCCGTACACCGGCAACTTGTTGTTGTGCCGGGACGCCATGAGGTCGATTTCTGGAAGACCCCACCTGTCCACCAGTAGTTGAAAAACGTCCGGGTGCAGGGACCATTCCCCTGGATGAACGTCCTGGCGACTTAGAAAGTCCGCCTCCCAATTTAGCACTCCCGGGATGAAGACCGCTGATATGGCCGGAAGATTGCGCTCCGCCCAAACCAGGATCCGAGAGACCTCTACGAGAGCCGCCCGACTGCGAGTTCCTCCTTGCCTGTTTATGTAGGCCACGGTGGTAGCATTGTCCGACTGGACCTGCACCGGGAGACCCTGGAGAAACCGCTGTGCCTGCAGGAGAGCATTGAAGACCGCACGGAGTTCCAAGATATTTATTGGAAGCTCCGCTTCTGTCGGTGTCCACCTGCCCTGGAACAAGTGTGGACCCGAAACTGCTCCCCAGCCCAGAAGACTGGCGTCCGTTGTCAACAGGACCCAATTTGGAACCCAGAACGGACGTCCCTTGTTGAGGTGGGTCGTCTTTAACCACCACGCAAGGGACAGGCGAACCTCCGGGGTGAGCACAATCGTCTGGAACTTCAGAGACTGAGGCAGCCCGTTCCACTTGGACAGGATCAGGTGCTGCAGAGGTCTAGAGTGAAACTGGGCGTATTCCACCATGTCGAACACCGACACCATGGAGCCCAGTAACCTCATCGCCGAGTGTAAGGACACCCGGCGGCTGTGCAGACAACTGCGCACCCTTGACTGTAAAGCAGAGATCTTGTCCTCCGTCACGAAGATCCTTTGCTGTCCCGAGTCCAATAAGGCTCCAAGATGCAGAATCCTCCGAGACGGGATTAGAGTGGACTTCTGCCAGTTGATTAGCCAGCCATGCCGTTGCAGCAGTGCAATGGTCAGGTCCAAGTGGTGTAACAGGAGCTCTGGAGATCCTGCCACCAATAACAGGTCGTCCAAGTACGGCAACATGCGGACTCCTTGCAGCCGCAGAGAAGCCGCCATGACCGCCATAGCGTCCTGTATGTCCAACACCATGTAGTCCCCAGGTTCCAGCGCCAGAATGATGGACCGTAGGGTCTCCATCCGAAACTTCGGGACCCGCAAAGACTTGTTGAGTGCTTTGAGGTTGAGAATCGGACGATATGACCCATTGGGTTTCTGTACCAAAAATAGATTTGAATAGAAACCCTGGCCCCTCTGGGAGAATGGAACAGGCACTATAACTCCAGCCTGGAGCATAGTGTGCAATACCTTCCGCAGCTCCGTAGCCTTGTTCCGGTCTGATGGTAGACCCGTGGTGAAGAATCGAGCCGGGGGTCTGTGCCGGAAGGAGAGGGCGTACCCATGAGAGACCACCTCCAGAACCCAAGTGTCTGTCGTAGTGAACGACCAACACCGGGAGAACTGCAGCAGGCGGCCTCCCACCCTGGGATCCCCCAAGGGGAGACCCGGACCGTCGGGCCGCAGGCTTGTCATCTGGCTTGGGGGCCGGACGTCTGGTACTCCATGCCTGTTTCCGGGGCTTGACCGATTTCTTAGGGCCAGCCTGTCGAGGAAACGACTGTGGTTTGGGCCTGCCCTGGGCCCTAGATGACCGAAAGGACGATGGTCCAGAACCAGAAGGAGCAGCGGCCGACGGGAGACAAGCAGATTTGGCTGCCGCCAGCGTGGCCACAATCTTATCCAGATCCGGACCGAAGAGAACTTCTCCGGTAAACGGCAACGCTTCCAGACCTTTCTTGGATCTGCGCCCGCCTTCCAGGATCGCAGCCACAAGGTGCGACGAGCAGCTACCGCTGCTGAAGAAATTCTAGACACCAGAGTACTAATGTCTAGAGCCGCCTCGTTGATGTAGGTGGCCGAATCACGGAGATTGCCAATCAACTCCGCTTGTTCGGCCGGACAGTCGGATTCAAAAGAAGCCTCTAATGAATCCGCCCAGCGCTCCATCGCTCTGGCAACCCAGCAAATGGCCATAGCCGGCCGTACTGCCCCCCCTGCAAGGGAATAAGCGGACTTCAGGCAGATTTCTACCTTGCGGTCTGTAGCATCCTTAAGGGAGGACATGGATGGCATCGGCAATGTGGCACTACGGACAAGACGGGTCACGTGAGAATCCACCTGTGGAGGGGATTCACACTTAGCAAAATAATTATCCGCGAACGGATAAGCCACCGCCAGGCGTCTCTGCGGCTGGTATCTTTTGCCAGGTTGTTTCCACGCCTCCTCTAAATGGTCCACCAACTGACCCGAAAGAGGAAAGACTGTGGCATCGCCCTTCACATCTTTGAAAAAGGCATACTTAGATTTAGCCGCTGGGGGAACTTCGTCCTCAATCACCAAGGCTGTGCGGACCGCCCGAATAAGTCCAGGAATATATACTTTGGACTTAGCATCAGCGTCCTTAGTATGGAAAGGTTCCTGATCGTAAGGATCCAGAATCTCCCCATCATCAGACGTCCCTTCGTCATCCTCATAAGGAGCGGACAGAGACGCCACCGGCCTTTTATGAGGCCGCATCACAGACTCCCCTTGCAACACATCCGACAAGTGCTGTAAAGAACTCGTCAGGGAGTTAACCCACGCTGGCTCCTGAGAACCCGGGAGCGGGGAAATAGGGAGACTGTGGGGTACCACCAATTGTCGTGGGAACCCCTGCATGGGTGACGACACCACAGACTGCTGGGACAAACGAATCGGAGTAAACGCGGGCTGCGGAGCTAACTGGCCCACTAAAGCTGTTAACGCCTGAGCGAAACAAGCCCAGGGCGGCTCCTGTACCGGTGCTGTAACCGTAATAGGCCGCGCCATGGACAAACACTGCTGGCAAAGGCCCTCCGCGCTACCCTCCCCCTCCGCTAACGGTACTTTGCACGTGGTACACTGTAGCCGGAGGGGAAAATCACTTTCAGACATGATGGCACCACGTATGTGACCTCTCTCACCAATTAAGTATTAAATAGGCGAGAGACCACCCTGCAGCACCGCACCGCAAGGGCTTTAGCAGAAAGAACAGGGACAGTAATAAAGCTGACAGTTTAGAGAAGAATAGTTACAGGCAGCGCTAGCACAGTCACATACAATGCAGAGAAATAACAATTCCTGCACTAACAGCGCTGATCACTCAACTACACAGACACAGGGCCTGGTAGGACACAGCGCTGCATACACAGACCTGAGCCACAGCGGAGGAGAGGTATGCGGGGGGACCCAGACCATGATGCTTCCTTCCAGACTTCCAGCAGCGTTCACCATGCGTTGCAGAGAAGATGGCCGCCGAGGAGCAGAGAGAAGCTGGCCTGGGGGAGGAGCGCTGACACAGGACCAGTTTGCACAGAGCAGAGAGGGCTGTGTGCAGCGGGGGAGGCGCCGGCTGTGAGACAGGGAAGGCGCGCTCCCCTGGCATGCATTTAACCCCTGGGACGCCGCAGCGCTACCGCTCTGCTGCGGTCCGCTGTCCCAGGGGGTAGTGGAAGCGCAGGTTGGTCGCCTGGCTCCACGCTGCAGCCAGTCCCCAGGGAGCCCCCTGCCTGGGGACTTAGGACCATGTGATCAGCGGGGACCCACCGCGGGACCCCGCTGCTTACCTCTGTCCCCCTTGAATCCGGCCATGGTCCGGAGCATCTGGGGTCACCGCTAGCTGTGACCCCAGACGCCCACCAGCATCCCCGGATCAGTACCGGCGTTCTGGTACCGGCGGGGTGTAGGGAAGACAGCATGGACGTCAGGACTGACTGTCCATGCTGTTCATCCAGATGTGCAGCCACAGCTGCATGAAGAAAAAGCTTCAGGGGCTCTTCTAGCCCCCACTCCAACAGGTGCACCCGACTCCGGCCGGGCACCAAACTAAACTGAGGTGCCTTGGCCCGGGGGCGGGGTATAGGAGGGGGACCTAGTGCATCCTGGGAGGCTGAAAGCTTAACTCTTTGGTGCCCTGCGACTGACGTCACACCTATACCCCAAGGTATCCTGTGGATACCCTATGGACCCTGAAGTAGAAAGATAGATATGAGACAGATACATAGATGAGATAGATAGATATGAGATAGATAGATAGATAGATAGATATGAAATAGATACATAGATAGATAGATATGAGACAGATACACAGATGAGATAGATAGATATGAGATAGATAGATTGGTCGATCGATTTGAGATAGATAGAGAGATAGATACTATCCACGAGTCAAACTTCTGCCCAGGCCAGAATACACCAACGGGAGGTTCGACTGGGACCCTAACCTCCTAAAACCTGGCCAGGATCAAACTGGACTACCTTGCATTGGTTTCATCCTACCGCACCCAGGGCCTGATTCAGCAAGGACTGCAATTGCGATTACGCAAGCAAACAGAAGATTGTTGCGCTCTGCGAACGTGTATGCATCGGGACTGCGATCGCAGTGACTATGCAGACCCATCACAGATTGATTGACAGGAAGTGCCGTTTGTGGGTGGTGACAGGGTGGGGGTTAGTCGGCGAAACGCAGACGTGCCAGTGCGTTTGAACGCCGTTGCATGGGCATGCATAAATTATCCACTGTGATTGCCGTACGCAGCCTGAGGCCTCATAGCGTGATCTGAAGTTAGCAATTTCTGAGTTAGGTCAGAGCTTGTGCAAGCGTGCGTGAGGCTGCGATGGTACTCGATGTTACCGATGGTTTCGCAGTCTTGCGAAACATTACGGGTGTGTGTAAGGTGGGCGTCCTTATGCTGTGCTCGACGGCATAGTGATCACAATGCATTAGCATATCATCGCAGTGACACTGCGTGCGTAATCGCTATTGCATTCGCAGTTGTGATCCTTGCTGAATCAGGCCCACAGGCCATACATGGCTGCTATTGAGTTCTCTCCTCCGGGAGAGGTGCCGGTTACTGGTGGTATGGATGGGACTGGGCACTTTGTGTCATTAGGCCCCTCCTCCTTGTGGTGTAATGCCGCAAATCAAGATTCCATCAAGGAGGGTTGGGCCGAAATAAAACGTGCCATACTTTATTTTTAATAGGGGAAAGCAAACATTTACATTTAATGCAGTTTAATTTGTTTTCCCTTCTTAAAATTCAAATTAAACTTTTGTTCCTGCAGTATTCCGAATAGAAATTTCAGTTGAGTGATGCGAACAAATGGCCATGACCCTAATGATTTATGGGCTATTAGTGGATTTGGCCAATACACAATCAAACAGTGCTGCTGGTAGTCATTACTAATGATCATTCTGTACTGTTGCAACCATCTTGGACCCGCAATACTATAGCTGCACCTCTTAAACATTACACATCTGTGCATCGTCAGTAATTGTATCAAACTTACACGAACACACATTCTGTAGCTCTCCCCCATCACACAGCTCTCCCCATCACACTACTCGCCCCCAATCACACTACTCGCCCCCAATCACACACCTCGCCCCATCACACAGCTCGCCCCCATCACACAGCTCTCCTCCATCACACAGCTCTACCCCATCAAAAGGCTCTATCCCCACTCACACAGATCCCCCCTCACACAGATCTCCCCCATCACACAGATCTCCACATCACACAGATCTCCCCATCACACAGCTCTCTCCCCCTCACACAGCTCTCTCCCCCTCACACAGCTCTCCCCCATCACACAGCTCTCCCCTCTGCCATTTTTTGGGTGCCCCAACGTCCTCTTTAGACGGGTTTAGGCGCTTTACGTGGGTAAACCCAGTGCTTGTGGGTGTGGAAAATGCTAATGGGCACCCAAACAGAGAAACAATTGAATAGCTCCGTCAGGCGCCTATTCGCATTGACGTCCAGTGGGGGGGGCGCGCTGCAAAATTGATTTGCCCCCCTTACGATCAATAACTGGACGATGCTTAGTAGGATCACAGACTTTGGAGGAATCCAGAGAGCGGGAGCGAGTGTCTGCCTTATCATTTACAATTCCTGACTAAAAAGCCACATGCAGGCCAAAACAGGAAGAGAACGAGGACCAGGGAGCCTGTAGTGGATTCAAATACTATGCAGATCAGAGGTATAGAAGATTCTTATGATACAGTCAGGTGCATAAATATTGGGACATTGACAGAATTTTCATATTTTGGCCTCTATTCACCACCACAATGGCTTTGAAATTAAACAAACAAGATGTGCTTTAACTGCAGACTTTCAGATATAATTTGAGGGTAATTAGATTCAAATCAGGTGAATGGTGTAGGAATTACAACGGTTTCTATATGTGCCTCCCACTCTTGAAGGGGCCAAAAGTAATGGGACAAACTAAACAATCCTAAATCTAACTTTCACTTTTTATTACTTTGCTGCAAATCCTTTGCAGGCAATTACAGTCTGAAGTCTGGAACGCATAGACATCACCAGACGCTGGGTTTCATCCCTGGTGATGCTTTGCCATGCCTCTACTGCAAATGTCTTCAGTTCCTGCTTGTTCTTGTGGCATTTTCCCTTCAGTTTTGTCTTCATCAAGTGAAATGCATGCTCAATCGGATTCAGGTCAGGGGAATGACTTGGCCATTGCATAGCATTCCACTTTTTAGCATTAAAAAACTCTTTGGTTGCTTTTGCAGTATGCTTCAGGTCATTGTCCATCTGCACTGTGAAGTGCCGTCCAATGAGTTCTGAAGCATTTGACTGAATATGAGCATATAATATTGCCCGAAACACTTAAGAATTCATTCTGCTGCTTTTGTCAGCAGTCACATCATCAATAAATACAAGGGAACAAGTTCCATTGGCAGCCATACATGCCCACGCCATGACACTACCACCACCATGCTTCACTGATGAGGTGGTATGTTTTGGATCATGAGCAGTTCCTTTCCTTCTCCAAACTCTTCTCTTCCCATCACTCTGGTACAAGTTGATCTTTGTCTCATCTGTCCATAGGATCTTGTTCCAGAACTGTAATGGCTATTTTAGATGTTGTTTGGCAAACTAATCTGGTCTTCCTGGTTTTGTGGCTCACCAATGGTTTACATCTTTTGGTGAACCCTCTATATTCACTCTTGTGAAGTCTTCTCTTGATTGTTGACTTTGACACATATACACGTACCTCCTGGAGAGTGTTCTTGATTTGGCCAAATGTTGTGAAGGGGTTTTTCTTCACCAGGGAAATAATTCTTCTGTCATCCACCACAGTTGTTTTCCGTGGTCTTCCAGGTCTTTTGGTGTTGCTGAGCTCTCCGGTGCATTCTTTCTTTTTAAGAATGTTCCAAACAGTTGATTTGGCCACACCTAATGTTTTTGCTATCTCTCTGATGGGTTTGTTTTGATTCTTCAGCCTAATGATGGCTTGCTTCACTGATAGTGACAGCTCTTTGGATCTCATATTAAGAGTCGACAGCAACTGATTCCAAATGCAAATGTCACACCTAGAATCAACTCCAGACCTTTTACCTGCTTAATTGATAGTGAAATAACGAGGGAATAGCTCAAACCTGTCCATGAAACAGCTTTTGAGTTGATAGTCCCATTACTTTTGGCCCCTTAAAAAGTGGGAGGCACATATAGAAACGGTTGCAATTCCTACACCGTTCACCTGATTTAGATGTAATTACCCTCAAATTAAATCTGAAAGTCTGCAGTTAAAGCACATCTTGTTTGTTTAATTTCAAAGCCATTGTGGTGGTGAATAGAGGCCAAAATATGAAAATTCTGTCAATGTCCCAATATTTATGCACCTGACTGTATATAGAGATGGTTACTGGAAATTTTGCTCCCACCAGCAAATATCTCCATTCTTCTAAGGCAAGGTGCATGGCCAGTAGTTCTTTATCCCCTATGGCAGAGGCTCCCAAACTGTGCGCAGCGACACCCTGGAGTGCCTCGGGACACTTGCAGGGGTGCCTCTAGTTGGTGGTCCAGCACCAAACCAAATTCTTTATGGTCAATGTAATGTCAATATGTGGACATAGAGAAGCACAAACCTGTCCCCATCACATAACTAAGCCTAAGAATGACAGGTCAGCACAATTTACTTCACTTTACTACATTTTATTCTGAATTTGTCAATAACAATCTTTTGGTTTAGGGGTGACGTGAAAACAATGCTGATACTCTACGGCGCCGTGATTCAAAAAAGTTTAGGAACCTCTGCCCTATGGTATAATTCATTTTGGCTGGAGTAGAGACTGCAAGGTTGTAATCTTCCCTCCAAAGGACCATAGGAGAGAGAGAGAGCAGTTTCAACCACTACCAAGGTGGCGTCCACTTCTAGATACAATTAGAGAGAAGTGTCAGGCTATTTAAGGACTGTGGTCATAGAGAAGGCTAGCTTTAGTGTAGAGAAAACCGGCTTCTTTAGACCAGACTTTAGATTTGACACTACTCTTGGTCGGGGAGGGATGGGGTACGGGGTGGTAATATGAACTACTAAAGTAGAATATTCTTAACTGATGATAGTTCATAAAGCCTAAAAAGAATTGGGATGACTTCAAGTCAGAGCTTTGAGGTCAGTTCAAGGCTAGTCGCACCTTCTCAGGGTCCAATCTGGAGTTCCGTATCAGAAACTATGTAGCCAAAAAAAAAGGTCTTCCTATCATGTTCAAAAATAAATGTCTCCAGTTTGAGCTCGTTGTACATGTGCTTGGTGAGAAGGCAGATCTTTTGAAAACATGAGAATGCCTACAAGACAAATAAAACGACTACATAAGAGTATCGCAGATCTTGGAAAATTTCATTAAAAACGTTTTGGAACACAGCTGGAATGTCAGAGAGGCCAAGGAGCATGACTAAGTATTCATAATGCTGGTCTTGGGTATTGAACGCCGTGTTCCATTCATTGCCCTTGTGACTTCAACTGAGATTGTTGACTCCCTTAAGATCTAGTTTTGTAAAAACAGAAGCTACAGTACTTTGATCTTATCAATAACTCAAATCTCTGTAGCCTATGCAAGGGAGAAGCTCACGGTCCTTTTTTTTTCTTTTTCATTTTTTTAAATAACCTGGCATTTGGAAGGACATATGAAGCCTCTTTGCAATTCTCTTTTATATGTTCTAACAACTCCTGTGTCTCTGGAAGAGAAGCCCCCAGGGAGGACTTTACCAGGAACCAAATTAATTGGGCAGCACCAGATTCAATGCCGTGGTACCACCTCAACATGCTGTTTGCTGAAGGCCTCTCAAAATTCTTGGTAAGGAGCTGGAAAATACAAGACTTGACTCGAGACATCAGAAGAAGCTATACCATAATGCAAGCACCTCTTTGGTACATTGCCCGGAACAGGAAGAACCTTAAGAGAGGATTTGGAGAGAAAACTGGTCCACATGAGGAGAGTGTAAATGGAATCAGGGTAAACGTGATATGATCTGACTCTTGACTTGTAGAAACTTGTCTTCTGATTCTGTTATGGATTTGAGTCTGCCAGTTTCCAAGTGCCTTCTGATGGTATAGCAAACTATACTCACTGACATCATGGCTAACTTAGCAATTTCACCAAAGGAAAGACATACTTTTAAGAGTTATAATGATCTGTCTCTATTGCTTTGATATTTGCCTTTTTCTCTGCATTATGAAAGCAATATACAGTACTACGTCCTGTAGTGCAATACTATCCAAATTGCTTTAGAGGGTGTAATAATAACAGTCTATTCCAACACTGCTCTAATAAAGATAGGGGGTTTGATATCAATTAATTAAGTTGGAAGACCTGTAGGAATTGTTTGCATCAACTTTCAAAGCTTAAATTACTTCCATTGCTACTTCCATTTGTTCCCTGAAAAATCCATTTTTTTTTTTAATAACTCTTAAGCGGGGCATACACTATACAATTATCTGTCAGATATCTGTCCAATCTGGCTGGTTGGAATGAAAACCTGGTAATGTATGGGAGCAAATGACAATCGTCCATTTGCTCACAAACACTGGAAAATAGCCAAAAATGGATGTTCAGACAAATTGGTTAAAACACACAGGCCCGTATTCAATTTGATTCGCACCCTCGATACTTTTTCACCTCCCGGACTTTTAGCCTTAATCACCTGTTTTGAAAGCGGAAAAGTATCGTGCGCGTCCCCGCGTATCCAGTTTGAAAGGACGCGAAAACGGGACCCGGCGAACAGAGCCGTAGCTAGACTTTTTGGTGCCCTGTGCCAGAAAGAACATTGGCGCCCCCCTCATTTTTTAAAGGGACATAAGGTACCCAATAAAGGGAATGGCCTCATAGGGAAGGGCCAGGGATGAGATAGGGGAGGCCAGGAGATGCTCGGGATGAAATAAGAGGAAGCTACAAGTGAGAATGACAATAAACATACATTTGACAGGCCCAAACAGCGCCCCCTGACCTGTGGTGCCCTGTGCAATGGCACCAGCCACACTACCCTAGCTACGGCCCTGCCGACAAAACTGAAACAGGTGGAAAGTCCTGTCAGATTTGGGCAAATCAGTCTGACGCCCTCCAAAAGATGCACTGACATGGGGGTTCACTTTGGATACCCCCAATTTGCCCTGCTGAAGGTATTTGGGGTTTTTAAATGGTCTCAATAGGTGCTGTTTTGTGTCTTTACATAAGGGGTGAAGAATAGCAATTAGAAGTTTTTTTTTGTTTTTTTTTTAAATAACTAGTCCCAGCAAATTTGGGGTACCTGAAAATGGAGGGTAGCATATTTAAAAGTTGCTAAAGTAAAGTTTAAAAAAACGTGAAAAATCCACCTTCCGCAAGCACCTGCAATAAATGAAAACACCTGGGGCATACTTGGGGACCACCCTGGAGTCTATTTCGCTAGTTTTTAAGTGTGTCCCCCACCTTTCGTTTTTTTCGCCCCCAAAATGAAAGTACTTTTTGGGGTCTTGTAAAGTTTTTTATTTTTTTATTTTGACACAGTTTACCTTTGGGGGACTGTCTTAAGCCTGCACGGGTGTTCCCGCAACGTGGCACCCCAAAACCCCAATTCTGCACTTTTTTTCTGCTTGCAATTCATAGGCGAAATTTTTTTGCCTATTACATTCCGTCTAGGCGGAAAGTCTTTGAAATTTAACACGGCGATACTTTTCCACCTGGCGAAATGATGTCATCGGCGAAACTTTTTCGCCAATCTCGGCTTTTCGCTCCAAATTGAATACGGGCCACAAATTTAACCAATTTTAACAATTTTTTTCTGTCCTCTTTTCAGTGTTTAAAACCATATGATTGACTGTCATTTGCTCCCATACATTACCAGGTTTTTATTCCAACCAGCCAGATTGGACAGATATCTGACAGATAATTGTATAGTGTATGCCCAGCTTAAAACTTATATTATTTGGCACTTTTTGCTAACGCCTCTTTTACTCCTTAGCAGTTTACCGCTTAGCTGTGTACCATTTCAGGTTATTGGCTGGACTTGAATTGCTGACATTTCAATAAAAACTGGGATAAAACAGGTGTGTTCTAAAACGTTTGCCTAATCTATCCTGAATATATTCTTACTATAGAGATATATCTAGTCTTCATTCTAGCACCCCGCACCTATCACAAACCTTAAAATTCCTTTCCTGCCTGGGGTGTCGCTCTCTGCTCTGGTGCTTCTAGCACACTCAGCTGATGTAAAAAACTGCTGAGATACAATCTAAAGCGAGTGACACCCCAGGCAGGAAAGAGGAACTGCAAGGTGCAGGGTGCTAGAATGAAGACAATATATCGAACACCCCTCCATAATACATACTCACGATAAATAGATAGATAGATAGATAGATAGATAGATAGATATAGATTCGAACTATATACTTTCTATAGATAAAGAGAACATCTATCCATGGTACAGTATATACTCACTATATAGATACATTCTATAAAACTTTTTACATTCCATAGATATTTAGAACATCTCTCCATGGTGCACATTCACAGATAGATTCTATCCACGGTATATACTTTCTATAGATACATACATCTCTCCAAGATACATAATCACTATAGATACATTATATCCATTAATTTTCTATAGGATACATACATCTCTCCAAGATACATAATCACTATTGATGCATTATATCCATTATTTTTCTATACATACTGTGGCAGTATCACCAGAGATGGCGCTGGTGAGCAGCAGATTCTGTGTGGGGCAGGAGAGATCCGCCCACACAGATAAGAAAAGGATTCTGGAAGAGGTGCAAGGGCTGCAGAGTGAACTCAGGGCCTGATTCAGACCCGGTCGCAAGCGCTGTGCGCTCGCAACCGGGTCGATGGTGGCCCACAGCGCATGCGCACGACGGAGCCGGCTCCGTCGTGTGCATGCGCGAGACTCGGCTAGCAACGGGCACTCCGTCACTCCGGGTATCGCAACAAAGGGGGTGAGCTGTCGATGTTGAGTGACAGCTCGCCACCTTTAGTGGGCGGGCCGGGGGGGGTGGCTGCCGAAACGGAGGCCTGTCGTTTGGGGGCGGCCCCACTGACATCACAAGTGATGTCAATGGAGAGATTCCGGCTCTGTTAGAGCCGAAATCTCCCTGGAGCTTGCGGCCACGAGACCCTACCACAAGGGTCTCGTCGCAAGCCCGATGGTCGAGATGGACTTGACCATCGCGACCATCATCATGGCCGCTCGCTGTAGCTGTGGGTGGTCAAAAAAAAAACCCCGGCCCTGATTCAGAGCGAGTGCTCTGTCAGAGCGACCGGGTCTGAATCAGGCCCTCAGTCCAGGGAGGACTGAGGCAGATCAGTCAGACAGAGCTCGCTGTGCTAGCAAGCCAGTGAGGGCCAGGAGGCCTGAGCCTAGACCTGTGAGATACAGGGAAGACTATCCAACTCTGGGACTGAGCTATGGTACCTGCAAGGAAGCAGGCCAGACTGTGAGAGGCAGCAGCCAACAAGCTAAGGAAGCTTTACCAGGCCAGGAGGCCAGTGCCCAGTCCTGCATATGGCAGGAAGGACCACCAATCTCAGAGACTGTGAGAGACTTTTATGCACAGTAGCTGCTTCTGTAGAGAGGTGAGAAGTGAGCTAGTGTCCTAAGAAAGGGCTAAGCATTTGTTATTTTCTGTTTGTTCCTGATTATGCTGGAAGTAAAGCACCACGTTCATTTGCTTTACTGGAATGCCATGTGTGGAGTCTGATTCTGCACCTAATCACTGCACCACTGACACTAGTCTACCAAGCTAATTACCCCAAGTATCACAATACATACTGTACATCTCTCCAAGATACATGATCGCTATAGATACATTATATCCATTAATTTTCTATAGATACATACATCTCTCCAAGATACATAATGACTATAAGTACATCCTATATACTTTCTATAGATACATACAGGTGTGTCCTCAGTAGTCTTTGCTGCAGTTGCGTCAGACCCTCTTGTAGCGCCTGGTCCCGTGAGACTCTGCTAGCTTCAGGCATTGATATGTCTCTTTTTTGCCACATTGTTGATGATTAATTAGATATGTGAAACTTGCATATCTGTGTGCGACCGAGTCATCAATCAGCATGCGAAGGGCTACGGCCACAGCTCTTTTCCGCACCAAGTTCCAATTACATCTCAGTCGCACACAGATATTCAAGTGTCACATAGCAAATTTATCAGCACAATCTCCCGGTGCGTCTCATTTTTGTCAAATAGACACACGACGCTAGCAGAGCGGCACGGGACCTGGTGGCTGACTCACTAGAGGCATTTCACGCTGCATGGCGTATTGAGGCTAGATGAGCAATGACACATCAGTATAACATATCTCTATGGTACATACCCACTATAGATACATTCTATCCACCATATGTACTTTCTATAGATACATACATTTCTCCAAGGTAAATACTCACTATAGAACCATGGCCAAAAGTTTTGAGAATGACACAAGTATTGGTTTTCACAAAGTTTGCTGCTTCAGTGGTTTTAGACCTTTGTCAGATGTTACTATGGCATACTGAAGTAATATTACAAGCATTTCATAAGTGCCAAAGGCTTTTATTGACAATTACTGCACATTAAGTTTATGCAAAGAGTCAATATTTGCAGTGTTAACCCGTCTTTTTCAAGACCTCTGCAATTCGCCCTGGCATGCCGTCAATCAGATTCTGGGCCACATACTGACTGATGGCCGCCCATTCCTGCCTAATCAATGCTTGGAGTTTGTCAGAATTTGTGGGTTTTGTATGTCTGCCCGCCTCTTGAGGATTGACCACAAGTTCTCAATGGGATTAACGTCTCAGGAGTTTCCTGGCCATGGACTCAAAATTTCGATGTTTTGTTCCCCGAGCCACTTAGTTATCACTTTTGCCTTATGGCAAGTTGCTCCATTATGCTGGAAAAAGCATTGTTCATCACCAAACTGTTCTTGGATGGTTGGGAGAAGTTGCTCTTGGAGGATGTTTTGGTACCATTCTTTATTCATGGTTGTGTTCTTAGGCAAAATTGTGAGTGAGCCTACACCCTTGGCTGAGAAGCAACCCCACACATGAATGGTCTCAGGATGCTTTACAGTTGACATGACACAGGACTGATGGTAGAGCTCACCTTTCCTTCTCCAGGCAAGCATTTTTCCAGATACCCCAAACAATCTGAAAGAGAAAATAACTTTACCCCAGTCCTCAGCAGTCCAATCCCTGTACCTTTTGCACAATATCAGACTGTCCCTGATGTTTTCTCTAGAGAGAAGTTGCTTCTTTGCTGCCCTTCTTGACACCAGGCCATCCTCCAAAAGTCTTCACCTCACTGTGCGTGAAGATGCACTCGTGCCTTCCTGTTGCCATTCCTGAGCAAGCTCTGCACTGGTGGTGTCCCGATTCAACAGTTGAATCAACTTTAGTAGACAGTCCTGGCACTTCCTGGATGTTCTTGGGTGTCCTGGGAGCCTTCTTCACAACTATTGAACCTCACTCCTTGAAGTTCTTGATGATAAATGTTTGATTTAGGTGCAATCTTACTAGCAGCAATTTTCTTGCCTGTGAAGCCCTTTTTGTGCAAAGCAATGATGACTGCAAGTGTTTCCTTGCAGGTAACCGTGGTTAACAGAGGAAGAACAATGATTTCAAGCTCCATCCTCCTTTTAAAGCTTCTAGTCTGTTATTCTAAAGCTGGACACACACTAGACCAACTTACATCCAACCAGCCAACTAGTTGATTGGTTGGAATGAAAATCTGATAAGGTATCAAAGCAAATGACAATCAGCAATTTGCTCCCAAATGCAGGAAAATGAACAAAAACTGTTGTTTGAACAAATTGTTTCGATCAAACATTTAAAAAAAATTTCTGACGACCATTTTCATATGTTTTCTGGCATTTAGAAGCAAATTGCTGATCATCATTTACTCCAGTTCCTTACCAGATATTCATTCCAACCAGACAACTAGTTGGATGGTTGGATGAAAGTTGGTCTACTGTGTAGCCAGCTTAATCAGCATTACAGAGTGATCGCCAGCATTGTCCTCATCAACACTCTCACCTGTGTTAACAAGAGATTCACTGGCATGATGTCAGCTGGTCCTTTTGTGGCAGGCTGAAATGCAGTGTAAATGTTGTTTTTGGAATTAAGTTCATTGTCATCGCAAAGAGGGACTTTGCAATTAATTGCAATTCATCTGATCACTGTTCATGACATTCTGGAGTATATGCAAATTGCCATCATAAAAACTGAAACAGCAGAGTTTGTGAAAACCAATACTTGTGTCATTCTCAATGGCCATGGCTGTAGATACATTCTATCCGCCATATATACATTCTATAGATACATACATCTCTGCATGGTACATACTCACTATAGATACACATTCTATCCATCATATATACTTTATAGATACATACATCTCTGCATGGTACATACTCACTATAGATACATTCTATCCATCATATATACTTTCTATAGATACATACATCTCTGCATGGTACATACTCACTATAGATACATTCTATCCATCATATATACTTTATAGATACATACATCTCTGCATGGTACATACTCACTATAGATACATTCTATCCATCATATATACTTTCTATAGATACATACATCTCTGCATGGTACATACTCACTATAGATACATTCTATCCATCATATATACTTTCTATAGATAAATACATCTCTGCATGCTACATACTCACTATAGATACAGTCTATCCATCATATATACTTTCTATAGATACATACATCTCTGTATGGTACATACTCACTATAGATACATTCTATCCATCATACATACTTTCTATATACATACATCTCTGCATAGTACATACTCACTATATATATACATTCTATCCATCATATATACTTTCTATAGATACATACATATCTCCATGGTACATACAGTACTCACTATAGACACATTCTATCCACCATATATACTTTCTATAGATACATACATCTCTCCATGGTATATACTCACTATAGATACATTCTATCCATCCTATATACTTTCTATAGATACATACATCTCTGCAAAGTACATACACACTATAGATACATTCTATCCACCATATATACTTTCTATAGATACATACATCTCTGCATGGTACATACTCACTATAGACACATTCTATCCATCATATATACTTTCTATAGATACATACATCTCTCCATGGCACATACTCACTATAGATACATACATCTCTGCATGGTACATACTCACTATAGATACATTCTATCCACCATATATACTTTCTATAGGTACATACATCTCTGCAAGGTACACACTCACTATAGATACATTCTATCCACCATATATACTTTCTATAGATACATACATCTCTGCATGGTACATACTCACTATAGACACATTCTATCCATCATATATACATTCTATAGATAAATACATCTCTGCATGGTACATGCTCACTACAGATACATTCTATCCACCATATATACTTTCTATAGATAAATGCATCTCTGGATGGTACATGATCACTACAGATACATTCTATCCACCATATATACTTTCTATAGATACATACATCTCTGGATGGTACATGATCACTACAGATACATTCTATCCACCATATATACTTTCTATAGATACATACATCTCTGCATAGTACATACTCACTATAGATACATACATCTCTGCATGGTGCATACTCACTATAGATACATTCTATAGATACATACATCTCTGCATGGTACATACTCACTAGATACATTCTATCCACCATATATACTTTCTATAGATACATACATCTCTGCATGGTACATACAGTACTCACTACAGATACATTATATCTATCATATATACTTTCTATAGGTACATACATCTCTGCATGGTACATACTCACTATAGATACATTCTATCCATAATATATACTTTCTATAGATACATACATCTCTCCATGGTACATACTCAGTATATATACATTCAATCCATCATATATACTTTCTATAGATACATACATCTCTGCATGGTACATGCTCACTACAGATACATTTTATCCACCATATATACTTTCTATAGATAAATACATCTCTGCATGCTACATACTCACTATAGATACATTCTATCCATCCTATATACTTTCTATAGATACATACATCTCTGCATGGTACATGCTCACTACAGATACATTCTATCCACCATATATACTTTCTATAGATACATACATCTCTGCATGGTACATACTCACTATAGATACATTCTATCCATAATATATACTTTATAGATACATACATCTCTCCATGGTACATACTCACTATATATACATTCTATCCACCATATATACTTTCTATAGATATATACATCTCTCCATGGTACATACACACTATATATACATTCTATCCATCATATATACTTTCTATAGATACATACATCTCTGCATGGTACATACTCACTATAGATACATTATATATATCATATATACTTTCTATAGATACATACATCTCTGCATGGTACATACTCACTATAGATACATTCTATCCACCATATATACTTTCTATAGAAACATACATCTCTGCATGGTACATACTCACTATAGATACATTCTATCCACCATATATACTTTCTATAGATACATACATCTCTGCATGGTACATACTCTCTATAGATACATACATCTCTGCATGGTACATACTCACTACAGATACATTCTATCCACCATATATACTTTCTATAGATACATACATCTCTGCATGGTACATAATCACTATATATATATATATATATATATATATACATTCTATCCATCATATATACTTTCTATAGATACATACATCTCTCCATGGTATATACTCACTATAGATACATTCTATCCATCCTATATACTTTCTATAGATACATACATCTCTCCATGGTATATACTCACTATAGATACATTCTATCCATCCTATATACTTTCTATAGATACATACATCTCTGCATGGTACATACTCACTATAGATACATACATCTCTGCATGGTACATACTCACTATAGATACATTCTATCCACCATATATACTTTCTACAGGTACATACATATCTCCATGGTACATGCTCACTACAGATACATTCTATCCACCATATATACTTTCTATACATACATACATACATCTCTGTATGGTACATACTCACTATAGATACATACATCTCTGCATGGTGCATACTCACTATAGATACATTCTATAGATACATACATCTCTGCATGGTACATACTCACTAGATACATTCTATCCACCATATATACTTTCTATAGATACATACATCTCTGCATGGTACATACTCACTATAGATACATTCTATCCATAATATATACTTTCTATAGATACATACATCTCTGCATGGTACATACAGTACTCACTACAGATACATTATATCTATCATATACACTTTCTATAGATACATACATCTCTCCATGGTACATACTCACTATAGATACATTCTATCCATCCTATATACTTTCTAAAGATACATACATCTCTGCATGGTACATACAGTACTCACTACAGATACATTATATCTATCATATACACTTTCTATAGATACATACATCTCTGCATGGTACATACTCACTATAGATACATTCTATCCACCATATATACTTTCTATAGATACATACATCTCTGCATGGTGCATACTCACTATATATATACATTCTATCCATCATATATACTTTCTATAGATACATACATCTCTGCATGGTGCATACTCACTATAGATACATTCTATAGATACATACATCTCTGCATGGTACATACTCACTATAGATACATTTTATTCATCATATATACTTTCTATAGCTCTCTTTGCTATGCCCACACTACATATACATTACTCCAGGATGTGTGCTTCATATACACTATGTCTCCATGGAGTATACACATTACATGAAACTTCTCTGCAGAGTTAATCACCCTCATTACACACAGCTCCCATTCTCCCGTCCATCTCTCCTGCAGGTTCCTTCCATGTATAACTTCTACAGTAACCCCCTTACCCCATATAACGCAGCTCCCTCCATAGCCCCAGACCTGCTGCAGCTCTGTCTGTCTCTCCATCTCCCTGACCTCTGCTTCCCGTGCCCTGTGACAGTCTCATACTGGTGGAAATATACTGTATAATAACCCCCTCTGGTTATACTGGTGATAGAAATATACTGTATAACAATCCCCTCTGGTCACACACAGCCCCTCTTACCTGCAATCCCCCCGTAGCTTCTACCTGCAGCGCTTCTCCTGTGTGTCCAGCAGCAGCAGCAGCGTCCTCTCCTCCTGCCGATACCCTGTACAGCCCACCCACTCATTACTGGCAGCTGGCACAGCCAATGGCTCCGGTCCCCTCCACTCCCACACTGTGCTCCTATAGTACACACAGACCTCCACACTGACAGCAGGTCACTGATTACATGCAACATGACACAATGAGACTGCAGTGTACACTGACCACACACCTCATATACAGTGTTATAATGCAGTGTGCACTGACCACACACCTTCCTATACAGTGCTATACTGCAGTGTGCACTGACCACACACCTCCTATACAGTGTTATACTGCAGTGTGCACTGACCACACACCTCCTATACAGTGTTATACTGCAGTGTGCACTGACCACACACCTCCTATACAGTGTTATACTGCAGTGTGCACTGACCACACACCTATACAGTGTTATACCGCATTGTGCACTAACCACACACCTATACAGTGTGATATACTGCAGTGTGCACTGACCACACACCTATACAGTGTTAAACTGCAGTGTGCACTAACCACACACCTATACAGTGTGTTATACTGCAGTGTACACTGACCACACACCTCCTATACAGTGTTATACTGCAGTGCATACTGACCACACACCTCCTATACAGTGTTATACTGCAGTGTGCACTGACCACACACCTATACAGTGTGTTATACTGCAGTGTGCACTGACCACACACCTATACAGTGTGATATACTGCAGTGTGCAATGACCACACACCTATACAGTGTGCTATACTGCAGTGTGCACTGACCACACACCTATAGTGTTATACTGCAGTGTACACTGACCACACACCTATACAGCGTGTTATACTGCAGTGTGCACTGACCACACACCTATACAGTGTGCTATACTGCAGTGTGCACTGACCACACACATCCTATACAGTGTTATACTGCAGTGTATACTGACCACATACCTCCTAGACAGTGTTATACTGCAGTGTGCACTGACCACACACCTATACAGTGTTATTCTACAGTGTGCACTGATCACACACCTATACAGTGTGTTATACTGCAGTGTGCACTGACCACACACCTATACAGCGTGTTATACAGCATTGTGCACTGACCACACACCTATACAGTGTGTTATACTGCAGTGTGCACTGACCACACACCTATGCAGTGTGTTATACTGCAGTGTCCACTGACCACACACCTATACAGTGTTATACTGCAGTGTGCACTGACCATACACCTATACAGTGTTATACTGCAGTGTGCACTGACCACACACCTATACAGTTTTATACTGCATTGTGCACTGATCACACACCTATACAGTGTGTAATACTGCAGTGTACACTCACCCCACACTTATACAGAGTTATGCTGCATTGGGCACTGACCACACACCTATACAGTGTTATACTGGTGTGCCCTGACCACACAACTATACAGTGTGTTATACTGCAGTGTGCACTGACCACACACCTATACAGTATGTTATACTGCAGTGAGCACTGATCCCACACCTATACAGTGTGTTATACTGCAGTGTGCACTGACCACACACCAATAGTATGTTATACTGCAGGGTGCACTGACCCCACACCTATACAGTGTGTTATACTGCAGTGTGCACTGACCCCACACCTATACAGTGTGTTATACTGCAGTGTGCACTGACCACACCTATAAAGTGTTATACTGCAGTGTACACTGACCCCACACCTATACAGTGTGTTATACTGCAGTGTGCACTGACCACACACCTATACAGTGTTATACTGCAATGTGCACTGACCACACACCTATACAGTGTTATACTGCATTGTGCACTGACCACACACCTATACAGTGTGTTATACTGCAGTGTACACTGACCCCACACCTATACAGTGTTATACTGCATTGTGCACTGACGACACACCTATACAGAGTTATACCCGTGTGCCCTGACCACACACCTTTACAGTGTGTTATACTGCAGTGTGCACTGACCACACACCTATACAGTATGTTATACTGCAGTGTGCACTGACCACACACCTATACAGTATGTTATACTGCAATGTGCACTGACCACACACCTATGCAGTATGTTATACTGCAGTGTGCACTGATCCCACACATATACAGTGTGTTATACTGCAGTGTGCACTGACCACACAACTATAGTGTGTTATACTGCAGGGTGCACTGACCACACACCTATGCACTGTTATACTGCAGTGTGCACTGACCCCACACTTGTACAGTGTTATTCTGCAGTGTACACTGACCACACACCTATACACTGTTATACTGCAATGTGCACTGACCACACACCTATACAGGGTTTTACTGCATTGTGCACTGACCACACACCTATACAGTGTTATACTGCAGTGTACACTGACCACACACCTATACAGCGTATTATACAGCATTGTGCACTGACCACACACCTATACAGTGTGTTATACTGCAGTGTGCACTGACCACACACCTATACAGTGTTATACTGCAGTGTGCACTGACCATACACCTATACAGTGTTATACTGCAGTGTGCACTGACCACACACCTATACAGTTTTATACTGCAGTGTGCACTGATCACACACCTATACAGTGTGTAATACTGCAGTGTACACTCACCCCACACTTATACAGTGTTATGCTGCATTGTGCACTGACCACACACCTATACAGTGTTATACTGGTGTGCCCTGACCACACAACTATACAGTGTGTTATACTGCAGTGTGCACTGACCACACACCTATACAGTATGTTATACTGCAGTGTGCACTGATCCCACAGCTATACAGAGTGTTATACTGCAGTGTGCACTGACCACACACCTATAGTATGTTATACTGCAGGGTGCACTGACCCCACACCTATACAGTGTGTTATACTGCAGTGTGCACTGACCCCACACCTATACAGTGTGTTATACTGCAGTGTGCACTGACCACACCTATAAAGTGTTATACTGCAGTGTACACTGACCCCACACCTATACAGTGTGTTATACTGCAGTGTGCACTGACCACACACCTATACAGTGTTATACTGCAATGTGCACTGACCACACACCTATACAGTGTTATACTGCATTGTGCACTGACGACACACCTATACAGAGTTATACCCGTGTGCCCTGACCACACACCTTTACAGTGTGTTATACTGCAGTGTGCACTGACCACACACCTATACAGTATGTTATACTGCAGTGTGCACTGACCACACACCTATACAGTATGTTATACTGCAATGTGCACTGACCACACACCTATACAGTATGTTATACTGCAGTGTGCACTGATCCCACACCTATACAGTGTGTTATACTGCAGTGTGCACTGACCACACAACTATAGTGTGTTATACTGCAGGGTGCACTGACCACACACCTATACAGTGTTATACTGCAGTGTGCACTGACCACACACCTATAGTGTGTTATACTGCAGTGTGCACTGACCACACACGTATACAGTGTGTTATAATGCAGTGTGCACTGTCCCCACACCTATGCACTGTTATAGTGCAGTGTGCACTGACCCCACACTTGTACAGTGTTATTCTGCAGTGTACACTGACCACACACCTATACACTGTTATACTGCAATGTGCACTGACCACACACCTATACAGGGTTTTACTGCATTGTGCACTGACCACACACCTATACAGTGTTATACTGCAGTGTACACTGACCACACACCTATACAGCGTGTTATTCTGCAGTGTACACTGACCACACACCTATACACTGTTATACTGCAATGTGCACTGACCACACACCTATACAGTGTTATACTGCAGTGTGCACTGACAACACACGTATACAGTGTGTTATACTGCAGTGTACACTGACAACACACCTATACAGTGGTATACTGCATTGTGCACTGACCACACACCTATACAATGTTATACTGGTGTGCCCTGACCACACACCTATACAGTGTGTTATACTGCAGTGTGCACTGACCAGACATCTATACAGTGTGTTATACTGCAGTGTGCACTGATCCCACACCTATACAGTGTGTTATACTGCAGTGTGCACTGACCACACACCTATAGTGTGTTATACTGCAGGGTGCACTGACCACACACCTATACAGTGTGTTATACTGCAGTGTGCACTGACCCCCACACCTATACAGTGTGTTATACTGCAGTGTGCACTGACCACACACCTATAGTGTGTTATACTGCAGTGTGCACTGACCACACACCTATACAGTGTGTTATAAAGCAGTGTGCACTGACCCCACACCTAAGCACTGTTATACTGCAGTGTGCACTGACCCCACACCTATACAGTGTTATACTGCAGTGTGCACTGACCCCACACCTATACAGTGTTATACTGCAGTGTGCACTGATCGCACACCTATACAGTGTTATACTGCAGTGTGCACTGACCCCACACCTATACAGTGTTATACTGCATTGTGCACTGACCACACACCTATACAGTGTTTTTCTGCAGTGTACAGTGACCACACACCTATACACTGTTATACTGCAATGTGCACTGACCACTCACCTATACAGTGCTATACTGCAGTGTGCACTGATCGCACACCTATACAGTGTTATACTGCAGTGTGCACTGACCCCACACCTATACAGTGTTATACTGCATTGTGCACTGACCACATACCTAGAGTGTGTTATACTGCAGTGTACACTGACCACACACCTATACAGTGTTTTTCTGCAGTGTACAGTGACCACACACCTATACACTGTTATACTGCAATGTGCACTGACCACTCACCTATACAGTGCTATACTGCAGTGTGCACTGACCACACACCTATACAGTGTGTTATACTGCAGTGTACACTGACCCCACACCTATACAGTGTTATACTGCATTGTGCACTGACCACACACCTATACAGTGTTATACTGGTGTGCCCTGACCACACACCTATACAGTGTGTTATACTGCAGTGTGCACTGACCACACACCTATAGTGTGTTATACTGCAGGGTGCACTGACCCCACACCTATACAGTGTGTTATACTGCAGTGTGCACTGACCCCACACCTATACAGTGTGTTATACTGCAGTGTACACTGACCCCACACCTATACAGTGTGTTATACTGCAGTGTGCACTGACCACACACCTATAGTGTGTTATACTGCAGTGTGCACTGACCACACACCTATACAGCGTGTTATACTGCAGTGTGCACTGACCACACACCTATAGTGTGTTATACTGCAGTGTGCACTGACCACACACCTATACAGTGTGTTATAATGCAGTGTGCACTGATCCCACACCTATGCACTGTTATACTGCAGTGTGCACTGACCCCACACCTATACAGTGTTATACTGCAGTGTGCAATGACCCCACACCTATACAGTGTTATACTGCATTGTGCACTGACCACACACCTATACAGTGTGTTATACTTCAGTGTGCACTGACCACACACCTATACAGTGTTTTACTGCATTATGCACTGACCACACACCTTTACAGCGTTATACTGCATTGTGCAATGACCTCACACCTATATAGTGTTATACTGGTGTGCCTTGACCTACACACCTACTCAGTGTGTAATACTGCAGTGGGCACTGACCCCACACCTATACAGTGTGCTATACTGCAGTGTGCACTGAACACACACCTATACAGTGTGTTATACTGCAGTGTGCACTGTCCCCACACCTATACAGTGTTATACTGCAGTGTGCACTGACCACACACCTATAGTGTGTTATACTGCAGTGTGCACTGACCACACACCTATACACTGTTATACTGCAATGTGCACTGACCACACACCTATACAGGGTTTTACTGCATTGTGCACTGACCACAAACCTATACAGTGTTATACTGCAGTGTACACTGACCACACAGCTATACAGCGTGTTATACAGCATTGTGCACTGACCACACACCTATACAGTGTGTTATACTGCAGTGTGCACTGACCACACACCTATGCAGTGTGTTATACTGCAGTGTCCACTGACCACACACCTATACAGTGTTATACTGCAGTGTGCACTGACCATACACCTATACAGTGTTATACTGCAGTGTGCACTGACCACACACCTATACAGTTTTATACTGCATTGTGCACTGATCACACACCTATACAGTGTGTAATACTGCAGTGTACACTTACCCCACACTTATACAGTGTTATGCTGCATTGTGCACTGACCACACACCTATACAGTGTTATACTGGTGTGCCCTGACCACACAACTATACAGTGTGTTATACTGCAGTGTGCACTGACCACACACCTATACAGTATGTTATACTGCAGTGTGCACTGATCCCACACCTATACAGTGTGTTATACTGCAGTGTGCACTGACCACACACCTATAGTATGTTATACTGCAGGGTGCACTGACCCCACACCTATACAGTGTGTTATACTGCAGTGTGCACTGACCCCACACCTATACAGTGTGTTATACTGCAGTGTGCACTGACCACACCTATAAAGTGTTATACTGCAGTGTACACTGACCCCACACCTATACAGTGTGTTATACTGCAGTGTGCACTGACCACACACCTATACAGTGTTATACTGCAGTGTGCACTGACCACACACCTATAGTGTGTTATACTGCAGTGTGCACTGACCACACACGTATACAGTGTGTTATAATGCAGTGTGCACTGTCCCCACACCTATGCACTGTTATACTGCAGTGTGCACTGACCCCACACTTGTACAGTGTTATTCTGCAGTGTACACTGACCACACACCTATACACTGTTATACTGCAATGTGCACTGACCACACACCTATACAGGGTTTTACTGCATTGTGCACTGACCACACACCTATACAGTGTTATACTGCAGTGTACACTGACCACACACCTATACAGCGTATTATACAGCATTGTGCACTGACCACACACCTATACAGTGTGTTATGCTGCAGTGTGCACTGACCACACACCTATGCAGTGTGTTATACTGCAGTGTCCACTGACCACACACCTATACAGTGTTATACTGCAGTGTGCACTGACCATACACCTATACAGTGTTATACTGCAGTGTGCACTGACCACACACCTATACAGTTTTATACTGCAGTGTGCACTGATCACACACCTATACAGTGTGTAATACTGCAGTGTACACTCACCCCACACTTATACAGTGTTATGCTCCATTGTGCACTGACCACACACCTATACAGTGTTATACTGGCGTGCCCCGACCACACAACTATACAGTGTGTTATACTGCAGTGTGCACTGATCACACACCTATACAGTATGTTATACTGCAGTGTGCACTGATCCCACAGCTATACAGAGTGTTATACTGCAGTGTGCACTGACCACACACCTATAGTATGTTATACTGCAGGGTGCACTGACCCCACACCTATACAGTGTGTTATACTGCAGTGTGCACTGACCCCACACCTATACAGTGTGTTATACTGCAGTGTGCACTGACCACACCTATAAAGTGTTATACTGCAGTGTACACTGACCCCACACCTATACAGTGTGTTATACTGCAGTGTGCACTGACCACACACCTATACAGTGTTATACTGCAATGTGCACTGACCACACACCTATACAGTGTTATACTGCATTGTGCACTGACCACACACCTATACAGTGTGTTATACTGCAGTGTACACTGACCCCACACCTATACAGTGTTATACTGCATTGTGCACTGACGACACACCTATACAGAGTTATACCCGTGTGCCCTGACCACACACCTTTACAGTGTGTTATACTGCAGTGTGCACTGACCACACACCTATACAGTATGTTATACTGCAGTGTGCACTGACCACACACCTATACAGTATGTTATACTGCAATGTGCACTGACCACACACCTATACAGTATGTTATACTGCAGTGTGCACTGATCCCACACCTATACAGTGTGTTATACTGCAGTGTGCACTGACCACACAACTATAGTGTGTTATACTGCAGGGTGCACTGACCACACACCTATACAGTGTTATACTGCAGTGTGCACTGACCACACACCTATAGTGTGTTATACTGCAGTGTGCACTGACCACACACGTATACAGTGTGTTATAATGCAGTGTGCACTGTCCCCACACCTATGCACTGTTATAGTGCAGTGTGCACTGACCCCACACTTGTACAGTGTTATTCTGCAGTGTACACTGACCACACACCTATACACTGTTATACTGCAATGTGCACTGACCACACACCTATACAGGGTTTTACTGCATTGTGCACTGACTACACACCTATACAGTGTTATACTGCAGTGTACACTGACCACACACCTATACAGCGTGTTATTCTGCAGTGTACACTGACCACACACCTATACACTGTTATACTGCAATGTGCACTGACCACACACCTATACAGTGTTATACTGCAGTGTGCACTGACAACACAAGTATACAGTGTGTTATACTGCAGTGTACACTGACAACACACCTATACAGTGGTATACTGCATTGTGCACTGACCACACACCTATACAATGTTATACTGGTGTGCCCTGACCACACACCTATACAGTGTGTTATACTGCAGTGTGCACTGACCAGACACCTATACAGTGTGTTATACTGCAGTGTGCACTGATCCCACACCTATACAGTGTGTTATACTGCAGTGTGCACTGACCACACACCTATAGTGTGTTATACTGCAGGGTGCACTGACCACACACCTATACAGTGTGTTATACTGCAGTGTGCACTGACCCCCACACCTATACAGTGTGTTATACTGCAGTGTGCACTGACCACACACCTATAGTGTGTTATACTGCAGTGTGCACTGACCACACACCTATACAGTGTGTTATAAAGCAGTGTGCACTGACCCCACACCTAAGCACTGTTATACTGCAGTGTGCACTGACCCCACACCTATACAGTGTTATACTGGTGTGCCCTGACCACACACCTATACAGTGTGTTATACTGCAGTGTGCACTGACCAGACACCTATACAGTGTGTTATACTGCAGTGTGCACTGATCCCACACCTATACAGTGTGTTATACTGCAGTGTGCACTGACCACACACCTATAGTGTGTTATACTGCAGGGTGCACTGACCACACACCTATACAGTGTGTTATACTGCAGTGTGCACTGACCCCCACACCTATACAGTGTGTTATACTGCAGTGTGCACTGACCACACACCTATAGTGTGTTATACTGCAGTGTGCACTGACCACACACCTATACAGTGTGTTATAAAGCAGTGTGCACTGACCCCACACCTAAGCACTGTTATACTGCAGTGTGCACTGACCCCACACCTATACAGTGTTATACTGCAGTGTGCACTGACCCCACACCTATACAGTGTTATACTGCAGTGTGCACTGATCGCACACCTATACAGTGTTATACTGCAGTGTGCACTGACCCCACACCTATACAGTGTTATACTGCATTGTGCACTGACCACACACCTATACAGTGTTTTTCTGCAGTGTACAGTGACCACACACCTATACACTGTTATACTGCAATGTGCACTGACCACTCACCTATACAGTGCTATACTGCAGTGTGCACTGATCGCACACCTATACAGTGTTATACTGCAGTGTGCACTGACCCCACACCTATACAGTGTTATACTGCATTGTGCACTGACCACATACCTAGAGTGTGTTATACTGCAGTGTACACTGACCACACACCTATACAGTGTTTTTCTGCAGTGTACAGTGACCACACACCTATACACTGTTATACTGCAATGTGCACTGACCACTCACCTATACAGTGCTATACTGCAGTGTGCACTGACCACACACCTATACAGTGTGTTATACTGCAGTGTACACTGACCCCACACCTATACAGTGTTATACTGCATTGTGCACTGACCACACACCTATACAGTGTTATACTGGTGTGCCCTGACCACACACCTATACAGTGTGTTATACTGCAGTGTGCACTGACCACACACCTATAGTGTGTTATACTGCAGGGTGCACTGACCCCACACCTATACAGTGTGTTATACTGCAGTGTGCACTGACCCCACACCTATACAGTGTTTTATACTGCAGTGTACACTGACCCCACACCTATACAGTGTGCTATACTGCAGTGTGCACTGAACACACACCTATACAGTGTGTTATACTGCAGTGTGCACTGATCCCACACCTATACAGTGTTATACTGCAGTGTGCACTGACCACACACCTATAGTGTGTTATACTGCAGTGTGCACTGACCACACACGTATACAGTGTGTTATAATGCAGTGTGCACTGTCCCCACACCTATGCACTGTTATACTGCAGTGTGCACTGACCCCACACTTGTACAGTGTTATTCTGCAGTGTACACTGACCACACACCTATACACTGTTATACTGCAATGTGCACTGACCACACACCTATACAGGGTTTTACTGCATTGTGCACTGACCACACACCTATACAGTGTTATACTGCAGTGTACACTGACCACACAGCTATACAGCGTGTTATACAGCATTGTGCACTGACCACACACCTATACAGTGTGTTATACTGCAGTGTGCACTGACCACACACCTATGCAGTGTGTTATACTGCAGTGTCCACTGACCACACACCTATACAGTGTTATACTGCAGTGTGCACTGACCATACACCTATACAGTGTTATACTGCAGTGTGCACTGACCACACACCTATACAGTTTTATACTGCATTGAGCACTGATCACACACCTATACAGTGTGTAATACTGCAGTGTACACTTACCCCACACTTATACAGTGTTATGCTGCATTGTGCACTGACCACACACCTATACAGTGTTATACTGGTGTGCCCTGACCACACAACTATACAGTGTGTTATACTGCAGTGTGCACTGACCACACACCTATACAGTATGTTATACTGCAGTGTGCACTGATCCCACACCTATACAGTGTGTTATACTGCAGTGTGCACTGACCACACACCTATAGTATGTTATACTGCAGGGTGCACTGACCCCACACCTATACAGTGTGTTATACTGCAGTGTGCACTGACCCCACACCTATACAGTGTGTTATACTGCAGTGTGCACTGACCACACCTATAAAGTGTTATACTGCAGTGTACACTGACCCCACACCTATACAGTGTGTTATACTGCAGTGTGCACTGACCACACACCTATACAGTGTTATACTGCAATGTGCACTGACCACACACCTATACAGTGTTATACTGCATTGAGCACTGACCACACACCTATACAGTGTGTTATACTGCAGTGTACACTGACCCCACACCTATACAGTGTTATACTGCATTGTGCACTGACGACACACCTATACAGAGTTATACCCATGTGCCCTGACCACACACCTTTACAGTGTGTTATACTGCAGTGTGCACTGACCACACACCTATACAGTATGTTATACTGCAGTGTGCACTGACCACACACCTATACAGTATGTTATGCTGCAATGTGCACTGACCACACACCTATACAGTATGTTATACTGCAGTGTGCACTGATCCCACACCTATACAGTGTGTTATACTGCAGTGTGCACTGACCACACAACTATAGTGTGTTATACTGCAGGGTGCACTGACCACACACCTATACAGTGTTATACTGCAGTGTGCACTGACCACACACCTATAGTGTGTTATACTGCAGTGTGCACTGACCACACACGTATACAGTGTGTTATAATGCAGTGTGTACTGTCCCCACACCTATGCACTGTTATACTGCAGTGTGCACTGACCCCACACTTGTACAGTGTTATTCTGCAGTGTACACTGACCACACACCTATACACTGTTATACTGCAATGTGCACTGAACACACACCTATACAGGGTTTTACTGCATTGTGCACTGACCACACACCTATACAGTGTTATACTGCAGTGTACACTGACCACACACCTATACAGTGTTATTCTGCAGTGTACACTGACCACACACCTATACACTGTTATACTGCAATGTGCACTGACCACACACCTATACAGTGTTATACTGCAGTGTGCACTGACAACACACGTATACAGTGTGTTATACTGCAGTGTACACTGACAACACACCTATACAGTGGTATACTGCATTGTGCACTGACCACACACCTATACAGTGTTATACTGGTGTGCCCTGACCACACACCTATACAGTGTGTTATACTGCAGTGTGCACTGACCACACACCTATACAGTGTTATACTGCAGTGTGCACTGATCCCACACCTATACAGTGTGTTATACTGCAGTGTGCACTGACCACACACCTATAGTGTGTTATACTGCAGGGTGCACTGACCACACACCTATACAGTGTGTTATACTGCAGTGTGCACTGACCCCCACACCTATACAGTGTGTTATACTGCAGTGTGCACTGACCACACACATATAGTGTGTTATACTGCAGTGTGCACTGACCACACACCTATACAGTGTGTTATACTGCAGTGTGCACTGACCACACACCTATAGTGTGTTATACTGCAGTGTGCACTGACCACACACCTATACAGTGTGTTATAATGCAGTGTGCACTGACCCCACACCTATGCACTGTTATACTGCAGTGTGCACTGACCCCACACCTATGCACTGTTATACTGCAGTGTGCACTGACCCCACACCTATACAGTGTTATACTGCAGTGTGCACTGATCGCACACCTATACAGTGTTATACTGCAGTGTGCACTGACCCCACACCTATACAGTGTTATACTGCATTGTGCACTGACCACATACCTAGAGTGTGTTATACTGCAGTGTACACTGACCACACACCTATACAGTGTTTTTCTGCAGTGTACAGTGACCACACACCTATACACTGTTATACTGCAATGTGCACTGACCACTCACCTATACAGTGCTATACTGCAGTGTGCACTGACCACACACCTATACAGTGTGTTATACTGCAGTGTACACTGACCCCACACCTATACAGTGTTATACTGCATTGTGCACTGACCACACACCTATACAGTGTTATACTGGTGTGCCCTGACCACACACCTATACAGTGTGTTATACTGCAGTGTGCACTGACCACACACCTATAGTGTGTTATACTGCAGGGTGCACTGACCCCACACCTATAGTATGTTATACTGCAGGGTGCACTGACCCCACACCTATACAGTGTGTTATACTGCAGTGTGCACTGACCCCACACCTATACAGTGTGTTATACTGCAGTGTGCACTGACCACACCTATAAAGTGTTATACTGCAGTGTACACTGACCCCACACCTATACAGTGTGTTATACTGCAGTGTGCACTGACCACACACCTATACAGTGTTATACTGCAATGTGCACTGACCACACACCTATACAGTGTTATACTGCATTGTGCACTGACCACACACCTATACAGTGTGTTATACTGCAGTGTACACTGACCCCACACCTATACAGTGTTATACTGCATTGTGCACTGACGACACACCTATACAGAGTTATACCCGTGTGCCCTGACCACACACCTTTACAGTGTGTTATACTGCAGTGTGCACTGACCACACACCTATACAGTATGTTATACTGCAGTGTGCACTGACCACACACCTATACAGTATGTTATACTGCAATGTGCACTGACCACACACCTATACAGTATGTTATACTGCAGTGTGCACTGATCCCACACCTATACAGTGTGTTATACTGCAGTGTGCACTGACCACACAACTATAGTGTGTTATACTGCAGGGTGCACTGACCACACACCTATACAGTGTTATACTGCAGTGTGCACTGACCACACACCTATAGTGTGTTATACTGCAGTGTGCACTGACCACACACGTATACAGTGTGTTATAATGCAGTGTGCACTGTCCCCACACCTATGCACTGTTATACTGCAGTGTGCACTGACCCCACACTTGTACAGTGTTATTCTGCAGTGTACACTGACCACACACCTATACACTGTTATACTGCAATGTGCACTGAACACACACCTATACAGGGTTTTACTGCATTGTGCACTGACCACACACCTATACAGTGTTATACTGCAGTGTACACTGACCACACACCTATACAGTGTTATTCTGCAGTGTACACTGACCACACACCTATACACTGTTATACTGCAATGTGCACTGACCACACACCTATACAGTGTTATACTGCAGTGTGCACTGACAACACACGTATACAGTGTGTTATACTGCAGTGTACACTGACAACACACCTATACAGTGGTATACTGCATTGTGCACTGACCACACACCTATACAGTGTTATACTGGTGTGCCCTGACCACACACCTATACAGTGTGTTATACTGCAGTGTGCACTGACCACACACCTATACAGTGTGTTATACTGCAGTGTGCACTGACCCCCACACCTATACAGTGTGTTATACTGCAGTGTGCACTGACCACACACCTATAGTGTGTTATACTGCAGGGTGCACTGACCACACACCTATACAGTGTGTTATACTGCAGTGTGCACTGACCCCCACACCTATACAGTGTGTTATACTGCAGTGTGCACTGACCACACACCTATAGTGTGTTATACTGCAGTGTGCACTGACCACACACCTATACAGTGTGTTATACTGCAGTGTGCACTGACCACACACCTATAGTGTGTTATACTGCAGTGTGCACTGACCACACACCTATACAGTGTGTTATAATGCAGTGTGCACTGACCCCACACCTATGCACTGTTATACTGCAGTGTGCACTGACCCCACACCTATACAGTGTTATACTGCAGTGTGCACTGACCCCACACCTATACAGTGTTATACTGCAGTGTGCACTGATCGCACACCTATACAGTGTTATACTGCAGTGTGCACTGACCCCACACCTATACAGTGTTATACTGCATTGTGCACTGACCACATACCTAGAGTGTGTTATACTGCAGTGTACACTGACCACACACCTATACAGTGTTTTTCTGCAGTGTACAGTGACCACACACCTATACACTGTTATACTGCAATGTGCACTGACCACTCACCTATACAGTGCTATACTGCAGTGTGCACTGACCACACACCTATACAGTGTGTTATACTGCAGTGTACACTGACCCCACACCTATACAGTGTTATACTGCATTGTGCACTGACCACACACCTATACAGTGTTATACTGGTGTGCCCTGACCACACACCTATACAGTGTGTTATACTGCAGTGTGCACTGACCACACACCTATAGTGTGTTATACTGCAGGGTGCACTGACCCCACACCTATACAGTGTGTTATACTGCAGTGTGCACTGACCCCACACCTATACAGTGTGTTATACTGCAGTGTACACTGACCCCACACCTATACAGTGTGTTATACTGCAGTGTGCACTGACCACACACCTATAGTGTGTTATACTGCAGTGTGCACTGACAACACACCTATACAGCGTGTTATACTGCAGTGTGCACTGACCACACACCTATAGTGTGTTATACTGCAGTGTGCACTGACCACACACCTATACAGTGTGTTATAATGCAGTGTGCACTGATCCCACACCTATACAGTGTGTTATACTTCAGTGTGCACTGACCACACACCTATACAGTGTTTTACTGCATTATGCACTGACCACACACCTTTACAGTGTTATACTGCATTGTGTAATGACCTCACACCTATATAGTGTTATACTGGGGTGCCTTGACCTACACACCTACACAGTGTGTAATACTGCAGTGGGCACTGACCCCACACCTATACAGTGTGCTATACTGCAGTGTGCACTGAACACACACCTATACAGTGTGTTATACTGCAGTGTGCACTGATCCCACACCTATGCAGTGTTATACTGCAGTGTGCACTGACCACACACCTATACAGTGTTATACTGGTGTGCCCTGACCACACACCTATACAGTGTGTTATACTGCAGTGTGCACTGACCACACACCTATAGTGTGTTATACTGCAGGGTGCACTGACCCCACACCTATACAGTGTGTTATACTGCAGTGTGCACTGACCCCACACCTATACAGTGTGTTATACTGCAGTGTGCACTGACCCCACACCTATAGTGTGTTATACTGCAGTGTGCACTGACCACACACCTATACAGTGTGTTATAATGCAGTGTGCACTGACCCCACACCTATACAGTGTGTTATACTGCAGTGTGCACTGATCCCACACCTATACAGTGTGTTATACTGCAGTGTGCACTGATCCCACGCCTATACAGTGTGTTATACTGCAGTGTGCACTGACCACACACCTATAGTGTGTTATACTGCAGGGTGCACTGACCCCACACCTATACAGTGTGTTATACTGCAGTGTGCACTGACCACACACCTTTAGGGCTCTATTTATCAACATTATTTTTACTAAAATAATGTGAAAAAGGGTGTTTTCACACCCTTTTCACATTATTTTAGTATCACCTATAGTTATTACAGGGCAATTGGAGTAGAATTCGTAAAATTCTACTCCAACCCCTAATTATCACTTATTTTTAGTAATCAGATCGCATTTCCCATAATTGTAATGGGAAATGTGATCTGACCACAGTTACTAAAAATAAATGTGAAAAAAATATCGGGGGAAGCCCTGTGATAATAACATCACCTGGAGGTGGCGTTATCCAGGGTCTCCCCCGGTTACCGGACACCTGCTCTGCTCTAACGGGGAGAGCAGAGCCGGGAGTCGGTCCCTGTAATCAGCTGTGTGGTCTAAACTGACCGCAAGCTGATTACTGTAAAAAAAAAAAAAAAAAAAATAGGAAAAAAAAAATTACTTACCTGACTCCAGGGACCGGTGATCGGGCCTCCGGTGATGTCTCCCCTCCGGTCAGCTGGTCTCCCACAGCGCACTGCTGCCCGGTCATCAGGTGATCGGGCCCCAGTGCAGAATGGGAGATCACCTGATCGGAGGAATGGAGAACATCACCAGAGGCCCGGAGCATGCAGGTAGGTGTAAGTAAGGGAGAGGGTGGTTGCGGGGGGTCCGCGATCGCGGGGGCTGGCTTAGCGCCGGGGGGCGGGGCTTAGCGCCGGGGGGTAGCAGCGGCGAGCAGTTGGCGCATGCGCGGGCACTTAATCACGGTATTTTTTGCGAAAATACCGTGATAAGGCTCCGAAGGGGATTAGCAGGGACAGAGCTTTATCGCAAGCTCTGTCCCTGCAAGGGATATGTAGTAAATCCCTGTGATATTGCCTGAATTCGCAATGCGAATTCACTCGGTAATATCACACTACAATCTGCATTACCAATGCGGATTGTAGTAAATAGAGCCCATAGTGTGTTATACTGCAGTGTGCACTGATCCCACACCTATACAGTGTGTTATACTGCAGTGTGCACTGACCACACACCTATAGTGTGTTATACTGCAGGGTGCACTGACCACACACCTATACAGTGTTATACTGCAGTGTGCACTGACCCCACACCTATACAGTGTGTTATACTGCAGTGTGCACTGACCACACACCTATACAGTGTGTTATACTGCAGTGTGCACTGACCACACACCTATAGTGTGTTATACTGCAGTGTGCACTGACCACACACCTATACAGCGTGTTATACTGCAGTGTGCACTGGCCACACACCTATAGTGTGTTATACTGCAGTGTGCACTGACCACACACCTATACAGTGTTATTCTGCAGTGTACACTTACCACACACCTATACAGCATTGTACACTGACCACGCACCTAGACAGCAGTGTACACTGACCACATATTGCATTCTTTATAACAGACTTTCCATATATTAAACGCTGAGGGCTTGATTCAGAGCCGGACGCTATTTGCGCTCGCTCGCTCAGAAAAAGGGGCCGGCTTTTTAAATTGAGCGCTCGCTCTTTGCGGTCTGTTGATGCCTCTATGTCTGAGCGAGCGAACGAAACATGCGCTCGCTATTTTGTAAAGACGCCCCCTGGCCGCTCGCATCATACGTCATCTCCGCTATTTATTTGATTAATCGAGTACATCAAAAGGCGTCTAAACTGCTCGCAGTGCTTGTGGTAGGATTTTCCTACCGCAATCATGCGAACAATTCAGGCTAAGAAACAACCAAGTGACGTGGTCGATGACGCTGCTTTGTTAATTATGCACACCCTTAAAACGCCCGTTTTGACCGTTTGGCACGCCTGCGTTCGGATCACCACTCCCCGTTTTCAAGCACCTTCCCCTGTTACCACCCACAAACGCCTCATCCTGTCACTCAAATTAGCAGGCAGTCGCTATTTTGCGAGCACTCGATTTCCGACCGCAATTACTGGTTGGCACATGCGCATTATGACCCATACGCATGCGCAGATGTGCGAACATCGCTCGGAGCGGCCGCTTACGAGCGGCTCTGAATCAGGCCGAGTCCATTCAGGCTGCAGACTACACTTAGGAGCCTATTTACCAATGTCTCCTCATTCACCTAGCACTGGTGCGCCATATGGCATACTTTAGATACGGTGTTATTTTTCGCATCACATATTGGGGGTCATTCAGACCCGGTCATCAGCACCGATGCGCTCGGACCGGGTCGATGGCCCCCCACAGAGCATGCGCACGACGGCACCGGTGCCATCGTGCGCATGCGTGAGACCCGCTACGACCGACAGCGCCGGTCGTAGCGGGTCTCGATCCAAAGGGGGCGAGCTGTCGATGTTGATTGACAGCTCGCCCCGTTTGGAAGGCGGGCCGGGGTGGTGGCAGCCCAAACGGGGGCGTTCCCATGGGAACGCCTACCGTTTGGGGGCGGCCCCACTGACATCACTAGTGATGTCAGTGGAGAGCTTCCAGCTCAGACAGAGCCGAAAGCTCTCCGGGGCTTACGACAAGGGAGACCCTACCCTAGGGTCTCGTCGTAAGCCCCTATGGTTGCAATGGTCTTGACCATCGCGACCATCACCTTAGGCGGTCGTAAGGCTGTGGGTGTTAACCCACAGCCTTACCACCGCAAAGGAGTACGTCTTGAAAATTCAAGTCGTCCTCCCCTCATTCAGACCGACCGCATGCTCTGTGCGACCGGCTCTGAATGAGGTCCCTTGTCTTTTGCGCACCACAGTCCCATACCAACTGACTGGTAGTGTACTGGGCAATTTTCACTTTTGCCACAACCGCGGCCGTGTAAATTTGCAGCGTGTCGGGATGCATGGCGCTCATCTGCCAGTCTTTTGCCTTTTTTTTTTTTCACAGTTTTGCACCATTTTCACACGGCTATTGGTATGCAAGTCCACCAGATGTGTAGCGGGTACACATATACCTTCACTTTAGTGGTGCGAAAAAAAGATGCACTTTTGCCAAGTATTGTGCAAAGAAAGATGCTTCGTGCATCTTAGCCGCATTTTTAATGGCGCGCCAAAAAAAATTTGTACTGTATATTAAGCCCTACTTTTTGCCTCAATAAGAATAATTTCTTAGTGTGCATTTCATGGTAATAAAAAATTATTTATTAGGGATATATATCAATATACAGGAGCCTACCAATGAGAAAAGAAAGAAGTAAAGTGATATCAATTCGCAATCCTTGCGGCTTCGGACCCGTCTTGCTGAACGCTGAAGCACGGTCATCAGACTGGGGGTGTGCAGATGCGTTTATGTAGTCGATAGGCTGAATTGGCTAATGGCTCTCGGGGCCAGGCTCTGAAAAAAGTAACATTTGGCAATTTCACAGTTCCTATAGAAACCAATGAGGACAACTTTTGCGAACTGAGGGCCTGATTCAGAGCCGGACGCTCTGACAGAGCGCTCGCTCTGAATCAGGGTCGGCCCTCTGGTTTTTCTGAACGGCCTCCTAGCCGCTCGCATAGCTGTGGGTGACCACCCACAGCTATAGCGAGCGACCATGATGATGGACGCAATGGTCAAGACCATCGCGACCATCGGGTTTGCGACGAGACCCTTTTGGTAGGGTCTCCTTGCCGCAAGCCCAAGAGTGCTCTCGGCTCTACCAGAGCCAAAAGCACTCCCACTGACATCACATGTGATGTCAGTGAGGCCGGCCCCAGACGGTAGGCGTTCCCATGGGAACGCCTCCGTCTGGGCAGCCATGAACCCGCCCCGCCCACCAAAGGAGGCGTGCTGTCACTCAACATCGACAGCACGCCCCCTTTGGTACGAGACCCGGAGCGACGGTTTGCCCGTCGCTATCCGGGTCTCGCGCATGCGCACGATGGAGCTAGCTCCGTCGTGCGCATGCGCACTGGGCCACCATCTACCCGCTTGCGAGGCGCCTGATTCCGAGATTTACACTAATGCAATCGCAACTGCAATCTCTCACGGATCGCAGTTGCTAAAATATGCTAATGCCTTCCAATGCATAGTCGACAATAGGTCCGCCCACTGCTGCCTTCTCATATCTGCCTGACGACGCGCAACAGCGTAAACATCGGTAACATCGATGCACACCGGGCAGTCACGTAGCATGTAAGTCAGGTCTGACCAGCCGCAAACACTGCAGCTCCCCTCTGTACAAATTCAGTGGATATATAATTAATGGAAGAATCTTTGGAAAACAGTACTTATCGGAGGATGTTCCACAAAATCGCTATAATAAGCATGATACTCTCTGTCCCTATAGGCGGAGTGCAATGAGATTTCACCTGTTTATAGGGTAACTGTATGGCTTGGGTACATCTGTAGCTGCGCAAACGTTTGCACCAACGATCTCAGCGTTCCTTACGGAATGTAGATTAGGCGCATGAGTGAGCTTCCAGCTGCGCCCACTTGGAAAGACAAGATTGTTTTTTTTTTAAACAAAGAGGTAAAAAAAACAAAGAGGGACCTGCCCTTTCCTCCAGCCTTGGTGAGAAAAAAAAAAAGGTGGCAGAGGTCAGGTTTGGCCTCACAATGAGCATAGTTTATGGTAGAAAAAAAGAAAAAAGGCCATATATTTTTGGCTATATGCAGAGCTGGTGCTTCAGGCCCCACAGCCCTTACTTCCGGCTAACAGGGCGCCTGGTATGGCCACATCTGTGCAGCTGATCTGGAGCTTCCCCTGGTACATGTCACAGACACTTAGGTTCCATTTACACCAACAAAAATCCTGAGTCAATTTGCATCAACTCGGAATTTTTCTCTTGGTGTAAAACGGTTATAAATATGGTATGTAACATTAGCAGCAACCACTACACAGGGCCCTAACGTTACCAATCCCCACTATCACTCCTACTTTTTTCCATCGGATTGATGGCTGCCTGTATTTCTCAGTCCATCGTCTGTCTCCCTTTGACGTGCTGCGCCTTACGCTAGTTGGCGCTCTATGGGCTTGATTCAGCTTTGCAATTCCGTCCATCTTGATGCAAATGCATAAGGAGATGTCAGACACCTCCTTGCTGCATTTCTGAGCACCATCTCAAACCATCGCGACAGTGGAGCTGAAGGTCACAGTGGAGCTGAAGGTCGCGATGGTTGCTCCTTTGGTCAGGCTGCGGGAGCTGAAGCTTCCTGCAGCCTGACTGGGCGCTGGTCACTTCAGAGACCAGTAATCTGCATCCGCCGACGCAGACCCTGGCCTCGTCTCTCCAGGAACACGGGGGCGACACGCCGGCGCTCCCTCCCCCCCAAACGCTGCAACCTGTCCATCATGCTGCAGCTTGGGGGAGTCGCAGAATGGGTCCTGCGCAGACGCAGACCCCTAACCATCGGAGAAGTACGTTTATCTTGGGATGCATCTCTGAATTAGGGCCTATAGGCCTGATTCAGAGTCGCTTCGTTCTGCGCATGTGCGAACAACACACTGCGAACGCATCCCTCTTGTTCGCCCAGCAAAGGCAGCCCAGGGTAATGAGTGACAGGAGAGGCCGTTTGCGGGTGGTAACAGGGGCAGGACACTAATAACGGGGGAGTGGAGATACGAATGCAGGCGTGCCTGAGTGTTTCAACGCCGTTTTAGAGGCGTGCATAATTAACAGGCAGCGTCATAGAACACATCACTTACTTTTTTTTTACACTGATTTCCTCGCAATGCTTGCGGTAGGGTAAAGCAACCACAAGCACTGCGTTAGCATCCAATGGTACTTGATGTACCAATGTTTTAATACACTTCCTGGAGATGACGTGCGCTGGTGGGCGGCTCTGTCTGTGTGATTGGGCGTACGCTCAGACAAAGTGGCTGCTTGCTAAGACATGGTGGGCGTGCTTATGCCTTGGCGAGCGTTTGCTTCCCGTGGCGTCACTTTGACAAATTTGCATACGCATCCAGCGAGCATACGCAGATAGTGAGCGGGTCTGAATCCGGCCCTATGTACATAGAGTACTTACTAGGCCAGTCCTGCTTGAGGCCATGTGCAACAAACACATTCACTATTAAGGTGCCTATCCACTAGACCATTGATGAAATTGATCGATTGAACGATATCGTTATCGTTCAATCACTCAATAATCGTTTGCAAATCGTAAAGAAAAATGTCTAATATGACAAGCGATGCTCCTACTGGTCGTTTAGACATCTATCATCGGGCAAACATGCTGGACAACCTGACGATAACGTCAGGTTGAGCATGTTAGCAGATGATTGATGAGCCTGCACAGAACGACTGCTCGTTCAGTGCAGGCTCATCACAGACTGAGAAACGACTGCATGGTTACAATGTCGTAATCGTGCAGTCGTTTTCATGTCTTGAAGTGGATGGGCAGATTCAGGTAACAATTAAATTACAAAACATCTCTAATTAAATAATTCACGTACTGTGGCAAAAAAAAACCTTAAATGCTTCCAAAAAAAGCAAAAAATAAGTAATTACTAACACACTCTCACAAGTAAATCTTATGGCCTAGCGACAAAGAAGGTGCCAATCAGTGTCAGCGGAGAGTTCATATATCATCAGTTGCCCAAGATAGGGAGAAGCCCAAGGGCTTTTCTCGCTTTAGTAAATAGAGCCGAGCATATGTGCTATTAGGTTAATCTGTTTACAGATCAGTTCTAGTACAGTACATATCAATATAAAACGTGATTACATTATATTGATTCCTTGGGCAGCTATGTGGTCCCAATAGGTTCTTATGCATCAATGACAATGATACATAAATTATGTTATTGTCAGCAAGTACAAATTTATACAGAGGTCTTCATAAACACGCATTATGAGGAGCACATTTTTTGATATCACGGTATACATCCCGGATTTCATCACCCTCCAGCACCCAGACCCTGTTCAGCTCTCTGATCAGCAACAACCCTGCCGCTGGTAAGATCGGTCGGCTTTTCTCATGCTTTTGCCTATGTAACAAGTATTGCAGCAGTATCTGTTCTGCTGTTGGTGATAACTGATTAAAGTTATAAAAAAAAAAAAAAAAAGCTTTAATCTTTAAATAAAGTGATTTTTTTTTTTTTATGCATAAAGGTTTAAAATATTGTATATTGTATGTAGAATATATCGTATATTGACTCGCACAAGGGGGGCGGGCAGCGGTTTGTGGAACCCAGCGTGCGTTGTAGTGCATTGTAAAACCATTTCCGCTTTACAACTTCCCCATTGATTACTGGTTGCTATTGCAATGCGATATGGGCATGACCTTACCGCCCCCATGATTACATTGCAATATGCAATCATACAGTAGCTCCTGCATGTATCATACGGCACATGCAGAGACACGGGCTCCGAAAGGAGTCTGTCCCTGCGATGTGCCCAGAGAGCTGCTGGGGCTGCTGCACACGCCAGCTAATTATGCGCAGTGTAGCCCATAGGCCAGTGGTCGGAGAACAGAGGTAAATTACCCCACATGGGGTAAAAATGAAATTCCTGGGGGTAATGGACAGACAGCCGGGCATGCATATGAATCATTCTATAATATAGAATGATTCATATACATGCCTGGCTGTGCCACAGGGAGGCTCTAAGCCGGATGCCCGCTGTGATGTTATTACCAGCGGGCGCCCGGCTCCTTCCCTGCCCTGTTCTCTTCTGAACTCCAGCTTCCGGCTCTCTCCATGCGCACTATGGGAGAGACGTCATGACATCTCTCCCATAATTCCGAGGAGCAGCCGGGCGGACAGGACGGCGGCGGATGCAGGAGCGGGGATTAAGGTAAGTGTTTTTTTTTGTACAAGCGGCACTACAGGGGCATTATATGGGGGCACTACTACAGGGGCATTATATGGGGGCACTACTACAGGGGCATAACTATTGGGGCACTACTACAGGGGCATTATATGGGGGCACTACTATATGATTTCCTTCCTTTCAAATCAAGGGGGTAACGTCGGCGTATCTAAATATATTTTGGGGTAAAAGGTAAAAAAGTTCCCTGACCCCTGCCATAGGCCATCTTCAGATGGCGTTAGCTAGGGGGGGAAATATCTGGAATGCATCGCATTCTGGATGTTGGTAAATTTGGCAGCATCGCATTCCCCATAGACGCCTATGGGGGATGCGGCTGCCAGCGGGAATGGAGGGATAACAGCAGGTATCGGAGATATTGATACCTGCTGCTGTACCTCCTCCTTCATACATCCAGGTGTAACTTAATATTTGTGGTTAACCCCCGAAAATGGGTGTTTTTGGGGATTATACCTCAAATATACAATAATAAATGGGCCCCTAAACAAGATGCTTTACCGTCATGTCCTAAAGCTGAGACGGCTGGTCAGAGCTTACGAGAGAAAAAGTAGGGTCACATTTTCTTTTATATATTGTTATGTTTATGATGTTACGAACGTTACCATGGTTACAGCACTATCTCAGTATTGATTCCCAGAAGAGCTTATCCTGCCCAAGTAGATGTCATGTAAGGATAAGCTGTGCTTTTGGCGTAGCCGTTCCCATATATAATGATATTGTATTGTACTACACACTTCTCTGCGGTGCGTGATAAATCGATGTTTGCTGGAGAATGCGTGTGACATATTAACTGATGACTCATTCACTTTTTATTAATGGCATTGACTTTGCAAGGGTTGCTTTATATATGTTAATGGCACGGAACATGGGGTATGGGTCCAGGGCATGGCGACCAGGTTCTCCTTGTATTAGGGTAAATGACAACAACCTGGGGATATACTTATATTATATTTTATATTATAAGATTATTGCACGTTGCCAGCCGTTGCTCAAATTTTGTTCACCTGAAAACAGTTCACAATGGATCACTATGAAGACTGTTTGACCGTTCTAGACCACACCAGCATCATGATTTGGGGCCTCATTCAGAGATGGATGCAATGCGTATGTGAGCGTTTAGCGGTCATCTGCGCATGCATTTGAGTCAAGTCAAGTGTCATTACCATTGTTGCCTGCAAAAAAAGAATTTATTCGCAAAGTGACTGACAGGCGGGGACCGTTTGTGGGCGGTCAAAGGGAGGTGACGATTCAAATGCAGGCGCTTCGCGACTGTTTTCAGGGCGAGTCTCTGCCAGCGACTGCGATCCAATACGCAGTGAAAATGGCTCCAGCATCTCAGTTCCCCTGGCCATTGTGCATAACCCTAAGGTTACTGGGAAGCCCGATCATCATCGATCGAACTGCAAGCAAGCTTCGTCTTTGTACGCAGTCTCTTGGATTTGCGAGGCCGCCGGTGGACGCCTCTATACAAATCCCAGTGGCTGTGACATTTGCATATTTTCGCACACAAACGCTGCGTACAAATTTGTAGCTGCGGCGGCATTAGCGTCCATCTCTGAATCCGACCCTTAAGCAAGACAGTCCTGATTTCAGGGGGCTATGCCACCGTCCCTCGGCCAGGATGTTTGTGCCAATCTGCAGTAGGTTGGGAGGTTTTCTATAAAACCACCATAAAGACTGTGGGCCTGATTCTGCAAGGAACGCACGCTAGCAGACGCACGCACCCGGCCGCTGCGAGGATATGCTAATCAATGCATACGCTCGGAGACTGCAGAACAAGATGCAGACCCCCAGCCCTATATTAAGCCGACCCATCTCCCTTTACTCAAAAACTGCAAGATAGCGTAAACATCGATAACCATCAACCACATTTGCATAATAGTGGTTGACCAGACCTCGTGCAGGATCTTGGCAGCTTCCCGTGTGCACGGAGCCTCAAAACTGCGTCCGTCGCCGCACTGGCTTAATTATGCATGCCGATATTACAGCGTCCCAACGCACAGGCACGCCTGCGTTCGCTCAACCACCCCCTGTCGCCACCCAGAAACGGCACTTCCTGTCAATCAATATCGGAAGAGGTCTGCGTACACGCTGCATGTAGTCTGCGTACGCTTACCCGATCGCACTGGCTAGTTCGCGCACACGCAGTGCGATACATGCACAGTACAAAAGCATCGGCCAAGTGCGTGTGTGCGTTCTTTCCTTTGCGTTGCTTGCTGAGTCAGGCCCTGTGTTTTCTTACGTTGAAAACACTGACCAGGGGTGTGACCACGACCGCTCTTACACGACAACCTGCGCTGCGTTCACCAGAATAGTGATCTTTTGGCCACTATACAGGTGAACACATACAAAGGACATGTAGACCTGTTTAGCGCTGTGGGGGCCGCATCACATTTTATTATACTTCAGGTGAATACATTGACAAAAGTCCTTAGTCGGCTCAGCTGAACTCTCTGAACCTTATTCACGTAGCTGAGCGATTACTTGCTGCTGCGCATTCGCACGATAAGTCCTGAAGTCCCCCACGCCACATGCAGCGCGATTCTAATGCGACTGGGAGAGACATAATTACAAATGGGGCGGCAAAGTGATGCGTGTCCTGGGCGTTGACTGGGACGTGGCCTGAAGTGAATACTAACAAAACCCAAAGCATCTCATGGGCGTGTTATGTGAGTGTCGCAGGCGTGTTACTGATGGCGGCGGCTGCGTTCTCAGACACTGAATATTACCTCATAAGGGTAACTTTCACCTCACAGGCTCATTCAGCAGCCACTGTCCAATCAAACTGCGGCATTACACTTTCCACACAGAAGGATTTCATATTCTACAGTTTCCATTATGGGAAATGGGGTAACGAAACACTGTTCTGTGAGGTGAAGTATTAACACTCACTCACCCCACAGCTTAATTACTTTAATTACACTTGCACCTGAGGTAATACAACATTCGTTTTTTTGCGACACACCATTTTTCTAACAAAAATGGGTTAAACTTTAAGAGCTTCTGCTAGTTCTTTAGTGACCACCTCAGATATTATCAAAACATTGCAACGCCTTTCAGTGTGTGCTCTTAAAGCTGGGCTACTGAACTCTGGGCCTGATTCAGACCCGCTCGCGAGCGCTGAGCACTCGCAAGCGGGTCGATGTTGCCCAAGTGTGCATGCGCACGACGAGGCGGCTCCGTCGTGCGCATGCGCGAGACCCGAATAACGATGGCCAAGCCGTCGTTATGGGTCTCGCACCAAAGGGGGCGTGCTGTCGATGTTGATTGACAGCACGCCCCCTTTGGTGGGCGTGGCTGCCCAGACGGAGGCGTTCCCGTGGGAACGCCTACCGTCTGGGGCCGGCCCCACTGACATCACTGGTGATGTCAGTGGGAGTGCTTTTGGCTCTGATAGCGCCAAAAGCACTCCAGGGCTTGCGGTAGCCGAGACCCTACCGCAGGGTCTCGACACAAGCCTGATGATCGGGATGGTCTTGACCATCGCGACCATCATTTTGGCCGCTCGCTATAGCTGTGGGTGGTCACCCACAGCTATGCGAGCGGCCAGGAGGCTGCTCCAAATAGTAAGAGGGCCGGCCCTGATTCAGAGCGAGCGCTCTGTCAGAGCGTCCGGCTCTGAATCAGGGCCTCTGCTCCATTGCACTTGACTGCAAAGACTTGCTAACAATACTTAGGTATCCGGTCATTGGGTCTACAGTAAATAGGTATACAATGGAAGTTAGACAGACCTAATGATCCACACCCCAATTCTTATGGGGTGTAAAATATCATAGTACGTCATAAGCAGCACCAAAAAAAGGAAAAACAAACATATCTGAGTAACTAGAGTCTGAGCTTCATGTTTAATGATGGATCAGACGAGCCTACTTCACTTACAGTTACTAGTGCAACATGAAATTCCACTAATTGATATTTGAATGTTATTAAACAATCTGTACAACTCTCGATGTAGTGGGCATCTCGCAGCCATAATCCTGTCTCCAGCATCCAGACTGCTGACATCCCGACTGCAAGTATTAGGCTTGGGGTTAGGGCATACTTACCTACATTGCTGGGCAGCTTTCCGGTAGCAGCAGGAGGAGACCACCTGCTCTCCTCTTTGGGTGGCGGGGCCAGACGAAAGACTGCATTAGGCCCCGCCCCTTTACAGTAAACCCCCGCGATTCGCGGGTCCGTGAGGAGGGGGCGGGGCTAAATGACGCGATTTGCCTAGTTTAGCCCCGCCCCTTCCCGACGGACCCGATAATTTCAGGTAAAATCTCCCCATCCTGCCCACTTCACTAGGAAGTGGACGGGATGCGGGAGATATGCCTACTCTTCCGGGATCGCGGGGGTTACCCGAAAAATCGGGAGCCTCCCGCGATTCCCGGGAGAGTAGGCATGTATGGGTTAGGGTAGGGGTTAAGCACTAGGGGCCGCCGGAAGGGGTTAGGCTGCAGGGGGAGGGAGGGTTAGGGATAGGCTGCGGAGGAGGTTAGTTTTAGGCAGTGGGGGGGTTAGGGTCAGGCTGCAGGTGGGGAGGGTTATGGTTAGGGCGCGGGTTAGGTTACTTACCTGCAGGCCTCGGGATTGTGATTGTCGGGATGCTGCTATCGGTATTCTGACCGCCGACATCCCATTCGCCAGGATCTCGTACCCACCCCCTCTCCCAATGGGTGTTGCAAAGTGGCTTAAATCTAAGGGTCAGTTTGGAATCGTCTAATATTTTCCACCTTCCAACAGAACCTGCAAAGATTGTGTATAGTCGTTGGACTAATGAAATTGCCTCTGATTAGGAAGTTGTATTGTAACTGTTTACAAAATGTAAAAAGTTTCATCCACAATGCATAAAAAGTGTCCGTAGATTAATTTGCCGAATACGAGCTTGAAGTTCGCCATATTTACTGACTTTCTACAAGACCCAATAAATTTCCATTGTTTGGGGTAAAGAGACGATCCGAGGAACCTCTAAATGCTAAATTATGCTTTGCTAAATACAAGGTGATGTTGTATAATGACAGAGTAACGTAATTTTTGGTCTATTGTTTTTTGGTATTTAAACCTATGTGTTGCCTCAAACCAATTTGTTATAGCTCTTAAAATGCTCCCTGGAATTTTCATGTGATTTAAATCAGACATACTGTAAGTTTGCAAACAAATAGAGAACACTTTGGTTGAACTTTCCCCCTTGCTAGTCTTCCTATAATACATTGCTTCTGTGAAACAATGTTTATAAAGATTGCAAAGGAAAACTACATTTTCATTTGGCACTTAGGGCCTGATTCAGAACGGCTCGCAAGCAGGTCGATGGTCGGTCAGTGCACACGCCGCACGTGCGCTCGCCCCGGTGCGAGTGAGAACTTCACTCGCTCCGGGGCTCGCTACAAAACGGGGCGGCTGTCGATGTTGATCGACAGCTCACCCCGTTTTGTACTCAGGGAGGGGGGTGGCTGTACAAACGGAGGCATTCCCGAAGGAACGCCTGCCGTTTGTGGGCGGCCCTACTGACATCATTCCATTTTTTTTTTTCTAAATCCACCCGGATTCAGAGCGAGTGCTCGCAAATAGCGAGCGCCCCTGAATCAGGCCCTTAGACCTGTAGCAATTATATGTTTGCAAGTTGCCGCTGTTATGGGGCCTACACCCAGTGCAATTTGCAAATGATTCAATCTTGTTTGCGATCTCCCTTGAACTCTCCCCAGCAGCTCCAGTGAACGATGTGCAGCAAAAGCTGTACGATGTACACCAGATCTATAATGCACGCTCTAATGATTGGCATATTCATTAGATCATGTGCGATAGCAGATAGATGTATGCACGGATCAGGGAGATACGTGATACATGCATCGGTTTGTAAGAAACACAGATGCACGGACGGGATCAGTGAGATCCGCCTGTGCTGCTGTGTTATAAAAAATTAAAACCAGTGTAAAATGTAAAAAAAAAAATGGCGTGCCCCTACCCCCAAAAAATAAAAAATAACAACCAGCACCGGGCTTTGGAGACCCAGAGCTCGTTGTGCTAAATACAGGGGCCCCCTGTATTAAGCACAACCAGCACTGGGCAAATCAAAGCCAAAATCCAGGGGACAAACGGCATAGGGGTCCCCTTGGTTTAGTGCAATCAGCACTGGACTCTGATCCAGTCCTGATTCTGGAAATACAGAGGAAAAATGCGTAGGGTTCCCCTGTAAATTGCAGAACCAGTACCGAACTTTTTCTAGTGGGGGGTATTGCCTCAGCCAAGGGAACCCTTTCACCGGGTCCCCCAGCCAAAGCATTACCCCTGACCACTAGTCAGCTCAGGCGGGGATCCCTACGGGAGCTGGGGACCCCCCAATAAAGGGGTCCCCCTCTCCAGGGCACCCCAGGCCTCGGGGCTATCCCCAGTTCCCCTGGAGCGGTGGGTGCTGGGTTGATAGTGTATAGTGTGGTGCAAGTAAAGACTTAAAAATTTGTCTTTGCTGTGGAACTACAGTATAGGTCCCAGCAAGCATCCCCCGCATGCTGGTACTTGGAGAACCACAAGTCCTCCACAGGTGCAACACTCAGACACAGATGATGGCAGTAATATTGTAAATATCAACATTTCCGTTTATTAACTGCCTTCAGTAAAACTGAACTTACACAGTATATACCTCTGCAGCAGATGAACTATGTAATTTCCCCATGGTGTACTATTGAATTGGACCAGTTATATGCTAAGGCCTGTATAAAGGACCTATTCTCCATTGATATGTGAGGCATTTTTACAAGACACAGTGTGACCATTATGAACTGATTGTGATCCTACTTGATTACTCCTTATGAAGTCCCCAAGGGGACGAAATGTGTAGGCTTTTATGCCGAAGCGAATGGCTACGTTTTTTAAAAAAAGTGTCAAGTCTACAAAAAGACATTAAACTTGACATCATTTTATGTAAGAACAATTATTGTTGTATTATAAATATTTTACACTGGAATAAGTTTTATTGGCGTTTGTTAATATTTGGCCTCATTTTCTGGGTGAATTATTTTTGGTGAGTGGGTATAATTACAGATGCCAGTGAGGGAATCAAATTCATCCTTCTGGAGCTGATTGATGGTATCAAGAGAATTAAGCAACCCACATTGTGGAGAAAGAAAGAAAAATATAATATTTTCAATACTGTTCTAGCGCTCTCTGAGATTATTGGTTTTATATTGTTTTGTGGGGTTCGGCTAACAGAGGATCCTCTTAGAGGTACAGCATTACTAATTTTTGGCGCAAGGTAAGGATTCTTTTCTTTTATATATATATACATATATATATATATATATATATATATATATATATATTAGGGATGTGCAGGCTCGGTTTAACTCGGATTTACTCGGTTCTTATCGCCACTTTACCGCAAGTTCGGATTTATTATATTGGCTATCCAAAACACATGATAGGCGATAGCCACTAAAATGCCATTTTGAGATCCGAGTAAATCCGAGCCTGCACATCCCTAATATATATATATATATATATATATATATATATATATATACTGTATACATATATATATTGTGATGACTTGGGGTAATTAGCTTGGTAGATGGGTGTCAGTGGTGCAGTGATTAGGTGCAGAATTAGAGTCCACGCATGGCATTCCTGTAAATAATAAATTCAAATAATGCAACAAAATGAATAGAAAATAATAAACGAACCTAGCCCTCACTCAGGGCACTAGCTCACTTCTTGAGTCCTCTCTATAAAAGCAGATAATCTGCATGAAATTCTCTTGGAGATTGGTGGTTCTTCCTGCCACATGCAGGACTAGACACAAGTTCCTGGCCTGGCATAGCTTTCTCAGATTGTTGGCTGCCACAGTTTCCTAAGGACAGTGTCAGAGGTATATTTATCTCATAGGCAAACGCAGGGGGGGTTTCCGTCTGCCTGGAAACCCCCCTTCCCAGCCCACACCATGATCACAATAGAAATAGTAATATAATAGAATTTTACAGGTGCTGCATGTTATACTCGGTATCACAAATGAAATAATTAGCACCACCTGTGGATCTTTTAACATGTATTAGCTAGTAATAAATAACCTGTGCATCAACTAGGAGATCTGGAAAACATGCACTGTTAAGGATGTGCTGCAGTAGAGCCCAATATGTACATATATGTCCAGGGCGGTGCTAGGATCTTCTGCTCCCCCAGACTCCCGGACTTGCTCCCATGCTCTGGAATAGTGCCCACATCTAACATAAATACATTCTGCTCAGACAGGATGGCCCTACTGCCGCATTTAATGGGCCCTACTGCCGCATTTTACTGTGATCACTGGTCCTGTATATGCTGGAATTATGATACACAATACACTTTGTATGGCGCATATTAAAGCTGGTTAAGTGCTAATTCTACCCTCTTCACGGACTGGCCACACTCACTCTAATATCAAGCATTTGGAAACCCCTCTCTAGAAATCCTGCGTTTGCCACTGGATCTCCCTGGCTCCTTGCACGTATGAATCCTGATCACCTGGTCTGTTTCACTCTGACTGTAGCCCCACCTGAACTGTCTGACTTTGTCCACCAGCAGCCTCACCTGGGCTCTGGGCAAAAAGGCAGCAATTAGTCTTGAACACATACCCTTTTTGTTCTGTGTGTGGGCGGATCCCTCCAGCCCAACGATGACTTACCAGCGCCTTCTCTGGTGATACTGCCACAATATATATATATATATATATATATATATATTGTGTACCACATGTCACTATGTGTACCCCATCTAAAGGCCTAATCTTGTAAAGAAATGGTGTAACTAGGCTATTTTGAGCCCAACACAAGATGAAAAATGAAGCCAATCCCCCATGTGAGTGAGCCGGAAAAGTGGAGTGTGGTCACTGAAGGAGTGTGGTCACTGAAAAATGGGGACATGACACACCGTTTCTCATCACTCTGGGAGCATTCCTTTCCATTCAATATGCACCTCAATGCCCCCAGTAGTAGTACCCCTGATGTAGTGCCCATTATGCAATGCCCACTGTAGTAGTGCCCCTTATGCAATGCCCTGTTGTAGTGCACATTATGCAGTGCCCCCAGTAGTGCCCAATATATAGGGCCCCCAGTAGTGCTCTTATACAGTGTCTGTTAAGCAGTGCCCCCTGTTGTGACCAATATATAGTGCCCCCAGTAGTCCTCCCGGGAAGCAGTCGGGAAGCTGATGGACGGAATCCCGACCGTCGGCTTCCCGACTGTCTAATCCCGGCTAGGAGTTAAATCCCGACGCCTGTCATTTTCCCTACGCCAGGAGCCTGACACCTGGCTTACCGATTGAAGGTAAGCCGGGCGTGGACAGCCGCGCGTGGGTGGTGGTTTAGGGTTCCCGGGGGGGACTTAGGGTTAGGCACCCCCCCGGGAGGTTAAGGTTAGGCTAGGGGAAGGGAGGGTTAGGGTTAGGCACCCCCGGGGTGAGGTTAGGATTAGGCACTTAGGTTTAGGCGGCAGGAAAGGCAGGACTAGGTTTAGGCACTTAGAGGTGGGATTAGGGTTAGGCACTTGGGGGGGGGTTAGGGTTAGGCACCCCTAAGGGAGGGTTAGGGGGTAGAATAGGTTATTGAATACTTACCTTTCGACGATCGGGATTTCACTGCTACCGGGATGCCGCTGTCGGGATTTGCAGCCGGTGGTAAATCATACTGAATTCATCCCCCCTATGCAGTGCCCAATATACAGTGCCCCCAGTAGTAGTTCCTTTTACACATAAAACATGTAGATACTCACAGACACACATAGACAGACAAAATTATACTTACCCCTTATGCAGTGCCCCTTATATAGTGCCCTGTATTGCCCCTTATACAGTGCCCCCAGTAGTGCCCAAAATATAGTGCCCTTTATGCAGTGCCCCCAGTAGTGCCCCCTATGCAGTGCCCAATATACAGTACCCCCAGTAGTAGTGCCTTTTACACATAAAACATGTAGACACACACAGACAAAATTATACTTACCTGAATCCCCACTCCTGTGCCCACCGCCGTCCGCTCCTCCGGTCCTGCTCATGACATCTCTCCCTTCACCCAGTGTGGGAGCTGGAAAGCGGAGCTCATGAGTGAGTTCCAACCGGGCTCCGGCCCTGGGTGCAACAGCCAATGAAAATCTGTCTGACTCTCATTGCAGCTAAAACAAACACACCACCGCCGGGTAGTACAAGTGTACTACCCGGCATCACCGGTGTTTGTTACTGTGTAGTGCGGACCGCACTACACACTAACCACTGACCTGGGAGCCGGCCGAGGGCGCCCCCACCCAAAGTATTGGGTACAGGACCCAAACGGTCAGGATGCTGGCGGTCAGAATATTGACAGCGGCATCCCGACAATCAGAATCCCAACACCTTGAAGGCAACTGGGAAGAGAAGGAGGGTTACATCCGAGTCTTTTATCACAACGGCGGGTGCCATCAGAGAAGATGGCGCCGGCAGGGTGACTGCATCTGCTCCCCCACTCCGCAGCACTCTGGGCTGTAGCAACGCCTGCCTGCCCCATGAGCCACACCTCACAGTAATACATTATTTTATATTAATGAGTACTTAACACCAGGTGATGATATTTTTTTTAGAGTAACTACTGATTGCACTACGCAGGGCTGCCCATAAGAACTACAGTATGAACCCCTGAGAAATCTTTAATCCTGACCCCTACTCTCGTATGGACATGGTCTTTGCAAATACTGTATAATCAGTCAGTAAAATACTGTAGGTATATAAAACCGACATGCATTTTATATATTAAAAATATGAACCACATATAAAGCACAAATACATATGGACATGCAAATAACAAAAAAATAAATATATGAAAGAAAAAACTCTGTTAACACTGTATAAGAGGAATAGAGGAGCAAAATCTTAGTAATACTGTACGTTAGTTGTCAATAATTGGATCATTGCAGGAGAATGGATAATGAATCCTAAAAGAAAAAGTACAAAGGACTGACAAGCCAAATGTTCCCACTCCAGTCTATACATCTCTCACTGTCCTACAGTCCACAACTCTCACTACTCACCTAGTCTATAGATCTCTCACTGCCTCCTCTAGTCCATATATCTCTCATCGCTTCCTCCACAGCTCTCACTGTCCCCTCTAGTCCATAGACCTCTTATTGCCTCATCCACAGCTCTCACTGTCCTTTCTAGTCCGATATATCACTCATTGCCTCCTCCACAGCTCTCTCACTGCCCCCTCTAGACCATAGATCTCTCATTGTCTCCTCCTCAGCTCTCACTGCACCCTCTAATCCATAGACCTCTAATTGCCTCTTCTACAGCTCTCTCACTGCCCCCTCTAGACCATATATCTCTATTTTTTCCTTCACAGCTCTCTGACTGCCTCCTCTAGTCCATAGACCTCTCATTGCCTCCTCTACACCTCTCACTGCCCTCTCTAGACCATAGATTTCTCATTGCCTCCTCCACAGCTCTCACTGCCCCTTCTAGTCCATAGACCTCTCATTGCCTCCTCCATAGCTCTCACTGCCCCCTCTAGATAATAGATCTCTCATTTTCTCCTTCACAGCTCTCTCACTGCCCTCGCTAGTTCATAGACCTCTCATGGTCTCAGCTCTTTCTGCCTTCTCTAGACCATAGATTTCTCATTGCCTCCTCCACAGCTCTCACTGTCCTCTCTAGTCCGATAGATCACTCAGTGCCTCCTCCACAGCTCTCTCACTGCCCCCTCTAGACCATAGATCTCTCATTGTCTCCTTAACTCTCACTGCACCCTCTAATCCACAGACCTCTAATGACCTCCTCTACAGCACTCACTGCCCTCTCTAGACCATAGATTTCTCATTGCCTCCTCCACAGCTCTCACTGCCCCTTCTAGTCCATAGACCTCTCATTGCCTCCTCCATAGCTCTCACTGCCCCCTCTAGATAATAGATCTCTCATTTTCTCCTTCACAGCTCTCTCACTGCCCCCTCTAGACCATAGATCTCTCATTGTCTCCTTAACTCTCACTGCACCCTCTAATCCACAGACCTCTAATGACCTCCTCTACAGCACTCTCACTGCCACCTCTAGACCATAGATCTCTCATTTTCTCCTTCTCTCACTGCCCCCTCTAGTCCATAGACATCTCCCTGCCTCCTCCACAGCTCTCACTGCACATTTAGACCATATATCTCAGTGCCTCCTCCACAGCTCTCTCACTGCCCCCTCTAGACCATAGAACTCTCACTGCCTCCTCCACAGCTCTCACTGCCCCTCTAGTCCATAGACCTCTCACTGCCTCCTCCATAGCTCTCACTGCCCCTCTAGTCCATAGACATCTCACTGCCTCCTCCACAGCTCTCTCACTGCCCCCTCTAGAACATAGACCTCTCACTGCCTCCTCCACAGCTCTCACTGCCACCTCTAGACCATAGATCTCATTGCCTCCTCCACAGCTCTCTCACTGCCCCCTCTAGAACATAGATCTCTCATTGCCTCCTCCACAGCTCTCTCACTGCCCCTTCTAGACCATAGATCTCTCATTGCCTGGAATTTCATTGCCTCAGGATTTCTGTCTGTGGAAGCAGATATAATAGTTTCACACCCAGCAAAATAGATGAACTCACCTGTGCATGATTAACGAAATTCACAAAACATGACCTGTTGGTGGTACTTGAGGACTGGAGATAAGAACACCTGCTATAATCCATAGATCTCTCACTGCCCCCTCCAGTCCATAGATCTCTCATAGCCCCCTTGAAAGCTCTCACTACTCCCTCTAGTCTATAAATCTCTGCCTCCAGTTCATACAGGTGTGTTTCAATACTGGATAGGGCCCCAGTGCCGATGTCCATGATCCCCCACCTCCCCTGGAAGACATTGCGCAGGTGCATTCGCTGAAGACTGGCCAGAGTCTACTACACGTGCAATATCACTGAGAAAATAGTGGTGACATCATTTTTCTGGTGATTTCTTAAAAAATATGGCGCTGGCATCATAACTCTGAAAGCACAAGAAATATGATGCAGGCAGCTGAAAGTGGAGTAAATTCAACGGTTGCCGGGTGGGGGGTCTCCCTTGACTCAGGGACCTGTGTGCACCGCACAACCTGCAGCCATTAGCTCTCTCACTGCTCCTCCAGACCATAGATCTCTTATTGCGCCCATAAAAACTTACCTTTAGTTGTGATGACCTGGCACCTGTGCGCACTCCTCCTCTGCTGCTCGGCCAGGAAATGACAACAGATACTTCCTCTGAGCAAAGGATTCCTGTTGTGGGGCTGCCTAACGTCTCCTCAGATTGCTATCAAAGGAGTCTCATTAGCCATTAACATTCAAAGCCCCCCACCCCCCCTTCCATCTTGGCATCCCAACTTTCACAACCGCACAGAACATCCTGCACTTGGGACGCAAACTCTAATCTCCTGTTTTTCTTAGATCCTTTTACACTTGTCAGCAGGGGTTTAGTATAAAAGATAGACAGTAATTAGTTAGACAATGTCTAGATAGACACCAGGTGTTAGACAGTCAATAGACATGGAAAAAAGTTAGACACAAACAAAAGTCAGACACATTAAAGTTAGACATTTAAAAAGTTCGACAGGTACAAATGGTCGACAGGGTCAAAAGTTCGACATGAAAATGGTCGACACAAAAATGGTCGACAATTATTATTTTGTTTTTTAGCCCTAATCTTTAACCTAACCCTCCCTCCTGGTGCCTAACCCTAACCGTCTGGGTAAGTGCCTAACCCTAACCATGGGGGTAAGTGCCTAACCCTAACCCTCCAGTAAGTGCCTAACCCTAACCCTAAAAAAATATATAAAAAAAATGTGTCGACCATTTATGTGTCGATCTTTTTCATGTCGAACGTTTTACATGTCTAACTTTAGTGTGTCCAACTTTTATCCTTGTCTAACTATTCACTGTCTAACATCTGGTGTCTACTATAACTAATTACTGTCTGTCTACAGTCCGGAACCCGTCAGCAGGGGCACAGAGATGACTGGGGTACAAAGTAGAGGTGTCATGGCCTGTCTGGGGTGGCCACACCTCATGTAGCAATGTGGACACCCCTTGAATTTAAAACAGGGTATAGCCACACCCACATACACGCTTGCCCACTCCATCTAGTACCAGGGCCCAAAATATCTTCTTGCGGCCCTGGAAGGCTAAAAGCCTTTTATACCAAAGCGCTGTTTATGTGCTATGCACTCTCACGGGCAGTTTCGCTTAAGCCTTAGCAGTAATAGAGCTCTAGCTCACTGGCATATCTATAAATGGTGCAGTTTGTGCAGTGCACAGAGGGCCTGATTCAGATCCGTTCGCGAGCGCTCCTGGGCTTGCGGCAGCGAGACCCTACCGCAGGGTCTCATCGCAAGCCTGATGGTCAAGACCATCGCAACCATCATTTTGGCCGCTCGCTATAGCTGTGGGTGGTCACCCACAGCTATGCGAGCGGCCAGGAGGCCGCTCCAAAAAGGAGCAGGGACGGCCCTGATTCAGAGCGAGCGCTCTGTCAGAGCGTCCGGCTCTGAATCAGGGCCACAGTTCCCTGAGCAGATCCACTGAATATACCTACCTTGCAGCCACCGTTGCTTAAGAAAGCACCAGGAATATGGCACAATCACTGCAGACTTTGGCTCAGAAGGAGCAAATGATAAACCTGCTGCTGCCGATGATTTATTTATTAGTAAGAGATGCAGGGACACCTCTCTCCTCAAAGCTGCATGCAAAACTTTTGTATTTTTGTGTCTATCTCTCCTGCGATTCTCCCATTGGGACTGGTTGCAGGCGCTACCTTTGTAGTCAGTAATATTCTGGACATGGAATCTATCAGTTCAGGAGTGGAGAGGAGCACAATTTTGGCATTTTGGGAGAAACTGTAGTTACATGCACGGAATTCATCGGGCTCCTTATTAGTGTCTGTGCATCGATCACGCTGCTGGTGTGACTGAGGCTGCCAGTCCTGTTCCTCGTACCAGCTTGTTTTGCAGGAATTCTGTCGCTCTCGTGTTGTTCTGTATAAAGGAATCATTTAGTAACCAGATCACGTGCAGAGATATTCATCCAGCAATCACCCTGCATGAGGTCCTAAATATTTCAGAAAGGTCAAAGACATGATAATAATGCTGGAAATGGCAGACTAAAGAAAGACGGTGTTTGAAGAGAGACAGAACTTTTATTAATTTAGGCAGAATTAAGTATTTGTCCCTATTTTTGCAGGGAAAGTGGCATTATTTCATTAACGCTTGCATCACTGTAGAATCTCACTTTTTCTATTATTTTATTAAGTATTGTTGTGTAGTAAAAATCCCTTGAGCCAGTGATTCCCAAACTTTCATGAATCACGGTTCCCTAGATGATCAGCATTTTTTTAACAGCACCCCTGGGCCAAAAGTTTCTTACTGACAAGTTCTGCAAACATTATTAATTTAGGTAAATTGTGCTTATATGTCATCCTTAGGTTCAGTTGTGTGGTGGTGGACAGGCTTGTGCTAGTTTGTTCACATATGTTATGATTGCCAGTTACCAAAACTGATTTTGCCTATCACACTGACCATGAAATAATCTGATTTGGCAATGGACTACCAACCCACGGCACCCCTCCAAGCAGGGCCAGACTGGCCATCTGCCAGCAGCACCTGGACCGGAAGCAGACTCCCTGCTCCTCCAAAAAAGAGCAAACAGTCCGAGTAAAGGGAGGGCCCACATCCAGGTGCTGAATAAGGGGTTATCCCGGCTGAAGACTAGCGTGCCCTCCCAAGCTGGTCAACCTGTGCCTGACCCAGGCTGCCGCTGGCAGCCTAGCACCAAATCCACACATGCTGAAGGCACACAGGGGGAGACGAGAGGCTGCTGGAGGGACACAGGGGGAGGGGAGTTGCTGGGTGGGCATAATGCTGTTAAGGGCATTACTATGTGGCATAATATTATAAGGGGGCATTACTGTGTGGTATAATGTTATAAGGAGTATTACTGTGTGGCATAATGTTATAAGAGGCATTACTGTGTGGCATGTTATAAAGGACATAACTGTGTCACATAATGTTATAAGGGGCACTACTGCTACTGTGTGGCATAATGTTTTAAGGGGCACTGATGTGTGGCATAATGTGTTATAAGGGGCACTATTACTGCATGGCATAATTGTAAAGGGCATTACTGAGTGGCATAATGTGTAAGGGCATTTCTGTGTGGCATAATATATTATAAGGGGCATTACCGTGTGTGGCATAATGTGTAAGGGGCATTACTGTGTGGCATGTGTAAGGGGCACTACTACTGAGTGGCATAATGTGTTATAAGTTGCACTACTACTGTGTAACATAATGTCAAAGGAGTACTACTGTGTGGCACAACGTGAATGGGCCCTGTGTGGCGTAATGTGAATAAGGGACACTACTGCGAGACATAACGTGAATAAGGGTCCCTACTGTGTGATGTGCCCATATTTAAAGTGACCCTGCCACCTGCACTGAACCAATATTCCGATTTCAGAATGCACCTTTGTGAACCGTGCCTCAGGGATGTCACAAATGTAAGCTCTCTTCTCAAATTCAAACAAAGAGATGCCTACCAGGAACCGTTTTTTTCATTGGCTTGCATCACTAAAACCAGCACTGTCCGCCCCTTTTTGTCATACATCAATGTTTCATACACTCATCTTCCTTTATTACTTACTTTGCGACTTAGCCGCATCATGCAGCTTTTTAAAAAAAATATAAATATAGTGAGGCTGGCACCCCCGTTTTCTGGGACACTGGCTGTCGCCCCCCCCTTCCCCGCCCCCAAATGACTACAGCATGTCAATCCTGCTGCAGCTTAGGGAGCCCTGCTAGCGATCTCGCCGACACAAGAGCAGTACAGATCCTAGCACATTAAGACGCACATATTTTTTAAAAAGTCGCATGGTGCAGCTAAGTCACGCAATTTTAGGATTGTATGCGGGCACATCTGCAGGGTGGTCCTCTATCCTTTAAAAAGGCTGCACATTACTCTTTATCTCGGTAGTAACTTAAATTAAAATATTTAATCAATGAAAGAGACGCCTATCTGGTTAAACAGATCAGCAGGATTGACAAGACAGCAGGAACGAACTGGAGGCAGAAAGTGTAGGCTTCAAGGGCACCACTCACTCATTAACCACAGTGAAGACATTAGCCCTTGATTACAGAATTTGAGAAGAGACCTTCAATTTGTGACATCCCCGAGCCACGAGTCACAAAGGTGCATTTTGAAAGCGGAATATTATTTCACTTTAAATATGGGCACTGCAGGCGGAATCTGCAAACGTACCAGTATTTCCCTCCAGTCTGGGAGGCTCATAATGCTTCCAGAGCAGATAACATTCTGAATTTTGCTTACATCTCCAGCCTCCCCCTCTAGAGACCGGCAAGAATATGCAGAGGTAGCTTAGTCCCAGGAGCTGAAGTGCTGAGTCAGCAGCCTAAAGTCTCTATGACTCAGCAATGAGACTGGGGATGCCCAGCTGTGAGATCCGCATAGAGATACACGTAGATGGCATAACTCGGCACGTACTGTATAATCACCACTAGCCTTCTGTGAGTGCTGAAACGGCATCGCTGAGACCTGTTAAACTCTTATTAAACTCACATTAAAGCTAAAGCCTGCACTTTAGTTGCATGCGAAGGGCAGGATTCAGAGATGTACGCTGTAGCACAGTCACTGCGATCTTTGTATACGCAGTGGCTGTGCTACAACATGTTTACACAAGAAACCTGCTGCCGGCTTCTGTGATCCACTGCTGTGCCTGGAGACACCGCATCGGATCACTTGCGTGACCATCAGACATCTGAGTAACCCTCCGTTGTAATCATGCTGCAGAGGCCCAGAAATCTGCGTTGGAAGGCGCAGACCCTGGACTCAGCATGCCTTATAAAGGGGACCAAAGCTCCAGTTTTAAAGAATGCAGCCCGTCGCCGCCCCCATCCCGGAGCCAATCATGCTGCAGCTTAGGGGGAATCATGCGCAGTACGATCCTGCAAATGCGCAGATCATAAAACATCTGAGCTCTACGAAACCATTGAGTTTACATACAAGTCTGTATCAGGCCCTAAGGTAGTATAACAATATTTCAGCATGGTCTGCCACAGTTTTGCTGTTATGGCATGTTCTACAGCAGCTGAAGTGTACAGGTTGCCTACCCAGGGTAGGAAACCTGTGGATACCTACCCATCGGTAAGTATCCTAACCCCTCCCCCTCCCCGCACCCTAACCTCCACCCCCAGTGCCTAACCCTCCCCCTAGTGCCTATCCCTAAGCCCTACTTGCCAATTCTCCTTGACTCCCTGAAGAGTCTAGTAATCTCCCTGATTGCACCTTACCCCCATTATGAAGCTGTTATATATAAAAGAAAACAGAGATATATACACATATACATTCAAATAGGATCATCAGTCTCATTTCCCTGCATTGGTTATAACGCACGATGATCCCTATGGCTACATGCATTTTCTGAAAAGTATCAGTGTGTTTTCATCACCAAGTAGATCTTACTAACTGCTTTGGGGCTCATTTACAGTGCCGTCAGTGGCGGGCTGGGCCGGGGGGCAGGGTGCCATGTGCCCCCCGGGCCGCAGCGTCATGCGGGCCGGTGCAGTCTGTGTCACTGTGACAGACTGCACCGCGTGTGTAGCGCTGACCGGACGGAGTTCAGTCAGCGCTACACTGACAAACACACAGCCGCCGGCCCCGGCAGCTGTGTGTTTGTTGTAAGCAGCAGCCAATGAGAGTCTGTCAGACTCTCATTAGCTGCTGCTGCGCCCACTGCGGGAGCCGCTCCATCTTCCGGCTCCCGCAGTGGGCAATGGGAGAGACGTCATGATGTCATATGACGTCTCTCCCATAATGCAGAGCGGCCCGGCCCGGGAGGACAGACGGAGGAGAAGATGGCGGCGGCGGGAGCGGGGATTCAGGTAAGTAATTTTAATTTAGTTTTTTATATTATGTGTGTCTACTGGGGAGGGGGTCTGGCACTACTGGGGGCACTACAAAGGGGGGGACTACTACTACTGGGGGCACTACAAGGGGGAGGGGACTACTACTACTGGGGGCACTGCAAAGGGGGGGACTACTACTACTGGGGGCACTACAAAGGGGGGACTACTACTACTGGGGGCACTACAAGGGGGGGACTACTACTGGGGGCACTACTGGAGGCCTGCATAAGGGTGTTCTCTCCTGTGGCACACGGGGGCACTGCATATGGGCACTACGACAGGGGGCTGCCCTAATCTTTATTTTTACCTTAAATTAATCCCATATGGACCTCCCTGGAACACTTGAGGGGGGGAGCGCCGTAGCACGCATATTCTTCGGACACCCTGGCTACACGCTACTCCACTGCCAGGGGCCGCCTGCATGCATTTGCCCCCCAGGCTAAAAGTTGCCAGCCAGCCCCTGAGTGCCGTATCTGGACGGCAGTGCGTCCTGTGCAGCACTGCCGCTCCTCTCGCTCCCCCCCGCCCCCCTCCTCCCCCTGAGCGCTTACCTTTCCCTCCTGGGGGTGGAGGGCGGGCGGGAACCTCCGCCGGCGTTCTTGGTGCACCACTGCAGGAGGTCTCTCCCTGCAGATCTCCGGAGCCGGGAAGTGTGTGTCCGGGGACCCTGGAGGATTCCGCCCTGTGTGGAGGAATCGGCCGCACCACCCTCCCTACGGCCCTGCTCATTTACATGTGGATGTAAGTCAGTGTTATGACACGCCCCTCAGATGTAGCAGTACACGCCCACTTTACCCCCGCTCTCATAGGTGCTGCTTTCACACTCTCCCTGAAATGCTTTTAGCAAAAGTAGGCAAGTATTCCCTAACCCTCTCCCGAACCCCAGTACCGTGGGGATGCTGGCACCGGGATTCTGACTGAGGTTGGGATTCCGGCGCCGGCATTCTGAGCTTCGGTATCCTGACAGCCGGCATTTCAACTACCCGTTAAAGAGCTGATGGAGCTTCTATCAGACAGTGTTATAATTGGCTGATAGAAGCTCCATTTCCAGCTCTGTGCTGAACTCTGGGACCCTAAGTTCAGTGAAGGAGTTAATGAGGCGCTATCAGACAGTACCACAGCTGACTGATTAAAGCCTGTCTCCTGGTGGAAAAGACTGTTTGCAGTGACTTTGGCGACTCCAACGTGTTCTTCTTTGTCTATTAGTAACCAGATAGGGGCTATTCAGTAGCTGACAAGTTGGGTCTAGCATTGGCCACGAGCCACTAGACTGAGCTCAGCGTTAATATAATGGGCTGTGTGCTGTACACTTGCCAACATAATCAGCATGACGTACTTGTCACCAGAACAAGGGTAGTGACGCCTGAAATGAGATCGGGTAAATGCGCTCGTGCGGGAGGGAATTCCAAGCCCAAATTTGCTGCTGCGGTTATTGAATGAAACTGCATTCTTTGGCGAAGTAGTCCCTAATTTGGAGCCAGTTCCTCCATCACCCTTAATAAAAGCATTCCTCCAGTTCCTCCAATAAGAGATCTGTTAAATTGTTCACAGGAATATATAACTCGTATCACATTTGGGTGCAGGATTTTGCAAGTTTCCCCTATGGAATTTTGCTTGATATCCTAAATGTTGCGTCTATGTGCAGTATCATTTGAAACCGTCACTGACACAAAGGGGCCCATTTATCAAAGGGAATTTGAGGTAAATTCCCCGAAAACACCTGTTTTCGGGGGTTTACCTCAAATACTAAGTATCTCCCAGATGTATGAAGGAGGGACCGCAGCAGGTATATCCGATACCTGCTGCGATCCCTCCTTTGCCGCCCACAGCCGCCTCCCCCAAAGGTTTCTATGGGGGATGCGATGCTGCCAAGTGTATCAATTATCGGGAATGCAAAGCATTCCCGATATTGGCACCAGCAGCTAACGCCATCTGAAGATAGCGTTAGCCGCTGTAACCTATGGGGACTTACCGCATGTCAACCGGCGGAAGGACCTCCCAGATCCCTCCGCCGGCAATGGTCGCCGCTCATGTGCAGTCCACGGGACTGCGCATGTGTAGCAGCCTCCGGCCACATCGCAGCCCGTCACCCTGCATGTGCCGGATCATACATTCGGCCGCTATGATCGCATTTTGCAATACGATCATCGGCGGTACTGCATGCCCTGATCGCATTGCAAAATGCGATCATTAATAAATAGGCCCCAAAGCCTTACCCCTGCATTGTGGAGAACTATATATACAGACCCGAGGTCTATATATACATACACACACACAGGGGCAAATGCAGGATTTTTAAGGGGGGGTTTCTAGTATACACATATATACACTGACATATATATATATAAATATATATGCAGTACACACACTTGCATATATATATATCTATACACACACACACACACACACACACTTACCATGCAGCAGCTGCAGGTTGGAGATGGAGACAGGACCAGGCCCCATGTCAATAAGCCCCGCCCCCTCACGGCAAAATGCCGCAATTCATGGGGCAATTGGGAGGGGGCTGAGTCAAATGATGCAATTATAATTATGTTGCATCATATTGACTCTGCCTCCTCCCCATTGACCCGTGAATCACAGCATTTTGCCGCGAGGGGGCAGGGCTTAATAACAAGGTGGTGCTTGCTCTCTCCTCTGTCAGTGGGGCTTTCTGGGTATTAAGAAACCCCTCTGCATGCGCTACTGACACACACACACACACACACACACAATTTTATATATATATATATATATATATATATATATATATATATATATGTATCAATTAAGCTTGTATCTTGTAGTCAATTATCTTACTGCTAAAAATAGGGGGAATTAGGCTGGCACCTAGAAGGGGTATCTCAGTCTCATGCAAAGGAGATAGGATAAAATAATGATAATAATATGAATCACAGTATCAGGTTAAAAATTGCAGGCTTAAAAGCAGACACAAAGAGATGATTTAAATAAAAAATAAAGCATTACAGTAAAATAAAATTTGTAATCTCACTCTGGTGTCACTGTGATGCGTTTCACGGATGACCTCAACTTCCTCAGGCAGTGTCTGCGTACTTGGATCTACTTTTTTAGCCTGCTAAATTTAATCTGATACTGTGGTATTATTTTATCATTTATTTTACATTGTCTATATTGTGAGATTGTACTTTCCAGGACAATAATACATTTGTAGCATTTGTAGCTTGTGTACACTGTTATATTGACAGATTCGCACCCACATTCATTTATAAATAAAGACCTATCTTATTGATTCATGTACATTCTGTGACTTACAGCTCATTACTGAGTAATAGGAATTGTACCATCCATTTATTCTAGAGAGGCACTCAGGCACAATTCTGTTCTAAGATTTGTGAATCCGCGTTACATGAAGCGTTCATTATATATCCTAGTCAGCACTGTGGAATTATTTATTTTAGTTATTTTTCTTAGCTTTCTTCCTACAAATCTCCTTTTCCTTTTCAAAATCTCTCCAGAGGGGGCAAACTATGACTTCCAGTCACACATAGGCTCACAATCATGTGAGGGCAGAGGGAAGAGGGTGGGGAGAAATTTAAAGCACACAGAACACGCCGAGCTCAGCGGGCATTCTAAAGCCTCTTGTTCCCTACATGTATCAAGTGTCTGTGGTTGCCATGGTAGTCCACGACAATGTGAGGAACTATAAACCACAATAAACCACTAAGAGCATTGACAATCCCCCCCAAATACTATCATGTAGGACAATATACAGAAGTTGTATCACATAACACAACATACTAAAATGTCCTCTCCCGGTGCTCCTAATCTGCCTCCCCTCTCTGCCAAGCCCTTCACTGGTTCCCCCTCCATACATCTCCAAACACTCCCGCCCACTCCGGTCGGCCATTGGCCGTTGCCTTTTCTCCCCTCTGGTTACCACATCTCACCCCAAAATCCTAGATTTCTTCCATGCTGGTCCCCACCATTGGAACGATCTCCCTCGTTCCATTATTTTATCTCCCAGCCTGCACTGCTTTAACTGGGCACTGAAAACCTACCTGTTCATAAAATCAATGTTGCCACGTAATCTACCTAACCCTCTTCAATTCTCTCACTCCTGCTACCTGCCCTTAGCTCCCCTTACACTGCCTCCGTCCTTATGCCTCTTGTTTTTCTCCTCCTCCCTTTAGACTGTAAGCTCCATGAGCAGGGCCCTCCTCCCTCCTGTTCTCTACCTACTTCTCCTGCACACCAGTTACACTCTACACCTCCTCCTTGGCCTCCGGCCCCTGGACTCCACTCCTTCATTGTTTTTGTTTCTTCAGATAACCTAGACCAGTTATCTGCAACCACGTTAATAGGTACAGGCTTCAGCTTACTCTATATATTTCCATTGGACACCTTGCATCAGTGGCTGTGTTGATATTTGTAGTGTTATTTGTTGGTTGTCTACTGTATTGTACTGTTTTACCCTGTATTGTCTTATTGTTGTGCTCTGTGTGGCTCCCTATAAATAAAGTTTATTATTATTATTAATAATAATAATAATAATAAAAAAAAAATAACAATAAAATTAACAATAAAAAGCCAAGGGGAACTGCACATAATAATAATAATAATAAGCCAAGGGGAACTGTACATAATAATAATAATAATAATAATAATAATAATAATAATAATAATAATAATAATAAAAAAAATAATAATAAAAAGCCAAGGGGAACTGCACATAATAATAATAATAATAATAAGCCAAGGGGAACTGCACATAAGAATAACAAATAATAATAATAATAATAATAATAATAATAATAAAAAGCCAATGGGAACTGCACATAATAATAATAATAATAATAATAATAATAATAATAATAATAAAAAGCCAAGAGGAACTGCACATAATAAATAATGAAAATGTACAAAATGTTCGCTTTGACGTCCTGCAGTGATCTGGAATAAAATACGCATAGAAACCGCACACGTGTGAACAAGCCCATAAACTCCGCTATAACAGAGGATACAGTAATAGGATATGTAGAATTTGTTTCAAGATCAGTTTTCAAACTTTTTCATGCATATCATAAATGTCAAGTGGAGACTGATTACCCCACGGCCGTGTACACAGAAGTTCATAAATTCTGTTGTTCCTGTTTAATTTTGCTGTAATTTACATACTATTAGCCAAACAAATATGAATTTGGATATGTCACCGCAATTATATAATCCCTGTAAATGTTGAGTTTTGCATTTTGGAATGTTAAAATGGCCCCATTCTTGCATAGATTAAACATGAAATGTCAAAATATACATGGTGCAAACTGCCATAAGCATTCATTATTACTAAGAGATACACCATACAGTATTATTTAGTGTACGTATAAAGTGGCTCCAGTAGGTCTACATTTAGTAGCTCTCATAGTATAGAAAGAATCTAAATATCGAAAAATGGTAAATTGTCTTTAAATTGTAACATAAAATAGGTTTGCTATTGAAGATTTATTTGCCGCAGTTATGAATAGTGTTTTAGTCCCATCATTGGGTCCTTTTTATTCTGCAAATCGAAGCAGAATCTCAGAGTAGAAGCCATTTTTCTCCCCGTGTTTTGCGCGTTTCGCTAGCTTTGAACTATGATGTTGATTGCGAGAGTAGCAAATCCGAACTAAAAAGATGAGCCCAGTTCTACTGCTATTTCCATTTATGTTATAATAACAATTTTGTGGTATTGACTTTACTATGTTTTTTAACTTGTCTTCAGATTTCACATCTCACTGTACTGTAAACGCGTTTTGGTGAAGCTCTACTTCTTGTTCATTGGTCACGTGTTATATAGGTTGAATTTGTCGTATGTATGCCCCATGCTTAAGGAGTTTTTATATAATTACATGTCTCTTGTATGCAGCTGTAAATATAATTTTTTTTTTTTACTGTATTTGACCTCTCTATTAGGCACCATTGGAAAAAAATACTGGTTATCGTTATGTACTGTATGAATTAGGGACAAATTCGTATAAAAGTCAGCTTTGCGAAATTCATGTTTGGAGCCAATGAATAATATTATAGAACATGGAGCCATTATTGTACACAATGCTCTCAGGATGAATCACAGGAGTTCTCAGCTTAAAAGATGATAATGTCTCATATGATATTTAAAACTGCAGAGCGCAATACTTTAATTACGCAATTAAAAACAGCGACACCAGTGATCTAAAGTTTGCCCAAACCCTAAAATCCACGCTAGGTGTTGCCATGCCCTGTGCAACTTTAGGACTGCGGCGCCCGGGTTGCCCTTTGTGCGCCAAAGCTGCGTCCGAAAGGGTGTGGCCCAATAACCATAGGCCACACTCCCTTAATGATGTATTTGGGGGCATGCCCGTATGGGACGCCTCCCGTTTAACGTCAGGCTGGGGGCGAGCCCAGCACTCCTTCAGCAGCTGGGCTGCCTCCTGCACTCTCCATGTACTGAATGGATGCCGCGCACCATTCAGCTTCTCCGAGGTCCGGTATAGCTGAGGTGGTGAGATGCCTAACCTCTCGACCGCCCGCGAGACACTTGGACCGCAGGTGGAACAGCTGGGCAGTGCCCAAAAAACGGGACTGTCCCACTGAAATCGGGATGGTTGAGAGGGGTGCACCCTCCATGGGGTGACACCCCTGTTTGACTGCACTGGTTGAACATGCCTGGAGCCGGCCCTGCTTTGCCTACTTCACCTGTTCATTGAGACTCAACAGGTGCTGGGATAGAAACATCTGCAAGTAAACAGTGGGTAGATAAAGCTGGGGCTTGTAGTTCCCTCACAGGCAGGGCTTTTCCAAGACTGATACAGCTAAACTTTGCGATTCTGCTAACTCACAGAACAGTTACACTACATAAAAGGGTTTAAAAAAAATTAATTTTATTACAGAATATTGAAATTTATCACAATTTTCTCACATTAATCTGAACAGTAAGGGGCCGCATGAGTGGCCACATCGCATACTTGTAAATAGCTGTGGATTAGCATCTTTATCCAGTGTCAGATGGACCCACAGCATGTGGCTGCACTGCCCCCTATACATCAGCTTCTGAGACCAGCCATCACCATTATCAGCAGGGACCTGCACCAGGCCTGTCCTTGGGGCAAGACATAGAGCCAACATACTGGATGTTTGCCAGTGTTCACCTCTGATTAGGCTATAATTCTGTCTATGGGCCTGATTCAGCAAGGAACGCAGTTGCTTATACGCACGCAATCGGTCCTTTGTTGCGTACTGTGCATGCGCGAACTCGCCACTGCGACCAGGAAAGCGATCGCAGAGGATACGCAGAACCATGGCAGAGTGATTGACAGGAAGTGCCGTTTGTGGGTGGTGACGGGGGGGGAAGGGTGGTCGGGCAAACAAAGGCGTGCCAGGGCAATTCAATACTATTGCATGGGCGTGCATAAATGAGCCACAGCGATACCAGACACCACCTGAGGTCTCATAGCGTGCGCTGAAGTAAGCAATTCCTGAGTAAGGTCTGGGCTTCATTAACTGTCCGATGTTACTCGATGTTACCGATGGTTTCTCCATGTTCCCCTAAGTATACGGATGTGAGTAAGGGGAAGTGGGCATCCTTATGTCAGGCTGCGATCGCAATGCGAATGCAAACATTTACTGCGTTGAGTGCGTATAAGCAGAATAGCGATCCGTAGTGAATCAGGCCCGATATCCCTATGGCAAACGTATCTTGCCTATACGTCTACGGTAAACGTACATGACAAATGTGAAACAACAATTATTAAAGTTGAAATTTACAGATGCACTTGCTTGGCACGTGATACTTAGCCTTTGTACTTCATCATGAAGTGATTGGGGCAGAGGGGGTCTGGTATACATAACTAGGCATGGCCATACCTCCAAACGTACCACGGAACAAAATGTCTCATGGTTAACCCTAAGAATTTCCTTTGTATAACTTTCCATTCTAGCCACTTCTGTGGCGTGGTGCTGTGGCATCGTGGACCATGGACTGGTGCTGACCACATGCCAGAAGGTGCCAGCCCATCACTGACTCATTAGCGGTATAGCATTTATGAGCATCTACCAATGTTAGAATTAGGAGTTTGCTCCATTTCAGGCTGACAGTAATGGTTGAAGAGGAAATATATGAAGTTACTGAAATGTAAATGTATATGTGGGGTCAGCATCCCCTCTTTAATAAGCCCAAAAGTAAATAATTACAAAGGCAACTGACTGAAATGCTGGCACTGGGAGCAGGCTGACTGACAGATCAAGCAGTAGAAGGAAGTTCTGAGGAAGACCTAGCAGCTGTAATCATAATAGTTTTTAGGGGACAAAGTCTGGCTAGACGGACGGCTAGTAAGGAGGAATCAACAATGCAGGAGATTATGGGCCTGATTCAGCAAGGAACGCAAAGGAGAGAACGCACGCACGCACTCGGACGATGTTTTCGGTATGCATTGCACTGCACGTGCACGAACTCGCCAGTGCGATCGGATTAGGGTACGCAGACTACACGCAGTGTGTACGCAGACTCCTTCGATATTGATTGACAGGAAGTGCCGTTTTTGGGTGGTGACCAGGTGAACGCAGGCATTATAACGCCGTTATAGGGGCATGCATAATTAAGGCAGTGCGGCGGCATACGCAGCCATACCGTAAGCTGTACACAGGAAGCCGGCAAAATCCTGCGGCAGGTCAGGTCAACCACTATTGTGCGTATGAGTCCGATGTTCTCGATGTTACCGATGTTTACGCTATCTTGCGTGCTGGTCAGGCTGTGAGTAAAGGGAGATGGGCGGCTTAATATGGGGCTGGGCATCTGCATCCTGTGCTGCGGTCTCCGTGCGTATGCATTGATTAGCATATTATCGCAGCGGCTGTGTGCGTGTGTCTGCTAGCGTGCGTTCCTGACTGAATCGGGCCCTTTGAGGGCAGAAATTATAGTTTTTGCAGTGTCTTTTGAGATATGTTATAGAGCCAAGGATTGATGAGCAAGGATGATAACAAGGCAGCGAGCTTGAGACCTAGGGTTTATTGTTATGAATTGTTGAACGAATGTTCTGCTGGTGGACAGGGTACAAGTTTGGATTTTGAAATAAGATTGCGTGTGAGATGGTGAGAAGACATCACAGAGGGAATTGCAGAAAAATATTCCACAATATGGAAGAAGAGCAGAGGACCAAGCCTTGGGGTACCACCTGGGAGAGGAAGCAGAGGAGATGGATCCAGAGAAGAGAACACTGAAACATCCATTGGAAAATTACGAGTAGGGCAAGGACTTGGACTCCGCTGAAGGAGATCCACAAATCGCAGCCCCTAAACAAGTCTACTGTGCAAGACATTACCATGTCAAACCACCAGAAGAGCCAAAAGATCAGCATCTGGGAGTAGTAAAGCATAGTCAATAACAGGCAGAAGTGAGGGTTGGCAAATAAAAGCAAAGGCAGGAAGCACAGCGGAGACCAAAATCCATAAAACAAAAATGTTTATGGACTTCTGCACAGAAAGTGGCTGAAGCAGTGTGAGAGCGATGGGTCTAACTGGCCAGGGAACTTCCTCGGTTGGCCACAATGGGAACACAGATCCAAACGATGAGCAATTACCCTCCGCGGGACTCCAGGCAGGGACAAAGCAGAACTGGAGAACAATTAGGATCGCTGCTTATGGACACGGACATCATTTAAAACCTAGAAAGAGAAAATAAAAAGGTGTCAAAACAATGATGAAAACAAAAGCAACGATGAATGATGAAAACAAGGCGCATGCAGAGGATAGAACGGGACGGTTATTCTGTACATGTCGGCCTGGCCACTCTTCCTTCAAAATGGGCTAAATGTATAATGGCAGGAGTTGGCTGAGCTGACATGCTCTGTGCTGCTGTTGACAGCCTAATAATCTAAATGGATACATGTGGTTCTGAATCCAGCCACTTCACCTTGTGTTCTTATCTTCCGTAATTCCGAGATCATTTGTTTGTATTGATGGATCTACTCAATTGTTGCGGGTTTCATGCAAATTATTTTTTAATGTTGCTCTTCCTGCAGTGTTGTTCATTTTAAGGGGTTTCCACCTTCAGATGACTGTGCATGCTCCTGAAACGTTTCCTGTATACATTTATTTTCCTTCCTCACTCCCTTCCACGTTCTTTAGCCATATGTACTCCCTATGGTGGGCCTGGCCAACCTGTGGCTCTCCAGCTGTTGTGAAACTACAAGTCCCAGCATGCCCTGCCACAGTTTTAACATTTCCTAATAGCAAAACCATGGCAGGGCATGCTGGGACTTGTAGTTTCACAACAGCTGGAGAGTCTCCAGTTGGCCAGGCCTGCCCTAAGGGGAAAAGCATTGCTGGAGAGGGATGTTTTGATCTGATCACTCCCCAGTAACCTCCATGCTCCTCCTCATTATCCCATCAGCTCACGTGCAGACCAACAGCCGCACAGGCACAGGGTGAGAGCCCGACGTCAAAGACTGTTCACCAGGAAAGGCTTTTATCGGTCCCTGTCCCAGCCGATTAATTACTACGAAAAATAATTTCTTATCTCTGCAATATGCTACAAAAAGCAATGACAGTATACGGGTCCCAGCTGCAGGAAGCAATCGGGAAGCCTAAATACCGGCAGCCGGCTTCCCGACTGTCTTATCCCGGCATGGGTGAGGCACCCCCCTGGGGGGACTTAGGTTTAGGCAGCGGGGAAGGGGGTGGTTAGGGTTAGGCACTTAGAGGGGGGAAGTTAGGGTTAGGCACCCCTAAGGAGGGTTAGGGTTAGGGGGGTTAGGTTAGTCTATACTTACCTATCCACGATCGGGATTTCCAGCGCTGTCGGGCTTCCGCTGCTTCGCACTCTGCTCCTGTCGGGCTGCCGCTGACGGGAAACGAACCCATCCCCCAGCTGCTACAGATGATAAATAGACCCCTTAGCTGTCTTCAGTGGGCAACAACTATATACAAGTCTGACTGGTATTATTAATACATGGACTAAACTCACGGAAAAGAGAGAGAACCACCAGACTACTAAAAAGCTGTAGACCCCCTGTAACTACAGATATCATATTTCCTTGCACGGTATTTTCTGATATAACTGTATACGCTTGGTCTAGCACACATCAAGCGTGTGCCTCAGCCTCCTCCGATGGGTCTTTTATTTCCAATCATTGTACGATTACACCTAAAGCCAGCTATGTCATTTCAGGTCTGAGCTCAGACGCGTAACTAGGGATGAACATGTAACCGACAACTCGTCTACGAGGCCCCGGGATTATTGGGAGCAGACTATTCTCCCAGACGTCTTCTCGCCAGCCTGCGATGTGGGCGGGGACATGTCATAGTGACGCAAACAGTGTTATCTAGCCCTCCCTATATCTTCTTTAAAGGCAGGTATGAGAAGTAGATATGTGCTGGAGAGCGGCAAAGGGGAAGACATGTCACAGACCAGGCAAAAATTCCTATTTACATCTCTGCCTGGGCTATTTATAGGTCTCTTGATGCAGCCAAAGTTCCATAAATAAGACTGCTGGGAATGAGGGGCCTGCATGCCAGTCATTGGGAAACACATAATTAGCCAGTTTCCACTTCCCTAATGCCATGTGTTCCGTCTGCCTGCAATTTAGGTTGGTCTCGTGTTCCCTTCACTAAGAAATGCTAATGACCATAGACAAAATTTAGAGATGAGCTTCAGGGTGGAAAGTTGGGACACTGACTGATGCCGATGCAACCATCCTCCCTCCATGTTCCCCGTTTCCCAACATGACACACAGAAACTCTCTCACATAAACTCTTTAGGAGAACATACAGTACACACACAGATATTTTAATATAAGCGGAATCAAATATGCCAGGGTGGGAAATCTGGTCAGCTAATAACCCACATCAGTGTCTGTACGGCATCATTGGCCAACCTGAATAAGGAGGTCGCAGGCGGCAAAGTCAGCAGCGATTATTAAACCCAATAAGCGAGCTGTCGGAAAACAGGGCACATTTAAGAAACCCCAAAAATGTGACGCAACACTGTTTTATTTGAACAAGTGCGTCCAATTATCCGCCAGGAGCATTTGAAGTTGCTCTTCCACCTTGCGGCCTTCCCAGCAACTTGTACTTTAGGATCGCACTATTACAGAAAGTTGCTCTCCTACAACACTACTTGATTTAGATTAATTTAGGACTGAATTTAATCATGGGGGTAAGGGCATCAGGACCGTATGTGTTACGTGGGCAACTTCTGTGGCTTTGAATGTATTTATTATACTGTGAAAAACCTTTACTAGGTGGGGGACAGAACCACGCAAGCTGTTTCAGCGGGTAGCCGCGCCGGAGGGCATGGTGCTTTCTGCCCTTTAGAAATAGGGCAGGGCGCGGCCCCCCGCTGAAACGGTCTAGCGGGAACACTACATATGTACTAATGTGCTCATCTGTATGAGTGATATACTGTATACATGATATCGTCTTTAACGTACTTTCCTACATGAGAACGTCCCTTCACATCTCTTTTCATCTCCTCAGGTTGTGAGGTTCGATACGAGCGAAACGTGTGTGTGAGATTGCATTGGCACATATGTGCATGTTTACTTTCTGACCATGCGCAGTACAAAATCAGGCAAGATAGGAGGCATCGTAGTACTCACTCTGCCTCAATTCCCCTTTGAGTAAAGTGCAATTGGATGGTGCATTAATACTACAAGACGAGGCCTGGTTCTGGTCATGCCAAACAACCAGCTCTTCCTGCGGGGAGGAAATTGCTGTGTCTTCACCTTCCTAAATACGACCTCCTGGCCCTTTTCCAGTTAATTTTACTAGTCCCTCTGTTTCCTGTAGTAAAGGGAGCACTTGCAATTTGTGCTTCGGATTTGGCCCCCAGCTATAAGCGGAGATATACAAGTTACTTTAGAGTGCTCCATGTTGGCACCTAAAAGTCAGTATTTTAAAGTATGTAATAAGTAGAGATGAGCGGTTCGGATTCTGTGGAATCCGAACCGCTCCGAACATTGGGGATCCGAGTCCACCCGAACCCTGTTCGGGTGTTCACCGCCTGACTCGGATCCCCGTTCGGGGCCGAACGGCGGCCGCCTGATGTCGGATTCTCACTAGAGAATCCGACATCAGGTCTCCTCGCGTGTAGGGCAGAGCGCAGTGATAGCGCTCTGCCCTACACAGACACAGACACACAGCCGCCAGCGGCAGCTGTGTGTTTGTTACAGCAGCCAATGAGAGTCACACAGACTCTCATTGGCTGCTGCACGGAGGGAGCCGGCTGGAGCTCACACATGAGCTCCGTCTTCCGGCTCCCTCCTCAGCGTGTGACAGAGCGGACGGCGCGGGAGCGGGGATACAGGTAAGTTTTATTTTTTTTATTTTTTTACTTGTCAAAGGTCCGGGGGCGCTACTGGGGGGGGTCTGCACTACTGGGGGGGTCTGCTACTGGGGGGGGGCTATACTACTGGGGGGGCCATACTACAGAGGGGCCTGCTACTGGGGGGGCTATACTACTGGGGGGGGTCTGCACTACTGGGGGGGGGTCTGCTACTGGGGGAGGCAATACTACTGGGGGGGCCATACTACAGAGGGGCCTGCTACTGGGGGGGGCTATACTACTGGGGGGGGGTCTGCTACTGGGGGGGCCATACTACTGGGGGGGATCTGCACTATTGGGGGGCCATACTACAGAGGGGCCTGCTACTGGGGGGGGGCTATACTACTGGGGGGGTCTGCACTACTGGGGGGGGTCTGCTACTGGGCAGGGCTATACTACTGGGGGGGCCATACTACAGAGGGGCCTGCTACTGGGGGGGGCTATACTACTGGGGGGGTCTGCTACTGGGGGGGCCATACTACTGAGGGGCCTGCTACTGGGGGGGGCCATACTACTGGGGGGGCCTACTACAGGGGGGGCCATACTACAGGGGGGGCCCATACTACAGGGGGGGCTACTACTGGAGCAGCCTACTACTGGGGGGGCCTGCTACTGGGGCAGCCTACTACTGGGGGAGCCATACTACTGGGGGGGCATACTACTGGGTGGCATGCTAATGGGGGGCATACTACTGGGGGGGCCTGCTAATGGGGGACATACTACTGGGGGGGCCTGCTAATGGGGGGCATACTACTGGGGAGCATTCAACTGGGGGCACTGCATAGTGGACCGTACTACTAAGGGGACTGCATAGGGGGCACCACTGCTGGGGGACATTGTGTAAGGGACACCGCTACTGTGGGCATTGTGTAAAAGGGTCACTACTGTGGGCATTGTGTAAAAGGGGCACTACTGTGTGTCGTAACATAAATAAGAGACACTACTTTATGGTGTAATGTGAATCAGGCCCTATGTGCGGTGTAATGCTAATAAGATTGTGCACTGTGACTCCTAGGGCCGTAGCCCACTTTGTAAACAAGTACTGTGACTCTGCTGGCCGTACCCCACTGGGTGGGTGCACTACTTTTCATTTCTGCCACTGCTGTGTGGCAATGTGTCATAGATGTGCTTTATACTGTGGTGTCTGTGTCGTTGTGCCGCTGCTTTGTCGCTTAGTAACCAGTCAGCTCACTGCAACCTTTGGCCAATAATGTTGAAAACAATATTATAAGCTGTGATATGGTCTAAATTGACTGGAAATTAATGTTATTGAGGTTAATAATACTCTAGGAAGAAAAAAAAGACCAATTTATGTGATTTTAGCTTTTTTTGTCAATTTTTGTAAAAAAATCCAAATCCAAATCCAAAGCCAGTCACCGCAGTTTGGCAAATCCAAATCCAAATCCAAAGCCGGACGACGAATTAGAACCAAATCCAAATCCGGCAAAAATGGCCCGGCGCACATCCCTAGTAATAAGCACAGAGACTTCATGTGTGTGAACAAATCTGCCACACCGTGTATGTGGTCAAGTGGTCAACACGGATGGACACCTGCAGAAATGGTGGTGGGATACACGTAGACCCTCAAACGTAAAACCTGAGGACCTCATTCAGAGCCGCTCGATGCGAGCGCTCGCTCTGAATGAGGGCGGCCGCTTATAAGTTCAGAGCTGGCCTCCTGGCCGCTCGTTAGGCTGTGGGTGACCCCCACAGCTTTGGCGAGCGGCCAGGTTGATGGTCGCGATGGTCAAGACCATCGCGACCATCGGGGCTTGCGATGAGACTCTTGTGGTAGGGTCTCGTCTACCACAAGCCCCAGTGAGCTTTCGGCTCTATTAGAGCCGGAAGCTCACCACTGACATCACGAGTGATGTCAGTGGGGCTGCCCCCAAACGGCAGGCGTTTGGCCAGCCATCCCACCTACAAAACGGTGCGAGCTGTCGATCACCATCGACAGCCGCCCCTTTTGTAGTTAGCCCCGGAGCGAGAGAGTTTCTCTCTCGCTCCGGGGCTTGCGCACGCGCAGTGCCGCCGCTGCGCGTGCGCAGGGCCTCAACATCGACCCGCTTGCGAGCACTCATCGCTTGCGAGCGGGTCTGAATGAGACCCTGAATGCGATCAGACAACATCGCAGGCCAAAACAGATGTGTTACTACTGTAGGCTAGCAAGATAATACTAAATAAAAAAACACTGTGGTAATACTTACTTTTCTTGAGGTTTATTATTCATTCTCTTTGTTTAAATTGAACTCGACAAGGACCGTCAGGCTGCTGGGTTCCCACTAAGTGTAGATTACTCTGTAAAACATTAGAGGTAAACCCCTCACTGTAAATTCAGAGACCGCTTTAAAATGTAATTAATAAAAAAAAAAAATTGTCAAGGTGCACCCTCATCTACACAAGGTGCCTCATGCCTCGGTAACGTCGCTAGGTCCTAAGGCTGTCTTCTTATGAATATTGCTTCAGCCAACAAAATGGCTGTCACCAGTGTGTAACAGGGAGTGGCCACGTTGCTGCTTAAGAACGTCTCCCCTGTCTCACCTGTCACCACCTCAATTGGCTGCGCCGTTATCACAATATTTAATGCCCCAGTGAAACGGTCTTCCTTCTAATCTCAAATAGACACATGTAACACGCAACACGCAAAGCATCACAACTTCACCGAACATCATTGTATAACACATTTTATATACATAAAAAAAGATGTCATAGTCCCTTTATTACTCTACCGTTGTTCATTCTGTCTGATTATGTGTTGGACAAAGTCTACAAGAGGGATTAAGAATGTTACACAAGCTGAATGTAAATCAGCTGAACCCATTATTCGGATTTGCCCCCCCTCCAGACCAAGCCCATTATTCCGCTAGTTTAAAGTTGCCAATAGATTTTGGCTCCTCTCAGGAACCACCATACGTGCGGACATTTGCTTCACATCTGTTTTGCAGAAAGGACACGAGCCGTGGCGAGGGAAAACTGCATGTGCGATGCGGGAAGCGCCTGCTGTTGCTTACTTGGCACTCTCTTATCGCTTGTTTATACTGTTGTGTTTTTTGTTGTATATAAATAATCTATCAGGGATTTTCAAATTAATTATCTTTTGGGATACAATATGCAAAACCTAATGTGACAGCATAAAAAAAAAAAAAAAGAGAAAAGCTCCATTCACAAGCAGTGGAAAAACCTTGGCGTCTAGTTCATTTAAAGTGCTCAATGTTTACTGTTATATACAAATATTTTGAGTTATGTAGAAGCATGTTGTGTGCTTTTAGCGCGCCTCCGAACATATCCCCCCATTTCCAGTCACATGACTCTATTTTCCATGACAGAATGAAGCAAGGTACGGCTCCGAACATGTCCCCCCATTTCCTGTCACATGACTATATCTTCCATGACAGAATGAAGCAAGGTACGGCTCCGAACATGTCCCCCCATTTCCTGTCACATGACTATATCTTCCATGACAGAATGAAGGAAGGTACGGCTCCAAACATGTCCCCCCATTTCCCGTCACATGACTATATCTTCCATTACAGAATGAAGGAAGGTACGGCTCCAAACATGTCCCCCCATTTCCCGTCACATGACTATCTTCCATGATAGAATGAAGCAAGGTACGGCTCCGAACATGTCCCCCCATTTCCCGTCACATGACTATATCTTCCATGACAGAATGAAGCAAGGTACGGCTCCAAACATGTCCCCCCATTTCCCGTCACATGACTATATCTTCCATGACAGAATGAAGGAAGGTACGGCTCCAAACATGTCCCCCCATTTCCCGTCACATGACTATATCTTCCATTACAGAATGAAGGAAGGTACGGCTCCAAACATGTCCCCCCATTTCCCGTCACATGACTATCTTCCATGACAGAATGAAGCAAGGTACGGCTCCGAACATGTCCCCCCATTTCCCGTCACATGACTATATCTTCCATGACAGAATGAAGGAAGGTACGGCTCCAAACATGTCCCCCCATTTCCCGTCACATGACTATATCTTCCATTACAGAATGAAGGAAGATACGGCTCCAAACATGTCCCCCCATTTCCCGTCACATGACTATCTTCCATGACAGAATGAAGCAAGGTACGGCTCCGAACATGTCCCCCCATTTCCCGTCACATGACTATATCTTCCATGACAGAATGAAGGAAGGTACGGCTCCAAACATGTCCCCCCATTTCCCGTCACATGACTCTATCTTCCATGACAGAATGAAGCAAGGTACGGCTCCAAACATGTCCCCCCATTTCCCGTCACATGACTATATCTTCCATGACAGAATGAAGGAAGGTATGGCTCGTAAGCGCAGGAAATGTAGACGCAGGTTGCATTTCATTTATACATTTGTGAACTGCCCACGTAAAAAACCTCTTTTTACCCCATGTGGGACTTTGAGTCATAAGGGAAAGTAAAGTGAAATTTCAAAGTAAAGCCTATCAATCTATGACTGGGCTCATCGTCATGTTCAAGTTTACCCTTTTTCCCCTCAGCAGCTGGGGCTGGAGTAAAGGGGGCAACCAGTCACCAATATCAAGAGCTTTGCATAACACTGGCCTGCGGGGTACGCCATTACTCCAAATAAACCATGTACAGTAAGAGCACAGTGTGGTAGAACACACGAGAGTGACTAAGTTGTGATGGATTGTTTCCCACAGGCTGTTTGCAAAAAACACTGATCATGGGTGTGATCATTCCCATATCTTTTTGCAAAAATGCCTGGCGATGTCTGAGGTGCAAATCTACCTATAACCACAGTGACATATGGTGGTGGGTACATTATGCTGGGGGCTGCTTTTCATCAGTAGGCATTGGTCATCATGTTAACGTAGAAGGAATAATGGCTGGTGCAGACAACTGCAAGAGAGTTGGGGGTATATTTACTAAAGTGAGAGTTTTTAGAAGTGGAGATGTTGCCCATAGCAACCAATCAGATTCTACTAAACATGTAACTAGCACCTTCTGGAAAATAACAGCTAGAATCTGATTGGTTGCTATGGGCAACACCTCCACTTCTAAAAACTCTCACTTTACTAAATATACCCCTAGTTTCTGCCTCTTAAAACTGGGTACACACCTTATGACAGTGAATTCCAATGATGGACATACTGCACGATCTGCCGTATGAAGGCCGCATGTAACTACAATGCGCCGTTCATAGCAGCGTCCCATCTGCAGCCCAGTAGATGGAACGTTGCAATGAACGACAGCTGGGAACAACTGATCGGGCGTACACACTATACAATGTGTACGATATATCTTGCCGATCCACGGTGGGACGATATATATCGTACAATATATCATATGGTATTTATCCAGCCGAAGATCTGACGCTTGTGTGAATGTTCATCTCTCGGCAGGACAGTGATTCTAAGCACAATGCTAATCTAACACTGGAGTGACTTGGGGACAAAAAAAAGAGACCTACAATGTTCCAGGTATAACTCGGATCTACCACCTAATGAGAATCTATGGTAATACTTGAAAATTGGGGTGCACGAGTGTAATTCGACTAAATTGAAAAACCTGCGGCAAATCTGTGTGGAAGAACGTCTGTAATAAGCATTGTGCAATGCTGGTGCTCACTTATCCGAGGAGACTTAAACCTGTTATTGCTGTATAAAGGTGACTCTACAAAACATTTAGATGTGGGGATTAAATACTTATACAAATAGCATATATAATTGTTTTTTAAAGACGTTATATTAAAAAAAAAGCCTGTTCCATAGGTAACAGAGTGATGTTGCCCCTAGTAACCGAGCAGGTGGTGTCATTAACAGGTCTCACAACGGTCACAATTTTTTACAGAATGAGGAGTGGCATAATTGCATAAGGCAAGGCCGAGGCCACAAAATGGCTGCCTCCAGCCGTGTGCAGCCTACAGATTCACTTTCAGGTAAACGCAGACTGCACTGTGTGTTGTGGCTGAGAGACTCCTCGGCCTGAGCTGCCAATATGAAATATAACCAGGCAGCCGCGGCGCAGAGATCATTTCCGAACACATAGCATTTATTTTCCTACTAGAAGTCTACGAATTTAGGAAAGAATCTAAGGAACTTGAGAAGGGAGCTGCAGTTTCACAGCACGGAGAGTTTCAATGGTGAATTCCCCCATGTGTAATAAAAATTCCTTTAGTATAAATCACAATAAATTTGTCCCAAATGGCCCGTCTCTGTTCTTTGAATCTCATTTATATAGTGACACCCCACAGCACAAAGGGCTGCGATATTAGAATAAAGACACAGGCGAGGCTGAGTCATCCCCAAAATCTGATTTCAGCATGTGGGCACACCGAGGTAAAAATGTTGCAACCCCCTCACACCGCCATCTTAGGCCAAAGAGCAGCGTGCTTCCCCTTATAAAAGACTGGTGCATTCCTGCAAATAAATGGACACGTGACATCATAAAACGGCATTTGCGCTTCATGCACACCATTTCATAAGTGTCTGAAAGAAGAGCGGGCTGAAGCCAGCAGGTACTGTGTGGAGTCGGCATTATGTTATATAATACAATAGCTTTAGCAATGCCCCTCAAGGTCATCAGTCACTCAGTGAAGTGGAATGAGACCAGCACACACACGGCTATCAACACTCATTTTCCACTTTCAATCTCTGATTCACGCGACAACAATGACAAGCATGCAAAGCAATGGACGGCATCACATCACACTGGCGTGTGCAGGGGTGACCTGGACTTTCCACTGTAACACTGCACTGACTGAGTTAATGAGATGCCCGGCGTACCACATAACACTACGTGCCAAGGGACTAAATTAACTTGTGGCAAACTATTGTGTACGTAGGAGGTGGGATATTAAAAGCCCACAAAGAAAAAGTGTGTAAGACGGGAAAATATTTTAAACAGACAATAAGTGTACAATACAAATTGTTTTAGTGAGTGTATATCTATCTATCTATCTATCTATCTATATATATAATATTTAGATATATATTATACCACTCTTGGCTCTTGCGTGTGCGTATATCAGAGCGTGACCGCACGCCAAAGAGAGGTATAGCTATTTAATAAAATGATCCTGTTCGAAATCTTTGAAGAGATGATCATTGTACCAGTCATCTTTGATGAGAAATTATGACAGGTCCTTTGAGGCATGAGGTAATTCTGCAATTTATTTTTTATTGTTCTGTCAGATATTTGTACTTCTATCAGAGTGAGGCAGTGATGTGTATGTCTGTCAGTGATGTGTATGTCTGTCAGTGAGGCAGTGATGTGTATGTCTGTCAGAGTGAGGCAGTGATGTGTATGTCTGTCAGTGAGGCAGTGATGTGTATGTCTGTCAGTGAGGCAGTGATGTGTATGTCTGTCAGAGTGGGGCAGTGATGCGTATGTCTGTCAGAGTGAGGCAGTGATGTGTATGTCTGTCAGTGAGGCAGTGATGTGTATGTCTGTCAGAGTGAGGCAGTGATGTGTATGTCTGTCAGAGTGAGGCAGTGATGTGTATGTCTGTCAGTGAGGCAGTGATGTGTATGTCTGTCAGAGTGAGGCAGTGATGTGTATGTCTGTCAGAGTGAGGCAGTGATGTGTATGTCTGTCAGAGTGAGGCAGTGATGTGTATGTCTGTCAGTGAGGCAGTGATGTGTATGTCTGTCAGAGTGAGGCAGTGATGTGTATGTCTGTCAGAGTGAGGTAGTGATGTGTATGTCTGTCAGTGAGGCAATGATGTGTATGTAAGTATGAGGCAGTGTTGTGTATGTCAGAGTGAGGTAGTGATGTGTATGTCTGTCAGTGAGGTAGTGATGTGTATGTCTGTCAGTGAGGCAGTGATGTGTATGTCTGTCAGAGTGAGGCAGTGATGTGTATGTCTGTCAGAGTAAGGTAGTGATGTGAATGTCTGTCAGAGTGAGGCAGTGATGTGTATGTCTGTCAGTGAGGCAGTGATGTGTATGTCTGTCAGAGTGAGGCAGTGATGTGTATGTCAGAGTGAGGCAGTGATGTGTATGTCAGTATGAGGCAGTGATGTGTATGTCAGTATGAGGCAGTGATGTGTATGTCTGTCAGAGTGAGGCAATGATGTGTATGTAAGTATGAGGCAGTGTTGCGTATGTCAGAGTGAGGCAGTGATGTGTATGTCTGTCAGTGAGGCAGTGATGTGTATGTCTGTCAGTGAGGCAGTGATGTGTATGTCTGTCAGAGTGAGGCAGTGATGTGTATGTCTGTCAGAGTGGGGCAGTGATGCGTATGTCTGTCAGAGTGAGGCAGTGATGTGTATGTCAGTATGAGGCAGTGATGTGTATGTCTGTCAGAGTGAGGCAATGATGTTAATGTAAATATGAGGCAGTGTTGTGTATGTCAGAGTGAGGTAGTGATGTGTATGTCTGTCAGTGAGGCAGTGATGTGTATGTCTGTCAGTGAGGTAGTGATGTGTATGTCTGTCAGTGAGGCAGTGATGTGTATGTCTGTCAGAGTGAGGCAGTGATGTGTATGTCTGTCAGAGTGAGGTAGTGATGTGTATGTCTGTCAGAGTGAGGCAGTGATGTGTATGTCTGTCAGTGAGGCAGTGATGTGTATGTCTGTCAGAGTGAGGCAGTGATGTGTATGTCAGAGTGAGGCAGTGATGTGTATGTCAGTATGAGGCAGTGATGTGTATGTCAGTATGAGGCAGTGATGTGTATGTCTGTCAGAGTGAGGCAATGATGTTAATGTAAGTATGAGGCAGTGTTGTGTATGTCAGAGTGAGGTAGTGATGTGTATGTCTGTCAGTGAGGCAGTGATGTGTATGTCTGTCAGTGAGGTAGTGATGTGTATGTCTGTCAGTGAGGCAGTGATGTGTATGTCTGTCAGAGTGAGGCAGTGATGTGTATGTCTGTCAGAGTAAGGTAGTGATGTGAATGTCTGTCAGAGTGAGGCAGTGATGTGTATGTCTGTCAGTGAGGCAGTGATGTGTATGTCTGTCAGAGTGAGGCAGTGACGTGTATGTCTGTCAGAGTGAGGTAGTGATGTGTATGTCAGAGTGAGGCAGTGATGTGTATGTCTGTCAGTGAGGCAGTGATGTGTATGTCTGTCAGAGTGAGGCAGTGATGTGTATGTCTGTCAGAGTGAGGTAGTGATGTGTATGTCTGTCAGTGAGGCAGTGATGTGTATGTCTGTCAGTGAGGCAGTGATCTGTATGTCTGTCAGAGTGAGGCAGTGATGTGTATGTCTGTCAGAGTGAGGTAGTGATGTGTATGTCTGTCAGAGTGAGGCAGTGATGTGTATGTCTGTCAGAGTAAGGTAGTGATGTGAATGTCTGTCAGAGTGAGGCAGTGATGTGTATGTCTGTCAGTGAGGCAGTGATGTGTATGTCTGTCAGAGTGAGGCAGTGATGTGTATGTCAGAGTGAGGCAGTGATGTGTATGTCAGTATGAGGCAGTGATGTGTATGTCAGTATGAGGCAGTGATGTATATGTCTGTCAGAGTGAGGCAATGATGTGTATGTAAGTATGAGGCAGTGTTGTGTATGTCAGAGTGAGGTAGTGATGTGTATGTCAGTCAGTGAGGCAGTGATGTGTATGTCTGTCAGTGAGGCAGTGATGTGTATGTCTGTCAGAGTGGGGCAGTGATGCGTATGTCTGTCAGAGAGAGGCAGTGATGTGTATGTTAGAGTGAGGCAGGGATGTGTATGTCTGTCAGAGTGAGGAAGTGATGTGTATGTCTGTCAGTGAGGCAGTGATGTGTATGCCTGTCAGTGAGGCAGTGATGTGTATGTCTGTCAGAGTGAGGCAGTGATGTGTATGTCTGTCAGAGTGAGGCAGTGATGTGTATGGCTGTCAGAGTGAGGCAGTGATGTGTATGGCTGTCAGAGTGAGGCAGTGATGTGTATGGCTGTCAGAGTGAGGCAGTGATGCGTATGTCTGTCAGATTGAGGCAGTGATTTGTATGTCTGTCAGAGTGAGGCAGTGATGTGTATGTCTGTCAGTGAGGCAGTGATGTGTATGTCTGTCAGAGTGAGGTAGTGATGTGTATGTCAGAGTGAGGCAGTGATGTGTATGTCTGTCAGAGTGAGGCAGTGATGTGTATGTCAGTATGAGGCAGTGATGTGTATGTCAGAGTGAGGCAATGATGTGTATGTCAGTATGAGGCAGTGATGTGTATGTCTGTCAGAGTGAAGCAGTGATGTGTATGTCAGTATGGGCAGTGATGTGTATGTCTGTCAGTATGGGCAGTGATGTGTATGTCTGTCAGAGTGAGGCAATGATGTGTATGTCAGTATGAGGCAGTGATGTGTATGTCAGTATGAGGCAGTGATGTGTATGTCTGTCAGAGTGAGGCAGTGATGTGTATGTCAGTATGAGGCAGTGATGTGTATGTCAGTATGAGGCAGTGATGTGTATGTCTGTCAGAGTGAGGCAGTGATGTGTATGTCTGTCAGTGAGGCAGTGATGTGTATGTCTGTCAGAGTGAGGCAGTGATGTGTATGTTAGAGTGAGGCAGTCATGTGTATGTCTGTCAGTGAGGCAGTGATGTGTATGTATGTCAGTGAGGCAGTGATGTGGATGTCAGAGTGAGGCAGTGATGTGTATGTCTGTCAGAGTGAGGCAGTGATGTGTATGTTAGAGTGAGGCAGTGATGTGTATGTCTGTCAGTGAGGAAGTGATGTGTATGTCTGTCAGTGAGGCAGTGATGTGTATGTCTATCAGTGAGGCAGTGATGTGTATGTCTGTCAGAGTGAGGCAGTGATGTGTATTTCTGTCAGTGAGGCAGTGATGTGTATGTCTGTCAGAGTGAGGCAGTGATGTGTATGTCTGTCAGAGTGAGGCAGTGATGTGTATGTCTGTCAGTGAGGCAGTGATGTGTATGTCTGTCAGTGAGGCAGTGATGTGTATGTCTGTCAGAGTGAGGCAGTGATGTGTATTTCTGTCAGTGAGGCAGTGATGTGTATGTCTGTCAGAGTGAGGCAGTGATGTGTATGTATGTCAGAGTGAGGCAGTGATGTGTATGTCTGTCAGAGTGAGGCAATGATGTGTATGTCAGTATGAGGCAGTGATGTGTATGTCAGTATGAGGCAGTGATGTGTATGTCTGTCAGAGTGAGGCAGTGATGTGTATGTCAGTATGAGGCAGTGATGTGTATGTCAGTATGAGGCAGTGATGTGTATGTCTGTCAGAGTGAGGCAGTGATGTGTATGTCTGTCAGTGAGGCAGTGATGTGTATGTCTGTCAGAGTGAGGCAGTGATGTGTATGTCTGTCAGAGTGAGGCAGTGATGTGTATGTCTGTCAGAGTGAGGTAGTGATGTGTATGTCTGTCAGTGAGGCAGTGATGAGTATGTCTGTCAGAGTGAGGCAGTGATGTGTATGTCTGTCAGAGTGAGGCAGTGATGTGTATGTCTGTCAGTGAGGCAGTGATGCGTATGTCTGTCAGAGTGAGGCAGTGATGTGTATGTCTGTCAGTGAGGCAGTGATGTGTATGTCTGTCAGTGAGGCAGTGATGTGTATGTCAGAGTGAGGCAGTGATGTGTATGTCTGTCAGAGTGAGGCAGTGATGTCTATGTCTGTCAGTGAGGCAGTGATGTGTATGTCAGAGTGAGGCAGTGATGTGTATGTCTGTCAGTGAGGCAGTGATGTGTATGTCAGTGAGGCAGTGATGTGTATGTCTGTCAGAGAGAGGCAGTGATGTGTATGTCTGTCAGAGTGAGGCAGTGATGTGTATGTCTGTCAGAGTGAGGTAGTGATGTGTATGTCAGAGTGAGGCAGTGATGTGTATGTCTGTCAGTGAGGCAGTGATGTGTATGTCTGTCAGAGTGAGGCAGTGGGGTGTATGGCTGTCAGAGTGAGGCGGTGATGCGTATGTCTGTCAGAGTGAGGCAGTGATGTGTATGTCTGTCAGAGTGAGGCAGTGATGTGTATGTCTGTCAGTGAGGCAGTGATGTGTATGTCTGTCAGAGTGAGGCAGTGATGTGTATGTCAGAGTGAGGCAGTGATGTGTATGTCAGTATGAGGCAGTGATGTGTATGTCTGTCAGAGTGAGGCAGTGATGTATATGTCTGTCAGAGTGAGGCAGTGATGTGTATGTCAGAGTGAGGCAGTGATGTGTATGTCTGTCAGAGTGAGGCAGTGATGTGTATGTCTGTCAGAGTGAGGCAGTGATGTGTATGTCTGTCAGAGTGATGTAGTGATGTGTATGTCAGAGTGAGGCAGTGATGTGCTGCTGTCAGTGATGCAGTGATGTGTATGTCTGTCAGAATGAGGCAGTGATGTGTATGTCAGTATGAGGCAGTGATGTGTATGTCAGTATGAGGCAGTGATGTGTATGTCTGTCAGAGTGATGTAGTGATGTGTATGTCAGAGTGAGGCAGTGATGTGCTGCTGTCAGTGAGGCAGTGATGTGTATGTCTGTCAGAGTGAGGCAGTGATGTGTATGTCAGTATGAGGCAGTGATGTGTATGTCAGTATGAGGCAGTGATGTGTATGTCTGTCAGAGTGAGGCAGTGATGTGTATGTCAGTATGAGGCAGTGATGTGTATGTCAGTATGAGGCAGTGATGTGTATGTCTGTCAGAGTGAGGCAGTGATGTGTATGTCTGTCAGTGAGGCAGTGATGTGTATGTCTGTCAGAGTGAGGCAGTGATGTGTATGTCTGTCAGAGTGAGGCAGTGATGTGTATGTCTTTCAGTGAGGCAGTGATGTGCTGCTGTCAGTGAGGCAGTGATGTGTATGTTAGAGTGAGGCAGTGATGTGTATGTCAGTATGAGGCAGTGATCTGTATGTCAGTATGAGGCAGTGATGTGTATGTCTGTCAGAGTGAGGCAGTGATGTGTATGTCTGTCAGTGAGGCAGTGATGTGTATGTCTGTCAGAGTGAGGCAGTGATGTGTATGTCTGTCAGAGTGAGGCAGTGGGGTGTATGTCTGTCAGAGTGAGGCAGTGATGTGTATGTCTTTCAGTGAGGCAGTGATGTGCTGCTGTCAGTGAGGCAGTGATGTGTATGTTAGAGTGAGGCAGTGATGTGTATTTCTGTCAGTGAGGCAGTGATGTGTATGTCTGTCAGAGTGAGGCAGTGATGTGTATGTCTGTCAGTGAGGCAGTGATGTGTATGTCTGTCAGAGTGAGGCAGTGATGTGTATTTCTGTCAGTGAGGCAGTGATGTGTATGTCTGTCAGTGAGGCAGTGATGTGTATGTCTGTCAGAGTGAGGCAGTGATGTGTATGTCTGTCAGAGTGAGGCAGTGATGTGTATGTCTGTCAGAATGAGGCAGTGATGTGTATGTTAGAGAGAGGCAGTGATGTGTATGTCTGTCAGAGTGAGGCAGTGATGTGTATGTCTGTCAAAGTGAGGCAGTGATGTGTATGGCTGTCAGAGTGATGCAGTGATGTGAATGTCAGAGTGAGGCGGTGATGTGTATGTCTGTCATGTGACGGCACAGAGCTGGAGAAACTAATAATAATGATAATTGGGGAAGGCAGCCTAAATAATAACTTGAACTTGATAAAAGTTGCAGAACTTTAATGATGACAGATTGTAAATACTGAGACATATATATATTGGTAATGGCTGAGTATAAGTCCCGGTGTTAAACCAGCGGAAATCCGCAGTCAGAAGTATGAGATGTAATCCACTTGACTGATGCAGGAACCGTAGAACTGTGGATGATAATGGAGGATGAAGGCAAGTAGGTAGGAGCACAGGGTAACGGGAGAGTCCTTACTGAGACGGGCTCAGTAATAGAAAACAAAGTTCTGAGTGCAGGATGCTGGGCTATGCCCAGAAGACGATGGCTTGGAGACTAGTACTGTACCGAGTACAAGCAAACAGTACACAATGAAGCTCTATGTCAGGGATAGACGTGGATCCGGCAGGAACCAAAAGGAAACCTTCGACATTGCACAGACGCCGACTGAGGATCCTGAAGAGGTTTATATACCCAGTGTCGGTTGCTGGTTGGCCACACATTAACTGATCCTGTGCATGCATAGGACTGGTATTTGCAGAGTCACCTGATCAAACCAAGATGGCTGCACCCATGGACAGACGAACTCCTCGTGGACACAGCGGAACAGCGCCCCAGCAGGTGAGTGAGAACCACTGTGTAGCGGGACCAGACGCTAGGCTTCCAGGCAGTGTCAAACAGTACCACGCGGCAGACACCATGCACAGCTACGGGGGAAACGAGTAGATAGGAGAGTGTCCCGGAATCTGGATAGCTGGAGTGCAGCTGACCGGAACTTCTGTTGCGGCCTAACAGTCCAAGTCCCGACAGGACCCCCCCCCTTTTTGGGTGGTCTCTGGGCACCCACTAGGCTTCTGAGGAAATTTTGCATGAAAGTTTCGTATCAACCTAGGAGAGTGAACATCTGATGCCCTTAACCAAGATCTTTCTTCTGGACCGTATGCCTTCCAGTCCACCAGATACTGTAGATGCCCCTGATGCCAGCGTGAGTCTAATATCTTCTCAATCTCGAATTCCACTCCACGAGAAGTTTGAATTGGTGGTGCTTTTGGTAACTTGTCATGGAAATGATTAAGTATCAAAGGTTTGAACAAAGAGACATGAAAGGAATTTGAAATCCGAAGATTAGGTGAATGATGCAATTTGCAAGCCACAGGATTAATGACCCGTTCAATTTGAAAAGGACCGATGTATCAGGGAGCAAATTTCATAGTGGGCACATTGAGTCTTAGGTTTTTTTGTAGAAAGCCACACACGATCTCCAGGAGAGAACTTGGGCACAGCAGAACGTTTCTTATCAGCGAATATTTTGTACTTATGTGAAGCTTTCTTTAAAGATTGATGAACTTGTTTCCAAATTTGTGAGAAATTCTGGAGGGCTGCACTGGCAGCTGGTACTTCCACCACCGGTGAAGACTGAAATTCTGGAATGCGGGGATGTAGCCCATAGTTGACGAAAAAATAACTTTCTCCTGTAGCAGAATGATAGTGGAAGTTGTGGGCAAACTCAGCCCATGGCAGAAGGTCAGCCCAATTGTCTTGGGAAGAAGATAAATAAATCCTGAGAAACGTTTCTAAGTCTTGAGTGACTCTCTCTTTCTGGCCGTTTGATTGCGGGTGATAGGCTGATGAAAAATGCAATTTAATCTGCATGGCAAAATATAGAGCTTTCAAAAAACGAGCTACAAATTGGATCCCTTAACCGGATACTATTTCTTGAGGAAGTCCATCAAGACGAAAGATTTCTTGAATAAAAATCTGTGCCAACTTGGTGGCCGAAGGAATACGTGGTAAAGGGGAAAAATTAGCCATTTTAGTGAATCGATCCACTACTACCCAGATGAATGTGTAACCTTGGAATTCCTGGAGGTCAGTAATAAAGTCCATCGAAAGATGGGTCCAAGGTTTGACAGGAATCGACAAAGGATGGAGCAAGCCTGCAGGAGACTGACGTGAAGTCTTATGCTGTATACACTTGGTACAAGAACGAATGAACTCTTGTACATCTTTTTTCATTGAGGGCCACCAATAACTGCGTTGGAGAAGAGAGTAGGTCTTACGGACACCAGAGTGGCCCGAAAATTGAGAATCGTGAGCCCAAGATAACAATTTATTCCGTAATTCCATTGGGACAAAGGTATTACCTCGGGGAGGACTAGGAGTAGTAGATGTAGAGGAGAAATCCAGAGGATTAATGATTGGATACTTCTGTTCTACTGTTTGCTCTTTTTCTTCTAGCATGGATCTAGAGAGTGCGTCAGCTTTTCCATATAAAGAACCAGGTTTATACTTGAGAACAAAATCAAAACGAAAAAAGAAAAGTGCCCAGCGAGCTTGACGAGGGTTCAAGCAGTGTGCAGATTTCAGATATAAAAGATTTTTGTGGTCAGTATAAATTGTTGTAGGATGTTTTGCACCCTCTAATAAATACCTCCATTCTTCCAAGGTAAGCTTGATGGCCAGCAGCTCCTGATCCCCAATGAAGTAATTCCTCTCAGCTGCAGAGAACCTACTGTTAGGATCTGCGGTTAGCAGATCATCTTGGTTGCAGTTCCCAGTCTTAGTTTCTACTGGGACACTGCATTAAATCCTGTCTTTTCTGTGTTTAGCCTAGCATGTCATTCCTGTCTGTCTGTGCGTTGATCTAATGTGTTCACTAATTACTGTCTGTCTGTGTGCAGTATCAGCTGCACACTAGTTAATTGTCTTCTCTGTGTGCACAGGCCAGGTGCACACAAGTCTGTCATTAGGGAGGCTTGCAGTGCTTGCTCTGATTGGACCCTGTTAAATTGCAGCCAGTATCTGTTAAATTGCAGCCAGCCCTTCATTCCTTGCCGGTGATAGCATTTTCACATGATTCTGGTTGTAACCAGTCTCCTGTTTGTTTCAGTCAAGTTCCAGTTCTCCTGTTTGCTTTATTTCTTGTCTGCCGTTTGTACGATCCAGGCGGCACGGTCCGCATAACATCTGCTGTTTGCCGCTTCTGTCATCTAGGCGGCACTGTGTGCATTTCTACTCCCAGCCGCTTGTGTCATCTTGGCGGCACAGAGTGCACTAGCAGTGCTGAGTGCGCAATCCAGCGTCCAGCTGCTTGTGCCAACTTGGCGGCACTGGACGCACCTCAGCGTCCTAAGTGCGCAATCCAGTGCACCAATACTGGTGTCAACCCGGCAACATAGGCCCCACCTCAGTGGACTAAGTGCGCAATCCATTTCACCAATGCCTGTGTCGACCCGGCAACATAGGCTGCACCTCAGCGTCCTTAGGCCCTGATTCAGACCTGCTCACAGGTCTGGAGGGTGTTTTTTTTTTGTTTGGCCTTCTGGCCGCTTGCTAAACTGTGGGTGACCTTGTGGAATGATACTGCTGTGCTTCTGTGATCAGGTTTTGATCACAGTGGGAAATAGTTGAGGCAGTTGGGAAATAATGCACGGTCATGTGATTAGGATGGTACAGTCCCTCCCATTTAATATTCACCTATACACAAACACACATGACTTTGTTGAGCTGAAATACTCTGTGCTGTAGCTGACATTCTAATACACTAATTGCAGCAGGTTGAATTGACATTGTGGCTATTCTTCTGCTTCTGTCACCCTGATACAGAGTCCCAGTGACAATTATATTCCCGTAGCTCTTTATCCCATAGCTGGTGGGGATTGTTAAAAGGAATAATACATCAGAATACTTTTAGTATTCCCATAGCTTTTGTATTTGTGATGAAATTGCAGAAGTGCATGAATAGGCCCTCTACATAAATTGAGCAAGTACCTCTTTAGGAACGGGATCCAGCAGCTGGAATTCATACTTGTAAAGGAACAAAACGATTAACATGTGGATTTCCATCAGCGCAAACCACCTGAATAAAGCAAGCAAACAAAATGAACTTAGCTATTCAATTTATATAGAAAAAGGACCAAAACATTAAAAGGGGAACTCTTAGATAATTCTATGTTCCAGGCAGATCTTATGAGTATATACACTGCATCCAATACAAACATTTGTCATATCCAAGGGAACATATAAAGAAACAAATCTTCTGGGAAGACAGAGGGCAAAATTTACTAAGCGGTGGGTTCTAAACCCCGGCAGTTTGATGGCGGTTTGGCAGCGGTTTTGCTATCCGCAGATTTACTAATGCCAAAGCAGCTTCAAAACCGCCGTCAATACACATTTTGAATAGAAGAGAGCAGGACTAGAACTAAAATTACTAGTCAGTGGTGTTGGTGTCATTTAGAAACCGCCGTCTAACCGCCACTAAACTGCCGGGGTTTAGAACCCGCCACTTAGTACATTTTGCCCAGAGTGTTATGTTGGAGTTCCCCTTTAATAATACACTGCTTAATAATGAAAATGGATTTATTGCCTATTTTCCATACAATATTGTTAAGTACTGGGGGTGGGGGTGGGGTGTCCTCGTCACTTAAGTTGGTAGATTTCATTAGACAAACCTGCATTTTACAAATCAAATAAATATCTGATAGGGTACTATGGGCTGTTTGAAATCTATAGCACCTTGTACTATATAATAAGCTCTGATGTACAGATGACAATGCTATATTGGCAGCTTAGAAACATGAAGATTATATATTACGAGATGTGCACTGAAAATACAAATAAAACCGTAACTTTCCGTCTGCATTTTTGCGCTTATTTTCAGGGACCATTTTTGGCAAAGTCGGGCCTTAAATGTCTATCAGGGCATCTCAACTTTATACAAAGTTATATTAATTTCTATATACAATCTCGCGATTTCAAAATCATTATGACTGATTTTTGCTATACTGTAGCATTATGGATGAAATAAAGTATTTCAATGTATCACTTTTCCTTGTGAAAAATAATTGGCAGGCAGGCAGGTCTCTATTATAACACCCGGCTAACCCAAATTCTGATTCTATTAATCAGATCTAGGCTATGGGCCTGATTCAGCATGGATTGCTATTCTGCTGGAATCGGTATGAAATACAGGCGGCCGAAGAGTCGCCGGTTCATATCCCGACACCGGTAGCCCGACAGTTCAGGATCCCGTTGTGGACAAGTCCCCTATCCCTCCCCTCGCCCCCCCCTAACCCTCCCTTTGTGATGCCTCACCCTAACCTTCCCCTGGAGGTGCCTAACCCTAACCCCCACTCCCCGGACTCTAAACCTAAGTCCCCCGGGGCAGTAGCAAACGCAGGATTTCTAGAGGGGGGTTTCCAAATGCCTGATTTTAGTGCGACTGTGGCCAGTGCATGAAGAGGGCATAATTAGTACTTATCCCGCTTCAATATGCGTCATACAAAGTATATTGTGTGTACTAATTCCAGCATATAGAGGACCAGCAATCACAGTAAGCCATTATATGCGGCAGTAGGGCCATCCTGCCTGAGCTGGATGTTTTATTTTAGATGTGGGCACCATTCCAGAGTATTAGAGCAAGTCCGGGAGCCTGGAGGAGCAGCAGAAGAACCTAGCACTTCCCTGGACATATATGTACATATTGGGCTCTATAGCAGTGCATCCCTAACAGTGCATGTTTTCCACATCTCCTAGTTGGTGCACAGGTTATTTATTACTGGCTGATACATGTTAAAAGATCCACAGCTGGTGCTAATTATGTTATTTGTGATACTGAGAAGAACATGTAGCACTAGTAACATTGTATTATATTACTATTTCTACTGTGGTCATGGTATGTGCTGGGGAGGGGGGTTTCCAGGCAGACGGAACCCCCCCCTGCATTTGCCTATGCGAGGGGGTTGTGCCTAACCCTAATTCCCCCTCCCCGCACCCTAACACTCCCGTGGGGGTGCCTAAACATAATTTGCCTAAAGCTAAGCCCACTTCCCCGGGAAGCAGCTCATACTTACCCGGCCCTAGACGTTTGGCAGTTCGGGATGCCAACAACAGTATCCTGATCACCTTCTGGATATCGTCGTCGGCAATTTGCCGGGCGGCGGGATTCCAGCGTCTGTATTTCGATGGCCGCCATCCGGTCCGCTAACTGCATCCCATTCTGATAATATGCACTCAACGCAGTTGCTAATATCAGCGGTGATATGTAAATGTTTGCAATCGCATTGCGATCGCAGCCTAACATAAGGACGCCCACTTCCCCTTACTCACATCCCTAAACTAGGGGAACATAGCGAAACCATCGGTAACATCGGATCCATACGCACACTTGCACAAGCCCAGACCTTACTCAGAAATTGCTACCAGCGAAACGCTACAGTACGTTACAGTGTCAGCGGCTGTAACACTGTAACGTAGCGTTACACAAGCAGATACACCGGCAGTCGTATACAGAACGTAGGCATGCCGCATATCATTTTAATCAGCAGAAGCCATTTGTGCACCATATTTGCAACACTATACGAATATGACGCACTTGAAGGTAAAAAGTTGCACGAAAAGGCGCTAGGCACTACCAAGTCGCACGGAGCTCCCGCGACTTGTAGCGCACAGACGATAGATGTATGTATCTGTAACTACAGAGATGCAATGGAGACTATACCAAAAAGAGGGTGAATAATGGGAGGTTGTGCATTATGTTTCCTATATTTACCTATAGAGAGGTGTTACACCAGGCTTCTACTCCTATATTGTGCCGCACTCCCCGCCGATGTCTGGTGTATCGCATCCTCTACGCTCTATACATTTTTATATACTCTACCTCTCCTAACAGCGGGGTTTAGAATAGGATCCACTGTGTTAAATCTCCTGCGACCGAGATTCAGTCTGAATGTCGACAGTCAGAATGTTGACATGTACATAAGGTTAACAAGAAAAATGTAGACATTCACAAATGCCGACATGGTTAATGTCACATCTGGAGTGGGAAGTGGACCCGGACTGGGAGCAGGTAAGTCCTTGCGAGCGGTTTCCTGATATGGGCTAAGGAGGTACTTGTTCATGGATGTCTCTGCCTTGCAGGATGATGCGGAGGACGGAGATCCAAGACAAAAGAAAAACTTAACCCCACCGGGTAGTCAGAGCACAACTCCGGAGACGCTGAGGTATGGTACTGGTGCTGACTGGGGACGCTGGTGAAGGAAGCTCTGTAACGTTATGCAGTCAGGATGCCGACGGTCTAAATGCCGATCGTCGGCATCCCGACTGTCTAATCCCTGCAAGTGTCTAATGTCAGGCGTCGAAATCCCGACACCTGTCATTAGACCTATGCCAGGAGCCCGACACCCGGCTTACCGATCGAAGGTAATCCGGGCGCGGACAGCTGCGGGGGGAGGCTTAGGTTAGGGGCTCCCGGGGGGACTTGGGGTTAGGCTAGGGGAAGTGGGTGTTAAGGTTAGGCACCCCCGGGAGACTTAGGGTTAGGCTGCGGGGAAGGGAGGTAAATCATACTGATTCCTCTGTAACGTAGTACAGGTAGCGGTTAGAATACCGGTACTGAGACATGCACAACACTGGCAGTGGCACTATGAATGGAGCAGGTGGCAAAAAAGTTCTCCAAGTAGGTACTGCAACTGGAACACTGGAGGCAAATCGAGCACAGAGAACTAGCACATAGACTAGCTGTGTTAGGGCTATTTCACACCTGCCAGGCCGGCAAAAAAACAGGCAGAAGCCGGCCGTTTTTTTTCCGGCAATAGTGCCTTTCACATATGACGGCTTTCAGCCGCTTTTAATGTTGTTGTTTTTTTAAAATGTATTACGCATGCGCAGAAGCCGCAGCAGCAGCTCAGAAGAAGCCGGCGTGTGTGTAAGGAAATATATACTCCACTCCCGTGCAAGGACCCATCCATTTCCATACTTATTTACATTTTACACACGGCAAAAAAACGCCCTGTTTTTTGCCGTCCGGTGAAAACTGGTGTGTGTGAAACAGCCCTAAGATGTTGCGCTGGGAACCATGAGGACTCCCAGGAAGCCCTTAAGTACCCAAGTCTGGAGATGGATTGGTTGTCATGTGACCAAATCCAAGATGGCGACGCCCAGCACCCGGCAGCATTAGCACAGACTCCCGGCCACAGCAGCTCCAAGATGCCAGAGACCCAGCGCTGCCTCTCAGGGACCTGCCCGCACACCGCGCTAACCGGCACCCCCGCCAGACAGACACCGCAAGAGCGCCTGGACAGGTAAGTCCCGGACCCCCTGTGGACCTCCAGAGCGGCCCGAGACAGTTAAATGACAACACCAGAATGTACATTTTTTGTGTTATTTTTAGGCTTAGGTTAAAACATGGAAAAAAAACTCTATGTCAACATTCTTGTGTCAACGTATAATATGTCGACATTGTGGGCATATCAACATATTAAACATGTCGACATTTGTAATCACTTGTCAACATATCACCTGTCCACTAAATGTGAATGATAACAGACATTCTGAAGGTTGACTTGTCATACCACACCCCAGCTGCTGGCAGTGGGGATCGGGACCCTGCCCCAATTGGCTGAGCTCCCTGCCTGCCAGACTAGAGCAGTCCCTGAGGACAGACAGTATTGAAGGTGCCATCTGATATCAGTAGAAGATGTCAGTACATTTTATAATACAGTCGGTAAAAAAAAAATATTCAAGGGTTTCCAACTCTGATCACTTATAATGAATGCTCCTACAGCTCTGCTTCATTCAGACTAAAGGGAAGAGTTCATAAGGGTCAATTCAAATGCGGGCGTCACCTATGATTTATTCACAGCCTTACGGGGTTGCGTACATAAAATACACGATCGTGGGGATACCGTAAATGCAGTATATGAACACACTAGATGGCGGGCCTTGCCTGCAACACAAACAATTGAAACTGTCTTCCACAGGTTGCTCTGTGCATAGTATTAAAACCGGTCTAGATATCGGGTCTCAAATATCAGTTGTTTAACACTTCAAAGTAATATGGAAGGATCAAATGATTACTGCGACGACAACTGTTAAGGTGCCTGCACACTTGGCGATTTTTTACACGATTTGGCCGATTCCGACGAATCGTGACGACAAATCGTGTAAAATATCCCCAAATCGGGAGTTTACACTCACGATCATGATGCCGATGCCCATCCCCGCTGGTCGTACATCTCATCTTCAGATCTGCCATGCTGTAGGGCAGATTTGCCAATCCCAGTCACGATGCACAGGAATAGTTAGGAGGCACGATAGATCGTTTGTCGCACTGGACAGTTTTTAACACCAAATCGTGCCCACGACAGCCAGGGAGCTGCTGGGGAGAGTTCAAGGGGAAATCGGACACAATGTCGGATCGTGAGCACATCGCCAAGTGTGTAGGCACCTTAAGAGCGGAAATAAATTCTGAAATCTGCAGCGAGTTGGAGGAACGGAGGAGAGGGAGACAGAAAATTGGTTCCCAGGGCGAGGTAAATTTGCCCACTAGAATTATTATCATCATCAGCATTTATTTATTGTGGTGAGAGGGGTGGTCTCTCATCTGAATTACCCACATTCTGGTGGGATCAGCTCCCTCAAAGGGAGATGACAGCAAAGCCTGTGCAGTTTGCAGCAGCAATGGAGATTTGGAACTCCGGGTTTTCAAGGTTGCACAAGCCCAGCTGCAAGTCGTTACTGAAGACAAGAAGAGTTTAAAACTTTCATTCACCCAGTACTCCGGGCACTGATGCCGAATAGCGGCCAGTGAGTAGGCCCACGTGTGATTAGTGCCAGGGACCGACTGAACAGCTGTGCTGGAAAGCATGGTAGGAGGTGGCTGCATTCCATGGCAGCAGACTGAACTCTAGAGACTTTGATGCTGGGTTATTTGATTACACCTGTTTATTTAATTTCTAGTCCTGCTATTCCAGGCTACTATGTGTATTTGCTAAAGAACAGTGTCGGCTTCCATTAAAAGACACTGGTACACCGGGAACGTGCCTGTCACGTGTCCTTATTTCTCCAACCCTGTTACATAATTTATGTATTAGGTAGTAGAACAAGTTCCACCAAATTCACAGTACAGAACAGGGGACGGGCACAAGCTGGTAAAGGTAATAAAGGGGGTACACACAGGGCATGTCATGCAGCAGAAGGAGACATAGAGACCAAAGTGAAGGCGTCTGTCTGGGGTGAGCAGGTGGACAGGAATGGGTAGGCAGGAAGACAAGAGGAAGCCGAGCCCTGCCCACGAGAGCTTACAATCTAAAAGGGAGTGTCTGACACAAACAAGGGTGACAAAGGGTGGATGGGTAGGTGCATGGGGCTAGTGAGGATGACTGGTAGGTTTTGCTGCCATAGAATGCGTTTTGGAAACTGGTGAGGGGTATGATTGGGCATGGGAGTTAGTTATATAGGTATAGGTGGAGAACTGTTGCAGTTGGGAGTGTACAGAGGCGGGGATGTGTGGTGCAGATTGCTGGGAGGGAGGAGAGGGCGGGAGAGGGAGTGTGGAGGGAGATGCTTTATAAATGAGAATGAGGAGTTTGAATTGGATTTTGTAAGTGATTGGGAGCCAATGTTGGGAACAGCAGAACAGTGAGGGGGAAAATCAGACGAGCAGCGGCCCTGGTAACAGATTCAAGTAGTGAGAGGCGCGTGGGTGGGAGACGGGGGCATGAGCTTACAGAGTTCTAGCAGTTCCCAGTCAGACATCGGAATCATTGTATTATGTCTCTCAGTCACCAGCAATGCAGATAGGGGGCGCTGTGACATCAATGCATTTTTACACATTAATTGCCTTTTAACTTTTCGAACGCCCGTTAGGGGGGCTGACTATAAAATGTAACTATAGTAATTAAATAACCAAGCAGTAAAAATATTCTAAAACTAATTATCAAATTATTAAGGTAGCCCGCCACTGGGGTAAAATGACAATCAGATACAGAAAGACAATAACCTAGTAACCAATTCCTAGACCTGCAGTAAGAGAAAACCTTCTATGAATAAACTGCCCTCGTCCAGCCAGTGAGACCACTGCAGACCTCTGCCCAGATAGCGTGCGGCTTTAGACGGAGTGACCGCCAATGGCCGTATCAATGCACTAGAATACAGCCCAAGAACATGTACATAAAAGTTGCATCTTTACGTTTAACTCTTCCCAAGCTGATGGAGAGGTTTTGAAGGGTTAACTAATTTTAAAGAATTACTATTTCCCGAATGCTCTTCTTGAACAACAATTACCAGCAAGTCAGCACATGCACAGCAGGGGTTTACTGTTTATCCCAATAAGCAGGTTGTATAAACCTTGTGTAGCGCTACACAAGACTAGCGCTCCGTGTGTCAGAGGATAAACCTTGTGCAGCTCTATACAGGACTAGCGCTCCGTGTGTCAGAGGATAAACCTTGTGCAGCGCTATACAAGACTAGCGCTCCGTCTGTCAGAGGATAAACCTTGTGCAGCTCTATACAGGACTAGCGCTCCGTGTGTCAGAGGATAAACCTTGTGCAGCGCTATACAAGACTAGCGCTCCGTGTGTCAGAGGATAAACCTTGTGCAGCTCTATACAGGACTAGCGCTCCGTGTGTCAGAGGATAAACCTTGTGCAGCTCTATACAGGACTAGCGCTCCGTGTGTCAGAGGATAAACCTTGTGCAGCGCTATACAAGACTAGCGCTCCGTGTGTCAGAGGATAAACCTTGTGCAGCGCTATACAAGACTAGCGCTCCGTGTGTCAGAGGATAAACACCGCCGGCCCGGGAACACTGACCTGCCAGGACACTGATATTTTCCTCCGCCAAAGGCTACAAACCCGTCTAGGAAAACATTCTTCTCTATATTTGCTCTGTTCCAACGTTCCTGTGGGAAGAAAATATAATTTGTTTTCCAGTGAGGCCTTATGTAAATAATCTGAGGCTTTCTTTCCCTAGACATAAAAAGAGACATTGCTGAAAGCAGCCGATCTGAACTAAATATGGTCTGGGCTATTTTCCTTCAGGTTGGGGGAAGTTTCCTACAGAAAGCTTAAATGGGAAACAAACAAAATCAATGTTCAGAGAGTACAATAATAACTGTCCAACTGTATTCATGGTCTATAGCGTGTGGTTATCTATGCGTGGTACAGCGCCTTTCTATTAATAACGTTACCCTCGTAAGTCTTCATATAATACTGTTTAAGTTATTTAACTTTGTTGCGTAGAACAATTGGGCGTTTGTAGGACATTCTTAATAGCGTGGCAATGCCAGTAACCGTGCTGCCCCTATAATAACCATCATTCACAATATGACATAACTAGTGCAATTTAGAAAATGAATGCAGACACCTGACTGGTTGCTGTGGGTTACGGGCGGCACGTTTGAGCACATTGTTGCAAAGATCTTAATTACCAATAAAACTTTCCTTATTTTTCATCTGGGCTTTGTTGCTGGGTAAAATGGTGCAATTTTGTTTAACTCTTACGATTTGCAATACACTATCACCCAGAAGGTCAAAAATTAAATAGGCGTTAGGGGGGTATATATTTATATAACTACTGTCTGTTGCTTCTAACTGGATCCTGGCATATCAGAACAAAACACCCAGCTTACCTTACACACATCCGTAATACTTAGCAAGACTGCGATACCATCGGTAACATCGAGTACCATCGCAGCCTCACGCACACTTGCACAAGGCCTGACCTTACTCAGGAATTGCTAACCTCAACGCACGCATTGAAAGCCCAAGCTGCGTATGGCCTCGCAGTGGATAATTTATGCACGCCCCTATAATGGCGTTCAAACGCCCTGACACGCCTGCACTTCACCGACCACCCCCGTCACCTCCCCCAAACAGTACTACCTGTCAATCACTCTGCGATGGGTCTGCGTATTCACTGCGATTGCAGTCCCATTCGCAGTAGAGTGTTCGCGCACGCACACTGCGATTCATACGCTAGCCCAGAATGCAACAATCTAACGATTGCGTTTATAATCGCAGTTGCGATCGCTGTTGAATCAGGCTCTCCCTCTTCCCAAAGCTGAAACAGGCGATTAATGTTTGTGCCTCTTATAATCCCCTTGGTCAAACCCACAGAGGAAGTTCGGCTTGTACAGATGGGTCCACATACATCTAGCCTCCTGGCGCGTTTACCAGCCCTTCTAGTAGCGCCATGCCGTGGCGTGACTCAGTAGTGCCGAGCGTCTTTTCGTGCTTCATTTTACCTTCAAATGCATCTTTTTCGCATAACACTGCGTATGGATAGCACCAGGGGCGGATTGGGAACTTAAAGTGGCACTGGAAAAAATTCTGAGAGTGGCCTCATTCACATTTGGCGCCCCAAAACAATCATAAGTTGTGCTAGCAAACAGCCAACTTGACAGCCATACAATACAGAGAGTAGCTTTGTGTCTGCCATACAGCACAAACAGCATCCCAGCCAAGGGCTATAGTAGGTGCAGAGAGTGCAGCGGCTACATGCACCCTCTCCCTGCACTGAGCAAAATGCCATCTCCTGAGCCCCGGCTTTTCTATTCTCACCAGAGTGCTGCTGTAGGACATCTAGGCCCAGAGCTGATCTAAGCTACAGCCATCTCTAGCTGCTGCCTGCATGCATTGTGATGTCACAGTGCTGATCTAACTCTAGCCATCTCTAGCTGCTGCCTGCATGCATTGTGATGTCACAGTGCTGATCTCAGCTACAGCCATCTCTAGCTGCTGCCTGCATGCATTGTGAAGTCACAGTGCTGATCTATCTCTAGCCATCTCTAGCTGCTGCCTGCATGCATTGTGATGTCACAGTGCTGATCTCAGCTACAGCCATCTCTAGCTGCTGCCTGCATGCATTGTGATGTCACAGTGCTGATCTAACTCTAGCCATCTCTAGCTGCTGCCTGCATGCAATGTGATGTCACAGTGCAGGTCACAGCCCTATATAAAGGATGCCCAGCTACTGGCAGCCATTTTGTGCTGACATTTTGTCCTACATTGATACTCTCTGAGTACCTTTTTTATGTAGGCGACTTTGGATAACGACTATAGATATGAACTTTGGATTATATCTCCTAATAAGGTCCTGAGCAGCAACATTTTAGAAAAAGAATCTGAATAACATCTTAAGGTAAGGACTTTAGAATAAATTTTGGCCTGTCACCCTTACCCCTCCCTCCATTTTACCAGCGGTTTTAAATTTAGAAACAATGGATAAAGCAAATTATTTATCTGATATGACACTGCTTAAGATGGATACACACTTGTCCAAGAGGATTCAACTCCAGGCCAGACTGTTAACACAATCCTACTGGAGACCTGGACGCAGATTCAACATCCAGTATATGCCTACACACCTGTCCAGTATATAGCTACACACCTGTCCAGTATATAGCTACACACCTGTCCATTATATGCCTACACACCTGTTCTATATAGCATCAAATCTCAGACAGTAGGTACAGAGAATGGGGCTGCTGTGGGGCCCAGGCGGCCTTTGAGTGTTGCTGCCTACCACTGGCCCTCTGGTCGTCTCTGCCTCCATCTCTCTTCATTAACTGGTTTATTAGTGAATCATAGCCTTCTTATATACCATGTTGGTCCATAAACATTTAGGATTAGGGAGACTATATAATTGTTTTTAATATATTTTTTACATATAAAATGCTTACTATATGCTAATTACAATTTATTTAATCCTGCATGTCAGCTTAGTAGGTACAGTAGATATTAGGTAATTTACAATCAAAATTTGCCCAGTATGAAGGGCTTTGGAAATGTTGCTATATAGGTCATGCTTGTGATCCCAGTAAACATCTTACAGTACATACAGCATCTCAATTTTGGTTACCACCATAAAGTACATAGATCATTCCAGGAGCTGGCACACATTATATTGAGCATCCTAGTGACAATACAGTACAAACAGCTACCACCATACAGCAAAGGCTATATCCCATCATCAGCATACAGCATCTCAGTGACTGCCATCAGGTACAGACAGCACTCCATGGAATGTCATACAGTACATTGAGCATCAAGGTGATGCCATACAGTACATCATAATGGGAGATCACCATAACTGAGTGAACCTTGTTGCCCAATTACGGTTGAATGTTGAACAAAACAAATTCAATACATCTACCAGTGAAGTCTACGACCAATCCGCCCTGCTGTTTAGGTGCTCATAGTTATTCTAGTCTACATCAGTATTTTAAGTAATTGTTTCCTATAGTTTAGTAAAATTAGTCAGTATTTTGATTTAATTATTTATTATATAGAGGTATGTTTCTCATAACCCGCCACTACTTAAAGTTAGTATTCTGCAGACTAGAGTACGAGAATGACAAATTATGTATCCCTGAGTTGCTTTAATCACAATTGTATTTTGATTGCTGGCAATCTAAACGTATGTTTCTGTTATTTTGATAAAGGGATCTTCATATGTGCACAGTGTGTTTGGACGATTATGTAATATTTCCCTCACCACATTTATGAGACAGGAGGAGTCAATTAAATGATGAGGAGGGGAGGTCTTGTTGGCTGGAACCTACTCTGCTAATCCCCAGAGGTGAATCTTCAAGCTCATTGGTAACCGAGTAGACAGGACTTTCCTCTCTGTGAGGGAGCTTCCCAGCTGCTGGACTTGGGGCGTTTGTTCTCCTCCTGTCAGCAGGGCCAGATTAACAATGGAGCTAAGGCCTCCACATAGAAATAGGCCCATCATAGCAGCATGATGGTGACCAGCTGCATCAAATAGTCGGCCATAAATCTCAACTATTAAAATGGTTTTTCTATTTTTTTCACAGAATTCTGCAACTTTTCTCTTTTTATGTATTTAGGAAGACAGTGGGGCTGAGAGTGTAGGGGGTGGCCACACCCACACAGCACTGGCCACACCCACAGCACTGGTCACACCCACAACACTGGTCACACCCACACAGCACTGGTCACATCCACACAGCACTGGCTACACCCACACAGCACTGGCCACATCCACAGCACTGGTCACACCCACACAGCACTGGTCACACCCACACAGCACTGGTCACATCCACACAGCACTGGTCACATCCACACAGCACTGGCTACACCCACAACACTGGTCACACCCACACAGCACTGGTCACACCCACACAGCACTGGTCACACCCACACAGCACTGGTCACATCCACAACACTGGTCACACCCACACAGCACTGGTTACACCCACAACACTGGTCACACCCACACAGCACTGGTCACACCCACACAGCACTGGTCACATCCACAACACTGGTCACACCCACACAGCACTGGTCACATCCACACAGCACTGGTTACACCCACAACACTGGTCACACCCACACAGCACTGGTCACACCCACACAGCACTGGTCACATCCACAACACTGGTCACACCCACACAGCACTGGTCACATCCACACAGCACTGGTTACACCCACACAGCACTGGTCACACCCACACAGCACTGGTCACACCCACACAGCACTGGTCACACCCACACAGCACTGGTCACATCCACAACACTGGTCACACCCACACAGCACTGGTCACACCCACACAGCACTGGTCACATCCACACAGCACTGGTCACACCCACACAGCACTGGTTACACCCACACAGCACTGGTCACATCCACACAGCACTGGTCACACCCACACAGCACTGGTCACACCCACACAGCACTGGTCACATCCACAACACTGGTCACACCCACACAGCACTGGTCACACCCACACAGCACTGGTCACATCCACACAGCACTGGTCACACCCACACAGCACTGGTCACACCCACACAGCACTGGTCACATCCACACAGCACTGGCTACACCCACAACACTGGTCACACCCACACAACACTGGTCACACCCACACAGCACTGGTCACATCCACACAGCACTGGCTACACCCACAACACTGGTCACACCCACACAGCACTGGCCACATCCATAGCACTGGTCACACCCACACAGCACTGGTCACATCCACACAGCACTGGCTACACCCACAACACTGGTCACACAGCACTGGTCACACCCACACAGCACTGGTCACATCCACACAGCACTGGTCACATCCACACAGCACTGGCTACACCCACAACACTGGTCACACCCACACAGCACTGGTCACACCCACACAGCACTGGTCACATCCACACAGCACTGGCTACACCCACAACACTGGTCACACCCACACAGCACTGGTCACACCCACACAGCACTGGTCACACCCACACAGCACTGGCTACACCCACAACACTGGTCACACCCACACAGCACTGGTCACAGATTCTACCCTTCTCAATATAAGCCATTGTACATTTACAGCCCCAGCCCCATGTAGCCCTTAATGCAACTCTGCCTGTCATCCATGGTTAGGAGAAGCAAGGCTGCTTATTCTTCAAAGGGGTCAGGACAAGTGGTGGAATTTCAGCTGGGGGGCAGAGATATTTGCACAGTACACAGTAACATACCTCCCAACATTTAGAGGTGGCAAGGAGGGTGCGCGTCCGAAAAGGGGGCATGGCTTCAGTAAAAGGGGTGGTGCTTATGGAAAACGGGGCGGAGCCTTGTGGCTTCCCCCGTTTTAGTCACTTTGGGGGCATGCCCACCACTCTCCGAGATGCTGGGCAGCCCCCAGGCTCTCCCTACACAAGAGAAGAGATGCAGTGCGCATGCGCACGGCATCTGCTCTCCTCCTGCACACCTGCAGAGCAGCGGTTTGTGCTCTCCCTCCATACTCCCCCCCCACCAGGGGACACTGCGGCCCGCAGGTGGGACAGTGGGACAGTCCCAGAAAAACAGGACTGTCCCACTGGAAGCGGGGACAGTTGGGAGGTATGCAGTAAGTGCAGACTGTTTTATGTAGCCTAGAAAAACACAAAACAGTACACTGGGAATTACTGGAGAAGCTATGGCCAATCCACCCTTGCCCTCAGCCGTGAAAGTACAGGGGCCTAACCCTAGTGTAGCTACCCCCTCAGCAGTGAGTGTTCAGGGGCCTAACCCTAGTGTAGCTACCCCCTCAGCAGTGAGTGTTCAGGGGCCTAACCCTAGTGTAGGTGCCCTCTCAGCAGTGAGTGTTCAGAGGGCTGGCCCCAGTGTAGGTGCCCTCTCAGCAGTGAGTGCTCATGGCTGCCTCCAGTGTAGGTGTTCCCTCAGCAGTGAGTGCCCAGAGTGGTAACCGCAGTGTAGGTACCCTCTCAGCAGTTAGTCCAGTGTGTTGGGCCCAGTGTAGATACACCTTCAGTAGTGAGTGCCCCAGTGTAGGTACCAGCTTTAGCAGTGAGTACCCATGGGGCTGTCCCCAGCTACACTAACAACAAGTCACAACTTGTTTACACGTTTGCAGACACTACATGAGTTGGATTACCAGGAGTAGAGGGCACCCAGCTCCAGAGCCTCAAAGATTGATCAGGTCCTGTAAGGGCAGAGAGGGAAACACATAAACCACCAGCCTATACCCAACTATACTTCCAGTCTGCCTGGCTATATACCCTGGCGTACTTCCAGGTGCCTGTAATACAATGCAATGAAAGATGCTGCAGCCCTCGCAGACAACCAGGTGGGTAAACTCCCAGCAGCGCCCCAGACAGCAGCCCCCCAGTTGCATGCACACTCTGGAATTTATCCATCAGCAGGCATTGCTTGGTGTCCACTGCTGGCTAACTCCTGCCTGGTGATGAAAGAGAAGATGATCTCCAGGGGTCTGCAGGCAGGGGAGCGGAAGTGACAGGTGACCTCTGCCTCAGCGACCGGGAGGAGCAGCAGCCTCCAATCCCAGCATCCACAGAATAGATCGACAGGCAGTCAGTGTATATGTGTGACCCCGGCTTTGAGATGCTGCCTGTGCTGCCCACTTCACATCCCTACTTTCCATCACCTGACGCCAATAGCGGGTAACCAAGGTAGGGTGAGTAGTGGATCACGAAGGGGTGGACTGATTTGCGACGCACAGCCATAGGTGGCTGCTCCCTGGGGAGGGGTCAGCCACCATGAACAAATCATGTTGGTTTCAGCCATTAATATGCCAGGGCCGACGCTCATTGGGTAGATTGGGTCACATATTTAAAAGAAAAAAAAAAAAAGGATCAGATAAATAAATTGTTTACAGTGGCCCCAAAACTGTCCGGCCCACCGGGAAAACTCCCTGTGAGGTCTATGGCCCATCCGCCCCGGATAACACAAGCAGCTTCTGCTGAGTAAAATGATATGCGGCATGCCTATGTTCTGTGTGTGACTGCGGGTGTATCTGCATGCGAAATGCTACGTTATAGTGTTACAGCCACTGACAGTGTAACGTAGCATTTCACATGCAGATACACCCGCACTCGCTCACAGATCATAGGCATGCCGCATATCACTTTAATCGGCAGAAACTGCTTGTGCTATGCATACGCAGTGTTGTGCGAATAAGACGCATTTGAAGGTAAAAAGACGCAGGAAAAGACGCTCTGTGCTACCGAGTCACACTGAGCTTATGCGTTATGTGTGACGCGACCTGTAGCGCACGGAGGATAGATGTATGTGGGAACATCTGTACAGTATAAGCTGCTGCTTCATAAATATATACCCCTTAGAGTAGTTTCCTTTACACAACAAGTTGTGACCACTTTAGCACCTTCAAGCATCTGTGTGCGTAACCAGTTCAGCAACACACCCACGACACATAATGCCATATAAATCGTACCATTCCATATGCCTGAACAGCCACCTCCCAGTACACATACAGGACCTGATTCAGAGCCGCTCGCAAAAAGCGAGCGCTCGCTCTGAATCAGGGCGGCCGCATGGTTTTGATTTTTTTCGGCCTCCTGGCTGCTCGCTAAGCTGTGGGTGACCACCCACAGCTTTAGCGAGCGGCCAGATGATGGTCGCGATGGTCGCGACCATCAGGCTTGCGACGAGACCCTTGTGGTAGGGTCTTGTCCGTCGCAAGCCCCAGTGAGCTTTCGGCTCTAATAGAGCAGGAAGCTCACCACTGACATCACTCGTGATGTCAGTGGGGCCTCCGTTTGGCCAGCCACCCCCCCTTGACCCGCCTACCAAACGGGGCGAGCTGTCGATCAACATTGACAGCCGCCCATTTTGGATGCGAGCACCGGAGCGAGAGATTTCTCGCTCGCTCCAGGGCTCGCGCACGGCGGTGTGCACGCCGCGCATGCGCACTACCCGGCCATCGACCCGCTTGCGAGCGGGTCTGAATCAGGCCCACAGTGCTCTCCGCCCAGCACATTTACAATATATGTCTGATACTGTGCATCTCAATCACACCTGTGCCTCTGTGCACCCCGTGCAGCACGTGCTTCGTATGAGTTGATCGGGTTTTTCGCGCATACACAGAAGCAGAAAATCATTCAACTCTGGAGAACATCGGCATCGCTCGCGGCTGTGGATCAGGCCCCATCTGTTTCTCTGTGTCTGTATCTATTATCGTGATGTTCAATATAGCTGAGGGAAATCACTACAGTATATATAGATAAGGATTGATATTAATAACCGGACTCCTAGGGCTCAGTCCAATTAGGTGCGAGTTGGGTCCTGCGAGCTGTCCTCATGGCGAAATCGCACTGCGGATTCCATCTGCAATCCAATTCCAAGCTCGCATAGATTGTCAGAGAAAGTCTGTGGGTTTCTGGTACACCCCTCCCAATGAATAATTATGCACTTAGGGTCTAATTCAGCGGTGCTGAGCGCAGATTCCCGATCATCAGGAATCTGCGCACGTGCAGAACCGGGTTCTGCTAAATCGCACACTGGCCCCCATATGCCTCTGCCTGATTGACAGGAAGAGGAATTTGCGGGGCGGGAGCGGCCTGTGGGCCTGATTCAGAGCCGGACCACCCACAGCTCATGCGAGCGGCCAAAAAGATGGTCACGATGGTCAAGACCATCGCGACCATCGGGCTTGCGACGAGACCCTGCGGTAGGGTCTCGCTGCCGCAAGCCCAGGTGTGCTTTTGGCTCTATCAGAGCCAAAAGCACTCCCACTGACATCACTAGTGATGTCAGTGGGGCCGGCTCCAGACGGTAGGCGTTCCCATGGGAACGCCTCTGTCTGGGCAGCAACGCCCCCGGCACGCCCACCAAAGGGGGCGTGCTGTCCTCACCATCGACAGCACGTCCCCTTTGGTGCGAGACCCATAGCGACAGCTTGGCTGTCGCTATGCGGGTCTCACGCATGTGCACGACGGAGCTCCCTCTGTCGTGCGCATGCACACTAGGGCACCATCGACCCGCTTGCGAGCGCTCTGCGCTCGCGAGCGCTCTGCGCTCGCGAGCGGGTCTGAATTTGGCCCTGTGTTCACAGAAACAGGGGGTGTGTCACCATCATTTTCCAGGAGTGGCAAGGCCAGTATCTGCGTCCATCGACTCAGACTTCCTGGCCTCGCAGGCTGACAGGACCCGGCCAGGCTGCGGTAAGCCTCAGCTACCACAGCCTGAGCAAAGGAGCAACCATCGATTGCAATGGTTGCGATCAGAGCTGTAACTAGACTTTTTGGTGCCGTATGCCAGAAAGAGCATTGGCGCCCCCCCACCAATTGTCAAATAGGGACAGAAGATAGTGCACCTTAAAAAGGGCCATGGCCTCATGGGGAAGGGCCAGGGAAGAGATAAGAGAGGTCAGGAGATGCTGGGGATGAAATAAGAGGAAGCTACAAGTGAGAATGATAATAAACAGTAGAATTTACAGGTCAAAACAGCGCCCCCTGCCCTGCGGTGCCCTGTGCCTTGGCACTGGTCGCACTACCCTAGTTACGGCCCTGGTTGCGATGGTGATCCCAGGCTGCGACCTCGGATACAGCGCTGGGACCGCGGATGCAGCAAGGAGGTGTCAGACACCTCCTACTGCATTCTCATTTTTGCAGGAAGGAATTGCACAGCCACTTGTGGGTGCAGCTTTGCAATTACGTCATGAATCGGGCCCTTAAAGGGGTTTAAATAGCATACATCTTGCCGTTATAGACATGTAAGTGTTCAGGTGAATTTCTCTAAAAAGCTCAATAATTAGGTGTACATGATGTAGGACAGGTATGTGGAGGTGTAAATGATGTGGGACAGGTATGAGGAGGTGTAAATTATGTGAGGACAGGTATATAGAGGTGTAAATGATGTAGGACAGGTATGTGGAGGTGTAAATGATGTGGGACAGGTATGTGGGGGTGTAAATGATGTGGGACAGGTATGTGGAGGTGTAAATGATGTAGGACAGGTATGTGGAAGTGTAAATGATGTAGGACAGGTATGTGGAGGTGTAAATGATGTGAGGACAGGTATGTGGAGGTGTAAATGATGTAGGACAGGTATGTGGAGGTATAAATGATGTGAGGACAGGTATGTGGAGGTGTAAATGATGTGAGGACAGGTATGTGGAGGTGTAAATGATGTAGGACAGGTATGTGGAGGTGTAAATGATGTAGGACAGGTATGTGGAGGTGTAAATGATATAGGACAGGTATGAGGAGGTGTAAATTATGTGAGGACAGGTATATAGAGGTGTAAATGATGTAGGACAGGTATGTGGAGGTGTAAATGATGTGGGACAGGTATGTGGAGGTGTAAATGATGTAGGACAGGTATGTGGAGGTGTAAATGATGTGGGACAGGTATGTGGAGGTGTAAATGATGTAGGATAGGTATGTGGAGGTGTAAATTATGTGGGACAGGTATCTGGAGGTGTAAATGATGTGTGACAGGTATGTGGAGGTGTAAATGATGTGGGGCAGGTATGTGGAGGTGTAAATGATGTGTGACAGGTATGTGGAGGTGTAATGATGTGGGACAGGCATATGGAGGTGTAAATGATGTGGGACAGGTATGTGGAAGTGTAAATGATGTGGGACAGGTATGTGGAGGTGTAAATGATGTAGGACAGGTATGTGGAGGTGTAAATGATGTAGGACAGGTATATGGAGGTGTAAATGATGTGTGACAGGTATGTGGAGGTGTAAATTACGTGAGGACAGGTATGTGGAGGTGTAAATGATGTAGGACAGGTATGTGGAGGTGTAAATTCCCACATACCCACATTCCCACTTTTTGACCATCACTTTCTCTCTTTTAACCTGTCCCTCTCTCCTTCCCCTTCTCTACCTCCAAAAGCCACCATCACTAAACGTAACATTGATGCTATCGACACAGTTTCCTTTTCTTCCCTGCTTGACTCTCTTCTCTCCCCTATCCTCTCTCTCTCCTGTCCTGACCAAGCCACTTCCCTATACAACGCCTCCCTTACTTCTGCTCTGGACTCTGTTGCCCCAGCGATCACTCGCTCGCAGATCACACTCGCAGATCTATTCCTCAACCCTGGCATTCCAAATGCACCAGATACCTGCAAAAGTGTTCACGAACTGCCGTGTGACAGTGGAGAAGATCACGCTCTAAGGCAGATTTTCTCCATTTCAATCTCATCCTACAGTGCTGCTCTCTCCCTCTCTAAACAGTCATACTTTAAGAACCTCATCTCCTCTCAGTCCTCTAATCCCCAGCGTCTCTTCACCACTTTCAACTCCCTCCTTCACCCACCCCCTCCTCGTCTCCCCTCCTTGCTCTCTGGCCTTGACTTTGCTACCTACTTTACATCTAAAATTGATTCCATACATCAGGACATCATATCCAACCAGTCCTCCAGCTCTCCACCTCCTCCTTTCCCAAATCACCCCTCCCCATCAACTTTACCAACTCTAACATCCTTCTTCCCTGTTTCTGGAGAGGAAGTCATGGCCCTCATCCAGTCCTCCCCTCTTCCACCTCCCCTCTTGATCCTATCCCCTCCCTCCGCTTCCTCTCTCTCTCTGCCTGCTCCCATCTTGCCCACCTCATTAACCTCTCCCTCTAATCAAGCACTGTTCCTCCTGCATTCAAGCATGGCCTTGTCTCCCCCATTCTTAAAAAATCTACCCTTGATCCTAACCTTCTTTCTAACTACCGACCCATCTCTCTCCTCCCCTTTGCCTCCAAACTCCTTGAGCGGATTGTCTACAAACGCCTTACCGCTTTTCTTTCCTCTCACTCCCTCCTTCACCCTTTTCAGTCTGGCTTCCGTTCTCTCCACTCCACTGAAACTGCCCTCACAAAAGTCAGCAATGACCTCCTTGCTGCCAAATCCCAAAGCCACTACTCTCTTCTCATTCTCCTTGATCTCTCTGCTGCTTTTGACACTGTGGACCACCCTCTCCTGCTGAATATCCTTCACTCCCTTGGTCTACGTTAAACTGCCCTCTCCTGGCTGTCCTCCTACCTCTCTGACCGATCTTTCTCAGTTTCCTCTCATGACTTTTCTTCCCCCCCACAGCCTCTTACAGTAGGTGTTCCCCAAGGTTCTGCTCTTGGACCTTTCCTATTCTCCCTCTAAACTTCCTCTCTAGGTGAACTCATCAGCTCTTTTGACCTCCATTATCATCTCTATGCTGATGATACTCAAATCTACCTTTCCTCCCCTGATCTCTCCCCCTCTCTTCTGACTCGTATCTCCAACTGTCTCTCTGCTATCTCTTCCTGGATGTCCCAGCGATTTCTTAAACTTAATATGTCTAAGACAGAGCTGATCATCTTCCCACCCTCCCACATCACTTCACTTCCCACTATTTCTTTATCAATTGATTGAATAACTATCTTATCTAATCCCAAGGTGCGCTGTCTTGGAGTTATCCTGGACTCATCCCTCTCCTTCAAACCACATATCCAGAACCTTTCACAGTCCTGTCGTTTCCATCTCAAAAATATTTCTAAGATCAGACCCTATCTCACCTCATACACTCACTGGTCATCTCCAGATTGGACTATTGTAACCTCCTCCTATCTGGCCTCCCCAAATCCCATCTCTCTTCTCTCCAGTCTATCCAGTCTATGCTGCTGCACGGCTTATCTTCCTCTCCAAACGCTCCACATCTTCCTCCCCTCTCCTACAAGCCCTCCACTGGCTCCCTTTTCCTTTTAGAACCCAATTTAAGGTTCTCACGCTCACTCACAAAGCCCTCACCCAATCTTCTCCCATATACATCTCTGATCTCATCTCCCTTCACTCTCCTCTCCGCTCTCTTCGTTCAACTAATGCACGCCGCCTTTCATGCCAGCTGATTACTTCCTCCCACTCCCGCCTCCAAGATTTTGCCCGCACTGCTCCCCACCTCTGGAACTTTCTCCCACTTCCCATCAGACTCTCCACCTCTTTGCAATCCTTCAAACGGGCTCTCAAGACCCACTATTTCATCAATGCTTTCCAGCTCTCATCCTAACTTGCTGCTACATACTCCTTCCTCCCCATCTACCCCATCTGTGTCAACCTAGTTTGTCTTCCCCTGCCTTTTTAGAATGTAAGCTTTCACAAGCAGGGCCCTCTACCCTCTTGTGCTTCTCCTTACTATAGTGTCATTTACTTCTTACTCACCACTAGGGCACCAACACTTGGTTGCTTATGCTCTGTTGCTTATCTGGGTGATATGGTCGCTAATGTAGCAATATATATTATCCATGTCCTGTACTGTATTGTTCTGTAAGTCACTTGTCTACAATTTTGTTTATGTACTTTGTAAGGCGCTGCGGAACACTTGTGGCGCCACATAAATAAATGATAATAATAATAATAATAATAAATAATGTGGGACAGGTATGTGGAGGTGTAAATGATGTGGGACAGGTATGTGAAGGTGTAAATGATGGGGGACAGGTATGTGGAGGTGTAAACGATGTGGGACAGGTATGTGGGGGTGTAAACGATGTGGGACAGGTATGTGGAGGTGTAAATGATGTGGGACAGGTATGTGGAGGTGTAAATGATGTGGGTCAGGTATGTGGAGGTGTAAATGATGTAGGACAGGTATGTGGAGGTGTAAATGATGTGGGACAGGTATGTGGAGGTGTAAATGATGTGGGACAGGTATGTGGAGGTGTAAATGATGTGGGACAGGTACGTGGAGGTGTGAATGGTGTGGGACAGGTATGTGGGGGTGTAAATGATGGGGGACAGGTATGTGGAGGTGTAAATGATGTGAGACAGGTATGTGGAGGTGTAAATGATGTGGGACAGGTATATGAAGGTGTAATGATGTGGGACAGGTATGTGGAGGTGTAAATGATGTGGGACAGGTATGTGGAGGTGTAAATGATGTAGGACAGGTATGTGGAGGTGTAAATGATGTAGGACAGGTATGTGGAGGTGTAAATGATGTAGGACAGGTATGTGGGGGTGTAAATGATGTGGGACAGGTATGTGGAGGTGTAAATGATGTGGGACAGGTATGTGGAGGTGTAAATGATGTGGGACAGGTATGAGGAGATGTAAATGATGTGGGACAGGTACATGGAGGTGTAAAGGATCTGGGGCAGGTATGTGGAGATGTAAATGGTGTGGGGCAGGTATTTGGAGATGTACTGATGGTAGAGGGGTTTTTGAACTTGCAGATGAGAGGTAAAAATTGTTTATTTCAACTATTTAAAAACTTATAAAAAACACTGATACATGACTAAATACAAAAAAATTTCCATAACTCAAAATGCTGAAAAGACTTTAATTTGATAAAAAAATATTAAATTGACACTTTTTAAGAACCTCCAGCACGTTCCTTGTGGCCAGTAACAGCCTCCTATATGACCCTGCTATCTGTTGTAATTTTTTTGTGGTCCAGGATGATTTCCCCACTTCTTCATGCACTTCTCCCAGTGGGAACGTCGCACACCCGTGCTGAGAGTACCGCAAATTGGTATTTCTAATTCCATCTCCGTCATCTTCACAAACTCAAAACTAATTGGATTGACCCCCTAGTGTGATATCCCCAATGATTCTCTGCTCATTGGAGTGACGGCACTAATACTCACATGCCCACAAGTTAGCGGAGATAGTGGGTATGTTTATGTAACTTGTTGCAGAAACAGGCGCCGTATCCCACAGCAACAAGAAGTATTGCTTTCATTTTCCAAGCTTCACTAGAAACTTAACAGAATTTGATTGGTTGCTAAGGGTTACAGCACTTTCAGTAGTTACATGTTCAACAGTTGTGTTAACTATTCCTTCAAAGTATATAATCATACAGGTAAAATAGGAACTTACAGGCTTAAACTTTTCCGGTTCGGGAAAGCGTATTGGATCCCGGTGAAGCCAATATGGCGACAACATTAACAGGTCCCCAGCAGGAATCTCATAATTCTAAACAAAGAGGATAAAAAGTCAAATGAACACAAATAAGCAGAAAGAATCTCATAATATGTGGGATTTGTGTTTACCAACTATCTATATGGATAAACTATAAAGCTGAAGGGACTTGTGTGTTTTTCTAGGCATGAAAGACAAGATGGCTGCTCTGATCACTGTAACCATGACAACCAGCACTGAGGTACAATGAGCTCATCTTTTATAGCCACAGAGCAGATCCAAATACGTCCAGCCTTAAACAGTGACATACAGATGTGTTCGTAGACAGATTCAGGGTCTATTTACTAAGCAGTGTTAGGAGACAGAGTGAAAAGTGATAAGAAAGTGATAAGGTACCAGTCAATCAGCTCCTGTCATTTTTCAAACACAGCCTGTGAGCTGACAGTTGGAAGCTGATTGGCTGGCACCTTATCACTTTTCACTCTGCCTCCTAGCACTACTTAGTAAATAGGCCCCTGAGCTCAGTCATACACAGATATACAAATGTTGCATATAAAATTGATCAGTGTAAGCTAGCAACGGGTAGTTTTGTCGCTCCCAATTGTTTTATTTATGCTAATAAGACACGTATTTTCAGTGAGAAAGACGCCCGGCTCAAAAGAGTCGCCCGGGACCTGGCACGCCGAGAGGGGGCTATCTGCCGTGAGCAACTGCGCATGAGGAGACATCTGTAATTTGCAGAGCACAGCCTCTTATTAACTGATACGCTGCATTGGCAAGATTATTGCTTCAGCCATTTTGTGCCTCAGTGATGTCACTGGCTTTGTACTATTAGACAATGAGAGCAAGTGTCACTGCTGGCTTACTGCAGATTCACACTTATGAGCAAGTTCACAAAAGCATGAGAAAAACAAGCCAAGCCTAAAATACATACATACATAAAGGCGTAAAGGATGAACCACTTTTCTGGTAATGGCTCCTGGCGGCCTCAGCCGTATGGCCTCCAGAATACAAGACTTAATGAATGGAAGGTTCTTCAGTTCTGCTTCTGTTACATGTAATTGATGTTTATCTGGTGAGAGAGAGGAACACACAAACATTAGCCTAAACCCGTGGTCTGCATAGCGTGTCGGCAGACATTTTATGAGCTGGACCACTATTCAGCCTGCCCATTCACTGGACAGCTGAGGTACAGAACTCTGGGCCTCACGCCTCAGTGATGCTGTTAGTTCCGAGTAGTCGGATATGGAATATATATTGGTTCCTCCCCAAATGGCTACACTGGGATTAGGTGACTAGTTTATGTCCATACAGAATGTAACAAATGCAGAAACATTTTACATATGGCAGTAAGTATTATTTTGGCAGACCAGGTGTTCTTCCAATTTTAAATAGCGTAATTGTTATTCAGTACATAAATAGCGCAATTGTTCTTCTGTACATAAATAGAGCAATTCTTCTTCCTGTATTGTACAGCCACAAAACCTTTGTGATAAAAGGGAATTACAGTGACATATTTAACATTCCACAGGCACAAAATAACCTTAAGTACAGGCACAAGGTGATCACAGTGGTCAGAAACCCTGCAAAGCGTGGCTGCCATCTACTGGCTGAACATGGAAATACACCCACACACAGTTTACCAAATAATAATAATAAAAAGCTGCATGACTGCATTAGGGCCAGTTTGTAATTCACTATTATTGCTCGTAGGAAAATGAAAGCTATTTGCTAATGTGCAGATTTGCATCATTGGACAAGGTTTGCGAAATGCCCCTGTGTAGTGTGAAAGGCCGCCCATCGCCATCTTTCAAAAATTTGAAAATCGATAAAAAGTAAATAAAAAAAGCTCTGCGGGTACTCGTTATACCTGAAAAACCCTCTATACGTGCAGACTCCAGCCCTCAAGATCAACTGAATGATTTGTCTCTGCTGCTGTATCCCTGGCTTACCTCACATTGAGAATGAATGAGCTGATCAGCTCTTACCATCAGGAGAAAAACATTGCAACGTCACAGTGTACACTACAATACGTGCTCACCCACCACAATCTGGTACAATAGGGCATAAATACTGTATGTGCCTGGCATAAGAGTTCATAAAGTTTACCATATACTCCTACAAACAGCTCGCTGATATACAATCAGGGTTGCATAAAATCTGATTTTCTTTTTTTTTTTTTTTAAATCAAAAATGAATTTATTTGTTTTAAATAGGATTTTTTATCTAAATTTTTTTTTACATAAATGTTTAAAAATGTAAATCTTTTACTTAAAAATCGAAAAAAAATTTTTTTTTGAAAACTCCTATTTAAATGCAAAAAATCTGATTTAAATCAAATAAATCCATTTTTGATGTTTTTTTTTTAAGTCCGATTTTTTTTTTTTTTTTTTTTTATGCAACCTTAAAGTAAATGGATGGATATGAAAAATATACCTGCAGTACCAAACACAGACGTAATCTCCTTCATGGCCTCCTTGTAAACGCCAGGCTCCGAAATAATGAACAAAAGTGTCCAAAATGTTATCTAGCAAAGAGAGGTACATGACAGTCATAAGAGACACTGTAAATACAGAGATACACAAATGTTATATTTTCACATTTCCAAAGAAATCTGGTGGCTAATGGAATCTCCTCCTTTAGGACTTCCCTTTCAAGGTGGTGTACTGTTCAGCATTACTGCCTCACAGCACTAAGGTCATGAGTTAAATTCATGACCAGGGCTTTTATCTGTGTGGAGTTTGTATGTTCTACCCGTGTTGGAGTGGGCTTCCTCTCTGTGCTCCGGTTTCTCCCCACTTGCCAAAACCAAATGTGTAAGTTAATTGGCTGCTGTTGCAAAATTAAACCTGTTGTGTATGTGTGTGTGTGCGCTTATGTATTAGGGAATTTAGGCCCTCATTCAGAGCCGTACGCTCTGAGCAGAGCGCACGCTCTGAATGAGGGCCGTCCTCCATAACTGTGGAGCGTCCTCCAGGACGCTCGTATAGCTGTGGGTCACCACCCACAGCCTATACGAGCGTGCAGTTTGATGGCCGCGATGGTCGTGACCATCGCGACCATCGAAACTGCGTACAAAAGCCTGTGGTTGAGTTTTTCAACCACAAGGCTCGGAGTGATTTTGGCTCTATCAGAGCCAAAATCACTCCCACTGACATCACTAGTGATGTCAGTGGGCCGGCTTCTGACGGGAGGCGTTCCCGTGGGAACGCTCCCGTCAGGGAGGCACGCCCCCGGCACGCCCACCAAAGGGGGCGTGCTGTCAGTCAACATCGACAGCACGCCCCCTTTGAAGAGACACTACGAGCGAAGGAAAATCCTTCGCTCGTCGCGTCTGGCGCATGCGCACGACGGAGCTCCCTCCGTCGTGCGCATGCTCAGTGCAGAACATCGACCCACTTGCGAGCGGACAGCCACTCGCGAGTGGGTCTGAATCAGGCCCTCAGACTGTAAACTCCAACAGGGACTAATATGAATGACAAATATTCTCTCTACAGTGCTATATAAATAAAATATATAAAAGATAAAAACTAATAAAAATACGTCTAATTTAGGTAAAAAAAAAAAAAATAGCCACAATGATTGACTTATCTAAGAAAAAAAATGTTTAAATAATGCACCTCCTAAAGGAATATGAACTTTAATCTCTGTGTTAAGGTGCGTACACACTGGGCGATAAAGTGGACGACTGAACGATAACGATATCGTTATCGTTCAGTCGTCCACTTTATCGTCCATTATTAACCCCAAAAAGATGAACGATAACGACGACGCGCGTTCCCGCGGGTCGTTCGTCATTATCGCTCATCGGGCTGACATGCAGGCCAACCTGACGATCTCGTCAGGTTGCAGCATGTCAGGGAATGGGGGCGAGAGCCCGGCGCTGAACGATATCGTCAATGATATCGTTCAGAGGCTGTGCTCAATGCCATGAACGACATTGAGCACAGCCTGCCGGGGACAACACTACACGATATCGCTCAGGGAGCATATCGTGTAGTGTGTACCCACCATTACACTCCTTGAACAACAACTTTTTAGTAAGTTCTTAGTGACTTCTAATATAGTTATGTGTCACGGCAAGGGGTGCAATATCGCATGTGAAATGTTATATAGTACACATCATCTACTGATAAAGGACCCTGTAAATATATTAGTTTGAAGGTTTGTGACATCATATTATGTTTTTGTTATGGCAAAGAAGCCACTCTGGCGCCCGGTTTATCCCATGTTAGAATCTGCTGAGAGCCGGACACGGACACTTGGGCAGCTGGTACTTACAGGGTTGGCATTGGCCTGTGATGCCCACAGTAGTAACAGGCTGTTGTTATAAGTGGAATTCCCACGGAGAGCGTCCAACAGATGGTGCAGCAGGGTCTGTGAATATGAGGAGCCTTAGTGACAGTATGTCCATGAAAGGCGGACACTTACCTACACACCAGGGCGACCATATGTGGGGTAAAAAAATAGAATTTAGAAAATAGTGAAAATGTAAATGAAGACTGCAGAGAAATGATACATTTAGGGGAACAGCAGAAAAGTCACAAAACCTGGATCATAATCTTGTTCTCCTGCATGTCCTTATGGGACATATATTTCCCTCCTCACCTGCGTTGTTGAACATGGTGCAACCACCCAATGGGGGAGGTATATCCTACCTTCTTAAAAGGGCAAGTGGATGTGTTTTACAAAGCAACCAATCAGCTTCTGGCTATCATTTTATTAAATGTGCTAGATAAATGATAGCTAGTATCTGATTGGTTGGTATAGGTAACGCCTCCACTTGTGCTCTTTAGAAGGTTTGATAAATCTTACCCTTAATTAAATGTCTAGTTTATGTCACGCCAGGGCTGGAATGAGGGAGTTTGGCCACAAGACACCACTCACGGGGTAGAAGTCACGGGGGCACACTCTGAAGGGTGACATTTAAACCCCAGTGTGTTCCTATGCGGCAACCATAAGATAACACCATATCCTGAAATTGCGTCATGCACCTTTTGATTGGATTGTTCGCGAGTAGTTGCTACATACAAACACTATGGGGCATATTCAATTAGCCGCAAGATTTTCCCCGCGACTAATTGCTGTCCAAAATCCCCACGGCGCGGGGAAAAGCTATTCAATCGCATAGCCTTTTTCCCGCGCTGTAAAATCGGGACTCATGCGCGAAAAACACACTCATTCCGCGCAAACTGCGAAATCAATGGGCTTTTTCCCCGCGCGCAGGGCCGCTTTGGTTGTTTTTACGAGGGTTTTACCAAAGTCCGACTGTGGGGACTCGCGCGCGGGGTCTCGGGGATTCACGTGCGAGGAATTCCCTGGTAATTGAATTGGTCCGTCGCGGCAATTAGCTGCGTGGGAAAACCTTGCGCCTAATTGAATATGCCCCTATGTATGGGGTAACCCCTTAGAGAAAAGTAGTGCTGAACGTGATATTCAGCCCCTCCCCAATCTAAATCCCAACACCAGATTCCGCATGTGTGTAAATAAATCGACTGAATGAGTGGCTATTGGTCAATAACAGTCATCTTCTACATTGTCATTGGTCAGCAGTAGGAGGATAAACCATACCTTAGCATTGTCCTCTAAAGGTTTATTTCCCTCAGCTTCAGATACAATACGTTTAAACAAATTCAACAACCACTGTTTGGACTGGGACCAATCTCTGCAAGACAGAAAACCAGTGATTAGCTCGTATCCTCTATTGGATTGTTGCCCAGTGGCATGAGAAGGTTTCATCATAACCCCCGGGAGGGTTAGCTTTAGGGTACGGGAAGAGAGGGTTAGGGACCACTGGGGGGAGGTTATGGATAGGGACCCCCCGGGAGGAATAGGGTTAGGCACCACTAAGACAGGGTTAGGGTTAGGGGGGAGAGGGGAGGGTTAGGTTACTTACCAACCCTATTCGGGATCTTCATTGTTCGGGATTCCGGCGTCAGTATTTGGTCCGCCGGGAATAAATCCAGCGGCATTACATACCAATTCCTATGAACTGGCCCCTTACTGCTTATTTTTATGTGCAAATTCATATATCTGTCTGTCAAGGTGCACGCCCAGTTACATCCCGGAAACTGCCCCCTCCCCGGAAAGTTAATCTGCACCTCGTTGTGTGGGTTTAGCAGAAAGTTTGAACATCATGTGGAAACCCATCCAACCATCACCTCAGGTCACCTCCTACATTCACACTTTGCCATTCGTCTCCTAAACTGCTGCGGTGTTCAACTTTCATTATATCCTCAAATCGGACATTAAATGACAGGTTCATAAATTGCTTGTACTTGTCACTTGTGTTTTGGAAGCTTCTTATAACATTGGTCAGAGCACACCTGCCTATCACTGCAGCTTTGTACAAATAGTGCAACAGAAACGTGCAAAATGTTAGAGATACAGGACGAGGCGCCCTCTCCATCACTGCCCTCTCCATCACTGCCCACTGCCCTCTCCATCAGTGCCCTCTCCATCACTGTCCTCTCCATCGCTGCCCTCTCCATCGCTGCCCTCTCCATCGCTGCCCTCTCCATCGCTGCCCTCTCCATCGCTGCCCCCTCCATCGCTGCCCTCTCCATCGCTGCCCTCTCCATCGCTGCCCCCTCCATCGCTGCCCTCTCCATCGCTGCCCTCGCTGCCCTCTCCATCGCTGCCCTCTCCATCACTGCCCTCTCCATCACTGCCCTCTCCTTCACTACCCTCACCATCGCTGCCCTCTCCTTCGCTGCCCTCTCCTTCGCTGCCCTCTCCATCGCTGCCCTCTCCATCGCTGCCCTCACCATCACTGCCCTCTCCATCGCTGCCCTCTCCATCGCTGCCCTCTCCATCACTGCCCTCTCCATCACTGCCCTCTCCATCACTGCCCTCTCCTTCACTGCCCTCACCATCACTGCCCTCTCCTTCACTGCCCTCTCCATCACTGCCCTCTCCATCACTGCCCTCTCCTTCACTGCCCTCACCATCACTGCCCTCTCCATCGCTGCCCTCTCCATCACTGCCCTCTCCATCACTGCCCTCTCCATCACTGCGCTCTCCTTCACTGCCCTCACCATCACTGCCCTCACCATCACTGCCCTCTCCATCACTGCCCTCACCATCACTGCCCTCACAACTGAGGAGGTAAAAGGAGAAAGAGAAAGGGTCCTGATTTTAAACTATGTCCAAATAACCCTTTATGCCATAATTTACTCTAATAGAATGTCTGGAAGCTCAAAAAGGCTGCAGAGTTTGTATGTTCTCCCCGTGTTTGTGTCGGTTTCCTCTAGGTTCTCTTGTTTCCTCCAACACTCCAAAGACATACTGGTACTATAACCAGCTCTGTGTGTGTCTCCCCCAGTCTGTTCAACAACCCCCATATCCCCAGAATACCTACTTTGGGCATAACTTTTGCGGTCTGCGAATCGGGACTCTCCCACCAATATCGGGGCAGTTGGAAGGTATGCTAATACTAATCATTAATAGCGGGATAATCACTTACCTTAAGAACCACTCTGGTATTTGTGAACCATACTCAAAGCCTTCATCGAACCTGCGGAAATGCTCCTCAAATTCCTTTATGGTGTCATCACTAGTAGGGCATACTCCTTTTCCAAACAAGGTGTCCACCACGGCGGGGTACATGACACGCCTGCCAAAGGGTGCGACATACAACACGTCACTGACTGACGGTCTGTTGGATTCTTTGCCTCTATAAACTTTATTTGTAAGATCATAAAAGCACATTATTTAATGAACAGCAAAACGCGTGGGGTAGAGGAGAAGCAATCTTACAGTGGAGGTGTAAGTGTCACTATAGAAAAGCTTTGCAAAAGGGAGAGCCATAGAGGGGCGATTCAACTGTTGCGTGGGCGGCGATAATTAATGAGTGCCCACTTTTGCACTTCTACTGTTCTGGGCGCCCATTAATTATCGCCCACTTCACGCCCTATTAGACCGGGTTAAGCCATGTAGCCCTATTAGACCAGGTTTAGCCAGCTAAACCCGTCTAAAGTCCTGGTTAGGGCACGCTAACTGCGGTTAAGGTTCCCTAACCATGTGTTCCTCGCACACCCTCCAGTGCCAGCAGACGTTGCTGCTCCTGAGATAGTCTACCAAGGCACTGTACACCACATAGGGCAGGGGTCTTCAACCTTGGCCCTCCAGCTGCTGTGGAACTACACATCCCAGCATGCACTGCTGTAGTTTTAGCATGCTGTTATATAAAAAAGGTGGCAGTGCATGCTGGGATGTGTAGTTCCACAGTAGCTGGGGGGCCAAGGTTGAAGACCCCTGACATAGGGAGTGAACCTGTGAAAATAGGGATTGGCCTGCTAAAATCGGTTGTGGGATATGTAACCTTCTTATTCCCAATTCCCATACACCACACAATACAAATACATGTTACTGCCCCGTGCACTACATAACTCTGTCACATTCCTGATCTCCCCACAGAGACTGTTGCTCTATGTAAATTAATATTGTTTATATTGCATTAAGAAATAAACGTAAATCATTGATTAAAAAATAAATAAATCTTTTCATTTGCTCCTTACATCCAGTGTAAGACTATTGATAGCCATTCTGCTTGGCGATTTTAGCCATTGAGGTTCCTACAGCGAACATTACTAGGAAGATTCTCAATCCGTTAACTCCTCCCATTTGCTCGAGCTGCCAAGGCCGCCATCTTGGCCTACAAACCTAGGCACTTGCATAAACTTGAGGCGTAGGGCGGTGCCAAATCTTGCATTCTCTCAGCGGGAATCCAGAGTGAACCGCCTTACCTTACCAAGTCATAGAGATCCGCGGAGCCCTGTGAACCCAGCTGCCCCAGGTGTGTAGCGAACTCGTTGCACAGACGGGTTACATGTTGGTTCAGCCTGTTCTGCGAAAGCCTCAACTTGATCACGTCGTGGATCTCGCTGTGTGACTTGAAGAAGTTTTTCTTCTCAATGGAAGCTTCGTAAGAGAAGATGCAGATAAGAATTTGCCGTTATGTACTGCAGGAGCTTTACTTAGAGTGGACCTGTCACCAACTCACAGCTAAGGCTTTAATTTGATAGGCTGATCCCGTATAATACCTGCCAACATGTCCTGGAGACTCCCAAATTTCAGGGAGTTCTCCCCGATTCCTAGGAGAGCAGGGGACACTCCCCAATCCTGCCCACTTCACTAGTTAAATGGGCTGGGCGATACCTAATGCCGCAAATCATGCCGCCAAACTCCCTGCACCTTCCACTTGTACCTCCTGGAGGGAGAACCCTGAAAGTTGGTCCTAAAAGTCAGCAAGTACTGTATGTCTCATATGCAGCCTAATCATTTACCAATGGCTGTTTGGTGCTGACATAGGAATATGATAAAAAGGGACGAGGTGCACTAACTCCTTAGATGGCGTTTAGCCGACTCTACCCTCCCCCATTGTGTTTACAGGTGTAAAAATAGGTGCAAGAGTCAAACCCTGCATTCAGATGTTGGCAAATAGGATTTTAGTGGGTATACGCAGTACAAATGTATTTTATGCTAAACAGCGAGCGTACGCCCAACTAAGCACCAGCCCCATAGGGCACAACATGGACCTAGTATTCAGAATACGTTTTCCACTCAGATAGTACACAGGAAATTTGGTTCCTTTTATTAAGACAAAAAAGACAGCTCCATGTGCACAATCTAACAATATAAAACTGCTAAGTTGTTCTTAAACAGACTTTTTGTTATTATACTCAGTTGCTAAATGCGGTCATTCAAAGATGCTTATTGTTTGATGCAACTCTATAAAAAGACTAGCCACTGACTTCACAAGTGAGAAGGTAACTTGCTTCTTCTCACTGCTCTGCATATATTTATAATAAGCACTTATTATCCATGATCCGACGACTGTTACTCTGCAGGTGCAGTACTCCGAGCCCCACAGGGCATGACCTAACAGAGGCACTGCCTGACTGGCATTCATGAGGCGCAACTTACAGTCATGTCTGGTTTCTAGTGCCATAATACACTACATCCTCATGGATATTAGGTCAGCTCACAAAACGTCCGCCTTCACTTTCGTTAAGTAAATTGTAAACCTATTATGTTCTACATACAAATTACCAACATTCCACAGGTCTGTAGCGCAAACATTATTTGATAATATAGTGGAACATATAGTAATAGGGCTATTCATATAATAGCGTAAGACTGGACACGATGGATGAGCCACTAAGCCTCCGCACAGACCCCACATGCACTGGACAAGATCGATGAGCCACTAAGCCTCCGCACAGACCCCACGTGCACTGGACAAGATCGATGAGCCACTAAGCCTCCGCACAGACCCCACGTGCACTGGACACGATCGATGAGCCACTAAGCCACTGCACAGACCCCACGTGCACTGGACAAGATCAATGAGCCTCTATGCCTCCGCACAGACCCCACGTGCACTGGACAAGATCAATGAGCCACTAAGTCTCTGCACAGACCCCACGTGCACTGGACAAGATCGATGAGTCACTAAGCCTCGGCACAGACCCCACGTGCACTGGACACGATCGATGAGCCACTAAGCCTCCGCACAGACCCCACGTGCACTGGACACGATCGATGAGCCACTAAGCCACTGCACAGACCCCACGTGCACTGGACAAGATCAATGAGCCACTAAGTCTCTGCACAGACCCCACGTGCACTGGACAAGATCGATGAGTCACTAAGCCTCGGCACAGACCCCACGTGCACTGGACACGATCGATGAGCCACTAAGCCTCCGCACAGACCCCACGTGCACTGGACAAGATCAATGAGCCTCTATGCCTCCGCACAGACCCCACGTGCACTGGACAAGATCAATGAGCCACTAAGTCTCTGCACAGACCCCACGTGCACTGGACAAGATCGATGAGTCACTAAGCCTCGGCACAGACCCCACGTGCACTGGACACGATCGATGAGCCACTAAGCCTCCGCACAGACCCCACGTGCACTGGACACGATCGATGAGCCACTAAGCCACTGCACAGACCCCACGTGCACTGGACAAGATCAATGAGCCACTAAGTCTCTGCACAGACCCCACGTGCACTGGACAAGATCGATGAGTCACTAAGCCTCGGCACAGACCCCACGTGCACTGGACACGATCGATGAGCCACTAAGCCTCCGCACAGACCCCACGTGCACTGGACAAGATCAATGAGCCTCTATGCCTCCGCACAGACCCCACGTGCACTGGACAAGATCAATGAGCCACTAAGTCTCTGCACAGACCCCACGTGCACTGGACAAGATCGATGAGCCACTAAGCCTCCGCACAGACCCCACGTGCACTGGACACGATCGATGAGCCACTAAGCCTCCGCACAGACCCCACGTGCACTGGACACGATCGATGAGCCACTAAGCCTCCGCACAGACCCCACGTGCACTAGACACGATCGATGAGCCTCTAAGCCTCTGCACAGACCCCACGTGCACTGGACACGATCGATGAGCCTCTAAGCCTCTGCACAGACCCCACGTGCACTGGACACGATCGATGAGCCACTAAGCCTCTGCACAGACCCCACATGCACTGGACACGATGGATGAGCCACTAAGCCTCCGCACAGACCCCACGTGCACTGGACACGATCGATGAGCCTCTAAGCCTCTGCACAGACCCCACGTGCACTGGACACGATCGATGAGCCACTAAGCCTCCGCACAGACCCCACGTGCACTGGACACGATCAATGAGGAGTTAATTCTCTGCACAGACTCTGCATGCACTGGACACGATCGATGAGACACTAATGGGTATATTTACTTAAGTGCGGGTTTTTAGAAATGGAAATGTTGCCCATAGCAACCAATCAGATTCTAGCTATTATCTTCTAGAAGGTGCTAGATAAATGTTAAGTAGAATCTGGTTGGAATCTATGGGCAACATCTCTACCTCTAAAAACCTGTACTTTAGTAAATATGTTCCTAAGCTTCTGAACAGACCCCGTGTGCACTGGACACGATATATGAGCTACTAAGTCTCTGCACAGATGTTATGTGCACTGAAGCGTTGGACACGATCAATGTCAGGCGTAAGTGTTGTGGTCAAAATCCCATTATACCTATTGGATAACGGGTGGATCCACATTCTCTCATAGATACATAAAAAACTGGCTAGCAATAATCTAATGCACATTACAATATGTCACATCACTGATCAGTAGAACGAATGCAGAACCACAAGGTCTTACCCGTGTACTGGACAGGTTTCTGCACAGCTTGCTGGAAGTCTACATGCTTGGACGTAAAGAAGGCAGATATTCCTTCATCCCCATATACAAATGTCATCCTGTTCCCTGCCGCCAGCACCGTGAAGACTGGACCATGCTGAACAAGGAAAAATAAATTGCACACGTCACCCATTGTTTAAAAAATCTACTAGAACAGCGTCCTCCAAATCCTATGATCATCGTTTCCCTTTATTTAGAAAGCATATTATACATAGAACACAGGGCCTGATTCAGAGCCGGACGCTCTGACCAGAGCGCTCGCTCTGAATCGGGGCCGTCCTATTTAAATGTGGAGCGGCCTTTCGGACGCTCGCATAGCTGTGGGTTACCACCCACAGCTTATGCGAGCGTCCATGATGATGGTCGCGATGGTCAAGATCATCGCGACCATCGGGCTTGCGACGAGACCATGCGGTAGGGTCTCGTGGCCGCAAACCCTGGAGTGATTTTGGCTCTATCAGAGCCAAAATCACTCCCACTGACATCACTAGTGATGTCAGTGGGGCCGGACCCAGACGGTAGGCGTTCCCCTTTGGTGCGAGACCCATAGCGACAGCTTGGCTGTCGCTGTCCGGGTCTCACGCATGCGCACGACGGAGTTCCCTCCGTCGTGCGCATGTGCATTTTGGTAACATTGACCCGCTTGCGAGCGTCCTGCGCTCGTGAGCGGGTCTGAATGAGACCCACTGTACATTGAGGAGATCTTCTGCTTCATGTCATTGTCAGAAAGGTTGGCCCTGTCCAAAAGAGCTTCCAATCTAATGCTGGGTATACACTGGCCGATATATTGGCCGGCCAATATATCGTACCCCCGTCGGCCAGTGTGTACAGACGATATGTCTGTGAACAACGTCATTCACAGACATATCGCATTGGCTGTGCTGCACATATCTGTCCATCGAAAAGTGTGTACGGGCGATCAGCCGAACGCTGTACACAGGGGCGCCGAGAGGGGGGGAGAGCCGCGAGCGGATACTACTTACCCCGATCGGGTACAGCTCCCCATCCATAGCAGCCCAGCAGATGCTGCTGTGTACTGGGCTGCACTGGGAGACTGTCCGAGGCTGCTAAACCAGCAGCCCGAGCAGTCTCCTATGCCAAACGGGGGGAGCAATCAAGCTGATCGCGCCCCCCATTGGCTGTACGCCGGGCTGAGGGGTACACACCACCCCCCTCCCCAGCGTGCAGCACCGTGTCGCAAATGTTTTTTTTTTAAAGGGGCGTGGCCACGCCTTCCGTGATTAGGTCACGCCTCCAGTCCGGTCCGACACGCTGCAGCATGCAGATGATGGTCGTACAGTGTGTATGATCGACCATCCTATGCAGATCACTCGAAGAATTGCGGGGGACACATGAGGCCTGATTTAATTAGCAGCGGTTAATTACAGCGGGCTAATTGATCTGCCCTGGCCTACTCAACTATAGCCCGCAATCAGGCCTGGAGGCTGCAGTTAACACGGATTTCTGTTCCAGCCTGAGGAAGCTCGACAGAAATCCACGTTAAATGCCCTGATTGCAAGTGCTGCTAACATGCTAACCCATAGCTCCGGGAACTTATACCGGAATCTACGGGTTAACGCACGTTAGCGGGTAATTTACGCGCGAGGAAAAGGGGCTGAAATTGAATAGCCCCGGGCGTTAAAGCCTAAGGGTACCACCCTTTTCCCGGCATAATAATTTACTGCATCTAAGTGAATCTGGCCCATGGTATCTTATATATTATACTGTAAAAGATCCGCCTCTGATATGCTCAGTAGATGCCGGAACTCTAGGTGATGACATCACTGACACTGATGGGAGGGGACAGAGTTCAGACCAACTGTCAGTAACTGTAATGTAGCTGTTACATTGTAACAGTGGGTTCTATTTACTAAGCCTTGAATGGAGATAAAGTACCAGCCAATCAGCTCCTGTCATGCCACAGGTGTTAGGAGCTGAGTGGCTGGTACTTTATCTCTATCCAAAGCATAGTAAATAGACCCCTTACTCCTGGAGGATACCACCTCACAAGTTTACTATACAGTAAAAGTTAGAGTGGCAGTTACTCTACTATGGCATCTTTAGCCAAGCCTTGTGTTATGCCACTAGATTGGCTGTTAAGAAAATGATGCCAAGGTCGATTGACTGTGAAGTTCTTACAGGATCTTCTGGGGGTAAAAGGGAACCTGACCTCCCCATTGCAGTGACATTTAAATAGCTTCCTATTAGACTATACAAATTAGCAGCTGCGGCGGCGGCATTAGCCTACATCTCTGAATTAGGCCCTCGGTTGTCCATGGCTGGAATGGATGGAGGAGCTGGTGACTTCCAGTTGTTAGCTACCAGTGCTTTGGCTGCAGCTGGCAGATGGGATGCCCGCCTTTGGCTCTGTACACCAGCTCTGGAGTAAGGGAAAAGTAGGAACGTCCAGGGGTCTGTAGGAATATGTAGATCCAGCGCTGAATGGAGGGTTGAATGCAGGACCACTAGGGTTACTGCCTGCCCACAGTCTTGTCTGCACAGCGGGCTAAACTGGGATCTGAACATCTCAGAGAGACGGACAGGGGAATAGCCGCGCCTGTTATCAGTGTTTTATGCAGACTCTTTAATTCGGGTAGATAAAGATGTGTCCTCATGCATCTAGCCTCGATATGCCACGTAGCGCGACTTGCCTGGTGTAAGTGAGCCGCTAGGTACCGTGCTACTCTGCTACCGTCAGGCGTCGTTTTTCGACGAAAAAAGCGTCTAAGTGCTTCCGCATACTCTGCTGATTGTTTTCATATGTGACACTTGTGTATCTGTGTGCACCTGAGTCTGTATATGGGAGACTGCACTAAGTAATGTGATATGTGACACTTGTGTATCTGTGTGCACCTGAGTCTGCACATGTACAACAGCAGAACTTGGAATGAGATTAGCTGCGGCTGCTACCCTGTAGTACTTCGTATACAGATTCAGAGACTCAGACGCACTCTGGGCTGATTCAGAGCCGCTCGCTCTGACAGGGCGCTCGCTCTAATGGTGCGTACACACTGGGCGATTAAAGTGGACGACTGAACGATAACGATATCGTTATCGTTCAGTCGTCCACTTTATCGTCCATTTTTAACACAAAAAAGATGACCGATGACGACGACGCGCGTTCCCGCGGGTCGTTCGTCATCCTCGTTCATCGGGCTGACATGCAGGCCAACCTGACGACCTCGTCAGGTTGCTGCATGTCAGGGAATGGGTGAGAGAGCCCGGCGCTGAACGATATCGCTAATGATATCGTTCAGCGGCTGTGCTCAATGTCATGAACGACATTGAGCACAGCCTGCCGGGGACACACTAGGCGATATCGCTCAGGGAGCATATCGTCTAGTGTGTATGCACCTTAAATCAGGGCCAGGCTTTTTTATTTTTGGAGCGGCCTCTCGGCCACTCGCATAGCTGTGGGCAACCATGGCTATACCATGGCTATAGTGAGCGGCCATGATGATGGTCGCGATGGTCAAGACCATCGCGACCATCGGGCTTGCGACGAGACCCTTGTGGTAGGGTCTTATTCATCGTAAGCCCCAGAGAGCTTTCAGCTCTAACAGAGCCAGAAGTTCTCCACTGACATCACTTGTGATGTCAGTGGGGCCGCCCCCAAATGGCAGGCGTTCACATGGGAACGCCTCCGTTTGGGCAGCCACCCCCCAGCCCGCCCACCAAAGTGGGCGAGCTGTCACTCAACATCGACAGCTCGCCTCCTTTGGTGCGAGACCTGGAGCGACGGAGTGCCCGTCGCTAGCCGGGTCTCGCGCATGTGCACGACGGAGCTGGCTCAGCACTTGCGACCGGGTCTGAATCAGGCCCTCATACATACAAGTGTCGCATATCACATTAATCAGCACAGGATGCATTTACGTCAAATAAAGACGCAAAAAAAGACGTCCGGCACTAGCAGAATCTCACGGGTCCTAGCGCGCCAAGAGGGGCTTTTTAGCGCTACAGCAGCAAAGATGTATAATGGTGCGTACACACGGGACGATTTATTCGACGTCGTTAACAACAAATTGTTCAAAAAATTGATCAGTTTCTGAGGTATAACGATGAACGAAAACTACAAATGCGCGCTCCCGTTTGTAGTTTTCGTTCATCGTCCGAACTTCCTGTCCAAACTGACGATATTGTCCGGTTGGACATGTTCGGGGATGAGGGAGGGAGTCCGGCACTGAACTAATTAGTTCATGAATTCGTTCAGTGCTTTGTGCTCAGTGTCGTTAACGACACTGAGCACAAACCAACGGGGACATATGGGACGATGTTCGTTCAGGGAGCATCGTCCCGTGTGTACGCGCCATAAGGACACATCTGTACCCTACAGAAATTAAATTAACTTATGGTGCATACACACAGTTTGATTTTCCTTCAGATTTGTACAATAACGATTTAAAAAATCGTTCATATTGGAAAGAAAATGTGACATGTGTCCCTGCAACGATGAACGATGCGCGTTCCCGTTTGTCAGATAACGATATCTGACATCTGATGTGTTTGCAGTCAGATTTGGTCGATTTTCATTCATTTTAATACTGTCAAAAATTGTTCGTAGTTCATAGTTCATGAAATTGTTGGTCAAATCGTTCAAATCGTTCGTCGTTTATCGTTCGTAGTTCATCGTTCGTCTGACAGATCTGACCATGTTTATGCACCATTATTTTCATTTTGTCTGAGTCAGACGAGGATATACTGTATGTCCAAGTGGCTTCTTAGTGGTTTTAGAAAGTATGCGCCTCGCTACAACAGTTGTAAAATAATCCTCATTACCTTTCGTCAGTGTAGAAGAAGATAAAGCGGATATGTTAAAACGCGGCTTTATTCTGTAAGTCGGCTTTCTGTGTCGTGCAGATTGTACACCGTGCAGGAAAAGATTTATGGATGTACACAGTCCATGGTAATAATATTCAGATAAGGTTGTCAGATGTGAAAACTACAAACGGAGACAAATTTGCAACAAGGTTTGAGCTTTGGGTCTGATTCAGAGCCGCTCGTAAGCGGCCGCTCGTTCGTTCCGAGCGATGTTTGCCCAACTGCGCATGCGTACGGATCGTAATACGCATGCGCGAACCAGTCAGTGCGGCCGAAAATCGTTTGTTCGCTAAATAGCGAATGCCTGCTATTTTGAGTGACAGGAGGAGGCGTATGTGGGTGGTAACAGGGGAAGGTGCTTGAAAACGGGGAGTGGAGATCAGAATGCAGGCGTGCTTAAAGGTCAAAACGGGCGTTTTATGGGTGTGCATAATTAATACAGCAGCGTCATTGACCACGTCACTTGGTTGTTTTATACTCAGAACTGCTCGCAAGATTGCGGTAGGAAAAACCAACCACAAGAATAGCGAGCAGTTCATACCCTGGTCGATGTACTCGATTAATCTAATAAATAGCGGACATGACGTAGGATGCGAGCGGCCAGGGGGCGTAGTTTCCAAAAAAACGACCGCAAGTTTTGTTCGCTCGTTCAGACATAGAGGCGTGAACAGCGCGAACGGTTCATTTGAATAGCCACCCCTTTTTTCAGAAGGAGAGAAGCTGGGTAGACATTAGACGATGTGTATCATGACATCGACATCGTTAGCGACATCCCACGTCGGCCCTGCAGTAAGGCTGACGGGCAATGTTGCAAACGACCCGTGGGAGCGCATATCATGGGTACACACTACACGATGTACCCGATATGTCGCATATATCGTCTAATGTGTACCACCCTAAATTTATTTTCCGAAAACATACTTAGGGCCGTATCCAATTAGCTGCTATAAGCCGTGGTTGTGTGAATAGTTTACACTTGTGCAAACTTTTCGCCAAAAATGCGTTTGCGCTGTCCTATGAGGTGCGCCTTTTCACATGTGCAAATCCTTCATAGTTAAAAGCGGTAAAAAACCCACCATTAGCAAGCACCTGCAATCAAAAATACACCTCCCCCATACTTGCAGACCTCCCCCCACCCCAAAGGCTATTTCTCTAGTTTTTGAATTTGTACCCCCACTTTGAATTTTTTCACCCACATTTTCAAAGTGCTTTTTTTGGGGTGTCCTTTGTATTTTTTAATGCGTTTTTTTACGCAGTTAGCGTTAAGGTGGGTGCACCCCAAAACCTTCTGCACTGTTTTCCGCCGGGTATTTATAGTCAAAATTTTTTCGCCTATTACAATGCATCGCATTATCGCACCGGCAAAAAGATGCTAGAATTGAATACGGGGATAAGTGAAATCGGCGAAGATGACATCATCGGCGAAAAAGTTTAGCCGAAAACGGCTTTTCGCTCCAGATTGAACACGGCCCTTACGGGTATATTTACGGGTATATTTACTAAAGTGAGAGTTGCCCATAGCAACAAATCAGATTCTAGCTATTATTATAGAAGGTGCTAGTTAAATGTTAAGTAGAATCTGATTGGTTGTTATGGGCAACATCTCCACTTCTAAAATCTCTCACTTTAGTAAATATATCCCTTAGAGAAACATGCCTATATCTGCTATATGACACAATTAGAGAACCCCAAACCCTGTTTTTTCGGGCAAATGCAGCATTGCGTCATTTACAATAGGATTGCTCGAATAGCGGCAGACGTGATAGATGCGCAAAGTGACACATTTGGGTGAACAGTACTCAAACGTTTTTGCATGCGAAAAACATAACGTGTTCGCGTCTCATTAGATATGGCCCTTAGTATTGTTCATGCAGGCCACAACAAAGGTGTCTGCAAGCGTATCTGACCGTTTCATGGGCATGCATAATTAGCCATGGCGATTGCATTCACAGCATGTGACCTCTCTGCACGTGGGGGGGAGCTGCAGCGTTTGCGGACGGTCAGACCTGCCATAGATGGTGCATGACTGCTTGTTGTGCGTCGATAGTATCGATGTTTATGGAGGAGTGCGACATTGGACGGATATGAGAAGGCCGCAGCGGGCGTCTTTATGTCGGCTACGTTTTGGCAGGCATTGGCATATTTCAGCAACTGCGATCCGTAAGCGATTGAAGTTGCGAATGCATTCTCCTCCGCAGCTGGATCAGGCCCTATAACACTTATGCTATTTTGCTCACTGTGCTGTAGGCTGGCTTTTCAGGCAACGCTCCACTTTTTTCCCTTCCAAACCTGGGTGCTCATTAACCCTTTTAGGCCCAAATGCTGTGTCTGGCACCAGTAAACCCCCCTGATGACAATGTAAATACGTTTCCTCATCCCCATTAAAGGCAGGTTGTTGGTGTGATCCTGTTCTGCCTGGTTTTTTTTTTTTTTTTTGACAATAAAAAGTTAGACCATTCAGAAGGTAGACACTTTCTGAATGTCGACAATTGAAAGGTCGACATCATTCTATAAACATGTGTTTAGGCTGACAGGGTTACATGGTCGACATTTAACTTGTTGACACATTTTTCATGATTTTTAGGATTTAGGTTTAGGGTACAATAGCAAAAAAACATGTTAAATGTCGTCCTTTTGACCGTGTCGACCATTTAACCCTGTCAACCTAAATACATGCCTACAGAATGATCACTGACCTAATGAACCAGTCAACCTTTTTACTGTCGACATTCAGAACCAGTCGACCTTTTATAACACACCCTTGCTGACAGCAACCAACCGGCTTCTAGCTATGGTTTCCTAGAATGTATCGGATAAATGCTAACTAGGATCTGAATGGTTGCTATGGGCAACTTCTCCATATTTATAAATCTGCACCTCAGTAAATGTACCCCTTTGCCCTCACCTAATGGTCAGCTGGATGACTGTAGACTCTGGACTACCTGGCTATCAGGAGCCAAAGACAAGCCTACTTATCACGCCCCCGGGATAATAAACATGTTGGGCAAAATTTACTAAGCAGCGGTTTGAAGGCGGTTTCTATTCTATTCTAAACCCCTGCGGTTTGGTGGCGGGTTCTATTCTGTTCTAACCCCCGGGGGTTTGGTGGCGGTATTGCAGCGGTTTGTAAATGACAGCCTTGTTCTATTCTATTCTAAAATGTGTTTTGTCTGTGGTTTGGTGGCGGTTTTGCTATCTGCAGATTTACTAAGTCCAAAACCGCTGCAAAACTGCCATCAAAACACATTTTAGAATAGAATAGAACAGGGCTGTCACTTAGAAACCGCTGCCCCCGGGGTTAAGAACAGAATAGAACCCGCCACCAAACCGCCGGGGTTTAGAATAGAATAGAACCCGCCGTCAAACCGCCGCTTAGTAAATTTTGCCCGTTATCTTTGGCTCAGAGTGCCAAGACAAAAGCACAGGAGCTTATTTCCATATCTGCCAGTTTATCTTGGTACACCCTGGTATGCTCAGTCTAATTCTTTCCCTATTCCATTTACTTTATAATATGGTTGGTTTAATGAAAAGAGGTTAAACTATTACACAACATTGATGAAGTCATTCAGCCCAGTTGGGTGTAGTAGGTATTATGCGGAAGCCCGGCAGGGGTGAAGATCCTGATCGCTAATTAAGGTAGGTACTGCTAACCTAATTCACTACCCTAACCCTCCTTTAGGGGTGCCTATCCCTAACCTCCCCCCCAGTGCCTAACCCTAACCCCCCTCTAAGTGCCTAACCCTAACCTCCCCCCTAGTGCCTAACCCTAACCTCCCCCTAGTGCCTAACCCTAACCTCCCCCCATAGTGCCTAACCCTAACCTCCCCCCCTAGTGCCTAACCCTAACCTCCCCCCTAGTGCCTAACCCTAACCCCCCTCTAAGTGCCTAAACCTAACCTCCCCCCTTCCCCGCAGCCTAAACCTAAGTCCCCCAGGGATCCCTAAAACCTAACCCTACACCCCTCCCCCCACGGCTGTCCGCGCACGGCTTACCTTCATCTGGTATGCTGGGTGTCGGGCTCCCGGCATAAGTCTAATGACAGGCATCGGGATTGCCGCCTGTCGTTAGTAGCTTGCCGGGATTAGACAGTCGGGAAGCCGGCGGTCGGCATTTAGCCCGTCGGCTTCCTGACTACATCCCGCCCAGTTTAGTGCACGTCAGTACCTTATTCAGCAGAGTACGCAATTTGCGATTATGGGCCTGATTCAGGTTGGATCGCAACTGCGATTACGCTCGCTATCGGCCGATTGTTGCATTGTGCACATGCGTATGCATCAGGACTGCGATCGCAGTGACTACGCAGACCCATTGCAGAATGATTGACAAGAAGTACCGGTAGGTAACGGGCGGGTGGTCAGCGAAACGCAGACATGCCAGGGCGTTTGAACGCTGTTACAGGTGCGTGCATAAATTAGGCACTGCGATGGCATACGCAGCCTGAGCTCTCACTGCGTCCCGGAAGGTTAGCAATTCCTGAGTAAGGTCAGAGCTTGTGCAAGTGTGCGTGAGGCTGCGATGGTACTCAATGTTACCGATGGTTTCGCAGTCTTGCTAAGTGTTACGGATGTGTGTAAGGTAAGGTGGGCGTCTTTATGTTGTGCTGCAACGACATAGCGATCGCAGTGGATTAGCAAACCTTCGCAGCGAGGCTGCGTGCATAATCGCAGCCGCGAATCAGGCCCTATGAACGCAGATCGAGCGATTGTTTGCCATCGCGCATGCGTATAAGCTGAACTGCCTGCGTGCAGCGACTGCATTGCGATTTTGGACATACAGAGTCATTCATCGCAAAGTGAGTGACAGGCTTTCAGCATTTAGGGGTGGGGACAGAGGGGTGGTCAGAAGAACGTAGGCGCGTCTGTCCGTTTGAACGCCGATGGTACCGATGTTTATGCAGAAGAGCGACATTGGACAGATATGAGGAGGCAGCAGTGGGTGTCTTTATGCCGGCAAAATCGCTGCTGCGATCCCATTAGCGTCCGCTGCTGAATCGGGCCCTCAGAAAACAGGGTCTGGTTCAGAGATGTATGCTCATCCGATGATTGACATGCTGCAGTGTTTGAGGGGCGTCGCTGGTCACCGCTCCCGGAAACGGGGGCATGTTTTTCCAGGAGGGACGAGGCCAGGTGCTGCGTCAGTGGATGCAGATTCCTGGCCTCTTATGTGACCAGCACCTGGTCAGGCTGCGGAAAGCTTCAGCTGAACAAAACCATTGCGAGTATCGGTAGCGATGGTGATCCCAGCCTTCCACATCGGTCGCAGTGCTGGGATCGCAAATGCAGTGAGGAGGCGTCTGACACGTCCCCCTGCATTTACATCATAGATGGACGGATTTCCCAATCCGTCCATCTCTGTATCAGGCTCAATGTGCGCAGATCAGTGAAACAGATCTTGGCGGTAAGTACCAATTTCTATTTAAGATATCAGGTCAATTACTTGATTAATTAATAATATCAATAAACCAGACTAGGAAGGTTACCAGAAGGCATTATCATTAAGACCACGTTCATTGAAGTGCTTAGTCTGCAATAAGCAGACGTGTGGAAAGTGCTGGTGATGTCGTGCAGACACTGGGATCATAAAGTCAGAAGATTAGTCTCGGCCACTGGCCAAAATGGATAAGCGGCTTTAACTTTGAACAAGCAGGCCAGGTCGCCGTAACCCACAATTCCCTGTTTATACACCTGTGTAATGATATGATTTATTGTTGTGATATGTAAACTTCCCCTTCATTCTATTTCGAATGCACTGTCATAGCAGAACAATTGCTGATGTGGGAAAATGAGAATTAGCGGGGGGGGCATGGTCAAGCTGCTACAGTGGGGGAAGAGTTAGAGCCAGGATGATCAGCTATACCCCTTTTACAACTAAATTCCGGGTCTGACCTGGAGTTGGAACAGGGTTGGCAGGCATTGGTTGGGACAGGGGACCTCATTCAGAGTCGGTCGAAGCGGCCGCACGGTCGTACGCCACCGATGTCCGCTATACTGCGCATGCGTAAAGTTTGCAATGCGCGTGCGCAAACTAGCCGCTACGATCAGAAATTTCTCTCTCCTTGAACACAGCCAGGTCGGTAGTTTGAGTGACAGATTGAGGCGTTTGTGGGAGGTAACAGGGGAAGGTGCTTGAAAACTGGGGAGTGGAGATCCGAACGCAGGCGTGCCTCATTATGGGAACGGCGTTTTATGGGAGTGCATACGGATTATGGGAGTGCATAATTAACAAAGTAGCGTCATGGCACATGTGACATGGGAGGTTTTTACACTGACATGATCGTAGAGCTTAAGAGAGGGTATGGTCAATCTTAAGCTCTACGACCAGTTCCGATGGTTCCCGATGGTCTCGATTAATCCTTATATGCCCGGAGATGACATGTAATGCGTAAAAGAAGGGGGCGTATTTTTTTGTCTTCCGACCGCTTCCTCCCCTTGGTCGGTCAGCTACCGATCCGAACTTAGGGACGCAACTTGCGAGGGAATCATTTGCATATCCGGCCCCTTTTCCCATATGACCGTGCGGCCGCTTCGACCAACTCTGAATGAGGTCCTGGGTTCCAATACGGATCTGACCCGGAATTTAGCCGGCACCGACCCAGGACATTCCAGAGTCGGTGCCGTTTACACCGGAGTCGGGTCTGCAAATTCCCGGCTTTCCCGGCGTTGAAGTGGATGCTTGGAGATGACCATCCAACACCCGAGTGGGAGCAAGACAGAGACTGCCAGGAAGAGTCCAGAGGAAGATAGGGCTAATTGAATCTGTCCTATGTGGTGTCTGTATAGTGGAATTCTATGAAGAAAAGAGAGGCTGCCCAGACAGACAGACAAGCCTAGGGGGATGAAGCACCTGTATATTGTTTGTGGAGGGGAGTGGAGAGGCAGAGTGGGAGAGGAGCCCTGTGATTAGTAATACCACTTGTGAATGGTGAAATGTACAGTTAGAGTGTATGTATGAGCTGCTGGACAAGCGTCACCTTCACTGGTGAGAAGGCTGCCTGTAGGACAAGGGTAAGGCAACGTGTGGCACTTCAGCTGCTGTGGAACTACACATCCCAGCATAGCTATTAGGGCATGCTAGGATGTGTAGTTCCACAACAGCTGGAATGCCGCACGGTGCCTACCTCTCATGTAGGAACTACTAGTGACAGCCAGGCAAGAGACGTGGCTGTGAGACTGATACCTGCCTCCTGTCTGTGAGATAAAGTGCTGTCATGCTGTTTAGGAGGTGCAGCTGGGGAAAGGAGTAATGCAAATATAAATGTAACATAACCCTATCCGTACTGAGCTATAAGCTATGTTCTGGAGGAAGGATAAATAAAGTTAATTTTTATAGTAAATAGATGATCTGGCACTCACATTATTCAACCCGGTGCTGCTGCTGCATTCATTCTCACATATGCCTACATATATGTACCGGCTATAAAGCCTGCATGTGCCGGGAAGCCTTGCTCGCTTATTGCCCGCACCCTTCAGAGCTCGCCCAGTCATGCACCTTGCAGCAAGCATGCAGAGAGCACCTTTTGCAGAGAGGGGTTACATCACTAGTTCCCAAACTTTCTTACGGCACACTAGAGTATTAACGTTTTTGTTTTCACTACACCCCTAGGCCGAAAGTTTCTTAGGGGCATATTTAGCACAATCCGCACCTCAGATCCGGATGGGATTTCATAATATCGTCCACATTGGCAATGTAATACGTATCTGAATACATCGCATGGATGTATCAAATATTGCATGCAGGACAGAGCTTGCCAGACAGCTGGTGCTGAGAATCACCTCCAAGCAGCTCTCAGGGAATTCACGTATGCGCCTCCGCCCCGGCTCTCCTGGTGATCGGTGAGCCGATAAGCTCCTTTGTGACTCCGGTCAGCTGATCCCCGGGCCCCGATAACACCATCTCCAGGTGGCGTGATTATGACAAGGCTTCTCCCGGTATGTTTTTGCAGTTTAACCTTAGTAAATCTGAGCAGATTGCATTTCCCATTCAAATTTTGGGAAATGCGATCTGCTTACTACAAATATCCGATAATTAGGGCTTGGAGTAGAAATACGAATTCTCCTACAATTGCCCTTTAGTACATTTAGGTGATACTAAAATAATGTGAAGAGGGTGTGAAAACACCTGTTTTCACAATATGTTAGTCAATATAATATTGATAAACATGCCCGTTAGTGAGATATTTATTCTTGAGCTGGGTACACACTAAACAATGGGCCTGATTCAGACCCACTCGCGAGCGGCTGTCCACTCGCAAGTGGGTCGATGGTCTGCACTGCGCATGCGCACGACGGAGGGATAGAGCCAAAATCAAAATCTGATAGAGCCAAAATCACTCCTGGCCTTGCAGTTGAGAAACTCAACCGCAGGCTTTAGCTCGCAGTGGCGATGGTCGCGATGGTCAAGACCATCGCGACCATCATCCTGCACGCTCGTATATGCTGTGGGTGGTGACTCACAGCTATACAAGCGTCCAGGAGGACGCTCCATATTTATGGAGGCGGGCCCTGATTCAGAGCGAGCGCTCTGGTCAGAGCGTCCGGCTCTGAATCAGGGCCAATGTGTACCCAGCACGATCTCGTTCACGAGAGAACCCTGCGAAGGGGTCCCAGCATCGGCAAGTGCATACACATTTGCCGATGCCGGAAGCAAAGGCGGGTCAATGCTGCATTTGGCAGCCTTTCCATATCGCCCGTCGTGTCGCTGATGACGCGCGAGAATGCGCATCGTTAGCGACATAGCCGGTACACACTAGCCGATGTGGACGATATGTCGTCCTATCCGCCGGATCGGACGACATATCCCCTAGTGTGTACCCGGCTTTAGGGTGCGATTCATTTCAGCGGAAGTTGAATTGCGCTGGGAAGATGGTCCCGGAGCTATTCAATTCAGCGCGCTGTTAGGTCGACTAAATTGCTTCTTCTCTCACCCTCCTGAGGGTGCGAGGAGAAATCCGACTAACGTGCCGGCCGCGAGGCTTTCTGGCTTAGTGCAGCGCTAACAGCCTCGGAGAATGTCGGTTTTCATGACTGAACACCCAAGTGAAGTCGCGAGAACCAGAATTCTCCAACTAAGGGCCATGTTCAATTAGATGCGAAAAGTGCTGTTTTGCAAAAAGTTTTCACGATTTGGACTTTCCGCATGGTTTCAAAGTATCGCCGTATTCTATTCCAGACAGTTTTCACCTAGGCGGAAAGTCTGCAATGTAATAGGCAAAAAAGATTTGCCTCTGAATAGCAGGGGAGAAGAAGTGCAACATTTTTATTTTGGGGTGTATAGGTGGGGAAACCACTCAGAACCCTTGGGACAGCCCACAAAGGACAACTGTGTCAAAAAATCCCGGGAAAAAAAAAACTTAACACCCCAAAAAAAGTACTTTCAATTTGGGGGTGAAAAAGTAAACAGTGGGGGTACAAGCATAAAAACTAGCGAAATACACTTTTTGGGGGTCTGCAAGGATGGATCAGGTTTTTTTTTTTTTTTTTTATTGCAGGTGTTTGCAACAGGTGAGTTTTTCAAGTTTTTTTTTTACTTCACTTTAGAGACTTTAAAACATGCTAGCACCCATTTTCAAGTACCCCAAATTTGACAGGACTACTTACTTTCACCAAAAAATACTGAATAATGCCATTCTTCACCACTTGTGCAAATACGCTAATAAGAAGCTATTGAAACAACTTTATTACCCCAAATACATTTATTAGGGCTAATCGGGCACATACACATTGATCCCCAATGTTAGTGCATCTTTTTGGGGGGTTCGGGCTGATTTCCCCAATTCTGACAGCACTTTCCGGCTGTTCTGACTTCGCCGCTTGCCGTGTTCGCGTGGTTTGGAATTTAATACGGCGAATAGCGGGGGTGCGTACGATAAGTTTCCGCGTCCAAAACAAGAGATGTTGGCGGAAAGTCGGGCATGCGAAACTTTATTGCGGGTATGAAACTAATTGAATATGGGCCGTAAGTTGTAACAGTCGTACTAAACAGCGCGTTGAATTGAATAGGTCCGGGACCAATTTTCAGGCGCTATTCAACTCCCGCAGAATTGAATACTGTCTGTACCTGTGCACAATTCCCACACACACACATCCCCTCACTCTGTAGTTCCTATGTATACAAGTCTGTGTGTGTTTAGGTCTATATACATAACAACTAGCCGGCTAACTTATTATCAACTTTAAGAATCTGAGTACAAGCTTAATTGATACATCATATCATGATATGTTCATTTTTAGATAATAAATAAACTGGATATTGATTTTATTATATGGTCATTAATTAACAAGTGTACACAAATATTGGACACACTAATTATAGTCATAAACATTAAAGCCATAAGGTTGGCGCTAGGTACCCCCATTTTTTCTAGGGTTGTACTTTTGCTTGTCCGCGTATGTTACATATTTTTATAACTGCCAGCCAGCAGCACTGGTTTTGCCGATCACATTAACCATAAATAAAATAACTTGTATCTGGACCTCCAACCCGTGGCACCCCTGTATGTGCCCCAAGGCACCCAGTTTGGGGACTATATGGATACATAATGCTATCTGACAGATGGAACAAGATCATCTTATTGTATTGTACAAACAAACAAAAATGGCAGCTGCTCAATCAATCTAGCAGTACTAATCAGGTGCATGAAAGGGAGGGGTCATACTAAGTAGAAAAAGGAGGGGGATTTAACCCCCTATTGTACCTCAGCACACTGAATAATACCTGCAACAATATATGAAGACTATATGGTCATAGAAATTCAGAGATATTAGTTGCATGCATTTGCAAATACATGGGAGGCTGCTGGGCCACGTCACGGCTTCTCTGTTACCAGCAGTCCCTAACACTAAGGGGTTCACGTCCGGGGCGCAGTGCACCCCAAAAAACGTCCAGCCCAGGACCCCCCCAGGGCATCACACGAAAATGGAAAACGAGTGACAGTGCAGTGTAAAGTATAGCTGTGTGTGAGTAATCATTAAGTGTGGAATGAGAGGTTAAAATATATGTGAAAAAATACATGAATAATAAACAAACAAAAAAGGTGATGTGAAAAGCAACTATGTGTATTAAGTGGTGATGCCCTGAGGAGGCCCAGCCAGACCAGTCCCGGGGGCCCTACGCCCAAACGCTCACCCCAAATGTAAAATATACCAATTATAAGGCCTCATGATAAAGGCACATATATAATTTTGTCAAATGTAAGGCCTCATGATAAAGGCACATACATAAATGCGGACGTGAACCCCTTAGTGTTAGGGACTGCTGGTAACAGAGAAGCCGTGACGTGGCCCAGCAGCCTCCCATGTATTTGCAAATGCATGCAACTAATATCTCTGAATTTCTATGACCATATAGTCTTCATATATTGTTGCAGGTATTATTCAGTGTGCTGAGGTACAATAGGGGGTTAAATCCCCCTCCTTTTTCTATTGTATTGTACAAAATATCATATTTGTTAATGTGCATATAGAAGACCCCCATAATAAAGCCACGATAATACTTCCATGTACATTATAAGTATTATGACAGGGTAAACTGACAACAAAGGTAAGTTTGCTTCTTCAAAGCAATGTTTAAATAAATATCTCATTGCAAATAATAATTTCCACAGACTGTACTAGTCCTAATAATGAGTAACTGACCTGTTTCTTAAAACAGATTATGTTAAAAGATTAGTGAGCAGTCACTATGCCCCTCATGGGCCTAATTCAGAGTCAGACATAGGGCCGTATTCAATAAGAAGCGAAAAGCCGTTTTCCGCAAAAAGTATCGCCGATCGGGGCTTTTCGCATGGTCGGAACTTATCTCCAAATGCAATTCCAGACGGTTTACGCCTACGCGGAAAGTCAATGCAATGTAATAAGCGAAAAAGACTCGCCTAAGAATAGCAGGAGCAATTAAGTGCCAAATTTTTATTTTGGGGTGCAAACGTGGGGAAACCACTCAGAACCCATGTGACAGCCCCCAATAGGACAACTGTGTCAAAACAATCCAAGAGGAAAACTTCAGAACACCCCCAAAAAAGTACTTTCATTTTAGGAGCAAAAAGTAAAAAGTGGGGGGACAAGCATAAAAACTAGCGAAATAGCCTTCTTAGGGGTCAGCAAGGATGGGTCAGGTGTTTTTAGGATTGCAGGTGCATGGCGCAGGTGCGTTTTTCACGTTTTTTTTAAACTTCACTTTAGAGATTTTCAAAGATGCTAGCACCCATTTTCATGTACCCCAAATTTGACTGGACTACTTATTTTCACTAAAAACTCCTGCTTAATGCCATTCTTCCCCACTTTTACAATGACGCTAATAACAAGGATTTCAAAACAACTTCAGTACCCCAAATAGTTTTATTAGGGCTATCGGAACACTTCTACATTCATCACCAATGTTAGTGCATCTGTTTGGTGGGTTCAGACTGATTTCCCCTATTCTGACAGTACTTTTCGCCTGTTTTACATTCGCCGCTTGCTGTTTCGCCTGGTTAGTAATTGAATTGGGGCGAAAAGCGGGGACACGCACGATAAGTTCTCACGTCCAAAACACGCGGTGTAGGTGAAAAGTCGGGTAGGCGGAACTTTTTCACGGAGGAGAAACTGATTGAATACCACCCTTAGACCGAAGTTGCGGACATTTTTCTTTTAGTGTGCATGCACTTCTTTTCGCACTACAACACTTTTTTACCCAGGCGAACGCTGTACCGGCAACCCCATATGACTAGGGATTGGGACTGGAACTTTTACACTAATGTCCTGGGTATGACCCAGTATTTGGAACATGGGGCCTGATACAGCACGGATCACACGGCTGCGTTCGCACGCACCCGCTATCTGCGGAAAATTTGCTAATGAATGTAATCGCACGGCAACCGCAGCTCTATACCAAGACGCCAATCACTTCCCATGACATGCATCCGCAAGTCAGCGAAAACATCGGTAACATCGAGTAACATCGGAACCGTTCGCACAAACTGCTAAACTTCCTGCCGCCATCTAGACATCTGCCAGCGTATATAGTCGCAGGGGCTTAATTATGCACACCCCTGTAACGGCGTTCAAACGTACAGGCATACCTGCGTTCCACCGACCACCACCCCCTCTCCACCCCGAAACGGTCACTTCGTGTCAATCACTCTGTGAAGACTCTGCTTGCTCACTGCGATCGCTTCACAACTGCAGCGGCCGGTTCGCACACTGCAATGCATATGCATGCGCAGAATCCAAACATCGGTCAGCTGTGTGCGAACACAGCCGTGCGATCCGTGCTGAATCAGGCCCATGGTTCAAACTGAGTCAGACTCCCTTCAGACAGTGGCGCCGACCCGGATTATTGGCACTTGGAGATGACATCAACTCCAAGCGCTGGGAAATCTGGAACCCCCAATGCTTTTAAACGGGGCCCGGTTCGGATGACCCGGGTTACCCCGTTTATACTGCAGGGTTATGAGTGAGTCTGATTGGTTGCAAACATTAAAAACATACAGATTTATGCCACTACAAGCTGCCGCAGCTGGATTTTAAAAGTCACTTTGCAGCACATTGAACACAAAATACAGAATGCTTGGCACTCAGGCCCGTATTCAATTTGAGGTCGAAAAGTCCGGATCCGCGATACTTTTTCGCCGATGATGTCATTTTCGCCTGTTTTGCTTTTACTCAGTATTCAAATTGAAAGACTTTCCGCCTAGGCGGAAAGTCAATGCAATGTACTAGGCGAAAAAGTTTTGCCTACGAATAGCAGGCGGAAAAAAGTGCAGAATTGGGGTATTGGGGTGCAACGTTGCAGGAACCCCCGTTCAGCCTACAGTCCCCCAAAGGTAAACTGTGTCAAAAAAAAAAAAAAAAAACAACACTTAAGGACACCCCAAAAAATGACTTTTAAAAAGGGTGTGAAAAAAAGATGTTGGGGGACAAAGATAAAAAATAGCGAACTTGACTCTGGGGGGGCCCAAGTATGCCCCAGGTGTTTTTTTGATTGCAGGTGCTTGCGGAAGGTGGATTTTTCATAATTTTTTCAACTGTACTTTAGCAACTTTTAAATATGCTGACCCCCATTTTCAAGTACCCCAAATTTGCTGGGATAAGTTATTTTCTGCAAAAAAAATTCCTGAATACTATTCTGCATCACGTATAGAAAAACGCTATTTAGCAGCTATTGAGCCTATTTAAAAACACCAAATACCTTCAGCAAGCCAAATCGGGGGGTACCATAGGGAACCCCCATGTCAGAGCATCTTTTGGGGGGTGTCAGGCTGATTTCCCCAAATCTGACAGTAATTTCCGCCTGTTCAAGTTTCGCCGGGTTCCGTTTTCGCCTACTTTCAAATTGAATACGGGGATACGCGGGTACGCGGGCGATACTTTTCCGCCTGCAAAACAGGCGAAGTAGGCGAAAAGTCCCGGAGGCGAAATTGTATCGCGGCTCGGCTCACATTGAATATGTTGGGCAAGAGGAAGCCATCAAAAAATAATAATAAAATTTTATATTTGTACATTTTAGTTGCTCCGTGACTCTGAAGAGGTCGCAAAAAAAAAAAATTAAACTTTTTCCCTGCCAACGCATTTTGCGATTACGATTGCAACCAGCTCAGATAGCGCCCCAGTCATCATCATACAGTAGGTGCACAATACTGTCAGAAATTAAACACAAAATGCTGTTCATGAAGAATTGTAAATTCAATATTGTCATAAGCTCCAATCATTAACCAGTAACAGGGTAAGTAGACATCACTAGAGTCAGGGGACTGCTGCCCATTACATATCAGCTGCATAAGTGCCATTTACCTGCTGCCTGGCTCTCTCTATGTACTCCAGGGGGGCTTTCCCCATCTCTAAGGCGACCCCCAGCCAGGGGATCCAGCCCCGCAAGCAGGGGGGACGCGGGTGGCTCTGGCCTCCCCTAGAGAGGAGGCTTCTCGCCAGCAGCCCGGCCAGCAGGGCCAGCAGGACCCCCAGCACGGGGAAGGGGACAGACAGCAGCTCCAGCATCGTCTCCCGCCAGCCAGCTGCAGCAGCAGACTGGCACCTGGCTGTCACACCACACGGGGGCGGGCCAGGGACTGACAGCTGGTGACGTCACACATAGAGGGCGTGGCCACGGGAGGGAGTGACAGAAGAGCAGAGCGTGCTGGTTGCCAAGGGCATCTCCTTGGCTGGCTGCCCACCTTGCCCGGCTACGCTGATTGGTTGGCCGCAAGCTGAGATCGCGGCCCAACCAATCAGAGAGGCCTCGTAAGTGTCGTGTGCGGCAACTGAGTGCACAAGGCTGTGTGTGTCCCCTCCTCCTGTCTCTGCAGCTCACTCATAATAATGTACAATCATCATCACAATGTCAGGAATCAGGATAGGTAGACGTCTCACGTGTGCTGGAATCTAATAGCTGTGGGAGAAGCACAGACAGTACATGCACTTTGTAATCTGTCCTATCTAACCCAAATATTACTTTACTTAGGGCCTGATTCAGACCCGGACGCTATTTGCATTCGCTCGCTGGCTAAAAGGGGCCGGTTATTTAAATCATGTGCTCGCACTTTGTCGCGTAAAGCCGCCCACTAAGTAATAGCGAGCGGCCACACTATGCGCTCGCACCTGTATAAAGACGCCCCTTTGCCACTCGCAACACACGTCGTCTCTGGCAGTTGTAGGATTAATCGGGAACATCGAGAGCCATCGGAGCTGCTCGCAGCGCTTGTGGTAGCCTTTTCCCACCACAACATTGCGAGCAGTTCTGGCTAAAATACATTCCAGTCACGTGTGTAATGACGCTACTTTGCTAATTATGCACACCCATTAAACGCCGTTCTGACGGTCGGGCAAACCTGCGTTCGCACATCCACACCCCCGTTTTCAAGCACCTTCCCCTGTTAGCACCCACAAACGGCACTCAAAATAGCGGCCCGACTGCGGCCTACGGGCGAGCACTTTCCCATCGCAATGACTGGTTCGCGCACGCACATTGCGACTCATACGCATGCGCAGATTGTGAAAAATCGCTCAGTGCGAGTGAATGCAGCATAGCGTCCGGGTCTGAATCAGGCCCTTAGTTCTAACTTTGTGATTGGTTAACTATAGATAGATAGAGATACGTGGTATATAATATAAGTAACCACAAATAAAAATACATGATGATCTGGAAACACTGTATATAGTTATATACCCTGCCCATTATGTTCTCTGTATGCCCAATGCATGTCTGATAATTGCAGTAAATAACCCAGGGTTACGCAGTTCAAGCGATTGTTAACCATTGTGCGGTCGACCCGACATTTCAACCCTGGTCATGAGAAGATGCAGTGTGAATGGGTCGATGCGACCCGGGTCTCGTTCGCTGCATAGGACGAACCCGGATGAAAGGGGTATAAAGGTGGCGTTAACAGTCGGGTCAAGCTCTGAAAATGTTGTTTTTACAAACTTTCTAAATTGGTGAAATAGAGAATTATGGGTACTCAGCTGCAGTGGTGGCTCCAGAGGTGGGGCTACAGCACAGTCCAAATTTCCAATAGGGAAGCCACACCAACTGCCTTCGAGTCCTTGCCGACGATGTTAGGCAGCGTTTGGAGTGGCAGTTGGTGTGGCTCCCCTATTGGAATTTCAGACTGCGCTGCAGCCTCACCTCTGGAGCCACCACTGCTCAGCTGAATGTAGAAGAGCTTATATCTCCTTTATTCAGGCCTTGCTAAATAGCCTCAAAAAGGCACCTTAAACATGCAAACACAGCCATGTCCACGTGATGTTGGCATAATAAAGAGGCTCTCTATTCCGCAATGGAACTTCAACCAGGGCCAACATTACCATTAGGTGAAACTAGTTAGAGGGAGACTAAACGGGATGCGTTTATGATGCCGGCGGTCGCTATGCCGATAGCCGGCATCTCCACTGCAGAATCCCGGCGAGGGTTAGTTAACCTACGCCGTGAGACCGGCGCCCGGTATCCCGATCGAAGGGATGCCGGGCGCCGAGCGCGGACAGCCGCAGGGGGGGGTTAGGTTTAGGGTTCTGGGGGGGAGGACCTAGGGTTAGGCACCCCCCCCGGAGGTTAGGTTTAGGCTAGGGGGAGGCGATTGCCTTGGCATGCAATCGCCTGCCTTGCTGGGCGTACCTTAGATTTCCATACACTGGGAGCGAGCGAATGCATCTAGCGAGCGGGTCTGCATGAGATCCATAGTTCCCTACTTCCCTTTGAGGTGTGGATTGGGGCTGGGGGCACAGGGATCAACCGCGGGGGACTTAGGTCTAGATGGCGGGGAAAGGGGGGTTTAGGTTTAGGCACTTAGAGGGGGGATTAGGGTTAGGCACAGGGGGGGAGGTTAGGGTTAGGCACCCCTAAGGGAGGGTTAGGGAGTAGATTAGGTTAGTTGATACTTACTTGTAGACGATCGGGATTTCCATCCACGTCGGGCTGGCGCTGCTGGGATTTGAACCATGCAGCCGCTGGTATAACATATGTATTCCAACTAACACTTAGGGGGAGATGTAACAAGCCTTGGAGAGAGCTTAAAGTGGCCCAAAGCAACCAGTCAGCTTCTGTCATTTCAAAGACTGTGCTAGATAAATGTCAGAAGTTGTTTGGTTGTTTTGGGCATCATCTCCATTTTATCCCTCTCCAAGGCTTGATACATCTCCCCCTGAGTAATGTAACTCATCCAGTGTTCTTACTGCCTCAGCGATGCCCCTGCACTGAGCACCAGCTACAGACATAAAGAAGAAGCCGCCAGAAGCTTCTTACATGTGGAGATGCCGACTGCTGCGCCTCCATGTCAGTGACGCTTGGAGGGAGGAGCTTGGCTATGGCATCAGAGCCTAGTACCAGAGCCGTAACTAGACTTTTTGGTGCCCTGTGCCAGAAAGAGCATCGGCGCCCCCTCATTTTTCAAAGGGACATAATGCACCCAAAAAAGGGCCATGGCCTCATGGGGAAGGGCCAGGGAAGAGATAGGAGAGACCAGGAGATGCTGGGGATGAAATAAGAGGAAGCTACAAGCAAGAATGATAATAAACACAAATTTGATAGGTCCAAACAGCGCCCCCTGCCCTGTGGTGCCCTGTGCGATGGAACCGGCCGCACTACCCTAGCTATGGCCCTGCCTAGTACCACACTTCCAGTCTGAGGAACCAAGGATGCTGCCCCCACCTCCCAAGGTATGAGCAGTGGGGATAACAGCACAACGCATGATGGGGGCCTCGAATCTGAGTGGGGTCGCAAAATCTAGAGCGCTTCCAAGGTTTGTCTTCAACAATGCCATTACAATAGATTCGCAGTTGTCCAATGGATCTGAGGATTTGTGTCTTGGATGGAAAAAAAATATACAGAAAGAGAATTGAGGAGGTCAAGTACAAGGTGAGTCAGGGAAAATCAGTCATGACTGTAATAACTGTCATAGCCTGGTACTAGTTTCAGATTATGCGGGGAACCCCAGGCTGGACATGGGCACCCTACTTCCCGCATTACGGCATTAGCAATAACCAGCCCAGGCCGTGAGCACTCGAGCACAGGAGCTGATTCAGACCCGCTCGCTAGGAAGCGATCGCTCGTAGCTGGCCGATATTTGCAATCTGCGCATGCGAACCATTGCAAAAGATCGGGAAGCGTTCGCTCGCCCAGCATAGATAGCCCAGTTGAATGAATGACAGGAGAGGCCGTTTGTGGTGGGTGGTAACAAGGACAGGCCACTAGAAACGGGGGTGTGGAGGTACGAACGCAGGCGTGCCTGAGTGTTTCAATGCCGTTTCAGAGGCGTGCATAATTAACAAGCAGCGTCATTGTACACGTCACCTGGTTGTATTTCACACTGAAGTGATGGCAGTGCTTGCGGCAAGATATAGTCAACCTCAAGCGATGCGAGCACATCCGATGGTGCTCGATGTACCAATGTTTTCATGCACTTCCATGAGATGACGTGCGCATGTGGGTGTCTTATGCAGGGGCTGGCTGGCAACTTTTAGCCTGGGGGGCAAGTCCAAGGCACTGGCCCATAAGTAACGGCGCATCCTTAAATGGAGGTGTATGTGTACAATAGAGCTGCTAACATACATATGTGTACGTGTAAAATAGGCTATTTGACACGAACACTTATGTATGTCAGCAGCGCTATTTTACACGTACACTTATGTATGTCAGCAGCGCTATTTTACATGTACACATATGTATGTCAGCAGCGCTATTTTACACGTACACTTATGTATGTCAGCAGCGCTATTTTACATGTACACTTATGTATGTCAGCAGCGCTATTTTACATGTACACTTATGTATGTCAGCAGCGCTATTTTACACGAACACTCATGTATGTCAGCAGCGCTATTTTCCACGAACACTCATGTATGTCAGCAGCGCTATTTTACACGAACACTTATGTATGTCAGCAGCGCTATTTTACACGAACACTTATGTATGTCAGCAGCGCTATTTTACACGAACACTCATGTATGTCAGCAGCGCTATTTTACACGAACACTTATGTATGTCAGCAGCGCTATTTTACACATACACTTATGTATGTTAGCAGCGCTATTTTAAACAGCGCTGCTAACATACAAAAGTATAAGTGTAAAATAGCGCTGGTTAAGGCGCATTTGTCACTTTTGCAGCACCTTGTACATATTCCCCAACGGTCAGTGTAGAGAAATATTACATACAAGAAATCCCTCCCACCATATTTTTATTTCAAAAGAAAAATAAGAGTATAAAATCCATACTAAACATACACTTACCGGTACCTTTATTTCTTCTTTGTTTTTCTCTGTTTTTCTCTCTCCACTTTCATAGCAGCGTACCCCATAGCAGCGTACCCCATAGCAGATGCCCCATAGCAGCAGATTCCCCATAGCAGCATACCCCATAGCATCGTACCCCATAGCATCGTACCCCATAGCAGCGTATCCCATAGCAGATTCCCCATAGCAGCGTACCCCATAGCAGCGTACCCCATAGCAGATTCCCCATAGCAGCATACCCCATAGCATCGTACCCCATAGCATCGTACCCCATAGCAGCGTACCCCATAGCAGATTCCCCATAGCAGCGTACCCCATAGCATCGTACCCCATAGCAGATGCCCCATAGCAGCGTACCCCATAGCAGCGTACCCCATAGCAGATTCCCCATAGCAGCGTACCCCATAGCAGCGTACCCCATAGCAGATGCCCCATAGCAGCGTACCCCATAGCAGCGTACCCCATAGCATATTCCCCATAGCAGCAGATTCCCCATAGAGGCATACCCCATAGCTGCTGCCCTGCGAGTCCATCGAAACCACCCCACCACCGCCAACCTCCCCCTGCAGCCGCTGCCGCTTGTTATGTATGGCTGGCGCCGCCTATGCGCGACGCCGACAGGCCCATAACCACCACCACCACCCTCCCTTCCTCCCCCTGCAGCCGCTGCCGCTCGTTATGTACGGCCGGCGCCGCCTATGCGCGACGCCGACGGGACGGCCGGGGTTGGTGCCTTGTTTATTATGTACCTACAGGGCTTCCGTAGCCCTGTAGTACAAACCAGAAGAGCACGTGACTGCGGCTGCCTCCGACAGTTAAAGTCGGAACGCAGCCGCGGCGGAAACCCCTGAGCTGCACACTGGTCCAACTCCTCCACAGCCGATTGCAAGGAGGAGGTGGGCGGCCCACGATGCATGCTAATAGAGCGGCACCCTGCCCCCCGGCCCAGTCCGCCACTGGTCTTATGAATGGCTAGTGGGCGTACTAATGCCTTGGCATGCAATCGCCTGCCTTGCTGGGCGTACCTTAGATTTGCATACACTGGGAGCGAGCGAATGCATCTAGCGAGCGGGTCTGCATGAGATCCATAGTTCCCTACTTCCCTTTGAGGTGTGGATTGGGGCTGGGGGCACAGGGATCAAACAAATACAACAGATACACCTGTGTTTCAATTATGTAGTGAGGACCATTCTGTACTCAACACTTGTGCCCTTCCCGACTCTGTCCCCCCTCTCTAAGCATAAGGAGATTTAAGTGTAAGATATGGATGACAATTGAGATACATATTTTATGCACTAAAATGGGACTTGCAACTATACAGGATGAGCCCTACAGAGTGCAAATTACACCAGATGAAGAAGCAGATGTACAACACAGTATATCAAACGCTTTCTAAGCACTGGTAGTGGTAACAGCGATAGTACCCTAAGGCCTCATACTGATTGATGCAAATGACCTGCATGTAAACCGCATGTAAATGAATATGACATAAGAAGCAATTGATTGTAGTGATGCCAAACACACTACTGATGTTACTAGCATTTTCCTGCATGGCGGTAACATTGTGTTTGCACTCTATCTATTGTATTTATGTGACATATGATTAGTACAGTACAGGAAAGTGAGAAGATTGAGGCGTTGAAAATCCGCCCCCTATGTCTGGCGTTTTTGAGCAGCCTTGCCTATGGGTCGCATGCAGCGAAAGCAGGGTGGTGGGCATATTCATAGGCTAACCCAGCCTGCTATCCTCTCTCACCCATAATTATGAAATTTAATGCATGTGTATTTACTATATTGGAATTGCGGGATGTTTAAAGTGTGTTTTTATGTGTTTAAGGGGCCCATTTATCAAAGTGTATTTGAGGTATAATCCCCCAAAACACCCGTTTTCAGGGGTTTACCTCAAATACTAAGTATCCCCCGTATGTATTAAGAAGGGAACGCAGCAGGTATGATCAGGTGTGATCCCTCCATTACCGCTGGCAGCCGCCTCCCCCTTAGGTTTCTATGGGGGATGCGATGCTGCCAAATTTACCAATATCCGGAATGCGATGCATTCCAGATATTGGCCCCCGCAGCTAACGCCATCTGAAGGTGCCCATCTGCTGCGACATTCGTATAAAACGATGCATTCCACCTCTGAATCAGGCCCTGTATGTACCACCTTAGACACCACACAGAACGCCTGCCGCAATTAATGAAAGCTATATACCAATGTTATGGTTTGTTTACTGTATATAGAAATAAGTAATGCATGTTATGCATCAGATAAAGGGATGTCACGCCATCTATCATATGTAATGATTCATTATCATAATAACAGGTGATCTTATAAGTACTGAAAATTGAGTTTTTATGGATTTTGTAGTTATTATTATTAGTAATTATATTTATAATGATAGTAGTAGCATACTATATAATCATGTCATTGGTAACAGTGATTTATTACTGCACTCGGGTCCCTGCTGCTGATTACAGCACCATGATGGCCCATACACAGGGGAGGGAGCTGCTGAACTACATTTCCCACCGTCCTCCCCCAGCCCAGTGACAGACGAGAGCCGCCTCCGTGCCGTGGCCCATGTGGGCCGCATGTACCAGGGGCTGCTGGGTGTCAGTGAACAGTGTCCCTGGGCTCCTGAGCATGTCACCCGCGGGCGGCACTGTGCCGGACAGATGGCCCCGGGTCAGCAAGTTCCTCCTGTCCGCCTGTGCAGCCAGTGTGGCCGAGCTAGGTACAGAGCCTGTGTCCTTGTGTCTCTGCTACTATGGGCAATACTGATTTTATATTTATTACTGATTATGTATAGCACAAGTCACTCCCAAAGCTGCAGGGGAACTATAAGTACCAGCGTGCCTGTCATTTCCAACCACTGTGGCTGGCATGCAGGCGGCTGGGGGAGAGCCGCAGGACCCCTGCCTTCCATAAAGTATTCTCTGTGAATAATATTATCATTTGTGTCACTGATTTGTGATGTGTGGAACTTCTGCCATTGCTGTGATTATTGCACCTTCAGTAGACAACGGATTTGGTATATGAGGTCGACAGTGGCCTTGTCAACCTCCATAATGTCGACATGTTTATGTCGACAGTGATGAAATCTCAACATGGTCACAAAGTCGACAATCCAGTTTTGAGTTATGCCTAACGCTAACCCTATCCTAATCTCAAAACCTAATGCTAACGTCGACATTGTCACTGTCGGCATGTTAAAATGTTGGTCCTATTGATACTTCCCAGATGTCGACTTTTAATTCATGTCAACATTATGACTGTCAGGATAGTAAATGTCGACATTATAACTGCATTACTGACACAACATGGTAGGCTGCAGCTGTTCATATATAGAGATCAGATATTACACCCAGCATATATAATAAGAGAATTGACCGTGTGCAACTATTCCCTCATGCAGAATAATAGAGAACTGAGAACTACATGGTTCTGAGCATTTGCCCGCACACACAGACGATGGCACCCCGAGTGGAAGTCCCCATTTACAGTTGACCATAAGTTAATTAGCAAGCCGTAATTTTGTACCTTTGGTCTCCCTGCGTTTGCGTCCAGTTGAGTAAGTATTTTGTGTTGCACTTACTGGCCCTTGGCTTTGAAAAGGTGGATCAGGGATCTGCAAGCTCAGCACATCCCTGGTTTTATAAAATCCGGTGTCCGGCCAGGTAGTCGACATTCAAAATGACGAGATACAGAATATCAACAGGTTCTGAAAGTTGACAGTAAGAATGTAGACATGGATGTTGACAACCAATTAGATTAACATTGTTAAAATGTCGAAACGTTCAAAATGTCGACATTTAACATGTGGACACCAGAATGTTGACTTTTTTTTTTTATTATTTGTATATTTAGGGATAGGCTAAAATAAGCAAAAACCATGCGTCGACATTCTGGCGTCGATATGTTAAATATTGACATTTACCCATGTCGATTCAATTGTATGTCGACATGTTGGTTGTCGACTAAACGTCCATATCGACCTTCTTAATGTCGATTACCCATACCACACCCATAAAATCTTAGCTTCATTTTTGTAATGAGCCCATTGAGTAAATGACATGCAGTGCAGTATACCCTCTGATTTGCAGTGCTGGGAGCGCTGTGTCTGTGCGATTTTTATTATTTGTTATATAAACAACCACAGTGATAATTAGTTGGGAAGGGACGGTTCTCAGAAGGGATTACATGCAGGAAGGATAATACCGTTTAGCAATGAGAAGTGTATCGGAATAATTATGTGGGTTTGTCTAGGAGAGGATAATATACTAATAACCCGTTTAAATGTTCAATTATGAAAATAATTGTTGTGTACTGTAAGGGCAGCCCCGGTTAGTGTTGTCGTCTCTCCCTTCGTTAGCATTTAGTTGGGGGGGGGGTCCTATATCTTCATATGCCATCTTAACTATTTACTGACTGGTGATCTTGCTCCAGACACCATAAATTGCTATTATTGGCATTTAATAAAAGAGGTGGACAGGGTTAACTGTACAGTATGAGGTAATTCCCTGGTGACGTGTACAATTTTGCACTTTGGTAAATGACCTTTAGTTCATTTTGAAATTCTAGTGAAACCACATGAGTATGTTTGACGCTAGTGTTTGAAGCTCACTCGCAGTGACCTATAGACTCCACGTTGCGTTTACTGCCGATCAGAGCATGTGGGCAAAACAAGGTGCGTTCTGAAGACAATTCTGCCTCCACAGTGCTAGTCCAACGCTAGTAACAGTGGTTTTCGGCATATTGACAATAGAAACAATGATATTTGGTGTTTTACTTGTTTACATGCCTTGAACACACTAGCTAAAACTCATGTAATTAACGCCAGTGGGTACGAGGCCTTTATATTTAAAACATTTAGAAATAGGCGGGGCTAGAGCCCACATGTAGTCATTTACTGAGATCAAATGCTTACTGTACATGTCCACACCAATCTGTAGCCAATCAGTTGTACCCCTTTTACACTACAGCTAAAACCCGGGTTATTGCCGGGTTAACCCTGGTTGCTGCTAGGTGTATGGGGCAAGGGTTGGATTCCAGGATCTAGTGACCTGGCATTCCAACCCAGGTAGTTTGCATGGTTTTACACGGCAATGACCCGTGTAACCCTGCAGTGTAAACGGGTAACCTGGGTCGTCAGACCCGAGTCCCGTTTACAGGATGGAGAGTTTCGGATTTTCCGGCGCTTGGAGATGATGTCATCTCCAAGCACCGGCAGCACTGCACCTGTGTACAACCCTCCAGTAAGTGCCTAACCCTAACCCTGCAGTAAGTGCCTAATCCTAACCCTCCAGTAAGTGCCTAACCCTAACCCTCCAGTAAGTGCCTAACCCTCCAGTAAGTGCCTAACCCTCCAATAAGTGCCTAACCCTAACCCTCCATTAAGTGCCTAACCCTCCAGTAAGTGCCTAACCCTCCAATAAGTGCCTAACCCTAACCCTCCAGTAAGTGCCTAACCCTAACCCTCCAGTAAGTGCCTAACCCTCCAATAAGTGCCTAACCCTAACCCTCCTGTAAGTGCCTAACCCTCCAGTAAGTGCCTAACCCTAACCCTCCAGTAAGTGCCTAACCCTCCAGTAAGTGCCTATCCCTCCAGTAAGTGCCTATCCCTCCAGTAAGTGCCTAACCCTCCAATAAGTGCCTAACCCTAACCCTCCAGTAAGTGCCTAACCCTAACCCTCCAGTAAGTGCCTAACCTTCCAGTAAGTGCATATCAATAACCCTCCAGTAAGTGCCTATCCCTCCAGTAAGTTCCTATCCCTCCAGTAAGTGCCTAACCCTCCAGTAAGTGCCTAACCCTAACCCTCCAGTAAGTGCCTAACCCTAACCCTCCAGTAAGTGCCTAAGCCTCCAGTAAGTGCCTAACCCTAACCCTCCAGTAAGTGCCTAACCCTCCAGTAAGTGCCTAACCCTAACCCTCCAGTAAGTGCCTAACCCTTCAGTAAGTGCCTAACCTCAACCCTCCAGTAAGTGCCTAACCCTAAAAAAACAAAGAAAGAAACAAAATAAAAACGTGTCAACCATTTTTGGGTCGACCATTTAAATGTCGACCTTTTGTCCCTGTCTACCTATTGACTGTCTACCATTTGGGGACTATCTGGACATTGTCGACCTTTTTAGTGTAGATCTATTGACTGGAGCCCCCAGGCCAACCTGCGTCCAATCAGAGCTTGGTGGTGCCCAAACACCTGCACGATTTCAGGCCGATTGCCCGATTTTCAATGAGTCATAAGATGGAACTTGTGAAAATCGTGTATTATTTTAGTAAGATACGATGTGATGCGCGCTCCCGCAGCTCCTATAATCGGATTGTATGATCAGATGTGCAGCATATCTTGTCCATCGTATCGTGTGCAGATCGTGCCGTTTATTTTGTTCATGCGATCCATCATGCAGCAATTCAAGTCATTTCAATGACTGTTTCCCTTATGAGCCTGTGAGACACAGGATCGATCTTACGACAGATCCTGTGCTAAAGAAAAACATACTGCCGGGGAGCTCCGGGGAATCGTAGGGAAATCGTTTATGAATCGGATCTTATGCTGGTCGTGTAGGTGTATGGGCAACATTAGACTGCTAAAAATGAACCATAGACCCGGCTGCAGTAGTGACTTGTACATTTATATGAAACAATATTGTGTGTTTTTTTCTGAAACCTGTATTTACAATGTTACATTGTATAATTGTACAATAGCGTTGTGAGGGAATGGTGTATGTCAGGGGCCGCCTATTGCTATGACATTCTCTTTATTACCTGTTCACAGTGACATTTCCACTGGATCTCACCAAAACCCGTCTACAGATACAAGGAGAAGCGGCTTTAAAGCAACATGGCGATGGAGGGCACGCCGTGGCGTACAGAGGGATGGTGCGCACAGCAATTGGAATAGCGCAGGAGGAAGGCTTCCTGAAGCTTTGGCAGGGAGCTACGCCTGCGGTCTATCGCCATATTGGTAATGAGTTCCGGGACACATTGGGAAGTCACCCGAAAAATTATTTCTTATTATATCAGTGGGATTTGTTACTTGTTATTACTGTAGTTGTAATATTAGGATGTGTACAGCTAGTATTAAGCCATAAGAGGTAAAGCTGAGATTTACACAGTAATGCCCCAATATAGGCATGATGCCCCTAAGTGCAATTATCACTTACTCCTGTGTATGGACAGCGCTTATTGTGCCGCTCACAATGATCTGTCCGATTAGGAACACTTCTTTCTAGCTTATAACTGTCTTATATTTAACTGCGTATCACGGCACCGTGTGTGTGTATCTGCGTATCACGGCACCGTGTGTGTGTATCTGCGTATCATGGCACCATGTGTGTGTAGATCTGCGTATCACGGCACCGTGTGTGTGTATTTGTGGATCACGGCACTGTGTGTGTGTATTTGTGGATCACGGCACTGTGTGTGCGTGGACATGAGTATCATGGCACCAAGTGTGTGTGGTTCTGCGTATCATGACACCAAGTGTGTCTCTGGATCTGTGGATCACGGCACAGTGTGTGTGTGGATCTAGGTATCACGGCACCATGTATTTCTGTTATATTTCTGTTTACTGGTTATTTTAGAAGTTACAAGCGTTGGCGTGCCAACAGAGGGGGTAGGCTGGACAGAGAGGGGCGGGACCAAGCTGGGGGCGGAGACTGAGGTGACGCAGGTCCGTTACACTAGTCCTAGTGGATCAATATTAATGCTGGGGTCAGCTAGCCAGTCAGATAGCCATGAGGCAAGAGAGACAGTTGGTTCAATGAGTCTCATTAATACGAAAGTACCGTAAATAATTCTAAAATAATGTTGGTTTACCATTTGCGGTAACGTATGAGGATATAGTAGAAGACCTACTTACTAAAGATAAATTAGCTGTGAAACGTTCTATCTGCTGTAATTAAAGTGTAACACAATTTTATTCCTCTTAGTAAGGCACCATTGCAGCTACTGTGCACCACCGTGCTGTCTGTGCACCACCATGCTGTCCACACATAAATTTGGACCCAATTACAGTGTTCTAGTTACTGATGGGCATCTGTCACAGTTTATTGTCTGACATTGGAGAATTGTTAATACTTCCTTGTTTTCCATTATTTTTCTTTTTGTGAATACATCAACTGTGTTGCACACAAGTTCTCCAACGCCGGCTGCAATTGTTTTAAGACATCTTACTCTCGTCCTCCTCTATGGCTGCATGTCGTTCCCCTCCTTATCCCCTTGTGTAGCAGAGCTCCTCACTTGTATCAGTAATGGGCAGCAAGTAACCGGGGTGTAGTCATGTAATCCGTTTCCTTTCCCATGTCGCACAGTGTACTCCGGCGTCCGCATGGTGGTGTACGAGCAGCTTCGAGACTCTGCTCTTGGGAAAGGGGAGGATGAGACTTTTCCTCTGTGGTAGGTGTACAGATATTTCTGTTAATTTTTTATTTGTTCTTTGTTTTTTCATTGAATTGACATCAAAAAGAAAAAAGAGAATGAGGTGTAGTTATGTGGTAAACGTATGGCGAGTAATAATACGCCAACCTTTCCTTACCAAGGTGCCCTCAGGTAAGCAGGACCCTAATGGTGTACAGATGTGTCCTCATATGGGTTGGGTATGAAATCCCGTCTGTCAGGATGCCGCTGGTCATAATACCAGCAGCATCCCGACAGCCAGAATCCCGACACCCATAGGGAAGACAGGTAACTGTTTTCCTAACCCCTACCCTAACCTCCCTCCCCGGTGCCTAACCCTAACCTCCCCCCCTTAATGCCTAAGCCTAACCTCCCCGCACCCTAAACCTAACCACCCCCTCCACGTTGCCAAACCCTAACCCTCCCACTAGTGCCTAACCCTAACCCTGCACCCTAACCTCCCCCTAACACCCCGATACTTACCTTCGGGTTGCCGGCGGTCGGGATACTGGTGCCGGGATTTTGACCTGTCGGGATTTTGGCGCCGGTATTCAGACCGTCGGCATCCCAGACGCCGTGATGCCGACTACATCCCCTTCATACAATGGATGTCTCTTTGTGCAAGACACCTGATGTGAGAAGTTCCGAGAGAAGCCGTGAAAAGCCGCTCACAGTGTACCACAGACGCTAGACTGCGTCTTTAACCGCACAGGAATTTGTTTGACACACGTACAAAGTCGCAGTTGAAGTGGAAAAGCCGTGGCTGCTCGCATCGGAGCCCTTCTTACTGAGATTCAGACTCATTCGCACACTGTACTGTACTGTAGTTCTGTTGCTCCCAGTACATTTATTTATGCAAATGAGATGTACATTGTGAGCAAAAAGACGCTCAGGGCCTGATTCAGAGCCGGACGCTCTGACAGAGCGCTCACTCTGAATCAGGGCCTTCCCTCTGTTTTTTTTGAGCGGCCTCCCCACAGCTATAGCGAGCGGCCAAAAAGATGGGTGTGATGTTCAAGACCATTGCGACCATCGGGCTTGCGACGAGACCCTTGTGGTAGGGTCTCGTTGCCGCAAGCCCTGGAGTGCTTTCGGCTCTATCAGAGCCAAGATCACTCCCACTGACATCACTAGTAATGTCAGTGGGGCCGGCCCCAGACGGTAGGCGTTCCCATGGGAATGCCTCCGTCTGGGCAGCCACGCGGTTTCGGCACGCCCACCAAAGGGGGCGTGCTGTCACTCACCATCGACAGCATGCCCCCTTTGTAGCGAGACCCGGAGCGACGGCTTGGCCGTCGCTATCCGGATCTCGCGCATGCGCACGACGGAGCCGGCTCCCTCTTGCGCATGCGCACTGGGCCAACATCGACCCGCTTGCGAGCACTCAGTGCTCGTGAGCGGGTCTGAATCAGGCCCTCAGTGCAGGCAAGTCGCATGGGAACTGGCGCCAAGAAGGGCTCTTTGGCGCGAATAAAGCCACAGTAAAGATATATCTGTATGTGAGCTGCGATACAGTGTATAATGAGATTGCTTGAAAGGTCTACATTGATCTAAAGGAGTGATCACGGGAAAAATTAGCATATTGGCCTGTTTGTAGCGGTGTACGCAGCTTGAGATACGCCCACCTCTGTGTGTGCAGTATATTGCGTCTGGTTTCCTCATTGTCATCACAATCAGCGCGGACTTGCACCTATAATAGTGCAAAAGATACACCTCCAAACAAGCGTATTATCACGTACGTCCGTGTCTGCAATTACGGTATCACACCCGCACTGGGCTTTGCCTATGTGAGAACACCCAGTCACACGCCAATTCTGCCTCTTTGGTCATAGGTGCAGGTGCGATAAAAATGTAACCAGGAGGGTGATCTGGGAATTAAATGAGATGGGCGTTGATGGAGGGATGACTCTTTTTTGAAGAGGTGAGGCCCATTTGAATGTGTGGATACTGGAAGAGAGTCTGATCGGGGTAGGAAATAGTTCCAGAGCAGTGAGGCATCACGGGAGAAACCTTGGATATGGGAGTGAGGGGAGGTGGCCAGAGATGTGGTAAGATAGCAGACTGTAGGGTATGCAATCGGGAAGCCGACTGACTAAATACCGGCAGCCGGCTTCCCGACTGTCATATCCCGGCAAGGGTGAAATGCTGGGCGTCTAGACGCCCGGCATTTCCCCGACGCTGGGAGACTGGCGCCCGGCATCCCGATCGTAGGGATGCCGGGCGCCGCGAGCGGAGGAGGTTTGGGTTTAGGGCTCCCGGGGGGGACTTAGGGTTAGGAACCCCCCGGGAGGGTTAGGGTAGGGGGAGGGAGGGTCAGGGTTAGGCACCCCCGGGGGGGACTTAGGGTTAGGCACCCTCCCGGGGGACTTAGGTTTAGGCAGCGGGGAAGTGGGTGGTTAGGGTTAGGCACTTAGAGGGGGGATTAGGGTTAGGCCCTAAGGAGGGTTAGGGGGGTTAGGTTAGGTTAGTAGATACTCACCTATCCACGATCGGGATTTCCAGCGCTGTCGGGCTTCCGCTGCCGGGATCTCTGCTCCTGTCGGGCTGCCGCTGCCGGGAATCGAACCATGTGGCCGGCGGTATTTCATACCAATTACGACTGTAGAAGAGCAGAGAGGGCGGCTAGGGACATGAGGTTAGAGATGTAGGGGGAGTGGTGTAATTAGGGGCCAGAGATGAGGTGAGACAACAGACCGTGGAAGAGCAAAGAGGACGGCTATGGACATGAGGTTAGAGATGTAGGGGGAGTGGTGTAATCAGTGGCGTAACTAGGGTATTTGGAGCCCAGGGCAAATGGAAAAATGGAGCCCCCCCTATTATGTGCGCGCACCGAAAAATGGGCGTGGTCACTTAAAAATGGGACGTGTCAACATGACACACTCCTTTATCGTCACATTACTTTCCATATGCACCTTAACCCCAGTAGTGCCCCTTATACAGTACCCCCAGTATGCAATGTCCCCAGTTGTGGTTCCTCTTATGCAGGCCCATAGTAGTGCCCCTTATACAGTACCCCCAGTAGTGGTCCCCCTTAAGCAGCCCCCCATTAGTTCTCCTTATACAGTACCCCCAGTATGCAATGCCCCCAGTAGTGGTCCCCCTTATGCTGCCCCTCATTAGTTCCCCTTATTCAGTGCCTCCAGTAGTGGTCCCCCTTATGCAGGCCCTCAGCAGTGATCCCCCCCCCCTATCCAGTGCCCCTTATACAGCACCCCCTGTAGTGGTCCCCCCAGTGCAGTGCCCCTAGTAGTAAGCCCCTTATATAGTGCCCCCAGCATTAGTACCCCCCCATGCAGTGCCCCCAGGAGTGGTCCACCTTATGCAGGCCCCCAGCAGTGATCCCCCTATCCAGTGCCCCCGATACAGGGCCCCCTGTAGTGGTCCTTCCTATTTAGTGCCTCCAGTAGTGGTCCCCTAGTAGTAAGCCCCTTATATAGTGCCCCCAGCAGTAGCCCCCCCCCCAGGCAGGTCCCCCAGTAGTGGTCCCCCTTATGCAGGCCCCCAGCAGTGATCTCCCCTATCCAGTTCCCCCTATACAGGGCTCCCTGTAGTGGTCCTCCCTATTTAGTGCCCCCAGTAGTGGTCCCCTAGTAGTAAACCCCTTAAATAGTGCCACCAGTAGTAGTCCCCCCCCAAGTAGACGTTCCCCCTCCTGATGCAGTGCCCCCAGTAGTAGCTCCCCCCCCCAGTAATGGTGCCCCCAGTAGTAGCTCCCCCCAGGTAATAGTGTCCCTAGTAGTAGTAGCCCCCCCAGTAATAGTGTCCCCAGTAGTAGTAGCCGTCCCCAGCAGTAGTAGCCCCCCCTAGTCATAGTGTCCCCAGTAGTAGCTCCCCCCCCCCAGTAATGGTGTCCCCAGTAGTAGTAGTCCCCCCCCCAGTAATAGTGTCCCCAGTAGTAGCTCCCCCCCCCAGTAATGGTGTCCCCAGTAGTAGTAGTCCCGCCCAGTAATAGTGTCCCCAGTAGTAGTAGTGCCCCCCAGTAATAGTGTCCCCAGTAGTAGCTCCCCCCAGTAATAGTGTCCCCAGTAGTAGCTCCCCCCCAGTAATGGTGTCCCCAGTAGTAGCAGCCCCCCCCAGTAATAGTGTCCCCAATAGTAGCAGCCCCTCCCAGTAATAGTGTCCCCAGTAGTAGCAGCCCCCCCAGTAAGTGTCCCCAGTAGTAGCAGCCCCCCCCAGTAATAGTGTCCCCAGTAGTAGCAGCCCCCCCAGTAATAGTGTCCCCAGTAGTAGCAGCCCCCCCAGTAATAGTGTCCCCAGTAGTAGGAGCCACCCCGCAGTAATAGTGTCCCCAGTAGCAGCAACCCCCCCCAGTAATAGTGTCCCCAGTAGTAGTAGCCCCCCCAGTAATGGTGTCCCCAATAGTAGCAGCCCCCCCAAGTGTCCCCAGTAGTAGCAGCCCCCCCAGTAGTAGAAGCCCCCCCCCAAGTGATAGTGTCCCCAGTAGTAGTAGCCCCCCCCCCCCCCCCGTAGTGCAGACACAAAAGTTACAAAAAAAAAAATACACTTACCTGAATCCACGCTCCTGCTCCGGACACCGCTCCCGCCGCCGCACGTCAGTCCTCCCGGGCTGGCGCGCTCTGCATTATGGGAGAGACGTCATGACATCATGACGTCTCTCCCATTACCCCCTGCAGGAGCCGGAAGGGAGCCGGCTCTTGTAGTGGGCGCACAGCAGTCAATAAGAGTCTGTCTGACTCTCATTGGCTGCTGAATAACACACACATCGCTGCCGTGCTGGCGGCGATGTGTGTGTTAGCACAGTCTGAGCCCGCCCGCCTGCCACCCTCCTCCTGGCGCTATTGGGCAAGCGCTCAGGGGGAGGGAAGAGGCTCAGCTGTGCAGCACAGGACCAGCACTGGAAGCCTAGCGCCGGTCCTGTGTAAATGTGTAGCGCTGACCACACACTGCGATCGGCGCTACACTGGCTAAGTAGGGCGGGCTGGTACCGTGGCCGGCGGCGCCCCCCCCCCCGTGCTGCCGGTCCCACGGCGCTCAGGGCATGTACCCTGCTCGCCCTGCCCTAGTTACGCCACTGGGTGTAATTAGGGGCCAGAGATGAGGTGAGATAGCAGACTGTAGAAGGACAGAGAGGACGGCTAGGGAAATGAGGTTAGAGATGTAGGGGGAGTGCTGTGATTAGGGGCCAGAGATGAGGTGAGACAGCAGACTGTAGAAGGACAGAGAGGACGGCTAGGGAAATGAGGTTAGAGATGTAGGGGGAGTGCTGTGATTAGGGGCCAGAGATGAGGTGAGACAGCAGACTGTGGAAGAGCAGAGAGGACGGCTAGGGAAATGAGGTTAGAGATGTAGGGGGAGTGGTGTGATTAGGGGCCAGAGATGAGGTGAGACAGCAGACTGTGGAAGAGCAGAGAGGGTGGCTAGGGAAATGAGGTTAGAGATGTAGGGGGAGTGCTGTGATTAGGGGCCAGAGATGAGGTGAGACAGCAGACTGTAGAAGGGCAGAGAAGGGCGGCTAGGGAAATGAGGTTAGAGATGTAGGGAGAGTGGTGTGATTAGGGGCCAGAGATGAGGTGAAACAGCAGACTGTAGAAGAGCAGAGAGGACGGCTAGGGAAATGAGGTTAGAGATGTAGGGGGAGTGGTGTAATTAGGGGCCAGAGATGAGGTGAGACAGCAGACCGTGGAAGAGCAGAGAGGACGGCTAGGGAAATGAGGTTAGAGATGTAGGAGGAGTGGTGTGGTTAGGGGCCAGAGATGAGGTGAAACAGCAGACTGTAGAAGAGCAGAGAGACGGCTAGGGAAATGAGGTTAGAGATTTAGGGGGAGTGGTGTGATTAGGGCCAGAGATGAGGTGAGACAGCAGACCGTGGAAGAGCAGAGAGGACGGCTAGGGAAATGAGGTTAGAGATGTAGGGAGAGTGGTGTAATTAGGGGCCAGATATGAGGTGAGATAGCAGACCGTGGAAGAGCAGAGAGGTGGCTAGGGAAATGAGGTTAGAGATGTAGGGGGAGTGCTGTGATTAGGGGCCAGAGATGAGGTGAGACAGCAGACTGTGGAAGAGCAGAGAGGACGGCTAGGGAAATGAGGTTAGAGATGTAGGAGGAGTGGTGTAATTAGGGGCCAGATATGAGGTGAGATAGCAGACCGTGGAAGAGCAGAGAGGACGGCTAGGGAAATGAGGTTAGAGATGTAGGGGGAGTGGTGTAATTAGGGGCCAGAGATGAGGTGAGACAGCAGACTGTGGAAGAGCAGAGAGGACGGCTAGGGAAATGAGGTTAGAGATGTAGGGGGAGTACTGTGATTAGGGGCCAGAGATGAGGTGACAGCAGACTGTAGAAGAGCAGAGAGGACGGCTAGGGAAATGAGGTTAGAGATGTAGGGGGAGTGCTGTGATTAGGGGCCAGAGATAAGATGAGATAGCAGACTGTAGAAGGACAGAGAGGACGGCTAGGGAAATGAGGTTAGAGATGTAGGGGGAGTGCTGTGATCAGGGGCCAGAGATGAGGTGACAGCAGACTGTAGAAGAGCAGAGAGGGCGGCTAGGGAAATGAGGTTAGAGATGTAGGGGGAGTGGTGTAATTAGGGGCCAGAGATGAGGTGAGATAGCAGACTGTAGAAGGGCAGAGAGGGCAGCTAGGGAAATGAGGTTAGAGATGTAGGGGGAGTGCTGTGATTAGGGGCCAGAGATGAGGTGAGACAGCAGACTGTGGGAGAGCAGAGAGGATGGCTAGGGAAATGAGGTTAGAGATGTAGGGGGAGTGCTGTGATTAGGGGCCAGAGATGAGGTGAGATAGCCGACTGTAGAAGAGTAGAGGGCGGCTAGGGAAATGAGGTTAGAGATGTAGGGGGAGTGCTGTGATTAGGGGCCAGAGATGAGGTGAGATAGCAGACTGTAGAAGAGCAGAGGGCGGCTAGGGAAATGAGGTTAGAGATGTAGGAGTAGTGGTGTGATTAGGGGCCAGAGATGAGGTGAGACAGCAGACTGTGGAAGAGCAGAGAGGACAGCTAGGGAAATGAGGTTAGAGATGTAGGAGGAGTGGTGTAATTAGGGGCCAGATATGAGGTGAGATAGCAGACCGTGGAAGAGCAGAGAGGACGGCTAGGGAAATGAGGTTAGAGATGTAGAGGGAGTGGTGTGATTAGGGGCCAGAGATGTAGTCGGCAGAGGGATGTGGCCAACACAGGGTGTGAGGAGGGGTAAATGAGATGGGCAGCAGCATTAAGGATAGATTGGAGTAGTTACATCTGGGTGACGGAAGGCCAGAAAGGAAAAGGTTGCATTAGTCCAGGCAGGAAATGACAAGTGCATGGATGAGATTATTGTTGGTATCCATGGGGAATTGTGGGGAGACAGGCCATGGACTTTGGTTACAGAGGTGAGTATGGACTTGCCAGCAGATGGAGAGAGGTGGGAAGTAAGAGTTTGGAGGTGGGGAATGACCAGGAGGAGATAGCGGTAAGACTGTTAGTGCCACGCCAAACTAAACTCCAATACTGGCATTTTGTTTCTTCAAAATTCTATTCAGGTCATTCTAACAAACTCCATGAAACATTGGCATTCCTATAGATGGGCATAATCATTTTAATTTTTTTACTTAATAAAAATGTAATAGTAAATTATCATGTAAAATGGGTTAAATGTTACACTTAAATATGTATTAGCATTTTAATTTGCTTGGCCATATCGAGTCCATGACTCTTGCCCCCTGTAAAACTGTATTTCGGACCTGGTTGCAGCAAGCAGTCTCTAACCTGTCCTTGTGAGGTCGGCCAGTGGCAGTGGCACAGACTGGCGTGCCAGCTGATTTGTTTGTGCTGAGCGTGACAGAAATTCAGCTGACGCTGCTGTACCCTATCTGTACTCTTAGTTTACTTATTTGTTTGGCACTGAGAAACAGGAGAAACATGTCCAAACTTCATTCCATACTGTACATTAAAAGCCAATTGTCTACTATTATGTTTATTAGTGTGTACTTAGCTGTATGGTGCTGATGTTAGTAATAGTTTAATCACACATTTAGGAATGATAGCATTATTGTAATAATAACTTTTATATTCATCTCCACCGTGGCACATTCAATGTTGCACTGGCACCTATGGAGGGATCTCCAATCCCTCCGTGGTTTTGCCCTGTGAAGCCATTTTCCCTAACTCTGTGGTTAATCACAGGCTCGGCTGAAAACCTAGGAGGATTATATGGTAGCACAAGGGAGAGTGGAATAAAAAAGTCATGGGGGCGAATTCAGAGATGAATGCAAGTCCATTTTGCGGGCAGATCTTGAGGAAGATAATGACATTACCGTCTTGAGGGCAGATCTCGAGGAAGACAATGGCATTACCGTCTTGCGGACAGATCTCGGGAAAGACATTGGCATTACTGTCTTGCGGACAGATCTTGAGGAAGACGGTGGCATTACCGTCTTGCGGACAGATCTCGAGGAAGACAATGGCATTACCGTCTTGCGGATAGATATCGAAGAAGATAATGGCATTGCCGTCTTGCGGATAGATCTCGAGGAAGATAATAGCATTACCATTTTGCAGGCAGATCTCGGGCAGGATAAAGGCATTACCCTCTTGCGGACGGATCTCGGGGAAGATACAGGCATTACCGTTTTGCAGACAGATCTCGGGAAAGACAATGGCATTACCGTCTTGCGGACAAATCTTGGGGAAGACAATGGCATTACCGTCTTGCGGACAGATCTCGAAGAAAACAATGGCATTACCATTTTGCGGACAGATCTCAAGGAAGATAATGGCATTTCAGTTTTGCGCTCAGATCTCAGGAAAGAAGACGACATTGGCATTACCATCTTGCGGATCGATCTCGAGGAAGACAATGGCATTACCTTCTTGTGGATAGGTATCGAAGAAGATAATGGCATTGCCGTCTTGCGGATAGATCTCGAGGAAGATAATGGCATTACAATTTTGCAGGCAGATCTCGGGCAGGATAATGGCATTACCCTCTTGCGGATAGATCTTGGGGAAGATAATGGCATTACCTTTTTGTGGACAGATCTCAGAAAAGATAATGGCATTACCATCTTGCTGACAGATCTTGAAGAAGACAATGGCATTACCATCTTGCGGACAGATCTTGAGGAAGACAATGGCAATACCGTCTTGCAGACAGATCTCGAAGAAGATAATGGCATTGCCGTCTTGCGGATAGCTCTCGAGGAATATAATGGCATTACCATTTTGCGGGCAGATCTCGGGGAAGACAATGGCATAACCGTCTTGCGGATAGATCTCGAGGAAGATAATGGGATTACTGTCTTGTGGACAGATCTAGGGGAAGATAATGGCATTACCGTCTTGTGGACAGATCTAGGGGAAGATAATGGTATTACCGTCTTGCGGACAGATCTCGGGGAAGATAATGGCATTACCGTCTTGTGGACAGATCTAGGGGAAGATAATGGCATTACCGTCTTGCGGACAGATCTCGGGGAAGATAATGGCATTGCCGTCTTGTGGACAGATCTCGGGGAAGATAATGGCATTACCATTTTGCGGACAGATCTCGGGGAAGATAATGTCATTACCGTCTTGCGGACAGATATCGAGGAAGATAATGGCATTACCGTCTTGAGGACAGATCTCAAGGAAGATCAGTGTAGTTCTAGACTCTTCTTGTCTTATACAAGACATCAAGTGTTCCAACTCCGGCTTGCTGACATCTCTTGGTGATTGCTGCCACCTCTATCTATGGTAACCCGTAAAGGGGAACGCGATCTGCATAGTCGCCGCAGCAAAGCCAAAACCTCCTCCCCTTGATATTGTTAGTACAAATACTGGCTGATGGCACCAAGTCCATAAATTCTCATAGGTCCGCTGTAATTTTTAAATCCTTTTAGGCTTGTATGTTCAGCATCCTGATTTTCCTTTGTATGTCTCACAGAAACTTTTAAATTGTGTCAAGCAAACAACTTTCCATTATTGCCCCCTTGTTAATTCTGATAATTCTGCTGTTCCCTTTGCTAATTATAAATGTTGTGCTCCCTGTCCCAGGAAAGCTGTGGTGAGCGGGATGTCGGCTGGAGCGATTGGGCAGTTTTTCGCTAGTCCAACAGATCTGGTGAAGGTTCAGATGCAGATGGAGGGGAAGCGGAGGCTGGAGGGGAAAGCCCCCAGGTGAGGATGACTTGCAGACGTGTCTAGGGGCCTCTGACCTAGTAGTTTGTTGAGATTGGTAATCTGGGCATTGTCTGCCCACAGCCCATTAAATAGCCTCACAGTGCCACGTAATGCATTACAGACGGTACAGGACACTAAAAAACCAACTACTCTACCGGTGATCCCAAACCTTGTGTATGTTGCTGATAGCACCTACAGTATCGACTTTATCCTTTTTTTTTTATTGTGTCACCTGAATATCTTTCATCCTTCTATACAGAGTCCGAGGGTTCTACCATGCACTAGTAACCATTGTGTCTAAAGGAGGAATCCGTGGCTTGTGGGCAGGATGGATACCGAATGTTCAGAGAGCCGCATTGGTAAATATGGGAGGTAAATGGACATTGTGTAAAGATGACCTGTGTGTGTTAGATCATGAACCTACTAGGTTAAATTGTAAGGATATCAGAAGTCACTCAGCACCAGGAACCTGCACCATTCTTTAGGTGATATGCAAAATTAGTGACCTATCAGATGTGTGCTTACTACTGCGATCTGACTAAAACCTGTTTCTGATTGGTTACTATGAATTACAGTAGATTTGCAGCGGTGTCACTATGTTATTGTATAGCATGCAATGGATATCCGTTGATTAGTCGACAGGTTTACATTCAGTAGGTCGACACCAGATGGTCAACACATTCTGAATGTTGACTTTAAAAAGGTCGACGTGGTCATTGGGTCAACCATCATTCTCTAGACATGTATTTAGATTGACTGTTAAATGGTCCACACAGTCAAAAGGTCGACATTTTACATGTTGATATTAAAATGTGGACACGTGTATTTTTCATGATATTTAGCGTTAGGGGTTTGGCTAAAATAACGGGAAAAATGTGCTGACATGTTAAATGTTAACCTTTTGACTGTGTCAACCATTAAACTCTGTCAACCTAAATACATGTCTACAGGTTGATGGTCGACCTAATGACCACGTTGATCTTTTTACTGTCGACATTCAGAACCAGTCAACCTTCTGAATGTCAAGACTTTTTAAAACACACCCCATGTAATGGTGCCCATTTGTGATACAATCTGGTTGCTCTTTCTGATTGTCACTTTACCAGATCTGTAGACAATTTGGCCCCTCATGCATGGGAGAGATTAGCTGGATTGTACTGTAATGTAAGTGAGGTGACATAGAATGGAACAACAGAAAAGAATAGACAGGTACTGTACTTCCATTTTCCCTGCATGTTTGTGCGTGTTAATAATGAATGTAATATTTTAGATTCAAGTCTTAACAGTAGCCATAAGTTGTCCCATGCAATCTTGAATTATTTTAATGTATAAATACAAATTACAATTGCTGGAAGATTTGGTTCCTGGATTTATCACTCTGGAAACCATTCTATATTAAGCCCTGTACACACTGGACGATGTGTGTACGGGGCAATGTCGTCAGCGATGGGCCCGGCGGGGGGGGTGCCGGCATCGGTAAGTGCATCCACACTTGCCGATGTCGGCCACGAAGGACGACGCCGGGGAGGGGTGGGGGGGAGTGGGGCCGATATCCCCAGATTGAGCTGCATGTACAGTCGACTGGAGATATCGTTAACGACTTGCGGGAGGGCATACACACTGGACGATTTGACGATACAGTATATCGTTGAACGATATCGTTATTGTTCATCAAAATCGTCCAGTGTGTACGGGCCATTACAGTATGTCAGCTTTCAGTCTTCATCCACGTTCAAGCTGTGCCTTCTTCATCTCTGTTATACCTCTGATATATTTGAATATTTCTGTCAGTTACTTCCCGACTAACGACCTAATGGGGGTTATTGGCCAAACACAATATCACATTCTGGAGGAATCCGATTTGACTGCATTGTGATTATTAAGAACGATTGTTTGGCATGTTAAATGTTTGATAAAGATGGTTTACAATGATCAACCAAAATGAAATGCCCTATAGCTCTGTATATAACAAATATTGCGTTATAACCAGACACCCAGGCAGACATGGCTGCAAGTAGCTTACTAATCTACCTTTGCAATAAAATGTATAAATCCATGTTACTGTACATAACTCTGTTACTGTTCCTTTTCCTGTGTTGTGTTTCCCCCAGACCTGACCACTTATGATGCTGTGAAACACTTTCTGCTTCGGAACACAAACCTCAAGGACAACAGTATATGTCACGGAATTGCTAGGTAATAATTTTATTTCTTCTTTTTTTTTTTTGCACGTAGTTTTGTTCATAAAGAGATAAGTTTTGGCGGATAGAGATGTATAATAGATCAGCAATGTGCCACTGTACCGAGATCACGCATGTGGCGCTATTAAACGTTTATGGTTTGTGTGACTGGAACCCAGAATCCACATATATTATAATAGGAGAGAAACGTGGAGGATAAACTTTATGTATTTATTTTTACATCACCCTAAAGACGATGTGATGTATGAGCGATATTGGTGATAGATATTCAGTGACGTCATCCTGCCACATGCTCGGACAGGCACTTTCTGACGACATCGTCAGATTGGATTTTATGTTTGCACCACAGCAAACATCGTTAACAACCTGCGGGAACGCACATCGTTGGTCGTTTTGGACGATATGAACGATATATAGTTAAACAATATTGTTATCGTTCACATTTATCGTCTAGAGCAGGGATGGGGAACCTCAGGACCGGGGGCGGTATAAGGCCAGCGGAATCATTTGGTCTGGCCCTCTGAGCTTTTTACTGCTAGCCTCATCTGGCCTAGAATGTCACCCTGCAGCCAGAATATATGCAGCAGGGCCGCCTGGAGCGTCCTTAGGACGCTTCAGATGATCACACCGCTGCCCTTACAGCTCCCCGGAGAATCCACATGATGCTCCGGCCATTGCTGTAATCACCGGTGATTGTGGCTCCGCCCCCATGGGACGTGAAACTGAGGGCACGTGGCCTGCACCGGGCCCACGAATAATGTTATATATATCAAAATGGCCCTCGGCAGAAAAAAGTTTCCCCACCCCTGGTCTAGTCTAGTGTGTATGCCCCATAATGCCTGACAAGGTTTTAATTAGCAGCCTAATCTCTTGTGTGGCAAAGCGAGTGACCTATAATTCTGCAAGGCACTTTGCTTCAGCTATTCCCTGCTGTCAGAGCCACAAAACTGCTTGTTAGGCACCATCCAGGCAAAACACACCCATGTCATTATACAAGCATGTATTTAAAAACAAAAAATGAAAAATACACATTTTGCATATGAATATGCTCATACCTCTGATCTGGTCTGCAAAGTAAGTGCTTCTAATCTACTGCCGGCTTGGTGGTTAAAAGATTTATCGTCTTCTCAAGACTTTATTTCATTGCTTTGTATTATTTTCACTTTGCTGTTTCTTTATTCAGTTGACCTTGAATATGATACAGATCTGCTCTCCATAGAGTTGTACCCAATGCAGAGGGCACAGCTGAGCTATCTTTTTATCCCAGAGCAGCGAAAATAAATAACACTGATTTTATAAATACAGGGCAAAGTGCACTGAATGATACATAAAGGAAAGCAATTTATTTAAATTGCAGAGAGGCAAAAGAAATGGGGTGCCCTTTTTTATGTAATGGCCTTTATGTAAGAAATATAAGCAATCTCCGATTATTATCTCAGCGGCAATCACTCTACAGGTGTCCATGTTGTTAAAACTTTGCCAGTTTAATAACTCTGGAAGCTGCATTGGTGTAACCCGTTTAATGGTTGAAGCTCGTCCACCCTTTGGGCTAGTGAGCATTTGTTTAGAGTAACTATTGTGTGCAGCTTAATGTAAGAAATAATGAGGAACATTAATGTCTGACCTCAACGTGCATCATTTTGAACAGCATATGTTCGGGCCTGGTGGCGGCGACTTTAGGTACTCCAGCTGACGTCATCAAGACCAGGATAATGAACCAACCAAGAGACAAGCATGGCCGGTGAGTATATTACTCTGACAGTGTGGGATGCAGGAAATGACCCTATGAGCAAGCAATTTGTCATACTTTATTCATTTCTGTTAGACGTTTCCTTCCAGTCAGCACATTCATTAGAAGAAGACTTGTCAATAGGGGGTATATTTACTAAAGTGCGGGTTTTTAGAAGTGAAGATGTTGCCGCAGCAAGCAATCAGATTCTACTTAACAGTTATCTAGCACCTTCTAACAGATAATAGCTAGAATCTGGTTGCTATGGGCAACATCTCCACTTTTAAAAACCCGCACTTTAATAAATATACCCCTAATTCTTATGCTTTACTTCATAAGGCATTGTTAGCCAATCATGTTTTATATTATTCAATGCGCTATGTTTATACTGTATGTTCTCTCCTGGGTAGCAGGCTTTCTCCAGCCTGCAGAGTTAGGAGAGGTGTAAGAGAAGAAGCCAGCCCAGGAGCAAGTCCTCTATCCTGACTCCCCAGCACCGCTGAAGGAGACGTAGCTACACCATTTTGGAGGCACAGCTTTGTAAAGCTGCCCCCCCGTAGGCGCCCCTATACTTTACCGCTCTGTAGGTTGGCGGAAGCCTGCCTGGGAGAGAGCAAACCTAAATAAATTACATCATAGGACCTTAAACTCTGTCCTCAGGTTAATTATTCTTACATCAAGTATTTTGACTTAGGATGTCATATACCATTATAGCCTCCAAACAACTGAGGTACGTAGCAAGAAACCTTTCCTTAAACAATTGCTGACCAGAGAGCAGATTTGTTAGACCAACAGAAATAAGTCCGTTTGGGATACAAGATGAAGTGGTATTCCCGAGGCTAAGTTTTAAAGCCTTACACTAACTGAAATTATGAACGATTGAATGGAATCGTTCACAATATCGGTCAGCGTGTATCCCGTCGTTGACGATATCTTTTTTTCGCCCGTACTTGCAGAGTAACCTGACGATATCGAGGGAGGGTGCCGGCATTGAACAATATCGTTAACGATTATCGTTCAGTGTGTAGGCTCAATGTCGTTAACTGCAGGGGGAACACTAGACGATATCGCTTATGGAGCATATCGTCTAGTGTGTTCGCGGCATTAGAGGTCATTGGGAATTTGCGCACCTTGGCTATTGCGCTATGGTATAATTTGCGAAGGCTACCCGTGTGCTAACCCTGAAGCTGTGAGAGGCCCCCCAGAACCTTGCAGTGATTACAGTGACCATTGCTCTATGGCATTATTTGCAAAGGCTACCCGTGCGCTATCCCTGAAGCTGTGAGAGGTTCCCCAGGATCTTGCAGTGATTACTGTAACCAGTGCTAGCAGATTAATCACCTATTTACTATTAGCACACTGTAAGGGGTAGATGTACTAAGCCTTGGATAACGTGGAGAGAGAGGAATTTCCAACCAATCATCTCCTGTCATTTTTCAAACACAGCCAGTAACATGACAGGAGCTGATTGGTTGGTAATTTATATCTCTCCAAGGCTTAGTACATCTGTAGTCTTCCTTCTAGCACCCTGCACCCCTCACAACCCATGCAGTTCCTCTATCCTGCCTGGGGTGTCGCTCTAGCACACTCTGCTGATGCAACAAACTGCAGAGATTAAGCAGTTTGTATGCTAGAAGCACCAGAGCAGAGAGCGACACCCCAGGCAGGAAAGAGGAACTGCACAAGTTCTAACAGGTGTAGGGTGCTAGAATGGAGCCTATATCTCCCCCTAAATCTTAATAAAAAGCCAAATATGCAAATGCTGGTTTGGAACAGACATCCATATTTATTGCACATTCCTCTACTGTCATCAGGTTATAATAAGACAGATGGATGTTGTGTTCCTCACTAACTGGGCAATAAAAGCTTTGCAACTAAACAAATGGTTTGGAATATTTTGTCTTACTCTTGGAGAGGTGAATGAAACAGACTTGATGGCAGTATTCAGTTCCGGGAGAGGTTATATAGTATTTTGCACATTAGACAGAAATCCCCATCCTGTACTGAGGAGCCCTAAATAGTGTCTAACAGTGTGTCTGCAGGCATGGATTGAAACACAAGTAGTTAAAGCATTGACTGAAAGGGATGTCAGGCAAATTTATTTCCCAGAAGTCCATTGTGAATATGAAAGGCTTATTTGCATAAGTCATGAGCCCGTAGCTTTAAACAGCCATTTACTCTTTTACCTTATACAGTGAGAGAAGGGGGTTTGTTTATATCCTATTTAAGGGATCCATCCCAGCCACTTTATGGTCCTGTGTGTCTGTTTTACAGGGGGCTCTTGTACAAGTCTTCCACCGATTGCTTTGTTCAAGCCGTACGCGGGGAGGGATTCCTGTCCCTCTATAAAGGTTTTATTCCTACATGGATGAGAATGGTAATGCGATGTCCGTAAAATACACAAATGCACGCAGACATCCTTTTAAAATATACCCCTAAGATTGGCTTTAAATCCATTAGTGTTTACAGAGATATTTTTGGCTTTGCATATGTTCTATCTATCTATCTATCTATCTATCTATCTATCTATCTATCTATCTATCTATCTATCTATCTAATATAGTGTTCCTGCTTGAAAGCGGGAAAGGCAGGGCACAGGCTCGCATGTAGTGCATACTATGAGTGCACACTCCTGAAAAGGGGGCATGGCTGGCTGGGGAGGGGGCGTGTCCTTGTGACACGCTCCCAACTAATCACTGTTGGGGGCGTGCCGAGTACTTACAGAGGTTCTGGACTTCCCTCAAGCTCTTCCCTCATGCTAAATGGCGTCTAGTCACCCGGCGGTGACCATTCACCACAACTTTTCCCACCCGCGTGATGCTGCGGCCTGCGGGTGAGGAAGACACAGGGCAGGCTGTTTTAGAGGGGCGCCGCTAAAAGGGCATGGCATGGTTTGCCCTTCTAAAATCGGACAGGGCGCGGCGCCCCGCTAGAACAGCCTAGCGGGAACATAATCATTAAGCACCCGTGGTCGGCCACTGTGCTGTCCACAGTGGGTAGTAATGACTTCCATGAGGTATTCCCGGTACATACTTGACACCATAGATCGAGGAATGTTGAATGTCCGCACAACTTCGGAAATGGAGTGTCCCATGCTTTGGGTACTCCCTATCATGCCTCATTCAAACTCAGGTCATTCACGTCGCATTGCCATGAGCAGCCTAACCGGTGTTCAAACTTACTCACGAGATGTCAGATTACAACTGATTTAGGTCTGGGCATTTCCAAGATGTCACAGTACAGTGACGCCACCTACCCTTAACTTTACATACTGCTAACCCATCACATCTGGATCTTCAGTGTATAGTGGTTGTATGTAAGAGGGGCCTGTCCCACTTATGTGTTATGCAGGTTGTGTGAATACCACAGTGTGTGAGGTGTGGTATGCAGCAGGCTTAAAAGAATGTTACTAATAGTCACTATATTAACAGACATTAGTGGGAAGACACCCTGATTAGTTGCAGTATTAAAGATTTATCCAGCTAAATCACAATGTGTGATAGGTACCTGGGTGAGAACTGTACTTAGTCACTGGTCCGTCCTACTGCGCTCTACCGAATATAGCATCTCGTAGCTGCCCTGTGTAGCATCTCCTCGGCACTTGTATCTGTCCAACCCGAGGCGTTCTATTACCAGCGAACTTGGGATAGTTACTATACTGCCTGGTTCACAGCGACATCAATTGTAGTAACGGCATCTGGTATCACAAAGACCGCTCAGGGCAGGAATACAAAGGGAATGGGCAGCGGAAAAGTATATTTCGATCCTGGGTCCCCTCTCACATTAAAGTAGTATTTTTAGATGGATAAACCCTTATATTCATTTATTGGTTTTACACCTATATTGTTCCATAGGCTCCCTGGTCGCTGGTATTCTGGCTGACTTATGAGCAGATAAGACGAATTGTAGGAGTTAGTTCCTTTTGAATCCTTTGGTGAGGTAAGTCACTTTATAGAGGTGTTTAAAAGTGTTCTTACTGTACATGCATATATATAGAATAATATACTCTATGCTGAATAATATAGGTATGTTATGAGTCACTAGTTATGTTATAAGTCACGGGGGGGGGAATTTTAGTTCCTCGTAATGGCCATAAAGTGCCTCTGAAATGCTTGGATGAAGGCATGGCGCATCCACAACTCGTAAAGTTGCGCAGGAAAATGATTGGAGACCGGCTACCGTAACCGATGGTGATGTGCGCAGCCAGACATCGCGGGTAATTGGATAACCCCCACTGAGTTCTGTGACCATATAAAGGCACAAGTCTGCAGGCCAAAATAAGTCATATAACATTCCCTAGGTGCACAAACATGAAGGAGTGTCCTTTCTGTGGGAGGTCATGTTATGTTTTGGGTTGGGGCCGGTGTTCTTGAAATGGGTAAAGCTTATGTATGCGAACCCTACTGCCAGGCTGTCAGTGAATGGGTTTATCTCCCCATCCTTCCCCCTGTCTCGGGGCACAAGACAGGGTTGCCCCTTGTCCCCAACCCTGTTTGCATTGGCTATTGAGCGTTAGCCTGTATTATACGTTCTCACCCTGATATTATAGGTCTACAATTGGGTAATAGAATGGACAAAGTTTCCTTATATGCAGATGATTTATTACTTTTTTTGTCTGACTATGTAACAGCTATGCCTGTGGTTCTTCAAGTCATAGAACAATTTGGAATTTTTTCTGGTCTTAAGATAAACTGGGACAAATCATCTATCCTTCCTCTTAGGGGGTTGTATCCGACTGTTCCCATTGTCACTCTCCCTCTCTGTTGGGTAAATAAATTTAAATATTTAGGTATCTGGATAACTAATTCCCCAAAGGACTATATAGTATTGAATGTTGAGCCCCTGTTTGTCTACTTAAAGGGCAAACTTCAGTCCTGGCGCCGGCTCCCTCTTACCGTTACTGGTAGAATTAACTTAATAAAGATGGTGGTGCAGCCAAAATTTGTGTACGTTTTGCAGCATTCTCCTGTTTTTATTACAGATACATTGTTTAGGCGTTTGAATAGTCTTCTTTCTTCATTGGTCTGGGTGAATCGTCGACCACGTATTCAATTGGCAGCTCTGACCCGATCTAGGTCTGGGGGAGGTTTGGCTCTTCCAAATTTAAAATTTTATTATTATGCGGCGCAGATGGCACATATACGGTTATGGCTTCAAGATGACTCCCCTAATGCCCTGCACGTTTTGTTGGTTTCTCAGATTTTCCCTAACTTTACACCATTGCAGGCCTTGCTTGCGGGTAGAATTATACAGAAAGGCCCTCCCCTGTTGATGCAAGCTATTAAGATATAGAAATTGGTATCTAGTATTCTACAGTTTACGGGATTAGATCCAGACACTTCTCTATGTAGTTATCGTATATTACCTGAACTGGCCTCTTTACAGCTTGAGGTGACATGGGGTTCTAACGGTGTAACTACATTGGGTCATTTATATGACACTTCAATTCTTAAATCTTTTGCACAACTCCAAGAAGCTCATCATCTCCATCAATCATATTTCTATAGATATTTACAATTACGGCATGCTCTCTCGGCTCAATTTTCAGATGGCCCTCCTCTAATTCAAATATCCCCATTGAAGTCATTCCTTTTATCTTTAGGTCCCCGGAAGATGCTTTCTTACTTATACTCCTATATATTGTCTTCTTATCATAAGGATAGTTTACCACATCTTAGATCAAAGTGGGAGAGAGATATTGGCCTTATAAGTGATACGGAATGGGATAATGCTCTAGAAGCTCCTCGTATTTCCACGACTTCTATAAGATTTCAACAGATTCAACTGTTTATTCTACACCGTACCTATTTAACTCCTGTTCGTTTGCTAAAATTTTGGGGGAGAGCATCTGACATATGCCCTAAGTGTAAAATTAGTAGCGGTACTTTCTGGAACCTTCTATGGGATTGTCCGGTGGTTAGCACTTTTTGGAATAAGGTTCTGAGAGTTTTGTCCAATACAGGTATTGTTCCCACTTTGGCTACGCCATTGACGTGCTGTTTAGGCTCTATGGACGATGAGGTAGTGGACAGATATCTTAAACAATACATTGTCAATATGTGTACACTAGCTAAGGTATGTGTGGCTCGGTCGTGGATGGCTCCTACAGGACCAGATTATAATGCTTGGCTGTCCTTGGTCCGTACCACTGTTGAACATGAAAAACATGTGTTTATTTGTCGCAAAGCTGAGAAGAAGTATGAACGTATCTGGAGCAGTTGGCTTAAATCCTGTTATGCCCGTGCACTGCCTAATGATTGACCGGTATATTATTGTTAGGATAATGAGGTAGATTATTACTTTGTTGGAGGTAATGTGCTGTGTGATAAGTTGAGAATTTATTGGGATCTACTTGATTTTACCAATTTTTCAGGTGTTATTTTTGACAATATTCCAATATTTGTATAGTGTGATATTTCTTTTTTATTTTTATTATTTTTTTTTTATGTTTTATGTGTATGTGTATATATATATATATATATATATATATATATATATATATATATATATATGTGCGTGTGTATATATATATATATATATATATATATATATTCTCTATGTTTATTGTTTTGGTATACACATTAATATTATATTTTTTATAAGCAATGGAATCTGGGATGCAGTTTGTAGATCTAGGTTTTATATTACAGATACTGTTATTTGATTATGTATTTATGTGTATGTGTGTGTGTGTGTATGTATGTATGTGTGTGTGTGTGTGTGTGTATATATATATATATATATATAATTATTTATTTATTTTTTATTATATATTTTTTATTATTTATTTTGTTTGGTTATTTGTTAATGTATTTCTATAAACCAATAAAAATTTACTCAATTTAAAAAAGAACCATGAAGGAGTGTATATACGTATATAGAATATAAATACATGGTAATGCAGGCTGAGTGGTTTTATACAGTTCATGAATCTCAGAGGTCACAATTATAGTAGGGGGAGGTACAGTACATTTATCCCTATAATATCCCAGTTTCCCTAGTGAACACTGGAGCAATGACAGTAGAACTTGCCATTTGTACAGAAATGAAGCAGCTTATACATATACAGTATTAACATCACTTACGTATTATATGTCTATACAAGTCTGCAAAAGTGATTTATACAGAGTAAAAAGACTGCGAGGATCCTGCCCATCGCTGCAGCTGGCTTAATTTACATTATCTTGCAGACTGGTCCTGGGCAGTATAGGATCATCTCAACTTGCTTAGAGGGAATTTCCGTAAGTTTACTAAACCCCCTCTCTTCCCAATCGTACTTGATGGGTTCCACAACTATCATTTGCTGTATTTAGCTATAGGGGAGTGCTGAAAACTCTGCGGGTCACCTTTACCGCTGCCCGGCTCTGTGCCAAGGAAGATCAGACAGCATCTCAAAGGCTTTCCATGAATAGCTGCTCTGCCGGAGCACCCCTGCTACGGCGAGAGCCCAAGTTTATGGCCCATTAGGCATAACCGATACTGTTACAGAGAAGGCCGGGCATACACTAGAATTTCTGATTTTATGCGTCTCCTCTTCCTATAGTCTGAAATAAAATATGAGCTGTTGGTGATGTAAAACTTTAATATAGGAGCAATACTAATGTGTTGATGTATGACGTTAATCAGTAATTAGTAGCTGGCAGCGCAGATTAATGAACAAATTGTTGTTCTGGCTCAGACCATTTATTGCAATTACCAGGAGAGATTCCTGTTGGCACAAACCGCTGAGTCCTGCCCTCTGCCGTCCATCTTACAGGCATTGGGTAAATGCAGGAGGTCACCCCCCTCAATTGCTGCTTGGTGCAAAGGCTAAAGCTGGGTACACACTTGCCAATGTGTACCAACCACGGGTACACATTGTGCATTGTAACGAACGACGGAACGATCCCTCGTTATGTACTTCATTACCTGCAACTGCGCTGCATGCGATACAGTCCGGTTGGCCGTGCAGCACAGCCGACCGGACAACATCGCATGCGATCGTGGGAGCGCGCCAATAGTCTGCGCGCACACTATGTGATCGCACGATCTGTCGTTTCGATCCGCATTGGAACAATAGATCGTTCAATGGATCGCATAGTGTGTACCCAGCTTAAAGCATGAGTGACACATGGAAACATGACGCCAGTGATTTTAATTTTAAAATAATAATCTATTTTGTTTTTCTTTGTGTGTGTAATAACAGGCATGAAGGACCTTTGCCAACCAATCACCAGGGGCAAATAGATTATATCGGAACATTGACTGTAGAAATATGCAATTTTTATGGATTAAAGACAATGAAAAATTCCCAGCTATGACCATTTGTTATAATATATGTAGATCATGAAGTTGATATTCAAGCATTTATTTTTACATAACAAAAGACTTGTTCTAGATTTATTTACTCTGGATATAAATCATAATATTAAACCTTGTCGGTGTGTATTTTTTTCTTTTTTGTGTGTTTTTTTGTTTAACCCAAAACTGTGTAGCGGTCACCTACATTTAGGTGTAGCATACATCTAACGCCAGGAGGTTTCACTATTCCTCCGGGTGTTGCCGCTGTAAGGGAACACAAGGCATTGCCTCAAACGTCATGCGCAAATTCCCTGGAATACACTCTTCTACCTCTAGACTTTGAGTGAATTATACCGTGCAGCGCATGCGTACTTTAGGCCTGATTCCGAGATCACAGATGCGATTTCGTACGCAATGCAGCTGCAAAAATATGCTAATGGTTCCAAAGATCACCCAAACATAAGGACACCCACTGCTGCCGCCTTACATGCGTACGACATAGCTTACTTGCGTAAATATCGGTAACATTGACTAAAATCTAGTGGTCATCTTGCCTTTGCGGCAGGTCTGACCAGCTGCAGACTCGGCAGCTCTCCTGAGCTTCCGAGAATGCGGCTGGCAAGAGCTAATTTATGCACGCCCATATAATGGCGTTTAAACGGTCAGACACGCCCCTGCATTTTTCTGACCATCCCCCTTGTTGCCACCCCTAAATGCTGACTACCTGCCACTCATTTTGCGATGGATTCCTCTGTGCGTCTGTAATTGTGGCTTATACGCAATGGCAAACAATCGCTCGATTTTGCGTATGTAATCGCCATTGCGTCCATCTCTGAAACAGGCCCTTTGTGGCCCACATTTCTATATTACAGTCCTGGCTTGAATTAGTGAATCAGCAGCGTCTGGGTCTGAAAAAGGTGCAGTAACTGTCAATCAATTACAAAATATTAAAAACACCACACACGGCTGAATAGTGGAGAAGTATAACTATTTGTGAATTCTTATCTCTGATCAATACAAAATGTTGTGTAATGTCAAATTAAAAGAAAGATCTAGAGCTTTCTCTTACTTATGAAATCCATTATTGTCTGGATTTTGCTATTATTATTCCCGTCTTTTGCTATGATACACTTAAATTAAACCCTCGTCGTTCCCACAATTTATTGGGGACCACCTGTGTACAATAAGAGTGTGATTAATTAGCTGCAGGATTCTATTGTGTTTTTATGCAGGATAGTTACACAATGCAATTCAGTTAGCATAGTGGTGGTCAATGACTGTGATACCCCTTTTGCTGGGTTTGCCCGGGTCGCAGCTCAGTGTAAAAGGGTCCCTGAAAAATAACCCGGGTCAAGTGACCCGGCAATCCAACCCAGATAGCTACCAGGGTCTGACCCAGGATGAACCTGGGTAATGGTGCAGTGTAAACAGTGCAACTCAGGTTATCCGACCTGGGTCATGCCTAAAATGCGCTGATTGGTGGCTGTGGAGCAGTCACCTCCCACTTTTTATGCCCTCACAAGTTTAGCAGGGCAGACCCAGGTTCAGTGTGAACGGGGCTGGCCTGAGAATAACCCAGATTGATGGTGCTGTGTAAATGGTGTCTGACCTGGGTTGGAACCATGTCTGAAAACCCAGGTCGGACTCGGGTTTTTGGTGGAAAACAGGTTTTTTTCACTAATTTTTGCCTGTAACCTGACGAGGTGCTCAATAAGCAAAGCCGGCTCTACCGCAAGTACCAGTTAGAGCACAGCCCAATTTGTGTGAGTCGAAGCCTTGCGCTTAAATTAATTTGCTCCATAAAGTACAATTTAAAAATAAATACACAAATGAAAAGAGCTTCATCATGAAGTTCAAAGAGAATTCAAACCCACAAAAGGTTATCGAAAAGCACCAAAAAAAGGGAAGGATATAAGATGACGTGAGAGCCTTTTATAACCCACAGCACTGTCAGGCCCATCATAATAAAATGCAGGGAATGTCATGCAACTGTAAATTTATCTACAACAAACTGGACTTCTAAGCAAGAAGTATACTGCGGGGTCAGTCCAATTAGGTGCGAGTTGCTGTTTTCTCTTTGTATTTGCATAGCGAATTCATTTTGTAATTCAATTAGCAACTCGCCCTGAACCGGTCAGTGAATTTGCATTTTTCCATTTGCACCTCCCTGAGAGTGAGAGATGGAAAGGAAAATCTTTATTTCAAGGCTAAAATGTCAGAACACCGTGCTGAACCCCTTGGACTCCTCCCCCCCCCCTAATGATTAATTTGGCATTTGGAAGATTCCAAATTAACTTAATTGGTCCAATAATTACATATACATTTTTTGGGGTTAAAAAAATGTGCCTCATATTACACAAACATCTACTTTTTCGTTAGTTTAGGCACCCCATATTTAATTACAGTATTTTTTAATTGAAAAATAATTTATTTTTAGCATTTTTTTTTTTACAATTTTTCAAAGTACCCCAAAATCACCTTTTTTTTTCCCCCTACTATTTTTTTTTCTTCATTTTTTCGTTTAATTCATTTGAGATTAAACAAAAAAAGTTTGCTTTTTATAATTTTTTTGCATTAAAAGAAAAACAAAAAACACAAATCAGCCATTTGACACCATTTAAAACCTTCAGTACTTTTCTTATGCCCACAAACAGCCCTCTATAAGGTCCCGTTAACGAAATTATGGTCTCTCCACTTTTTCATGCCCTTCTCTCACATGGCATTTGGCAGTCAATTCGCAAACCCCCGCTGCGAGTACCACGAAGAGGCATTTTTCATTGGATTGAAGAATTCTCGGGTGCGCGCATTCGTGCAAAAGTCGTTGAGTTTCATTAAACAAACTCGCTACTTGCACCTAATTGGATTGACCCCTTTGTTGGGATATCATCCAGTATAGAACACACATTTGTTTGTGAGCTGAAATAAAGTGAAATGAAACCACATACTGTATACACTGTAAATAGTACAGAGGTTCTCAAACTCGGTCCTCAGGACCCCACACAGATCACGTTTTCCAGGTCACCCAGCAGGTACACAGGTGTAGTCATTACTCACTGATACATTTTAAAAGATCCACAGGAGGATCACTTGTGATTCTGTGGGGAGACCTGGAAAACATGCACTGTTTGAGAACCTGTGAAATAGTGTATTCTGGCCCTGACTCAGAGCCGTACGCTAATGCTGTCACTGCTGCGAATTTTCGCAGCTGCTAGGGGATGTACCGAGACGCCCACCTGCGGCTTTGCAAATGCAAGTACGGCCATGGGAATTGAGACGCCGGAGCCATATTCTCTGCGTACGGGCTCGCAGTCGCAGAGTAAGATGCTCCTGAAACGGTTGAGACATGTCTGCGTTCCTTGCCACCACTCCATGTTACCTCCCCCAATGCTTCCTGCCTGTCAATGGCACTGCAAGTAAATAGTCTCTACGAGCGTCTAAGACCCATGAGTGGTTAACTGACAATCGCTTAAATCCGTAAACATCGGAATAGCGCACAACTCTAAATTTAGTCCATAGATGCCAGGTCAATTACACGCGAACCGCCGACGCCTCTTTTCAGCCAATTACGGCAGGGTGCTTCTGCTCGCACACCTATAGGCTACGAGCAGAATCTGTCTCTGTAATGCAAGGAAGCCGCAGGTACAGGGCCCGGCTGCTTCTGTGCTTAACTGAATCTGCCCTGTAGGCTACAAATTGCTTCGATACTGCCACCTTGAGGCTGACTAGGGAATTTTCAGCAATACGTCCTATATAGTCACAGTGGGGCTTGTGCAGAATTAGGAGCAAGTAAAAAAAAAAAAGCAATTTGCACCTAGACAAACCATGTTGCGATGCAGGGGGTGCAAATCCATTTTATTTTTTAGTATGCAGGGAAAATAAAGACTGCTTTTGCATGTATTAAATACTGCGGTTCTTTACACTGCAATTTAGAATAAAGCTAGGATGAGCCATTCCCAACAATAGATCTCTGGGCCTGATTCAGACCTGCTCGCGAGCACTATGCGCTCGCAAGCGGGCCGATGGTGGTCCAGTGCGCATGCGCACAACGGAGCCGGCACCATCGTGCGCATGCGCGAGACCCGAATAGTGACGGGTAAACAGTCGCTCCGGGTCTCGTACCAAAGGGGGTGTGCTGTCGATGTTGAGTGACAGCACGCCCCCTTTGGTGGGTGGGCCGGGGGAGTGGCTGCCCAAACGGAGGCGTTCCCATGTGAACGCCTCCGTTTGGGGGCGGCCCCACTAACATCACGAGTGATGTTAGTGGGAGAGACTTCGGCTCTGTGAGAGCCGAAATCTCTCAGGGGCTTGCGGAAACGAGACCCTACCACAAGGGTCTCGTCGCAAGCCCGATGGTCGCGATGGTCTTGACCATCGCGACCATATTCCTGGCCGCTCGCTATAGCTGTGGGTGGTCACCCACAGCTATGTGAGCCGCCAGGAGGCCGCTCTAAAGAACAAGAAGGCCGGCCCTGATTCAGAGCGAGCGCTCTGTCAGAGCGTCCGGCTCTGAATCAGGGCCTCTGATCATTAAGTTTATCCCCCTACAGTGCAACCTGGTTTTTGGCAAGGTGCAAATTTGTTCCTTTTCTTTTTCTTTGCTCCCAATTCGACATAAGCCCCAATGTTTGTTGTTCAACTTCACTACAGTGAAAAGTATAGTTATGCGCGCAACTTGTACAGATGTGTCCTTTGGGGAAACATAAATACAATACAGTGGTATGAACTTGAAAGAGCAAAACATCTCACGATCGATTGCTTCGTCGGGAATGCAAGGGTAATGGCAAATGGGAGGTGGGGCTTATATAAAACTACATTGTGCATGCGTGCCTTCTCAATGTGCCACCATTGCGAGCTCCGTAGAGTTTATGCCATAATAGTACTCCACAGGAACTACATATTATAATAAAATAATAGAAAAAAACAGCTGTAATAGCCTCTTCCCCAAATCCTTAACCAGCACCTATGCGAGACAGCATGAGCCAGCCTGCACTATCACAGAGAGGTATCACACTTTCTACAGAGAACACGTAAAGGTGTTTCCCAATAGCGACCAATGAGATTCGAGCTATCATTTTATAGACTGTACTAGATAAATGATACTTAGAAGCGATTGGTTGGGCAACACCTCCACTTTAGAAGATTTGATGGATACCGGTCGATTGGTCAACAATAAAAAGGACGACATTCAGAAGGTTGACCCCAGATGGTCGACACATTCTGAATGTTGACAGTAAAAAGATCGACATGGTCAATAGGTCGACCAGCATACTGTTGACAAGTATTTAGGTAGACCTGGTTAAATGGTCGACGCTAAAATATCGACAATTTTTTTTTTCATGATTCTTAGGCTAAAATAACAAAAAAAAAGTGTCGACATGTTAAATGTTGACTTTTTGACCATTTAACCCTGTCAACCTAAATACATGGTGACAGGATGATGGTCAACTCAATGACCATGTCCACCTTTTTACTGTCGACTTTCAGAACCAGTCGACCTTCTGATCTACACCCGGTTTGATATAGCTAACCCTATAAAACAGGGAGACAGTGAGCATAGCTTTCCCTTGCTATAGTGATAAACAGTCCCATGGCTGATAAGTACAGGGGTGCTGCCTCATTGATGCTGGGTACACACTGTATGACCTAGCGCTGCAAAAATACATCAAGTGCGCCATACACACTGCACGATCTGGTGTACAAAGGTGCAATGTATCATTACATGCCACATGTAACAGCACCATGTCGTCCATTGCCTCGTCCCATCTGCTGTGCAGAACAGCAGTTGTGACGATGTGATAAACTATCATCGTGCTCGATGGATCTGGTGTACACACTGTACGATATATCGTTCTGATCCACTTTGGAACGATATATCGTACAATACATCGTATAGTGGGCCTGATTCAGCAAGGATCGCAATTACAAAGCTGCACCCAGGCAGTTTTGCAATTGCGATCCTTGCAATAATGCAAATGCAGCAAGAGGTATATCAACTACTGCATTTGCGATCCCAGCACTGCGACGGAGGTCGCAGGCTGGGTTCACCATCACGATCATCGATGGCGGACGGCGCTAGGCCTCCGGTCGGCTGAGTAAGCCTCAGCTTACTCAGGCTGGACAGCTTGTGAGCCCTAGGACACTGTGTTGATCAAGGCAGATCCTGGGCTAGCCACTCCCGGAACGGCAACCGCCCCCGGCCCGCCCCTTAAATGCCTCTGCCTGTCAATCAGGCAAAGGCATTCAAGGGTTTGCGTGCGACTACGCAGGACCCATTCTGCGATCACCGTTCACTGCTGAATCAGGCCCAGTGTGTAGCCAGCTTTAGGAGAGGGTTGCAGAGAAACAGGCTGCCCTGCTCTCCCACAGGCTATCAGCCCCACTCTAACAAGCATCAGGGCTCTTCCTGGTCCCTGGGCTGGGGTAACTACCAAGATTGGAACCCTGGAGTGTCAGATCCACTTTATAATATATAAAACGATGGATTCGGACAGGAGAAAGTAATGTACTAGCAGCCGTGTGATGATAAGTCAGTGGGCAGTGACCATGTTTGCACTACTGCATGAGAACTCCACAATCACAATCTCCCTGTATTAAAGCTAACTCCAGGCTGCCTATCACAACACCGCGCCCCAGCCTACTCTCCGATACGCCAACCTGACGCAGATGGTCGGTTGTGACGTGGGTTTTACTGAAGCTGCCACCACGAAGAGTATTAGAATAGTGCTCTTGCGTTCGCCAGACAATTAAATCTCACTTAAATGTAGCAGGGGCCTCTCCAGTCACGTGAATTCATTAGAGCACAGAGATATCGCTGATAAAGTTTTACGATTTATTGAGAAAATATCTCCAGGGTTAAATTACAAGGAAAAACAGGTGAATAAACAAGACATACAGTTATAAATGCACAGAATGATTTCAAGTAAAAGAAAATAATAAAGAGTCAGAGTCCCTGCTGCAGTGGCTGCCGGTTCCAGGACTGCACGCAGGAACGCGAGATACTTGCGAGATCCTGCGCATGCTCAGTGGAGCTGGCCGGGACAGAGACACAGCGCATCAGCACTAGGCTGATGCGCTGTGTACTCAGGCAGGGATCGCCAGAGGGGTGAGTTAACACTCCCCCACTTCGGCCGATGAGATGTTCATACATCTCATCGTTAGTGCTTCCTACTTCGCTTCGGTAAAGAGGCGAAGCAGGAAGCGATATAGCGCCACTTAATGTGCCGCTATAATACATCTCCCCCACTGTCCTTTGTTCTACACAGATCTGTGTAGATGTAAACCAGCACAGCTACAAGACCTAAACCTCATATAACTCTCTGGGCTTTGAAGATATTTTATTGTAGAAAGACTGATAACTTAAGGTGCTAAATACGACCCTCTTAGCAGCCGATGTGTCTGTGCACTGGACTTGCACAATGACCACTTATGGTGCATACACACGTAGCGAGCTGTCAGCGATGCAATATCGCTGGCAGATCGTTATGCACCCTCCCTAGTAGGCTGGATGATAATTTTCGATCATCCAGCACACCACCAACTTTACAGTCGACTACAGCGACCTGCGATTGTCGATCACGGGTCCCTATAGTAACTTGCTTGATATCGAGCAAGTTCACCGGCATGCACGGCCGATGGACGATATCGCTATCGTCCTTACGTGGACATGTATCGCTGGTCGAAGGTAAGTTGGTAGGGACCATTTAAAAGAAAGATTTGAAAGATAACGGTAACAATAACGATATCGTTCAAATCTTTCTTTTAAATCGCTACGTGTGTATATGCACCATTAGGGTGAGAGCAAACATTATTTCCATGAAGCTTTTGTCTTCAAAGACTAGATAGCACTCGGACACTTGTTCTGATTAGCTGCTGCACCCCAGTTTTGTGATACTGTACCAAGTCATAGCAAGCAGACATCCCTGAATACTGTATATACAGTACTTATATAATAATACACACACTTTACCCAGGGCACACAAAATACATACAGGGCTTCATTCAGAGCCGCTCGTAAGCGGCCGCTCGTTCGTTCTGACCGATGTTCGCACATCTGCACAACCAGTCAGTGCGGCCGAAAATCGTTTGTTCGCTATATAGCGAATGCCTGCTACTTTGAGTGACAGAAGGAGGCGTATGTGGGTGGGGAGTGGAGATCAGAACGCAGGCGTGCTTAAAGTTCAAAACGGGCGTTTTAAGGGTGTGCATGATTAATCCAGCAGCGTCATCGACCACGTCACTTGGTTTTTTTAAACTCAGAACTGCTCGCAAAATAGCGGTTCAAAAAACCAACCACAAGAATAGCGAGCAGTTCATACGCTATTCGATGTACTCGATTAATCTAATAAATAGCGGACATGACGTATGGTGCGAGCGGCAAGGGGGCGTATTTTTCAAAATTACAACCGCAAGTTTTGCTCGCTCGTTCAGACTTAGAGGCGTGAACTGACCGCAATGAGCAAACGGATCATTTGAATAGCCACCCCTTGTTTTTGAACGAACGACCGCAAATAGCGAGCGGCTCTGAATGAGGGCCACAGTCATGACACGTGGCTTTGATGAATCGCCGTAACCCAAGGCGATGGTCACACTGCTAACAATCTTGCTAGGTAAGGATTTTTTTTTAAATGCATACATTTGTCTTATTTTGTACAGGGTATTAGCAGTCCGGGCCACCCTTACTATGGTTCACTGCGTTTAAAGGTGTGATCCACCCACGATAAAGAGGTGTGGCACGATACAGCAAGGCACCGTATACAACTACAGCAGTACACAGGCCAGTATGCCGAACGCATGACTTAGGCTATATTTTAGCAATATTTGTCATATTGTAAGCAATTGTACTGGTAGTGTGCGTTTACACAATAGGAATGGTTCTGGCTGTATCATCAGTATTCACACTTATACTCGGTAGCATGTCTTTCACTCAAAAACATGTAGTGGGGGGACTCAAACCTTCCCAAAAATGACAAAGTCCCGCAAGACGTATCTCAGCCAGTCAGATGGCACTGTCCAGTTCCAGAGGTGAGCTATGACCACCCCTATCACAGAGTGTCCGCGATAACCCGCCTTCCATCCGCCACCCAGCAGTGCAGCCGCAAGTGTACTTTTCATAGATGGGCCTGTCAGTACATTCTCATTACATTGTGTTTTATCATGACGGCTCCTATGCTGAGTAAGTACTCCAGCCTGGGGTGAAGTTGATATTTTGCAGCAGGTAAGATGGGATCGGTATGTAATACCGCCGCCCGACAGTGGCAGGCCGGCAGGGGTGAAGATCCCGATCGTCCTTTTCGGTAAGTATAGCTAACCTTACTCCCTTTAGGGGTGCCTAACCCTAAGCTCCCCCCCAAGTGCCTAACTCTAACCCCCCTCTAAGTGCCTAAACCTAACCCCCCCTTCCCTGCAGCCTAACCCTAAGTCTCCCGGGGGGGTGCCTAGCCCTAACCTCTCCCCGAGGGGTGCCTAACCCCCCCTTCCCCTAGCCTAAACGTAAGTGTCCCGGGGCAGGGTGCCTAACCCTAAGTCCCCCCGGGAGCCCTAAAACCTAACCCTCCCCCCACCGTGGCTGTCCGCGCCCGGCTTACCTTCAATTGGTATGCCAGGCGTCGGGCTCCCGGCATAGGTAAAATGACAGGCGTCGGGATTTCGACGCCTGTCATTAGACCCTTGCCGGGATTAGACAGTCGGGATGCCGACGGTTGGCATTTAGACCGTCGGCATCCCGACTGCATACCAAAGGCTGCAGGGCAGGTCTCATTGGCACTTAAAGGGCATATGGGGGGTGGGGTCTGATGGCATTGAGGGAGGTCTGATTGGCACAAAAGGAGCATGTGGGGTTGGTCTGATTGTCACATATGGGGAGTTTCTAAAACCATAAATTATGATGGGACAAAGAAACAGTGAACTGGGACCACATTTTTTTTTTTTTATTAAATGATGGGTCCCACTTAATTTTGGAGTGTGATCACTGATCATAACATTTTAAAAGCATCATTAACATTTTAGAGTGCATTAGGGTGAATGAGCCCAACAAGCCCCCCTCTGTGTTAGTATCACAGATGTTCTGGCTTCGTTAGAGACTGTGGTAACCACCCTGCTTTGCAGCCCCACCACCACTGCTTCTTACCTCAGCATGCAAGAGGTAGGGCGGTATCCTATGCCCCTCGGGCTGGGAGTGTAGCGGTCTCTGTGACATCATAGCCCACTGCCAAACACTTCCCACGTAACTGACATGGAGGAGGTTCTGCTATAATACACGTAATGTGTGACATTTATTATGTCATTACGATTTTTAGGCGAGCCCACACCACACTGGAGTCCTGAACAACATATTAGGGGCCTTATTCAGAGTTATACGCTAATGACGCTGCAGCTGCAAATTTGCACGCATCGGCAGTGTGTAAATATGCAAATTTTGTAGCCACCTGGATTTGTATTGAGACGCCCACTGGCAGCTTCGCAAATCCAAGCGACAGCGTACAAAGACGCAGCATTGGTCGCAGAACAAGTCTTCTGAGTAACCTTATGGTTACCTAAAATGCCCGCGGGAACTAAGACACCGGAGCCGCCATTTTTACTGCGTATGGGATTGCAGTTGCAGGCTGAGGCACACCCTGAAAACGGTTGCGTCACACCTGCGTTTGAGTTGCCACCCCGGTTGCAGGGTTGCCGATGTTCTGGCTGCCCCTTCCGGGAGGGAGTAGCCGGATCGGCATTGCAGGGGGGGCGTGGTCGGAATAAGGGGCGTGGCTGGAGTAGGGGGCATGACCGGACAGATTTGTGGGCCGAGATTACCGACATTGTGAAGCAGGGGGCGGGGTCAACATGACGTGATTCATTGTCTCTTAAAACCGCGGGTGGGGGGATCAGCAGCCGGGAGGCTTGCCTACCTTTCCGGGGGGCCGGGAGCGGCACCCAGTTTTCGGGAGGCTCCTGGATGAATCGGGAGGGTAGGCAAGTATACCTGGTTGCCACCCACAAACTGTCCCTGTCACTTTGCGAATAAATCCTCATTGCGAGTAGAGATGGACATCGGAAACCGATGGTTAGCAACCAACAATGTTTCTGATTTGATGGACATTCTTTTCTCCATCAAATACCGATTTGATGGTTTCTAGCCATCGGATGCAGCTTCCAATGCCCATCCAATGGCTGGCTGTGTGGAGAGGGAGTAGCAGGAGAATAGCAGCAGCAGAACAGATACTGTGTGCATGCATGCGGCATCTATTCTCAGTGTAGGGGGAGCCTGAGGCAGCCCAGCATCTCGGAGTGTTGGGCATGCCCCCACAATGATGTGTCACGAGGCACCGCCCCTTTCACAGAGGACCCACCTCCTTTTTTGCCTGCTGGTATAACCATTGCGATGGTTATACCATTTAATGGTTGCGATGCGATGGCTAGTTGCCATCACATCGCTGGATTTGATGTCGGAAGCCCGGCAACCATTCGATGCCAGGGCTGCTGATGTCCATCCCTAATTGTGAGTGACAACGAAAATTAAACTTGATGCATGCGCAGATTACCAATAATCGCTCAACTGCATAAACATGAGCAGTGCGACCAGCTCTCAATCAGGCCCTAGGTTTGCTTGATGGTAGCACCGGCCCTGCTTACAAAAAATAAATGGCAGTTTTATTTGAATAGGAGCTATAAAAGGGATGTAGTTTGGAAGCCGACGGTCTAAATCCCAACCACCGGCTTCCAGACGTTCTAATCCCGGCGTGGTACTAATGACAGACGCCTGTCATTAACCAGACTCCGGAAGACCGACGCCCGGCATCCCGATCAAAGTGATGCCGGGCGCGGACGGCCGCGGGGGGGGGGGGGGTTAGGTTTAGGGCTCCCGGGGGGGACTTAGGGTTAGGCACCACCCCCCGGGAGGTTAGGGTTAGGCTAGGGGAAGAGGGGGTTAGGGTTAGGCACCCCCGGGGGGAGGTTAGGGTTAGGCACCCCCCCAGGGGCGGCGGGGAAGGGGGGGTTAGGTTTAGGCACTTACAGGGAGGACTAGGGTTAGGCACTTGGGGGGGGAGGTTAGGAACCCATAAGGGAGGGTTAGGGGGGGGGAGTTAGGTTAGCGATACTTACCTTAGGGACGATCGGGATTTTCACCCTTGCCGGGCTGCCGCTGTCGGGATTTGAACCGCCAGACATGCGTCTGGCGGTAATACCTACTACACCCCTATAAAATACTTAGCAGCAAAAGGGCTTAAAATATACTTTAACTTACTAAACATAAAGCTGTAAATAAGAAGGTAGGTACATAGCATAATAACAACCATATGACATAAAGCAGAAGCAGACTGTGGCTGCCCACTTGAGGAACTACAGGTCACTTTTGATGTGTGTAACAACAGGAACTCAGTGGTAGCTGTTGGGTTTGGGTGACGGTGGCTCTTCAAGTGATGTTTGTACTTGTAGTTCCCCCCGCAGCTGTGCAGCCACATGTCCAATTCTGATAGCACAGGGATCTCCGGGTGAACTGGATTTGGTCAGTGGTGGGTGACTTTGGCTGTCCTGGCAATGCTTGCATTTGTAGTTCCACAGCAGCTGTAGAGCCACAGGGACCTCAGGGTGAGCTGGTTTGAGTCAGGGGGACAGTGCCTGTGGTCTTGCTGGGCATGCTTGCATTTGTAGTTCCCTGTACAGCCACAGGTTGCCCAATTCGGGTTTATATAGCACGGGGTAAGCTGCCTGGGGTGGGTTGTCTCTGGCTTTCCTAGGGATGCTTGTACTTGTAGTTCCCCAGCAGCTGCACAAACACAGATTGACCAATTCTGGTTTATATAGCACAGGGATCTCAGGGTGGGTTGTCTCTGGCTCTGCTAGGGATTGCTTGTACTTGTAGTTCCCCCCGCAACTGTACAGGTAGGCCCGGGGGCGGTTCTGTGCCGGGCGCAGGGGGTCTCTGGGTTGTGTTCCCGTGACGTCACCACCAGAGCCGCCCTCGCGTTGAGCAGCCGCATTGGCGGGAGAGTCGGAGACGCCGGGTGATTATATCGTCATGCTGCACTCAGCTGCGGGGCTTCCGGTGCCAGGCTCGGTGCTCGGGTTGCGGGTGACGGCGGTGCAGGCCAGCGGAGAGGCCCCGGTGGTGAGAGTGTGGGGGAGAGCCGGGGAGCGGGCGGAGGAGGAGCACCGGCGGCTGCGGGCGGAGATCCGAGGGGCAGTGGCGGCGGAGGAGCAGGTGTGCACTCCGGCCGTGGGGCAGTACTGCCTGGTGCAGGAGGAGGAGGCCGGTGACTGGCTGCGGTGTAAGGTGACCCAGCGCCTGGGCCCGGAGTACAGAGTCTACCTGCTGGACCAGGGGGGCCAGGCCACAGCCCGCCCCAACACCCTGCGCCCGGCCGCGGGCTCCCTCTTCCAGCTGCCCCCTCAGGCCCTGGGCTGTGTCCTGGCAAACTTGGTGCCCCTGGAGAAGAAAGGTTGGAGCACCCAGGCCCTCCGCCATCTCCACTCCCTGCTGGGCCAGGAGGTGAAGGGACTAGTGAAGGATCTCCTCCTCCCCCAAGGGATAGTTATTCTGGACCTAGCAGCTGTCAGCAAGTATCTCCTGGACTCGGGCCTGGCAAAGTTCCTCCCGGATCCCCTGTTCCGCCTCCTGGTCGACTCCAGCCTTGCCGAGGTGGGTTGCAGCGCCCACTGGCCGGAGAAAGTGGAGACCCACCAGCCGCTGACCAACAACATGAGCATCGTGAAGCAACTGGTCCCCTTGCAAAGCACGGCCATGGACTTCTTCTACCCGCAATTCCAGTCCGGCGTGACAGAGCCAGTGGTGGTGACGCAGGTCTCCGACCCTCAGCGTGTCTTCTGCCAGCTCAGGAGCCTGTCACACGAAGTCCAAAGGCTGTCCGAGGGCATGCATAATTTCTACGAGAGTCAAAACGCCTGCGGAGACGCTAAGTTTCAGCAGCCTTTCGCCCTGGGTCAGCCGTGCGCATCCCGCGGCACGGATGGGCACTGGTACCGCTCGCTGCTGCAGGAAATAATCCCGGGTAAACAGCTGGCTACGGTAATCCATGTCGATTGGGGGCGCAGAGATGTGGTCCCTCTGACCAACTTGCGCAACCTTGCAGCAGACTTCTTCCGCATGCCAGTGGTCACCTTCCGATGCGCTTTGTACGGAGTCCCTGATGACTGGGACCTGCCGCTGCTGTTTGAACTACGCTCTTTTCTGTACGAGAAGCATGTCATTGCTAAAATAGAGTTCTACAACTCCTATGAACACTTGTACGTTATCACCTTGTTTGCGGAGAACGGGCTTAACATAAACTGCTTGTATGGCATGCGAGCTCAAAACCTGAAGGCTTGCCCTGTGAAAGCGCCTATTACCACAGAGTCTACTCCATGTGCTAAAGAGGATGTCAAGATTGATACTCCAAAGGTACTTCAAAGTTTTTATGTCCCCATGCTCGCCACTGTGGAGCTAAAGATGGGCGCTTTTTATGATGCAATGGTGGACTTTGTCATTGATCCCTCAAATTTTTGGATTCGAACTGAAGAGCATTCTGCAAATCATAACAACATGGTCAACTGCATCACCAAAATGTACTCCCAAGCTTCAAAATTAGATGGCATCGTTGTAAAACCTGTCCCAGGTCAGCTATGCTGTGCCAAGTTCAGAGACGATATATACTACCGGGCGGAAATCGTGTCTGTCGAAAAAAAGAAGGTGAAATTATACTTTCTAGATCATGGAAATTTAGACATAGTTGACTTGTATGATGTCAAGGAATTGCCCGCTGAATTTAGAGACCTACCAGCCCTGGCTAATAGGTGTTGTGTCGCTGACATCCATCCTTTAGGGGAGACCTGGAGCCACGAGTCCATCTTGGCCTTTAAAATAGCTGTATTTGATAAGAAGCTTGTTATCTGTGTGGTCTCCAAAGAAGCTGAGCAATATACTATTGAGGTTCTGGACCAATCCAGAATACAAGAGAGAAGTGTGGGCAAAATATTGTGGAACGCAGGCTATGTAAATTATGAAGAACTTGAACCAGCTGTCCAGTTATCTAATGTCGTAAAAGCTATGAGAGTTGAAGTAGGACAGACTGCGTTGAGCCAGGCTACTTTAAATCAAGTGTCTTCCAAAGCAAGCCAGCAAGAAATTATTGCCTCTGTTCCAAGTGAAGAGAATACGGAAGAATTGCACTACTCCCCATTTGAAGAACAGTTATTTGAACCAGGTGCGAGAATTGAGGTGGTGATCTCCTATGTAGAGAACCCCGGCTTGTTTTGGTGTCAAAATTCTGCGTACCTTTCAGAACTGACTGCCCTAATGAAAGTCCTACAAGACCATTGCTCACCTGAAAAGTATCCTTACAAGGGTGGTGATTTTGCCTGTCTTGCACAATGTCCAGATAATGGAATATGGTACAGGGCCTTCATCACTGAGATTCCAACAAGTATTTCCAAGACAGATACCGTGGAAGTGCTATATGTTGACTACGGAAACAAAGACCATGTCCCTGTTGCAAATCTCTGTGCAATTAAAAGTGAATTTTTCCAATTAAAAGCTCAAGCTTTTAAGTGTAGTGTCTACAACATCGTTACCCCGACAGGTAGCAATCCTTTTTATTGGGACGTTAATGCCACTAAGGTTTTTCAGGAGTTTGTCCGTGAAGCCTTCAAATGGTCTGAGTTCCACTGCACAGTTTTTGCGGTTGCATCACTGGATAAAACATTATTTAATATTGTAGATTTGTTCACTCCCTTTTCCAGTGTCGGTGATGCATTGGTCAAGAGAGGATTTGCAACTCGACAACTTCACAAAAGTCTGGCACCATCTGTGCAGCTTCATTCGTACTATTATTCAATGCATGGCATTAAAACTGGAAGCGAGGAGGAGATCTTTATTACCCATGTTAACCCTTCTTTGGAATTTTACTGCCAGCTGTCCAGGACTACAGAGACTATTGAGAAGATTTCATCTGCTGTTACAAAAGTTTGTAATAAAACTCGACGTTTGAAATTACCTCATGACTCTGGGCCTCTGTGTCTTGCAAAATTCATTGACCAACAGTGGTATCGAGGCTTTATCCTTTCTGACCGGAAGGCCAGCGTTGAAATATTCTTTGTAGATTTCGGGAACGTTGAAATGGTGTCTAAAGAAGACATCCTACCCATTACCTGTAGTGAACATGAACTTATAGTTTTACCAATGCAGGCAATAAAATGCTCCTTGCCCGATATTCCATCCAATGTTCCAGGTGAAATTGTGTCTTGGTTTGAAAAGACTGTACTGTGCAAAGCTATAAGAGCCCTGGTTGTGGCCAAAGATGCCGATGGGAAGTTATTAGTTGAGCTGTATGACGGTTCTCAACAGATCAATGCAACTGTTAAAAGCAAACTGGGCTTGAGGGTACCGAAAATTGCATCAAATTGCTTGCCAAGTGCTCCAGAGAACAATCCAAAGCAGACTGAAGCAAGAAAACCATTAACGAACGTAGACAGCAAAGAGAGAAGAAATATCAGGCAGGCTCCCCTGCATAGAGAGTCTAACAATACTATCAATTCTGATGCTGGTCAAGCAGTGCATAAAAAGGACACCGGTTACCCAAGATATCAAGTACCCGCTGAACGTGAAGTGGAAAACAAACCTTACTCTGCTGCACGGTTTCAAGATTTCAGCACACAAAAACCATTCAATAATGTGGACACCAGGGAGAGAAAAAGTACCAGGCAGGATCTACTGCCGAGAGATTCCAATAATGATATCCATTCTGAAAAGCCGAGCATAGCTTACCCCAAAAAAGTACCTGCCGCCAATGCAGTAGAAAACAAAGATTACTCCGCTGCTAGGTCTCAAGAGTTCAATTCACATAACAAGGAATCCATGACATTTCGGAGAGCTCCACCCAGTGGCCATTACCAGGAAAAAACAGTGGGTCGAGATACCATGCCAATTGTGAAGAAGTCCTCTGCAGACAGACCAGCTACATTAGCTCCATCCAGTGGCTCATTCCAAGACAAACCGGTGGGTCAAGATACCATGCCAATTGTAAATAAGTCCACCGCAGATAGGTCATCTTCATTTGCAGAGAAACGCAGCGCTTCCTCAAAGTGCCCTCTAATGAAGTACAGCGACATGCCCAGGAGGCAAATTTTCCCTGGGATGCAAATGCCTGTGTACATTTCGCACATAAATACAGTGTTTGATTTCTATGTTCAGTTTGCAGAGGGCGGCCAACTAGACGAGATTTCAGCAATGTTAAATGATGATCGGAGCACATTTGAGACCCTTGCTGATAAAGAGATCACTATGGGAGATGTAGTTTGTGCTTATTTTGCAGACGATGAACTCTATTACCGCGCAGTTGTGACTGGAAAAAGCATGCAGGGTTTAAAAGTGCAGTACATAGACTATGGCAATACTGCAACAATCTCCAACTGTAAAACCTATAGACTTACCGTAAAACTGTGCTCCATCCCCATAATGAGTGTCCGCTGCTCTTTAAGCAGACTGGATTGTGCGGAGCCCACGCCCAACATGAATGATATCCTAGATGACTTTTCTAAACGGACCAGTGACTTCCAGTTAGATTGTAAATTTGTGAAACAATATGAACTTAATTGGGATGTAATGCTTAATGACCAACATGGGTGCATTAATGACTTGCTTGCCTTACATGGCGGACACTCGTTAGCGGAACATATTGAGGAAGAGGGGGATGAAATAACCACTGAAGAGAAACTTGAAGAGAAATATGCTCCATGTATTAAATCTTTCACTTGGAGCCTGCCGCTGCCCGGTGAAACGGCAAACGTTTATGCTAGTGCTGTGGATAGCCCTGAATATTTCTGGTGTCAGCTATCAACTGCAGATATTGACTCCCTAGCTATTAGAGTGCAAGAGGCCGGAGAACAGGCCATCAAAAATGAAGATTTCAACTCGACACTTGAGATTGGCAGCCCTTGCAACGTGATGTATAGTGAGGATGATAACTGGTACAGGGCCACTGTTACTAAAATCGCGGCTGATCTTGTGACCGTAAGGTTTATCGATTATGGTAATGAAGACACTGTTAATGTGGATCAAATACGGCAGCTTTCCGATACACTTCTGAAAAACCCCGCTCAAGCGTTTCCGTGCTGCCTCGCAGGTTTTAATTGTAAAGCCGGAACTTGGTCTTCAGAGGGGAGAAATTATTTCTACGAAAAGGTTTCGGAAGATCTATTGGAGGTAACTGTGCGTGAAATTCAGGACGAGCCACACCTGATCCCTCTGGCATTTGTAAGCGTTAAATATAACGACATCAACTTTAATGAGGAGATGAGACGTTTTTGGAAAACGGAACAAGATACAGTCACTGAATTGCTTAGTGAAACTAGTCATGAAGATTTCATTAAAGAGTCTTTAGCAGAAAATCAACCACCCACCGAAGGCTTACCTGGATCACCTACTACCAGCTTACAAATGAGCAAGGACAATTTGCGATGTGAGATGGTCTGCACCCTTTCCGGTGATGATGGCACAGAAACTTTCACCAATGGGGTTAAAGGTGAGCTTATCTACCTCTTGTTTTACTAATGTGTATATAGCACTCTTTAGAGGGGGGGGATTATATATATATATATATATTATCCACCAGGTATCCAAGAACCACGGACCAAGCGGCACTCCGACGGACTTTCAAAGTGTGTAAAAAGGTTTTTAATCTCAACGTTTCAAAGCCCAATCGGCTTTTTCTTCAGGATGTTTTTTTACATCCTGAAGAAAAGCCGATTGGGCTTTGAAACGTTGATATTAAAAACCTTTTTGCACACTTTGAAAGTCCGTCGGAGTGCCGCTTGGTCCGTGGTTCATGGACGCCTGCTGGATATATCTTGAACATAGGAAGGCACCCCGGCAGTTGCAAATTGATCCATGAGTGCACCTCTACGTTTGTTTTTTTATATATAATATATAATCTTTTTGTTTTGTTAACCAAAAATGTGCTCATCATTCGTCACTAAATCTGTTCCGTGACCGTTTAGTGTACTAAATATTTATTCCTTTTTTGGGATTTACAGTTTCATTTTTCTTGTTCATATTTCTTAAACAGAAGCAGCAGATTTGCTTCACACAATACACCTGGACGTGGCCACAGCAGGCTCAGCACGTGTCATTGAGGAGGATGGTGACCTCCGGGATAACAAGGACTTTGGTACTCTATTGCGGCCTTAAAATTACTTTTCACTACATATTTCGTGTATATCTTTTTTTTTTATACTGTAAACTAAACTTGGGGTGGCTGATGTTTTTGTGAAAAAATGGCTACATACGTAGAGCACATGGGAACAACTTTTTTCGATTTAAGAAAGATGGCTGCAGAACATTATCCTTCATAAGGTGTATTGCAGACTATTGTATTTTTTTATGTCCTTTGGCCGTTTCCTTGACCTCTCCATATCGCTCTCTGGTTTTCCCTGTCAGTCTACCCTTAATAAGCAGGAGGGCATATGTGGTTTTTTTGTTGTAAAAAGAAGGGATAGTGTTGTAAACATTGAAAAAAAATCGTTCCTATTCAAACATTGGGGGAGATGTATGATGCAGCCGCTCCGGGCATTATTTGTCTGGACCTTCTTAGTCGGATCGCTGTTACGCGTGTTCAGCTACCGGCCGCATGTATGAAAGCATGTTTATTTCGATCTGGTAGAGCGTTAAATCACCTGCTGGTGGTCTGCGCTCTCCCAACATTGGCTCTCGTCTTCGGCTCTGAAGTTTTGATTACGTATGCACTGCTTGTGTTTTTCCCAGCGGCTCCCGCCGCTAATAGGAAAAAAATAATTTGCACAATCCCTGGCTGTCTGAACCGACAGCCAGGGACAGTGCTGTGTCAATGAGGCAACAACAGCTGTAGCTGTCGGAACGGTCAGTGCCTCTTACTGATCATACATCTGCCTGCACGTCAGAGCTCCTATATCGACCAGAGGAATGCCGATAATGACAGGTGCGAATAGCTCGCTAACCTGCATAACTTCATGCTGGGAAGCGGTAACTGCAGCACTTAATGTGCGTAATTACCAGTTTCCCCCCTACCGCCCCTTCATACAGCTCCTCCTTTTTTTTTTTTTTCTCTTTTGGCTTTTTATTAAGTAGGTGAAGTAATGCCTAAATGTATTAAACGTTTGATTTGGTTCCTGTAATTAGTGACAAATCTATTTTAATTTTTTTCTAGATTCAAATGGCCAGAATGACCGAGACAACAAGACAGTGAATATTAATGCAGAAGCCACGAGAGAGCAAGGTAGTGTATTTGATACATTCTGCCTGGGGGGGGAAATGCCCCTATGGGCCTCTGCCAGTACAAAAATATTGCTATTCCAACATTAAATTTAACATTAAGTTGCAAAGGCATCTTATCACAGCACGGACTCGCCTATTTTTGTAAGCAGCTCTATGGGGCTGCAATCAAAATTCAGCAAGTCTGAAGCTACTGTAAGTGCGGCATATAACTTCACTTACTCCCAGGATGAGTTTAGTTGAATTGAACATTAATGCTGGGTACAGACTAGGGCGACTGACCGATCTGCCTTCCTGGTAAGCTATACACACTTATGCTGGGCACACACTGCCAGATAAAATGCCTGTCAGACCGACAGACATTGTATCTGGCAGCCTGACAACCAGCAGATATCGCGGGCATACACTGTGAGATGTCCCGCAGTGTATTAGCCCCGATATCTGCGCTCTGTCCCCGGGAAGGAGATATTTCCTCGTTCCTAGGAAGGAACCGGGGAAATGTCTGTCCATCGGCCACGGCTGAGCATACACTGCCCGATGTGGCCTTCATTTCATTTACAAAATATGGTATCGGACCAGCATGCTGGACGATCTGGCATGCTCGATTGATCAATATTTTACTTTCTGTCGCAAGCACACACACTACAATTATCGGGGCCATCCGCTGATATCTGGATATACTGTATTGCATATATGTTGTGTTCATGTATAATTGGATATATATGTGTGTATAGAGGCCACTTAATGTGTCTGGGCTGCCATCACTTCTGGGCGGGCAGAATTTGCCCGCCCTGTTAAGATGTCGGTGGTCCAGTGTATGGGGGTGGTTGGTGGGTTGCCCATTCACACAGACAGATGGCATCGGCTGTGCTGTAGGACCGGCCTGATATGTCTGTGAACTACGACGCTCACAGACATCAGGTGTACATACCTGCGAATGCACTGACGATATATCACTAATTGCTAGAACGAGAGATAAATCGCCAAGTGTGTACCAAGCCTAAGAATTTTCATACGTGCTGGTCATTATTAATTAGTTTTCGGTTAAGCCAGAAATGGGCCTTAACAGACTTTCTTAAGCTGGGTACACATTAGACGATATGTCGTTTTGAAGCAGATTGGAACGAAATATCGGGCACATCGTCTAATGTTTACACACGATTGTGCGCCCCCGCGAGTCGTCAGTGGCGTAGTGTGATTGGCTGTGCTGCAAGGCCAATGATGCAATATCGTATTCAGGGCTGTGTTCTGTGATGAAGGATGGAGCGAGGTATCGTTCCGTCGTTCATTACATCGGGTAATGTGTACCAGCCATCTTGCATGGTCCGGGGCGAAGGGTAATTGCCCTGACCATCGGCAAGATTACCGGATCGTGTAATGTGTACCCAGCATTAGGCTGTACCAGTGCGATCAGCCCACTGTGCTGGGATATGTTTGTTCTCCTGGTACTGTGCTGGGTATCACACGGGTTTAGGTGTGATAGGGGATGTGATATGTTAACGTGGTAAGATAACGACGTGCATGTCGACATAATGTTTTTGTAGTGTGAGAACCCAACCGGCAACCTAGCCCTAAATAGTCAACATGTTCATTGTCTACATAATACCATGATAGGTGTAAAGACGCTTAAAACAAGTTGGGAACAGCTGCACTTGGCTCCAGCTTCAGTCTGTACCTGTCGCCTGTTTCCAGTGGGTTTACTGTGGGCTCACTGGGATGTGAAGGTTCCGGTTACTGGTGAATTGATAAGGATGCATTCTCCTGATATGGGCTTAGCTATCTGTGGGGTCATGGTTGGATGCAGGGCACTTGGTAAAGAGCTGAGGGCATTCTCTTACCCCTTTACTTAATACCCGCACCTGCATTGACCTTGAAGTGCCCATTATGATACGGTTAGTTCCTTATGGATTTAGAGGCTGCCTTTCTCTGGTTTTTGATTCAGCCATTTTGTCCTTCATTGATGTCGGTAGGTTTGTTATGAGATGAGTTGGATATGACTGCAGTACAGAAACACAGGTCGTTACTGTTCCTTCTGATGCCATAAGTAGCAAATTAAGGGCCTGATTCAGACCCGCTCGCAAGCGGGTCGATGTTGCCCAAGTGCGCATGCGTGCGACGGAGGGAGCTCCGTCGTGCGCATGCTCGAGACCCGAATAGCGACGGCCAAGCCGTCGCTATGGGTCTCTCCCCCTTTGGTGGGCGTGCCGGGGGCGTGGCTGCCCAGACGGAGGCGTTCCCATGGGAACGCCTACCGTCTGGGGCTGGCCCCACTAACATCACCAGTGATGTCAGTGGGAGTGCTCTCGGCTCTGATAGAGCCAAAAGCACTCCAGGGCTTGCGGCAGACGAGACCCTACCGCAAGGGTCTCGTCGCAAGCCCGATGGTCGCGATGGTCTTGACCATCGCTAACCATCTTTTTGGCCGCTCGCATAAGCTGTGTGTGGTCACCCACAGCTATGCGAGCGGCCAGGTGGCCGCTCCAATATTAGGTAGGACGGCCCTGATTCAGAGCGAGCTCTCTTGTCAGAACGTCCGGCTCTGAATCAGGCCCTAAGTTCTGCTCGTTTCAGTTCTCTGTATTAGTATTTACTCTATCTCTCTCTATCTATCTATCTATATATATATATATATATATATATATATATATATAATTATATCATATCATAATATATATATTTTCTCTTTGATTGATAGATATAACTGGTGAACCGGATTATGCCGAGATGCCAGATCCTCAGCAGATCACTTCTTCACATCGGCAAGGTTATTCATGATTAGTATCTCAGTATCTTTGTGTTTTGGAGGCACGTCTGACGTGGTGGTCACATATGGCTTTAAAAAAAAAAAAAAAGTATAAATGCACCTAAAGAAATTTTATATTTGTACTTTTGGGAATATTCAGAGAATAAATTTTGAGCTGTTGTGCGAATGCTCAAATGATTAGACCCCGGAGCTGACTTTTGTGTTTTGTAATCTAAGGTTCATGTGTTTTTGTTTTTTTATCAGGCATTAAATTCCAGTTTAGTTTAGTGGAACAATCCGTGCCTCTCACAATTTTACATTTCCCTTTATTTACACTTTAAAATTTGGTCTCCTCATTTATTCATTAGTATGTAACAATTTCCAGGGTATTTGCACATCAAGTTCCTGCCGTTTTGCGTTAAAGAAGTTGGTTTGTAGCCTACAGAGAGGTTTAAGAAAATCAGCTTTTGACATTATACACTAAAGTGCACCTGTCAGTGTAGTCCTCCAAAATCAAATGTGATCCATGCTACAGGAGTAAAATGCTAATTGCAAAGTACAGCTATTAATAAACGAACAATTGTTCTGAAACATCGCTTCTAAACTGTGTCATGCCTTTAGTGTGTGAGCAGAAGGACCAATCAAACGGCAGCGCCACCCAGCTGTGTGAAAAAGAGGCTGCGTGGATAATAGGTGCCACTGCAGGGGGTTCCGTGAGACTTGCCCACTTTTCCAGGCATGTATAATCATCACCTTACAGGACAGTCTGAAAAACCAATGGCTGGATCCTCCAAACTGTACCCCCTCCCCCTTCAAGATAGTTTGGGATTTAATGCTTGGATGGCTTTAAAAAAAATAAATAAAAAAAAAAAATATTATATATATATATATATATATATATATATATATATATATATATATATATATATATATATATATATATATATATATTTTGATCAAAGCTCAAGATTTGATACTTTGTTTTCTTTATTTCCTCTCCAGTTTATGAACATATTTTGTAAAAATTCTATGTACATATTGTGTGTCAGAAGACTTTGTCCTTTTTTACAGCTCCCGGTATGCACACGTCTGGTGGGATAAACCAGCATTGATTCCAAAATGATCTGAAAACTGATACATGGGGGTAGATTTTGGTGGCTTTGGCCTCTAGTATTCCATATTGCCCTGTAATGTGATTATACATGTGCCTCCACCCAGTACACCTGTCTCGCTCTTGTGTTTGTTGTCTGTTAAGAAATCTATGTAATGCAATCTTATCTGCAACTGATGGGAGACTTGTTGGCGTTATCTAGGACTATACTGTCTCAGTGACTTGGAGTGCTCAGAATATTATGCAGATATAGTACTGGAAGGTTACAGCATACAATACATTACCAAAACATATGGAAGTGGAGTGCAGTACATCACTGCACATGTACTTACCTGGAATATGTTGTACAGGAGGTTGAACTTCAGTGATTGCTTTTTTTGATTCTAAAGCAGTTCAAAGGATGGGACAACAGACAGCCCTGACGCTGTATGCACCCCTCCACGTCTTCACTTGCAGCTCCCAGTTCCGTCCTGCTTTTTTGACCGATTTGTTTGTTTTGCGCTTGTAATGCTTGTTTAAGGACTTCTGATAAGTTATTACAGGGAATGTCTTTCATTGATTGCATTTATTATTTTACTTTACTACTTGGGCTGTGTGTCCCTTTTGAAGTTTAGGGGACAGCACGATGCAGCCCTCAAAGTGTATCAGGTTGCCTATCACTGTCCTGGCACTATGTTGTGTCACATTGTAGGGAATTGCGCTTTCTTCTTCAGGGTCCATAGGCTCCACAGGAAGACCTTGGGGTGTAGGTTGGATCTGGATCCCGGGCACCACGCAGTTAAAGCTTTTATTCCCAGGATGCACTGGTCCATCCTCCCTATATCCCGCCCCCGAGCCAGAGGCACCTCAATTGTAGTTGGTGCCTGGCCGGAGTCGGGTCACTGTTTATACGGGGGGGGGCTGTTTGGCAGCCCCAAAGCTGATTATATTTTGTTAGTTATTCTATCAGAGCGCACAGCAGAAGACTGTCCATTGGACGTCTGCGCTGCCGCTCCATCACCCTGCCTGCCGGCGCCACGACGCCAGTACCGATCTGGGGATATCAGCGGGACCCTGGGGTCTGTACTAGCCGGGCCCCGCGGGACATCCCGGACTGCAGCCGGACGTATGGGGACAGGTAAGAGCGGTTCACCGTATTAAACAGTCCTACGGGAAATACCGGAGGTGCTGGCTGTGGAAGCAGGCACACAATACCCTGCACTCCACTGGACTACCAGGGACTTGTAGGTGAGGGAACCAGCGTCCCGGGGGTTAATTGCTAGCCAGTGGAGGCAGCCTTCCCTGTTTAGCGTCTCCTCACCTCAGTGCGCCTTCCCACTGCGGTCTGGCTTTGCTGAGCGGTTTCCTCCTGTGGCCACGCCCCCTCTGAGATCTCCTGCGGCCATTTTTTTGAATGGTGAACTCGCAGATCTCTCAGGCCAGAGTGTGGTCCAGTCCCCCTGCATACCTCTCCCTTGGGTTGGTGTATGCAGCACTATAGCCTTCGCAGACACTGAATCTGGGCAGTTGATTGTAGTGCCACGTTGCAGTATACTTTCTGCATTGTATGTGACTTATGCTAGCGCTGCCTGTCTGTGTCTCTGTTTCCTAACTGTCAGCATATATCTATACCTTTCCTCTAATTCTACCCTAATACAGGCTGCCGTGCAGGGAGAACTTCCCAGGCGACCACACCCCCTTTTTGGGAGCACAGACTCCCTTGTCACATCCTCGGCGCCATGCCCTGCCCTGGGTTTAGCGGGAACACTAAGTGAGATTAGTAGAACATCTGACTTGGCGAGGGAGGTGCGTTCCACAGGATGGGGGTAGAGCTGAATAAATCTTGGTTGTGAGAGGAGGTGACCTTGGTGGAGTAGAAACTCCAATCGGCAGAAGAGTGACGGGGCTGTGTGGGAATGTGGACATGTTTATAAGGGTATTCAATATGGAGCGAAAACTCAGTTTTTGCGATGTTTTCGCACCGATGACGTCAATTTCGCAGGTTTTGGTTTTACACCGTATTCAATTTCAAAGACTTTTCGCAGGTTCGAAAAGTCTTTGAAAAAAAACGGGGATAACTTTTCACCACTGAATAGGTGGCGAAAAAAAGTGCAGAATTGGGGTTTAGGGGTGCAGGCTTAAAAAAAAATAGCCTGCACTCCTGGGAATGACATTTTAAAAATAACTGTCAAAAAAAGTTAAAAAAAAAAAAATAGGGACACCCCAAAAAATTAATTTAAAAATTGGGGTAAAAAAAAAAAGAGGAAAAAAGTGTTTAACAATAGGGAAATTGGTTCAGGGCTATTCTGCAAGTCTGCGGCAGGTGTATTCTAGAATAGATTATTAGCGGCAGGTGTATTCTAGAATAGATTATTAGCGGCAGGTGTATTCTAGAATAGATTATTAGCGGCAGGTGCATAGTTACAGAATTTTTTAAAACTTACTTTAGGGACATAAAAAAATGTTAGTACCCATTTTCATGTACCCCAAATTTGATGGGACCACTTAAAAAACGAAAAAAATAACCTAAGTGCTCTTCTGCATCATTTCTTCAATGTCGGGAAAAAAACACCTGCTGCGGCTATTTAAATCCCCGACTTTCATTTGCAGGCTAAAACGGGGGTACCCATAGTGATCCCCCATGTTTTTACAGTTTTAGGGGGGTCCTACAATTTATTCCAGATAAATTTCGTTTTTTTTTTGCAGATCCTACTTCGCAGGTTCCCGTTTTCGTAGGTTTTATATTGAATACGGGGATAAAAAAGGCGCGCGCCCGATACTTTATCCCAGGAAAATCTCCGATGTGGAGTGAAAAGTCCAGCAAGGACTTTTCGCTCCCATATTGAATACCCCTGTATATGTGAGAAAATGCATCGATGTCCTGGCTGGGATGTGCAGAGAGGCAGGAAGAGACATGGGAGGTGTCAGGGGAGGACAGGGAAATATGAATGTCAGCTGCAATAAGATGGTATTGGAGACAGAAGCAGCTGCTGAGTTTTCCAAGGGAGTGCAAGTGTAGAGCGAGAAAAGGGGGGTAAGGACAGATACTAGTACAGGCCTGGACAACCTATGGCTCTCCAGCTGTTGTGAAACTACACATCCCAGCATGCCCTGCCAAAGTTTTAGCATTACCTAATAGCAAACTAAACTGAGGCAGGGCATGCTGGGATGTGTAGTTTCACAACAGCTGGAGAGCCACAGGTTGTCCAGGCCTGTACTAGGGGAACACTGATGGGAATAGGAAGAGGGAGGTTAGGGGATAATTTGTTTCAGTCTCGTAGCTCTTTATGACCTGTTATTACATGGATTCATTGTGGCAGTTAGAAAGGAACAGAGAAAACACCTGTACATTTATGTTACTACAGCAAGTCTGAGGTGTGGCACAGGGTGCCCCTTTATTACAGCGGGAGCGGGCTGCAGAGGGACGTGCAGGCTTGTTGCTCCTCTGAGCGTATGCCTCCATGCTGGTAAGCCGGCTGTGAGATCCATAAGAAGTCTTAATTGTTCTGTATTTATGCACATTTGATTTATGTGTATATGATAATGCAGGGCTCGACACATTTTTGGAAAATCTAGGATCCATCTTAACAGTTTAAGAGCCAGACCATCATCCATTACCAAAATATATGAAAGCCTGTATAGACCACCACACATGCCCTTTCAGTGCCCCTCAACCTCCCCGCATGCCATCAAATCACCACACATGTCTCTTTAATGGTCATCAGATTCTGCAACATGCCCACACCAGCCCCTGTAATAGTGCCCCCAAAAGTAATGCTGCCTGTATTAGAGCCCCCATTAGTGCCCCCAGTAGTAGTGCCCCCTGTAAAATTGCCCCTTGTAAAAGTGCCCCCAGTAGTAATCCCCCTGTAAAATTGCCCCTTGTAAATGTGCTCCTAGTAGCAAGCCCCCTGTAAAATTGCCACCAGTAGTAAGGGGCTTACAACTAAATGTGCCCCTAGTAGTAAACCCCCTGTAAATGTGCCCCTAGTAGTAAGCCCCCTGTAAATGTGCCCCTAGTAGTAAGCCCCCTGTAAATGTGCCCCTAGTAGTAAGCCCCCAGTAGTAATCCCCTTGTAAATGTGCCCCCAGTAGTAAGCCCCTTGTAAATGTGCCCCCAGTAGTAAGCCCCTTGTAAATGTGCCCCCAGTAGTAAGCCCCCTGTAAATGTGCCCCCAGTAGTAAGCCCCTTGTAAATGTGCCCCCAGTAGTAAGCTCCTTGCAATTGTGCCCCCAGTAGTAAGCCCCCTGTAAATGTGCCCCCAGTAGTAAGCCCCTTGTAAATGTGTCCCCAGTAGTAAGCCCCTTGTAAATGTGCCCAGACTAGTAAGCCCCTTGTAAATGTGCCCTCAGTAGTAAGCTCCCTGCAATTGTGTCCCCAGTAGTAGTGCCCCAGTAGTAGTGCCCCTGTAAAATTGCCCCAGTAGTAAGCCCCTGTAAAATTGCCCCTTGTGAAAGTGCCCCCAGTAGTAAGCTCCCAGTAGTAACCCCCCTGTGAATGTGCCCCCTGTAGTAACCCCCCTGTGAATGTGCCCCCAGTAGTAAGCCCCCTGTGAATGTGCCCCCAATAGTAAGCCGCGCGAACACCCCCCCCCCCCCCCCAAAAAAAAAATAAAAAAATAGTTACCTTAGGCTGCCGTCCGCTGCTCCTCGTAACTATGGGAGAGACATCGTGACGTCTCTCCCATAGTGCCCGTGGGAAGAGCCGGAGCTCAGGAGAGAGCTCCGGCTGTTGCTGCTGGGAGTCGGACGCCCTCTGGTAAAATCTCAGCGGGCGCCCAGCAAATACGGTTAGAGGGGCTTTAGGCCCGCGTTCACATGGATAGGATAGGTTAAGTAGCAGTCTGTGCACAGGGCACACAGTGACGTTGGTGTGAGTGATGGGTGAAGGCGCTGCAGCCACCAGTCTGTATAGCGCTGCTGGTCACATGGGCCACTCCCATTACAGGGCCCCTATGGAAAGCAATACAACTAGAACAACTGAAAAGAAAAAAATGTTGGCAGAAGTAATTTCATCGTGGGCGAAGCCGCAGGCAACAGCTAGTATGTATTATATGCTAAATATTGTTTGTGACCCCCTTTGCAATGTAACAACGGACATATTGTGACAAGATCTGGAGCAGACCTGACACTGCACTTCACACCAATGGTGTCTGATGTCTGTCCTGTGATGCCATATTCATGTGTGGGCACCAGTTTTTGGTTTTTTTATTTTTCTTTCATTTGATTGTACAGATATATTAACATATGAAAACATTGGTTATCATTTTAATAAAGGATACTTTTTTCATTTATTTTTTAATTTATATTCGATCAATTATTTACCTTTTTCACTCCCATAATACTACTCATTCGGTCATTATTCCTGCTTGTAAGGAAACATGGCTGTTCATTTCACATGTCACATTAGTACTTTTTCGTTTAATGATGTAATTGGTGGTTTCATCTTTTTAATTGTTTTATTCAGTGGTGTTACTTCTGTCACCGCAGGGAGTGTAGCCATGGGTGGTCCGGAATGTCACGTCGCCCTCATGAGGTCCCCCCTCTGCTTTCAGAACCGCAGACCTGGGTCATCCCCTGAGCATGTACCATATGCACCGTGATGCCCCAATCAGGAGTTCTTTGTGCATGGGCTGGACCCCCGTATGCGGAGCAGAGGCCACTGCCCTGCTCTCCTGATAGCAAAAAACAAGGGTCTGTAACTCCAGGGCTATGCCCACCACCACATCTAAGGTCCAGCAGATACAGTATTCCATCTCTTTCTCTCACAGACATTGGGGCTAGGATGGTGCACAGGACAATATACAGTATACAAAGGATAGGCTGGTGTGACTTATTATCTGCGCCTGAGCACATGTGTAAAAATCAGGCTGTTATGCGGCACAGTGGTGCTCACCCTACTAAGCCAAAAATGCCTCCAATGATCACCTGGTTTAATCGTCCAAAAACAGGTTTTGTGGTGCAGGGAGTTTTGGAAAAGATCCTTAATCTGCTGATGAAGCCACAAATTATTTTGAAGGAATGAAAGTAAACCGTACTAGCGCCTCCCGCCTTGGGCTTTGTGAAGTTGCACTTGAGTCTCAGTGAATCTACGTGAGCAATTGTTACTTTAATATAAACCAGAAATAATGAAACCTCCACTGCTCCACTCTTTCTGCACCTTCTATTTAATCGGTCCCACAAATGAAGATGACGCCCATACATTCTTCTTCTCTGCTCATGTTTACGCGACCATATCACCTTTAGAAATGAGTTGAACAGTCTCTTGTGCTCGTCCCAAGCTCATCTGACCTCTGCTGTCCAGGTTCCAATCCTGAAATACTAGAACAAAGAAAGAATGACAACTGACACAAAAGATGTAATAGGAAAATAATTTTTCCTTTGTAATAATAGTGTGTATCAGTGCAGAGACGCCCCATCCGATCCTGTCCATGGTTGGAGTTTGCACCACTTCTTCACATCAAAGAGACCGGGGAATGTTGTCTGTCTCAGTCACCAGAGAGGGGCTACTAATTACTGAGATTACAAACACCATTATTCTTTACAGACAATGGGAGGGGGGATTCATTTAGCCGCGAGAATGCGGTAATTCTAAGTTTTCACATCCTTGTTCATATTCCGCTTATCGCATCTATACGCGCACCCGTTTTCCACGTAATTCAAATCCAAGTGTCGCAATGCGGCATTCGCACGAAAGTTCTTTCTGGTTTTACCCGTGAAAAGTATAGGTGAAATGTTTCCTCAAAAGAGGCAAAGTGATATAGGATAAGAATATATAGCGGGTTTTGGTGGCCCTAATAAAAATGTTCGGGGTTCTAAATTGGTGTCAAATCGCTGTTTTATTTCTAAATCAGTCAAATAATGTTAGAAAGTACGGTAAGTGTTCTTTGTCCAGATAAATGTGCATTTTAAATTAGGGGTGCATAAAAATGAATAAGTATATTTTTGTGTCATTTAACGACGTTTTTTAAAGAAAAAAAACCCCTTCATACTACGCCTCTAACACCTACCTACAATCTTAAAAACGCCTGTCCTAGTAATATAGCACCCCATATACCTGTCCCAACCCATTTTCCAGGACTTTGCACTTTTTCACCCCCAAAATGACATGTTGGCCAAATTAAGCTAATTAAAAAAATGTTTTTTTTTTGCCTAATTAGTCATAGATGAGTTGTACCCCAGTGGTTCTGAACGAAGTCCTGAAATCTTTACCTTGAAATAGGAATTTTCCCCAACTTTTCACCTGCTATGGAGAATTTGCACCCGCAAAAGCCGTGTCTAATAGGATAGCACAATAAGGGCACATTTGCACGATAAGCCGCTTTTTGCAGTAAATTGAATTCACCCCATATCCTGAAGTTCGGAATAGTGCCTCTATTCAAAAGGCAACGATCAATCCATTTCCGCCATCCATTGCAGTTCTTAATTATTACTGCTTTCATCTAAGTAGCAGTTCAAGAATCCACACTAGAGCAGTTGTAGATTATATGTATTGCTTGGTTGTCTAAAATTGAAACGGCGCTAACTGAATATTTATGAAGAGCTATTAAAATAGAAGAGATAAGATCGCTAAAATGAATCATAGTTTCTGAACCCCGTCTTTCTCATACCGCTATAGGGGGCAGACCCAGACGGTTTAAGCAAAGATCCAAATTTACTGATGAGCCTTCAAAATATGCTTGTTTACGCCTCTTAGAATGACACAGATTTTAGTGACACAATGGGGTAGATTAACTAAAGCTTCTAAATCAAGTGGTGTTTTTGTGAGATTTAGGGGGAAAGTAAAGATGTATCCTTTACCCTTCTGCCATATGAATCAAATTTGATATCAAAGGGACTTTTTGTCCCATCTTTGAAATTTTCTAAATTTAAGTGGAAGTTTAGCAGAGAGAGAGAGAGAGAGCTTTTCGTATGGACTTTTTGGGGAAATCTGATGCTGTGGTGAGTTCACCCAATAAGTCTACATGGGATTTTCAAAATTAGAAATTTCTACTTCAGGGTCCATAGGGGGTCCACAGGGTTGACCTTGGGGTATAGGTTGGGAACCAAATCCGGGCACCACGCAGTTAAAGCTTTTAGCTCCCAGGATGCACTTGGGTCCACTCTCCCTATAACCCCGCCCCCCAGCCAGAGGCACCTCAGTTTAAGTTGGTGCCCGGCCGGAGTCGGGTCACCGTTACTGCAGGGGGGCTGCTTAGCAGCCTCTAAGCTTAAAAGAGTTTTGTTTTATTATTTTTTTACTACTCTTCAGAGCGGCAGCATCAGACTGTCCAATGGACGTCTGAGCTGCCGCTCCTACACCCCGCCGGCGCTGCGACGCCAGTACAGATCTGGGGATCGCAGCGGGACCCCAGAGTCTGTACTAGCCGGGCTCTGGAGGAATCCCTGGGCTGCTGCCGGATCGACGGGGACAGGTAAGTCGCGTGGTCACCGCTTGCGGTGACCCGCGTGTACATGCAGCCTTATGCCTCCGGTCTCTGGGGACAGACCGGAGGCGCTAGCGGTGGCGGCGGGCTCCCCCTCCATGGAGGCATACCCCGCGTGTCCACAGCCCACCAGGGATTATAGCGGCAGCGGGAGCCGGCATCCCGGGGGGTTAATTGCTAGCCAGGGGAGGAAGCCTTCCCTGTCTAGCGGCTCCTCCCCTCAGCTCAGCGCGCCTTTCAATAATACAGTCTGGCGTCGCTGAGCTGCTTCCTCCGCGGGCCACGCTTCTTCTGAGGTCTCCAGCGGCCATTTTCTCTCTGTGGTGCTGCAGAACTCTTAGGATGTCAGTGAGCCCAGTCCCCCTGCGTACCTGGCCATTTTGGGTGAGTGTACACAGCGCTATAGCCTTCCCAGACACTGAATCTGGGCAGTTGAATGTAGCGACATTGTGCAGTATATTATATGTCATGCTTATGTATGTATATATATTTTTCTGCATTGTATGTGACTTATGCTAGTGCTGACTGTCTGCTTTTTCTCTCACCTGTCAGTGTATATCTATCCCTTTTCTTTATCTGCCCTAATACAGGTGTACCTGGGGTGGTTCTGAGACCTCACATATATATATTTGTTAATATCTGTGAGGTTTGTCACATACTGTTGCGTGCTGCACGTTGCCATATTTTAGATGGAACTGTGAGTTGCGTACGCTGATAATGGGTTCCTGCAGCTAATCTTAGCGTCAGTCAGGACCGGTATGGCGCTGCTTAATATTTCCGTCAAGATAGTCAGATATATCTGACCAGGAGATTGCACACGATACTGCACCCATTATTGCTATCCTGCAAGTCATAGCCTGCAGGAATTAGTGCGGAGGATTTTAACTCAGAAAGGTTTACGTATGCGGCACCATCTGGTGCCGGGCCCCTTGCACGACCCCCTTAAAGGGCGTTGTTTCTCAGGATCCTCTCCTTTGAGGATCGCCGGGCGGGCCCCATTGTCGTCACTCGCTTGGAGTTACTTCACCATACTGCCCTTTTGAACTCGGGGTATCTCGCAATTTCTTGCAATTTACCCCTGTGTCACAGACTATCGCTCCCTGCCGGGGTTTTTCACAGTACATGAATTACCTCCGATACCACATCGGTCTGTCATTCCCCTTGCAGGGATTACCACAACGGCCACCCTGGTGGATGTCGTTTTATACGAAATACTAATTGGCGTGATATACGCCCTGTGGTTACTGACCAGTGGCTCTGCCGTGAACTGGATGGTATATTCGGCTCTTTCCCTCTCACATGGGGGGGAGCCGATCTCAAGTATTATTATCCCTGCTTTGGGGCTGGTAGCCAGGCTCATTCTGGATATAGAGAATGTCGATCCTGCACCTGTATCATACATCTCCCGTTTTCTGCCCAGCGGGTGGATCTCATAGCGGGAGTCTGGCTGTCCCCAGATACGAGGAGTCACAAAGGCCTCCTGTTTCTACTTCAGGGTCCATAGGGGGTCCACAGGGTTGACCTTGGGGTATAGGTTGGGAACCAAATCCGGGCACCACGCAGTTAAAGCTTTTAGCTCCCAGGATGCACTTGGGTCCACTCTCCCTATAACCCCGCCCCCCAGCCAGAGGCACCTCAGTTTAAGTTGGTGCCCGGCCGGAGTCGGGTCACCGTTACTGCAGGGGGGCTGCTTAGCAGCCTCTAAGCTTAAAAGAGTTTTGTTTTATTATTTTTTTACTACTCTTCAGAGCGGCAGCATCAGACTGTCCAATGGACGTCTGAGCTGCCGCTCCTACACCCCGCCGGCGCTGCGACGCCAGTACAGATCTGGGGATCGCAGCGGGACCCCAGAGTCTGTACTAGCTGGGCTCTGGAGGAATCCCTGGGCTGCTGCCGGATCGACGGGGACAGGTAAGTCGCGTGGTCACCGCTTGCGGTGACCCGCGTGTACATGCAGCCTTATGCCTCCAGTCTCTGGGGACAGACCGGAGGCGCTAGCGGTGGCGGCGGGCTCCCCCTCCATGGAGGCATACCCCGCGTGTCCACAGCCCACCAGGGATTATAGCGGCAGCGGGAGCCGGCATCCCGGGGGGTTAATTGCTAGCCAGGGGAGGAAGCCTTCCCTGTCTAGCGGCTCCTCCCCTCAGCTCAGCGCGCCTTTCAATAATACAGTCTGGCGTCGCTGAGCTGCTTCCTCCGCGGGCCACGCTTCTTCTGAGGTCTCCAGCGGCCATTTTCTCTCTGTGGTGCTGCAGAACTCTTAGGATGTCAGTGAGCCCAGTCCCCCTGCGTACCTGGCCATTTTGGGTGAGTGTACACAGCGCTATAGCCTTCCCAGACACTGAATCTGGGCAGTTGAATGTAGCGACATTGTGCAGTATATTATATGTCATGCTTATGTATGTATATATATTTTTCTGCATTGTATGTGACTTATGCTAGTGCTGACTGTCTGCTTTTTCTCTCACCTGTCAGTGTATATCTATCCCTTTTCTTTATCTGCCCTAATACAGGTGTACCTGGGGTGGTTCTGAGACCTCACATATATATATTTGTTAATATCTGTGAGGTTTGTCACATACTGTTGCGTGCTGCACGTTGCCATATTTTAGATGGAACTGTGAGTTGCGTACGCTGATAATGGGTTCCTGCAGCTAATCTTAGCGTCAGTCAGGACCGGTATGGCGCTGCTTAATATTTCCGTCAAGATAGTCAGATATATCTGACCAGGAGATTGCACACGATACTGCACCCATTATTGCTATCCTGCAAGTCATAGCCTGCAGGAATTAGTGCGGAGGATTTTAACTCAGAAAGGTTTACGTATGCGGCACCATCTGGTGCCGGGCCCCTTGCACGACCCCCTTAAAGGGCGTTGTTTCTCAGGATCCTCTCCTTTGAGGATCGCCGGGCGGGCCCCATTGTCGTCACTCGCTTGGAGTTACTTCACCATACTGCCCTTTTGAACTCGGGGTATCTCGCAATTTCTTGCAATTTACCCCTGTGTCACAGACTATCGCTCCCTGCCGGGGTTTTTCACAGTACATGAATTACCTCCGATACCACATCGGTCTGTCATTCCCCTTGCAGGGATTACCACAACGGCCACCCTGGTGGATGTCGTTTTATACGAAATACTAATTGGCGTGATATACGCCCTGTGGTTACTGACCAGTGGCTCTGCCGTGAACTGGATGGTATATTCGGCTCTTTCCCTCTCACATGGGGGGGAGCCGATCTCAAGTATTATTATCCCTGCTTTGGGGCTGGTAGCCAGGCTCATTCTGGATATAGAGAATGTCGATCCTGCACCTGTATCATACATCTCCCGTTTTCTGCCCAGCGGGTGGATCTCATAGCGGGAGTCTGGCTGTCCCCAGATACGAGGAGTCACAAAGGCCTCCTGTTTCCCATTCCCTGAGGGTCCTCACAAGTAATGGAAATCCCCTTCTGGGATGGATTTGTATGTTAATCATCGGGTTACAGGCATTAATACGCCTCCCATCCCGGCCTGGACGGATTTTACGGATCCGTAGGTGGTAACTTTGCCTGAAATCAATGTACTCGTTTTCAGGGCCTGTTGCCCGTCCTACCATGGCCATCGCATGGTGATGCTTTTGTGACGTTTTTCCCCTCCAACACGTCTGAGGTTCAAATATCTTTTTGCCGCTCACAAAATATGCAGTGGTCATATGTGGGATTACCTCATGGGATGCCGGTCTTCTAACTTTCAGGGTTTCGGCGGCATCTGTATCCGCCGCAGTACCCTATGGCTGCGTTATGGGAAAGCAGAGGTGCACACTCCTTCCAGGGGGAAGTTCTTGTTTGGTCCCGACCTTGACAAGATCGTTGCATCATTGGCAGTATCACTAATGGGGAGATACCGTCTTTAGCTACTCCCACTACATTCGGACTAACTCTGTTAAGTCTTTTTGTCCTCAGGGTCAGCCTAAAGGCCTGTTTTTTCCTAGGCTGTCGGCCTCCACGGGGGCCACCATATCCAGTACCGAGCAGTCCTGGACTTCCGGACGACCCTGTTTCTACACCTGAGGATATACCCTCAGCCTGACGGGACAGGTCTACATCTGGGGAATTTCCAGAGTGAGGTACTGATTCTCAACGGCCTCTCATTGCTCATGCAGCCTCCTCACAGGCATTGGTACACGGGCCCTTCTTCAGAACTGATCAGGGCCTTACAATCCCAGAAAGCTATACAGTCTTTGTGGTAAGCAGAGCTATTTCGGCCAACCTCACTATCTCAGTGAGGGACTGGTTGTTCTACTTTCTTTTTGGGGCGGTGACCGACTGGTCCTCCTTTGCCTATACTCTGTCTCAAATCCCTGAATCAGATTCCAACGGTGCCTTGACTCAGGTGGAATCGTCCATGCTCCATCATCCGATGTTTGGAACCTGGGGATTTTATGGTATATCCGAGTATTCAGGATACGTACCTACGGGTACATACAGAGCCCTCTCATCAGCATGGGTTCAGGTTTGCTGTGCCACAGCAACACTTGTAAGTTTCGGGCTCTGCCTTTTGGGGCTGTCCTCAACTCCAGCGGGGTTTACCAGCTTTATGGATTTTCTGACAGTTCACCTGTTCAGTGTATCCGAATGCTCCTTTCTCTGGACGGTCTCCTACTTTTAGCAGGATCACCAAGGTACTTTACCGCCAGGTCAGGATAACCGGGGCTTCTTCTCGTCACAGAAAAGTCCTCCCTGCATCCCTCACAGGGTTTTCTTCATCTGGGAGCACTGCTGGATTCTCAGAATCTGAGAATTTTTCTGGCGTAAGACAAGATCTCCACTCTTCAACTTCGAGGGTGCGGATATCTACGCAGTCGACATATGTCATTACTCTTTGTGATGCGCGGTCTACCAGAGTGTCTACCTTTTGGTAGGGTGGAATGTGCTCAGTTCCATTCCAGGCCTTGCCATAATTGACTCCCCTCCAGATGGATCGAGTTTTTTCCATCGGATCACTGTTCGAACGATGATACTTTCTACGGAGGCGAGTTGGTCTCTGTCCGGGTGGCTATGGCCATCTCGTCCAGGGTGTTCTTTGCTAAAGACAGTGTCTGGTCCGCATTCATTTCGGGGCAGTTGGACGTCTGTCGCTTCTGCCCTGCCACTTACCTTGTTGATACTTTAAGCTGTCTTGGACTTTCACTCTGGCCTAACCCATTTGTCACGGTTAACCTGAATAGGTTCAGTCCGACAGTGTCACAACAGTGGCTTCCATCTAGGCAACACTGGTAGTTGGGTGGCAATGTTAGGAATGTCACCCATTCTGACATAGTCCAAGGGTCTTCTCCTGGCCAACTCTGCGGTGTTTATTCCCGGAGCTCTCCATTGGGAAGCGGGCTTCCTCAGCCGTCACGGCGTGCATCCCGGGGACTAGTCTCTTCTCCAAGAGAGGTTTCAACTCCTGGTGAGCAGAGGGGGCCTCCCTGAGGGGATTGATCCCCATGGCCTTCTGACTCGATCACACATTACCGGTGTTACAGTCCAGCTCTAGGAGTACTGAAGCTACCTTCAGTGACTCTTTGTCAGTGAAGTGGTCCTTCCACTTTGTGTACCTGTGTCCTCCGGTCTCCCTTCTTCCTCGAGGTCTTCGGAAGTTTAATTCGAGACGGAGGGGCTTTCCTTCTGGGGGCTCCAGGTCGTCCCAGACATCACTGGTACTAAGATTTTCGGAGTCTCCTCCTCGATGCTCCGTTCCTACTGCTTCACTATCTGGACCTGTTGTCTCAGGGTCCTTGTTTTTCCCTGGATCTGGATCGCTTGTCTTTAACTGCGCCCCTACTGTGGTCCTCGGGCTTCCCTGGCTCTGTCTTCATTGAGATGTTTAGAGCAGATAGGCCAGACTTTGCTGGGATCTGCCACGGACTGTGGCATACATAATTCTTATGGTATCGTACCTGTCGATACGATCCTCCGGTGTCCAGGATTTCCAGATATTCTGGCATTCCTTCCAGCTGGCTTGGGTTTCACCCTTGGCCTGGCCTTCCTGACAGTGCGGATCTCTACACTGTCGGTATGGTTAAGATATGGAATTGCTCCGCTCTGGTATCCAGTTCATCCTTTGGAGTGTTTTCTGGATTATGTCTCCACTTATCCTCCCTAGGGACTCCTGGGGAGTTAGTAGTGGTTCTTTGTTCCCTCCGGGGACAGTCCATGGAACCGCTGGTTGTGATAGCCATTACATGGTCTATTGTTTAAGCTCTCTCTCTCTCTCTCTCTCTCTCTCTCTCTCTCTCTCAGGGTGTTTAAATCAACCAGGAGAGTGTCTGAATGGGGAGCGTTCTCATGTGGCTCCCTCTTCTGGAGGGCATCATGTCAGGGTGTGAGTTGCTCTCGCCCTGTGTTTCTTCTTAAAGTGGTTTTTAGGTTCCATACTATTCTGGAACTTATGGTATGGCCATTCAGTTCCCAGTCCTCTCGGCTGTTGTGGCCTCATGGACTGTGGTCCGGCCTCTTTGGCTTTATGTGATCCGTTCAAGTTCCTTATGGTAAGCGGACTCCTTATTGGTGGTCTGCGGTTTCTGGTTTTAACAGGAAACGATGGCCGGCCTATAATGAAATGTTGACTGGATGGCCTCGTATGTCTTCCTCAGGGGCCTACCCATGGGTGGGCATTTCTGTCGTTGAGGCTTGTTTTTTTCTCGGGCCGTGTAACCCTCGTGGGCGGCTCGTCGTGGCGCCTCGGCTGTTTTGCCTTACTAGGTGTCCACGTGGTCTTCTGTCCATACCTTTTTAAGGTTCTAGGCATTGGTTTCCTTTGCCTCTCAGGATGCTTCCTTTTTGGCGACGGATTCTCCTCTCAGCACAGGAGCGTCCCCACCCTTGGTTGAACTGCTTTGGGACATCCCCAAGGTCAACCCTGTGGACCCCCTATGGACCCTGAAGTAGAAAACAAGAGATATGGTAAGAACTTACCTTTGTTATCTCTGTTTCTACGAAGTCCATAGGGTCCACAGGGCGCCCGCCCTGACGCACCTGGCTTCATATGGGCTGTGTTACTGGTCACCGGCTTCCCGTCTCCTTTTCTGTGAGTATGGTTCTAGAGTGTTCCAGTTTTCTCTCTCTTTTTCTCTCCTCCTCCGGCCTTTGGCTACTTACAATCTGAGGTGCCTCTGGCTGGGGGGCGGGGTTATAGGGAGAGTGGACCCAAGTGCATCCTGGGAGCTAAAAGCTTTAACTGCGTGGTGCCCGGATTTGGTTCCCAACCTATACCCCAAGGTCAACCCTGTGGACCCTATGGACTTCGTAGAAACAGAGATAACAAAGGTAAGTTCTTACCATATCTCTTGTTTTCCCATTCCCTGAGGGTCCTCACAAGTAATGGAAATCCCCTTCTGGGATGGATTTGTATGTTAATCATCGGGTTACAGGCATTAATACGCCTCCCATCCCGGCCTGGACGGATTTTACGGATCCGTAGGTGGTAACTTTGCCTGAAATCAATGTACTCGTTTTCAGGGCCTGTTGCCCGTCCTACCATGGCCATCGCATGGTGATGCTTTTGTGACGTTTTTCCCCTCCAACACGTCTGAGGTTCAAATATCTTTTTGCCGCTCACAAAATATGCAGTGGTCATATGTGGGATTACCTCATGGGATGCCGGTCTTCTAACTTTCAGGGTTTCGGCGGCATCTGTATCCGCCGCAGTACCCTATGGCTGCGTTATGGGAAAGCAGAGGTGCACACTCCTTCCAGGGGGAAGTTCTTGTTTGGTCCCGACCTTGACAAGATCGTTGCATCATTGGCAGTATCACTAATGGGGAGATACCGTCTTTAGCTACTCCCACTACATTCGGACTAACTCTGTTAAGTCTTTTTGTCCTCAGGGTCAGCCTAAAGGCCTGTTTTTTCCTAGGCTGTCGGCCTCCACGGGGGCCACCATATCCAGTACCGAGCAGTCCTGGACTTCCGGACGACCCTGTTTCTACACCTGAGGATATACCCTCAGCCTGACGGGACAGGTCTACATCTGGGGAATTTCCAGAGTGAGGTACTGATTCTCAACGGCCTCTCATTGCTCATGCAGCCTCCTCACAGGCATTGGTACACGGGCCCTTCTTCAGAACTGATCAGGGCCTTACAATCCCAGAAAGCTATACAGTCTTTGTGGTAAGCAGAGCTATTTCGGCCAACCTCACTATCTCAGTGAGAGACTGGTTGTTCTACTTTCTTTTTGGGGCGGTGACCGACTGGTCCTCCTTTGCCTATACTCTGTCTCAAATCCCTGAATCAGATTCCAACGGTGCCTTGACTCAGGTGGAATCGTCCATGCTCCATCATCCGATGTTTGGAACCTGGGGATTTTATGGTATATCCGAGTATTCAGGATACGTACCTACGGGTACATACAGAGCCCTCTCATCAGCATGGGTTCAGGTTTGCTGTGCCACAGCAACACTTGTAAGTTTCGGGCTCTGCCTTTTGGGGCTGTCCTCAACTCCACCGGGGGTTTACCAGCTTTATGGATTTTCTGACAGTTCACCTGTTCAGTGTATCCGAATGCTCCTTTCTCTGGACGGTCTCCTACTTTTAGCAGGATCACCAAGGTACTTTACCGCCAGGTCAGGATAACCGGGGCTTCTTCTCGTCACAGAAAAGTCCTCCCTGCATCCCTCACAGGGTTTTCTTCATCTGGGAGCACTGCTGGATTCTCAGAATCTGAGAATTTTTCTGGCGTAAGACAAGATCTCCACTCTTCAACTTCGAGGGTGCGGATATCTACGCAGTCGACATATGTCATTACTCTTTGTGATGCGCGGTCTACCAGAGTGTCTACCTTTTGGTAGGGTGGAATGTGCTCAGTTCCATTCCAGGCCTTGCCATAATTGACTCCCCTCCAGATGGATCGAGTTTTTTCCATCGGATCACTGTTCGAACGATGATACTTTCTACGGAGGCGAGTTGGTCTCTGTCCGGGTGGCTATGGCCATCTCGTCCAGGGTGTTCTTTGCTAAAGACAGTGTCTGGTCCGCATTCATTTCGGGGCAGTTGGACGTCTGTCGCTTCTGCCCTGCCACTTACCTTGTTGATACTTTAAGCTGTCTTGGACTTTCACTCTGGCCTAACCCATTTGTCACGGTTAACCTGAATAGGTTCAGTCCGACAGTGTCACAACAGTGGCTTCCATCTAGGCAACACTGGTAGTTGGGTGGCAATGTTAGGAATGTCACCCATTCTGACATAGTCCAAGGGTCTTCTCCTGGCCAACTCTGCGGTGTTTATTCCCGGAGCTCTCCATTGGGAAGCGGGCTTCCTCAGCCGTCACGGCGTGCATCCCGGGGACTAGTCTCTTCTCCAAGAGAGGTTTCAACTCCTGGTGAGCAGAGGGGGCCTCCCTGAGGGGATTGATCCCCATGGCCTTCTGACTCGATCACACATTACCGGTGTTACAGTCCAGCTCTAGGAGTACTGAAGCTACCTTCAGTGACTCTTTGTCAGTGAAGTGGTCCTTCCACTTTGTGTACCTGTGTCCTCCGGTCTCCCTTCTTCCTCGAGGTCTTCGGAAGTTTAATTCGAGACGGAGGGGCTTTCCTTCTGGGGGCTCCAGGTCGTCCCAGACATCACTGGTACTAAGATTTTCGGAGTCTCCTCCTCGATGCTCCGTTCCTACTGCTTCACTATCTGGACCTGTTGTCTCAGGGTCCTTGTTTTTCCCTGGATCTGGATCGCTTGTCTTTAACTGCGCCCCTACTGTGGTCCTCGGGCTTCCCTGGCTCTGTCTTCATTGAGATGTTTAGAGCAGATAGGCCAGACTTTGCTGGGATCTGCCACGGACTGTGGCATACATAATTCTTATGGTATCGTACCTGTCGATACGATCCTCCGGTGTCCAGGATTTCCAGATATTCTGGCATTCCTTCCAGCTGGCTTGGGTTTCACCCTTGGCCTGGCCTTCCTGACAGTGCGGATCTCTACACTGTCGGTATGGTTAAGATATGGAATTGCTCCGCTCTGGTATCCAGTTCATCCTTTGGAGTGTTTTCTGGATTATGTCTCCACTTATCCTCCCTAGGGACTCCTGGGGAGTTAGTAGTGGTTCTTTGTTCCCTCCGGGGACAGTCCATGGAACCGCTGGTTGTGATAGCCATTACATGGTCTATTGTTTAAGCTCTCTCTCTCTCTCTCTCTCTCTCTCTCTCTCTCTCTCAGGGTGTTTAAATCAACCAGGAGAGTGTCTGAATGGGGAGCGTTCTCATGTGGCTCCCTCTTCTGGAGGGCATCATGTCAGGGTGTGAGTTGCTCTCGCCCTGTGTTTCTTCTTAAAGTGGTTTTTAGGTTCCATACTATTCTGGAACTTATGGTATGGCCATTCAGTTCCCAGTCCTCTCGGCTGTTGTGGCCTCATGGACTGTGGTCCGGCCTCTTTGGCTTTATGTGATCCGTTCAAGTTCCTTATGGTAAGCGGACTCCTTATTGGTGGTCTGCGGTTTCTGGTTTTAACAGGAAACGATGGCCGGCCTATAATGAAATGTTGACTGGATGGCCTCGTATGTCTTCCTCAGGGGCCTACCCATGGGTGGGCATTTCTGTCGTTGAGGCTTGTTTTTTTCTCGGGCCGTGTAACCCTCGTGGGCGGCTCGTCGTGGCGCCTCGGCTGTTTTGCCTTACTAGGTGTCCACGTGGTCTTCTGTCCATACCTTTTTAAGGTTCTAGGCATTGGTTTCCTTTGCCTCTCAGGATGCTTCCTTTTTGGCGACGGATTCTCCTCTCAGCACAGGAGCGTCCCCACCCTTGGTTGAACTGCTTTGGGACATCCCCAAGGTCAACCCTGTGGACCCCCTATGGACCCTGAAGTAGAAAACAAGAGATATGGTAAGAACTTACCTTTGTTATCTCTGTTTCTACGAAGTCCATAGGGTCCACAGGGCGCCCGCCCTGACGCACCTGGCTTCATATGGGCTGTGTTACTGGTCACCGGCTTCCCGTCTCCTTTTCTGTGAGTATGGTTCTAGAGTGTTCCAGTTTTCTCTCTCTTTTTCTCTCCTCCTCCGGCCTTTGGCTACTTACAATCTGAGGTGCCTCTGGCTGGGGGGCGGGGTTATAGGGAGAGTGGACCCAAGTGCATCCTGGGAGCTAAAAGCTTTAACTGCGTGGTGCCCGGATTTGGTTCCCAACCTATACCCCAAGGTCAACCCTGTGGACCCTATGGACTTCGTAGAAACAGAGATAACAAAGGTAAGTTCTTACCATATCTCTTGTTATTTTTGAACTACAATAAAGTAATCCGTCGATTTTAAAACTTTTTTACATTAACCCGATATTCCACCCAAGATCTTTCCTAATTTGTTTTCTTCTGAAAAGTATTTGGCCTTAATGAAATGACCAGAATTAGAGGGAACAGTCATTAGACCAGATGACAAGGGAGGTGCTACAGTGTTAGAGTCAAGCTGATTATATAACCGTGATTACTCTGCAATTACCAGTCGCTTCGACCTACGAAAGACTGGCCAATGATCCTAATCAAGACTAAAAGCCAATTTTTTTACTCTGACTCGCTATAAAAATGCCTGTGTTCCCCATCATCCGTGGATTGGTTTTGGTGCAGATTCTGTTGAACTCACGTGATTTGTGTAACTTGCCAAAATTCATCAGCGATGATGTTATGCAAATTGCTCTATTAAATAAATATGGGTGGTCAATTCTTCGCAAGAGTATGTTATTTATAGGCCCGGCTGTTGATGTCGGCAGGATTCCGCGGAAGTCTTTACTTGCACCAAAAACTCAAGTTGAAGATGAGATGCAAAGTGTTCCATAAAATCTTTTGCAAAGAAAACTAATCAAAGTGCTCCGTCATCAGATAAAATTGACCCTTGATAAAGATGGATCCATCGCTTAGAATATTAAACTCTCAACGTCCAGTCATTTGTTATAAGAAAAAAAAAAGTAGCGGCCTAAGATAATTTAGTACATGCATTACATGACACTACGGATAACGGTGCCTATGTGAGAGTGGTGCGGGGCTGCTGGAGGCTGCCGAATGTTTTATTTGCTGGGTATCGTTCTGAGAACGGAGAAGCGGGTGGGTAGGCATTTTGGCTGGCAGTTCGTGGTTGTTCGATGCCCAGATGATGCAATCTTCCTCCCCTACCCTTGTAGGTTGCTGCAGTTCACAGCCCCTGCCTTGTCCTCCCTTTTCACGTCGCGTGGGTGCTGCAAGACTTGTTGCCCACAGTTGGTAGAAGTCCTGTAGAAGCTGCCATCTCCTTTTATCATGTTCCATTGACAACAGCGAACAGTGTAAACAGCAGATAAGAGATATTGAGGTATGGGATAATGTGTATAGTTTAGGGAAGGCAATTAGTATAAGGGGTAAGTTTGGGTTGTATTATGAGGGTGATGGAGGTAATCATTTCAATTCATTAACATGAAGGGGTTGATGCTTTAGATGGGATTCATTAAGATGATTGGGAAGTAATGAATAGGAAAAGGGAGTTAATGATTTAAGTGGCTAATTATTTTAAATGGAGTTGTTACGATGATTGAAAAATTTAATAAGGGTTAATTCGTGATAAGTAGATGATTTATGTGGCGGTCACAAACATGCTTTCTATTCTTTGGTATCATAACTGCTCTTTGGGCACGATTCAAATAAACGCGAAGTTAATAGCGCCGGGAATGAGCTCCCGGAGCTATTCAATGCTGCGCGCAGTTAAGTCGGGGAAGGCTCCTTCTCGCGCCTTAAACAGGGTGTTTAGGCGTGAGAACGAGCATTCTCCGACTAAACTTATCGGCGCGATAAGCATTGTGCCTGGACTTTTGTTGGATTTCTGCTTGCATCCCCGGAGGGATGCGAGATGAAATCCTCAGTCTGGCTTAGCAGCGCAAATGAATCGAATAGCTCCGGGAACTGAATCCCAGAGCTATTCACTTCGCGTTGAATAGAATCATGCCCTTTGTATTGTATGGTGGTGACAAAACTACTCTACGTAGTGTATGGCTGTCTTAAAAATGCTCTGTATTTTTTGAGGGTCGCAATAATGTGCTTTGTATTGTATGGCTGTAAAAAACAATTCTCTCTGTATTGTATGATGATCACTGAGATGCTCTTTTGCTGTAAGGTGGTCATATTCTTCGGGCTGTGTTGCTTTATACTATTTCTGCAGTGTGTGTATGCATGGGGGTTTTAATGTAATGTTAGATCATTTGGATTAGTGTTCATTCTAGCACCCTGCACATAATCAGTGAAGAGGGCATATTTAAAACTTTGAAGGGCAAAATCTTACACGTGACGTATCGCCTACGGTAGCTATAGTGATACATTGCGTCTAAAATGTTGCCCTTCAAAATAAAATTTGCCTCCCTCACCGATTATGTGCAGGGTGCTAGAAGGAACACTATGGATGCAAATGATGGGGGCAATTCAGTTAGCGTCGGGTAAGTGTGACTATATGTCGCACTTGCTGTACCTCCAGACTTGCATATTTTTGTTTGCAGTACAAAGATTCATAACTCCGGGGCAAGATTGGGCCACAAAGGGGTGAGTTGAGGTCCTTTGGCAGCGTTACAATGGCAACTTATCCCCCCCCCCCCCTCCTCCCTGCAGCTAATGTAATTGACCGCCGTATATTTAAATGTTATTTGAATTTTGAAACACCCGAGCCTGCGGGGGGGCCTAACTTTCCATCTTCACTTCCCCCTCATTTTAAAGGCTGTGTAAATTTATATTTTGTGTAAATCCTGCTAGTGGTGAGCAATTTTTTTTTTTTAATTATTATTTTTTTTGCCGAAACTGTGTCTAAATCGTAATGCCATGTGACTAGGATGCACCAGCAGACTGTTTAATTTTATTTGTAACACTTGTATATATCTGTGTGCACCTCAGTCTGTATATGAAGCACAACGGAACTTGGACTGAAAAAGCTGCGGCCGCTACATTGTAGCACTTCGTATACAGATTCAGAGGCTCAGTTGAACATAGATATACAAGCGTCATATATTAAATTAATCAGCACAGTCTGCTGGTGCATCCTAGTCACATTGCATTGCAACTTAAGCTGGGCATACGCTATACAATTATCGGGGCGATCCGTCCGATATCCGCGTATCGCCCCGATAATTGTGGTGCGGGTGACTGAGGGTAAAATATTGATCGGTCAGGCATACTGGATTGTCCGATGCAATATTTTGTTAATTAAATATCGGCCGTATCGGACAGTGGGCCTGATTCAGAGCCGCTCGCTCTGAATCAGGGCGGGCGCTTGTTTTTTAAGTTGCGGCTTCCGGGCCGCTCAAATAGCTGTGGGTGACCACCCAAAGCTTATGCGAGCGGCCAGGTGATGGTCGCGATGGTCGAGACCATCGCGACCATCAGGCTTGTGACGAGACCCTTACGGTAGGGTCTCGTAGCCACAAGCCCCAGTGGACTTCCTGCTCTAATAGAGTGATGTCAGTAGGGCGGGCCGCCCACAAACGGCAGGCGTTCCTGCAGGAAGGCCTCCGTTTGCCCAGCCACCCCCCTTCCCCGCCTTCCAAAAGGGGCGAGCTGTCGAGCAACATCGACAGCCGCCCCTTTTGGATGCGAGCGTGGGATCTTTTTACGCTCACTCACGCCACGCGTGCACAGAGGCCCACCATCGACCCGCTTACGAGCGGGTCTGAATTAGGCCCAGTGTATGCCCAGCCCTGGCTGACAGACGGACATTTCCCCTGTTCGTTCCCGTGGAAGGAACGGGGGAATGTCTCCTCCCCTGGGGTCGGAGCGCAAATATAGGGGCCAGTACACTGTAAGATATCTCAAGCGGCCCATATACGGTGCAATTTTTTTTACACAATGTGCACGATTTCGATCAATCGTGCACATCATGTGTTGTTTCTGTGTGTATACGATGCCGATGTGCAGCGTATAGTTGGATTGTAGATCTTACTGCAAAACGATCTTTTTGAGTACAATGTGATACACTTCTATGCATCTTATCCTATGATCGTAACGATCAATCGTACACCATTTGACCACATCGTATGAAGAATTTCAAGGGAAGAATTTCAAGGGCAATCGCACAACACATCTTACCAACTTTGTACAACACATCTTACCAACTTTGTACAACACATCTTACCAACTTTGTACAACACATCTTACCAACTTTGTACAACACATCTTACCAACTTTGTACAACACATCTTACCAACTTTGAATCGCACCGTTCATGGCGACCTTCACAGTGTATGCCTCCGGTATCTGCTGGGTGACAGGCTGCCAGATAAAAGGTCTCTCGATCTGACAGGCATTTTATCTGGCAGTGTATGCCCAGCATTAGCCACATTTTTGACAAAACAGATGCCCGGCACTAGCAGAGTCTCACGGGGACCTGGCGCTCCGAGAGGGAGTTTATAGCGCGACAGCAGCAAAGATGTGTAAGGACATATCTGTAGATACAAGTTACTGTCCTGACAGTGCACCTCATGCCAATGTAATACTTTATTCTGTATGGTAAGAGTGAATTAGGCATTGTAGCTTGTTGGTCTGTTATAATTCTGAAACACATATCTTGCTGTTTTGCTATTCTGGCATATGATTAGACTTTGCCACTCCGGACAGTTGTAGTAGCATGCCAGCTTCTTGTACATTGTTGCCACCTGCGCAGTTTTAGTGCCTGATGTGGTATTAGGGCGGCCTGACCCCATTTCTGTGAAAGAGCCGTCTATCCGGTTTGTTGCCATGCTTGGAGGTTTTGCATGGAGGTGGGGCCATTAGTCAAACATCTCAGCACCATCCTCTATTCTGACAAAGCTATCCCTTACTCAAGTAGTCTGATGGTGGTAAGCATCGCTGCCTCGCAGTGCTGGGGAGAGGGTTTTATTCCAATCAGGGCACCGTGGGGTTTGTATGTTCTCCCCAATTTTGTGTGGGTTTCCTCCCACAAGCCAAAAACCTTCAATGTCTCTGCAATCTTCTAGATCAGGGGTGTCCAACCAGTCAGAGGCAAAGAGCCCAAAAATATTTGTGGTCAAGTTGAAGAGCCGATCGCATGCACAAGCAAAAAATGGGGCGTGGCCTAGCTGTCACAAGGCCACGCCCCATTTTTGTGCGCACGCCTTTGGTATGACATTTGCAGGAGCATGACCTTGTGTCACAACCCCGTTTTTAGTCACGCTGGCGGCGAGCCCAGCACATTGAATGTACATAATTTACATAATCTTCCCAATATAACTTTATCACTGTTGAAGTGAAAGAAAAAGCCAGAGCAACATAGAAAACATTGAAATAGCCACGTTCACATAAAATACACAGAAACAAGATCCACATAAAATGCATTTAGAAATCCAGAACCACATAAAATACATTGAGAAAGCCAGTGCCCATCATGCAGTGCCCCCCTGTTGGTTTGCCCATTAAGCAATGCCCCCAGTAGTTGTGCCTCTTCTGCAATGCCTCCTGTAGTTGCCCATTAAGCAATGGTCCCAGTAGTTGTGGCCCTTTTGCAATGTCCCTGTATCTGTTCCTCTTCTGCAATGCCTCCTGTAGTTGTGCCCATTAATCAATGCCCCCAGTAGTTGTGGACCTTATGCAATGCTCCCTATAGTTGTGCCCATTATGCAATGCCCCCAGTAGTTGTACCTCTTCTGCAATGCCTCCTGTAGTTGTGCCCATTAAGCAATGGTCCAAGTAGTTGTGGCCCTTATGCAATGTCCCATGTAGCTGTGCCCATTTTGCAATGCCCCCAGTAGTTGTGGCCCTACTGCAATGCCCCCTGTAGCTGTGCCCATTATGCAATGCCCTCAGTAGTTGTGCCCCTTGTATTTGTGCCCTTATGCAGTGCCCCCTGTATTTGTGCCCCCTAAACTAGTTTCCCTTAAGCAGTGCCTCCTGCATTTGTGGCCCTTAAGCAGTGCACCCTAAAGTAGTACCCCTTAAGCAGTGCCCTCTGTATTTGTGCCCCTTAAGCAGTGACCCTTGTCTTTGTGCCCCCAAAAGTAGTGCCCCTTATGCAGTGGCACCTATATTTTTGTTCCCCCTAAACCAGGGCTTGACAAATTTTTCTAAAATCTAGAAGCCAGGATAAAATTGTAGGAGCCAGACCACCACCCCCCCAAAAAAAATATAGGAGTAAGGAGCACAGCTCTGTGTTATACACACTATACTAGTCCACAAAATGGTCGCAGCTGAATGGATACAGTAAAATGGAGGCCCCCTCACTACTCTGCACAGCTCCCCTGCTCCACCCCCCACCCTCCAATAATAACGGACCACATTTCACATAAAATAATGGTGCCAGAAAGTACAACAAAACCCCCCTCCCCTCATGGTCACACCACTATCCCTCTGAAGCCACTCCGCAATCCCTGGCCATGCATATACCCTACTACCGGAGAGCTCTATGCAGCCGGAGATCGGAGACAGTAGACAGCCGGGACGTACAGGAGGATCGGCGTAGCCTGTGACAGACAGCAGGGATCAGAGCTGGCCAGGATGGAGAGGAGTCGTCAGCGCAGGCCGGGACGGACACAGGCACAGCAGTCACCGCAGCCGACACTCAGCACATGCACTCCTGTACGTGATATGAACACCGCAATACTATAGGCACAAATCTCCGCCAGAGCTGATGAGGATCTGCTTCCTTCCTCATTGAAAAATCTGGTAGCCAGGCAGCAAAATCTGGTAGCCATGGCGACCTGGCTCCTGGGATTTGTCGAGCCCTGCCCTAAACTAGTGCCCCCAGTACTTACCTGACCACGCTGGCTCTGGCTGCTGCTGCCTCGCTCTGACTGGATCTAACTAGATCCAGCAGGCGCGCAGGGCAGGCTCCTCCCATCGCGAGTGACGGCACGCGCGCAATGCATCACTGCACTGAAGCGATCAGAGGCTTCTTTCGTCTCTGATCGGTTCAGAGACCAGCGATCCCAGTTCCAGTGTGGGGAGCCGCATTTTAGAAACAAAGGAGCTGCATGTGGCTTGAGAGCCGCAGGTTGGCCAGGGGTGGTTCTAGAGGGATCGAACTACACTCTCCTGTCACGTTACCCGTCAGACTTTCATTCCCAACACTCCACAGAGGAGACTGCACCGTTTATGGTGGTCATTCATTCATTTGCTGCATGACCTGAACTAGTAATGTTTTCACTAGTCACCTGCAACAGAAAAGACATGGAGTCCAGGGATGGGAGAAGATATCCCCCAACCTGGTATCCATAAAATCAGGGGTGCTCTTACTACTTGTTGCCTGGTGATCATCAGACAATGTTACCCCGCGCTATGGAAAACGTATGTTTTCTGTATATGATGACACCGTCAATTTTTTGGGCACCTATAATTTGAAAGAGTCCCTTCTTTCAAATTATCTGGCCAACTAGAAGCTATTACATGGTGATCACCTGTGAGCACCAGATAATAATTTCTTCTTCAAGGTCTATAGGGTCCACAGAATCTACCTTGGGGTATGTAGTGGAAACGATCCATTGCACCAAAAAGCTTCCAGCTGTGAAGCTCCCAGCATGCACTGGTCCTCCTCCATATATACCCCGCCCTCAGCCACAGGCATTCAGTTTTTTATTTTTTGGTGCACGGCAAGTATCCAGATGCACCTGTTATACAGCGGGACTGCCTAGGCAGTCCCAGGCTTTTTTCTTTTATGATTTACTTAGTTTCTACTTCAGGGTCCATAGGGGGTCCACAGGGTTGACCTTGGGGTATAGCTGGATCTGGATCCACGGGCACCACGCAGTTAAAGCTTTGCTGCTCCCAGGATGCACTTGGGTCCGTCCTCCTCTATACCCCGCCCCCGAGCCACAGCACCTCAGTTTTAGCTGGTGCCCGGCCGGAGTCGGGTCACCCTGGAGCAGTGGGGCTGCATAAGCAGCCCCTAAGCTTTTATTTCAATTTTTTTTTAAAAGAAGATTTTATTATTTTATTTTTTTACTATCTTCAGAGCGGCAGTATAAGACTGTCCATCTGGACGTCCATGCTGCCGCTCCAACAAGCCCTGCTGGCGCTGCGACGCCGGTACTGATCCGGGGATCGCAGCGGGACCCCGGAGTCAGTGCTAGCGTGGCTCCGGGACCTCCCACAGACTGCTGCCGGACTCAAGGGGCCAAGTAAGCCGCGTGCAGCGCTGTCAACGCTGCGCGCGGGGGAAGTTATGCAGTCTTTATGCCGCCGGTCTCTGGGGACAGACCGGCGGCGCTAGTAGTGGCGGCGGGCTCCCCCCTCTGTGGATTACCCCGCGTGTCCGCTGGACCACCAGGGTGTAAGGACGGCAGGGAACGGCGTCCCTGGGGTTCCATACTAGCAGGGGAGGCAGCTTTCCCTGCTTGAGCGGCTCCTCCCCTCAGCCCAGCGTGCCTTCTCTCAAGCGTGCTGGCGTCGCTGGGCTGTGCTCTCTCGGCCACTCCTCCTCAGAGCTCTCCGGCGGCCATCTTCCCAGGCAGCCTTGGATGGACGTCCTCTCCAGCTCTGTTCAGAGCCTGGTGGCTTCGTCATCGGCTTTTCAATCTATGTTGCACAGTGATTTGCCCCCTCGGGCGTCCAAGCGTTCCGTTCCAGCTTCACTGGCGGCTCAGTTCACGGACACGGACGTGTCTTCGGATGACGGGGAGATCCATGAAGACTCTTGACTCGGATGCCGGGGCCCAGGAGGTGGAGGCTAAGTCTTCCATTAATGTGCCGGCATTGGTTAGGGCGGTGCGGGCCATCCTTCACATTGAGGAGGATGTGCCGGCCCCCAGGTCAAAGTACCCAAATTTTAAAAAGGCCAAAGTAGCTTTGACGGTTTTTCCCCTGTCCGATCAGTTGACGGATCATATGGCAGGGGCCTGGCAGTTGCCCATCAAGAGGTTCTAACCGCAGAAGCGTTTGGCTTCGAACTATCCATTTCCGGAGGCTCATTGCAGGAAGTGGGAAACTCCTCCCGCGGTGGATTCCCACGTTACCCGCTTAATTAAAAGCACTACGCTGCCTTTTGCCGTCAATCTCCTCCCTGAAAGATCCCACGGACAGGAAGGTGGAGACTTGTTTGAAGTCTATCTACTCTCTCTCGGGGGCGGTGGCCCGTCCGTCCATGGCCATCTCTTGGGTGGCTAAGGCCATCGAGAGCTGGGCCAATGCTTTGGAGGATACCTTTCCGGAAGATGCTCCGGAGATCCAGAGAGCGTTGATAGGTCAAATGAGGGATGCAGCTTCCTACATTGGGGAAGCATCGTTAGATGCAAGCCTGCTGACCTCTCGGGTGTCGGCTGCAGCTGTGTCGGCACGTCGGTCCTTGTGGCTGAGGTCTTGGAGAGCTGACGCTGACTCCAAAAAGGGGCTGGAGGCCTTACCTTTTAATGGGGAGTTGCTTTTTGGTCCAGACTTGGACAAAATTGTGGACACTCTGGCTAAATCTAAATCAGCCTTCCTCCCTTCGGCTTCTGCACCTACCAAGGTTTGGAACTCTGCCTTTCGGTCCTTTCGGGTTCAGGGCAAGGCCAAAGGTCAGTCCTTCCCGAGGCAGTCGACGACCAAGGGCGCTTCTAAGCCCAAGAAACAGGCCTGGAGTGCCAGGCGCTCTTCTTCCAAGCAGGAAGATAAACCTTCTGCCTGATGGGACGGGCCTCCCTCTGGGGGACCCCAGAGTGGGAGGCCAACTTCTTCTATTTGCCCAGTGCTGGCACAATACCACCACGGATGCCTGGGTTCGAGAAGTGGTCTCCCAGGGGTACACCCTGTCTTTTCGGCACAGACCGCCCCACCAGTTTTTCTGCACGAGTCCTTCTCAGGATACGACCAAGTCCTTACAGATTCAGGAAGCTATAGAGTCCTTGCTGACAGCAGGGGTAATTGTTCCCGTTCCTCAATTACAACGAGGGACGGGGTACTATTCTTCTCTGTTTCTGGTGCGGAAACCCAATGGTTCTCATCGCCCTATCCTCAACTTGAAGTCTCTGAACAAATTCCTCAGAGTTCCCAAGTTCAGGATGGAAACGTTACGTTCCATCATTCTGGCGATGGAACCGGGGGATTACATGGTGTCCCTGGATATCCAGGACGCCTACCTCCATGTTCCGATAGCACCTTCGCATCAGCGGTATCTGAGGTTCGCTATCCTTCAACACCATTATCAGTTCCGGGCGCTACCCTTTGGTCTCTCCACGGCACCGAGGGTGTTCACGAAGATTATGGCGGTCATGGCCGCACATTTTCGGAACCAGAATGTACGGCTGCTGGCGTATCTGGATGACCTCCTGTTGCTGGCGAGCTCCCCGGAGGTACTGCTTCAACATCTCCACCTGACGATCGCTTGCCTGCAAGCGCACGGGTGGCTGATAAATTGGAAAAAGTCCTCCCTGATTCCATCTCAGCGGATGGTTCATTTGGGAGCCCTGCTGGATTCTCGTCAGCAAAGGATCTTCCTGACCCCGGAGAAGGTCTCCTCCCTGCAGCTGAGGATACACAGTTGCCTGAGCAGTTGCCGCCTGTCGGTCCATTCGGCTATGAGAGTTCTGGGCTCCATGGTGTCAACATTCGACATGGTGGAATTTGCCCAGTTCCATTCCCGGCCCCTGCAGGGGCTGATTCTATCGAAATGGAACGGGTTACATCACCGGATCCGCTCTCAATTGCTGGTGTTGTCATCTGGTCGAGGGGCGCCCCTTTTGGACCCCGAACTGGGTCCTGCTCACGACGGATGCCAGTCTTCGGGGTTGGGGGGCAGTGACCGGCTCGTTGTCACTTCAGGGTCGTTGGTCTGCGGAAGAAGCTCTTCTTCCCATCAACATTCTGGAACTGCGGGCAGTATACCGGGCCCTGCAGTCATCCGGTCCCGCTCTTCACGGAAGGGCGGTTCAGGTGCAGTCCGACAACGCCACCACGGTGGCGTATATCAACCACCAAGGAGGAACTCGCAGTCGGGCAGCGATGTCGGAGGTGTCTCGCATCCTTGCTTGGGCGGAGTATCACATTCCAGCAATCTCGGCAGTCTTCATTCCCGGAGTCCTCAATTGGGAGGCGGACTTCCTCAGCCGTCACGACGTGCATCCCGGGGAATGGTCGCTTCACCCAGAGGTGTTTCAGCTACTCGTGGACAGGTGGGGGCTGCCGGAGCTGGACTTGATGGCCTCCCGTCACAATCACAAGTTGCCCGTTTACGGGTCAAGGACAAAAGACGCAGGCGCCAGTCTGGTAGACGCGCTGTCAGTGAAATGGACGTGTCACCTGGCGTATCTGTTTCCTCCAATATCCTTACTTCCTCGGGTTCTGCGGAAATTCAAGCAGGACGGCGGCACGCTCGTGCTGGTGGCTCCGGCGTGGCCCAGACGTCCTTGGTACTCCGATCTGAGGTGTCTCTCCATCGACGCTCCGTACCTTCTTCCTCAGCGTCGGGACCTGTTGTCTCAAGGGCCCTGCCTTTACCCGGATCTGGGTCGGCTGTCTGACGGCGTGGCTCTTGAGACAGCCGTCTTGAGGTCTCGGGGCTTCTCCAGTTCGGTTATTGGTACCATGCTCAGGGAATGCAAGCCTGCTTCAGCACGGATTTATCACAGGGTGTGGCACACTTACTTTCAGTGGTGTGAGTCCAGACATTATGATCCTCAGGTGTTCCGAGTTTCTAGGATCTTGGAATTTCTTAAATCAGGATTGGACCTCGGCTTACGCCTTGCATCTCTGAAGGTTCATGTGTCCGCCTTGTCCGTGTGGTTTCAACGGCGGATTGCAATACTGCCGGATGTTCACACCTTTTTCCAAGGTGTTCTCAGGATCCAGCCTCCCTTTGTGCCTCCTGTGGCTCCTTGGGACTTGGCGGTGGTTCTGCGGGTCCTGCAGGGTCCTTCGTTTGAGCCTCTTGAGTCGGTGGAGCTCAAGTGGCTGACGTTCAAGACCGTTTTTCTCCTGGCAATTGCTTCTGCCAGGAGGGTGTCAGAGTTTGGGGCAGTTTCCTGTCGCCCCCCTTTTCTGATTTTTCACCAGGACAGAGCGGTGCTCCGCACTCGTCCTGAGTTTTTGCCCAAAGTGGTTTCCAAGTTCCACATTAATCAGGAGCTTGTCGTGCCAGCTTTTCAGTCACCTGATCTTTCCGCTGGTGAGGCTTCCTTAGATGTAGTCCGGGCACTTAGAATCTACGTGGACCGGACTGCTTCGGTTAGGAAGTCGGATTCTTTGTTTGTCCTCTTCGGTTTTCACAAGAGGGGTTGGCCTGCCAACAAGCAGACGTTAGCCCGTTGGCTTCGTTCAGTTATTTGTGAGGTTTATGCACAGGAGGGTTTAGCTGTGCCAGCCTCTGTAAAGGCTCATTCCACTCGTTCTGTGGGTCCCTCTCGGGCTGCTAGACGTGGCGCCTCCGCTGTTCAGCTGTGTAAGGCGGCCACTTGGTCTTCCATTCAAACGTTTTTGAGGTTCTATGCGTTTGACACCTTCGCCTCTCAGGATGCATCCTTCGGGCGCCGGGTACTCCTTTCAGCACAGGAGCGTCCCCGCCCTTAGTTGAACTGCTTTGGGACATCCCCAAGGTCAACCCTGTGGACCCCCTATGGACCCTGAAGTAGAAAACAAGAGATATGGTAAGAACTTACCTTTGTTATCTCTGTTTCTACGAAGTCCATAGGGTCCACAGGGTGTCCGCCCTGACGCACCTGGCTTCATATGGGCTGTGTGGCTGGTCACCGGTTTTCCGTCTCCCATTTCTGTGAGTATGGTTTCTTGTGTGTTCCAGTCTTCCTTCTCTCTGTTTAGTCTCCTCCTCCGGCCTTGGCTGCTTACCAACTGAGGTGCTGTGGCTCGGGGGCGGGGTATAGAGGAGGACGGACCCAAGTGCATCCTGGGAGCAGCAAAGCTTTAACTGCGTGGTGCCCGTGGATCCAGATCCAGCTATACCCCAAGGTCAACCCTGTGGACCCTATGGACTTCGTAGAAACAGAGATAACAAAGGTAAGTTCTTACCATATCTCTTGTTTTTATGAACTACCGAGTTTAGCAGTACCCGACGCTGTTGAAGACGCAGGCACTGCGACTCCTACTACCTCCGCCGGGGCTGAAAACACCAGTATCACTATATGCCCTGAGGTTCTCGGCAGGCATCGGCGTGGCTTACCTAGCGCCTGTGCTGAGGTCCGGACTGCAGGTCTGGCACGGAGATGACAGGTAAGTGCGCGACAGTTCTAGCATCCAGTGTAGGAGACGCATCGGGTGCAGCTGCGGGCGAAGGCCTCGCTGTCGCCGGGGACGGGTAGTAGACGCACTAGTAAGCATCTACTACTATGAGGCCAGTGTACACGTGCCGTCAAAATCGCAGCTTAGGGGAGATAAGGCACTCCTCCCCCAACCCAGACGCAACTTCTGGTACGGATTTCAGCATCTGGTTTGCTATATTTGACCACCTCAAAGTCGCTCGCAAATCGTATTTGTGTGTGTACTGCTGTAGCTGTTGGTCTCAGAGGTTGGTCGGTCTCCCTGTACACCTCTCCTTTGGGTCTGGTATATAGCACTCTATATCTTACCATTACCCCTGCGGGGCTGGTCATTTGATTCACAGTCCATTTGAAATAGCAATTCTGCGTATTTATGCATTGTATGTGACTTTAATGCTAGCTGCTGTATTAGTACTGCCTTTTTGTTTCCAAACTGTCAGTTATACCTATCACTGTGTTTCTCCTCATCCTTCTGAAAGGTGTGGGAGGTTTTATTGATAGGGGGTCACATTGCATTTAGACTGTACGCCTTATACCATCATGTCTAAAGGTGTAGATGAGAAGGATGTTATGCCAATACTAAGATCATGTGTGTCTTGTTTGGCAGGCCTGTCTGAGCAGGATGTTAACCTGGATGGATTGTGTAGTCTCTGTTGTAAACAGCTACCTGTTCAAGTCGGTACATCTAGAGCTCCAGCTCTGGAACCACCCGGGTGGTATCAGGTTTTGTCGCACTTAGTGGACAAAATCGCAGAAGCATCGGCTGCGATATTTCCCCATGCTATGGGGTATTAACAGCAGTTGTATCCTTCTATATATATATATGCCCCCCCATGAATTTCTGTTGGGTTAATTCTACTGCTCACTCTAGTCAGGGTATGCCGCCGTCTATAGCTCCTCAGCAGCCAGATTAACAAATGGCGGCAAAGCAGGGGCATATGAGCCTCATAACGACCCTGAGACTCCTCTTCAGACTCTGATACACAGAGTTCTGGGTCTTACTCAGTAGAAGAAGGCCATCAGTCTCTTGTGGATGTCCCCTCTCTGGTGAGAGCGGTTAGATCTGTCCTTAGTTTAGAGGAAGAGGAGGCCCCGCTGACAGCCAAGGTGGTCTTTAGACGTCAAAGTGGCTAAGGATTATTTTCCTCAGTCTGAGCCACTGACAAAGCTTATATCTGAGGCATGGCATACTCCTGGGAAGCATTTCCATGCTACAAGGAATATAACCTCTCTATGCCCATTTGCACTTGCTGCATCCGACTCCTGGGGAAGTCAGTGGCGGACTTCGAGGCCATTCCTTAAGGTACTTTTCACTCCAGGACTTTTCAGCTAGATCTCCTCACAATGGACAGGATCCCATCTTTTCCTTCACCATCTGGTAAGGTTAAGTCCCAGAACTCTGATATCCCTTCTCTTGTGGTTGAACTCTGTTCACCTACTGGAGGGAAAGAGATTCGGAGTGTGGGATTGGACTCTTGTCACCACAGATACGAGTCTGAGAGGCTGGGGAGCTGTGATTCAAGAACATCAGCTCCAGGGCCGCTGGACTTCACAGGAAGCAGGTCTGCCGATAAACTTATTGGAACTAAGGGCAGTCTTCTACGCTATCCAGACAGTAGATCACCTGTTGCCGGGGCCGAGCAGTCAGGGTCCAATCGGACAATGCCACGACAGTGGCATACATAAACAGACAAGGCGGCACCAGAAGTCGAGCGGCTATGAAGGAAGTAAGGAGGATTCTAATCTGTGCGGAAAAGTTTGCAAGGGCAATTTCAGCAATGTTCATTCCGGGCGTCGAAAATTGGGAGGCAGACTACCTCAGCCGACAGGACGTGCATCCAGGAGAATGGGCACTACATCCTCAGGTGTTTCACCAGCTTGTCCAATGGTGGGGTCTTCCGCAGGTCGACCTCATGGCATCCAGACAAAATCATCAACTGCCTCTCTACTACTCTCGGACGAGAGAACTGCAGGTGGTGGCAGTGGACGCACCGTGGCAGTTCCATTTTGTCTATCTGTTCCCTCCGTTCCCTCTTCTCCCTCGAATCCTACAACGCATCAAGAGGGAGAAGGCCAAGGTTCTATTGATAGCTCCGGATTGGCCTCGCAGAGCTTGGTATTCCAACATTCAACTTCTGCTGATCGTTGATCCGTGGCCCCTACCACTGAGAGACGATCTATTACTTCAGGGTCCTTTAGTTTTTACAGACTAAAGGATGCTACGTTTGACGGCGTGGCTGTTGAAAGGGCCATCTTAAGACGTAAAGGGATCCCATCTAGGGTAATCCTTAATCGTCAGGTTGACCAGCATGTTTGCACGATGATAGATGTCTAAAAGACCAAATTTTCAAACGATGTTCGAACGATTTTATCGTTCAACTTTATCGTCTAGTGGATACCCCCCTTTACTATGCTCAGAGCCTGAAAGGAAGTTACTTCAAAGCATTACCACCGTATTTGGAAGGCTTATGTTTCATGGCGTGAACGTAGAGGATCTCCGCCCACAGAATTCAACCTAGCCAGATTTCTGCTTTTTCTGCAAGCAGGTCTCTTAGCAGGTCTGCGTTTGGGTTCTCTGAAAGTCTAAATTTCAGCTCACGGTTTTCGTCCAAAGTAAATTTGCCTTGATACTGGATGTGCAGACTTTTCTGCAAGGTGTGCTTAGGTTACAGCCACCCTATGTTCCTCCTACAGCTCCATGGGACTTTTAGATCTAGTCCTTTCCTTCTTACAGTCCTCCCTGTTCGAACCTTTTGGAATCTGTGGAGTTAAAATACCTGCCATGGAAGGTTACACTTCTTCTTGCACTAACACACAGAAAATACTACTCTATATAAGGATGTATATATTTGCAATACCAAGGTTTGCTGTCTGTTAAGGAACAGGAGGAAAATATAAATGTATAAGTTTATTGTATATAAAAGTACCAGTGTGGCATATAAATCACAATGATGGAAAAAATCACAAAAAAATAATATAGTTAAATAATGTAATTGAATATATATAAAACGACATTGCAATCACAATTAAATTAATATACAGCAGTGAGCCGTTGGAGTAAAAATTATACTTATGTATCTCTAGAAACAAGAGTCCCAAATACAGTGTATCTAATCCTATGATGTTTGTATCCACACTTCCACTGTCACTAATTGACACACCTGTGTGTTGGCAGAAAATTCTGCAGACAAAATTTCTCCACTACTGGCATCCCAGTGTGGGAATACTGACCGCAATGAAGTAGAGTTGATCTGCAAATGGTCAAAAGAATGACCTATCTGTATGTGCACACTAATGGTTTGTCCTGGCCCCAAACGTGCCTGATTGATGGCAGCCACTGCCGGTGCTTTGTAGGAAGCCTGCATGCAGGATCAGCGGTGTGCCTGGTCTGCCGCTGCCGGTGCTTTGTAGGAAGCCTGCATGCAGGATCAGCGGTGTGCCTGGTCTGCCGCTGCCGGTGCTTTGTAGGAAGCCTGCATGCAGGATCAGCGGTGTGCCTGGTCTGCCGCTGCCGATGATTTGCAGGAAGTCTGTGTGCTGAACCAGCGGTACGCTCGTGGACAGTCAGGTTGTCACAGATGCACCGGAAGGTGCAAGTGCAGACACAGCTGCAGTGGAGTGCTCACTATGGATACTGATCGGGACCCTGGATGTCTGGATGACGTCAACGCGTTTCGTCCCGCCCGAACATCGGGACTTTCTTTCTTGATGGGGAAGGGCACTTTGTTCTGAATCTCTCCCATACTGGCCTACACACACATGAAGGCACCCTGTCTTGAAAGAGGGGAGTCTCCTCTTTCAAACAATGCCCCCCCCCCCCCCCCCCCAGTAGTATCTGTTTGGTGATCACCAGACAATAACTGAAACAGTACACAACAATTCAAATTTTCCACAGATAGGTAATTTAAAGCCCATTTCTCCCCTATCTTGTAACAAATAAAAATGTGGTCCCTCATTTAATGCAGTAAGTTGTCTAGTTTATAATATGGTAGGTCTTGTTGGAATATCATATTGCTCTCTCAGAGCCAAAAGCACTCCCACTGACATCACTAGTGATGTCAGTGGGGCCGGCCCCAGACGGTAGGCATTCCCATGGGAATGCCCTCCAAAGGGGGCGTGCTGTCCTCACCATCGTCAGCACGCCCCCTTTGTTGCGAGACCCATAACGACTGCTTGGTCGTCGCTATTCGCTATATGCTGTAGGGGGGTGCACCTGGGCCCAGAGTCTCTGTTGAGGGCCTACACAGATAATGTCACCGTGGTCCTGTCATCTAGCGGAGGTGCTGGAGATGTACATCTCTTAGGTGAATACTCTGAAGTTTCATGCTCTAGAGTGAACGGAGAAGTGTGATGTTTTCTGGATGAGGAAGGAAGGTAAGGACTTCACTCTTCCAGACCATCTTCCCCAGGCCAACCCTCAGATCCAAATTTGAGATATTTAATTTGGCCGTGGTGATTATGCCACTCTAAATTGGGAGAATAAGCTGGTTGATGCGACCGGAAGGTTAAGTGTTGGAGACAGGGTTGACCTGTGCAAAACCTACCTGCTCCCTGTGTTTCTCTGTCAGTTATGTGTGCCTTTTGGCCCAGTCTTTGCGGTCTAGGATTCAGGCCCTGTTTTTCCTGATGTTGTGGGAAAATAGGATGAACATTGTCAAGAGAGCCAACATACTAACCCTCACACCAAGATCACTTTGTGACTGGCTCCAATAAGCAAGTTTTCCCATTTATCTGGACTATTTGACACTACGAGGCACTAAACCTTGTGTATCTATCTGTCTCCTATTTTTCTGTAGAGTGTAAGCTTGTGGGCAGGACCCTCATACCTCTTTGTAATTCCCAGCCTTTACTGTATTGCAGTGTTTATCCCCAGTTATACATTGCTGTGGAGTACTAATTGTATAATAAGGCCTGTAATATAACCTTATCTTCGGTCATGTGTGATGTCAAAGATAAGGGAATAATATATTTCTATGGTAAAAGATAAGGCGTTCTATAGATTTATTCTATATAGGCCACAACATGCAGGTGTTTCCGGGCAGATCGTGCCCTCATGTTTTGGCATATACTTATAGATAATCTTAAGATGGCCATGCACCAGCATAAGATCAGATTCATATACAATTTCCCTACGATTCCCCGGAGCCCCCTGGCAGTCCCGGCAGCATGTTTGTTGTGTTTCTTAGCACAGGATCTGTCGTAAGATTGATCCTGTGTCTCACAGGCTCATAAGAGAAACAGTCATTGAAATGACTTGAATTGCCGCACGATGGATCGCATGAACAAAATAAACGGCACGATCTGCACACGATACGATGTAACATATGTGCTGCACATCTGATCATACGATCCGATTATAGGAGCTGCGGGAGCGCGCACCGGATCGTATCTTACTAAAATAATACACGATTTTCACAAGATCCATCTTCTGATTCATCGAAAATCGGACAATCGGCCCTAAATCGTGCAGGTGTATGGCCAGCATTAAACTTTTTTTTTTAATTATACAGTGATTATTGACCTCAGCATTAATGATAAACTACAATTTTTTATTTTACAACATTTTTAAGAAATTCTAATTAAGTATCGGGATAGTGTAAGATTTGTATTTTGCTATTTTTAACAGAAGCTCTGTATTTGATGCTCATAAATCAGGAATGAGGATGTTATTTGCAGGGCCTTGCATAGCCTTCTGCTAATACATTGTTCAGTATGTACCTGATAATATTCTAAATGAAATCCTCTGCGAAAAAAGAAAAGCTGAACAATAATGTCCAATTACACTACTGATCCGCTGTGAATTTAGGAACTTGTGGGCTGTAATCATATGTGGCTGCCCAAACTTATCATTTTGCTCAATTTGCCTGATTGCTTTATTTTTTATTTATTTGTTTGCAGAATGCTTCTTTGCCATGGTAGTACTAGGCATGAGCACTCTGGCCTGCGGCTGTTAGTAAGGCTGGGTACACATTAGACCAGGGGTGGCCAAAGCGTTGACCGCGGGCATACGACTGGTCGATCACGGTGGACACCCGGGAGCAGCCAATAAGAGTCAGGCAGATGCTTATTGGCTGCTCTGGTCAGGTGTATCACCAGCAGCCAATAAGAATAAGTGTGATTCTTATTGGCTGCTGTGCCGAACTGAAGCCACGGCTGTCTCTGGCTTCTGTCACTGTGACAGCAATAGCCAGTAAGAATCAGGCTGATTCTTATTGGCTGAGGCCAGAGTCGGGCTGGGTCGGGGGCAGGGTGCCATCTGCACCCTGCGCGTCTGTTTATCCTTATAACAAACTGAGCGGCCAGGGAGCATCATCTGCATGACTAGGGTGGTCTCACAGGACCCTTGTCCCGATGGCACCCGGCTGGTCCACCTCCTAAAGGAGCTCGCTTTCCCCCGCCAGCGCCAATTACTGTCGGCAACTCCGCGGACATCATGTAAGACGTTGCAATGTTTGCCTGTGGACTGGAGATCCATGCTGACTGGAGTGAGACTGCACTGCAAGAGGAAAGCAGGTAAGCTTACTCCTGTAGGGGAGGGAGCAGAGAATAGAAAATACTTAGATGGGGAGGGGGACATTGTGATTGGGTTTTTTTCTGTATGGGCCAAAATGTGTATGTGTGTTTTTTTTTTTGTTGTTGTTGTTGTGGGGCCAATGTGTTTCCTTTTTATTCAATGTGGGGGGGGCCAATGTGTGATTTCGGCAGGACAGACCTTAACGCCCCTTGCTGTGATGTCACACCCCCTTTTTACACAACACGCCCCCTTTTGTATGCCACACCCCTTTGGTAGATAACAAAAGATTTTCAGCTCTATAAGTAGATCGCCAGGTCCAAAAGTCTGGCCACCCCTGCATTACACGATCCGGCAATCTTGCCGATTGTCAGAGCGATTTACCTTTGCATGCAATATTGTGTGATTGGGCGTACTGCACGGTCAATCACACGATATCACATGCGACCCGCGGGAAAGCACAATCACGGGTACACATTAGACGATGTACCCGATATATTGTACCGATTCGCCTCATATATCGGACGATATATGTCGTCTAATGTGTAACCAGCCTAACAGTCCTCTCACGATGACGCTGGGGAAAATGGGAGCTCGACACCAGTCTGTTTAACTTGTGGCAACCAGTATGGTGGTTGTACTTCATCACTAACATGGAATATGCGTGCAAGAACAAACCTCTTCCCACAGTGCACTCTGGTCTTAAAGTAATTGCGTAAAGTTACTGGAGCTAGAGACAACACTGCCCTCAGTACCCAGTATTCTGAGGGGGGCGTCCTCACAAGTGATCGCCCCCCACCCCAACATTCTTCCATTGACGCAGAGAAACGCAAACCTTTTTATATGGCTCACATGTCTGTTTTCCTTCCTCTCATGTAAATAAGAAATGGCATTATTACGCGACAAGTCTGTCCAAACCTAATTGAATAAAATGGTAAAACAATAACTATATAAACATTACATGCTTTGTAAGGGATAACGCACCATCTGCGGATAAATAGAATGAGAGAGGTCACCATGGATTTCCGTGTTCTGGATAAAAGTAGTGAGTGCCTAGCCGTTGTGCTCTTGCCTGTATGTTGATACCTTATTGATCACTGAAGGACTGGCGGGCATATTGATATAACCAGTGTTAGCGCATTGCTAGCAGCTGCATATAGCGTACCTGATCCAGTCCTGGCTGAATAATTATGTTTTAGTAGAGATCAGGCTACGTTTTAGGTGTGACTTGTGTGTCTCTTCTGGTTTCTCCTCCTCTTTTGTTCCCTATGCCCTTTAAATGTCAGTCAAATCCCATCTATAGAATCTATTTCTGTAGTTTCCCCCTGTAATATAAGGTACCAATACACTTTGTAAACTCTTCCCATAGAAACGAGGGAGAATTCTGAGTCCATGGAGAGCCTGATTCTTCAGTTCAGTGAGAAACTGATTCTGCTTAATGAAGAGGCAATCACAGAGGATACTACAAAGCAAGGTACTTGACAGAACAAGGAAACGTCTAGGCATGCTTTTATGCATTGCTGGGATACATTTTACAAGAACCAAATTAGTTTTAAGGGATAAATTTACTAAAGGTCGATTTTATTCGATTAAAAACTTAATCTAAATCGATCAACATCATTGTTATGTTTCAGGGGTTATATCGCACATTTAATCGCACATTTACTAACATGATTTTATTATATTGTTTTTTAAGTGTTAGCAAATGTACGATTTAGCCTCTGAAACACAGCATCGATTTTTAATCGATTAATATCCTAAGGGTCTGTCTTTTTTTTGACACTTTTTTTGTTGTGAATGGTCCACAGCGTTCTTTCATGGCAGTAATTTTCATATGGCGTGTTGGCCAGTCAGCTGATATGCGTTATCTATAGATTGCCTAGTTAGCAAAAATACTGCTACAGCAACACACAGTGGTTAGCATGGCTGTCTCACATCGCGGGGATAATAGGTTCCATTCCAACCGTGGCCCACCAAACTGTGTGGAGTTTGTATGATCTCCCCGTGTTTCTGTTTCTGTTTTTTCATCTCCCACATACATACTAGTGTTTTTTTTTTTACAATATGAGTGTAATGTTTGTGTGTGATGTGATCGATTACATACAGATGTGTCCACATACATCTATTCTCCGTGTGCTACAAGTCGTGTTACACAACGTGTGAGCCCGTACGATGTTTTTGCACCGTGCGTATTTCATTCAACTTTTTCCCTTCAAAAGCCTCCTGTTCTCACAGCGATGTGAACAGTTAGCACAAGCAGCTTCTGCTGATTACAATGATATGCAGCATGCCTATGTTCAGTGTGCGACTGCGGGTGTATCTGCATGCAAAATGCTACGTTACAGTGTCACAGCCGCTGACACTAACGTATCATACACTCGCAGTCGCACAGAATAATTCAGAAGCTTCTTGTGCATCCTATTCACATCGCTGTACGAACAAAGACGCATTTGAAGGGAAAAAGTCGCACGAAAAGACGCTCGGCGCTACCGAGTCACGCCACAGCATGGCGCAACTAGAAGAGCTGTTTAACATGCAAGGAGGTTAGATGTACGTGGATACATCTGGATCTTCTGCACAGCGCTGCGTAATATGGAGACACTATATAAAATAAATGGTAATAATAACCACACTGCACTGATGGCAGTTTAGTCATGTATGCCAAATGTAAAAGAGTATGAAGATATTTGAATTGTTTGAAGGGGTGGTGTTGAGGGATTTGGTAGGGGAGGGTTAGTCATGTTGTTTGGATTCTGAAGGACATGGGGAGCCAGTCTAGGTATTTGCAGAGAGGTGTGCCAGATGACATATGTTGGCAATACTTTTAAGGGGCCTATCTATTGCACGACTTTTTGCACAAACCGACCAGAACCAGGAGGTTTTGGTCGGATCGTACAGAAAATCGTGTAATGGATAGCCGGCAATGATCGGCGAAGCGCGTGCATGCTGGGTCCTTGCCGACCCCGACTATCTACTGAACATGCCCGTCAACCTGACGACGATCTCCAGGTTCAGCATGTTCAGAGATAGGAGGTCGGGCTCCTGCACTGAATGACGTTCAGTGAACGCCGTTCAGTGCAGGCACCACACCTCGGCGACCTGAAGGTCTGAACGCACCTCGGCGACATGAAGGTCTGAACGCTAGTCGTTCAGTCTTTCAGGTCGCCTAGTGGATAGGTCCCTTTAGGGTGGAGGCGGTAGGACTGGGGTAGTGGATGGGTGTGCGGAAACAGGAGAGGGTTTTGTAGACTGGGGAGATTCTGATGTTATTGATAGTGAGGTAGATGGGAGGGGGAGGTAGTGTACATGGGTAGAGGGATGATAAACACTGCACATATTAATTCCATGAGAGAAGAGCTGCGCAGTGAGAAAAGAAGAAGGGTGAGAACTGAGCCTACTGGCGTCCCCAACAGATAGCGGGGGAGGAGTGGCAAAGGTAGAGACTCTATAGCAGTTTCAAAGATAGGAATTAAACCTGGAAAGAACGTTCATGAAGGCCAATGGAGTGAAGGGTGTGAATCAATGTCGAAAGCATCAGTGAGGTCAAAGAGGAGGAGTATGGAGAAGTGACTTTTAGACTCCCAAGTACAATGACCAGAAGCAGAGGTACAGTAAAAAAGGTTCCTGCCCTTACAAGTTGCCCAGATCTACATTTGGCACTGGGATTTACACCGTGGTCCCCAGTCGAACCTGCAATCTAGAAAGGGGGAAAAAAAAAAGTACCCGTGGTACAGAAACGCGTTGAGAATCTATTGCTTCCAAATTTAACTGCAGACTGACTCGGGCTCCAATCAAACAGCAGTCTCCTAGCCTGCAGCCCACATTGTCGTCATTCTCAATCGGGGCATATCGGGAGGTAGCAGCTTGCTCTACAAGCCCCTATGATTGGTGTTCCACCAGCATCTTCTTCACCAACCATCAGCTGGTGCTAGTTGTTGTACTTCTGCACGGCTATATAGAAGTCAGATCGTCTTCCTATACTGTTTTAAAGGGGATGGAGTTCTTCCCCCAGCTGGCACCTCTATAAACAGCCGTGACATACCTTTGTCCACCAACTGGGCATTTGTGGAGTCTGTGTCCCAAACTTGCATGGAGTCTCTCCTAGCTGGGACGTTGCACAGCACCGGCCAAGTCACGGCAAGTATTGGACCAGCCAGCATACTTAATACTCTTGTCTGGAACAGTGAAATGAAGTGACCAATCAAGGTACTGTTTACTCCTTGGCTTAAATATCACTGGCCGATGCATGGGCTGGGAGCCGCCTGTTGATTAATGGGCTTTTTCATATATAATTGGCTTTTTTCCCTTCATTTATCTGGTTTGCAAAAAGAACACCACTCCAGACGGCAACTGTTTTTGTCCAGTTTGAATTTTTTCTAATCGACTTAAGTTAGTCATCTCAATGGTCTGTAGTTACTAATGGCTGATGGTTGTTAAAATTTTTTTATATATAAATCAATTATCTGTATATTTTAGCTGTTTACTATATTTACATGCATTGGCTATTCACATTTTTTTTATTATTATTCTTACTGTGTTTTATATGTGGTTTTATTTGTATGATTTTGTGTTTATTAAATGCTCTGTGCAATTTATTGAATATTTGAGACTAATACTTAGCGCAGTCAAGGTTTCCCCCCATCCCCCCCTTTTTGTGTTGCTGTGAGCCATTGCTCATCCCCCTTGTCTTGCCAGCTGCTTTGTTTTACCCTTAGACACCTGATTAAGCAACCACTCTGTCATCCTCCTTCTTATATTACTTTTCAGTTACTTATTAGTTGTGCAGAGAAGATGATGGATGGCCCTGTGGGTGATGTGTATTTGAAAGGTACAGATTGGTCGGTGGTGGGATTTTCTGGACCAGAGTTGGTTGGCTGGTGGGAAGGCAGTACCAGTCAGGTGAGCTGTGGAGTGGAAGAGAGGAGACAACCAGTGACCGTGAGTAGTTAAAACAGTGCCAGCTGTTTAAGATGGACTCCAATAGGTGGCTTGGTAATTGAGATGTGAGAGGGAATTCAAGTTGCTGATTGGGATCATGGTGAAGTCCTCATGGAAGATGGAGCTGGAGGAGGGTCTGGCAATATGTGGTGTGCACGGAGGGATGGGCCTACATAGTGTGGAAGGTTTGGGACCCTTGAGTGTGTTGAAGGGGAGAAAACAGTTGAGGGGGTTAGGGATTAATAGCCTTGAGATAGGGCGTTCTGGTGATGTTGAGTATGGGGAGCACTGGTTTCTCATACCAGCAATATCCTGGTGGCTCCTAAGTGACCTGGTGCTTGGTTAAACATCCCCTTAGAATAAAACTGGACCCGTGGACTGGTTGTTGTAGCAGAATAGTGATGGATGAATCAGAGGTCTAGTCATGGGTGAGACCCCTGTGGTAAATGTCTGGTGCCTTCAGAAAGGTCAGTGACACCTGGAAGGCTCCCAGCCTGTCCCTGGAACCAACAGAGTGAAACTCAACCCCTTACCCTGGATATAGGTATAAGGGACCAGAACCAGTTTTTGAGAACTCAGGAAACAGAGCAGCGAGTAATACCGGTAAACTGTAGCCCATCTGGAATCTTCTAACATACTGTATAATGCAAACCAATTACCAGAGCTGGGTTACTGGAGCCTAAACCTTTAAAGAGGAATCTAGATCCAGTCCCCAGAAAGCTAGCGCAAAGACTCAACGCAATACCCAACAATCTAAGAGAGGACGCTTAGGGCAACAGCCGCCATCGATAGTGGTACCAATGTTATAGTGAGTAGAGTCCCAAAGTAGGTCACGAGATGCGATGCTGATTATAAGCAATATAATTGCAGAGCACAAAGGTGATCTGAAGTACAGTGAAGTATAGTTCACTAGAACCTTCAATAAGCAGGGTGTAGAACTTGCTTGTAGTCAGGATCACTGTAGACACAATACAATACTTGGCACTTAGAAGCACTAGGATAGTCCTATATGATGCCCAGGAGACTTCAGGCTACTATGCAGGCTGGAAACAGTGATAAGTCACAGGCTTGGACCGTACTTGAACCAGATAGGAGCTGTTGCAGACGTAGAACCGGAATGGATCCAGAGACTTTACCCGGACTGGAACCGGAGATTTGAACCGGACTGGAACCAGTGGTAACAACAATGGAATCGGAGACTTGGCCCAGACTGGGACAGGAGGTAGCAGCAGCTTAGTCGGAGTGGAACCACAGGCTCGAACCAGACTGGAACCGGAGAGAAAAACAGCTGAGCTGGACTGGAATCGGAGGCTTGAAACAGGAATAGGAATAAAGAGAGCAGCAGCTGAGCCAGAGTGGAACTGTAGGCTTGAACAGGAATGGGACTGGAGGTGGGCAGCTGAGCCGGGCTGGAACATGAATGGGACCGGAGAGAACAGCAGCTGAGTTGGACTAGACCTGGAGGCTTGAACAGAATGGGACCGGAGACAACAGCATCTTAGCTGGAGTGATGCCAGAGTGGAACCGGTGCATGAACACAGGCTGGTAAGGAGCAGACAGGATGCTAGACACAGCACAATGCTGCAGAGTGGATGGATTTTTTTTACCCCTGCGCAGGAGGTGTGGAGCCTAGCTCTGTCCTCAATGAACCAGGGTATCCCCGCCCCCTTCCCTGTTTGGCCCACCGAGTCCCATCCCCATACAGAGTTTGAGCCGCAGCTGTGATGGCAATTGATAGTGTAAAGCATCGATGGTTTCCTGGTAAATCCATCCATGCCCATTTCTACTTCATGATGATCCAGTTATGAAGACTAAAAGCACCAGGCTTTGATGTACATTTTTAATTGATTGTGAAGTAGTAATCGTGTGTGTTAATTTTTCACACACCTTTATTTTGGTTGAATGATAAAGTATATTCTGTTATTTGTTGCATGAGATTTAGATTTATCAAATTGTAGGATTTGGTGAAGATTAGATGATAATTTATGCCTGATATGCAAAAAAAAAATAAACCCTACAGATCTGAAGCAGGGTGTACGCTCTCATGACGGTATCTTCAGCTGATAAGTTCACAGTCCAAAATCCTATTTGCTTCCGTGTAATCTATATACAAAGTATAGTTTATACTACCTATTGAGAACTACAAATTCATTTAGGATTATGTAAGAGATTCCCAATGGAGGGATTCATGTCATGCTTGTACAGGACATTCGTGTCACCATGATTGTAGAAGCTACAGAGAACCTTTCAAGTTTTAGCCCGATGTGAAGTTGGGGTAGTTAGAAGATAGAGAAGCTCCACCCAACATTCAGCCTTAGAACTATGGGCTTTTGACTGAGGAACAGATCAGTTAAAACTAAACAAACCCACTCTGGGCATTGGAGTATGACATACCCGCTCTAAGGATTCATTTTCCCGCAACCATTCGTCTTAGTTCAGACTGAAGGCCTGATTCCGAGTTGTACGCTAATGCATGTACGCCTCTGCTGTGCGAAAGTAGGCAAATGTCGCACATGCTGTGGATTGTATTGAGACACTCACCTGACACTTCATCAATCCTAGAAATTGCATACAAGGATGCAACATCCGGTGTGGGTCCTTCGCTAATCGGCCTCCTATGTAATCCTATGGTCGTGCAGAATGGCCGCGTTTACTGAGTCGGTGGAGCCATGTTTACTGCATACGGGATTGCAGGTGCAGGATGTCACACGCCCCTGAATTGGTCGCGCCATGGCTATGTTCGTTGTCGCCACTCGCCGTTACCGCCCCCAAACGCACACTGACTATCAATCAAAACGCGAGTAAAAAGCTGCTGCGAGCGACTACAGTAATGTACCTTGACGCGGGCGCAGTGCAACAGGATCACTGTAGACACAATACAATACTTGGCACTTAGAAGCACTAGGATAGTCCTATATGATGCCCAGGAGACTTCAGGCTACTATGCAGGCTGGAAACAGTGATAAGTCACAGGCTTGGACCGTACTTGAACCAGATAGGAGCTGTTGCAGACGTAGAACCGGAATGGATCCAGAGACTTTACCCGGACTGGAACCGGAGATTTGAACCGGACTGGAACCAGTGGTAACAACAATGGAATCGGAGACTTGGCCCAGACTGGGACAGGAGGTAGCAGCAGCTTAGTCGGAGTGGAACCACAGGCTCGAACCAGACTGGAACCGGAGAGAAAAACAGCTGAGCTGGACTGGAATCGGAGGCTTGAAACAGGAATAGGACCAAAGAGAGCAGCAGCTGAGCCAGAGTGGAACTGTAGGCTTGAACAGGAATGGGACTGGAGGTGGGCAGCTGAGCCGGGCTGGAACATGAATGGGACCGGAGAGAACAGCAGCTGAGTTGGACTAGACCTGGAGGCTTGAACAGAATGGGACCGGAGACAACAGCATCTTAGCTGGAGTGATGCCAGAGTGGAACCGGTGCATGAACACAGGCTGGTAAGGAGCAGACAGGATGCTAGACACAGCACAATGCTGCAGAGTGGATGGATTTTTTTTACCCCTGCGCAGGAGGTGTGGAGCCTAGCTCTGTCCTCAATGAACCAGGGTATCCCCGCCCCCTTCCCTGTTTGGCCCACCGAGTCCCATCCCCATACAGAGTTTGAGCCGCAGCTGTGATGGCAATTGATAGTGTAAAGCATCGATGGTTTCCTGGTAAATCCATCCATGCCCATTTCTACTTCATGATGATCCAGTTATGAAGACTAAAAGCACCAGGCTTTGATGTACATTTTTAATTGATTGTGAAGTAGTAATCGTGTGTGTTAATTTTTCACACACCTTTATTTTGGTTGAATGATAAAGTATATTCTGTTATTTGTTGCATGAGATTTAGATTTATCAAATTGTAGGATTTGGTGAAGATTAGATGATAATTTATGCCTGATATGCAAAAAAAAAATAAACCCTACAGATCTGAAGCAGGGTGTACGCTCTCATGACGGTATCTTCAGCTGATAAGTTCACAGTCCAAAATCCTATTTGCTTCCGTGTAATCTATATACAAAGTATAGTTTATACTACCTATTGAGAACTACAAATTCATTTAGGATTATGTAAGAGATTCCCAATGGAGGGATTCATGTCATGCTTGTACAGGACATTCGTGTCACCATGATTGTAGAAGCTACAGAGAATCTTTCAAGTTTTAGCCCGATGTGAAGTTGGGGTAGTTAGAAGATAGAGAAGCTCCACCCAACATTCAGCCTTAGAACTATGGGCTTTTGACTGAGGAACAGATCAGTTAAAACTAAACAAACCCACTCTGGGCATTGGAGTATGACATACCCGCTCTAAGGATTCATTTTCCCGCAACCATTCGTCTTAGTTCAGACTGAAGGCCTGATTCCGAGTTGTACGCTAATGCATGTACGCCTCTGCTGTGCGAAAGTAGGCAAATGTCGCAGATGCTGTGGATTGTATTGAGACACTCACCTGACACTTCATCAATCCTAGAAATTGCATACAAGGATGCAACATCCGGTGTGGGTCCTTCGCTAATCGGCCTCCTATGTAATCCTATGGTCGTGCAGAATGGCCGCGTTTACTGAGTCGGTGGAGCCATGTTTACTGCATACGGGATTGCAGGTGCAGGATGTCACACGCCCCTGAATTGGTCGCGCCATGGCTATGTTCGTTGTCGCCACTCGCCGTTACCGCCCCCAAACGCACACTGACTATCAATCAAAACGCGAGTAAAAAGCTGCTGCGAGCGACTACAGTAATGTACCTTGACGCGGGCGCAGTGCAACGTAGATGCATGCGCAGTTTACCGATCAGTGCTCGACTGCGAGAATATTGGCATTGCGAACAACTTTGAATCAGCCTTGAGTCCGGCATTAATAGTCTTTGCTGGAACAAGCTTTATAAATATCATTGTTTTGTTTCATCTTACACAGATCTGACAACAGAGCCCAATATATTGGCTGCTGAGACCATGGTGACTCCTGCAGTAGAGACTCTGGAAGAGCCCATAGCAAATCTTCCTGATTACTGCTTGCAAGGTTTTTATGTTTTATTGCATGTCTGTAATCTATATAGAACCATATGATGGCCTTATGCAAAGTCGAACGCAACTCAGCCATAGAAGCTCCTGCATCGTGCACAAGGAAAGGATAGCATATTTTCACCCATCTTTGTGACTGGGCCGCCACTATCTATATGCTTGTAGCGAAATGCGTCGTCATCCTCCATGCAAACTTTTGCACATCCCTATTCTTGGTGCAAATGATGCGTCTGAAAACCAGTGTATTTTTGCTTTCATCCATCTCTGCATAGCCCTGCAGCTGCGTTGACGCACACTCATTTTGCCTAACCCAGTTACACCTATTCATTCGTAAGTGGAGATGCTGTTGAAATGCGTAGGTCTCTGCATCGCTCGCACTTGCAAATGCTTGGTTCAGAATCCTGCACAGTGCAAAAACATCCATGGTATGCTCCGCAAACGGGCATGCGTTCAATTCTGCATCAGACCCATAGCCTGTACGTTATGATGAATGTGTCTTGCAGTCACACTGTGGGTGTCTGCTTTATTGAGCATAGTCCTCCTATGGATATTTAGAGATAATATTACAATTATCTAACCATTATTTTGAAAATGTAAATATTGATTACGTCCTCTGGTGCTGTTCTTTAAAAGTTACATAAGTGCCATGACAAAACTTCAATAGTTAGAACATTAATTAGCTTTGTGTGTGTAAATTTGCAATTCTTAAAACTATATATAATGTTGTAGAATACAATTGTTTGTTCTTTATAATTGTTACAGTCGGGAAGGATGAGGACAGTAGTCTGGCCTGTGAAGACTTTTTGGAAACTGAAGACTGTAAAGTGACTGAAAAATTTGTGGAAAGGGAAACTACTGTAGCTGCTGAAAGCTTCTTGGAAAGCGAAGAATCTGTAGTTGACGAAGACACCATGGAGAGCAAACAGTTTGCAGCTGATGAATTCACACTGGATATCACAGGGACTATAGCCTGCAAAAAGTCTCTGGAGAAGGAAGAGGCTCTAGCAGACGTAGACTCCCTGGAAAGCAAAGAAGCTTCAGCTAGTAAAAACCCCCTGGAAAGCAATGAAGCGGTAGTTGAGGAAGGCACCCAGGAGAGCCATGAGGCTGTAGCTGGTGAAGACACCCTGGGGTACGAAGCAGCTATATTTGGTAAAAGCACCCTGCAGAGAGAAGAGGCTGTAGCTGATGAAAGCACCATTGAGAGTAAAGAGGCTGTGGCTGGCCAAGGCGCCCAGGAGAGTAGTGAGGCTGTGGTTGGTGAAGACAGTCTGGAGTACAAAGAGACTGTAACTGACGAAGATATCCTGGAGTACAAAAAGGCTGTAGCTGACGAAGCCAGCTTGGGGTACAAAGAGGCTGTAGCTGGCAAAACCAGCCTGGAGTACAAATCTGCTGTAGCTGAGGAAGCCAGCCTGGAGTACAAAGAGGCTGTTGCTGACGATGATATACTGGAGTACAAAGAGGCTGTTGCTGTCGATGATATACTGGAGTACAAAGTGGCTGTAGCTGACGAAGCCAGCTTGGAGTACAAAGAGGCTGAAGCTGGCAAAACCAGCCTGGAGTACAAATCTGCTGTAGCTGAGGAAACCAGCCTGGAGTACAAAGAGGCTGTTGCTGACGATGATATACTGGAGTACAAAGAGGCTGTTGCTGTCGATGATATACTGGAGTACAAAGAGGCTGAAGCTGAGGAAGCCAGCTTGGGGTACAAAGAGGCTGAAGCTGAGGAAGCCAGCCTGGAGTACAAAGCGGCTGAAGCTGAGGAAGCCAGCCTGGAGTACAAAGAGGCTGTAGCCAACGAAGCCGGTCTGGAGTACAAAAAGCCTGTAGCTGACAAAGATATCCTGGAGTACAAAGAGGCTGTAGCTGACGATGATATCCTGGAGTACAAAGAGGCTGTAGCTGACGATGATATCCTGGAGTACAAAGAGGCTGTAGCTGATGAAGATATCATGGAGTACAAAGAGGCTGTAGCTGCCGAAGATATCCTGGTGTACAAAGAGGTTGTAGCTGACAATATGCTGGAGTACAAAGAGGCTGTAGCTGACGATGATATCCTGGAGTACAAAGAGGCTGTAGCTGACTATGCTATCGTGGAGTACAAAGAGGCTGTAGCTGAGGAAGACATCCTGGTGTACAAAGAGGTTGTAGCTGACAATATCCTGGAGTACAAAGAGGCTGTAGCTGACGATGATATCCTGGAGTACAAAGAGGCTGTAGCTGACGAAGCTAGCCTGGAGTACAAAGAGGCTGTAGTTGATGAAGACATCCTGGAGTTTAAAGTGGATGTAGCTGGCAAAGACATCCAAGCATTTGAAGAGGATGTAGCTGGCATTCGTACCCTGAAAAGCAAAGAAGTACCTGGTGAAGGCATCACTGAAAGCGAAGAGGCTGTAGCTGGCAAAGGTACCCTTGAGAGCGAAGAGGCTGTAGCTGACACATTCACCATCAAGAGTGAAGAGGCTGTAAGTGTTGAAAGCACACATGAGTGCAAAGAAGCTGAAGCTATAGATGCCACCATAGAGAGCGAAGATACTGTAGCTGGCGAAGACATCGTGGAGAGTAAAGAGGCTGAAGCTGGCAAAGGCATCATGAAGAGCGAAGATGCTGTACCTGGCGAAGACATCGTAGAGTGTAAAGAGGCTGATGCTGGCAAAGGCACCCTTGAGAGCGAAGAGGCTGTAGCTGCCGCATGCACCATCAAGAGCAAAGAGGCTGTAAGTGTTGAAAGCACACATGAGGGCAAACAAGCTGAAGCTATAGATGCCACCATAGAGAGCGAAGATACTGTAGCTGGCGAAGACATCGTGGAGAGTAAAGAGGCTGAAGCTGGCAAAGGCATCATGGAGTGCGAAGATGCTGTAGGTGGTGAAGGAAACCTGGAGTACAAAGAGGCTGTAGCTGGTGAAGGTCCCATGGAGAGCGTAGAAACTGTACAAAGAATAGATAAAGAAGTTAACTTTGAAATGGAAGAGGCTGTAGCTAGTTTAGACCTCATTCAACATGAAAAAGCTGTAGCTGATGAAGAGATTTGGGAAAATGAGGCGGCTGTATCGATTGGAAGAATCATGGAAAGCAAATCAGCTGTAGCTAACAAAGACTTTGTGGAAACTGAAGAGGTTAGAAATAGAATTGTGGAGTCTGGAGAAGCTGCCATTAGGGATGAGTTTCTGGCTATAACCAGAGAAAATGTTGCAGAAAGTGAAGACTTTGTGGCTGACAAAGTGGAAGAAGCTAGTGAAAATGTTGTAATTGAGGAGTCCGTAGTTAGTGGAGACGACCTGAAATTTAAGGAGAGATCCGTTATTATAGGTACTATGCAGATCAAGGAGGCTGGAGCTAATGGAAATTATGTAGAAATTAAAGATGCTAATGAACATGTCATGGAAAGTAAAGAGGCTGTAGTCAACGAAGATGCAGGGGAAAGTAAAGAGGCTGTAGCTAACGGAGGTGCCGAGGAAAGTAAAGAGGCTGTAGCTAACGGAGGTGCCGAGGAAAGTAAAGAGGCTGTAGCTAACGGAGGTGCCGAGGAAACTAAAAAGGCTGTAGCTAACGAAGATGCAGGGGAAAGTAAAGAGGCTGTAGCCAACGAAAGTACCGAGGAAAGTAAGGAGGCTGTATCTAACAAAGGTGCCAAGGAAAGTAAAGAGGCTGTAGTTAACGAAGGTACCAAGGAAAGTAAAGAGGCTGTAGCTAACGAAGATGCAGCGGAAAGTAAAGAGGCTGTAGCTAACGAAGGTACAGAGGAAAGTAAAGAGGCTGTAGCTAACGAAGGTGCAGAGGAAAGTAAAGAGGCTGTAGCTAATGAGGGAATCGAGGAAAGTAAAGAGGCTGTAGCTAATGAAGGAGCCATGGAAAGTATCTCCAAGCTGCTCGATGTACAACAGGCGTCAGAACAAGGTACTTGTACATGAGACGGTTACTACAGATTTTTTTGTGCTTGTCAATAATTAAAAGCTGAATTTGCCTTTTCCCTTCTCCTGCCAAACATATTCTGCAGATAATCTTCTTTTGTGCTATACGTATTGGTAGTACTATTATTATACTGCCTCCAAAAGTCTTCATGTCAAAGACAGATTTTGTAGCCAAATAGAACATGAAGTAGAATATTTCTATATTTTGGAAAAATGTTTGGTCAGCATAATATGCCTTTCTGCTTATAATATAATAGCGTAATATGCCTTTCTGCTTATAATATAATATAATAGCATAATATGCCTTTCTGCTTATAATATAATAGCGTAATATGCCTTTCTGCTTATAATATAATATAATAGCATAATATGCCTTTCTGCTTATAATATAATATAATAGCATAATATGCCTTTCTGCTTATAATATAATAGCGTAATATGCCTTTCTGCTTATAATATAATAGCATAACATGCCTTTCTGCTTATAATATAATAGCATAATATGCCTTTCTGCTTATAATATAATATAATAGCATAACATGCCTTTCTGCTTATAATATAATATAATAGCATAACATGCCTTTCTGCTAATAATATAATATAATAGCATAACATGCCTTTCTGCTTATAATATAATATAATAGCATAATATGCCTTTCTGCTTATAATATAATATAATAGCATAATATGCCTTTCTGCTTATAATATAATAGCATAATATGCCTTTCTGCTTATAATATAATATAATAGCATAACATGCCTTTCTGCTTATAATATAATATAATAGCATAACATGCCTTTCTGCTAATAATATAATATAATAGCATAACATGCCTTTCTGCTTATAATATAATATAATAGCATAACATGCTTTTCTGCTTATAATATAATATAATAGCATAACATGCCTTTCTGCTTATAATATAATATAATAGCATAATATCATAACATGCTTTTCTGCTTATAATATAATATAATAGCATAACATGCCTTTCTGCTTATAATATAATATAATAGCATAATATGCCTTTCTGCTTATAATATAATATAATAGCATAACATGCCTTTCTGCTTATAATATAATATAATAGCATAATATGCCTTTCTGCTTATAATATAATATAATAGCATAACATGCTTTTCTGCTTATAATATAATATAATAGCATAACATGCCTTTCTGCTTATAATATAATATAATAGCATAATATGCCTTTCTGCTTATAATATAATAGCATAATATGCCTTTCTGCTTATAATATAATAGCATAATATGCCTTTCTGCTTATAATATAATAGCATAATATGCCTTTCTGCTTATAATATAATAGCATAATATGCCTTTCTGCTTATAATATAATAGCATAACATGCCTTTCTGCTTACAATATAATATAATAGCATAATATGCCTTTCTGCTTATAATATAATAGCATAATATGCCTTTCTGCTTATAATATAATAGCGTAATATGCCTTTCTGCTTATAATATAATAGCGTAATATGCCTTTCTGCTTACCCCTTTCCAAGTCCCAGAAGGTCCCACCTCTCCTATTAGTCTAAGCCTAACCCTTCCCATTAAATAGTCCTTGGGAAAGATTACCCAATTTTCTCACGCTGTCCAGTGTGAACCCAGTCACCATCACCTACCCACCATCTCCCCAGATTATTTTATTCATGTTCTATAAATGTTTTTCTGTTAACTCCCAATAAGATGGTTATAAACTCATCTCTGTGACACCCTCTGGGAGCATAGTGTAATGCATGCCCTAATTAGTGACCCCCCACCGATATAGCAGGTGGCTATCTCCAACTGCTACCGTAAAAAGGCAACCTAGTGATGAGACAACTGGGTAGTGCCATCAGTCTGGGAGACCAAATGGGCACTGTTCCTTATTAGGAATGCAGAAATAGGGGCCGTTGCAGAGTTAAATGAAGGTCGGACATAATCGCACCCAAATTGCGTGCATGGAACAAACTCCGTATATTCGCACCGCCCCTATCCATACGCTTGTCTTCATAGCGCTCATCATTATGGGTGCGCCCTTGCACCTGCTATGTACTTGGTGCACAAGAGACCTGTCTGCAAATCTGCTTGGGCTAAATTTTATGCAAACGCTGTATCGGTTACGCCCATTCATCCACAAATGCCACCGAGTTGTGTAAGGCTCTAAGCTGCCCGGGGGTTGCGTACAGGCGCCTCTGGAGCATGCACGGCATGAAAACACGCAAGATCCGTCCTCAAAACTGGCTTTCGTAAAACTCTGCCTCTACCCATGACTTTCCTTACACCCCCTACAGAGTAGATTTGGTCTCCCTATAAAGTACCTGTAGAAAATAGAAGTATTACTAGATTTTGCATCTCAGCTGCTCAGTGACCCTTCTCTCTGGTATTGTATCTGCTAGTGCCATGTAGCTTATTTGTTGAGTCTCCTGACAAATGCGTTCTGATACATTGTAGCTCCAGTTGCACCATATAGCCCCCCTCTGCGCGCCAGGGTCTTTGTGACTCGGCTGTGCAGAGCGTCTTATTAGCTCCAAATGTGCCTTTTTATTTGCACTACTAAAGTAACCAGAAGCGACATTACGACACTGCTATTGTACACTGACTACTGGGGCTTGTGGTACATACGTGTGCAATGGAGTCTCAGATCTAGAAAGGAGTATAGGGCAGTGGTTCCCAAACTGTGAGCCTGGGCACTCAGGGGTGCCTCGGGACACTTGTAGGGGTGCCTCAGGTTGGAGGTCCAGCATCAAGGCAAATTATTTATGGTCAATGTAATGTAAATATGTGGACAGGCAGAAGCGCAAACCTGTTCACCACCACATAGCTGACCCTAAGGGGTAAGTTTACTAAGAATCGAGAGAGGTCGCTTTTAGTTCTTTTTAATCTCGATTTGCATCCCCGAATCTCGGGTGATTTTCCCGTTTTTCTTCTCGCAAGAACCAGGACAGGCTGACAAGTCCGGAGCTGGTTAGTCTTTTTGGTGGGGACCTCACGTAATTTTTTAAAAATAATTACAAATATTTTAACAAGTTAAAAAAAGAAACATACACAAAACACAATGATTTATGTATGTTTCAGCCAAACTCGCAGCTCTGGAGGTGAGTGTTTAAAACGTCAATTTGGCAGGGAGTTTGCACACACCTCACCCGAGATTGTCATCCCGATTCTTGGTAAATTTGCGAGCTGTGGGCCTGATTCAGACCCGGACGTTATGCTGCGCTCTCTCGCATTGAGCGATTTTTTGCAAACTGCGCATAAATCTCAGTGGGCGAACCGGTCTGTGCGATGGGAAAGTGCTCGCTTGTAGACCGCAGTCGGGCTGCTATTTTGAGTGACAGATAGCGCCGTGTGTGGGTGGTAACAGGGGAAGGTGCTTGTAAACAGGGTTGTGGATGTGCGAACGCAGGCGTGCCCGACCGTCAGAACGGCGTTTAATGGGTGTGCATAATTAGCAAAGTGCGTCATTACACACGAAACTGGGTTGCATTTTAGCCTGAACTGCTCGCAATGTTGTGGTGGGAAAAGGCTACTACAAGCGCTGCGAGCAGCTCCGATAGCTCCCTATGTTCCCGATTAATCCTTCACCTGCCAGAGATGACGTGTGTTGCGAGTGGCAAAGGGGCGTCTTTATACATGTGCGAGCGCATAGTGCGGCCGCTCGCTATTACATAGTGGGCGGCTTTACGCGACGCAGTGCGATGACAAGATTGAAATATCCGGCCCCTTTTAGCCAGCGAGCAGCCGCAAATAGCGTCCGGGTCTGAATCAGGCCCAGTATCTTTTAGGTGAAAAGTACTTCAGAGTTTGGCCGATGGTGAGAAGATTCGAGTTTGCTAGCTCTCCCGAATTTTGCGAGTGAGATGAGAGAAATCTCTCTGTATCTCACCCACCTTTGCCTTTAGTAAATTTGCAATTTGAAAAACATGCCTCATCTCACTCGAGATTGCAATCTCACCCAAACTCAATTCTTAGTAAATTTACCCCTAAGAATAGCAGGTAATCACAATTTACTTAACTTTACTACTACTTCACTACATTTTTTTTTTTTTCTGAATTTCTCAAACTTTTGGCTTAAGGGTGCCGTGAAAACAATGCTGATACTCTAGGGTGCCGTGATTTAATAAAGTTTGGGAACCACTGGTCTAGGTGTGTAAAAATGGTTCAGATGGGAGTGAATGTGGCTGTTCTTCCCACTACGTTATGCTGCGACTTAGTACTTGTGATATATCAATTCCTGTGCGAGAAAAGGTGCAGCCTAGTGTCCGTGTGATGCAACTAGCAAAATTAGAAAAAAGATTCTCTGATTCTGTCGCTCCAGCCACCTCGCTCCATATGGCATGGGGCGCAATATGCCATACATCTCTGCTTGTAATTGGATGTGACATAACGCTTCACATGCCTGCACTGATTAATTTGATATGCAACACTTGTATATCTGTGTGCGTCTGAGCCTGTATGACGTACAACGTAACTTGGCGTGAAAAAAAATCCGGTGGCTGCATCATATACAGACTCAGACAAAGTCGCGTACAGATATACAAGCGTCCTATATCAAATTAATCAGCGCAGTCTAGTAAAGAAAGAGGTTTTTCGCATCCGATTTCCGGTAGAAATACCGCAAACCGAGTCGCACCGGACCTGACATGCTGCGAATCGCTGTTTGGCGTGACTGCAGCAATAGCGTAGGAGAACACATCTGTAGGTAGCGAGTTCTGTGCAGCAATGTGATTTTGCCAATTTTGGCCGTGGATTTAAAGCAGCGATAATTTAAAAGGCAAAACTAGGCTGCAAACTATTCCATATACACCTTTTATATTTTTCACCAAGGAGCAAAGACGATCATTAGGGTTTCAGTATCTCGCCCTTGAGGCCGGGGTTAGCCATGTCTGTGACTATTATGACTTTATAAACTTTTCATAAACAGCGATATTTATACAGAGATTCTAAGCTCCACTAAGCGTATCGTAAAGCATATACCTCCTAAGTGATCAGTGTCTCAATGAGTGCCAGTATTGAAAGTAATCAGGCGACAACGAGATAGGTGCTCTGTGATACCTGTCTGCGCCATCAGTCACCCGTGCGTTATTCCTGCTGCACTTCTCCGAGTGCGCAACTCGCTAGAGTTAAGGGGAGCACTAACTATTTCCTATGCTTATATCATACATGATATATACGAGTATATACTTCTTTCACTGTAATTTCCATTTTTGTTCTATAGAGCATGAAGTACGTGAGGACCAGTTGCAAGAGGTGTGCAGGGGCCGTCACCGGAAGACTTCTGACAGTCATGGTACAGAGCATGCTGCCTCGCTCATTACTACTAATTACACTTTCTACTCTTTCGTTTCCTTTCTATTTCTTTGCTATCCTGTTCTTCTTATAGATTTGTGTTGTCCATATACAGACGACCTCTCAGGATTCGTTGAACAGTAAGAGGTTCTGGTCTGTCCCCTGACTCAATGACTTTATGCACTATGGAGCATCAGCTGTCTGGCTTACACACGCTCACACACACGCTCACACACACACACACTCCCTCTGTGTTCTCCACCGTAGCAGAATTCGGTACCTCTCCATGCAATTCATAGGTGAAAAGTCTCTCTAGCCTACCTTTGTCCACATTCAGTAAATGCTTGTGTGATGATACAGTGTGGTCTCCTGTGTATAGATGTAGAGGTCACAGCCTCCGACATGCCAGACTATGCAGAGCATCCCCTCCACAGCACAGAGGAGCAGCAGACTCTCTGCCATTCAGAAACGATTGATCTGGACCGTCTTGAAAATAAAGGTGAGCTATGGATACAGCGACCGTAACACTGTAGAGATCAGTGTTGAAATGACCAAGGTTTTATACACCCCAAAATAAGGTCAACAATTAGCCCCCTATAATCTTATGGATCATCAATAATCTCTATTCTTTAGATGCATCATAACATTATAGTTACAGAATGTATTCTTATGTACACTTAGGGGTAAATTTATTAAAGTGAGAGTTTTTAGAAGTGGCGATGTTGTCTATAGCAGCCAATCAGATTCTAACTATTATCTTCTAGAAGGTGCTAGTTAAATGTTAAGTAGAATCTGATTGGTTGCTATGGGCAACATCTCCACTTCTAAAAACTCTCACTTTAGTAAATATACCCCCCATAGTGTGCACTCTGTGTTGAACAGGGGGAAGGGCACCGCCTGGGAGAAGGGGCAGTGTTCTGCTCGTGCCGAAGGCCGCTCTCCCGAAATGGGGTTGCTCGGCTGCACCCAACCACTTCCCTCACTATGAATACACTACTGCCCGTGGGTGGGGCTGCAGCATTCTGTCATTTTAAAATTACTGTATGTGGCATAAGGGTGGGCGCCAAATATTGCCTTGCTCCGGGTGACAAAAGTCCTAGTTTCGGACCTGGGGAGGGGGTATTGGGGAGACACAACTTAATAGATGTTATATAGTTTGTTGGCTTGATTTGTGTGTTTTTTATTTTTATTGATCGCATATTAACAGGTCTAAGTGCATAGCAGGCAACATTTGCAGGTGGTAACAAAGTTCACCTTTGCCCCAGGTTATTTGCTTGGCAAATTTTTTAAGCCATATACCACAGAAAACATTAAGGGTGTAGGGGTTTTATAATACCCAGATCTCCCACATTTGGGCACCTAGGGACTCTTGAAAGAAGGTAGCCCCCTATTTCAGTTGTTATCACCGGACTGTAACACCCGGCACTACAGAGAGCCATAATAAAATTCAGACGTCCCTTCATTTTTTTGCAGTAGGTTGTCTAGTGTTCCTAATATAATGCCTTGTTGGGTTACCATATTTTCTCTTTCATCCAAACGGGTACACTGGAACCACGTGGAATAGAGTGCAGTGCAGGAGTTTTGCCACTTAAAAACTTTCCTCCAAAAAGTTCGAGCTCTTTCCTTAGTATGCTCCAGAAGTACCCCCAATAGCTTCAGTTTTTCAGGACAATGAGTGTTCATCTTCCAAGCCTTCAGAAGAGCAATGGGCATGATGGGTGAGCAACGCACCCGGGATATCCTCTCTGCTTCTCTTATAGGTCCAGTGATTCGATTCCATCACAGGTGCCGGGAACTCTCTCCTAGATATTTTCTCTGGTCTTCCTAGAGTCACCGCATTCTTTGGCCAGTTTTTCCAGTCTTTACTCAGATCTCACCTGGCTGCAGAATCCAGGCTTCTTTTTTTACCCATTTTGAACCTGAAATATTTTAAACGTTCAGACTGCAGGTAGCCAGGTTCACCGTGGGGTCCTTGAAGTTCGTCTTCTTCAGCATGAACCAGTGGGAGCTTTAGGTGTCCCTGCACATCACTGTTGTGTTCTTAGATTTGCAGTTCAGTTTCATGACTTTCAATTCCCAGCTCTGTTTTAACAGCGGTAAAATGAGTTTGCGTTATCTACAACCCCCTCTTTCCTATCATGTGGCCCCTTAGTACTTATTGTCTAAACAACTGCCAATCGTGCCCTGCGATACGGAAAACATTGTTCCGTATATGGCAGGGGTTCCCAACCACGGTCCTCAAGGCACACTAACAGTCCTGGTTTTAGGGATAGCCATACTTGAGCACAAGTGACTTAATTAGTACCTCAGTTATTTTGATTTAACCATCTGTGCACAATCATGGATATCACTAAAACCAGGACTGTTGGTGTGCCTTGAGGACCGAGGTTGGGAATCACTGGTATATGGACTGGAGGACGTTACGAGTCCTACCACCCTCATAATGACAACGGCAAAAGTGGGGATACCCTCCTCCAAAGGATGCGGCCCCTTAGCGACTATTGCCTGTGCTGTGTAAAAACAAAGTTGTCCATCGTTGGGGAGAGGGCTCATTGTGCCCAATCTCTCCCATACTGACATGCAGACATGTGGTGTCGCCCTTTGTGTAAAAGAAGGCAATCTCCCTTAGTAGTTACTGGCTGGCAATCACCAGACAATGACTAAAGCACAACACAAAAAATAAAATTTTCCACAAATGGGGAGGGTGATCTAAAGCCCTGATCTCGTGTCAAATAAAAAGAGTCACCTCATTAATGTAGTAGGTTTTCTAGTTGAAAAAATGGTATGTCTGGCTGCGGTGTGTGTATATATATATATGTATATATATATATATAGTGTGTGTGTGTGTATATATATATATATATATATATATATATATATATAATACACTGTATCTGCATCGGCTCGGCACTCCTCATTCCAATGTATAACATGCCTCTGTGCCCTCCTTAATGGAAACAATAATAGACGAATGCGGCGGCACTAGAGGACTTAATCCAATTTTATGGCAAGTTTGAACCAACGTTGGTTGAAACTTGCCATTAAATAGGATTAAGGACCTCATTCAAAGGCGGTCGTTAGTTGCAAGCGGTCGCACTGAATCAGGGCGGCCGCTTGCCTTCTAAACGACCGCCTCTTTGTCGATCGTTAAGCTGTGGGTTACAACCCACAGCTTAACGACCGACCAGGTTGATGGTTGACCATCGGGGCTTACGACCAGACCCTAAGGTTGGGTCATGACACCCGTAAGCCCCAGGGAGCTTTCTGCTCTGATGGAGCAGGAAGCTCCCCACTGACATCACTGATGGTGTCAGTGCGGCCGCCACCAAACGGTAGGCGTTCGTTAAGGAACGCCTCCGTTTTGGAAACCACCCCCCCCCCCCCCCCCAGCCCGCCTACCAAATGGGGCGAGCTGTCGATCGACATCGACAGCCGCCCCTTTGGTAGCGAGATCCGGAGCATCAGAGTTTATCTGTCGCTCCGGGGCTTGCGCAGTGCAGCCGCTGCGCGTGCGCAGGACTAACCATCGAGTCGGTTACGAGCGCATCGGCGCTTGCGACCGACTCTGAGTAAGGTCCTAAGTCCTCTAGTGCCGCCTCATTCGTCTATTAGATAGATAGATATATATATCTATATCGTCTGCGATGGATCGTAGCGGCCATCGTATACTGTGCACCCTGAAAACCACCCAATATATCGTACGATTAATTGGTGGTCGCATCTTCCCATCGGATGTGCTGCACATCCGATTGGAGGATACCACGGGCAATGTGGTATAGTTTACATTAGACATGTAACGATAGATTGCACCATCATACAGCGGATCATGCAATATGTACGGTGATACGATATACATTGTTACATTGCAACGCTGGGTTGTCAGGATTTACTTTAAGTTTACTTTCTTGAACTTTCAATAACAAAACCCTTTTCTACTTCAGGGTCCATAGGGTATCCACACGATACCTTGGGGTATAGGTGTGACGTCAGTCGCAGGGCACCAAAGAGTTAAGCTTTCAGCCTCCCAGGATGCACTAGGTCCCCCTCCTATACCCCGCCCCCGGGCCAAGGCACCTCAGTTTAGTTTGGTGCCCGGCCGGAGTCGGGTGCACCTGTTGGAGTGGGGGCTAGAAGAGCCCCTGAAGCTTATTCTTCATGCAGCTGTGGCTGCACAACTGGATGAACAGCATGGACAGTCAGTCCTGACGTCCATGCTGTCTTCCCTACACCCCGCCGGTACCAGAACGCCGGTACTGATCCGGGGATGCTGGTGGGCGTCTGGGGTCACAGCTAGCGGTGACCCCAGATGCTCCGGACCATGGCCGGATTCAAGGGGGACAGAGGTAAGCAGCGGGGTCCCGCGGTGGGTCCCCGCTGATCACATGGTCCTAAGTCCCCAGGCAGGGGGCTCCCTGGGGACTGGCTGCAGCGTGGAGCCAGGCGACCAACCTGCGCTTCCACTACCCCCTGGGACAGCGGACCGCAGCAGAGCGGTAGCGCTGCGGTGTCCCAGGGGTTAAATGCATGCCAGGGGAGCGCGCCTTCCCTGTCTCACAGCCGGCGCCTCCCCCGCTGCACACAGCCCTCTCTGCATGCTGCCGACTGGTCCTGTGGCAGCGCTCCTCCCCCAGGCCAGCCTCCTCTCTGCTCCTCGGCGGCCATCTTCTCCAGAACGCATGGTGAACGCTGCTGGAAGCGCTGGACGGAAGCATCGTGGTCTGGGTCCCCCCGCATACCTCTCCTCCGCTGTGGTCAGGTCTGTGTATGCAGCGCTGTGTCCTACCAGGCCCTGTGTCTGTGTAGTTGAGTGATCAGCGCTGTTAGTGCAGGAATTGTTATTTTTCTGCATTGTATGTGACTGTGCTAGCGCTGCTGCCTGTAATCTTTTCTTCTACTAAACTGTCAGCTTTATTACTGTCCCTGTTCTTTCTGCTAAAGCCCTTGCGGTGCGGTGCTGCAGGGTGGTCTCTCGCCTATTTAATACTTAATTGGTGAGAGAGGTCACATACGTGGTGCCATCATGTCTGAAAGTGATTTTCCCCTCCGGCTACAGTGTACCACGTGCAAAGTACCGTTAGCGGAGGGGGAGGGTAGCGCGGAGGGCCTTTGCCGGCAGTGTTTGTCCATGGCGCGGCCTATTACGGTTACAGCACCGGTACAGGAGCCGCCCTGGGCTTGTTTCGCTCAGGCGTTAACAGCTTTAGTGGGCCAGTTAGCTCCGCAGCCTGCGTTTACTCCGATGGGTTTGTCCCAGCAGTCTGTGGTGTCGTCACCCATGCAGGGGTTCCCACGACAATTGGTGGTACCCCACAGTCTCCCTATTTCCCCGCTCCCGGGTTCTCAGGAGCCAGCGTGGGTTAACTCCCTGACGAGTTCTGTACAGCACTTGTCGGATGTGTTGCAAGGGGAGTCTGTGATGCGGTCTCATAAAAGGCCGGTGGCGTCTCTGTCCGCTCCTTATGAGGATGACGAAGGGACGTCTGATGATGGGGAGATTCTAGATCCTTACGATCAGGAACCTCTCCATACTAAGGACGCTGATGCTAAGTCCAAAGTATATATTCCTGGACTTATTCGGGCGGTCCGCACAGCCTTGGTGATTGAGGACGAAGTTCCCCCAGCGGCTAAATCTAAGTATGCCTTTTTCAAAGATGTGAAGGGCGATGCCACAGTCTTTCCTCTTTCGGGTCAGTTGGTGGACCATTTAGAGGAGGCGTGGAAACAACCTGGCAAAAGATACCAGCCGCAGAGACGCCTGGCGGTGGCTTATCCGTTCGCGGATAATTATTTTGCGAAGTGGGAATCCCCTCCACAGGTGGATTCTCACGTGACCCGTCTTGTCCGTAGTGCCACATTGCCGATGCCATCCATGTCCTCCCTTAAGGATGCTACGGACCGCAAGGTAGAAATCTGCCTGAAGTCCGCTTATTCCCTTGCAGGGGGGGCAGCACGGCCGGCTATGGCCATTTGCTGGGTTGCCAGAGCGATGGAGCGCTGGGCGGATTCATTAGAGGCTTCTTTTGAATCCGACTGTCCGGCCGATCAGGCGGAGTTGATTGGCAATCTCCGTGATTCGGCCACCTACATCAACGAGGCGGCTCTAGACATTAGTACTCTGGTGTCTAGAATTTCTTCAGCAGCGGTAGCTGCTCGTCGCACCTTGTGGCTGCGATCCTGGAAGGCGGACGCAGATTCCAAGAAAGGTCTGGAAGCGTTGCCGTTTACCAGAGAAGTTCTCTTCGGTCCGGATCTGGATAAGATTGTGGCCACGCTGGCGGCAGCCAAATCTGCCTGTCTCCCGTCGGCCGCTGCTCCTTCTGGTTCGGGACCATCGTCCTTTCGGTCATCTAGGGCCCAGGGCAGGCCCAAACCACAGTCGTTTCCTCGACAGGCTGGCCCTAAGAAATCGGTCAAGCCCCGGAAGCAGGCATGGAGTACCAGACGTCCGGCCCCCAAGCCAGATGACAAGCCTGCGGCCTGACGGTCCGGGCCTCCCTTTGGGGGATCCCAGGGTGGGAGGCCGCCTGCTACAGTTCGCCCAGTGTTGGTCGACCACTACGACAGACACTTGGGTTCTGGAGGTGGTTTCCCACGGATACGCCCTCTCCTTCCGGCACAGACCCCCGGCTCGCTTCTTCACCACGGGTCTCCCATCAGACCGGAACAAGGCTACGGAGCTGCGGAAGGTATTGCACACTATGCTCCAGGCTGGAGTTATAGTGGCGGTTCCATTCTCCCAGAGGGGCCAGGGTTTCTATTCAAATCTATTTTTGGTACAGAAACCCAATAGGTCATATCGTCCGATTCTCAACCTCAAAGCACTCAACAAGTCTTTGCGGGTCCCGAAGTTTCGGATGGAGACCCTACGGTCCATCATTCTGGCGCTGGAACCTGGGGACTACTTGGTGTCATTGGACATACAGGACGCTTACCTGCATGTCCCTATTCTTTGGCGCCATCAACAGTTCCTCAGGTTTGCAATCAGCAGCGACCACTTCCAGTTTCGGGCGTTACCTTTTGGCCTGGCAACAGCACCACGTGTTTTCACCAAGGTGATGGCGGTCATGGCGGCTTCTCTGCGGCTGCAGGGAGTCCGCATGTTGCCGTATTTGGACGACCTGTTATTGGTGGCAGGATCTCCAGAGCTCCTGTTACGCCACTTGGACCTGACCATTGCACTGCTGCAACGGCACGGCTGGCTAATCAACTGGCAGAAGTCCACTCTAATCCCGTCTCGGAGGATTCTGCATCTTGGAGCCTTATTGGACTCGGGACAGCAAAGGATCTTCGTGACGGAGGACAAGATCTCTGCTTTACAGTCAAGGGTGCGCAGTTGTCTGCACAGCCGCCGGGTGTCCTTACACTCGGCGATGAGGTTACTGGGCTCCATGGTGTCGGTGTTCGACATGGTGGAATACGCCCAGTTTCACTCCAGACCTCTGCAGCACCTGATCCTGTCCAAGTGGAACGGGCTGACTCAGTCTCTGAAGTCCCAGACGATTGTGCTCACCCAGGAGGTTCGCCTGTCCCTTACGTGGTGGTTACAGACGACCCACCTCAACAAGGGACGTCCGTTCTGGGTTCCAAATTGGGTCCTGTTGACAACGGACGCCAGTCTTCGGGGCTGGGGAGCAGTTTCGGGTCCACACTTGTTCCAGGGCAGGTGGACGCCGACAGAAGCGGAGCTTCCAATAAATATCTTGGAACTCCGTGCGGTCTTCAATGCTCTCCAGCAGGCACAGCGGTTTCTCCAGGGTCGCCCGGTGCAGGTCCAGTCGGACAACGCTACCACCGTGGCCTACATAAACAGGCAAGGAGGAACTCGCAGTCGGGCGGCTCTCGTAGAGCTCTCTCGGATCCTGGTTTGGGCGGAGCGCAATCTTCCGGCCATATCAGCGGTCTTCATCCCGGGAGTGCTCAATTGGGAGGCGGACTTTCTAAGTCGCCAGGACGTTCATCCGGGGGAATGGTCCCTGCACCCGGACGTTTTTCAACTACTGGTGGACAGGTGGGGTCTTCCAGAAATCGACCTCATGGCGTCCCGGCACAACAACAAGTTGCCGGTGTACGGGTCTCGCACAAGAGACGAAGGGGCGTCTCTGGTGGATGCTCTGTCCGTCCGGTGGACGTTCCGGTTCGCATACCTGTTCCCTCCGGTCTCCCTTCTTCCACGGGTAATCCGGAAATTCAAACAGGAAGGAGGGACGCTCCTGTTGATAGCTCCCGCGTGGCCCAGACGGCACTGGTTCTCAGACCTTCAGGGTCTGTCCGTGGACATTCCTCTGCGGTTGCCGCTACGACCGGACCTTCTGTCTCAGGGTCCTTGCCTTCACCCGGACCTGACTCGGCTGTCTTTGACGGCGTGGCTGTTGAGACGGCCATGCTGAGGTCCTGGGGGTTTTCCAGCTCTGTGGTGCGTACCATGTTGCGAGCTCGGAAACCGTCTTCCGCGAGGATATACCATCGCGTGTGGCATACGTTCTTCCAGTGGTGTCGACCGAGAGGTTATGCACCGCGGGAGTTTCGTCTGTCTCGGATTCTCGCCTTCCTGCAAGCGGGACTAGATCATGGGCTTCGCCTTGCTTCTTTGAAGGTACAGGTTTCGGCCCTATCTGTCTGGTTTCACCGTAGGATTGCTACAATCCCGGATGTGCGCACCTTTATGCAGGGTGTTCTCCGCATTCAGCCGCCCTTTGTTCCACCTGTGGCGCCTTGGGATTTGGCTGTGGTCCTGAGGGCTCTCCAAGGACCGCCGTTTGAACCACTGGGCTCAGTGGATCTTAAATGGCTAACAGCTAAGACTGTTTTCCTTCTGGCCATTGCTTCGGCCAGACGCGTTTCTGAGTTAGGGGCTCTTTCTTGTAGACCCCCTTTCTTGGTTTTTTATGGGAACAGGGCAGTGCTCCGCACTCGGCCCGAGTTTCTTCCCAAAGTTGTTTCCCAGTTTCATATTAACGAGGAAATAGTTGTTCCGGCCTTTAACTCACCGGGTCTTTCCGTGGGTGAGGCCTCTTTGGATGTTGTGCGGGCCTTAAGGACTTATGTTGACCGCACTTCTTCGTTTAGGAAGTTGGACGCTTTGTTTGTCCTCTTTGGCTTCCGTAAAAAGGGTTGGCCTGCTTCAAAGCGAACTTTGGCAGCCTGGATCCGTATGGCTATTTCTGAAGCTTATCTTCATGAAGGCCTACCGGTCCCTCCTTCTCTGAAGGCTCATTCCACTAGGTCTGTGGGTCCTTCGTGGGCAGCTCGACGTGGTGCCTCGGCAGTTCAGATCTGCAAGGCTGCTACGTGGTCTTCTGTCCATACCTTCGTGAGGTATTACAGGTTTGACACCTTCGCCTCTCAGGATGCTTCCTTCGGGCGGCGGATTCTCCTTTCTGCACAGGAGCGTCCCCACCCTTAAAGGATACTGCTTTGGGACATCCCCAAGGTATCCTGTGGATACCCTATGGACCCTGAAGTAGAAAATATGAGATATGGTAAGAACTTACCCTTGTTATCTCTATTTCTACGAAGTCCATAGGGTTCCACAGGACTCCCGCCCTGTCGCACCTGTGCTGCAGATGGGCTTTGCTCTGGTCACCGGTTTTCCGTCTCCCTCTGGTGAGAATGTGATTCTTGTATGTGTCCAGATCTTTGTTCTCTCTCTTCCTTCTCCTCCTCCGGCCTATGGCTTGGTAACTAACTGAGGTGCCTTGGCCCGGGGGCGGGGTATAGGAGGGGGACCTAGTGCATCCTGGGAGGCTGAAAGCTTAACTCTTTGGTGCCCTGCGACTGACGTCACACCTATACCCCAAGGTATCCTGTGGAACCCTATGGACTTCGTAGAAATAGAGATAACAAGGGTAAGTTCTTACCATATCTCATATTTTTTGCCCATTTTGGTTGGATTTTATCTGACGTGTTATATGCAGCAAAAAGACTAATGGTATTTGCTGAAAATAAAAAGTCTTATGATAGAAAAAGATATAAGCAAGAAATAATTTGTATGGGTATCGCATACAAAAGTTATCATCCTCAAACCCCTCTGCGATGGTTTTCAGAAGTCATACATCTATTATTTTTTTTAATGTTTTTCTTCTGCCCCACACTTGACTATCTAAGCTGCCTTTATATGTAGGTTAGTGTTTAAAATAATTCATATAATAATTCATATTGTTGACACACTCGAAAATAAATGCTGAAATTATTCATTATGAATGCTTCAGAATATAAACACAGGTATGGCTATTTATGAATTATGAAAAGTGCATCAGACTGCTAAAATCAGAAATGTTGGGGGTGTATGTGGATTTTGTTTTGCAGACTTTGTTACTTAAAGCAGGGATTTTTTGTGTGTTTGTGTCTTTTTGCACCACTGTGGCAGGCTATTAGAAGAATCTTGACTTCTCCTTGGTTTGTTTCTTCAGTCTGCTATTACTGATTAATTCTGCAGATTTTTCACATTATATCACTACCATGACACCCACAGTCACGTTACAGGTCTTAGTAAGCAGAGATACTTTGGAATAGCCCCCTGACCTCTGTTTTCATAGTAACATCCTCCCCCTTCACGTGATATGCTGTGAGCCTGTGTCTATGCAAAAGGTTGATTGTGTCTGTCCACCTCCTTCTCTCTTTGCCATCACATGACATTCTAAGAACTGTGAACCTTTGGCAGCCTTGTTTGGTTGCCCTCCAGAGGGGTATTGAAAATGAGATAATGAATTGTAGAAATTTAGCTAACATAAATGATGTACAGTATGCATAACATGCATTGCTATTTAAAGAAAAAAAACATCGACTTATGAGGGTTCGCTGCCTTGATAAAGGACTGCAGGTCATACACATTAGTTGCGTGTAGCAATAGGTCATCACAACAAACAAAAACATTGTGTATCTGATATCTTGGTTTGCAGAGAACTTCTTATTGTACAGAGTAAGTCCGCCAATAATTGCGAGCATGGACAGTGTGTACGAGAGTGACGTCAGCGAGCTAGCTGCGGAAGCAGACAGCGCGGATAGTGAAGGTAAACCTGCTAAATGTGAGACGATTACTCTCTATTGTTCTTTTTGTTTCCCATAAATACTCTTTTATGAGATCTATTTTTACAGTTGCATGCTTGTGAGCCCTCCTCCCCCCCAAATAACACAGCCCCCAAATATTCTACACAAGATGAGGAGAATCACTTCATAGAAGTTACTTGTTTTTGAAGTTCTAATCAATTAAAAAAAAAAAGTTAGTCACTTTCCTACCCGCAATGTTATACCGCTGTTTACTACCCAATCGGTCCTTCCTATAGCTCAGCGTAATGGTTCAGACTGTGCTGTAATGTACAATGTTCTATTAAAATGCATATACAGAATCTTTATAAATAATGTCTTGCCCCAGTTTTCTATACAGTAGGGCAACTGAGCTAACAATCTTGGGACACCCGGTATAGTGATAAATAAGCTACCAGAGCTGTCTAAAGGCCCCCATACATGGTGCGATATAGCAGCCGATCCGACGGAGTGGTACAATATCGCAGCTATATCGTATCGCGTGTGGGCATGATATCGGACAGTGCGCGCTCGTGTGGGGCCGCACCTCGGGATCTTATTGCATGTTCGCTTGATCTGGGGATGCGCTGTACAATCTCATGCATCGCTATGGGGGGGGGGGGGGTGCCGGCATATCGGGCGGTCGGGCAGCGGTTCGCTCCGTGTGGGGGGACTGCATTGCACCGTGTATGGGGGCCTTAAGTCTGGCACTGGTGGTAGAGCAATTATACATACTGTTAGTTATTTATTATATGCGGCTCGCTATAAAATAAAAAAAATAATGGATGGTGGAGTCACATACGCCGTATATAAACAGCTTTATAGCTAGCACTAGGGGTCCTCCACCCCTGGTTATGGTGATAACCCTTGTTCCAGGCATGCCTTAAGTATCTTGCAGATAACAGTCCCCAGCTATTGTGGAACTACAAGTACACGGCTTCATTGTTGCCACATAGAAGCTGGTATCTCTACAGTGGCCCCTGCACACTACAATCAGTAGAGGTCTGCGGCCAGTGGGCTATCTATATGCAGTACAAGCTTGTGTATATACCGCCCTTTGGCCAGTGGGGGATCAGATTGCTAGCCTGGGAGAGCTGGGGAAGGAAGCCCTACATGTCAGATGCAATGCCGGCATTGACATGCTACAGGTGGAGGTTGCTGCCCTCTGCTGGAGTATGAAAGGAGAACTCTATAATAATGGGGAAGCAGGTTGTAGAGAGTCAGTGTTTCACCGCAAGCTCTACAGCTGTGCATCTATATATAACCCCGGGGAGATAAACACAAGTGCTATTAAGAAAAAATAGAGTTTTGATTTAAAAGTAAATGTTGCACAATAAGTTTCCATATAAAAAGCGAGTGTCCCTTGGTCTTTGAGCCGCTCCATAACTTTGACACGGCAGACACTCATCTGCTCATCCACCTCCTTCCGGAACTGGCTACTGCGCTGCCTCCTCTGTTTTTCTGTACTAAATATCTGCGCGATCCACAACCGTACCCATTTCTGTTACCGCGTATGTGCAAACAAGATTGTAATCTTACTTATTGTATTCTGTATTGTATCAAGCGCCGTGGGACATCTCAGAAGAGCGATGGAGGAGTGAGTATTCTGAGCCCAATGCTGCAGAGCTGGGAGACGTCAGTACACAAGGTGAGAGCAGCACAGCGCAGCCATTATATTATCCACATAACACACGTGTATCCAGTATGCAGTCTTCATAAACCTATGTGCTATAGTGTCATTTTTGTGACAGTCTTATTTAGAACCTTGCGCCTTCTGTAATCCAGTTATTAATGATTGGTGTTGCAAAGCAAATAATGCTTTCAATCCACAGACCATTACAGATTTGTATTGTGGCAAAGTAAAGGACTTATCATGTGTGTTTGGAGGAGATACTGCTCTCACTGTATATAATAATTTATTTCTTTATTAAACGTTGACAATAAGTACATCACTACATTATTGTATGATGTACGATTTTATTCTGTTCTTTTGTATTTCCGCTGTTGAAAAAAGACTATATTGGAGCATTTCTATATTCACATTAAAAGTACACAAGAAGAACAGACAGACGTCAGTGATAACCTAGTAATTAGATTATCCTGCCCAATCTGGCATTCCTGCCCCTAAATTTCAACTTTACTATTTATCCTTATTTTTTTCTTCAGGGTCCATAGGCTCCACAGGGAGACCTTGGGGTGTAGGTTGGATCTGGATCCAGGGCACCACACAGTTAAAAGTTTTTGCTCCCAGGATGCACTGGTCCATCCTTCCTATACCCCGCCCCCCGAGCCAGAGGCACCTCAGTTTGTGTTGGTGCCCGGCCCAATATGATTTGGTAGTTTTTTTTAACTATCTTCAGAGTGCACAGCAACAGGCTGTCCATTGGATATCTGTGCTGCCGCTCCGTCACCCTGCTGGCGCCACGATGCAAGTACCAATCTGGGAATCTCGGCGGGACCCCGGGGTCCGCCGACTTCCCAGACTGCGGCCGGACGTACGGGGACAAGGTAAGGCGGGTCGAGCCTATTGCACAGAACGAGGTGTGCCTTTGACGTTATAGGCGGCACAGAGACACAATGTATCAAACCTGTCAAGTGGAGAAGATTCTACTTATCATTTTATATAGTGTACTAGATAAATGATAGCTACAGTCTGATTGGTGGCTATAGACCACTTCCCCACCTGTCCTCTTTAGAAGATTTGATACAACTCCCCCAAAGTCTCTCACCCTGAGCTAGGGGACTATATGTACAGTACATGGGCTCTTTTTCTACAGACTTTGCCTAAATTGCTTCACCTTTGTGAGATAACCTGCTGCTGCAATCCTATGAAGCATGGTATTACCTATACTGTACTCTATATCAGGGGTATTGAACATGCGGCCCCTCCAGCTGCTGTAGAACTACATATCCCAGCATGCCCTGCTACAGTTTTAGCATGCCCTAATAGCAAAACTATGGCAGGGCATGCTGGGATGTGTATTCCCCCTGCAGCTGGCGGAGGGGGGGGGGGGGGGTGTACACTCCTGGCAGACCATTAGACGAGGAGTAGCCAGATCATCCATTAATGAAGGTTCCCTAAGCCGGCACACTGCAGCGGGGACCGGCGGGTCCTGTTTTCTAAGTATTTCATGTCTTGTCTGCAGACTTACCTGAGTGTGATGACAGCAATGTCACTATTACAGAGGATACATGTGAGACTGACACGGATGAATGTAATCCTGAGACCGCTGCTCTGGGAGACCCCGGAAATAAAGGTGAGCTTGACGCATCGCCGCAATGTGTTGTCCATGTATGGACTCCCATCATGTCTTTACTAGTCAGGTCATTTATGTCAGCAGAATATAAAATAACAATAGTAGTATAGAACAATATAAGGATTAATAAGACAGTAGTAGGATAGAACAGTATTGGAGAGAATTGATTAATAACATTGCTACAGTAATTATGACTGTAAGGATTCATGCAACACTAGTAGCAGCCTGGTATAACAGTAACACTAGTAGTAGCAGCATGGTATAACAGTAACACTAGTAGTAGGAGCATGGTATAACAGTAACACTAGTAGTAGCAGCATGGTATAACAGTAACACTAGTAGTAGCAGCATGGTATAACAGTAACACTAGTAGTAGCATGGTATAACAGTAACACTAGTAGTAGCAGCATGGTATAACAGTAACACTAGTAGTAGCAGCCTGGTATAACAGTAACACTAGTAGTAGCAGCATGGTATAACAGTAACACTAGTAGTAGCAGCATGGTATAACAGTAACACTAGTAGTAGCAGCATGGTATAACAGTAACACTAGTAGTAGCAGCATGGTATAACAGTAACACTAGTAGTAGCAGCATGGTATAACAGTAACACTAGTAGTAGCAGCATGGTATAACAGTAACACTAGTAGTAGCAGCATGGTATAACAGTAACACTAGTAGTAGCAGCATGGTATAACAGTAACACTAGTAGTAGCAGCATGGTATAACAGTAACACTAGTAGTAGCAGCATGGTATAACAGTAACACTAGTAGTAGCAGCATGGTATAACAGTAACACTAGTAGTAGCAGCCTGGTATAACAGTAACACTAGTAGTAGCAGCATGGTATAACAGTAACACTAGTAGTAGCAGCATGGTATAACAGTAACACTAGTAGTAGCATGGTATAACAGTAACACTAGTAGCAGCAGCATGGTATAACAGTAACACTAGTAGCAGCAGCATGGTATAACAGTAACACTAGTAGTAGCAGCATGGTATAACAGTAACACTAGTAGTAGCAGCATGGTATAACAGTAACACTAGTAGTAGCAGCATGGTATAACAGTAACACTAGTAGTAGCAGCATGGTATAACAGTAACACTAGTAGTAGCAGCATGGTATAACAGTAACACTAGTAGTAGCAGCATGGTATAACAGTAACACTAGTAGTAGCAGCATGGTATAACAGTAACACTAGTAGTAGCAGCATGGTATAACAGTAACACTAGTAGTAGCATGGTATAACAGTAACACTAGTAGTAGCAGCATGGTATAACAGTAACACTAGTAGTAGCAGCATGGTATAACAGTAACACTAGTAGTAGCAGCCTGGTATAACAGTAACACTAGTAGTAGCAGCATGGTATAACAGTAACACTAGTAGTAGCAGCATGGTATAACAGTAATACTAGTAGTAGCAGCATGGTATAACAGTAACACTAGTAGTAGCAGCATGGTATAACAGTAACACTAGTAGTAGCAGCATGGTATAACAGTAACACTAGTAGTAGCATGGTATAATAGTAACACTAGTAGTAGCAGCCTGGTATAACAGTAACACTAGTAGTAGGAGCATGGTATAACAGTAACACTAGTAGTAGGAGCATGGTATAACAGTAACACTAGTAGTAGCAGCATGGTATAACAGTAACACTAGTAGTAGCAGCATGGTATAACAGTAACACTAGTAGTAGCAGCATGGTATAACAGTAACACTAGTAGTAGGAGCATGGTATAACAGTAACACTAGTAGTAGCAGCATGGTATAACAGTAACACTAGTAGTAGCAGCATGGTATAACAGTAACACTAGTAGTAGCAGCATGGTATAACAGTAACACTAGTAGTAGCAGCATGGTATAACAGTAACACTAGTAGTAGCAGCATGGTATAACAGTAACACTAGTAGTAGCAGCATGGTATAACAGTAACACTAGTAGTAGCAGCATGGTATAACAGTAACACTAGTAGTAGGAGCATGGTATAACAGTAACACTAGTAGTAGCAGCATGGTATAACAGTAACACTAGTAGTAGCAGCATGGTATAACAGTAACACTAGTAGTAGCAGCATGGTATAACAGTAACACTAGTAGTAGCAGCATGGTATAACAGTAACACTAGTAGTAGCAGCCTGGTATAACAGTAACACTAGTAGTAGCATGGTATAACAGTAAGTGCACATAGTGGGGTTTGGGGGCACCCAAACTGGGTGCCATGTCACCCTGGCGTGCCTCGGGGCTCTTGCAGGGGTGTCACAAGTTGGTGGTCCAGTAATAAAATAAAATAATTTTTCTTCTACAGGGTCCTTAGGGCTCCACAGGGGAGACAATGGGGTGTAGGTGGAACCTGGAGGACCGGACACCAACAGCAAAGCTTTTCAATCCCAGGATGCTTCGGTCCTTCCCCCTATACCCCGCCCACAGCCTGAGGGCAACTTCGTTTAGTTGGTGTCAGGCAGGAGCTGGTCACCGTTTTAACAGTGGGGCTGCTATTAAGCAGCCCAAGCTTATTTTTATGAGTTACTTTTGTTTTAATTTATTTTACTACTGAGCAGCAGCGCGATACAGTCCTTTGGACGTCTGCACTGCTGCTCCATCACCCCTCCGCGGCGCCGTGACACCATTCCTCGGCTGGGTACTCCCGGCGGGGTACTGAGGGGGACCTAGCCTGCAAGGCTCCTCGGACCCCAGACTGCAGCTGGGACTCAAGGGGATAGGTAAGGCGGATCCCCACTCGCGGGGACCCACGTCTATGCGCAGTCTTACCTCCAGGCTTGGGAGACAGACTGAAGGCGCTGATGTGTACACCGGTTCGTCCGTGACTCCACTAGACCACCAGGGCATTACAAGCACTGGCGTAGGGCACAATTTAAGGCCAGGGGACATGGTGGTTAATGTCCGCATAGGGGAGAAGGTGCTCTCCCTGCAGCCCCTCCCCCAGCTCAGGGCACCATTCCACTGCTTTCTTGCTGCTCCTCCCTCACCCTCCGCTCCCTTTGAGACTCACGGCAGCCATTTTCTGCATTCACGTCTCCGGGTACGCTGGGTCCAGTCTCCCTGTATACCTTTCCCAAGGGCCAGGTTATACAGCGCCATATCCTACCAGCCACTACGGTCTGTGGAAGTTGATTTAAGTACCCACTGCAGTTATATTGTATATTCTGCATTGTATGTGACTCGTGCTAGCGGTGCTGTCTGTTTTCATATTACTGTCAGTTTATACCTTTTCCTTTCTTCTGATCTAACCCTGGCATACTATGGTATAAGTTTCATTGTACCTCAGATCTCCCTATATTTGTGAGGGCTATCACATAATATATATCGCTGTTGTGCACTACACTGTGCCATATTACACATTCATCTGGGTTGCTCACTGCACTGTGTCAGATTGTGTGTTACATTATTCTTGCAGCTATGTCTGGCAGAAGCAAGAATAACAAGCAGCCTGATCCTCCCACTCTGGTGTCTTGTAAGTCCTGCTCAGCAGGCTTAGCTTCAGAGGACCTCATTCAGGATGGTCTTTGTGCATCGTGTTATACTGCCCCGGGCCCATCAGCTCTGGTGTCCTCTCCTCAGGACCCACCATGGGCTACTTTTTCACAGGTGCTGGCAAAAATTGCAGGTCCACCTAGCAGTCACTGTGGTAGCTCCTCCTATGGGATGGCCATAACAGATACTACCTGCGAAACCTTTGCCTCCCCCATGTGTAGACGTACTTTCTACCTCAGTGCAGAGTCTGGCGGATACCTCCTACAGCCTTTCAACAAATTCTGCAAAAAGAGACCCTTACATAGAAAGCCTTACTAAGCGTGCTGTGTTATCTTCCCAGTCCACCCAGATTTATCATCTGGGGAGGCAGGAGATGCAGACCTTTGTCACTCTGACTCCCCCTCGGCAGATGAGGAGCCCCCTTCTAATTCAAATATAACTGCACTTGTGAGAGCTGTAAAATCTGTTCTTCAAATAAGAGACAGAACCCGCTCCTAAGGCTTAACAAACACTCTTTAAACAACAAAAAGTAGTCTTACCAGAGTTTCCTCACTCTGATCAGCTATCTGATCATATGAGTGAGGCATGGAATATGCCCAGTAAAAGTTTTCAGCTGCCTAAACGTTTAAGTTCCTTTTACCCTCTTCCCGCTACTAATTGCACTAAATGGGAAGTTCCCGCAGCAGTGGATTCCCACATGACACGTCTGGTCAAGAATACCACCTTACCCATCCATACTGCAACCTTCTTGAAGGAGACTACGGATAGAAGGACGGAAGCTTGTCTAAAATCTATATACTCTCTTACAGGAGCTATTACTCATCCTGCTAGGGCTACGGCTTTGGTGGCGAAAGCCATTGAGAGTTGGGCAGAGGCCCTAGAAAAAACATTTCCCTCTGATGCATCGAGGGAACATCTGTCCTACATATCTCACATTAGAGATGCAGCCTCCTATTTGGCTGAAGCAGCAATTGATACCACTCTCCTAGGCTCCAAGGCATCTGCCACTTCTGTAGTAACCTGCCATATTGTTTGGCTCCGCTCATGGAAGGCAAATGCAGACTCTAAAAGGTTTTGAGGTCTCTGCCTTATTCTGGGGATATCCTGATTGGCCCAGAATTGGACAAGATTGTCACTACTTTGGCAGCTTCCAAGACTGCGTTCCTACCCTCTGCGTATAATGTGAACCTTTCGGTACTTTTGTCCTCAAGGAAAAGCTAAAGGGCAGTCCTTTCCAAGGCATCAGACATCAACTAAGGCCTCCATGTAGGGGTGTGGTCTCTACATCCGGAAATCTTTCAGCTCCTGGTGGACAAATGGGGTCTACCAGATGTGGACCTTATGGCCTCACGACACAACCACAAACTTCCAGTGTATGGACAAGTGTCCCCAATGCGGTCTTTCTGGACACATTATCTGTGAAGTGGACTTTCCATTTGGAGTACCTCTTCCCTCCAGTCTCCGTCCTTCTCGGGTTCTTCGGAAGTTCAAACAGGATGGGGGCACGGTCCTGTTGGTTGCTCCAGTTTGGCGCAGACGCCATTGGTACTCCGATCTGCAAAGTCTCTCCATAGACCAGAGATTTTCAACCTTTTTCAACTGGGGGCACACTACACAAGATTTTGAAATTGCCGAGGCACACCATCCTTTTTTTTTTCACCAAATATAATATTTAATAACAAATATCAACTTATATTTAATATATGGTGATTTCTGTTATTATTTCCATAGGATAGTAGAAATAAATAGTTTTTACTTACATAAGAATATTAATGGGAAACTTGTGCTTTGCGATGTCTCCATGATGTCCCTTGTATGAGGTCGGATGGTTGCCAAGCATACTCTCAAGTCGTCCTCCAGTGATTGAAGCCGTGACCTGTTTTTGCACTTCATGGTGTTCATAGCAGAAAAGCCAGCCTCACACAGATATGATGTGGAAAAAGGAAGCAGTGCTTCAATCACCTTTTTTGTGACAATGGGGAACTCTTGTCGGAGAGACAACCAGAATGAGGCCGTATCTGTTGATGAGTGCTTTAGTTTTAGCCCTCTGTCGTTTCTTATTGCCGCCAGCTCATCTTCTTCTTCAACACTTAGTTCGGCTGATGTGTACGCACTTGGCACAAATGGATCTCTCACCCAGTCCAAGGATGATACTTCAAGTGATGGGAAATACCTTTCAATGTTTCTACTCAGCTGTGACAAGCTTTGTAGAATTAAATTGACAAGATTTTTGTCCAGCCTGCAATGTTTTGTCAGCTCGAACATTTCTACTTTGTTCTCTTTTCTGATTCTGGCTCCCCACAATGTTAATTTTTCCTTTAAAAGCGTTCATTTTGTCAGTACACGTAAGAATAGTTTCATTCTTTCCCTGCATACTCTTGTTAAGAGTATTCAAGGCTTGACACATATCAGCAAGGAAGGCAACTTTATTGCACCAGGTCTCATCACTAAGCAGGTCAGCCATCTCAGACAAATTATAAGCTCTTCCTTAAGTTCATAGAATCTTGAAAGCACCCGCCCTGGAGATAGCCACCTGACGTCTGTGTGCAGTAGGAATTGTGTGTAAGCAGCCTCCATGGCAGAACACCGTGTAGAAAACAGCCTTGATTTTAATGGCCTACTTTTGATGTAGTTGACCATTTTTATTGCTTCATCCAGTACTTTTTGCAGCTCAGGTAGTATGGATTTTGAAATGAGGGCCTCTCTGTGCAGGAAACAGTGTGTAAACACAATGGCAGGGTTCTGTTGCTTGGCCAGTCCTCTCAATCTCCCTGACATAGATGGAGCACCGTCTGTGCAGATGCTGATGCATAATTTCCAATTCATATGATGAGAACTGAAATAAGTGTTGACAACATCAAAAATGTCTTGACCTTTTGTTGTTTCTGGAAGAACTTTGCAAAACAGAAATTGTTCAATGAACTTTCCATTCCAAAGAAACCTGGTGAATGCTAGGAGTTGAGCTTTTCCAGTGATGTCAGTTGACTCATCCAACTGGATGGCAAAAATATTAGCTTCTTTGATGTTAATTATAACTTGTGATTCAATATCTTCAGACATGTCTTGTATACGCCGATAAATAGTATCATCAGACATAGGATTTTTCAGTATCTCTTTTTCAGATTTCTCACCAAACATAATATTAACAATTTTACAGCATGCTGGTAAAATTACCGACTCTGCTATTGTATGTGACTTCAACTTTTTTGCCACAATTTCAGAAACGGCATAGCTTGCTTCTTGAGCTTTGTCAGAAAAAGTTGTGATCTTGGCCCATTGTTTAGCCTGGGATTTTTGTTCAGCTACAAGCCTTTTAAAATATTCAATTGGCTTTTCGCACAGGTGTGAGTTCTTTGTGTGAAGGTGTCTTTTCAATTTACTTGGAACCATGGCTTGGTTTGCCAGTTTCTCACCACAAACAATGCACTTAGGACGTGGCTGATCTTCACCAGTTGATATGAATCCGAAGGACAAATAATTTTCATTATACTGGCGCACTATGGATTTACTACCAGAACTACAGTCAGCAATTCTTGATTCATTGTCATTGTCATTATCCAATACACGTTTTCGTAATAGAAATTTGTCCATGTCTAATAAACCTTAAAGAAATAAAAATAACTAGACTCAAAACTTTATATTATGAAACTTCACACAAATTGTCCCCAGCCTACAGGTAGAATATAAAACACATTGGCCCTCATGGGAAAAAAATACACACATTGGCTCCCACAAAAACAAAACAAAAAACAATCACATTGATTTTTTCTGTGGGGAGCAAACATATTGGCTGTCCCTCACAAAAAAATGAAAACAGCACACATTGTCCCCTACCTGTCGGTAGCTGAGAAGGGATCACACAGACGTCACTGTCCCTCAGTGGTGCGGATTGCTGTAGCCTCAGTGTCTCCAAAAGTGCAGAGCTTCAAATATGTGCTGGCTGGCTGGCGGCGGGTGGGCTGGCTGGCTGGCTGGCGATGCTGTGTGCGGGACCTATAAAACACATACATATGAGCTCCAACATAAAAAAAACAACACACATTGGCTCCCACAGGAATAAAACGCCTGTACCCTACCTGTCCCTCATTGGCTAGGGTTGCAGCCAGTACGCAGTTTTGAACAGCGTGCGGGCAGACTGGCTTGACCTCAGTGTTCTCCCCAGGCTGTTTTCTACGGGCGCATCGTCCTGCAGAAACAGCCCACCGTCCGGCACTCCCCCCTCCCCCCGACGCATTCCCTGTCACCTGGTGTGGAACGCTGGCCTCTGAAGCGACCGGAGGCTAAAGAAGCCTCCGATCGCTTCAGAGGCAAGCGTTTCCAGTGATGCACTGCGCGGGTTACGTCATGATGTCACCCACGACGTGAAGAGCTTACCCTGCTCGCCTGCTAGATCCAGTCACAGAGCGGCAGTGTGAGCGCCGCTGAGCATGTTCAGGTAAGTTCTGGACTGGGGCTGGGACCAGTCTGGGGGCACTGCATATGGGGCCAGTCTGGGGGAACTGCTTATGGGGCCAGTCTGGGGGCACTGCATATGGGGCCAGTCTGGGGGCACTGCATATGGGGCCAGTCTGGGGGCACTGCATATGGGACCAGTCTGGGGGCACTGCATATGGGACCAGTCTGGGGGCACTGCATATGGGGCCAGTCTGGGGGCACTGCATATGGGGCCAGTCTGGGGGCACTGCATATGGGGCCAGTCTGGGGGCACTGCATATGGGACCAGTCTGGGGGCACTGCATATGGGACCAGTCTGGGGGCACTACATATTGGGCCAGTCTGGGGGCACTGCATTATAAGGTCAGGGTTTAAAACATTTTATTATTGCGAAGTCCCCACCTGGCTACTTCTTGATACCACCCGGCTGGAATTTTTTTCTGTGGAGAACACTGGACCTATTAATTAAAAATACATACATATTGACTCCCACATAAAAAAAACACATACATTGCTCCCCACAGAAAAACAACTATTCCACTTCGCTCCCAACAGAAAAAAAAATATGCCACATTGCGCCCCACAGAAAAAAAAACAACCATACCACACTGAGCCGCACAGAATTGTTCCCCACAGAAAATGACTGCCACACAGAAAAAGAAACCCATGGCTGGCCCCACAGAAACAAAACAAAAAAACAACAACACATTGTTCCCCACTAAATAGGCAAATATATGGCTGGTCCCCACTAAGAAGAAAAAAATGACTGGTCCCCACTTAGAGAAAAAATGTGGCTGGTCCTCACAAACAAAACCCACATTTCTCCCCCACTTATCACTCACTGCCAGGCGGGAGATAAAGACAGAGTGCGGGCTGGCTGATTGGCGCTGGGCGGAAGGTAAGAGTGCGGGCTGGCTGATTGGCGCAGGGCGTTGGCTGGCGGAGCGGGCTGGAGGGTAATGGACAACGCGGCGTGCGTGACCTGTGATGTCACGCCGCCGCGTCTTTGCAGGTCACTGCCCAGGTGTGCCTGAGTCTCCCAGAGGAGCTCAGCGGGCCCGGGATACTGAAGTAAGGTAAAATGTGCCCGGTGGCTCTGACAGCCCCGCGGCACACCGGTTGAAAACCCCTGCCATAGACGCTTCTCTTCAACTTCCTCTTCGACCAGACCGGTTGTCTCAGGGTCCCTGTCTACATAAGAATCTGACCCTCCTGCCTTTAACGGCTTGGTTCTTGAGACATCCCTCCTAAGGTAGATTTTCTAGCTCTGTGGTCCAGACCATGATCAGAGCTTGTAAACCGGCCTCTACCAGGAATTATTACCGTGTATGGCATTCATATTTCCAGTGGTGTGCCCCTAAAAACTGACCCTCAAGTTTTTAAAGTTTCTAGAATACTTGCCTTTCTTCAGGCTGGACTGGATCTTGGACTCCACCTAGCATCTCTGAAAGTGCACGTCTCCGCTTTCTCCATCTGGTTCCAGAGCAGAACTGCTCCTCTACCGGATGTTCTACGTATACAGCCCCTCTTTGTCCCTCCTGTGGCTCCATGGGATTTTAACAGAGACACATGGGGGTGAAAGTCGCACCAGACTAATATAAGAAACCTACTTTCAAGTCCCGCAGGACCTGAAGTACATACAAATAATCTTATACCAACTACATTAATTGAGCCTCCACTCTGTGGGCCAATTTTATAGGTTGGTGGTGCTCCCCAAAGTCAGAAAAGGAACAATAAGAGACCAAAGGGGAAAGAGGACTTTTTGTTGGGGGCACTCATTTAGAAATAAAGATAGTTAAAATATAACTTTCTACTTCAGGGTCCATAGGGGGTCCACAGGGTTGACCTTGGGGTATAGGTTGGGAACCAAATCCGGGCACCACGCAGTTAAAGCTTTTAGCTCCCAGGATGCACTGGGTCCACTCTCCCTATAACCCCACCCCCAAGCCAGAGGCACCTCAGTTTAAGTTGGTGCCCGGCCGGAGTCGGGTCACCGTTAGCGCAGGGGGAGCTGATTAGCAGCCCCTAAGCTTATTTTATTTTTATAGGGACAAAGTTTTTTCATGGACTTTGGACTCTTCAGAGCGGCAGCGTCGGACTGTCCATAGGACGTCTAAGCTGCCGCTCCGTCACCCCGCTGGCGCTGAGACGCCAGTACAGATCTGGGGATCTCAGCGGGACCCCAGAGTCTGTACTAGCCGGACTCTGCGGGCGCCCAGGACTGCTGCCGGATCCACGGGGAGCAGGTAAGGTCGCGGATCACCGCTTGCGGTGATCCGCGCATTTCAAATGCAGTCCTGTGCCTCCGGTCTCAGGGGACAGACCGGAGGCGCCGGCAGTGGCGGCGGGCCCCCCATACCCCGTGTGTCCACTAGACCACCAGGGACTTAACGATCGGTGCAGGGAGCCGGCGTCCCGGGAGGTTAATAGCCGGCCAGGGGAGGCAGCCTTCCCTGTTACAGCGGCTCCTCCCCTCAGCTCAGCGCGCCTTTCAGTATCCATAGTCTGGCGTCGCTGAGCTGCTTCCTCCGCGGGCCACGCTTCCTCTGAGGTCTCCAGCGGCCATTTTATCTCTGTGGTGCAGCAGAAATCTCTCAGGATGGCAGTGAGTCCAGTCCCCCTGCGTACCTCACCATCAGGTCAGTGTACACAGCGCTGTAGCCTTCCCAGACACTGAATCTGGGCAGTTGAATGCAGTGTAATAGTGCAGTATATTATATGACATGTTTATGTATATATGTATATATCTGCATTGTATGTGACTTATGCTAGTGCTGACTGTACTTTATTCTCTCACCTGTCAGTGTATATCTATCCCTTTTCTTTATCTGCCCTAATACAGCTGTACTTAGGGTGGTTCTGAGACCTCACATTTATATACTTGTTAATATTTGTGTGGTTTGTCACATACTGTTGCGTGCTGCACGTTGCCATATTTTAGATGGAACTGTGTGTTGCATACGCTGAAAATGGGTCCCTGCAGCTAATTTTTGGCATCAGTCAGGACCAGTATAGTGCTGCTTAATATTTCCGCCAAGATTGGTCAGATATGTCTGACCAGGAGATAGAGCGTTATACTGCACCCATTTTTACTATCCTGCAAGCCATGTGCTGCAGGTGTTAGTGCGGAGGATTTGACTCATAAAGGGTTCTGTATGTGGCGTCATCTGGTGCCGGCCTCTTTCACGACCCCCTTGGGCGGTTTGTTTTCTCGGGATCCTCTCAATTGCGGATCGCCGGGCGGGCCCCATTGTTGTACCTCACTTGGGGTTACTTCACCATACTGCCCTTTTCATCTCAGGGTATCTCGCAGCTTCTTGCACTCTTCCCCTGTGACACAGACTACCGCTCCCTGCAGGGGTTTTTCGCAGTATATGAATTCCCCCTGGTGCCACAATAGTCTGTCATTCCCCTTGCAGGGATTACCACAACAGCCACCCTGGGTGGATGTCGTTTTCTACGAAACGCTAATTGGCGTGGTTGACGCCCTGTGGTTACTTCCCAGTTGGCTCTGCCGTGAACTGGGTACTGTTCGGGGCTCTTTCCCTCTTACACGGGGGGAAGCCTATTTCAGGTATTATTATCCCTGCTTTAGGGCTGGTAGCAGGTCCATTCTGGTTAGAGTGAATGTTGACCTGCACCTGTATCATACACCCTCAGTATTGCGTGCCTTCGGGTTACCTGTTGCTGACTAGCGGGTGGATCGCATAGCGGGACTCTGGCTGTTGCCAGATAGGAGGTGTTACAACAGTGTTTGGCCTCCTGTCCCAAATTCCCTGAGGGTCATCACGAGCCCCTCCTGGGGGGGATGGGCGTGTTACTCGTCTGATTACAGACGTTACTACGCCTCCCATTCCTGCGTGGTCGGATTCTTCGGATCCGTAGGTGGTAACTCTGCCTGAAATCAGTATACTTGCTTTCAGGAGTTGTTACCCATCCTACCATGGCTATAGCATGGTTGGTTAATACTATTGCATATTGGGTTGATGCATTTGTAACGTTTTTTCCCTCCAACACGTCGGGGGTTCAAATGTATTTGGTCGCTCAGGTAATATATGCAGTTGTCATAGGTGGACATGCCTATATTGGATACCAGTCTCCTAACTTTCAGAGTTCCGGCTGCGACTGTATCCTCCGTAATACCCTATGGCTGCGCTCTGAGAATGCAGAGGTGCAGATACCATCTTTAGGGTTGATATTGTTTGGTCCTGACCTTGACAAGATTGTAGTAACATTGGCAGTATTACTAACGACAAGTTTACCGTTTTCAGCTATGCACACTACAAGGCCTCAGACTAAGTCTGTTAAGTCTTTTTTGTCCTCTGGGTCAGCCTAAAGGTCTGTTTCTTCGTAGACTGTCGGCATCTACAAGGGCCGACATATCCAGTACCGAGCAGGCCTGGACTGCCAGCCGATCCTGCTTCTGAACCTACGGATATCTCTTCAGTCTGACGGGACAGGCCTACAACTGGGAGATACCGATTTTCTCAGTTCGCCCGGTATTAGTGTCAAGTTGCCGCGGCTACGTGGGTAGGAGGGTACGCCCTCTTTACAAGGGCCTTACAGATCCAGAAAGCTATGCAGTTGTTGCGGTAAGCGGAGCTAATTGGGCCATCCCCACTATCTCAGTGAGGGACTGGTTGTTCTGTTTTCTTTCTGGTGCGGTGGCTGAATGGTCCTCTTTGGCCTGTTCTCTGTCTCAATTCCCTGAACCAGTTCCTAAAGCTACCTGGGCTCAGGAGGAAATCCCTATGCTCCATCATACGATGTTTGGAACCTGGGGACTTTAGGGTATCAATGGATATACAGGACGCGTGCCTACGGGTACTTACAGAGACCTTTCCTCAGCATGGGCTGAGGTTTGCTGTATCACAGCAACACTTACAATTTTTCGGGCTCTGCCTGTTGGGACTGTCCTCAGCCCCACAGGGGTTTACCAGCGTTTTGGATTTTCTGTCAGTTCTTCTGTTCAGTATATCCCAATGCTCCTGTACCTGGACGGCCTCCTGCTCTTAGCGGGATCACCGGGGTACTTTACGGCCAGGTCAGGATGACTGTGGCTTCTTCAGGGTGCAGACGTTTAATCAACGGGGAAAAAGTCCTCCCTGCATCCCTCTCTGGGTATTCTTCATCTAGGATCCCTGCTGGATTCTCAGAATCTGAGAATTCTTCTGGCGTAAGACGGAATCTCCTCTCTTCCATTAGGAGTACATGGTTGTCTGCGCAGTCGACAGATGTCTTTACACTCTGGGATGCATGGTGGAATGGGCTCAGTTCCATTCCAGGCCTTTCCATAATTGGCTCATCTCCAGATGGAATGAGTTTTTTCTGTCGGATAACTGTTCAAACGATGATGCTCTCTCCGGAGGCAAGTCGGTCCCTGTCCGGGTGGCTATGGCCATCTCGTCCAGGGTTTTCTTTGCTAGGGACAGTGTCTGGACCGAATCCTTTTCAGTGCAGTTGGACGTCTGTCGATTCCACCCTGTCAATTAACTTACTCTGGCATAACTCTTGTTTCCCGGTGAACCTGAAAAGGTTCAGTCCGACAGGGTCAGGACAGTGGCTTCCTTTTTAGCAACACTGTTCGTTGGGTGGCAATGACAGGTATGTCACATATTCGGACATAGTCCGAGGGTCTCCTCCCGACCATCTCGGCAGCGTTCATTTCAGGAGCTCTCCATTGGGAAGCGGGAGTCCTCAGCCGTCACGACGTGCATCCCGGGGACTAGTCTCTTCCCCAAGAGAGGTTTCATCTCCTGGTGAGCAGGGGGGGCCCCCCTGAGGTGACCCTCATGGCCTTCTGACTTTATCACACTATGGTGTTACAGTTCAGCTCTGGGGATTCTGAAGCAAACTTCAGCGACTCTTTGTCGGTGAAGTGGTCCTTCCACTTTGTGTACCTGTGTTCTCCGGTCTCCCTTCTTCCTCGAGGTCTTTGGAAGTGTTTTCAATCGAGACGGAGATGCTTTCCTGCTGGTGGCTCCTGATTGCCCCAGATGTCAGGGGTACTTGGATCTTCGGAGTCTCTACATCGATACTCCATCCCTGATGCTTCACTGCCCGGACCTGTTGTCTCAGGGTCCTTGGTTTTGCCTTGGACCTGGGTCGTTTGTCTTTGACTGTGTCCTTACAGTGGTCTTACGGCTTCCCTGGCTTTGTCATCGTTGGAATGATTAGAGCACATGGATCAGCTTTTGCTGGGACCTACCACAAACTGTGGCAGCCATAAATCTTATGGTATTGTACCTGTCGATACAATCCTCCGGTGTCCAGGATTTCCAGATATTCTGGCATTCCTTCCGGCTGGCTTGGGTTTCACACTTGGCCTGGTCTTCCTGACAGTGCGGATCTCTACACTGTCAGTATGGTTAAGATATGGAATTGCTTCACTCTGGTATCCAGTTCATCCTTTGGAGTGTTTTCTTGATTATGCCTCCATTTGTCCTCCCTAGGGACTCCTTGGGAGTAAGTAGTGGTTCTTCGTTACCTCCGGGGACAGTCAATGGAACCGCTGGTTGTGATAGCCATTACATGGTCTATTGCTTAGGCTCTCTCTTTCTCTCAGGGTGTTTATATCAACCAGGAGAGTGTCTGAATTGGGAGCGTTCTCATGTGGCTCCCTCTTCTGGAGGGCATCATGTCAGGGTGGGAGTTGCTCTCGCCCTGTGTTTCTTCTTAGTGGTTTTCAGGTTCCATATTATTCTGGAACTTATGGTACGGCCATTCTGTCCCCAGTCCTCTCGGCTGGTGTGGCCTCATTGACTGTGGTCTGGCCTCTTTGGATTTATGTGATCCGTTCAGGTTCCTTACGGAAATCGGACTCCTTATTGGTGGTCTGAGATTTCTGGTTTTCACAGGAAAGGATGGCCGGCCTATAACCAAATGTTGACTTGGATGGCCTCGTAGGTCTTCCTCAGGGGCCTACCCATGGGTAGGCCTTCCTGTTGTTGATGCTTGTTTTTTCTCGGGCCATGTGACCCTCGTGTGCGGCTCGCTGTGGCGCCTCGGCTGTTTTGCCTTACTAGGTGGCCACGTGGTCTTCTGTCCACACCTTTTTAAGGTTCTAGGCATTGGTTTCCTTTGCCTCTCAGGATGCTTCCTTTTTGGCGACGGATTCTCCTCTCAGCACAGGAGCGTCCCCACCCTTGGTTGAACTGCTTTGGGACATCCCCAAGGTCAACCCTGTGGACCCCCTATGGACCCTGAAGTAGAAAACAAGAGATATGGTAAGAACTTACCTTTGTTATCTCTGTTTCTACGAAGTCCATAGGGTCCACAGGGCGCCCGCCCTGACGCACCTGGCTTCATATGGGCTGTGTGGCTGGTCACCGGTTTTCCGTCTCCCATTTCGGTGAGTATGGTTATTGAGTGTTCCAGTTTTCTCTCTCTTTTTCTCTCCTCCTCCGGCCTTTGGCTACTTACAAACTGAGGTGCCTCTGGCTTGGGGGTGGGGTTATAGGGAGAGTGGACCCAGTGCATCCTGGGAGCTAAAAGCTTTAACTGCGTGGTGCCCGGATTTGGTTCCCAACCTATACCCCAAGGTCAACCCTGTGGACCCTATGGACTTCGTAGAAACAGAGATAACAAAGGTAAGTTCTTACCATATCTCTTGTTTTTAATATAGTATTACTAAAACGGGGTAACCTACACAAACGGACATACATACATACAACATATATCTTATATTTAACCCTTATAGTTAAGGGAGCCAGCTCATATAGGGAAAAAAGTTACCCTCTATAGATTCAAAAAGTTTTGTTGAGCGACATAAAATTAATAGAGTAATCCCTCTGTGCAATACAATAACGCACCACTGAAATAGCAATAATTTTATCTGATAAAGATAATACCATACCACGAGCAGCAGCAAATGATGTCTGTCACTCACAATTTAGTAATACAATAGTACATATCACAAGGTATAATACATCTTAACAACAGATTATAATTTTCTCAAATTTAGCTCTGATCACAGAGCATACGTGCATATAATTGAGATATATATACACACACAGCTGTGTATCACATATACAATTAGTCACTATTCCTGATATATGACATAGTTGTCAGGATAAATTCCTGCGCACACGGCTGCAGCAGATTCTTCCACTGCCACAGAACATGAACAGTTTAAATCATATGGGCAGGAAAACATGACAAAAGAAATAGAGGCATGGCTGTGTGTAATCATATGTATACAGAGTCATAAAATACGGCAGATCATTGTAATAGTCAAACTAATAAGTTATAACCAGATCATACCACTGCAGTGGGTATTTAATCAATCCTTCTAATGATGTTTAAGAAGAAAAAATTCCCCACTGTCCTGTTAACACATCTGTATATCATATATGTGAGAAATCCCAGTTAATACACTATGATACACAATCTATAGATGTCCATATCCACATTGCCCAATTGTTAATCTAAATATACTACCATAGTGATGCTGTTGGAGGTACATATATCAAAAGGCTGATCCTCAAACAGCAAATGACAGCGTGCTCTGACTAGGGGATTGGGGCATACAGTGAGTGTGTCTGCACGGGCGTGTTTACATAGCTTGATACAGATTGCATGAGGAAATCCTCAAAGTGTGCTGCTACTCCACAGGGGAGAGGTGACTGTAAACGCGCACAGAGGGCACAGCCTTTGGAGGAGACGGTAGCAGCAGTGGGATTCTCCTTCCACGCGGCTTCCCCAGGGAGATGCCTGGCCGTCTCATGCAGATTCGGCGGCAGCTGCGGGGATATCCTAGCACGCTGCCGCACGGGCTGGTGCCTCCCTGCTCCAACAGCCTGCCTTGACTCGAGTAGGGTGACGTACGTTTCGCGTGGGGCGGGGCTTGATCACATCAGAGTGATGCATGCCTGGGGAACCCCTTTCTTAAACGGCCTGTCAGCCAATCCTAGGCCTATGTACGAGTGATGGACAGATTCACTGTCCAATTGGAGCAGGACTAGAGATCAGGGGAAGAGGGAATAGGATTAATTGGAAAAAGAACGGAGGGACATAAATTTATAAACATATATCATCCTGTTATGTAGGAAGAAAAGAGATACATGAGGTAGAACAGAGTAGAAAAGAGTTTACAAAAAAGAGAAGAAAAGGGTATTGTCTCTTTACTGGCGCACATAGAGGATAATTGTATATAAAATATAACTTTTATTAAATAAATTATTTAAAAAATGTTTCGCCTTATTAGTGAAATATTCCAAGAAAAAAATATAATAAAAACATTGAAACAAATGTGTGTCATCAATTGATATTAAATTATTAATAATTCATTTGTCTCTGTGTCCCTTTCAGTTATGTTTCTGAGTAAAGATTCTATTAAATGTTGTTGTCTCCAGTGTCATTAATCATAACATATATTTATATAGTTGAAATCAATTAGCCCTGCATGTACTACCCACAATTGTAATTAGATATACTGTGTTGAAACTAATCCAAGATATAAATTCCATTGGTGATATTATGCTGCCATCTATTGGTTATGGTATGCCATTACACCTTTAGCTATTAAATGTAGAAAAGAAACCAGGTTGATTTAATGGGTGCTATATTATGCACAATGTCCTCTATGAGGGCCACCTATTTGTATTCATGGAATATTGTCACATGGGAACATGTATACAGTTCCTGATACAAATCTTTGTGTCGCCTATTGGGTTAAGAAATAAACAATCAACTGCAGCAATCATATAAATTAATAGGATTACTAGTCTCTAAGAAGAGTTATATTGAGAAGTGTTAATAATATATCAATCAAAAAGCATTAACATTTGTGCTAAATGGTGTACATCGCATATTAAACCTCAATTTATATGATAAGTATGTTATACCTCTGTTGTAGTGTTTCCCATAAGGGTTATGAAGATTATATTTATATTATATTAACTCCTCTTATGGGGCTGCAAAATGCATTAATGAGTTATAATGCTAATTCAAATGATATATAGACTATCGGTGATTCAAAGGAAGCTGTAATAACTAGTATATAACATAATCAGCTTGATTAATAAGGATTGTATCTTACAGCTCCCCCTATTCGGTTCTATTGAATTGCATCACATTTAGCTGATTGAAATTACTTATTATAGCTCCCCCTATTGGATTACATCACACTTTGCTGATAGAATTGATTTATTACAGCTCCCCCTATTGGACTGCATCATAATTTACTGATAGAAATGTTATAATATTTGAAACTAATTAATATGCGGACATCTTAATGCCCTAGTTGATATTAATGCTTAACCCAAATATAAGGATTCCCTTGTATAGCTATAGGGTTTATCCGTGCAGTATGGTACTGTATTTGGTTTATGCTCAGAATGTGGTACCCCCTGTTGGTTTTAATTATACCTAATACAATACAGTGCTATTGTTGTAGCTCCCTCTATAGGGCTGCAAAATTGTTTAATAAACTGTTACTCACTCAGACTAACATTACTGAGTGTTTAATGTGGGTTCCTCATGCCCAGCTGCAAGGTTTAATCACAAGTAGTAGTATTGGAGTAGATTATATATATATTCACACTATTTACTCAGAGTAACACTATAACATAGTCTGAGTACTAGGAAAGCATGTTAATGCATGCCATTTTCTTCACTGTGATAATCACATTTGCTTATCCACACAGTGGAGGCAGTGCTTTCAAGTGCTAATAACACAACATAGGACACTGTCAGCAGCAGGAGCTGCAAAAAACCGACGTACGTTTCACAAAAGTTATGTTTTTTCACGATGGCAATGAGAACTACACTCAACATGTAATAATGTGGTATCGGTACATAGATGACATCCTAATGATTTGGGACGGTGAAAGAGATCTCCTTTCTAAGTTCATTCAGGAATTAAACAACAACGACTTGAATTTAAAACTCACACAAGCTATTAGCGATTCATCTATCTCCTTCCTGGACTTGAGAATCTATAAAAATCAAGAAGGAATACTTGAAACGGATCTGTATCGGAAGAATACTGCAACCAATAGCGTTCTGTACCAGACAAGCTCACATTTTCCACCAACTATTGAGAACATTCCGAAAAGAGAATTCCTACGTTTACGACGCAACTGCTCAGATTCGGAAAACTTTAAGCAACAATGCGGAGCACTCACTTCAAGATTAAAGCAACGTGGGTACAGCCATAGATGCATTAGAAAGGCAAAATCATCTATCCTCAAAACTAACAGAGAATCCCTCATATTTGAAACAACAACTAGAGCCAAAGAAAAAGAGGAGGCTATAAGATTTGTAGGCGATTTCTGCCAAGAGTGGAGAAGTATTAAAGCCATTATTCAGAGACATTGCCAGATCTTTGTCAAGATGCAGGATATGCCAAAGTATGTAGGAGACACGGTATCTATGAGTTGGAGAAGATCTCCGAATTTACGGGATGAACTAACCCAAAGCCATTATAGAAGGGCGGCCCCTAGATCTCAGAAAACGAAGGGCTCATTCCCATGTGGCTCCTGTAAAGCCTGTTTATTCATGACAAAGAAGAAAGAAGTAACAGACAGGTATGACAAGAACATGGAAATTAAGGACTACATCAACTGCAGAACCAAAGGGGTAATTTATTGCATAACATGTGATTGCGATGTGAAATACGTAGGAATGACAACTCGGATGCTTTAAGAACGCATATTAGAACATGTTGGAAATGTGAGAAATGCAGTCTCTGATATAATTAAATCGAAACAACTAACAGTTGTAGCAGGACATTTTCACTACAAACATAAAGGAGACCTTAAAAACTTTAAAGCTTATGGACTTGAGCAGATACATCTAGGAATTAGGGGCGGTGACCTAACAAAGGAACTCCTGAAACGTGAGAGCTTCTGGACTTTTAGATTAGGAGCACTCTCACCAGGAGGACTAAATGAATACATCAACTATAGCCCTTTTCTATAAACTCTCTCCTAAAATCCTTTGGAAAAATATTTTTAATTTTTTATTTATTATTATTTTCTATTTTTTCATTTGTTTTATTGCGTATAATCTTTTGACATTATAAACTCGATATTGGTGTCAATAAGATCCGTATGACTCATAATACACTCCTATAACGTGAGTCATACGGACGCTTAACTATAGGAAGGATTGTGATTGGTCCTGACTATGGCTTAGTAATAGACTCTATATTCCTTGCATTATGATGTATGTTATATCAAGAGATACTGTATTGTATACAATTTCAGTATTTAATTTTCTGTGTTGTTTTATACCTATGTACTGTCAATATTTCCGAATTAGCATCCTTGCTCTCTTGACACTATAGACTGGACCGCTATTTCAGATACTCGCAGACTCTAATCCAATAAGGGCATTTATTTATCTAGGGTACCCTATTAACGATAGGGTTCATAACTCTAAGACTATTTCTATTCCTTTTGGAATGTTTATTGGCTTCTTTTTTTGGTATCATGATCTCTTTTTTATATTATTTCGTATAAGAATATTGGAGGACGATATATTATACATAGTGGCTTTTTCATCATGTAATTACAGCTAGCGATACTATGATGTTTATTTATTTTGAGAAACTTTAGGAGATTTAACATGCACCACGAGGCATTAAAGCATAATTCTGAATGTTTATTTTATATCATCTTCCTGATTTACGGTGTGGGGTCTTTTGTACATTTAGGATTTATGATGCAGTGTCCCCTGTATATTCGTGCGCACAGGATGTGCTTATTATATCATATTATTGTCAGATAGGAAGGAACCCTGTGTACCTGAATATGAGTGTTATGACCCCACCTCCCTGCATATTGTATATTGTATGGTGTTAATTGTAATTTACGTATTCCTGTCTATACCAACCCCTATACCCCTTAGGTCCGTTTTATATTACACTTCTTATTAGAATCATTTAGAAAATATTGGATCAGGCATAATAAATCCAATGCACTAATAGTAGCATTAGCTACTAGATTTTGTGTTTGTCAATCTCATATGGATTGATCAGAGTGTAGTCGGGTTATACTATTAACTTCATGTATATAAATGCCTCCCTCTGGGTCTTTTCTACTCTGTTCTACCTCATGTATCTCTTTTCTTCCTACATAACAGGATGATATATGTTTATAAATTTATGTCCCTCCGTTCTTTTTCCAATTAATCCTATTCCCTCTTCCCCTGATCTCTAGTCCTGCTCCAATTGGACAGTGAATCTGTCCATCACTCGTACATAGGCCTCGGATTGGCTGACAGGCCGTTTAAGAAAGGGGTTCCCCAGGCATGCATCACTCTGATGTGATCAAGCCCCGCCCCACGCGAAACGTACGTCATCCTACTCGAGTCAAGGCAGGCTGTAGGAGCAGGGAGGCACCAGCCCGTGCGGCAGCGTGCTAGGATATCCCCGCAGCTGCCGCCGAATCTGCATGAGACGGCCAGGCATCTCCCTGGGGAAGCCGCGTGGAAGGAGAATCCCACTGCCGCTACCGTCTCCTCCAAAGGCTGTGCCCTCTGTGCGCGTTTACAGTCACCTCTCCCCTGTGGAGTAGCAGCACACTTTGAGGATTTCCTCATGCAATCTGTATCAAGCTAAGTAAACACGCCCGTGCAGACACACTCACTGTATGCCCCAATCCCCTAGTCAGAGCACGCTGTCATTTGCTGTTTGAGGATCAGCCTTTTGATATATGTACCTCCAACAGCATCACTATGGTAGTATATTTAGATTAACAATTGGGCAATGTGGATATGGACATCTATAGATTGTGTATCATAGTGTATTAACTGGGATTTCTCACATATATGATATACAGATGTGTTAACAGGACAGTGGGGAATTTTTTCTTCTTAAACATCATTAGAAGGATTGATTAAATACCCACTGCAGTGGTATGATCTGGTTATAACTTATTAGTTTGACTATTACAATGTTCTGCCGTATTTTATGACTCTGTATACATATGATTACACACAGCCATGCCTCTATTTCTTTTGTCATGTTTTCCTGCCCATATGATTTAAACTGTTCATGTTCTGTGGCAGTGGAAGAATCTGCTGCAGCCGTGTGCGCAGGAATTTATCCTGACAACTATGTCATATATCAGGAATAGTGACTAATTGTATATGTGATACACAGCTGTGTGTGTATATATATCTCAATTATATGCACGTATGCTCTGTGATCAGAGCTAAATTTGAGAAAATTATAATCTGTTGTTAAGATGTATTATACCTTGTGATATGTACTATTGTATTACTAAATTGTGAGTGACAGCCATCATTTGCTGCTGCTCGTGGTATGGTATTATCTTTATCAGATAAAATTATTGCTATTTCAGTGGTGCGTTATTGTATTGCACAGAGGGATTACTCTATTAATTTTATGTCGCTCAACAAAAGTTTTTTGAATCTATAGAGGGTAACTTTTTTCCCTATATGAGCTGGCTCCCTTAACTATAAGGGTTAAATATAAGATATATGTTGTATGTATGTATGTCCGTTTGTGTAGGTTACCCCGTTTTAGTAATACTATATTAAAAGTTATATTTTAACTATCTTTATTTCTAAATGAGTGCCCCCAACAAAAAATCTTCTTTCCCCTTTTGGTCTCTTATTGCTCCATGGGATTTGTCAGTGGTTCTCCACGCACTTCAGGATCCTCCATTCAAACCCCTGGAATCAGTAGATGTCAAGTGGCTCACTGCAAAGACTTCTGGCATAGCATCTGCCCGTAGGGTATCGGATTTAGCTTTCATGTCTCTCCCCCTTTTTGATCTTTCATCAGGACACGGCTATTCGTAGAACGTGCTCTGGCTTCCTTCCCAAGGTGAATTCTCAATTCTGCCTTAATGAGGAAATTTTGGTTCCGGCCTTTCAATCATCAGACCTCTCGGCAGGTGAGGCTTCTTTGGATGTGGTTCGTTCTCTGAAGATCTACGTGGACCTTACTAGTTCCATCATGAAATCAGATTCCCTCTTCCCTCTTCATTTTATATGGATTCCATAAGAAGTGATGGCAAGCTATCTAACAGACTCTGGCCAGATGGATTCGCATGACTATCTTACAGGCTTACACGCAGACTCTCCTTCCTGTGCCGGCTACAGTATCTGCTCATTCTACTCACTCTGTGGGTCCCTCGTGGACAGCCCGCCCTGGCGCCTCTGCTGAACAACTATGCAAGGCAGCTATGTGGTCCTCTGTCCACACCATTCTTAGGTTCTATGCCTTTGATACATTTGCCTCTCAGGATGCTTCCTTCGGGCGCCAGGTTCTCCTTTCAGCAACTGCTTTGGGATATCCCCATTGTCTCCCTGTGGAGCCCTTTGGACCCTAAAGAAGAAAAGGAGAGTTATGGTAAAACTTACCCTTGTTAACTCTTTCTTTCAAAGTCCATAGGGTTCACAGGGAAACCGACCTGATACACCTGGCTTCTCTTTGTGAGAGTTTGATTCCAGTCTTCCTTCTCTCCTGCTCCTGCCTTGGATTGTTGCCCTCAGGCTGTTATTGGGGTATAGGGGAGGGAGGACCAGAGCATCCTGGGATTGAAAAAGCTTTGCTGTTGGTGTCTGGTCCTCCAAGTCCTACCTACACCCAATGTCTCCCTGTGGCCTTTATGGACTTCGAAGAAAGAGAGTTAACATGGGTAAGTTTTACCAGAACTCTCCTTTTAGTCAGTGTGATAGGCAAAACCAGTGCTGGCTGCTGCCAATGAAAAAATGTCATTCACCACATAACTGAACAATGAAGGGTGACATGTAAGCACAATTAACATTTTCATTTAATTTTTGCTAAATTTCTCCAAAGAGAAACTTCTGGCCCAGGGATGCCATGGAAATATTGCTGATACTCTAGGGCGCCGTGATTCAAAAAAAAAGTTTGGGAACCACTGCTCTACTCTATCCAATTACTCCCCCTCTGTTCTACTCGGTTATCGCCCTTCTCTATTCTATCCGATTAGTATTCTACCAGCTTACCCCCTCTATTCTCTTCTACCCAGTTACTACACCTCCATTGTGCTTGATTACCCCGTCCTCTATTATATCCGATTACGATCTATTCCATTCTGCCCAATTACTATCCCTCTATTAATATTCGTCCATTCTATACTAACTTATTACCTCTTCTAATCTCTACTACCTGAATATTATCCCCCCACTACTCTACACTATCTGACTATCCACCCTCCATTCTATCCTATTACCATCCCTGTATTATACTGTACCTGATTATCACCCACTATTCTTTCAGAATGACCATCTCTGTACACTGTTCACTAATTTTAGTTCCATTTAGTTTCTTTCTACATGCAAGCGACCTTATGATCTCCAAACCACCATTGCCGAGTGACCAGATCACACAGCCTCACTAAGCACTTTTTCCCATTGCAATCTAGCTTGACTGCACTATTGCTGTATCTAGTTCCTATTGTGCAATAGATAGGCATCGCAAGGTTCCAGTTTGTCTATTGTTCCCAATGATATGTATCTAGCCATTCTAGAACTAAATAGGGCTATATCTGTAGGGCCTGTGTTGACCTTGGATGAATGGAAAGGAAATATTTCAAAGGAACTTTACAGGCAAAGCACAATGTCATTGTGGTTTACTAAATATTGTGTACGTGTTCTGTGCGGTGCTTCCTCGCACATCATTGTATGCACACTGAGATACACTGTTATCTCATATACATATACACACTGATTTTCTAAAGCTTCTAAAATGTAAAAAGTTTTGACCATAGCAGCCAATCAGATTACAGCTAACATGTCTGCTTTGGGCACGGTTTTAGGCTTTCATTATCCTACATTACGTGCTGCATCTAAACATGTTTAAAGGTTTGTCCAGAATTCACAAGCCTGTGGCTTTCCACATGCTGTGGAACTACATGGCATGGTGAGACTTGTAGTTCCACAAGAGCTATGAGTCAGAGGTTGGCAGGGCTTCCACAAGAGCTGGAGATCCGAGGCTGGTTGGTCATGCTGGAATTTGTACCCGCATGGTTGCTGGGAAGCCACAGGTTAATGTACATCTGCCTTAATTATTCTGTATAAAATAATTTTATTACCACTGTAATTTTGCTTCAATGAAATGTTTCTCTCCCATTCCCTGTGTCCAGTTCCTCACTGTCTATCAGACCTTCCCAAGGATTCCCCGGTCCCAGCATTGTCGCCCCTACCTGTGGCCATTGACGAGGATTGTCCTGGGGAGATGGGAACAAGCCCAGTTCCATGAAGTTGATGGTCGTCTATTCAGCTGAGAAGAAACCAAAATATTCTGCCTTTGCAAAAAGTTGCAGCGTCCTCTATTTACTGAACCTTCTGTTTTCCTTTATTAACACGAGTGATTATGTTTCCCAATCAGTGCACTTTTTTAGTTTTTTATCTTGCATTACAGAGAAAGTAGACCAGGACATGGGAGAGATACCTGACTATTATATGCGAAGGTGGTGTTCAAAAACTTTATATACATCACTGCAGGGTTTTTTTTTTTATTTGGCGATGTTTTGTATATACAGTATATATCCAGTGACCACTGTATTGATGTGTTTTTTGCTAGTAGAAAAAAAAAAAATTGCAATTACTGCTGTTGCCATCTACAGAGATGTGATGTGTAGTTAGGACAGGCGGACTTTTGCCTGGATGTTGCCTTAAAGTGACATTTGAAACACTGCTTTTTGTTTAGTATGTAATGAATCCATTTGTTATTTCACTAAAGTTGAGCGGAATTGTTTCTGTATGTCTTTCATTTTTATTTTAGTCTTTGTTTTGTTACTATTGGGTATTATCTGCGCAGGAGCCTGTGGGCCTGATTCAGAGCCGGGCGCTCTTGAAGAACGCTCGCTCTGAATCAGGGTGTTTTTTGATGTTGCGGCCTCCTGGCCGCTCGTTAAGCTGTGGGTGACCACCCACAGCTTTTGCGAGCGGCCAGGTGATGATCGCGGCCATCGGGGCTTGCGACGAGACCCTTGTGGTAGGGTCTCGTCCGTCGCAAGCCAAAGAGAGCTTCCTGCTCTCTGGGGTGATGTCAGTGGTGCCTTCCACAAATGGCAGGCGTTCCTTCGGGAAGGCCTCCGTTTGTGTAGCCACCCCCCCTGCCCGCCTCCAAAACGGGGCGAGCTGTTAATCAAAATCGTCAGCCGCCTCCTTCCTGTTGCGAGACCCGTAGCCCGTCGCTGGCCGGGACTCACGCATGCGCACGCCGGAGCTGTGCGCTCACGAGCGGGTCTGAATCAGGCCCTGTGGGTGCAGATAATTGGTGTACGTATATTTGGGATGGGTACGGGATCCCGGTGATCTGGATGCTGGTGGTCAGAAGACTGACAGTGGCATCCGACTGTCAGAATCCTGAGGACCAGAGGTAAGTACTCCTACACTAACCCTCCTTCCCCGCAGCCTAACCCTAACCCTCATACTTACCCACTGGGATCACCCGGATCTGATGTGCCATCCACTTGAAGCTAAAGTGGCTGGATCAGGTGGGTAATTGACTGTACAATCTGTGATGATTTTATTAAACCAGAAGCAACTATGGGCCTGATTCAGAGCCGGACGCTATTTGCGCTCGCTCGTTCAGAAAAAGGGGCCGGCTATTTAAATTGAGCGCTCGCTCTTTGCGGTCTGTTGACGCCTCTATGTCTGAGCGAGCGAACGAAACATGCGGTCGCTATTTTGTAAAGACGCCCCCTGGCCGCTCGCATCATACATCATCTCCGCTATTTATTAGATTAATCGAGTACATCGAAAGGCGTCTGAACTGCTCGCAGTGCTTGTGGTTGGATTTTCCTACCGCAATCATGCGAACAGTTCAAGAGACAACCAAGTGACGTGGTTGATGACGCTGCTTTGTTAAATATGCACACCCTTAAAACGCCCGTTTTGACCGTTTGGCACGCCTGCGTTCGGATCTCCAGTCCCCGTTTTCAAGCACCTTCCCCTGTTACCACCCACAAACGCCTCATTCTGTCACTCAAATTAGCAGGCACTCGCAATTTTGCGAACACACGTTTTCCGACCGCACTGACTGGTTGGCGCATGCGCATTACGACCCATGCGCAGATGTGCGAACATCGCTCGGAGCGAACGAGCGGCCGCTTACGAGTGGCTCTGAATCAGGCCCTATGAGCCTTATTTAGAGACGTACACTGATCCCATTGGGGAATGTATTGGAACACCCACCTTGCCCAAGCATCCGCCTACAAAGATGCACCATCGGTGGCAGATCAGTCGATCATCGACCATCTGAGTCACCCTATGGCTTCTCAGAATGGCCGACGGAACTAAGAAGCTGGCACCAGGGAAACCACGTACAAAGACGCAGTTGCTAAATTGGACGCCCCTATAATACGGTCGCCACACACCTGCGACTTTCCAACCACCCCTCCGTCACCACCCACAAACATAACTGTCAATCGGGCCCTACAAGTGCATTTGTTTATCACATATTCCTATAAAACTCTGTCCTCTGACTTCAGAGACGTATAAGATTGCAGGAGTCGCTTATTACAGGGTTATTGCCGTCAAGAGTAAGATAGGAAAGACCCTACAAGGACTGTTGTTAGTGTCAGACTCCATAACACAGTGTAGCGCTATAGCGTAATTAAAGGTGGCAAAACTTATTGGAATAGACTCTCCTGAGCCCCATCTGTTACCACTTTATTAAAAAAAAAAAAAAAAATCCTCTTCCATGCTATAGAGCACAAGGGATCTATCCAGAAGCAATTATATATATATATATACATACATATATATATATGTATATGTATGTAACATAAAGTGCTCACTAAGAATACCCACTGCTGAATGACAGGGCCCCTCAGTTGACAGAGATGGTCAGTAGTGTAAGTGACTATCATAAGCGGCGAGTGTGTGATGCCACGTGTCAGGTCTCACCTGCATGAGGAGCTGGGTACACACTATACCATATATCCTACATTCTTGGTGCTTTAGACCAATCTGCATGACCATGGTATAGTAGTGTGTACACCTTAATCTGTCGTCTACACACATCGTCCCATCTGCCGAGCTACACGTCAGATGGGTCAATGCAATGCAGTGTGTATGCACAAATGTACATAGGGCCTGAATCAAAGTTGTACGCTAATGCCCAGTCACTACTTCTGTGATCCTCCGCTGTATCAGGATGGCCGTGATGTGTTCACGCTTCCGGGGCCAGTGAATCTGCATCTGAAGATGCAAACACTGGAGTAGGCATGGCCAGGAAAAGGGGCTGACATGCCTGTGTCCTGGGAGGCTGGTCATCACCGCCTCTTTCCCCACCCCAAAACAGTCACAGCATATCAAACATGCTGCACGTTAGGTGGCACTGCGAAGACACTGAACATGCGCAGTACAGATACTGTGCATACACTGATCGGCCACCATCGGAGTTGTGTGCAGAATCCATCAGGCTTGCGTACAATTATCAGTCCGGTCCATAGTGTACAGGAGAAACACAGAATTGGATACAAGCTTACATGGTCTTGACGCACCTGTGGGTGTGCAAGCATTTATAGGGCAGCTCCCTGTGATCATTAGTTGCTATTTTCATGTAACAAATGCTGGGCTAGAGATACAGGTCTCCTCCTCTCTGAGTGCACCAAGAGGTCTCAGACACCTGTATGACATCACATCTGGGTCCTGTCTTAATTCCGATTGCGTATAAGCTGTTGAAACCCTGAGACCTGCTCTGCTAAAAACGACCGGTATAAGTAGGATTTCTACAGTATGGAGCCCGAGCCCAACCGGAACATTCCTGGGTACAGTATGCTCCTTTCTAGGGTGTTTTCATTGGTAAATCGAAACTTATATAAGTTTGGTTACTTCTCTGTACCCTGCGTCTGTTTCAGGGATGGGCCATTGCTGATGTTTATGCAGTTGAGCGATTATCGTTGATCTGCAAATGCGACAACTCCTATAACCGCTGTAGCTCGCAGTAAGGATTTATTCGCAAAATGATTGACGGACAGTGACTGTTTGGGTTAGCGGGGAGCTGGATGACTTAAACGTTGACATGGTGCGACCGTTTTCGGGGCATGTCACAGCCGGGGTCTGCAGTCCCATATGCAGTAAAAATGGCTGGTGATTATGTGGGGCCTTTATGTGTGGGTTTCACCCCTAAGATACCAACCTTGACCTTTAAACACATTAAACCAGTGGTCCCCTAACTGTGCGCCTTGACACCCTGGGGTGCCTCAGGTTGTCTGTCCAACACCAAATCAATTTATTTATGGCAATGTAATGTAAATGGGATGTAGTTTGGAAGCAGATGGTCTAAATCCCGACCGCCGGCTTCCAGACGTTCTAATCCCGGCGTGGTACTAATGACAGGCGTCTAAATTTAGACGCCTGTCATTAACCAGACACCGAATGAAGTGATGCCGGGCGCGGACAGCCACTTGGGGTTAGGTCTAGGGCTCCCGGGGGGGACTTAGGGTTAGGCACTCCTCCTGGGAGGTTAGGGTTAGGGGGGGGGTTAGGGTTAGGCACCCCCCTGGGGGACTTAGGTTTAGGTGGTGGAGAAGGGGGGGTTAGGTTTAGGCACTTGGGGAGGTTAGGGTTAGGCACCCCTAAGGGAGGGTTGGGGAGGGGGAGATTAGGTTAGCGATACTTACCTTAGGGACGATCGGGGATTTTCACCCTTGCCGGGCTGCCGCTGTCGGGATTTGAACCGCCAGACATGCGTCCGGTGGTAATACCTACTACTGCACCCATGTAAATATGTGGACAAAAAAAAAGTGCAAACCTGTCCCCATCACATAACTGAACCTAAGAATGACAGGTCAGCACAATTTACTTCACTTTACTAAATTGTTTCCAAATTTCTCAATAACTTTTGTCTTAGGGGTGCCGTGAAAACAATGCTGATCCTCTAGGGCGCCGTGATTCAGAAAAGTTTGGGATCCTCTGCATTAAACCAGTTAATTTTCCTAGGTTATGACACAGTTTGTCACTCAGGAGTATTTCATTAACGTATAGGGGCAGAAGAGGCTTGGATAAGTAAGTGTTGGCGCAGGCGCTGCACAGTCTGGGGTCTGAATTCCAATTGGACGTTCAGCGATGTGTCAGGAGTGATCGGTGAGAAACTGAGCGTTACGCCTGACGTTCTGAATATTCTACTAACAAAACCATAGGGATCGCTGGTACCCCAGCCCTGCCTCTCTCCAAGATCGCCTCCTTGTGAGGAGTGTTGCTAGTACACAGAGTTATTAAATATCACGTAAAAAAAAAGACTGGTAACAGATAGACAAAGTTCCATTTCATCCTATATCCCTATCAGGACCAAGAATCTGCTAAGTGGTACAGTCATATTGTGACGTTACACTGGCAGCAACTGCCTTCTCCTGCGGTACTCTTGTCTCTAGCAGTAGTCTCTAGGAGAGCTTAACGGGTGTGCCCATGGGTGGCAGAACCATGGCTAAAGAATTGTTTTACCACGCTACCCCGGTTCAAAAACACAGGGGGATATATTTACAAGGTGGTGTCTCCTCGATGCCTTTTTGCTCAAAATGTAAAGCGGCATTATTATTAACTGCAAAACGGGCTGGGGCCTGGCACTTCATATTCAGTTTTGAACTCAAACCCACAACGGCTTTTAGTATTCCCTGTAGCAGTCACATGCTGTGTAATGGGCCTAATCTGCCACTTGTTCGGCAGGCCGCCATGAGTCCTATGGCAGCTGTAAAGGTGCATACACACACACAACGATTTTTTGAACAATTAACAATATAGTTTATCGTTTAATCGTTGAAAAAATCGTTCACTTTCTGAGTTAAAACGATGAACGATTATCATTCGTGCGCGTTCACGTTTGTAGTTCAGTCAGACTGAAAAAACTCAACGATTTTCAGTAAGGGAATATGCAAAAATCGTTTGTAGTTCAAAAAAAAATCGTTCATTACATTTAGTAAATGAACGATTTTAGTAAACTATTTTCCCTTGAGAAAATGAACGAAAATAATTTTCCAAAATCGTTAATTTACTAAATCGTTGTGTGTGTGCACATTACCGTTACAGCCATCCATGGCAGGGATGGAAGAAACTATCCATCGGATCACAATTGGGACTTGGTAGAAGGTTTATAATCCAGCAGGACGGTGACCCATCGTTTACAGCAAAAGCCACGCTGCAGCCAATGACCGCAGCCTCCTGGTTATTTTGCAGATGTGCCATTTATGTCATCATTTGCTATTGTCAGTCAAAAGGTGTAAAGTTTCCCCACTAAAGGAATATAATAAATCAGGCACCAAACACCGCCGACCATGCAGACATGGTACAACTCCTAGTGAATTAAGATACAGACATAAAATGGTTTATTGGTATTTTATCATTACACTCTTTCCAAAAGTCATCCTGGTCATTATACTTCATACTCACACTCAATGCCAAGAACACTGACCCCTGTGTACCTGGCATGGTTACAGACAGGCTTGGCAACAAGTAGGTGAAACCGGCTGTAAAGTGCAATACAAGATCCATTTATTGATTGTAGAAAAGTCCTGAGGTGGAGAAGGTAACTGCAATACTGGCAATTATATTACTACAGAAACTTACACTAGTCATGCAAGATAAATATCTACCATGTTTTCATTGAAATTTGCAGTCCCACATATACGTTTTAATTTTTTCAAAGGAGGTTCTATTACTACTTTCTTAAGGCTGCTGCTCCAAAAATACGTCTGTCTCCTGGAAACATTTAATTTATACTTGTTCCCTGGAGATTAGTACCCCTTTCACATCGCAACGCCCGGTCACACCTGGGATTTTGTGCATTGATCCATTCCCGAGAGCGGACCGGCTGAGACCTCTTTCAGACTGGCGGCCCGACACGGCTTATTGCCGGATTGATGACGTCACCGCCATCACGTGCGGAACCGGCGCTTGGAGATGAGATCATCTTCATGCGCCAGCTCTTATGCCGTGAACGAATCGCATCGACCCAGGTTACTCGGCAGTGCTACGAAAGACACAGTGAAAAGATTCGTGGAGACACCTGATTTTCGGAATGTCAATAATTAGGGGCCGCTCAGCCCCCCGATAATTAACATAATGATTATGTCCCTTAGTCTGAGCCAGTCTGTCGCCAAGCTCCGTGGTGGTCACAAGATGAGATAGGAAGTAGGTGGGGCCAGATTTGTATGCAATGAAGGTTCCAAAGCATCTCTACCCACTACATCATTGGCTGCCGTAGTAATCACATGACCCTCCGTAAAATATTCTATAGGAGATTGGATCCAAAAATTTAGGAAAAATGAACAACTCCACATACAGAGAAGCACCTATTTTTACAGAATATTGCTCCTTTCAATCACTAAAATGTATAAAAGTCCTTAGTGTGAGAGAATATCAAAGAATAAAAATGTATCTTCCAGCCTATTTCTGCAACTACTGTAGTTTGCCTGATGCTGAGACCTAATTGCAAAGTGATTGAGTGTCTCCTGAGTTGCGTGGGACGCATTAAAAACATTTGTGCCACACTAACCCCATCCACCCAATAGAAATGGGCATGCCATGTGCCAGGCTCTCCGTTGCACCTTTTGTAACAAATAATGCTTCGTCTGTCAAGACTGAAGGTGTGCTTATAGTTTTTTTTTTTATTATTATTATTATATAAATGTTATAACCAATGAAAATACTGTCAGAAGGGAGCACAACACAGGCAACAGTATGGGGGATTACAGATGCCCAGCATCCCTTTCTAAATCAGAATTACTGCCTGAATATGAAGAAAAGCCATTGTTCTGACTTGATTGTTACTGACCACGGCTTATATAATTATTTTTAGCTGTACTTTTTGTCTGTGGGGAAAAAAAAGTGCCAGTATTCATACAAAGTTACAAGTTGATAGAAGGCTTGTAGTAGTTTCCTTACTCTGGATAAGTCTCCAGAAGCCTATTTTATTCATTTCTGAAAATATTTCACTGATCTGGTTCTGGAACTAGTTATAAAAATGTATAGGATCATACAAAAAATGAAAAGTGCCTTTACTACGCACAGTTACTCCCAGAAAAGAAACACTGGTATTTAGTACTTATGGAGTATTTATGTAACTAAGAAAAAGTGTTCCTTTATGGGGCGAGTACTCATGGACTGAGTAATGGAACATTTTGTCTTTGTTATGTGACTTATTGTTCCTAGGTGCACCTCCCTGTACATATATAAACACATGTAAATGTGAAATATTATTGATTGGGAAGGAAGGTGATCATATGTCTGTACGGACAAACCTTGTTCTTTTGGAGTATTTATGTACACAGCATATTCACATTTTGTGGAAAAGCAAAAAGTTTAAACTCTCGTTTCAATTCCAATGCCTTGCCCTTTACAAACAAAATATGATGGCTTCATGACCATCCTTAAAGGACTGTTTCGATCATCTCTATAGCCGGAGGCGGACAACCCATGCTTAGCTACTGTAGGACTACAAGACACACACTGGAAACCCATAGGTTGCCTAAAGCTTCTGCTAGAGGCAGTTCTGTTTGAGTGATCGCAGCTTGGTTATGAGTACTAAAGCTCATGCTTACACACTATACAATAAATCAGGCCGATCACCAGATTTTTGGCAAATGGGCCCAATAATTGTATAGTGTGTACCTAGCTTTAGTCCCTGACCCCCACTCCCCCCTTCCCCTGTTCGGTGGTATCATCAAAGTTTGTATTGCTCTACTGATGATCACGTTTCCAACTGCTAATGTTCATACTACAAATTCACTTATCAGAATGTGCACAGACCTTATAGGAACACACAGGCAGTCATTGGTTTTCAATCATGAGCACTTATGTAACTGTAGTGTATTCTTCAGCAATCAATCATATGTAAAGTTGGCATCTGTAGTATCTGGAACACATGTCCCACGAAGAAGAGCACCGTATTAAAGAATAGAAACATCTTGGAGTTCATACCAACAATAGAAGTCATTATGACTCAACGCCGACAGTGTTCTGCTTCCTCAGCATTTGGTGTCTTTAAGGCAGCACTGGGTTCTAGTACCATCGACGGTGCAGATTATAGTCAGTGCGGAGGGATCATAAACCACTCTACAAATACCCAGCGGTAAAATGGGATGCGGTCACAATCTCCACCACGGGGATTCCGCCGTTCAACCCAACAGGGTAAAATAACCTGACACCTCAGCCAATGACAATTTGTGATGGACAAAAGTTAAAACTTATTTAAAAAAAAAAAAAAAAAAAGTCCCAAAACAAATTTCCACTGGTTTGCCACTAATAACGTGGCAATTAGTATGTTAGGTGTACAAGGTAAAGATTCCACCACCAGTCAGTGCTGGGTGCCTGTAGCGATGGCAGAGAGGTACAATACTGGTAATGCGGTATTGCTGTGTGTCATTTGGAGGTCTCAGTCTGTGTTGGAGGTAGATTGAGGTTGGTTCCAGGAATAACAAATTCTCCTTCACCCTCGATGAGAGGATACCACTTCTGGAAATCCTTCTGCAGACCTGGTCAAGGAAATAAAACAAGAACTTACAAAGAGAACATGATTCCACTCATGAAGCCAATGCCTAAAGCTGTCCTAAACCCTACAAGTGTCACACCAGTCTCCCTCCTTCCAGAACTGCTTGAAAAGGCTGTGAGCTCACTTCTGGTCTCTTTTTCTAGAGCGTTACATAACATCTCTGATTCCTACTGCCTGTTCTACTGATACGACCCTCATCAAAGTTCAGGATCGATATATTGACACGTCCCAAGGGCTCTACTTGGTTCTTATCCCCTTTGACCCATTAGCTGCTTTTGTAGTCAACATTGGCATTCATGGTTCTCCTACGTACTCCGTTTGAACAATGAGTTAGGTACGGAGATCTGTCATTCTGTAGATGGACCTCAAGGTTCTTGAGCCCTATGGTTTCCTCTACTTATTAGCTAGTTTGGACAAATTGTCAGTTCTTGAGGCTTCAAATAAGACCTTTCTGTAGCTAATACACAAATGCATCTGACCCCACATGAGCGATTAACATTTAATTATAGCAGTAATAAATGATCACAAGTGAACTGCTGCTCCACCCAAGCTAGCTCCCGCTGCTTAGGGGTCTATTTACTAAGCTGTGTTAGGAGATCAAGTGAACAGTGATAAGGTACCAGCCAATAGCTCCTAACTGCCATGTCATTGGGTGGTCCCTTCTCACCGTTTACTTTAGCTCCTAACACAGGGTCTGATTCAGAGCCGGACGCTATTTGCGCTCGCTCGTTCAGAAAAAAGGGGTGGCTATTCAAATGAACCGTTCGCTCTTTGCTGTCTGTTGACGCCTATAAGTCTGAACGAGCGAACAAAACTTGCGGTCGTAATTTTGAAAAATACGCCCCCTGGCCGCTCGCACCATACGTCATGTCCACTATTTATTTGATTAATCGAGTACATCGAACAGCGTATGAACTGCTCGCTACTATTGTGGCTGGTTTTTCCTACCGCTATATTGCGAGCAGTTCTGACTATAAAATAACCCAGTGACGTGGTCAATGACGCTGCTGTTTTAATTATGCACACCCTTAAAATGCCCGTTTTGACCTTTAAGCACGCCTGCGTTCTGAATTCTACTCCCCGTTTTCAAGCACCATCCCCTGTTACCACCCACATACGCCTCCTCCTGTCACTCAAAGTAGGCATTCGCTATTTAGCGAACAAACGATTTTCGGCCGCACTGACTGGTTCACGCATGAGTATTACAAACCGTACGCATGCGCAGATGTGCGAACATCGCTCGGAACGAGCGAACGGCCGCTTACGAGCGGCTCTGAATGAGACCCACAGCTCAGTAAATAGACCCCTTAGTCTCCAAGTGTCATAATAGATTACTAGCTTTCATTTTCCCAACACATCTAACATTGCTGAGAACACAACCTGTCCTAGAAGGTTTTCAGAATTTCTGTACAAGCGTAACCCAAAATGTGCTCAGATCCTCAACTAAGTCATAAATAAATATATATATATATATATATATATACATATACATACATACACACACATACAGACACAAGAAAACCAAATCCAATAGAACGCAAAAGATTGCACACTTTTTCATTTATTTTTGTCAGACACGGCCTGATTCTGCAAGGATTGTAATTGCAAAGCTGCACGCAGGCTATAGATATATGATGTATGCACGCAGGCTATAGATATATGATGTATGCACACAGGCTATATATATATATATTGTGACACAGTCAGGTTAGGGGGTCCCTCTCCTGGGTAGAGGACTCCTTCCTTACACACACACACACACACACACAGCAGCAGGGAAGCAGCACACCAGTCTGGATGCAAGTACAAGCTGGTCGGCGCCAGTCTTTATTGTACAATGTCAGAAATAACATAAAGAAAACATAAATCCTAGCCCTGTCGGGGCACTAACTTCACAGGTGGTTCCCTCACTACCAGAACCTGGCAGGGCCTAATGCCCTCACCAGCAACAAAAGCACAGCACAGTACTTACAAATAGATTTTTCAAGTGTCTCTGAGCAAACTCCCTGCCTGCTCTCCCAGGTGAGACACTCAGCCTAAACACACTAGGCTTATATTGGCCACTCTCAGGTGGAAACCCTAACAAGCCTGTTACCAGGCTGCAAGGCCCAAAACCTGGAGTGGCCGTGGGTGGAGCCCTCCCTCTCCTCTCACCCACAACCCCCAGGTCCCAAACCGGCTTTTCAAAAAGCCGAGACTCAAGCCTGCTACACTGCAGACTTTCTCCTGGGGGTTTAAAACACACAAGACAGGAATCTGGGACAAATGTACCTGCCCCAACCACTTTACCAGTGATCCTATCACATATCCCCCCCTATGTTTCGACCTGTGGGGCGGAACAACTGAAGCCCCCAAACAATGAACGCGTGACAACGCGTCTGCATTGGCCAGCTGGCTTCCTGGCCTGTGTTCCACTGAAAATTTAAAAGTTTGTAACGCCAAGAACCATCTCGTAATTCTCGCCTTACTGTCCTTATTTCTGGACATCAACTTCAAAGGGGCATGGTCAGTGGTCAATTTGAACTTTCTTCCAACCAAGTAGTACCTGAGAGCCTCTAACGCCCACTTTATTGCCAACGCCTCCTTCTCCACTGTGGCATCGGGTAGGCATCGAATTTTGAAACACTGTTCAACTTTCGGAAGTCATTGCAGAAACGCACACTCCCGTCGGGCTTTGGAATCAACACAATGGGACTTGACCATTCACTATGTGATTCTTCAATAACCCCTAACTCTAGCATATTTTTAATTTCTTTCGACACCGATTCTCTTTGTGCTTCTGGTAACCTATAGGGTTTTAGATTAACTTTAACCCCTGGGTCAGTGATGATGTCATGTTTAACGACCGAGGTTTTCCCAGGTACGTCAGAGAACAGCACCCTATTTCTGATCAGAAACTCCTTGACCTCTTGTTGTTAAATTGCCGACAGGGTTTTTGCCACTGTCACTTCAGGAACTAAGGGCCCTGGTTTTACTGGAGGGGCTCGGACAGCCGACAGTACCGTTCTATCTTTCCAGGGCTTTAACAGATTTATATGGTATATCTGTTCCGGCTTTCTTTTCCCCGGCTGGTAAACTTTGTAATTGACCTGTCCCACTCTTTCTAAGATTTCAAAGGGCCCTTGCCGTTTAGCCAAAAGTTTATTTTCCACAGTGGGAACCAACACTAACACTCTGTCCACAGGAACAAAGCTGCGTAACCAAGCATTGCGGTTGTATACCCTCTGCTGTGCCTGTTGAGCCTGTTCCAGGTGCTCTCTCACTATCGGCACCTCTATAATAGGCAATGGAACTAGTGGACCCTTAAAATGTGGTCTGGGAGCATGATACTGACACTCAGGGCAGGATGCGCAAAAGTCAGATACCTCTTTATGAAGCCCGGGCCAGAAAAACCTCTGCATTATTCGCTCAGTGGTTTTCTCTACCCCTAGATGGCCTGCCGTTATATGACCATGGGCCAGATCCAACACTGTTCTTCTGTAGGCTTTGGGAACTATTAGTTGTTCCCCAATATCTTCCCCCTTCTTAGTCACCTGATATAACAAATCCTGACACATTGCCATGTGGGGATAGGACAAAGGACTATCAGGGTCTATGGGTTTACCATCAACTACTTTTACATTCTCCCTGGCTTTTACCAAAGTAGGGTCATTCAACTGCTCCACGGCAAAGACCTCTCTTCTGACCTCTAAATCAGGCAGACGATCCACTGGCCCAACAACACTTCCCACCTCAGTGGGAGGCACATCAGTTGGCGAGCCACCCTCACGCTCCGCATTCTCTAGTTCGCTAATCATAGTAGAAAAAGGGAATAACTCTGACTCAGAAGAAACTCCCTCCTCCACTACATCGACAACCTTCTCAAATGGGTCGGGGTTGTTCACTTCTGGAACAAAACGGCTTTCCCACAACTTCCAGAAGTGAGAATCTGGGACAAATGTACCTGCCACAGACCACTTTACCAGTGATCCTATCACAATATATATATATATATATGATGTATGCACACAGGCTATAGATATATGATGTATGCACGCAGGCAGCTTTGCAATTGCGATGCTTGCAGATATGGTAATGCAGCAGGAGCGCACTATCGGCCGGCTGCGGTGACCCATGTGGTCTCGCAGCCAGCCGTCGCAGTTTAGAGGAAGGGGCCAGGAAATCACTGCCAGCCAACGGAGATCCCGGCTTCTTCCCTCCCCCACAACAGCGGTGACTTGCCTCCGTTTCGGGAAATGGAGGGCATCGCCGCTTCCTCCCCGCCCCCAAACGGCAGCAGACTGTCAATTACTGACAGTTTGCGTGCGGGCTCCCCTGCGCAGATTCCCGAACATCGGGAATCTGCAGTCAGCAGAGCACTGCTGAATTAGGCCCACAGTACGTGAACCTCAACAGTTCAGTTAAGGGGACTGTGTCAGTGAATGGGATGACAATCGGGTGTGTGTGTTTGGGTGTTCCAGTTCGATTTAAACAACACATAAACCAGAGTCTTCACTACACAGGTATGTGACTGCGTGTCATGCATCAATCCAAGGAGATTAATGAGGACCTGAGAAATAGCTACTGATGCTCATCAGGCTTGAAGCAATTACAAAACAGTTTCTTAAGTCTTTGGCCTTCACCAAACCACTGTCAGGCAGATATTGTACACATGGAGAAAACTCAACACCAATCCGTGGCGTAAGTTCATCCCAGATGCCCGGAGGCAAGTTATAATTTGGTGCCCCCCTGCCACAGCCGCTGACACTGTAATGTAGCAATTGGCATGCAGACAAGCTATAGATAAAGGTGGCAGTAAATGGTATGACATGGAGCTCTCCACTAGTGTATGGTGGCTTCTCAGGTGGTGGGAAGGGGTGCCATGTATTGGGCAGCCGTGACAGTACACTCCAGGTACATAGTTACAGCCCTAAGTGGGGTGAATATGTTGTGGGCAATGGAGGAGGTGCCCCTTCAGAGCTGGAGCCCGGCGGCAGGCGCCTCCATTGTCTCCCATAGTTCTGCCCCTGACACCAATGTTATTCTCCTCAGCAGTGGTCATCCAACGAATATCACTCGAAGAGCAAAGCATATAATATTCCAAGAGAGTCCCAGGCTCTACAGGCTTCTCTTGTTTTTAGTGTACAGTGTCAGGTAAAGGATGGACAGGAATAGTGTGAATGGGAGGACAGCAAGGTGGAAGCTACTGGTCTCCAAGAAGAACATTGCTGCACATTTAAAATCTGCTAAAGACCACCTGGAGGAACCAGAAGACCACTGGGCGAATGTTCTGAAATCTAAAATATAACTTTGTCTTAAATAGGCATAGAGAAGACCAAACGCTCCATTCCGACATTGGAATCTGTTCCCAACCATGAGACACGGTGGTTTGGGGCTGTTTTGCTTGACGGCTTGCTATTATTGATGGGACTATGAAATGTGGACAATGTCAGGGTGTCCGCCTATGAATTGAAGATCAACAGACGATGGATCTTCTAGCAAGGCAATGACCCTAATAACACAAGTCAGGAAGCAGAAGAACCTTCGCATTTTGGAATGGACAAGTCAAGGTCCAGGGGGTACATTTACTAAAGGTCTAGTTTGTTTTCCAGACAGTTTTCCAATCCACCCATTTACTAAAGGCAAAACCGATGTAAAAACGACCAAATGACGACATTAGAACATTGAACCAGCTACCTATTATGAAAGGGTCATGTTCTCTGACGCTATTGCTCCAAATGTAGGCCCGTCGTGAATGAGAGGTCACTCTCCATAGGAATGAATAGGGACGCGCTGTTCTCAATCAGAGCATCACCATCCATTCCTATGAAGAGTGACACATTCGCGATGGGGCTCCAGTACTGTTTTTTTGCATTGCCAAATTTCGGGACGCTACTTGGAAAGCAGAGGACATGACCCCTTCATATGGCTAAATATTCTTTGTGAAGCGCTGCGGAATATGTGTGCTCTATATAAATAACAGGTAATAAATAATAATATTGTGGGAATTAGATTGGTGAACGAGGGCAGTGTGGGGCTGTTTTTATGTACTAAAATACTTTAAAAAAAATTGGTGTCCAAGTCCTGTCTTTTGTTTTATTTTTTGCAGGTGCCAGCCGGCCTTTAAATGTCCGGACATGCTGGCACTTGAGGTTCACATCTGCTGTCCCAACAAAGATATTTATTAATGTTGGATCATTTTGATCAATAGTTAACAGAAAAAGCATATAATTTTTCTGTTATTTGATTTATTGGGTTGTGTTAATTGTTATGACTTAGATCAGAGGTTCTCAAACTCGGTCCTCAGGACCCCACACAGGTCACGTTCTCCAGGTCACCCAGCAGGTGTAGTCATTACCCACTGACACATTTTAAAAGAACCATAGGTGGAGCTAATTATTTCACTTGTGATTCTGTGAGGAGACCTGGAAAACATGAACTGTTTGGGGACCTGAGGACCGCGTTTGAGAACCTGCAACCTAGATGAAGAACGGAGCACGTTTATGCAGAAAATGCAGAAGGGTTCACATACTTTCTAGCACCACTGTAAGTGTCCCTACCGCCAAAGTGCTCATTTGGGGCCGATGGATAGTTGTACACAGGATGGCCGTAATAAGAGCCGCACTGCGCACACGTAACTATATGCGGACATTCACATGCCAACTGCAGAAACTTGCATTCTGTAATCAGTTCAGCCCTGCATCAGGGACGCAATGTTCTGCAATGACAATACCCTAGGAAATCTTAGGGTTATATGTAATAGGCTCCGATTTGCTGGCACGGGTGTAATATCAGTGATATAGCCACTAAATTTAAACCAGTAATTTGTTTTAAGGCAAAAGTAGATGGGTAAACTCAGATCTAAAGTTACCATATTATATTCTATACTATCTCCTAAATGCCCCTCACCAGCATGTCACATATGATACCTGATTTATTAGACGAGTCCAATAAAATGACCCCCACCACACATGGTGTTCATGAATATCCTCTGACAGAAGTGACCTGCATACTGTATAGCTGGCTCTGTATACAACCTGTGCAGCCTGGACTGTGCTGTCTCTGTATTTGCAGAACACACCGGATGTCGGTAAGCCGGTTATCCTATCTGCTTCCCGATGTCTGTGTCTACTCACCTAGATGACGCTGCAAGAAGGCTAATGTCACATTAATAACTATATCCATCCCAGCATACGGGTTGATTTCTCCTTTTAACTTAAATATCTTCCCTATCAAGTAACCAGTCAGGAAGGTGAAGTCTGGGAAACTCTGGTGCACGCTGCCCCTATGGAGAGAACAGGAGAGTAACATGAAACCAGTATAGTATATAGTGCCTCTATAACCCTGTATACACATTACAGTCTGATTATAAATGTGCATATGTACAAATGGAATACATATGTTACACCGCCGGCTTCCTTTAGGGTGCCTAACCCTAACCTCCCCCCCCCTGTGCCTAAACCTAACCCCCCCTTTCCCCGCCATCTCAACCTAAGTCCCCCGGGGGTGCCTAACCCTCCCTCCCCCTAGCCTAAACCTAACCACCGGGGGGGGGGTGCCTAACCCTGAGCCCCCCCACCGGAACCCTAAACCTAACCCTACATGTGACAGGGGCAGTGACATGATGTGAGGAGGGGAATGGAATGGAGGCAGTAGGAAGCCACAAACAGAACTGTATAGTGGAAGGAGCAGGGTTCCCCAGCAGCACAGAGTATATCAGGAGATGAGTGATGAGTTAGTGAGCAGGGATGTATTAAGGGGGGGGGGGTGGAGACAGGGGCGGTTGTCCCGGGGCCCCCACACACAGAGGTGCCCCCAGCACGCAGGGAGGGTTTCTGAGTAGCTAGAAACCCCCCTGACAGACCAATTCCCCCTGCTACCGTGGCTGGAGGGGGCAGAGCCAATACGACAAGCCCCGCCCCCAAGTGACCCGCGAATAGCGGCATTACGGCGTGAGGGGGCGGAGCCTAAGGATGTGAACAGCAGCTGCATAAAAAGTAAGTGTGTATATCTACTGTTTTATTGTGTATGTGTTAATGTGTATATATGTGTTAGTGTGTGTGTATGTGTCTGTGTGTGTATACTGTATGTGTGTATGTATACTGTATATGTGTTAGTGTGTATGTATGTGTTTGTGTGTGTATACTGTATATGTATGTGTTTATGTGTGTGTATACTGTATATGTGTTTGTGTATACTGTATACGTGTATGTATGGGTTTGTGTGTGTTTATACTGAATATGTGTGTATGTGTTTGTGTGTGTACTGTATATGTATGTGTTTGCGTGTATACTGTATATGTGTTAGTATGTGTATTTGTGTGTGTATACTGTATATGTGTGTATACAGTATATTATATACGTTTGCTACATATATATATGTGTGTGTGTGTGTGCGTGCGCATGTTTAATGCACACGTGCATAAAGAAATTAAATAAAAAAAAAAATATATATATATATATAGATATATATATTAGTGTATGTAGACCCCCCCCCAGAAAATCCTGTATTTGCCCCTGCCCACACAGTGTACCCTGTTCCCGGATGGGGGCTGAGCTGTGTTCTGAATGCAACAGTACAGTCAGCGCTGCCGCATAGAGCACAGAGTGGCTCCCAAGTCCCCTCATCAGCATCACGTGACACATCCTATCCGCGACACTGATCACTGATGTGGGGCCTCAGTAGCCACTCTGCACTCTATGCAGCAGCCCTGACTGTGCTGCTGCATTCACAACACAGAGCCAGAAGGTAAGTAATCAGGGAGGGTGGGGGTAGGTTCCGTGTGGCGCGGGAGGGTAGGCTTGGTGGAGGCCCCCACAACTTAGCTGCCCCAGGGCCCCCACAAGCCTTAATCTGGCCCTGTTAGCGAGGACAGGGCTGCATGTGACAGGGGCAGTGACATGATGTGAGGAGGGGAATGGAGGCAGCAGGAAGCCACAGGCTGAGAGTTATATAGTGGAAGGAGCAGGGTCTCCCAGCAGCACAGAGTATATCAGGAGATGAGTGATGTGTCAGTGAGGACAGGGCTGCATGTGACAGGGGCAGTGACATGATGTGAGGAGGGGAATGGAGGCAGCAGGACACCACAAACTGAGAGTTATATAGTGAAGGAGCAGGTTCCCCCAGCAGCACAGACTATATCAGGAGATGAGTGATGTGTCAGTGAGGACAGGGCTGCATGTGACAGGGGCAGTGACATGATGTGAGGAGGGGAATGGAGGCAGCAGGACACCACAAACTGAGAGTTATATAGTGGAAGGAGCAGGTTCCCCCAGCAGCACAGACTATATCAGGAGATGAGTGATGTGTCAGTGAGGACAGGGCTGCATGTGACAGGGGCAGTGACATGATGTGAGGAGGGGAATGGAGGCAGCAGGACACCACAAACTGAGAGTTATATAGTGGAAGGAGCAGGTTCCCCCAGCAGCACAGACTATATCAGGAGATGAGTGATGTGTCAGTGAGGACAGGGCTGCATGTGACAGGGGCAGTGACATGATGTGAGGAGGGGAATGGAGGCAGCAGGACACCACAAACTGAGAGTTATATAGTGGAAGGAGCAGGTTCCCCCAGCAGCACAGACTATATCAGGAGATGAGTGATGTGTCAGTGAGGACAGGGCTGTATGTGACCGGGGCAGTGACATGATGTGAGGAGGGGAATGGAGGCAGCAGGACACCACAAACTGAGAGTTATATAGTGGAAGGAGCAGGGTCCCCAGCAGCACAGAGTATATCAGGAGATGAGTGATGTGCTAGTGAGGACAGGGCTGTATGTGACCAGGGCAGTGACATGATGTGAGGAGGGGAATGGAGGCAGCAGGAATATACAGACAGAGTTATATAGTGGAAGGAGCAGGGTCCCCCAGCACAGGGTGTCCAAACATAAAATAATCACTAGACTTTGGTGCCATTTGCATATCCAGAGCACACACACAAACCCATACATTTATATAGACCTAGCATGATTAATGTCCAAGTGACATCTCATATTATGCCATCTCGGAAATCACTTAAGGTGTAATGAGAGATAAGGAGACGTCTGTGATAAAACCCGCTCCATCTATACATCCTCCATACCCACATTACTCTTCAGGCTCGTACAGAAATATGCAAAAACTGAGCAACCCCGAGCGTTTTCCCGTCTTCCTGATCCACACTCCCGCATTATAAACTTACATGATAGTGATCATCTTTCTCTCCACGCTGGTGGAATCCATTCTTTTCATAATCCGTACGTTCTCCACCCACTGGAACTTTTCCGAGTTGACAAACAAGACTGGCTGGTGGATGACGGAGAGCATCTCGTCCCTCAGAGAGTACATCCAGGCATCTAGAGCCACAGCACACCTACAAACAGGGAGGACAGTCCGGTTACACCACGCCATGCTCAGAGTCCCGCACTGTATAATGACCTATTGCGTTATTCACACTGCTGGCCGGGTGTTTCCTTTGTGACATATAAAGTCCTGTATTTTTCTGGACTGTAAGTAGAGTAGGTGGTAAATTTACTAAGGAAATACATGCTAAACACACAGGGCCTGATTCAGACCCGGTCGCAAGCGCTGAGCGCTCGCAACCAGGTCGATGGTGGCCCACGGGCACTCCGTCGCTCTGGGTCTCGCAACAAAGGGGACGAGCTGCCGATGGTGAGTGACAGCTCGCCCCCTTTAGTAGGCAGGCCGGGGGCGTGGCCGGCCAAACGGAGGCGTTCCCGAAGGAACGCCTACCGTTTGGGGGCGGCCCCACTGACATCACAAGTGATGTCAGTGGAGAGCTTCCGGCTCAATTTGAGCCGAAAGCTGTCTGGGGCTTGCGGCCACGAGACCCTACCACAAGGGTCTCGTCGCAAGCCCGATGGTTGCGATGGTCTTAACCATCGCGACCATCATCATGGCCGCTCGCAATAGCTGTGGGTGGACACCCACAGCTATGCGAGCGGCCAGGAGGCCGATCCAAAAAATAAATAGCCCGGCCCTGATTCTGAGCGAGCGCTCTGTCATAGCATCCGGCTCTGAATCAGGGATACTGCACCTTAGTAATTCTATCCCTAGCTCTGCTCAGACTGGGACCAAGAATGGCGCGGGTTTAATTGACAAGCAAGGTAAGGTGTTCTCCAATAGGATTCTGCCTGGTGTCTACGGCTGCCTCTATAGCAAAGCGCCAGCTAAATAAAGTTATTATTCCTTCCCTCTGTGACACTGCTGTAGCCATTCAGCCAACAGGTGTGGAGGAAGCTAGGAATCTGATTGGATGCCACTGGGGCTGATGAATGAATACATTGTTTTCCCATTTTTGTATGATAAAGGCTCCAGTGTGCCGTAAGTCTTACGGGGAATACACTCTTATAATAGCTGTATATATGATGGGCTGTGATGTCATCAGTTCACTATTCATTAGGAACAGTAATATACATCTTTCTGTACATTAGATAGGAGATCAAAGCCGTAACTAGAGTTTTTGGTGCCCTGTGCCAGAAAGAGCATTTACCCCCCCCCCATATTTTTCAAATAAGACGCACACCCACAAAAGGACCATGGCCTCATGGGAAGGACCCAGGGAAGAAATAGGGGAGACCAGGAGATGCTGGGGATAAAAGAAGAGGAAGCTGCAAGTGAAAATTATAATATACAGAAAACTGACAGGACCAAACAGCGACCCCTACCCTGCGGTGTGTGGTCGCACCACCCTAGTTACGGCCCTATAGGAGATAATGGGATGTTGACAGTTATGATACCATTGTTGAAATGTCGACATGGAACATGTCAAGTCTTGCAGAATGTCGACTGGTTCACAATATCGATGCCTGAAATGTTGACATTCTGTAGAATGCTGACATTAGGGTTGGGGGGGTTAGGGTTAGGCTGTGGGGGGATTTTTAGGGTGAGGGTTTAGCATACTGGAACGCCCCATCCCCTGACATTGTCGGACCCGGGAGTCTCCGCTGTACCACCAGAGCTGATAGGAGGTAAGTGGTTGCTGCACCGCCAGAGCTGATAGGAGATAAGCGGTTGCTGCACCACCAGAGCTGATAGGAGGTAAGTGGTTGCTGCACCACCAGAGCTGATAGGAGGTAAGCGGTTGCTGCACCACCAGAGCTGATAGGAGGTAAGCGGTTGCTGCACCACCAGAGCTGATAGGAGGTAAGAGGTTGCTGCACCACCAGAGCTGATAGGAGGTAAGCGGTTGCTGCACCTCCAGAGCTTATAGGAGGTAAGCGGTTGCTGCACCGCCAGAGCGGATAGGAGGTAAGCGGTTGCTGCACCGCCAGAGCTGATAGGAGGTAAGCGGTTGCTGCACCGCCAGAGCTGATAGGAGGTAAGCGGTTGCTGCACCGCCAGAGCTGATAGGAGGTAAGCGGTTGCTGCACCGCCAGAGCTGATAGGAGGTGAGTAGTTGCTGCACCATCAGAGCTGATAGGAGGTAAGTGGTTGCTGCAACGCCAGAGCTGTTAGGAGATAAGTGGTTGCTACACCGCCAGAGCTGATAGGAGGTAAGTGGTTGCTGCACCGCCAGAGCTGATAGGAGGTAAGTGGTTGCTGCACCGCCAGAGCTGATAGGAGGTAAGTGGTTGCTGCACCATCAGAACCTGCTGTTTTGTTGAGATTCTGAACATGTTGACATTCATCAGTGCCAACATGCTGCGTGTGGACATTCTCATGCTGACATGATGAATGTCGACAAAACATACCGAACCCGGAGATAATGTATCCTATACTAAACGATACGTGCACAATATATAAATCGCTGTCTGCGGTTCCCGTGGCCATTCACAAGATAGAGCTGTAGGCCAAATTCTTTCATACAGGGCATGGAACATACAACATAATAGAATTAATGGGTTCTGTTATCTGCAGTACAATATATAATATAATGTAATATGAGCCTGTTTATGGCAATTATGTATTATAAGGGTCAAAGAGGTCAGCGCACTTGATCTTTGACCGGCACTACAACCCTTTGGTGACATCTTATAGGCTTAATATCGCTAATTTATGTCTGTATAAGAATTCCAGTAATTCACTGGAAATCTTTTACATAGTCTTGTACTGTTTGATATAGGCGTTAGTATTACACTCATGGATCTTGTAAGTAATTTACTATGATAATAATTGAATAGATTTAGCTAATTAATATTCTGTATCGTGCGGTGAATGTGGCTATTCAGTCGGCAGCACTCCATCAGTATAAGTACGATGTTAGGAACCTGATGTGTATAAGACAGTTGATCATTTCTGGAGAACTACTTACCTAAACCGCGTATCCTTGCCAAGAGCTTTGATTGCTGTTGCAGCCCCAAAAGAATGTCCAACCGCCGCCACTCTTTGGATGTCAATGGAGTCCTTAATGCAGAAGAAAGAGTTGAAGGTTATAACTAGCGTTATATATCTCTGTATTCTGCATTAGAGGTAAGTGACCAAGAACTCTCCAGCTATGAATACAGTATGCATAGTTTCTGTCTCTGCTGTGTGCTGGTGACTGGTGTTCCTTAACGCGTTTCATTAACCCTGGTCTTGTTTTGTACCCACCTTTAACAGCCGCCAGTCAAAGTTGGATGGTAAGGCATTGGTGACTGGTTTCCCAGCATTGATATCCAGCATAAGGTCTAGGGCTCGCAAACATTCGTCCACTCTCTTCTGAACCTGCGCGTACACAAAAGAAACCAGGCTCAGTAAGCAACGCATTTCACCTAAATATCAAATAGACTGGATTCAGAGTAAGCACCAGATATATGGACAATCCTATGCCTTTGTACCTCATATCCACTGTAAATTACATAACATTGAATGTTACATCTATTTCATACAGTATATTATTATTACCAGTTACTTATATAGCGCACACATATTCTGCAGCACGTTACAGAGAACATTTGGTCATTTCACATCAGTCCCTGCCCCAGTGGAGCTTACAATCTACGTTCCCTATCACATGCACACATACTTACACACTACCTACCAGTATATTTTGGAATGTGGGAAGAAACCGGAGGACCCGGTGGAAACCCACCGGAGCACAAGGAGAACATACAAACTCCACACAGGTAGGGATGTGGTGCGAACCCACGATCTCAGTGCTGTGAGGCAGTAATGCTAACCACTACACCCTCTGTGCTGCCAAGTATACCATGTAAATTGTAAAATAACACTGTGGGATAGCACAAGTATTATATATATATATATATATATATATATATATATATACACACACACACACACACAGTTTTTAATTACATAATTAGGTATAATCCTCAATTAACCCCCCTTAAACTTCTTTAGGAGGTCTCCATAGGAAAGCACTTTATTATTAGACTTTTATACACAGCCAGCATTCATTGTAAGCATTTTATTGACAGTCCTAAAAACTATCAAACACACTTTAATGCTGACAGTCCAAAAAAATTCTGTAAGCCAATAGAACAATAGAACGGTACTCGGCCACTTTCCAAATTTCACTTTGCTTTATGTCATAGTTCTGCAGCATTTAGAATCACAAAGGGTAGGTAGTGTATCATAGAGTTCTATGGGAAGACTCAATAAGCGGTGCTACAGTGCAGGGAAGCTATGAGGGGAGTTAATGAATGTACGTTTAACACTGTTACAGCAAGGAAAACTGATGTTGCTCATCCATATCAAGTCACTGGCGGGGCAGTGGGGGGGGAGGTGAATGAACAGGTACTTCTTACCTGGGCCCGGACGGCTGGTGGGGCCCGGGTCAGTAGCACATTGGGCAGTGAGAGAGGAGACTGCAGTGGAAGAGTTAGAGAGGCTGGCTAATTCTGTGCCTCCTCTCTCTCCCTGCAAGTGTTATGGAGGAGGCATCAAATTGATCACCCCCTCCTCCCCCCGGGACCTGCTCTGTAGCCAAGAGGGACAAATCCACCCCCCTTCCCGGCTTGTGGTGCCGCTTCGCATTGTACTTTTTAAATGTTTTTTTTATTGGGGGGGGGGGGGGGGGGGACCTGGCCACCTCGCCCTGATTTGCTCACGCGCCCCTTACCTGGACTTATCACTGCTCTTAACGGCCATGTTTAATCGAAATAGTGACATCACTGAGGCACTTCATGACTTATATTCATGAGGTCTGGCTAAAATTAATGAGGCACCATTTGCTAGAGATTTGATTGGTTAACTGATATAACCTCTGCCATACATACCTATTCTGCTTTGGACTGGTTTAACCCCCTATATCGTCTACGTTTCCTAACTCCCCTAACTAGGAGGGCTTTCTCTATTTATTATGGTCACCTCAGAGACGAGTTGGACCATTCAGAGTTGTGAACATGTATTACCCAATGGCACCATATTTTCCTACCTTTTCCCCTAAAGATACCAGTATCATTAACATTTGTAATCAGTTTTGCCACCTTCTTAATGCTAGCATGTACTGTATAAAGAGCTATTATTAAATATCTTACATAAGTTATTTGTCCCCACATCATCGGTTTTTGATGGGCCTGTCACTCTCTTCTGCCCGACCTAAATGCGCCCATTGAGATGCCACCTTTTTACACTTCTGGGGATGTCCTCTAGTGAAGAATTTTTGTGTCCAGGCTAAAACTCACGCAGAATTATATCCCCTTCAACCCAGAATGTGCCATCTTTGCGGTGGCACCACGGGATCAATGAGTGGCCAATGGATGCCGTAAACCTCTCCTGGCTGTTACAGATGTGTCCTCATACATCTAGCCTCCTTGCACGTTAAGCAGCCCTTCTAGTCGCACCATGCCGCTGCTTGACTCCGTAGCGCTGAGCCTCTTTTCGTTACAATATGTAGCATAAGCAGTTTCTGCTGATTAAAATGATATGCGGCATGAATATATTGAGCAACTGTGGGTGTATCTGCATGCAAAATGCTACGTTACAGTGTCAGCGGCTGTAACACTGTAACGTAGCGTTTTGCATGAGGATCCACCGGCAGTGGCACACAGAACATAGGCATGCTGCATATCATTTTAATCAATGGAAGCTGCTTGTGTAACCTATTCGCATCGCTGTGTGAATAAGACGCATTTGAATGTAAAAAGTTGCACGAAAAAAAGCTCGGCGCTACAGAGTCACACAGTTCCCGCGTTATGTGTAGCGCGACTTGTAGGGCACATAGGATAGATATATGTGAACACACCGGTAGGTCGGCTGCGATTCTCCCTCTGCCTTACATGTTTGGAATCCATCATCGATTACATATGCTCACAGACGCACTGATTCAACTGAACGCCATCAAACAAGTATTTACTGTGCAGCACAGGGGCTTCTCCTCGCCTATAATTGCCATCACACGGTTATTAATATATTTTATCTGGATGGTATATCTATCTTTATTCTACCATGACTCTGATGAGGATACATCCCGGAGAGGGAGCTGGGATAATGAGCCACAAACACATACCATCCGGAGAGGGGGCTGGGATAATGAGCCACAAACACATGTAATCTGGAGAGGGGGCTGGGATAATGAGCCACAAACACATGTAATCCGGAGAGGGGGCTGGGATAATGAGCCACAAACACATGCAATCCGGAGAGGGGGCTGGGATAATGAGCCACAAACACATGTAATCTGGAGAGGGGGCTGGGATAATGAGCCACAAACACATACCATCCGGAGAGGGGGCTGGGATAATGAGCCACAAACACATACCATCCGGAGAGGGGGCTGGGATAATGAGACACAAACACATACCATCCTTAGAGGGGACTGGGATAATGAGCCACAAACACATGCCATCCGGAGAGGGGGCTGGGATAATGAGCCACAAACACATGTAATCTGGAGAGGGGGCTGGGATAATGAGCCACAAACACATGTAATCTGGAGAGGGGGCTGGGATAATGAGCCACAAACACATACCATCCGGAGAGGGGGCTGGGATAATGAGCCACAAACACATACCATCCGGAGAGGGGGCTGGGATAATGAGACACAAACACATGCCATCCTTAGAGGGGACTGGGATAATGAGCCACAAACACATGCCATCCGGAGAGGGGGCTGGGATAATGAGCCACAAACACATGTAATCCGGAGAGGGGGCTGGGATAATGAGCCACAAACACATGCAATCCGGAGAGGGGGCTGGGATAATGAGCCACAAACACATGTAATCTGGAGAGGGGGCTGGGATAATGAGCCACAAACACATGTAATCTGGAGAGGGGGCTGGGATAATGAGCCACAAACACATACCATCCGGAGAGGGGGCTGGGATAATGAGCCACAAACACATACCATCCGGAGAGGGGGCTGGGATAATGAGACACAAACACATACCATCCTTAGAGGGGACTGGGATAATGAGCCACAAACACATGCCATCCGGAGAGGGGGCTGGGATAATGAGCCACAAACACATGTAATCTGGAGAGGGGGCTGGGATAATGAGCCACAAACACATGTAATCTGGAGAGGGGGCTGGGATAATGAGCCACAAACACATACCATCCGGAGAGGGGGCTGGGATAATGAGCCACAAACACATACCATCCGGAGAGGGGGCTGGGATAATGAGACACAAACACATGCCATCCTTAGAGGGGACTGGGATAATGAGCCACAAACACATGCCATCCGGAGAGGGGGCTGGGATAATGAGCCACAAACACATGTAACCCGGAGAGAGGGCTGGAATAATGAGCCACAAACACATGCCATCCGGAGAGGGGGCTGGGATAATGAGCCACAAACACATGTAATCTGGAGACGGGGCTGGGATAATGAGTCACAAACACATGTAACCCGGAGAGAGGGCTGGAATAATGAGCCACAAACACATGCCATCCGGAGAGGGGGCTGGGATAATGAGCCACAAACACATGTAATCCAGAGAGGGGGCTGGGATAATGAGCCACAAACACATGTAATCCAGAGAGGGGGCTGGGAAGTTTTCCATACAGTGACAGCTAAGGTGCCTATTGTAAGGGCGTCTGAGGTTACCACACTGGAAATGCCTAAGTACCAATGCATGAAAACAAGTAACAAATGATATGTGGGTTTCATATGGCCACCAAGCATTCAACGGGACCCTGATGGAGCAATGGGAATGACATCAAAATAAAGATGTATGTTCAAAACAAAGCACAATAACAGGGATACATAGATGAATAACTAAATCTTTCTATTTCTACAAAGAGTGTGAGAAAGTTACACAAGTGCAATATATTGTATATTCAGGAATACATTCACAGAACAGGATTTGCTCAGGTGTCACTTTAATTGTCTCATGCATAGTTTCCATATGCACAGGAAGGTCTGAGATTCAGAACATGACGGATAAACATGAAGGCTGCGGTTTTGCAGGCTGATAGGTGACGCGTTACATTCTGCTGAATAATACAGGACATAAGTAAGAGGAGAACATAACTGATAATGAGAATGATTTTCTTTTTTTGGGTTATTGTATGGTGATTTAGAACACCTGATAATCCCTGTATCCAGGGCAATACGGTCTTATTAATACCTGTTCAAATCGCAGAGGGAATTCATCCGCCCCTGGTTTTACAGGCTTATTGTATATCCATACTTTCTCCAGAGGGTCGCACTCCTTCTCCTGCGCACAGGTGTCAGCGGAGGATCTCTCCCGGAAATAAAATGTTGCAGATGCAGATTCATCTCTGTCACATAATTATATATGTATAGTTATTATAGCATTGGACTCTTCCTATGATAACAAGTCAGTGCAAATGTTTTGTTTTTTTACCAAAGAATCACCCACTTATCGGACTGACTGTAAGATGCCTGTCAGGACAGAACACCAGACTAAGCCTGCGCATATAACTAGCATATATCTCTGGGAATCATGTCACACCACCCAGTATACTGACCTGCTCCTGTACCCGGCTAACATATAACCATGGTACATCCAATAGTTCTGGATCTCAGGCTCAGACAATCCAGAAGGCAACCAACGTTATAATAACAATGTACACCTGACTTACTCCCAATTCCCGTAATAATGTATAGTAGAGTCCATTGTTCCTTATAATACTCATGATTACATAATGACCATTGAAGTGATAACATAATTTTAAGCCAAGACATCAGAACACACAGCGTATACAGATATTATATGTACTACACAAATATACAATATAATGATATGATTACAGTCTATGGTTTAAAGTTCACCCATCCCTATAGAGAGTGGGGGCAGCCACTTTATGTACATACAATATATAAGAAGGCAATTCGTAAACTCACTAGGGTCATTATGTAACCATGAGTATTATAAGGAACAATGGACTCTCTACGATACATTAGTACAGGACAACACTGAGGCACGAGGCAAGAAGGACTATAATAATGTCACGTGACTAGTTGCTAATAATTTATAGGCTGCGTGCTAATGAGTATTGTAATACCCAGAGCACTGGCTGCGCCCCCTGTAGGTACACAATGGCATTTCCTAGCGTATTCTGATGGATCCTCATTGGTGGATAAATCGAGCACCTACCTGTGTTCCACTGCAGCGACTACAAAGCCCTGAGACGCCAGCCCAATGCAGATAGCCGAGTACAGTGTCCTGTAAGCAGACGTCAGCATTTAGTAAAGGAATATAATCTTATCAGTCTGATACAGCACTATGCAACCTATGACGCCACTTGCGGCTGCACTACATCACTAGCCAGGGCTTGTTATAGAACACAAACGAGCAAGGAAAATCATTATCTTACATTAACATAAATCAAATTTGGTTTATTACAAAACTGAATTCTGTACCATATACCATTATGGTCTACCGCATGTCCGGCGGTTCTAATACCAACGCCCGGCACCAGTGAAGATCCCGACTGCTGTTTTGGTAAGTACTGACTAACCTAACCCCCCCTAACCCTCCTTTTGGGGTGCCTAAATGTAACCTCCCCCCCAAATGGCTAACCACCCCTGTAAGTGCCGAAACCTAACCCCCCCTTCCCCGCAGCCTAACCCTAAGTTTCCCGGTGGGGGGGTGCCTAACCCTAACCTCCCCATGGGGGTGCCTAACTCTAACCTTCCCTTCCCCTAGCCTAAACCTAACCCTCCCGGGGGGTGCCTAACCCTAAATCTCCCCGGGAGCCCCTAACCTAACCCTCCCCCCCCCCCCCGCGGCTGTCCACCCCCGGCTTACCTTCGATCTGTATGCCGGGCATCGGGCTCCCGGCGTAGGTTAAATGTCAGACGTCAGGATTTCGACACCTGTCATTAGACCTTAGACCCCTGCCGGCATTAGACAGTCAGGAAGCCGGCGGTCAGCATTTCGACCGTCGGCCTCCTGACTGCATCCCCTCTGCGCAAGGTGTTACACCCTGTATGAGATTCCCACTCATACAATGAGGACACAGATGTGGGAGGAGCTTCAGCTGTCTGTCACGGAGGGGGAGGACCAGACTTTATATTTACAGAAGAAGAATGGAACATTCAATATTACCTTTATATTTCAAAATATGTGGGTTTAATGGTCCTTTCGCTTTATAGCCATTGGATAGGACCAAATGGGTTAAACTTTGTGCACTGGATACACACTACGTATAGATGGTAAGCTTGCAAGCAGGGCCCTCTTACCTATTTGTCTGTCTGTTGCTACCCAGTCTTGTTCTATTACTATTTCTGTGCAAATTCTGCTCTCCTCAGCGGACTTGCAGTGAGCTTCCTTAAATCTGTTTAACACCTTCAGATGACTCTGGCATTTCATGCAGTATAGAAGTGTATTTATATATAATGAACAGTGGGCCTGATTTAGACCTGCTCCCAAGCGCATAGCGCTCGCAAGCGGGTCGATGGTGGCCCAGTGCGCACGCGCGGCGTGTGCAAGCCCCGGAGCGAGCGCAAAAAGCACTCGCTCCGTGGCTCACTACAAAAGGGGCAGCTGTCGATGTTGATTGACAGCTCGCCCCGTTTTGTAGGCGTGGCTGGGGGGTGGCTTCACAAACGGAGGCGTTCCCAAGCGAATGCCTGCCGGTTGTGGGCGGCCCCACTGACATCACCAGTGATGTCAGTGAGAGAGCTTCCGGCTCTATTAGAGCCAGAAGCTCTCTGGGGCTTGTGGCCATGAGACCCTACCACAAGGGTCTCGTCACAAGCCCGATGGTCGCAATGGTCTTGACCATCGCGACCATCATCCTGGCCGCTCGCAATAGCTGTGGGTGGTCACCCACAGCTATGCGAGTGGCCAGGAGGCCGTAACTAAAAAAACCAGCGCCCGCCCTGATTCAGAGCGAGGGCTCGCTTTTTGCGAGCGCCTCTAGATCAGGCCCTGTCTTCACTATCCATTATCTGCTTTTTAGCAGCGTGTTTATATCATTGTGCACAGTTGTGTATTAATGTTGCTCTAGGGGAGGAAACAACATTCTTCAGCTCTCTGCATTGACAATTACATTCAGAGAGAAACTTAGTCTTGTATCTCAGAGCGATAACTGATGTTATAAACACATGGCTGGAAAGCACAGAATAATAGAAGAAAAAAAACATTTAGAAAAAGAGTTGCGATAGAGGATGTACAAGTCAATAAGTTAAATGTAAAGCTCTCTTTAAGTCTCATTAATTAATAGTAAAGCAACATATATAGTACTTTTTATGTTTTAAGTAATTATTACCTGAAAGCTCCCAGACCATGGGAGAATATAACCAGGGGGTATTTCTCTCCTGGCTTGAAAGGGGCGTTTAGCTTTGCAGGACATTTCACAGAGCCTATAAAGAGCAGAGAACTGATTGTAATCACTGTAGTTACATCTGCCATTACTATTCCCAGACACAAGCAACCACTCATTATAATCTGTTAATTATGGAGGACGGCTCTGCATCTTATACCTGTAGACGTTTATCAGTGCAGATATATACTTATAGCCATATATCAGTGCTGCCATAGGCCTACTAGGCACTCTAACCTCAATATTATCCCATGAACCACATGGGGAATGTAACTACCTCCTTTGTTCCCTCTGGTCATAGTTTTGGACCTTCTGAACATCTTGTGGACATCATGCCAACAATGACATCATATTAAATCAACAATGATGTAATACCAGCCCTGCTGCATTATGATAGGTGCGTCACACATGAGTAAGATTCACAGAAGACTGTGGACCTCATTCAGAGGCGGTCGTTAGTTGCAAGCGGTCGCCCTGAATCAGGGCGGCCGCTTGCATCCTGAACGATCGCCTCCTTGTCGATCGCTAAGCTGTGGGTTAACACCCACAGCTCTAGCGACCGACATGGGTGATGGTCGCGATGGTCAAGACCATCGTGACCATTGGGGCTTACGACCAGACCCTAAGGTTGGGTCTGAGCACTCGTAAGCCCCAGGGAGCTTCCTGCTCTGATCGAGCAGTAAGCTCCCCACTGACATCAGCAATGATGTCAGTGGGGCCGCACCCAAACGGCAAGCGTTCCGGCGGGAACGCCTTCATTTGGGCAGGCACGCCCCCTGCCCGCCTCCCAAATGGGGCGAGCTGTCACTCACCATCGACAGCTCGCCCTGTCTGCTGCGAGACCCCTAGCGACGGAGCGACCGTCACTAGCCGGGTCTCGCGCATGCGCATGACAGAGCCGGCTCCGTCATGTGCATGCCCAGTGGGGCAACATCGAGTCGGTTGCGAGCGCTCAGCGCTCGCGACCGGCTCTGAATGACCCCCTGTGTGAGAGTAGACAAACGGATTATATAAGACAAAGAGAACTGCACTTTACTGAAAGGCGACTTCAAAGATACCGCGGATTAGCGCATCCCCTACTCATATACTTTATATTGAAACCTATATGGGTTTGTTGTGTTCAAGGGCAATTTGAGCTTTTTATTGAGCTATGCTGAGCATTGTATATGTGTGGATGTCCAGGTGTGCCTTAAAGATGCCTCTATATAAGTCCAGGCCTGGTATCACTTAGATGCGTTCATTCTTTCTGACCTGGCTGTTATTCCCTATATGACTGACTATGGTTCCGCTTTGTCTGAACTGACCTTTCTGTTCCCTGGTGCCTGCCCTGACCTTTCTGTTCCTTGGTGCCTGCCCTGACCTTTCCGTTCCTTGGTGCCTGCCCTGACCTTTCTGTTCCTTGGTGCCTGCCCTGACCTTTCTGTTCCTTGGTGCCTGCCCTGACCTTTCTGTTCCTTGGTGCCTGCCCTGACCTTTCTGTTCCTTGGTGCCTGCCCTGACCTTTCTGTTCCTTGGTGCCTGCCCTGACCTTTCTGTTCCTTGGTGCCTGCCCTGACCTTTCTGTTCTTGGTGCCTGCCCTGACCTTTCTGTTCTTGGTGCCTACCCTGACATTTCTGTTCCTTGGTGCATGTCAAGAATTTTCAGTTTCATGGAACTTGTTCAGGACCTGGGTGCAGCCGGGTAACAGTGAGCACATTTTCTATGGGAAGGGGACTGCTTAAGACTAGCCTGGCCATAATTCACCAGTGACCATTACAATGAACAACTTGGAGACAATAGATAAAATACTGCAAAAAGAATTTGTTGTGCAGTATATTCTACTCATGATATTTTACATTCCACAAATAGAAATGGAAACTAAAAGCTACATCTAGTGAGCCTATATAAACACAATTATCTAAATATATTATTTATACATCTTGTATAAATATAATTGAACATAATGTGCAAAAGAAACTTGCCCATAGCAACAGGGACACCATGAACATGATTCAGAGTTGTATGCTATTCCGATGTTTACAGAGTTGACCGATCATCAGTAAACCGTGCAAGCATCTAAGGGTTGGTAAACATCAGACGTTATATATCGTCTGATCCAGCGGACTGGAGCAACATATCGTACACATCGTCATTGTAATAATAATAATAATAATAATAATAATAATAACACTTTATTGTCATTGACAGCACAAGTGATGTCAACGAAAAAACAACACAGCAACATACCACATAGTAAAACAGGCAGCAAATTACACTATAATGCAACACCATATAACAATTTGAGTTAACCGTTTAACATACGCACGGCTGTAGGAAATAAACTATTATGATATCGCTTTGTGCGAGTGCGCACAGCTCTAAAACGCCTATTTGATGGCAATTTCTCAAAAAGAGCGTGATTAGGATGGCTGGAATCTGCTAAAATAGAGCTAGTTTTCTTCCGGAGCCTTTTTTCATATATCTCCCGTGTGCACGGTAGCGCCACTCCGATAATTCCACTAGCTGTTCCAACCACCCTATCCAACGCCCTCCGTTCAGCCTCAGTACAGTTCCCATACCAAGCAACAATACCATAAGTCCGAACACTTTCCACGATGCTATGACAAAAATTTAAGAGGGTCCCCCTGCTCACACACGCAGATCTGAAACGACGCAGGAAGAGCAAACGTTGATGTGCCTTCTTAACCAAGAAGGCTGAATTTAAGGACCATGACAAAGTATTCGAGATATAGAACCCCAGCAACTTAAAGGAGGGCACTACGTCAATGGTCAAACCACCTAGACACCGGGGCCTTTGTAGGAGTATCACATTTCCTAAAGTCAATAATCATTTCCTTTGTTTTCATCGTGTTTAGGAGACAGTTACCACCGCTCCACTCAAACATTCTAGCCACCTAAGCTCTATAGGCAAGTTCATCCCCGTTAGTTATTAAGCATTAAGCCAACGATAGTGATATCGTCCGCAAATTTAACGATCTTAACAGACCGAGACTGGGACACACAATCAATGGTGAACAATGAATTGTGTACGCATTACAGCACGCTCCCGCCCACCGACAACGGGGTCATCCCATCTGCTGTGCTGCACGGCCTACATCTGCATGCAGCCATGAACTAAACAGCGAGCGATCGTGCGCTATATCGTTCAGTGTGTAAGGCTGACTGACATCTCGTCGGTCGTGCCGTAGTCAGAGATACACATCATTCCGATGTGTACCCAGCCTAGGTCACAATGCACATGCATCAAGGACCAATTACAGTACTTGCTTCCAGCAACTGTTTACTTTCGTGTGATTGACAGCCAGGGAGCGTTTGTGGGAGGTGACAGGACCTGCTGCAAGGAACGCAGGTGTGTCATGACTGTTTCGGGGGCGTGTCATACAGAGAGACTGCATCCTTGTACGCAGGGAATAAGGTTCCGACATCTCAAATCCCACAGCCATGCTTCAGGAGCATAGACTCACTCAGGACTGCTTGGATTTGCAAAGTCGCAAGAGGGTGCCTCAATATATATAATATAATAACTATTTACAGTACATATCTGGTTTCATTTCAGCATATTTGAGCTCACAAACAAATGTGCATGAGGTGTTGTGTACAGAGAGAGACACTCTGTGTGCACTGTGACTAGTAATACAAGTTATACAAACAATAAGTCACACATCTCAGACAAAACTCACCAAAATAATTCCTAAAAATGAAATCAACAACAGATCGGTTCAGCTTCAGCGTGTCGGCTAGACCCAGGTAATACTCCCTCCTGGGGATCCACACGGCGTCTTCATACTCATCGCTGTCTACACAGGGGTAAAACAGCCGGAGAAAACTGCCCTGTAGGAGACAAAACAGCCACTTAGTATTGTGGGCGACTCCTGAGCTGCAGCAAGGCCAGGGAGAGGACACAAGGCACAGCAATGCAGACAGGTCGGGGAACATTCCTTAGGGTCGGACAAGGAATAATACAGCCAGAAAATAACAAGTTATATAACAATAAGGACATTCACTCGTGTATTGAATTGATGCACATTTGCAGCACATACAATAGGCTATGTCACACTAGTTTTGCATAATTATCTTCCTTATTCCCATTTCCTATTTCCCAGTAGTTGAAGTAATGACAAGTGAAACATCTCATAGTAACACAAGATAAATGGATCTGTTGTTTAATTGTGAGCCCCCTGGTTCCCTCATCATGGAGGATGATAGTTGCATTATGGATGATGATAGTTGCATTATGATTATGGATGATGATAGTTGCATTATGATTATGGAGAATGATAGTTGCATTATGGATGATGATAGTTGCATTATGATTATGGAGGATGATACTTGCATTATGGATGATGATAGTTGCATTATGGATGATGATAGGATAGTTGCATTATGGATGATGATAGGATAGTTGCATTATGGATGATGATAGTTGCATTATGGATGATGATAGTTGCATTATGATTATGGAGGATGATACTTGCATTATGGATGATGGTAGTTGCATTATGGAGGATGATAGTTGCATTATGGATGATGGTAGTTGCATTATGGAGGATGATAGTTGCATTATGATTATGGAGGATGATAGTTGCATTATGATTATGGAGGATGATAGTTGCATTATGGATGATGATAGTTGCATTATGATTATGGATGATGATACTTGCATTATGGAGGATGATAGTTGCATTATGGATGATGATAGTTGCATTATGATTATGGATGATGATACTTGCATTATGGAGGATGATAGTTGCATTCTGGATGATGATAGTTGCATTATGATTATGGAGGATGATAGTTGCATTATGGATGATGATAGTTGCATTATGATTATGGATGATGATAGTTGCATTATGGAGGATGATAGTTGCATTATGGATGATGATAGTTGCATTATGTTTATGGAGGATGATAGTTGCATTATGGATGATGGTAGTTGCATTATGGAGGATGGTAGTTGCATTATGGAGGATGATAGTTGCATTATGGATGATGATAGTTGCATTATGATTATGGAGGATGATAGTTGCATTATGGATGATGGTAGTTGCATTATGGAGGATGATAGTTGCATTATGGATGATGGTAGTTGCATTATGGAGGATGATAGTTGCATTATGATTATGGAGGATGATAGTTGCATTATGATTATGGAGGATGATAGTTGCATTATGGATGATGATAGTTGCATTATGATTATGGAGGATGATAGTTGCATTATGGAGGATGATAGTTGCATTATGGAGAATGATAGTTGCATTATGATTATGGAGGATGATAGTTGCATTATGGATGATGGTAGTTGCATTATGGAGGATGGTAGTTGCATTATGGATGATGGTAGTTGCATTATGGAGGATGATAGTTGCATTATGATTATGGAGGATGATAGTTGCATTATGGAGGATGATAGTAATATTAATAATTAAACAGCTTTCCACTCCCTCTATTTGAGCATTCACTGAGCTGTGCATGAGCTTCCCTGTATCACACCCAGAGATCTGGTTACAAGATAGCGACAGTGAGACAGTACAGATGGTGATGTCACAGTGACAGGGCCCGTCAGGACTTGCAATGTCTCACTGTATTCCATGCGCCGTCATCTCTCACGTAACTGCTGAGCCAGGTATCTCATCATCAGCGTCCCACGGATTTATGTCACACACCCCTTTGACAGCAATTGTGCAACCTTCTAAATAATAATATTATACACCATGGCCTAGTGGTCAGAATAAATCTTCAAATGCAAAATGAACTTCCTTATGGTGCTGCTGACAGTCATTCTGCTGATTGTACCAGTACGCCTGACACTGCGCCTATCCATTCACCACTGGCCAATGACATCATCAGAGACACAACGTAAGCTGTCAGGCTGTATTTGTATGTGTAGGGGCTTCACTGCGTGTAGGCGCAGGTCAATATAAATCCTCGAAAATGCACAAATGATACAGATCAAGGAAACATAAGGAAACATACCCTTAGGAAATAAAGTCTTGGTTAATTCCTATACCTGAATGGTGTGATCGCTCATCAAATCACAGCAGCCCACGATATGGGGTCCTTTCCCCTGGGGTATCCCACAAAACTGGACACTGCTATAACTCCCCATCTTCTGTGATGCTTTATACCTCACCCACTGGCTGACAGGAGACTTCTTCTGGGCCTGGAACATAAATTGGTTGTGGTGGTTGATGTCACATGAACAGCACTGGTCTATGTAAACCTTTCACATACTGTAGGAGCGGACTCTAGAGTAACTTTGCCCTCAGACAAACCAATGCAGCATGGTTTGCAATTGTAATGGTATTAAGAGAGGAGGGGTCCCATGTGCAGTCTCCGTCCGGAGCCCCCTTCCTCTCTACCCGGCGGCTGGCAGTGCAATAAGCACAGCAGTAGACTCTAGTGCTGTACCAGAGTCTACTGTGCCTGCGCAGGTCACCAGAGAAATGGCACGGCAGTCTTTCTTCCAGCAATTTCCCTACTGCGCATGCGCAAAACGCCAGGAAAATGGCCGCTGCTCCATTTTGCCAGTGATTTGTACAGCATTTCTACCGCCGACATGGGACTCCGGAGAGATAAGTATTGAATTAATGGGTGCAGGGTGCGCGGTGTGGGCCACCTTGGACCCAGGGGACCGTGTGCACCACAACAGATCGGTTACAGTCTAGTGCGATGGAGCAGAGTGCATTGTTCGTAGCCATCTACTGGAAGCCTTGATCTACTGGTCAATAGATAGGTACCAGAATAATATGAACAGGGTATTAGTGCTTGGGTTTATTTAGGAGATGGGTCGCCACAGAGAGGATTTACACATAAACCCTACTAGAGGCATTGTCAGGTGAGGTATGTTATAGGGGTCTATTGGAGAGATGCGCTATATAAATAAAATTCAATTCAATTTAACAAGCAGCAAAAAGCCTAGCTCATACCATCTCTGGATGGCCTTAACTACACCCCAAAATGGGCACCAATGAAGATGGATAAGCTGGGTCCAATCACTAAGCATGTGTGTGAATATTAGCTATATGCCCATAATTGCCTACTCCTGGATCGTCCAGGAAGCTCCTGAAAATCAGGTGGTCGATCCAGGGGGCCAGGAAGAGTGGGCAATTCTCCCGGAGCCACCTGGCCACCCAAATCCCAGAGTGAAGTGGGAGCTAAAGACGGCCGATGATGCCATTCGCGTTTAATCGCATCTTCATGGCTCCACCCACTTCGCAATGCCAGTAATCACAGCACTGTATAGCGGGGGATGGAGCCACAATGACGCAATCAACTCATCATGCCCCTGTACCACCCACTTCTGCCGCACAACAATCCCTGCAGTACCAACCCGACTGCCCCTTCCAGAGGAGGCAGCCCAAAGATCGGCAAGTATGGTTATGCTTGTGCATATCACTGCGACTTTGGTGGTAGAGGGTGAAATATTTGCTCAGGACAGTGGTCTCCAAACTGGGTGCGGTGTCAACCTGGGCTGCTGCTGGGCACTTGCAGAGGTGACACGGGTTGTTGGTCCAGGACCAAATTAAACTTTTTAAGGTCCATGTGAGAGTCAAAACCAGTGCTGGTGGCTGCCAATCATAAAATATGAGAGTAAACAGAAGTGCAGGCTTGTCCACCACATACAGTACATCTGGAAAGTATTCACAACGCTTCACTTTTTACACATTTTGTCATGTTACAGCCTTATTCCAAAATGGAATAAATTAATTCATGACAACATGTAAAAAGTTTTATTTGCGATTTTTGCAGATTTAATAAAAAAAAACAACTAACAAATCACATGTACATAAGTATTCACAGCCTTTGCTCAATACTTTTGTTGATGCACCTTTGGCAGCAATTACAGCCTCAAGTCTTTTTGAAAATATGCCACAAGCTTGCCACACCAATCTTTAGGCAGTTTCGCCCATTCCTCTTTGCAGCACCTCTCAAGCTCCATCAGGTTGTATGGGAAGCGTAGGTGCACAGCCATTTTCAGATCTCTCCAGAGATGTTCAATTGGATTCAAGTCTGGGCTCTGGCTGGGCCACTCAAGGACATTCGCAGAGTTGTCCTGAAGCCACTCCTTTGATTTCCTGGCTGTGTGCTTAGGGTCGTTGTCCTGCTGACAGATGAACCGTCGCCCCGGTCTGAGGTCAAAAGCGCTCTGGAGCAGGTTTTCATTGAGGATATGTCTGTACATTGTTGCATTCATCTTTCCCTCTATCCTGACTAGTCTCCCAATTCCTGCCACTGAAAAACATCCCCACAGTATGATGCTGCCACCACCATGCTTCACTGTAGGGATGGTATTGGCCTGGTGATGAGCGGTGCCTGGTTTCCTCCAACAATAACGCCTGGCATTCACGCCATAGAGTTCAATCTTTGTCTCTCATGGTCTGAGAGTCCTTCAGGTGCATTTTGTCAAACTCCAGGCGGGCTGCCATGTGCTTTTTACTAAGGAGTGGCTTCCGTCTGGCCACTCTACCATACAGGCCTGATTGGTGGATTGCTGCAGAGATGGTTGTCCTTCTGGAAGGTTCTTCTCTCTCCACAGAGGAATGCTGTAGCTCTGACAGAGTGACCATCGGGTTCTTGGTCACCTCCCTGACTAGGGCCCTTCTCCCCCGATCGCTCAGTTGGTTCTGAACTTCTTCCATTTACGGATGATGGAGGCCACTGTGCTCATTGGGACCTTCAAAGGAGCAGATCTTTTTCTGTACCCTTCCCCAGATTTGTGCCTCAAGACAATCCTGTCTCTGAGGTCTACAGATAATTCCTTGGACTTTATGCTTGGTTTGTGTTCTGACATGCACTGTCAAGTGTGGAACCTTATATAGACAAGTATATGCCTTTCAAAATCGTCCAATCAACTGAATTTACCACAGGTGGACTCCAATTAGGCTGTAGGAACATCTCAAGGATGATCAGTGGAAACAGGATGCACCTGAGTTCAATTTTGAGCTTAATGGCAAAGGCTGTGAATACTTATGTACATGTGATTTCATAGTGGGTTTTTTTTAATTAAATTTGCAAAAATCTCAAAAAATCTTTTTACAAGTTGTCATTATGGGGTATTGTGTGTAGAATTTTGAGGACAAAAATTAATTTATTCCATTCTGGAATAAGGCTGTAACATAACAAAATTTGGAGAAAGTGAAGTGCTGTGAATACTTTCCGGATTCACTGTAACTAACCCTAAGGATGACAGGTAAGTACAATTCACTTAATTTCATTATTTTTTGGTCTAGGGTTTCATGGAATAAATGCTGATACTCTAAGTCTGGAAACACTGTCTCAGGACAAGATTTTTACTGGGACTCCCAGAGGAGCCCCGGCCTGGTAATCCGCCGCAGTACAATATCATGTAACACTTTGATAAATAATGATTGTCACCGCGGGGTCATAGTAAGTATATTTAAATAAATAATAAATATTTCACATTGAGCCGAAGCTGCAAATAATATTATGCACCCACCATATGGATTAGCAAATGCTTTAGTTGCTGGACTTATGCCCTGTATGTGGCCTGGACTAAATAGGGAACAGGGAACATCACCTTTTTGAAGGCATACAGAGCGCCTTCCCGCTATCAATCTTCAGTTCCTGTTGGTTGTCTGTGGATGGACATTCCGTCAAACAGACTGATTGTTGGCATGCTCACAGCGGCATAGAGTATTTAAGGAGGAGTAGTATGTAGCTTGTGTCATATATTCTATGGCTGCACATTTGCGTTATGGATTCGGGAACCCACTGATCACCATGTGCTGTCAAAATAGATGATTAACAGTGCGTTTCATGGGCTAAGCCAGCTACTTACTTGTCTTTTAACAGATCTAGAGGCCTGTATAAGAATACGTCTGATTCTAATCTGTGCTTGGTGGTCCCTTCCCTTCCTCTGTTCACTACAACAGACAGCAAACAGCCGGATGAGCTCTGCAAACTATCACACTGTCTTCACATAATAAAGCAACAGAAAACATATAACAATGTTTGCAAATCGATTCCCTGTAGGAGTGGCAGGGTGTGTTTCAGGGCCGGACTGGCCACCTCGCGTCAGCACCTGGCTCCTGGCATAAACTCCTCCCCTTACTATTCCTGACTCCTCCCACTTTTTAGTCTATGCTCTTACACATATAATTAATATTAGAACAACATACAAGTGTACATCATTCTCTGTTCTCCTGCAGGGGATTCACACATATGCCATAGTCATACATTTGGTATTTGGTTGGTTCTGTCAGGTAAAGCTGGCACTACATTGGTGTAGGTCACACACAAGGGAAGGCATTTTTCCAAATGACCAAGCCCTGCCATAGGATTAGATAGTGTTCACTTTTGGAATTTATTAGGGCAGGGTGCTGAATACAGAGGAGGACACATCTGTGCAAACCAGAGCAGAGCCGGAACTACACATTTTGGCACCGCCATCCATAAATGAAGCGGGGAGAGAGTGCGTGCCAAAGGCGCATTGAAAAAAACAGGTGTGGTCAATTCAAATGATGCCACACAGTAGTGCTTAATGCCTCTAACACATTGTGCCACACACATTAATGCCTCTTCTAACACTGCCACACAGCAATGCCCCTTGTAACACCTTATACCACGCAGAGTAATGCCCCTTCTAAAAAGTCATGCCACACACACATTAATGCCCCTTCTATCACATTATGCCACACAGTAACGCCCCTTCGAAAACTTTATGCCACACACACATTAATGCCCCTTCTAACACATTGTGCCACACACATTAATGCCCCTTCTAACACATTATGCCACACACATTAATGCCCCTTCTAACACATTATGCCACACACATTAATGCCTCTTCAAACACATTATGCCACACAGTAATGCCCCTTCTAAAAAGTTATGCCGCACACACATTAATTCCCCTTCTAACACATTATGCCACACAGTAATGCACCTTGTAACACCTTACACCACACACAGTGATGCCCCTTCTAGAACGTTATTCCACATACATTAATGCCCCTTCTAACACATTGTGCCACACACATTAATACCCCTTCTAGCACCTTCTAGCACATTATGCCACACAGTAAAGCCCCATGCACATTAACACAGTAATGTTCCTTATCACAAAGTAACTTTATGCTGCATGCTCACTAAATTCATGCTGATCCTGTCCCCTCCTCGGCGGCATTGGCCGGACCGGCCCATCTGGCCATTGGCCTTTCTGGCATTTGCTAGAACTGCCAGATGGCCAGTCCTGCCCTGGTGTCTACTGCTCTCTCCTCGCACAGCTACAAACATTGGTGCTGCCTATGTATTTGACTTCAGCACACCTGGACCTACCGTCAACCCCCCAGGTTTGCCAGGAAAACACCAATGATATATGTCCCCACAATACTGAGGCTGGCATCACTTCAGGTTGAAGGGTTTTCTTTATGAAGAGACCAATGTAATTTGCAATAAGCATAAACAGATGACTATACCTGTGTTAGAGTAGGTATGTTATATCCAATTTCCTCAGTACAGACATTTCACAGATCCCGCAGGCTGATGCCGTCTGCAAGGATACGTCCAATGGGAATTTGTATTGCCATTTTAAAAACACTGGGCCTGATTCAGAGACACAATGTAAGCAACGCCCATGTTTACACAGTTGAGAGATTATCGATAAAATGCACAAGCGTCTAAGTCACACTGCACTACGTCAAGGTACATTACCGTAATCTTTTTATTCCCAGTGTGATTGACAGTCTGGGATTGGGGGAGGTAACAAGGTGTGTCACAGCCTGCGTCTGCGATGCCGTAAGCAGTTAAAATGGCTCCGGCACCTCAGTTCCTGCGGCTATTCTGAGCCGTCCAAAGGTTACTCGGAACGGTGATAAACGGATGATTTGCAACCAATGCCGCTTCTTTGCACGCAGAGGCTTGGATTTGCAATACATTCCTCGGTGCCTGCGACATTACCATATTTTTCCACAGCAGCTGTGTATGAGATTGCAGCTGCGATGGCATTAGCGTACATCTCTGAATCAGGGCCACTAGCAATGTTTTTCTCACGCATGCCTCACCTAGGAAGACGTAGTCACCATTTTCTAAGGACAAAACACCATTCAGGTGACGGGACACCAAATACCTCAACATGCAGCCTTAAGGTAATGGCGATATGTTAGTGGGAGCACTAATTAGGGTGAGGAATTTTGAGAAATAGGATCAGTGTATTAAGGCAGCTGCAATACATATAGATGTTAGTAGCAGAGACAAGGTATATAAGGGTTTACCCATTGCAGGATTCGGTTAAGACTGAACAACCGTTGGACATGAGCCATCCAATCAGACTCTTCCCCCAGTCTAGTATATCTGTTCATACACAGGTCCGTCCCGGACAAGAGAGGATCCTGGAATGCAGGAAGTCAGTATGATCTGGAGCCATTACAACGTCAATGCATTTTGTTTTTATTAAAGTATTGAAAACCATCCTAAAGGTCCTCTGATCATAGAGATCTTGGTGCCCAGTTTATACCCAATTCACTCTCATTATAGGGGCTTTCTGCCATAGGAGTTGCAGCAATCTCAGCCTGGGACATACACCTGGCATCATATACCCTACTGTAGCATAGAAGAATTAGAGTTGAGGTACAGTATATATAATTTTATGTGCCTCTGTCTGGCTGTTGTTTCGAATTGTTCCAGAGGAAAAAAAAAAACACCTTACATGTCTGTCCAGTCTCTCGGTGGTCTGTCTGTCCGTCCAAATGTGCAATTAAAAAATTCCAAGGAATTACATACTGTGCTATTCCTATTTATTTGCAATCACTCATTATTAGAATGCGGCCCACACACAACTGGTGAACAGGACATAATAGTTAGGAGGCTGAGCTCTGATAATCCACTTATAATACATTTTATTATGTGTAACCGCAGGAGATGTATGTTACCAGGTAATGCCATATACAAGTGTTTACGCTGATTCTCTCTTATAATAATACTGTTAAACAAAAACACGTCCATGCATGTAGGGTAATTAGGAAGTTTTGCAAGGCAGCATTTTTTTATCTGCAGGTTGAATCTCCTACAAAGATTTCTATGCCAAGTGGGGAGTTCTTACAGCATTCCTTGCCCAGAACCAGGTATCAGAACCCCTCACTAATGGCAGAATACACAGATGGTTAGAAAAGAATACGTAATTATTTGCCAAACCTCAGACATATAAGGGGAGATTTATTAAAGCTTGGAGAGAGATACTGGTTAGGTTGCTGCCTATGGTAATACAAGGTAATACTGGTTAGGTTGATGCCTATGGTAATACAATATTATTATAAACCCGATAGAAGCAATGTGTGATCTTACAATTATGAGGCATCACCTGGAACTATCAGAACAGGAAAATGTACATCTCTGTGGGCTAGATGACCGCTAGACAGCTGAAACTAGCCTCAATAAATGGAAATGTGCTTTGCCAGAGGGAACATTATAGACTCCCAACACAATCAGGCAATGTATAAAGAGCGGAGTCTTTTGTGCATTCACACAAAACACATTTCACAGCTGAACAGCAGAAAAAGCTGTATCTGCAAACGACATGGGAAGCAGGGGCTGTGTGCTCACCTCCATTAGCTCTCTGTGTGTTACACTGATCAGGATCACCGAGCCGCAGACACTAGATTTACTATTTTTTATATGGAAATGTTTACTATATCTGTAAACATAGAAAAATATATATTACATTTTTATCACCAAAAAAGACTAATCGTAACATTCCGCTGTTGTCATTAATTGTAAATAAAGAAATACTCTGTTCAGCTGCACCCTATACACTATGTTGCCTTGTCCTGTATCCAGCTGCACCCCATATACTATGTTGCCTTGTCCTGTATCCAGCTGCACCCTATATACTATGTTGCCTTGTCCTGTATCCAGCTGCACCCTATATACTATGTTGCCTTGTCCTGTATCCAGCTGCACCCCATATACTATGTTGCCTTGTCCTGTATCCAGCTGCACCCCATATACTATGTTGCCTTGTCCTGTATCCAGCTGCACCCCATATACTATGCTGCCTTTTCTTGTATCCAGCTGCCCCCCATATACTATGTTGCCTTATCCTGTATCCAGCTGCACCCCATATACTATGTTGCCTTGTCCTGTATCCAGCTGCATCCTATATACTATGTTGCCTTTTCTTGTATCCAGCTGCACCCCATATACTATGTTGCCTTGTCCTGTATCCAGCTGCACCCCATATACAGTACTATGTTGCCTTGTCCTGTATCCAGCTGCATCCCATATACTATGTTGCCTTGTCCTGTATCCAGCTGCACCCCGTATACTATGTTGCCTTGTCCTGTATCCAGCTGCACCCCATATACCATGTTGCCTTGTCCTGTATCCAGCTGCATCCCATATACTATGTTGCCTTGTCCTGTATCCAGCTGCACCCCGTATACTATGTTGCCTTGTCCTGTATCCAGCTGCACCCCATATACTATGTTGCCTTGTCCTGTATCCAGCTGCACCCCATATACAGTACTATGTTGCCTTGTCCTGTATCCAGCTGCACCCCATATACAGTACTATGTTGCCTTGTCCTGTATCCAGCTGCACCCCATATACTATGTTGCCTTGTCCTGTATCCAGCTGCACCCCATATACAGTACTATGTTGCCTTGTCCTGTATCCAGCTGCACCCCATATACAGTACTATGTTGCCTTGTCCTGTATCCAGCTGCACCCCATATACTATGTTGCCTTGTCCTGTATCCAGCTGCACCCCATATACAGTACTATGTTGCCTTGTCCTGTATCCAGCTGCATCCCATATACTATGTTGCCTTTTCTTGTATCCAGCTGCACCCCATATACTGTGTTGCCTTGTCCTGTATCCAGCTGCACCCCATATACAGTACTATGTTGCCTTGTCCTGTATCCAGCTGCATCCCATATACTATGTTGCCTTTTCCTGTATCCAGCTGCACCCCGTATACTATGTTGCCTTGTCCTGTATCCAGCTGCACCTCATATACCATGCTGCCTTGTCCTGTATCCAGCTGCCCCCCATATACCATGTTGCCTTGTCCTGTATCCAGCTGCATCCCATATACTATGTTGCCTTGTCCTGTATCCAGCTGCACCCCATATACAGTACTATGTTGCCTTGTCCTGTATCCAGCTGCATCCCATATACTATGTTGCCTTGTCCTGTATCCAGCTGCACCCCATATATCATGTTGCCTTGTCCTGTATCCAGCTGCCCCCCATATACTATGTTGCCTTATCCTGTATCCAGCTGCACCCCATATACTATGTTGCCTTGTCCTGTATCCAGCTGCACCCCATATACAGTACTAGGTTGCCTTGTCCTGTATCCAGCTGCACCCCATATACCATGTTGCCTTGTCCTGTATCCAGCTGCACCCCATATACCATGTTGCCTTGTCCTGTATCCAGCTGCACCCCGTATACTATGTTGCCTTGTCCTGTATCCAGCTGCACCCCATATACTATGTTGCCTTGTCCTGTATCCATCTGCACCCCATATACAGTACTATGTTGCCTTGTCCTGTATCCAGCTGCACCCCATATACTATGTTGCCTTTTCTTGTATCCAGCTGCACCCCATATACTGTGTTGCCTTGTCCTGTATCCAGCTGCACCCCATATACAGTACTATGTTGCCTTGTCCTGTATCCAGCTGCATCCCATATACTATGTTGCCTTTTCCTGTATCCAGCTGCACCCCGTATACTATGTTGCCTTGTCCTGTATCCAGCTGCACCCTATATACTATGTTGCCTTGTCCTGTATCCAGCTGCACCCCATATACTATGTTGCTTTGTCCTGTATCCAGCTGCACCACATATAGTATGTTGCCTTGTCCTGTATCGAGCTGCACCCCATATACTATGTTGCCTTGTCCTGTATCCAGCTGCACCCCATATACTATGTTGCCTTGTCCTGTATCCAGCTGCACCCCATATACTATGTTGCCTTGTCCTGTATCCAGCTGCATCCCATATACTATGTTGCCTTGTCCTGTATCCAGCTGCATCCCATATACTATGTTGCCTTGTCCTGTATCCAGCTGCACCCCATATACCATGTTGCCTTGTCCTGTATCCAGCTGCACCCCATATACTATGTTGCCTTGTCCTGTATCCAGCTGCACCCCATATACTATGTTGCCTTTTCTTGTATCCAGCTGCACCCCATATACTATGTTGCCTTGTCCTGTATCCAGCTGCACCCCATATACAGTACTATGTTGCCTTGTCCTGTATCCAGCTGCATCCCGTATACTATGTTGCCTTTTCCTGTATCCAGCTGCACCCCGTATACTATGTTGCCTTGTCTTGTATCCAGCTGCACCCCGTATACTATGTTGCCTTGTCCTGTATCCAGCTGCACCCCATATACTATGTTGCCTTGTCCTGTATCCAGCTGCACCCTATATACTATGTTGCCTTGTCCTGTATCCAGCTGCACCCTATATACTATGTTGCCTTGTCCTGTATCCAGCTGCACCCCATATACTATGTTGCCTTGTCCTGTATCCAGCTGCACCCCATATACTATGCTGCCTTTTCTTGTATCCAGCTGCCCCCCATATACTATGTTGCCTTATCCTGTATCCAGCTGCACCCCATATACTATGTTGCCTTGTCCTGTATCCAGCTGCACCCTATATACTATGTTGCCTTTTCTTGTATCCAGCTGCACCCCATATACTATGTTGCCTTGTCCTGTATCCAGCTGCACCCCATATACAGTACTATGTTGCCTTGTCCTGTATCCAGCTGCATCCCATATACTATGTTGCCTTGTCCTGTATCCAGCTGCACCCCGTATACTATGTTGCCTTGTCCTGTATCCAGCTGCACCCCGTATACCATGTTGCCTTGTCCTGTATCCAGCTGCATCCCATATACTATGTTGCCTTGTCCTGTATCCAGCTGCACCCCGTATACTATGTTGCCTTGTCCTGTATCCAGCTGCACCCCATATACTATGTTGCCTTGTCCTGTATCCAGCTGCACCCCATATACAGTACTATGTTGCCTTGTCCTGTATCCAGCTGCACCCCATATACAGTACTATGTTGCCTTGTCCTGTATCCAGCTGCACCCCATATACTATGTTGCCTTGTCCTGTATCCAGCTGCACCCCATATACAGTACTATGTTGCCTTGTCCTGTATCCAGCTGCATCCCATATACTATGTTGCCTTTTCTTGTATCCAGCTGCACCCCATATACTGTGTTGCCTTGTCCTGTATCCAGCTGCACCCCATATACAGTACTATGTTGCCTTGTCCTGTATCCAGCTGCATCCCATATACTATGTTGCCTTTTCCTGTATCCAGCTGCACCCCGTATACTATGTTGCCTTGTCCTGTATCCAGCTGCACCTCATATACCATGCTGCCTTGTCCTGTATCCAGCTGCCCCCCATATACCATGTTGCCTTGTCCTGTATCCAGCTGCATCCCATATACTATGTTGCCTTGTCCTGTATCCAGCTGCACCCCATATACAGTACTATGTTGCCTTGTCCTGTATCCAGCTGCATCCCATATACTATGTTGCCTTGTCCTGTATCCAGCTGCACCCCATATATCATGTTGCCTTGTCCTGTATCCAGCTGCCCCCCATATACTATGTTGCCTTATCCTGTATCCAGCTGCACCCCATATACTATGTTGCCTTGTCCTGTATCCAGCTGCACCCCATATACAGTACTAGGTTGCCTTGTCCTGTATCCAGCTGCACCCCATATACCATGTTGCCTTGTCCTGTATCCAGCTGCACCCCATATACCATGTTGCCTTGTCCTGTATCCAGCTGCACCCCGTATACTATGTTGCCTTGTCCTGTATCCAGCTGCACCCCATATACTATGTTGCCTTGTCCTGTATCCATCTGCACCCCATATACAGTACTATGTTGCCTTGTCCTGTATCCAGCTGCACCCCATATACAGTACTATGTTGCCTTGTCCTGTATCCAGCTGCACCCCATATACTATGTTGCCTTGTCCTGTATCCAGCTGCACCCCATATACAGTACTATGTTGCCTTGTCCTGTATCCAGCTGCACCCCATATACTATGTTGCCTTTTCTTGTATCCAGCTGCACCCCATATACTGTGTTGCCTTGTCCTGTATCCAGCTGCACCCCATATACAGTACTATGTTGCCTTGTCCTGTATCCAGCTGCATCCCATATACTATGTTGCCTTTTCCTGTATCCAGCTGCACCCCGTATACTATGTTGCCTTGTCCTGTATCCAGCTGCACCCTATATACTATGTTGCCTTGTCCTGTATCCAGCTGCACCCCATATACTATGTTGCTTTGTCCTGTATCCAGCTGCACCACATATAGTATGTTGCCTTGTCCTGTATCGAGCTGCACCCCATATACTATGTTGCCTTGTCCTGTATCCAGCTGCACCCCATATACTATGTTGCCTTGTCCTGTATCCAGCTGCACCCCATATACTATGTTGCCTTGTCCTGTATCCAGCTGCATCCCATATACTATGTTGCCTTGTCCTGTATCCAGCTGCATCCCATATACTATGTTGCCTTGTCCTGTATCCAGCTGCACCCCATATACCATGTTGCCTTGTCCTGTATCCAGCTGCACCCCATATACTATGTTGCCTTGTCCTGTATCCAGCTGCACCCCATATACTATGTTGCCTTTTCTTGTATCCAGCTGCACCCCATATACTATGTTGCCTTGTCCTGTATCCAGCTGCACCCCATATACAGTACTATGTTGCCTTGTCCTGTATCCAGCTGCATCCCGTATACTATGTTGCCTTTTCCTGTATCCAGCTGCACCCCGTATACTATGTTGCCTTGTCTTGTATCCAGCTGCACCCCGTATACTATGTTGCCTTGTCCTGTATCCAGCTGCACCCCATATACTATGTTGCTTTGTCCAGTATTCAGCTGCACCCCATATACCATGTTGCCTTGTCCTGTATCCAGCTGCACCCTATATACCATGTTGCCTTGTCCTGTATCCAGCTGCACCCCATATACCATGTTGCCTTGTCCTGTATCCAGCTGCACTCCATATACCATGTTGCCTTATCCTGTATCCAGCTGCACCCCATATACTATGTTGCCTTATCCTGTATCCAGCTGCACCCCATATACCATGTTGCTTTGTCCTGTATCCAGCTGCACCCCATATACCATGTTGCCTTATCCTGTATCCAGCTGCACCCTATATACTATGTTGCCTTGTCCTGTATCCAGCTGCACCCCATATACTATGTTGCCTTGTCCTGTATCCAGCTGCACCCTATATACTATGTTGCCTTGTCCTGTATCCAGCTGCACCCCATATACTATGGTGCCTTGTCCTGTATCCAACTGCGCCCCATATACTATGTTGCCTTGTCCTGTATCCAGCTGCACCCTATATACTATGTTGCCTTGTCCTGTATCCAGCTGCACCCCATATACTATGTTGCCTTGTCCTGTATCTAGCTGCACCCTATATACTATGTTGCCTTGTCCTGTATCCAGCTGCACCCCATATACTATGTTGCCTTGTCCTGTATCCAGCTGCACCCCATATACTATGTTGCCTTGTCCTGTATCCAGCTGCACCCCATATACTATGTTGCCTTGTCCTGTATCCAGCTGCATCCCATATACTATGTTGCCTTGTCCTGTATCCAGCTGCATCCCATATACTATGTTGCCTTGTCCTGTATCCAGCTGCACCCCATATACCATGTTGCCTTGTCCTGTATCCAGCTGCACCCCATATACTATGTTGCCTTGTCCTGTATCCAGCTGCACCCCATATACTATGTTGCCTTTTCTTGTATCCAGCTGCACCCCATATACTATGTTGCCTTGTCCTGTATCCAGCTGCACCCCATATACAGTACTATGTTGCCTTGTCCTGTATCCAGCTGCATCCCGTATACTATGTTGCCTTTTCCTGTATCCAGCTGCACCCCGTATACTATGTTGCCTTGTCTTGTATCCAGCTGCACCCCGTATACTATGTTGCCTTGTCCTGTATCCAGCTGCACCCCATATACTATGTTGCTTTGTCCAGTATTCAGCTGCACCCCATATACTATGTTGCCTTGTCCTGTATCCAGCTGCACCCTATATACCATGTTGCCTTGTCCTGTATCCAGCTGCACCCCATATACCATGTTGCCTTGTCCTGTATCCAGCTGCACTCCATATACCATGTTGCCTTATCCTGTATCCAGCTGCACCCCATATACTATGTTGCCTTATCCTGTATCCAGCTGCACCCCATATACCATGTTGCTTTGTCCTGTATCCAGCTGCACCCCATATACCATGTTGCCTTATCCTGTATCCAGCTGCACCCTATATACTATGTTGCCTTGTCCTGTATCCAGCTGCACCCCATATACTATGTTGCCTTGTCCTGTATCCAGCTGCACCCTATATACTATGTTGCCTTGTCCTGTATCCAGCTGCACCCTATATACTATGGTGCCTTGTCCTGTATCCAACTGCGCCCCATATACTATGTTGCCTTGTCCTGTATCCAGCTGCACCCTATATACTATGTTGCCTTGTCCTGTATCCAGCTGCACCCCATATACTATGTTGCCTTTTCTTGTATCCAGCTGCACCCCATATACTGTGTTGCCTTGTCCTGTATCCAGCTGCACCCCATATACAGTACTATGTTGCCTTGTCCTGTATCCAGCTGCATCCCATATACTATGTTGCCTTTTCCTGTATCCAGCTGCACCCCGTATACTATGTTGCCTTGTCCTGTATCCAGCTGCACCCTATATACTATGTTGCCTTGTCCTGTATCCAGCTGCACCCCATATACTATGTTGCTGTGTCCTGTATCCAGCTGCACCACATATAGTATGTTGCCTTGTCCTGTATCGAGCTGCACCCCATATACTATGTTGCCTTGTCCTGTATCCAGCTGCACCCCATATACTATGTTGCCTTGTCCTGTATCCAGCTGCACCCCATATACTATGTTGCCTTGTCCTGTATCCAGCTGCATCCCATATACTATGTTGCCTTGTCCTGTATCCAGCTGCATCCCATATACTATGTTGCCTTGTCCTGTATCCAGCTGCACCCCATATACCATGTTGCCTTGTCCTGTATCCAGCTGCACCCCATATACTATGTTGCCTTGTCCTGTATCCAGCTGCACCCCATATACTATGTTGCCTTTTCTTGTATCCAGCTGCACCCCATATACTATGTTGCCTTGTCCTGTATCCAGCTGCACCCCATATACAGTACTATGTTGCCTTGTCCTGTATCCAGCTGCATCCCGTATACTATGTTGCCTTTTCCTGTATCCAGCTGCACCCCGTATACTATGTTGCCTTGTCTTGTATCCAGCTGCACCCCGTATACTATGTTGCCTTGTCCTGTATCCAGCTGCACCCCATATACTATGTTGCTTTGTCCAGTATTCAGCTGCACCCCATATACCATGTTGCCTTGTCCTGTATCCAGCTGCACCCTATATACCATGTTGCCTTGTCCTGTATCCAGCTGCACCCCATATACCATGTTGCCTTGTCCTGTATCCAGCTGCACTCCATATACCATGTTGCCTTATCCTGTATCCAGCTGCACCCCATATACTATGTTACCTTATCCTGTATCCAGCTGCACCCCATATACCATGTTGCTTTGTCCTGTATCCAGCTGCACCCCATATACCATGTTGCCTTATCCTGTATCCAGCTGCACCCTATATACTATGTTGCCTTGTCCTGTATCCAGCTGCACCCCATATACTATGTTGCCTTGTCCTGTATCCAGCTGCACCCTATATACTATGTTGCCTTGTCCTGTATCCAGCTGCACCCTATATACTATGGTGCCTTGTCCTGTATCCAACTGCGCCCCATATACTATGTTGCCTTGTCCTGTATCCAGCTGCACCCTATATACTATGTTGCCTTGTCCTGTATCCAGCTGCACCCCATATACTATGTTGCCTTGTCCTGTATCTAGCTGCACCCTATATACTATGTTGCCTTGTCCTGTATCCAGCTGCACCCCATATACTATGTTGCCTTGTCCTGTATCCAGCTGCACCCCATATACTATGTTGCCTTGTCCTGTATCCAGCTGCACCCTATATACTATGTTGCCTTGTCCTGTATCCAGCTGCACCCTATATACTATGGTGCCTTGTCCTGTATCCAACTGCGCCCCATATACTATGTTGCCTTGTCCTGTATCCAGCTGCACCCTATATACTATGTTGCCTTGTCCTGTATCCAGCTGCACCCCATATACTATGTTGCCTTGTCCTGTATCTAGCTGCACCCTATATACTATGTTGCCTTGTCCTGTATCCAGCTGCACCCCATATACTATGTTGCCTTGTCCTGTATCCAGCTGCACCCTATATACTATGTTGCCTTGTCCTGTATCCAGCTGCACCCTATATACTATGGTGCCTTGTCCTGTATCCAACTGCGCCCCATATACTATGTTGCCTTGTCCTGTATCCAGCTGCACCCTATATACTATGTTGCCTTGTCCTGTATCCAGCTGCACCCCATATACTATGTTGCCTTTTCTTGTATCCAGCTGCACCCCATATACTGTGTTGCCTTGTCCTGTATCCAGCTGCACCCCATATACAGTACTATGTTGCCTTGTCCTGTATCCAGCTGCATCCCATATACTATGTTGCCTTTTCCTGTATCCAGCTGCACCCCGTATACTATGTTGCCTTGTCCTGTATCCAGCTGCACCCTATATACTATGTTGCCTTGTCCTGTATCCAGCTGCACCCCATATACTATGTTGCTTTGTCCTGTATCCAGCTGCACCACATATAGTATGTTGCCTTGTCCTGTATCGAGCTGCACCCCATATACTATGTTGCCTTGTCCTGTATCCAGCTGCACCCCATATACTATGTTGCCTTGTCCTGTATCCAGCTGCACCCCATATACTATGTTGCCTTGTCCTGTATCCAGCTGCATCCCATATACTATGTTGCCTTGTCCTGTATCCAGCTGCATCCCATATACTATGTTGCCTTGTCCTGTATCCAGCTGCACCCCATATACCATGTTGCCTTGTCCTGTATCCAGCTGCACCCCATATACTATGTTGCCTTGTCCTGTATCCAGCTGCACCCCATATACTATGTTGCCTTTTCTTGTATCCAGCTGCACCCCATATACTATGTTGCCTTGTCCTGTATCCAGCTGCACCCCATATACAGTACTATGTTGCCTTGTCCTGTATCCAGCTGCATCCCGTATACTATGTTGCCTTTTCCTGTATCCAGCTGCACCCCGTATACTATGTTGCCTTGTCTTGTATCCAGCTGCACCCCATATACTATGTTGCCTTGTCCTGTATCCAGCTGCACCCCATATACTATGTTGCTTTGTCCAGTATTCAGCTGCACCCCATATACCATGTTGCCTTGTCCTGTATCCAGCTGCACCCTATATACCATGTTGCCTTGTCCTGTATCCAGCTGCACCCCATATACCATGTTGCCTTGTCCTGTATCCAGCTGCACTCCATATACCATGTTGCCTTATCCTGTATCCAGCTGCACCCCATATACTATGTTGCCTTATCCTGTATCCAGCTGCACCCCATATACCATGTTGCTTTGTCCTGTATCCAGCTGCACCCCATATACCATGTTGCCTTATCCTGTATCCAGCTGCACCCTATATACTATGTTGCCTTGTCCTGTATCCAGCTGCACCCCATATACTATGTTGCCTTGTCCTGTATCCAGCTGCACCCTATATACTATGTTGCCTTGTCCTGTATCCAGCTGCACCCTATATACTATGGTGCCTTGTCCTGTATCCAACTGCGCCCCATATACTATGTTGCCTTGTCCTGTATCCAGCTGCACCCTATATACTATGTTGCCTTGTCCTGTATCCAGCTGCACCCCATATACTATGTTGCCTTGTCCTGTATCTAGCTGCACCCTATATACTATGTTGCCTTGTCCTGTATCCAGCTGCACCCCATATACTATGTTGCCTTGTCCTGTATCCAGCTGCACCCCATATACTATGTTGCCTTGTCCTGTATCCAGCTGCACCCTATATACTATGTTGCCTTGTCCTGTATCCAGCTGCACCCTATATACTATGGTGCCTTGTCCTGTATCCAACTGCGCCCCATATACTATGTTGCCTTGTCCTGTATCCAGCTGCACCCTATATACTATGTTGCCTTGTCCTGTATCCAGCTGCACCCCATATACTATGTTGCCTTGTCCTGTATCTAGCTGCACCCTATATACTATGTTGCCTTGTCCTGTATCCAGCTGCACCCCATATACTATGTTGCCTTGTCCTGTATCCAGCTGCACCCCATATACTATGTTGCCTTGTCCTGTATCCAGCTGCACCCTATATACTATGTTGCATGGTTTCAGCTGAGCAAGGAGCAGGGATCCCCAGCTATGTGCTGCTGTATACTATACACTGCAGACAATCTGTTACAGATCTCCACAGCTGAGGAGGTGGCTGCAGGAAGCCGGTCCGGCGTTCCGGTTACTATCTTGGACAGGCACAGTAACGTTACCATGGTAGCCGCGGCCAGGGCCTGTCAGTATTACCTTTCCTGTGCAGACCAGCTTCCTGTGCTGTGCTGGGTCAGACTAAGCCGGGGGGAGGTCCTGGGAAGTGTGTGGGGGACTGAGGGAGATAGATAGGCAGCAGCTTTCTGTGTATTACAGAACATATCTCATTGCAGCAGAAGCTACACTACAAACCAAAACCACAGTATCTGATAAGACAATGCTGAATGGAAACAGTGTCACGAATACCCTTTAGTGACTGGCAGACACTGTATGACAGATTAGACAATAAACTTGCAAAGCAAGACAGGCAGGTAATGCATTCATTGCACAACTAAGCCAGTTATAATAATGTATTAGGAAATTCAGTTATATAATAATGCATACCATGGCACTGTAATATTTTTCCAGCATGCAGGATGTACTCAGGGATCTGGGAATCTCTCATTTACAGTGCTGCTTATTTTGCTATTTGTGCAAACTACATAATGCACCCAGTTTATTACAGGACAGCAGGTGGGTAATTCATCTACCAGCCAAGATAAATTATGGGATGGTTGTATGGATTATTATAACAATAATGCTTCCTTATATAGGACTTATATAATAGGACTTACAGTAGGACTCATAGCACTTTACATTATTGCAGAGAGTGAGGTAGTCGCTAAATTGCTTTTCTGTGCATTAATCCCAGACCTGTCTACTCGTCCGGGATATCCCGGAGAGTCACAGGTTTCAGGAGAGTAGGTGAGCCTCACAGATACCCTAACTTCCCCAGTGACGTGTCTGTGCCAGGGGCTTGTGACATAATTTCTGTTACATTACGACATCATGGCCCTCTACTCAATGCTGCAATTTGCAGTAGGGCCACAATAACGTGATATACCGCACCATGGGCAGGATGGTGTCGCATCCATGATGTGACACATCCCGCCATTTATTGGGTACATACCCACGTTAATTATGTACTTAGAAATGCGATTAAAATCACAAAGGACAGCTCTCCTGATACCCAGAAATCCCTCTGCGCATGTGCAGAACATTGCGTTCAGCAGCGGGGGACACTGGGAGGGATCCGATTGGATCCCTCCCAGGACAATTGTGAATAGAAGCCCACAGGCATCTATTGGGTAACGCCATCCAGCGACTCCATGCTCTGGAATGTTTTCCATTCTGGAGCTTGGTACATATGGAAATGCGTCCGAGTTTTGCCCGCATTTCCAAGCTTAGTCCCGCCCTGTGTGCCCCACTCTGCATTTCCTACCTGCGTCTGCTCTTCCAGAGGACATTTTCAAAAGGTTGGCACCTAGGATTAATCCACATCAGTCCTTATCTCTTTGGACGTTACAGTCTAAATTTCCTATTATACAAAAACCAAATAACCTACCAATCTGATTTGTTTTAGTGGCTGTGGGTGAAAACCGGAGTCCCCAGAGGAAACTTCTGCAAACATGGTGAGAACATATACACACAAATAATCAGAATCAGACCCATGAGTTGTGAGCCAGCAATGCTAACCACTCTGCATTCGTGCTTCACTTTGGACATGACCAAAGTGTGGTCACACAGATAACCTGACAGTAGATGTTTTAAATGCTGCGTCACCTGTTTCAGCACAAAGAAAAACTGAAAGTCCATGAGGTCACAATCAGACTGCTGAAGATGAGGACACAGGGCACCGCGAGACTTTCCCGGAGGGTTAAGTAATGTTAAATGCCGACGACATATTCATTTGTATCACTGTGATACTAAACTAAGTATGCTGCTGGCAATAAGTATCAGTAATAATCAGTAATAAACGGAGCCCTTAATGTAACTATCCTTTACAATTATTGCCTCAGGGCCTGATTCAGAGACGGACGTTCTGAAAGAGGGCTTGCTCTGAATCAGGGCGTTTTTTTTTTTTTCTGAGTGGCCTCCCGGCCGCTCGCATAGCTGTGGGTGAGCCCCCACGGCTATTGCGAGCGGCCAGGATGAGCCGGATGCTATGACAGAGCGCTCGCTCAGAATCAGGGCCGGGCTATTTATTTTTTTGGATCGGCCTCCTGGCCGCTCGCATAGCTATTGCGAGCGGCCATGATGATGGTCGCGATGGTTAAGACCATCGCAACCATCGGGCTTGCGACGAGACCCTTGTGGTAGGGTCTCATGACCGCAAGCCCCAGAGAGCTTCCGGCTCTAATAGAGCCGGAAGCTCTCCCTCTGACATCACTGGTGATGTCAGTGGGGCTGCCCATAAACGGCAGGCGTTCTCTTAGGGACGCCTCCGTTTGTGAAGCCACCCCCACGCCATGCCTCCAAAACGGGGCGAGCTGTCGATCAACATCGACAGCCGCCCCCTTTTGGTGCGAGACCCGGAGCGACGGAGCGCCCGTCGCTAGCCGGGTCTCGCGCATGCGCAGTGGCCAAACATCGACCCGCTCGCGAGCGGGTCTGAATCAGGCCCTCAGTTCTAAATGGCCTTTTGATATTGCATTGTTGTCATCTTAAAACTAAAAGTGAATAGTGCCACAGCTATAACAGTCACAATGGGCTAGATGTACTAAGCCTTGGAATGTGATAAGGTGGACGGAGATAAAGTACCAGCCAATCAGCTCCTGTCATTTTTCAAACAGCCTGTAAAGTGACAGGAGCTGATTGGTTGGTACTTTATCTCTCTCCACTTTATCACTGTCAAAGGCTTAGTGCATCTGCCTGAGAGGTGAGCGCATTGCGACACTCAAAGTAAAGTATCGCAAGCAGGTGAGGAAAATAGCAAATACACAGCAGACAGAACACCAATTAGCACAGACATAATGAGCATTAACTGAGGAAAACTGTACTTTTATATTTAGAGTACCGCTGCAGCCCTATCAGTAGGCGAGGGGTCTGTTACTGAGTCGGGCGCAATGGCAGTGTTTATGCAGTCGAGCATTTACTTTCTACTGTGTATGCGTCTAATTCGCTAAAAATGTGCATGGGTCCCTTGGCGCTCACAGACTCACAGTAGCAATGGAGACACAGGGTATATGCAGTATCATGAGAATGTTCTGGGTGTTCCTGGGCAGTGACTGGGAGGTGGCTATACAGACGGATTGAGATCTTCCGTCTTATTGGCGTGTTATGGGAGCGTTGCGGGCGTGTCGCTGAACTGGTTGCGATTCCAGGGCCTGATTCTGAGATGTACGCTGTAGCACAACCTCTGCACCTTTGTATTCCAATGCCCCACGAGGCGTCTTAAGTACTAAGATGCCCACTGCCAGGCCGGCTTCTCTGATCAGATGCTGCATCCGTAGACGCAGTATCGGATGAACTGCATGAACATCGGTCCTCTGAGTAACCCTTAGGCTGTGTATTTCATGCTGCCATGGCCAGTGACGCTGTGTCCGAGGATGCAGCCACTGGACTCCGAATGCCCAGAAACGGGGACAAAACCCCCCCATGTACTGGGTCGCCGGCCGTCGCTGCCCCTTCCCCACCCCTTAATGGCTGCAGCATGTCAATCATTAGGACGCACTCCGATCATTATCGCAGACACCGATCTGCACATGCGGACGCTGAAGCATCCAAATCACAATCAGGCTCCATTTGTTCTGGTGCTGTATAGTGCGATATGTGACCCAAATATAAAGTGGCAGATACATAAAAGGTTACTGAGGTCAGTAATAAGTGCTACACTAGGAAGATTGTAAAATAATGTATGGAAAAGGCAAAATGCCAATTACTATGTAATAAGAGGGTGAGTCAAAAATTATCCGTACTCCAGTTATATTAAAACTTCTGTTGGTCGCACTGTCTTATCAACGCTTTCCGTACTAGGTCGCTGTCTCCCCGGTCTCTGCTGTGCAGGTTTGAACGTGTTCCATCAGTTCATTTGTGACTGGAGCGCAGGAAAAACATGGCTGCCCCACTTGTGATTTGCACGAAAGAAGAGCAGGGTGCAGTGATTCGTTTTTCGTGGTCTGAGGGAATGTCTGGTGCCGATATTTATCGAAGACTTTGTGCACAGTATGGAGAAAGTGTTTTGTCGCGAAGAAGTGTGTATGAATGGATAGAGGAGTTCAAAGAAGGTCGCACAAGTGTCAGCCATGAAGAAGGAGCCGGACGCCCGTCCACGAGTGATGAGCGTGCACGTGAACTGATTCTGTTGGATAGACGAGTGACAGCGGGTTATGTTGCAAATCATTTGCAAATCAGCCGTGGCTCTGCCTATGCAATAATCCACGACAGACTGATGAAGGGGTGAAGACAGCGGTGCATTCGTAGCTCGCTGCTCAGCCTGAAACATTTTTCAATGAGGGAATATGAAAGCTTGTTGACAGATGGACAAAGTGTATTGAAAAGCAGGGAGATTATGTCGAGAAATAATGCATTTGTCTTGGATTAAAATTAATTCTACAGCCAGAGTGCGGATCATTTTAGACTCACCCTTGTACATTATCATATCTAACACGCTGAAGTTAGTAAATATTTGTGTCTCTTATTTGATTGTCAAACTGATCATTTTAACATACACAACAGTCTGTAACTTGGAGTGCTAACTAGAGATAGGGCAATCCCTCACCTCATGACTAATGGTCTGCTCCTGCACGGCTCCTGGCCATGGAACAGCAGACCCCCACTCAGCAGATGGACATGGAGTTCCTATTATAAACAAAGGCTCTGGGTTCAGTTCTGGAAATGTGACTCAGAACTTTCTAATAACCAGGAAAGCTGGAAAAACAATGCGTAACAAGCCAAGCCCTTACATCTATTTCAGGTTACATTTCTTGTAGTTCCAGTGACATATCACAAAGGATGGAATTTAGTTTTAGAGAGTAACTAAAAATACGTCATAGCACCTTCTATTGTACAAGATAAATCCACCCTTATGCAACCCTGATGCTGCTCCCTAACATTACATCAGCAGCATTTTAAAGGGGCCCATTTATCATTAAATATTTGTGGCTTATTCCCCGAAAACACCTGGTTTTGGGGGGGTAACCGTGCAAATATTTAGTACCACCCCCCCCATGTATGGAGGAGAGACCACAGCAGATATCTCCAATACCCGCTGCTGTCCCTCCTTTCCCGTCGGCAGCCGCATCTCCCATAGCAACACCGGGGATGCCATGCTGCCAGATTTACCAACTTCTGCCCACCTGTCATTTTGGTGACCTACCTGTGTTACAGTTTATTTATAGGGTGCCACAAGCTGCACCCAGCAGTACATAAATACATAGGAGAACTACTGTGTAACACAATGATACAACCAAAGGCAAGCTAAGGGCGATAAGGGGAAAGTAGAGAATAGGGTGACTCTCTAAGGCAAGTAGAAGCAGCAGTGATGGGGCAGAAAGAGAATAGGACGCACTACAGCACTCCATAAGCCTGTATCCAGGGCCGGTTTAAGGTTTGTGGGAGCCCCAGGGCAACTCATTTGTAGAGGCCCCTGCTAAAATAATGGTCAATGTGATATGCTGGCGATGTTATTAAAAAATATAATGTGTAACTACTCCCAGCACCACAAATGTGTAACGCACTGTAGTGCCCCAGTACACATTATGCCGCACAGAACCCCCAGTTCACATTATGCCACACAGAAACCCCAGTTCACATTATACCACAGTACCCGCTCAGTTTGTTACAAACAGGCCAGGTGTGAATGATAGAGTGAGTGAAGTTTCAGACTGTTAGACCCTTGGGAAAACCCAGGGATCCTGCAAATGGAGAGTAGTGGGCGACTAAGAAGAATTTAAAAGGAATCGGTATGTAATGCCGCCGGATCTAATGCCGGCGGACTAAATACCGACAGTGGAAGGCAGAACAAAGACATTTCCAACTAGAGCTCATAAGTACTCCCCTCCCCTCTTTCCCCCTAACACTCCCTTAGGGGTGCCTAACCCGAACCTCCCCCCTGGTGGTGCCTAACCCTAAGTCCCCCTCGGGGGTGCCTAAACCTAGCCCCCCTGCACTCTAAACCCCCCCCTCGCGGCTAATAACTAGCCCCGGCTTACCTTCGTTCGGGATGCCGGGCGTTGGGATTTCGGCGTCGGGCTAAACATAGCCGTCGGGATTTAGATGCCTATCCCTTCATTACTGACTGTGGGATGGAAACCAATAGAAATATGGCAACGCACAGTGAGAAACTTCTGAATGATTTCCAGGGTAAACAGAGCCGTGCCAATCTCAAAGGACAAGCAAAATTACTACAACCTCCTTTACAACATAGCAAATTATTTTTGCGATGGATGCACTGCACTCTAAGTGGGCAATGCAATTCTCTGCGATGTCCGACAGCACAAATGACCATTTATTACAGTAAAGAGACTTTACTCATTATTACTCACAAATCAGAGCAAATATACAATTGTGTGGCATTCCGCCACAAGGGTGCAAGGAATAGCCCCAATCTTCATCCTAGCCCTAGGGTATCTTCGAGAGAGGGGAACCCACTTTCCGAGGAATTCCAGGGCTTGGTGGACCAGTCCGGACCTGGCTATGCTTCTTGTTTGAGGAGGATATTTACGCAGATTGAGAAATTTTTAGCCATTGCGCATGCGTGAAACCTGTACTGCGCATGCGCAGCGATTGGTTTGCGATTACGCTCGCACAGAGGATTCACTCATAAAGTGAGTGTCAGATAATCAGCGGTGGGGGGAGGTAACGAGGCTAGATAAGGAAAGGCAGGTGTGTCTAACCGTTTAAACTGCATTTAATGGGTTTGCATAAATCAGCCATTGCGATCTCCTGTGCAGCATGAATGCTCTCAGGTGTCAGGAGACACGCAGTGTTTGAGACAGGTCAGACTTCACTCAGGAGCTGCGTGACTGCCCGATGTGCGTCGATGTTCCCGATGGTTACACTACTGCATGTTGTGGGACGTATATGAGAGGGCAGCAGTGGGCGTCCCTATGCTCGGGGAAGCTTTGGAAGACATTAGCATATTTTTGCAATTGTGAACCGTAAGATATCTCAGTTGCGATTGCATTAGTGTAAATCTCGGAATCCGGCCCTTAGACCATAATATATCTCAAGCAAAATGATGTAAGTAATGCACATGATCAGGATACAATGTAGCAGTGCTCCCACCCAGTCTGACCAACCATCATCTGTCTTCTGGCCACAGGTCCCGCTGGCCGAGGGTGTGTTGCGCCCCGCTCCCCGTGGCCTCCGATGCAAGTGTATGGGCGGTCGGCTGAGCGCCCGTCAACACAGCACGATGCCCCAATATATCTGCAGTGCAGCAGAGCCAACGCAATATGTCTGTGAATGACGTCGTTCACAGACATATCGCTGGTACGCACTGGTCGACGCACACAAGATATATTGGCCGGTCAATTGATCGGCCAATATACAGTCAGGTGCATAAATATTGGGACATTGACAGAATTTTCAGATTTTGGCCTCTATTCACCACCACAATGGCTTTGAAATGAAACAAACAAGATGTGCTTTCACTGCAGACTTTCAGATTTAATTTGAGGGTAATTACATACAAATCAGGTGAACGGTGTAGGAATTACAACGGTTTCTATACGTGCCTCCCACTTTTTAAGGGACCAAAAGTAATGGGACAAACTAAACAATCCTAAATCTAACTTTCACTTTTTAATACTTTGTTTCAAATCCTTTGCAGGTAATTACAGTCCTGAAGGCTGGAATGCATAGACATCACCAGACACTGGGTTTCATCCCTGGTGATGCTCTGCCAGGCCTCTACTGCAAATGTCTTCAGTTCCTGCTTGTTCTTGGGGCATTTTCCCTTCTGTTTTGTCTTCATCAAGTGAAATGCATGCTCAATTGGATTCAGGTCAGGGGATTGACTTGGCCATTGCATAACATTCCACTTTTTAGCCTCAAAAAACTCTTTGGTTGCTTTTGCAGTATGCTTTGGGTCATTGTCCATCTGCACTGTGAAGCGCCGTCCAATGAGTTCTGAAGCATTTGACGGAATATGAGCAAATAATATTGCCCGAAACACTTCAGAATTCATTCTGCTGCTTTCGTCAGCAGTCACATCATCAATAAATACAGGGGATCCAGTTCCATTGGCAGCCATACATGCCCACGCCATGACACTACCACTACCATGCTTCATTGATGAGGTGGTATGTTTTGGATCATGAGCAGTTCCTTTCCTTCTCCATACTCTTCTCTTCCCATCACTCTGGTACAAGTTGATCTTTGTCTCATCTGTCCATAGGATGTTGTTCCAGAACTGTAATGGCTTTTTTAGATGTTGTTTGGCAAACTCTAATCTGGTCTTCCTGTTTTTGTGGCTCACCAATGGTTTACATCTTGTGGTGAACCCTCTATATTCACTCTTGTGAAGTCTTCTCTTGATTGTTGACTTTGACACATATACACCTACCTCCTGGAGAGTGTTCTTGATTTGGCCAACTGTTGCGAAGGGGTTTTTCTTCACCAGGGAAATAATTCTTCTGTCATCCACTACAGTTGTTTTCCTTGGTCTTCCGGGTCTTTTGGTGTTGCTGAGCTCTCCGGTGCGTTCTTTCTTTTTAAGAATATTCCAAACAGTTGATTTGGCCACACCTAATGTTTTTGCTATCTCTCTGATGGGTTTGTTTTGATTTTTCAGCCTAATGATGGCTTGCTTCACTGATAGTGACAGCTCTTTGGTTCTCATATTGAGAGTCGACAGCAACTGATTCCAAATGCAAATGTCACACCTAGAATCTACTCCAGACCTTTTACCTGCTTAATTGATAATGAAATAATGAGGGAATAGCCCACACCTGTCCATGAAGTAGCTTTTGAGTTGATAGTCCCATTACTTTTGGCCCCTTAAAAAGTGGGAGGCACATATAGAAACCTTTGTAATTCCTACACTGTTCACCTGATTTGGATGTAATTACTCTCAAATTAAAACTGAAAGTCTGAAGTTAAAGCCCATCTTGTTTGTTTCATTTCAAAGCCATTGTGGTGGTGAATAGAGGCCAAAATATGAAAATTCTGTTAATGTCCCAATATTTATGCACCTGACTGTATCTGCCAGTGTGCACCCAGCATTACAAAGCCTCCAACGTGACCCCTTCCACCAGGTACATAGTAGGTACAAAGTACAAAGTTATCTGCTCCTGGACTTCCCACTCAATTTACGATTGTAGTCATCTGTGTTAAAAACTCTCTTCTCTTCAATAAGTTAATTCAACACAGGTGACTGTAATCATAAAATAAGTGGGACGTCTAGGAGCAGAGCATTGTGTACCTGGTGGAAGAGGTCAAGTTGGACACCAACCAATCAGCTTCTGTCATTTTACAGGCTGTGCTAGAAGAATGACAGTTAGAAGCCGATTGGTCCACAGTTTGATAAATCTCCCCCGCTGATTGGTTGCTATGAGTAACTTCTCCACAGTTTGACAAATCTCCCCCGTACTGTATCGAGCACCGTTGCAGCGCCTGGTTAGTCTTAGAAAACAGGGACGTTGCCAAATCCACAATTCCTGGAAATCTGTTTCCATCTGATCACTGAAAACTCTGCCCCATTTCTGCTGACTGAGTGACAGTAAGTATACTGATGGCTGGCAGCCAGGCTGTAGCAGGCAAATAAAATTTATAAATGCATTATGTGCTGTGCCAGGCATGCCAGCCAGGTTGGCAGTAGACAGACTCACCTCTCAGCTGGAGCTCCCATCCAGTGCTGGTTCCTGCTCTGCTCCCCTCTTACACTGTGTCCACAGCCTGACTCAGTATAACTGCTGCAGTGTTTGCTTATTGCTTTGTCAGTCTAGGGGAGGTGACCAAAGTTCTTTCCTGATCTATGTTCGTGGCAGATGGGGAGGAGCTGTACCCGGAGTCTTCCTTTCTCATTCTATCCTGACCTGACACAGAGCTGTGTTGTAACGCAGTGTACTGACACACACACAATATACAACACCCCAGCGAGGGCCTGCGCAATACACTGTGTGTGTCATGTCATGTAGATGTGAGTGACGTTTCCATCACACAGCTCATCCAGAAAAGATTGTTACTTTGCTTTTAGAACAAGTTGCGCCCTGTGCCGTGATCTATAAGCTGGGATGTATTTATTTCAATAGTCAAATTCCACTGTGAAGGAGTGGGGCTGAAATATGTGGCCTAGAGCTCAGGACGCCCACATTAACACTGAGCCGGTCTGCGATACAGAGAGCCGGCCTGTGATGCTGCCTGTAATTCCCACATGCTGGGTATTTACAGATACAGGGCCTGATTCAGCAAAGAACGCAGTTATTAATACGCACGCAGTCGGTCGATTGTTGTGTACTGTGCATGCGTATACATCGCAGTGCACATGCGCGAACTAGCTATTGCGATCGGGACTGCAAATTGACCCCTCGCAAATTAAGCACCGTTTGTGGGTGGTGACGGGGGGGGGGTTTGGGAAAACACAGGCGTACCAGTGCGTATGCACGGCATTGCAGGGATGTGCATCAATTATCCACTGCGATGCCACGTGCAGTCTGAGGTCTCATGGCGTGTGTGGTTGTTAGCAATTTCTGAGTAAGGTCAGAGCGTGTGCAAGTGTGCGTGAGGCTGGTACTCGATTGTACCGATGGTTTTGCTATTCTGCTAAGCAATATGGATTTGTGCAATGTAAAGTGGGCGTCCTTATGTTGTGCTGAGTTTGCAATGCGATCGCAATGGATTAGCATACTATGGCAGTTCAACTGCATGCGTTCGCAATACTGCGTACCGTAATGAACCAGGCCCACAGTTAGATCTAAATTGAAGCGAGCTGAAGGACCGCTGACATCATAACCATGTGACCCGCGATGGCAGGGGGAGGAGCAAGGTTCAGAACATGGGACCCAAAGTGTACCCTTGCAGGCTCGCTTCGCTCGCCACGCTTCGGGCATAGTGGCGAGCGAAGCCACTATGGATAGTAAAACTGCTTGCTCACCGGCCTTTCCCCTCCTCCTGCCATCGCGGATCACATGGTTGTGATGTCAGAGGTTCTTCTGCCCACTTGGAACTAGCATCAACTGTCATGGTGACGAGGATGGTCCACGTCCATATGTAGATGGTCCATCTTCCGGGCATGTTATGAGAGTGTCGCAGGCATGTTGTGGTTGCGAACCCAGACGCTTAATCGCTCACATTGGAAGCCATACTCACAGAGTTGGTGTAAGTTTTGATGGTGTGACCAAAAGTTGCATCTAAAGACGCACCAAGCTGTATTTCAACGTCTTCAGATGCCCGCATTGGGTGTCTCAGTCCTTACACAGTCAGAGGCACATTTGTACAGCAGAGGCAGCTACGACAAAAGACGCTAAAGCAGTGGCAGCAGCAGGTGACTGAATCAGACCCTTATAGTGTAGTGTTTCCATCTTAACCCCTGGACAGAATACCCCCCTCGCAGTAGCAGCTAACACTATGCATTCAGCACCAAAAACTGACTCTGGAAACCAGGCCTTGGGCATAGGGTAACCCAGCTCCAAAGGGAAACGCCTAGGGTCACCACCCTACTGAGATTACTCTGTCAGACTGCCCGGAGTCCGGACATGTGTAGAGATTGGGACACATCTGTGTCCGGCACTGGGATCAAGCACTGGGTCCCAGAGCCCACATAGGAGCCGTTTTTAAAATTTGGCGCATCGCAAAGTCAGTACAACGGCGGAGGGGGGGATAAGCATGGTAGAACTCCTGAAGATGCGCAGGAGACACAAAAGAGGTGATTCGGACGATCAAAGACACCAGAAGGCAGAAGACCGGAAGAGGCGGCAAAAGGAAGATAGAAGATACCGGGTCAAGCCAGAAGACTCCAGAACTCCTAAGCCCTGGCGGAAAGTGGGCTGTTGAAAAAGGGCTTATGCTGGCCCCCTTGCTATACAAGGGATGTCCGGCGAGAGTCAAGATTGATAGTGTAAAGCGCTCTAAGTATTAAATGTCTGTTTCTCTAGCAGCTAAAGACTATGGGGCCTATTCATTAAACATAAAAATTCTCTGGAGATAATTAGCTAGAACTCTCATGGAGTTCTAGCTAATTATAGGTGGAATTCATCATTCCACCTCTCCATAAGTATCTATTCCGAAAAGCTGTCATTTTTGCGATGACAGCTTTTCGGGAAATAGATACTTTTCCCTCTCTACACTACCTTATCGCATCTGGAAACAGTGCTGCGCATGCGCTGTTACATCTGTAAAACCAGCGCATGCGCAGCACTGCCTACAGATGCGGTAAGTCAGGCGTGCTTAAAGGTCAAAACGGGCGTTTTATGGGTGTGCATAATTAATACAGCAGCGTCATTGACCATGTCACTTGGTTGTTTTATAGTCAGAACTGCTCGCAATATAGCGGTAGGAAAAACCAGCTACAAGAATAGCGAGCAGTTCATACGCTGTTCGATGTACTCGATTAATCTAATAAATAGTGGACATGACGTATGATGCGAGCGGCCAGGGGGCATATTTTTCAAATAAACGTCCGCATGTTTTGTTCGCTCGTTCAGACATGGAGGCGTGAACAGACCGCAATGAGCGAACGGTTCATTTGAATAACCACCCCTTTTTTTTGAACGAACGACCGCAAATAGCGACCAGCTCTGAATCAGGGCCAAAGTCTTGGAGGACAGAGTGGGAGGAAGTAAATCAGTTGTGTGGACAGACAGCATAGAGCACAGGTTCTCAAACTCGGTCCTCAGGACCCCAAACAGTGCATGTTTTCCATGTCTCCACACTGAATCAAGTGAAATAATTAGCTCCACCTGTGGTCCTTTTAAAATGTGTCAGTGAGTAATGATTACACCTATGCACCTGCTGGGTGACCTGCAAAACGTGAACTGTGTGGAGTCCTGAGGACCGAGTTTGAGAACCACTGGCATAGAGTGTAAAGGGAGATTAGATCCAAGATGTAAATGGCAGAGGATTGGGTGAGGGTTTTGTTAGTACAGTAAGAGTGAGGAGTTTGAATTGGGTCCTGTAGGGTAAGGGGAGCCAGTGTAGATGGTGGTGCTATCAATAGATAGTGAAATTGTGAAAGGTGAGTTAATTTGGGAGTTTGGAAAGATTATCAGCTCTGTCTTAGACATGTTAAGTTTAAGAAAGTGCTGGAGCATCCAAGAGGTAATGGCAGTGGCTAGGCAGACGCGGGTGAGTCGCTGGCACGGACTGCATCTAAAGACACAGTAGTGCCGACACAGGATGCCATGTTCAGACAGAGAAATTGCGCCGGATTAGCACAGCTCAGTCAGGCTCTCTCTGACTTTGCCTTACAGCACTCAGTGCCCCAGGAATCAGTACTGCCCCAGCCATATAAATAAAATCCTTCCCCGTCTCCATACTTCCAGAAACCGACCTCCAGGGCTGGCTGCCAATTGCTGCCTGGGGGGGGGGGGCAACACAAGCAGGGGGCCCCGGCTTTCTAAAGAAAAGAAGAAAAAAAGTGACTGAAAAATGGATAACGTGTAAATATATATATATATATATATATATATATACGGTTAAAAAAAAAATAGAAAATTGTACCCAAAATCTATAACCTAACCAACATTGTTTCCCCTCCCTCATTTGTATATCCATTACTGTGCCCACTCCCCATCTGTATACCCATTATTGTGCTTCCCTCCCCATCTGTATACCCATAGTTGTGCTCCTGCCCCCATCAGTATACCCAATATCAGGGGCGTAACTAGGTATTTGAAGGCCCCATAGCAAAAGTTTTTAAGAGCCCCTATGTACCACTCAATGGTGAAAAATGTATCTAGCACATGTAAGTTTCACAAGGAAGATGGGCCCCCGTCAGCTCTGAGCCCCATAGCAGCTACACCCCTTACATCTATGGTACGCCCATCTATGCCCATTATTGTGCCCCCTCCCCATCTGTATACCCATTATTGTGCCCCCTCCCCATCTGTATACCCATTATTGTTCTTCCCTCCCCATCTATATAGAAATGTAAAATAACTATTAGCTGTTGTATACCCTTATAGGTGCATACACACACAACGATTTTTTGAACGATTATCGTTAAACGATATCGTTTAACGATAATCATTTGAAAAAATCGTTCACTTTCTGAGTCAAACGATGAACGATCATTGTTCATGCGAGTTCACGTTTGTAGTTTGTAGTTCAGTCAGACTTGTCAACTCAACGATTTTCATTAAGTTAATATGCAAAAATCGTTTGTAGTTCATAAAAATCGTTCATTAAATTTAAATGAACATAGTAAATGAACAACTTTAGTAAACGATTTTAGTTCATTTTTTCAAGGTAGAAAATCGTTTACTAAAATCGTTCATTAACTCAATCGTTGTGTGTGTATGCAGCTTAATGGTGCATACACACGATCAGATTTTTTCTTCAGATATGGACGATAACGATTTAAAAATCGTTCAGTCGTTCATATCTGAAGGAAAATCGTTCATATCTGACATGCCTGAACGATGGACGATCAACGATGCGCGTTCCCGTTTGTCAGATAACGATATCTGACATCTGATGGGTTTGCAGTCAGACTTCGACGATTCCATTCATTTTAATGCAGTCAAAAATCGTTCAATCGTTCAATCGTTCAAATCGTTCAAAACTTTGGTAAAATCGTTCAATCGTTCAAATCGTTCAAATCGTTCAATCGTTCAGTCGTTCATCTGACAAATCTGACAAGTCTGACAAATCTGACCGTGTGTACGCTCCATAACTTACTGAAAATCGTTCAGTTGACAAGTCTGACTGAACTACAAACTACAAACGTGAACGCGCATGAACGATAATCGTTCATCGTTTGACTCAGAAAGTGAACGATTTTTACAAACGATTATCATTAAACGATATCGTTTAACGATAATCGATCAAAAAATCGTTGTGTGTGTATGCATCTTTAGTGTATATAACCAGTTACATTTCTCACTTGAGCACACATAATTGTATAAATAAAATCAGTGTCTATTTATTTCGATTAACACAAAACACACCTATATAGATCTATGAAAGTGGTGTCTATACAACACTAAAATATAAAATTGTGACCAAAATACAAGAATTATAAAAATCACTGTGGTATAAGGTTCTAATCAATTTTCTCTGTATAAATGCATAAGCATATGGAGATATACGCTATTGTGTCCTTAATAATGTATCTCTGAAAACAAGTGTCCAAGTCCAGAGAATTGAAGCAGGTGAGTAATTAGATTAGCTCGGTATCTTGGATGCAAAAAGAAACAATGTCACTTTTAATGTATCTCTTTTACCTGCTCCTGTGATTAAAATGTTTGTTTTCAAAGTTGTGAATGACCTTAATCCTAGACTCCACTGAGGGCCTGATTCAGACCCGTTCGCTAGATGCGATCGCTCGCTCCCAGCGTATGTAAATTCAGCTAAGTGACGTCAAAACAGTCGCTCGTACGGCAAGGAATAAGCACGCCCACTATGTCTTGGCGAGCGATCACTTTGTGTTTGTAGACGCCCACCAGCCAGTTTTTGGCCGCCCACTTGCGTACGTCATCTCCCAGAAGTGCATGAAACCATTGGAACATCGCGCACCATCGGATGCGATCGCAGTGCTTGAGGTTGACTATACCCTGCCGCAAGCACTGCGATCACTTCAGTGTATATTTCAACCAAGTGACGTGTCCTATGACGCTGGCTGGTAATTATGCACGCCTCTGAAACGGCGTTAATATTCTCAGGCACGCCTGCGTTCGCACCTCCACTCCCCCGTTTCCAGTGGCCTGCCCATGTTGCCACCCACGAACGGCCTCTCCTGGTACTCATTCAGCTGGGCTGTCTATGCTGAGCGAGGGCTTCCCGTTCGCTTGTACTAGTTTGTGCACGCGCAAAACGATGCATACGCATGCGCACATTGAAAAACATCGCTCGCTACGAGCGATCGCTTGCTAGCGAACGGGTCTGAATCAAGCCCTGAGTCCGGATCTCAGCTCAGCCCTACCTCCAGCTGTCGGGATGATCGCTGCCCCGTCTATCGTGTGCATGCGGCTTAGTTTAGCTGGACGGTATACTCCCTGTATAAGCGGCTGTAGCTGTATGATGTGCCGCTGATGTCTGCCGGGTATTGGCAGGGTGTCATTTCCTTAGGGCACCTCTCGCCAGCACAGCCAAATGTTACAGTCCAGCGGACCAGGTATATTAGCCGCGGTTGAACCAAAGATATCCCAGGCAGTAACTGATTGGCGAGGTCATCTATTCCCAGAGGACACAGGATACCATCCATCACAGTGATGTCAGCGGGCAGCGATGTGTTTCGGTTACATCTGTAACCTTTTTCATGCTGATTGCCCACCTTTTCTCTTAGTCCATCTTAAGTACTTAAGGGTGAAAGGTTATTGGTTAACCATTTCATTCCATCACCTGTTCAATATGAAGAGATTATCTACTCGTATAGCAAAAAGTATATCTCAACTATATGTTAAAAACCACAGTGTGCTCGAGCAATTTTAACTAATCAATCCGATTATAGTCACATAGTAAGTTAACAAATTTATAATACACGGTAAATAACATTGGACTGCATTCTTTGGAATCACTAAGAGACAGAGGCCCTCATTCAGAGGTGGTCGCAAGAAGCGAGCGCTCTCTCTGAATGAGGGCGGCCGCTTGGGTTTGGTAGTGCTGCCTCCTGGTCGCTAGCTAAGCTGTGGGTTACCACCCACAGCTTTAGCGACCGACCAGGGTGATGGTTGCGATGGTCAAGACCATCGCGACCATCGGGGCTTGCGACGAGACCCTAAGGTTGGGTCTCGGCAACCGCAATCGAGCAGGAAGCTCCCCACTGACATCACTGCTGATGTCAGTGTGGCCACCCACAAAACGGCAGGCGTTCCGTCGGGAACGCCTCCGTTTGTGTAGCCACCCCCCCGCCCCACCTACAAAACGGGGCGAGCTATCGATCACCATCGACAGCCGCTCCGGGACTTGCACACGCGCAGTGCGGCCGCTGCGCGTGCGCAGGGCCTAAACATCGACCCAGTTGCGAGCGCTCAGCGCTTGCGACCAGGTCTGAATGAGGGCCAGAGTGACATCTGTATACCTATTATTGTGGCCCACTCCCCATCAGTATACCCATTACTGTGGCCCCCTCCCAATCTGTATACTCATTATTGTGGTCCCCTCACCATCTGTATACCCATTATTGTGCTTCTTCCCCATTGCTATACCCAAATTGTGGCCCCCTTCCCATCTGTATACCCATTATTGTGCTTCTTCCCCATTGGTATACCCAAATTGTGTCCCCCTTCCCATCTGTATACCCATTATTGTGCTTCTTCCCCATTGGTATACTCATAATTGTGGCCCCCTCCCCATTTGTATACCCATTACTGTGCTCATCTTCCTATCTAATAATTTTCTATTCTCTGCTTCCTCCCCTCAGGAGATAACTTACCTGATTTCTTCTTCAGTTCTTTAGTATGACCGAGCAGCTAACGGGCGGTAAATGTCTGGAACTGCTTCGCATGTTATGATGGTGAAGCAGGTCCAGACAACGACCACATGTATTATTATTTTGTTTGTGAAGAGGGAGAGTACTAATTCACCTGTCCGGTGAATCCTACTCTCCCTCTTTCACCATCAGACCGGCGCTTGCAGTGAATGGGTGCATGCTCCGGTCAGAAATTCCCATCGGCACCTGCGCTGTAATTGAAAATAATTTTTTTTTTTTTTTTTTGTAAGCACCTATTCTGGCAGCTAAGGACAGTGCAGTTATCGGTATGGTGAGTGCCACTGACTGTTCTTATATTGCCATGGGATGTAGTCAGCATCTCTAAGCAAACAATGCATGCGTACAGAATCCCGATGGCTGCAATCCCAAAGGTGAATATTAGGGTTAGGGGTTAGGCACTAGGGGGAGAATTAGGGATAGGCTGTGGGAGGGGGACGGTTAGAGTTAGGCTGTGGGAGGGGATCACTTTCCAGCATTGTTACATGCAGGGAAGCAGTAACTGCAGCACATAACGTGTACAGTTACCGATTTTACACGTAACGCAAGTAAATACATCTCCTCCCTAAAATCTTATGGCCTGGAAGGGGCAGATGGCACCATGCCCCCCAGCTCAGCCCGCTCCTGCCAATATCTGTGAATAGGGGAGTCTTGGGCAGGGCAGCAACTAGGGAGGGGGGCTAAGGGGGCACGTGACCCGGCTGCCGGACTTGAGGGGGTGCCGGGGAGAGGCTGCTGGGAGGCTAGGTTGATGCTCTTGTGGGTTTGGAGCCGCATCTTGGCCTTGAGAGGCACAGGGAAACCGTCAGTCTAATGTGATGTCGGTCGCAAGCCAATCAGTGCTCGCGGACCGGCAGCCAATCAGCAAAGACTGACGGTCCGTGAGCTCCAATTGGTTCGCGAGCAGCGCCACATTACAATGACAACAGTACAGACAGTTCCCAAGTGTGTTGCAGCCCCGTCCTGCGCCACCCCGAGCTCACCCACAGCACAGCCCTGGCAGGTAAGAGAAGGGAGTTGGAGCCTTACTGTGACTTAATGTAAAAGAGGCCTATTGTGGCATAATGTGTAAGGGGCATTACTGTGACTTAATGTAAAAGAGGCCTTACTGTGGCATAATGTGTAAGGAGCCTTACTGTGGCATAATGTGTAAGGGGCCTATTGTGGCATAATGTGTAAGGGGCATTATTGTGGCATAACGTGTAAGGACATTACTGTGTGGTATAATGTGTTGTGAGGGGCATTACTGTGTGGCATAATGTGTTATATAGGGCATTACTATGTGACACAAAACTACACACCCTTTCCATCCTCTATGTTGTATTTTTTTGGGAGGGGTGCCAAATTATGGCCCTGCCTTGGGTGACAAAATTACTAGTTTCGGCCCTGCCTTGGGCACGGGGATAACACTACACAATATAACCGTGCATTGGAATGAACTATGCCCTATATTCTATGACTCAGAATTGAAGCAAAATAATCATCCTGAGTCACAACTACTAAATATTGACTTGCTGAATAGGAGTGTAAATGCTTGTAGCTAGTGATTTCCTCAGTGTCACGGGGAGAGAAGTATCTTTCAGTAATGTGATCACAGTTTCTATGTCAGTCATGTGACCCTAAATGCCTGTATCACCCAATTATTCTTCTTACTCAGCAAATGGGATAAATATTGGTAAAACATTAGCCTGGTGTAGTTACATAGGCCCTCATTCAGAGCCACTCGCAAACAGCAGTACGCTCGTTGCGTTCCGATGTTGACTAACCACGCATGCGTCGGTGTTACACTGCGCATGTGCGTACGGCAGATTGCGAGCTTTTTTTCTGTCGTTCCTAAAATAGCGTACAGGAAGTGACATGTCAAATGTGATTGACAGAACAGGGAGTTTTTGGGTGTTGACGGGGGTGGAGATGGAAAAACGCAGGCGTGGCGAGGCGTTTTTGGGGCGTACATACATTAGCAGATGCGAACGTCAAATGTGTTCGGACCGTCACATACGTCACTGGAACATCCTCTTTCCCTTCAAAATGCTCGCACAGTTTAGGGTCTGGATTACTCGACCACATTGGCGATGGCCTTCTCCTCCGTCCCGGGACTCCACGATGTTGCAGCGATTAATCGCGGGTGGTCACAAAAGCAATTAGTGTTGTATTGAAAACCGGCTGGTATGTGTTTGGAAAGCAGTTTATTGGGATAGCACAAAACCGTACGCAGGTGGAAATCATACCTGCTAATGTCAGGATTACACAATCAATTGGCGTACATTTTTGGGGGTTTTTTTTGGCCTCAATTTGTTGTTTATGGCCTATTGTGACAATAATGTCATCATGTTTTAATTAGCTCCCCTTTTTTTTTTTAATGTGCAATTTGCATCGTTATGTGTTTTTTTAAACGTTCCTTCAAGAGGCCTTTTTTTTATACAAATGAAATGGTTTTTGGTGTCCTTTTTTGCCTTTAGGGCCAGGATTAAATGTAACCCATTTGTACAATAATGTCACAATACAATGTCAGATTTTTTTCATAAATTTATTGTTTAAACACAAACCAATTGGCATAATATTTTTTTTTAGTTTTTCTGCCAAAGATACTTTTTATCAAAAATAAATAATCAATAACTGCTAACATAAACGTACAAAAATAACTTAAAAACATTTCACAAGAAAGGAGAGGGAAGTTTTGACCAGAAAGGAATATGAGCCAAGCACAGAAGGAGTGTGGGAAAAGTCGCCATTGCTGTCACCATTTTTTCGCCCGTTTGGATGGGGGAGGGTGGGCGCCAGACCGGGTCCGGGATGCCATCGGGCTGGCCTGTCCAGAGGCAGATGTTGTGGCCTCTGGACTAGGCACAGGGCTAGGCACATTTGGAGGATTGGCTGATGTTGTGCCAGAGGTGGAGGATCCTGATGTTCCGGCAGGAAGGGAGGTCGGCTCCACCATGTGCTGGCGAACGAGCTGCTCCAGGGCATCGGCGATGCGGATGTTGGCCCTGGTATTTTCCGCCAGGGCCTGACCAATGGTCACGTTGGCCGCAGCATTTTGCTCCAGGGCCTCAGCCACCCGTATCAGACTGGCGTCCATCCTCTGCAGAATCTCCGTATGGAAATCCGATTTGAAATTGAGTTCTGTGAGGAGGCCCACTGCCTGCGAGGGGGCACGCCCTGGACTGGCTTCTGCAGGGTCCTCAGCCGGATGTACTGGTTCCTCCCCTGCAGAGCCAGCAGAAATTCTGCGGCCAAGGCTTCCCTCTGGAGCAGACTCATCCGCCTGTGTCTCTGTTGGAAAAATGAGAAAAGACTCACATTAGAATCTACATATTGGCACAATAGCATTTCAGAGTTGGTGACATCACAATACTTACCTGGGCCAACATGAGGAGCCGCAAAGTCTGGCATGTCCGTATCCATGTTGGACACGCCAAACACCTCCACAGGCTGCACACACCCCTGTGCCAGCTCTTCTAAATCCGTCAACTCCAATGACACAGGGGTGGGACCCCCACCTGTCCCCCTTGCATGCCTAGCCCTGTCCGCGAGTTTTTGCTTTAGGCGATATTTGAAGTCGCCCCATCTGTGGGGAAAAATGGAAGCCATTATCCTTTGGTTTAAAATGGGGTTTGTTTTTAGGGGGGGCAAGGGTTTACTTACCGCCGTTTGACATCCCGGGCTAGACGGACATAATCACCCACTCTATTGACAGCAACGGCTACCTCTTCCCACATTCTCCACTTCTGGCTTAGACTCATATTCCTGTCTGCCTGTGGCAGGATGTCCACACACTTCTGGATCAAAACCTCCATCTCCTTTCTTGTGAAATGTGGCTGCCTTTTTTTTTTGCCCGCTTTGGCCGGAATACTGGGCCCAGCAGCCTCTTCCATGTCATCCTCCTCACCTATTTGTGTAAATTTACAGAATTCACAAAATCACAACTTGCCTCATCTTATGTTTCAAATTAATCGTTGATAGAAAATGCATGAAAGACTTACCGCCTGACTCTTGGGCATTTTTTCCCTGGTCTGTCGCCATGTCTGAGGTCCAAACAAGAAATACACCAGAATTTGAATGTGTTTTCGTGACGTATTTATACATGCGTCCTTATTTTGCGGCCGCATCATTGATTGTGCGGCCCTATGATCCCTCCTTAATTTGTGCGGGAAACGAAACACTATTTATGGCTTGGTGTGTCTCAAGTCGAGGTGGCGTTTTTGGATTGTTGGAGGTTATCTTGGCTGGAGTTTATTGATTGCGTAGAAAGGAGTTGGAGGTTGGAGAATCGTTTGTTGGTTAGATTTGCGTTTTTTTTTTCCGTTATCTTTGTTGGTTTATATTTTTGGGACCTCGTTTGTTGATTTGGTAAGTTTTGTGAAGTCTAACTTTTGTTCAATTGTTGTTTCATTGTGTTTCGTATATTTTGTAATTTTTGGATACCTAATTTATTCTATTTTAGATTTTGTTTATTTTCGACCCCAAAGACCTTTTGATTTTGCATCTTAGATATTTGCTCTTGGTAAGTCCATTTTTTATCTTGTATTAGCGAACTAATTAGCGCATTTTTAGTAGTTACTCTTGTGACTTGTATTAGCGAACTAATTAGCACATTTTTAGTAGTTACTCTTGTGACTTGTATTAGCGAACTAATTAGCACATTTTTAGTAGTTACTCTTGTGACTTGTATTAGCGAACTAATTAGCGCATTTTAAACAGCTTAATAATCATTCTAACTTTTTGATGGTTTAGCTTTCGCTTTTTGAGCCAACATTTCGACCCGTTTTGATGTACTGTGTTAAATGTCGCTTTGCGGTTTTGCTAAATGGGTGTTTGGCATATTTGAACTTTGGTCTAGCACAAAATGTATCCACAAAAATGCACAGAGTGAAATGTGTCAAGTAATTTTGTTGTTTATTTTCAGTTTGGACGTATCATGACAATACCCCGGCATGTAAGCAGCAATGGATGGTATCATCAAGCTAAGTTGTTTTAATATAGTTTTGGGGTGGGTCAAAAGCCTTACTTTGAAATTTTGGAATTTCAGGTTGATCTGGGGAGGATTGTTCTGGCCATGCTCCCGGAAGCCGACCAACCTCAATCTCATCCCAGGCGTAGGCATCATAGGCATGCAAGGCCCCAGATATTTCGAACACGTGTCACCCTTTTTGGAATGCCCGATGATGAGGTTTTAAGACGCTGCCATCTACCTCCCAAAATCATCATAGACACTCTCTCATTAATAGAAAGTGATCTTGAGCGGCAAATTGACAGTCCAACAGCAATACCACCACTGACGCAATTTATGGAGGTGTTACATTTCTGTGCCTCAGGATCGTTTCAAACAACGGTGGGAATAGTGGCGGGCATCTCCCAATCCTCCTTTTCCCGGATCCTGAGGGCAGTGATGGAGGCACTTTTCAAGCACCTCCATCATTTTATTCAAATGCCTTTGGATATGGGTGCCCTTAGTGTGGCCAAGGCCAATTTTTACCAAATAGCTGGCTTCCCACACATCATAGGGGTTGTGGATGGTACTCACATACCACTTCAGCCTCCAACACGGCTGGAGGCAATATTTAGAAACAGGAAACACTATCACTCCCTGAATGTAATGGTGGTATGTGATGCCTCCCTCCAGATCCTGTCCCTGAATGCTAAGTTACCAGGAAGTGCACATGACTCCTTCGTCATCCGGCAATCAGGGATATGGCAGAAATTAACCAACCTACAAGCTGGTGATGCGTGGCTTCTGGGTAAGTGGAGACCTTTAGTACATAACAATGTTAAGCTTGATACACAGTGTTCCTGATGTTGTCTCTTATTTTTCACAGGAGACAGTGGATACCCTTGCATGTCCTGGCTGCTCACTCCTTATTTGGCTCCCACACCAGGCCCACAAAGTGAGTATAATTCCGCACTTACAGCCACCAGGCAAGTGGTGGAGCGCTGTATCGGCCTTTTAAAAGGCCGATTCAGATGCCTCCACCGCTCTGGTGGCGAGCTCATGTATTCGCCGGATATGGTGTCGAAAATTGTGGTCCTGTGTGGGATATTTCACAACATCGCCATAAGGAGTGGTGTCCCAATGCAGCCAGAGGATGCCTTACCTGAGGATGGCCACCCCGAGGTTGGTCGGAGGTCAGTATGTGGGGGGGCCATACGCGATGATGTGGTGGCCAGATTTTTTAGGTAAGTTTGACCCAAACTACAGTGTTTATACCTAATGTGTTTGTGTTTGTTTGCGAACATCTAATTTATTTTATTTTTTTCACCATCTTCTGTTTGTTCACATAATCTTTGCCACTCCAACGCTCACTACTTCCTGCTACCCTTACCAAACCTGGATCTGGTGATTTTGTCCATATATTCTGGAACCCATATCGCAACACCATGTTTGTGGAATCATGTTGGCATGGTCCTTCGTCAACCAGTTCTTGATTGTTTTTTTTTATTAAATATTTTATTTGTATGTGTTGTATTTGAGATTATCACTGTTTTTTTGTTTTGGGACTGACCACTTTGATTTCTCATTTATGTTGTGAATAAATGTTTGGAGAGTGAAATGGTCTTCCTTTTTTTGGACGTTAACAGCAAGTGTAACCAGGTTAACACACCTTACAATTGACTAAGGGGTAATCCAGTACTGACACCAGTTGATGTAAACTGAAATATGTTTGCAGGTTCCCAACCCACACCAAAAGGAAGCCTGTCCAAACCTTTGGATTTTGAAGATTGGCCTAAGCAGCTTGCACACCAACTAGGAACCTGTAAAATGGCGAAATATCTAATTGACACTACACCCAAAAAGGGAAATGACATTGTTACTGTTATGTGTTTCTTGTGGCTGTTTAACATACAAATACAAAATACAATCTAACTTTTAAAAAAGGGAAATCCTTGCAGGAACAGTCTACTTATGTCAGGGAAAACTATTTGTGTTTTTGAAAAAAAGAATGAGCCAGAACGTATATTAGAACTACAAAATTTATTTACAAAACGAAAATAAACAAAAAAAACTACTGGCGAAGGATGCCAGACAGCCGGTCAAGGGCCACAAGAAGGCCAATGACATGTTGGCGCATCTGGCCAACACAATCCTCCACCTCTTGACGACGCCTCTGTTCCTCTGTGGGTGAGAAAAGTGTGTGGATTAATAAAACAATAGGGAATCCACATTAAAAAAACAAAAACACAACGAAATCACTCCTAAACCGAAAAAAGAAAAACCAAAACAAAAAGGGGGTGCTGGCAAAAATACAAGGCCTATGTACAAATTCACACAGGTGTGATATGTGTATGTTGAAATCAGCAGGAAGAGGTAAAGGCAAACTGCTAAATCACCAAACGTAAACCAAACAAGCACGAATAAAGGCACGACACATGATTACATACAAACAGTTTGTGGTTAAAAAAAATGAGAAAGAAAAACATACCGGGAGCCAAAACGGGAGCTCCGGAAGTCCCTCCATGTTCCTCCTCAGAGGAGCCTTCATTCCCCAAAGAACGGGGAGGGGTAATGATGGACTCCGGGGAGGGGGTAATTGGAAGAGGGGTGGGTGGAGGAGAGGGGGAAGTGGGACAGAGGGGAAGGAGGCCCGACAGTTCCGGGAGAGGGTCTGGGAAGGCTGGGGAGGAGTGGGGTATAGGGGAAATATTTGGGGTGGAGTGTTGGCTGGGGGTTGGGGATAGTGGCCGGGAACGCCGTCTGGCCGGACGGTGACGGCGTAGTCTTGGCTGTCCTCCTAAAATATGTCAAACAAATTGAGGTTAGTTTCTGGGCAAATCCGGGGCCCAAATAAAAAAAAAAAACCAGCAACAAAAAATATGCAAAAAGGAGTAGAATGAAAAAAACAGAAATAGAGGGAAAACAAGCACACGCTGATATGAGGACAAATAATTAATAGGACAGACAGGAAAACATGCACACGCAGATATGAGGACAAATAATTAATAGGACAGACAGGAAAACATGCACACGCAGATATGAGGACAAATAATTAATAGGACAGACAGGAAAACATGCAACCACAATACATAACACTTACTTTCAACGATCTGCATGCGAAAGCATGCCAGCAAGCGGGGCGTTCGCCGTTGCAGGTCTGACCACCTGCGCTCAAGCTGCCCGATGTTGCGGCGTGAACCCAACGACCGCAGGCGGGACCGTGCCTCCGCATACGCGGAGCGCTTCTGCCGGTTGGTGATGGGTGGAGGCTGGCTGGTGATCCGCCTATCCATCACCTCCGTAAGCACCAGCAGCTCGCGCCTGGTGAATGCGGAGGCTCTCATGATGGCAATGGAGTTTTTCATACAAAACATTTTTGATAAAGTGTGGCCAAAATTTCTGATTGGCTAATGTATTTTGGAAATTAACAGGAGCAATTTTATTGGTTAGTGTATGAGTCATGTGTTCAACAGGGCCAGAAATCTCTGGAGAATTATGATAGGCTTGATGCAGTGACATGCGTTTGCAAATTTAAATAAAGAAATGAACCCCGGAAAATATGCGGGGATCCACAGCAATAGAACAATTGTTTAATTGTGGTTCACATGTTTTTTGAACAATAAAAGCGAATGTTCCATCCGTACGTATTCTGCGGGTAAACACAAACACGGACAAGAGTAAAGTTTCTTGCATTGTGTTGAAAAAAAAAAAACAATTAAGCTAATTGATACATTGATTGGCATGATACGATTGAGGGAGGTAGGCAGAATAAAGGAGCAGGTAATCGACATCTGACAAGGCCACTTCCGGTTTCACTTGTGCGTGCGTTCCCTTCAAGCCATTTCGGGGATGTACGCTCGCTATTTCGCACGCTCGTTAGTTAGAGGAGGGGTCGCCTGAGTTTAGGGAGGAATTTTAGATGCGAACGAAAAAACGAGCGAGCCATTGAATTTAAATATTTTTGTACGTACGCCTAACGTACGTGCGCCCGTTTGCGAGTGGGTCTGAATGAGGGCCATAGTTCCTCTAAAAGGAGGTTAGGGAGAAAACAGGAGATCAAAGAGACAAACAGCTACAAAGTGAATCTACACATACATGCTCTGAGGTAGACATGGCCGACTCTTATGCTAATGCCGCAAACAATTTCTTCAAAAGTGAGACGCCTACATGCAATAAAAGCCTGTGACACTTATGAACTGCTTGTAATTTTACTTCAGTATATATAGTAACATCTGACAAAAAGGTCTAAAAACACTGAAGCAGCAAACTTTGTAAAAATCAATACTTGTGTCATTCTCAAAACTTTTGGCCATGGCCAGGGCTGGCCCGAGCCTAATTTTTTTGGTAAGCGGATATAAATTTTGGCGCCCCTTGTGAAATAATCCAGATTTTTAGGCGACAGAAAAAGGCTATTTAATTGCACAGCCTTTCCCCACACAGCGGGGATTTTTGACGGTAATTAGTCATGAGGGAAACCCTGCATCTAATTGAATAACCCCCATAGGCTACACAGCCCCCACGTGAAAATAATTATGCTTTGCAAAAAAAACACATAGGTCTCACATGAATATGTATGGAGTCCTTATACAGCAGGACCACCCTGGGTGCTAAGCTACAATTATACCCAAAGATACATATTCAGGGATAGGGTGACAGCACTTGGTGACGACAGTGAGAGGGTGACAGCAATAGGTGACAGGGAGAGGGTGACAGCACTGGGTGACAGCAATAGGTGACAGGGAGAGAGTGACAGTAGTTGGTAACAGGGAGGGGATGACATCAGTGGGTAACAGGGAGGGTGATGATTGAGAGGGTGACAACAGGGAGATAGTCACAGGGAAAGAGGTGATGACAGGGAGAGGGTGATAGCACTGGGTGACAGGGAGAGGGTGACAGCAATGATTGATGAAAGGTAGAGGGTGACAGCAATTGGTGACAGGGAGAGGATGAGAGCAGGGTGAGAGTGACAGCAGTTGGTAACAGGGAGAGGGTGATAGCACTGGGTGACAGGGAGAGGGTGACAGCAGTGGGTGATGACAGGGAGAGGGTGACAGCAGTAGGTGACAGGGAGAGGGTGATAGCATAGGGTGACAAGGAGAGGGTGACAGCAGTGGGTGATGACAGGGAGAGGGTGACAGCAGTAGGTGACAGGGAGAGGGTGATAGCATAGGGTGACAAGGAGAGGGTGACAGCAGTGGGTGATGACAGGGAGAGGGTGACAGCAGTAGGTGACAGGGAGAGGGTGATAGCATAGGGTGGCAAGGAGAGGGTGACAGCAGTGGGTGATGACAGGGAGAGGGTGACAGCAGTAGGTGACAGGGAGAGGGTGATAGCATAGGGTTAGGGTGATAGCACTGGGTGACAGGGAGAGGGTGACAGCAGTAGGTGACAGGGAGAGGGTGACAGCAGTAGGTGACAGGGAGAGGGTGATAGCATAGGGTTAGGGTGATAGCACTGGGTGACAGGGAGAGGGTGACAGCACTAGGTGACAGGGAGAGGGTGACAGCAGTAGGTGACAGGGAGAGGGTGATTGCACTTGGTGACAGGGAGAGGGTGACAGCAGTGGGTGATGACAGGGAGAGGGTGACAGGGAGAGGGTGACAGCAGTAGGTGACAGGGAGAGGGTGACAGCAGTAGGTGACAGGGAGAGGGTGATTGCACTTGGTGACAGGGAGAGGGTGACAGCAGTTGGTGATGACAGGGAGAGGGTGACAGCAGTGGGTGATGACAGGGAGAGGGTGACAGCAGTGGGTGATGACAGGGAGAGGGTGACAGCAGTAGGTGACAGGGAGAGGGTGATAGCATAGGGTTAGGGTGATAGCACTGGGTGACAGGGAGAGGGTGACAGCAGTAGGTGACAGGGAGAGGGTGATAGCACTGGGTGACAGGGAGAGGGTGACAGCAGTAGGTGACAGGGAGAGGGTGATTGCACTTGGTGACAGGGAGAGGGTGATGACAGGGAGAGGGTGACAGGGAGAGGGTGACAGCAGTGGGTGATGACAGGGAGAGGGTGACAGGGAGAGGGTGACAGCAGTGGGTGATGACAGGGAGAGGGTGACAGCAGTAGGTGACAGGGAGAGGGTGACAGCAGTGGGTGATGACAGGGAGAGGGTGACAGCAGTAGGTGAAAGGGTGAGAGTGACAGCAGTGGGTGACAGGGTGAGAGTGACAGCAGTGGGTGACAGGGAGAGAGTGACAGCTTTAGGTGATGACAGGGAGAGGGTGACAGCAGTGGGTGATGACAGGGAGAGGGTGACAGCAGTAGGTGACAGGGAGAGGGTGATAGCACTGGGTGACAGGGAGAGGGTGATAGCACTGGGTGAAAGGGAGAGGGTGACAACAGTAGGTGACAGGGAGAGGTTGACAGCAGTGGGTGATGACAGGGAGAGGGGGACAGCACTGGGTGACAGGGAGAGGGGGACAGCACTGGGTGACAGGGAGAGGGTGATAGCAGGGAGAGGGTGACAGCAGTGGGTGATGACAGGGAGAGGGTGACAGGGAGAGGGTGACAGCAGTGGGTGATGACAGGGAGAGGGTGACAGCAGTAGGTGACAGGGAGAGGGTGACAGCAGTGGGTGATGACAGGGAGAGGGTGACAGCAGTAGGTGACAGGGTGAGAGTGACAGCAGTGGGTGATGACAGGGAGAGGGTGACAGCAGTAGGTGACAGGGTGAGAGTGACAGCAGTGGGTGACAGGGTGAGAGTGACAGCAGTGGGTGACAGGGAGAGAGTGACAGCAGTAGGTGATGACAGGGAGAGGGTGACAGCAGTGGGTGATGACAGGGAGAGGGTGACAGCAGTAGGTGACAGGGAGAGGGTGATAGCACTGGGTGACAGGGAGAGGGTGATAGCACTGGGTGAAAGGGAGAGGGTGACAACAGTAGGTGACAGGGAGAGGTTGACAGCAGTGGGTGATGACAGGGAGAGGGTGACAGGGAGAGGGTGACAGCAGTGGGTGATGACAGGGAGAGGGTGACAGCAGTAGGTGACAGGGAGAGGTTGACAGCAGTGGGTGATGACAGGGAGAGGGTGACAGCAGTAGGTGACAGGGTGAGAGTGACAGCAGTGGGTGACAGGGTGAGAGTGACAGCAGTGGGTGACAGGGAGAGAGTGACAGCAGTAGGTGATGACAGGGAGAGGGTGACAGCAGTGGGTGATGACAGGGAGAGGGTGACAGCAGTAGGTGACAAGGAGAGGGTGATAGCACTGGGTGACAGGGAGAGGGTGATAGCACTGGGTGAAAGGGAGAGGGTGACAACAGTAGGTGACAGGGAGAGGTTGACAGCAGTGGGTGATGACAGGGAGAGGGGGACAGCACTGGGTGACAGGGAGAGGGGGACAGCACTGGGTGACAGGGAGAGGGTGATAGCACTGGGTGACAGGGAGAGGGTGATAGCACTGGGTGACAGGGAGAGGGTGACAGCAGTGGGTGATGACAGGGAGAGGGTGACAGGGAGAGGGTGACAGCAGTGGGTGATGACAGGGAGAGGGTGACAGGGAGAGGGTGACAGCAGTGGGTGATGACAGGGAGAGGGTGACAGCAGTAGGTGACAGGGAGAGGGTGACAGCAGTGGGTGATGACAGGGAGAGGGTGACAGCAGTAGGTGACAGGGTGAGAGTGACAGCAGTGGGTGACAGGGTGAGAGTGACAGCAGTGGGTGACAGGGTGAGAGTGACAGCAGTGGGTGACAGGGAGAGAGTGACAGCAGTAGGTGACAGGGTGAGAGTGACAGCAGTGGGTGACAGGGTGAGAGTGACAGCAGTGGGTGACAGGGAGAGAGTGACAGCAGTAGGTGATGACAGGGAGAGGGTGACAGCAGTGGGTGATGACAGGGAGAGGGTGACAGCAGTAGGTGACAGGGAGAGGGTGATAGCACTGGGTGACAGGGAGAGGGTGATAGCACTGGGTGACAGGGAGAGGGTGATAGCACTGGGTGACAGGGAGAGGGTGACAACAGTAGGTGACAGGGAGAGGTTGACAGCAGTGGGTGATGACAGGGAGAGGGGGACAGCACTGGGTGACAGGGAGAGGGGGACAGCACTGGGTGACAGGGAGAGGGTGATAGCACTGGGTGACAGGGAGAGGGTGACAGCAGGGAGAGAGTGACAGCAGTAGGTAACAGGGAGAGGGTGACAGCACTGGGTGACAGCAATAGGTGACAGGGAGAGAGTGACATCAGTGGGTAACAGGGAGGGTGATGATTGAGAGGGTGATGACAGGGAGATGGTCACAGGGAAAGAGGTGATGACAGGGTGAGGGTGACAGCAATGATTGATGAAAGGTAGAGGGTTACAGCAATGATTGATGAAAGGTAGAGGATTACAGCAATTGGTGACAGGGAGAGGATGAGAGCAGGGTAAAAGTGACAGCCGTTGGTAACAGGGAGAGGGTGATAGCACTGGGTGACAGGGAGAGAGTGACAGCAGTAGGTAACAGGGAGAGGGTGACAGCACTGGGTGACAGCAATAGGTGACAGGGAGAGAGTGACATCAGTGGGTAACAGGGAGGGTGATGATTGAGAGGGTGATGACAGGGAGATGGTCACAGGGAAAGAGGTTATGACAGGGTGAGGGTGACAGCAATGATTGATGAAAGGTAGAGGGTGACAGCAATGATTGATGAAAGGTAGAGAGTGACAGCAATGATTGATGAAAGGTAGAGGGTGACAGCAATTGGTGACAGGGAGAGGATGAAAGCAGGGTAAAAGTGACAGCCGTTGGTAACAGGGAGAGGGTGATAGCACTGGGTGACAAGCAGAGAGTGACAGCAGCAGGTGACAGGGAGAGGGTGATAGCAGTAATGCCCTTTCTAATATATTATGTCACACACATGTAATGCATTTTATAATATATTATGCCACACACATGTAATGCCCTGTATAATGTATTATGCCACACACATGTAATGCCCTTTATAATATATTATGCCACAAACATGTAATGCCCTTTATAATGTATTATGCCACACACATGTAATAACCTTTATAATATATTATGCCACAAACATGTAATGCCCTTTATAATGTATTATGCCACACACATGTAATGCATTTTATAATATATTATGCCACACACATGTAATGCCCTGTATAATGTATTATGCCACACACATGTAATGCCCTTTATAATATATTATGCCACAAACATGTAATGCCCTTTATAATGTATTATGCCACACACATGTAATAACCTTTATAATATATTATGCCACAAACATGTAATGCCCTTTATAATGTATTATGCCACACACATGTAATGCCCTAGTACATTATGCCACACATGTAATGCCCTCTATATTGCATTATGCCACATACATGTAATGCCTCCCCCCAGTGTTGGAACTAGAGAGTGGTGGGCCCAGGTGCAAAAATATGTTTCCGCACCCCCCTCCTCCCGCCTCCCATCCCGTGTGTGTATCCTGATGAAGGGAATGTAACCACGAAACATTGAAAATAAAACGTTTGTTAACGGAGATAGAAGTCTCTGGAGTGCCGCCTATTTACCAAACTATAATATTATATATATACACAGTGTATATATATATATATATACACAGTATATATAAATATATATATATATATATATATATATGTATATATATACATATACATATATACAGTATATATATACATATACACAGTATATATATATATGTATATAATATATATATATATATATATATTATATATATATATATATTATATATATATATATATATATATATATATATATATATATATATATAAACTGATATATATGCCAGCCTTTAAATAAAGTAAAAATTCGCTGTGGCTTACCACACTGTCTCTCAGGCTGCAGTTCTTGTCTTCCATCTTTTGTGCAAGGTCTTCTTGATGACAGTGCTGTGGATGCCTCAGGGGTAAGAGGAATGGTGTCTGCAGCCAGCCATCCTTAGTCATCAGTCCCACATCACCTTCCTCAAATTCAGCCTGTCATCACCATCCTCATCCCAGAAGCCACCAGTCACCTTCCTCCATCCCCAACCCCCATCACCTTCCTTTATTGCCAGGCACCATCACCTTTCTCTGCTTCCAGCCCCTGTCACCTCCTGCCACCATCACCTTCCTCTGCCTCCAGCCTCCCTCATCTTGCTCTGCCCCCTTCACCTTCCTCTGCCTCCCTCATCTTCCTCTGCCCCCTTCACCTTCCTCTGTCCCCAGGCACCATCCCCTTCCTCTGCTTCCAGCCTGTCACCATCTACCCCAGCCTCCTTTATCTTCTTCTGCCCCTTCACCTTCCTCTTTGTCCAGCCCCATCACCTTCCTCTGCCCCAGCCTCCTTAATCTTCTTCTGCCCCTTCACCTTCCTCTGCATCCAGCCCCCATCACCTTCCTCTGCCCCAGCCTTCTTCATCTTCTTCTGCCCCTTCACCTTCCTCTGCGTCCAGCACCCATCGCCGTCCTCTGCCCCAGCCTCCTTCATCTGCTTCTGCCCCTTCACCTTCCTCTGCAACAGCCCCTGTCACCTCCTACCCCCATCACCTCTGCCTCTAGCCTCCCTCATTATCCTCTGCCCCCTTCGCCTGCCTCTGTGACCTGTCACCTTCTGCCCCCCAGTCCTCATCACCTTTCTCTGGCCCAGCCTCCATCTTCTTCTGCCCCCTTCATATTCCTGTACGTCCAGACTCCAGCAGCCATCACCACTTCACACCGCTGGGGCCCACCCGCTGCTATCGCCACTCCCTCCAGCGGCGCGTGATGTCATCACGCGCGGCACGTCCAAAACAAACTTTATTGACCATGGGGGACCTGGGATGGCCCGCTGGCTGCCGCTGGTGGGTATGTTCAACAAAGTTTGTTTTGGATGCGGTGAGCGCCACTGGAGGGAGTAGCGATAGGAGCGGGCGGGCCTCGGCGGGCTTCCCCGTTCAGCCAGGGTCCGGGCCCGGGAGCACTGCAGTCTTCCCCCGATAGTGGCGCAGCGGCATATAGTATAAGTCACTGTGACTTATTGTGATGCCGGCTGCGCCCTTACAGTTTCTCGCCGTACGCAGCTGTGTACCTGGCGTAACGGGCCAGCCGGCCCTGGCCATGGCTGTAGTGTGTACGCACCTTATGGCCGTCACTGATACTGCACATCCCTCTGAAGGGTTTCTGATACGTATAATCAGGGGCATATTTATAATGGGTGCAGGGTGTGTGGGGCACACGGGCCCCTGGGTTCAGTGGGGACCCACACCGCACACCCTGCACCCATATTATACTTACCTCTCCGGAGTCCCACGTCGGCGCTGGTGTCTGCGCTGTAAAAAACGGCTGGAAAAGTAGTGTTCACTCTAGCTCCGGCGGCAGGCAGGGCGCCAGAACCAGAGAAGGCATCTTTGTGCGCCCGAAAAGGGGGCGTGGCCATTGAAAAGGGGGCATGTCTATAACACGCGTCCCCTTTTCGTCACTCTTGGGGGCGTGCCCGGCACTTACGGACACTCCGGGCAGCCCCCAAGCGCTGCAGACAGGGAGAATAGATGCCGGGCGCATGCGCCCGGCGTCTATTCTCCGGCGGTGACCGGGTCACCGCACATTTCTCCACCCGTGGGACACTGCGACCCGCGGGTGATGACGGCACCCGCAGGCTGTGAGGGCAGGGTGCTTTTTTCCCTCCAGAAGGAGGGCAGGGCGCCGCGCCCCGCTAAAACAGCCTAGCGGGAACGCTAGAAAAGGGGTGCTCTGTTTTCCCTATATAGCGTAGTCCACATGGGCAAATAATTTGGTAAACTGTATATTTAGAGTTACATGTTAATCTGAAGTTAATAGTGTACTTTTTCCCTGAATGAGGGTGATAGAATGAATCACCAGGTAACATGTAACTGCATGTGGTGCATGCACATCTCACACAACCTTTTTTACCGGTTAAAAAATTACTTTTAGTTTCTGGTTTACAGTTACTAATGTCAGTTTTAACCATGTAATCTCGTAAATTACGTCCACGTATATAACTTGCTAGCAGTTTAACATTTTGGAGCTTAAGGTCCGGGTCTGATTGGACCATAGGCCACAATTTTTTGGATATATAATTAAGGGGCCCATTTATTAAGGATCGCATTTTGCAATGCGATCAGGGCATGCAGTACCGCCCATGATCGCATTGCAAAATGCGATCATAGCGGCTGAATGTATGACCCGGCACATGCAGGGAGACGGGCTCCGAAAAGAGCCCGTCCGTGCGATGTGGCCGGAGCTGAAATGCGGTGAGTGCCCATAAGACACAGCGGCTAACGCTATCTTCAGATGGCGTTAGCTGCTGGGGCCAATATCGAAGCATTCCCGATATTGATACATTTGGCAGCATCGCATCCCCCATGGAAACCTATGGGGGAGGCGGCTGCCGGCGGCAATGGAGGGATCGCAGCAGGTATCGGAGATACCTGCTGCGGTCCCTCCTTCATACATTCGGGGGATACTTAGTATTTGAGGTAAACCCCCGAAAACAGGTGTTTTCGGGGAATTTACCTCAAATGCACTTTGATAAATGGGCCCCTATTACTGGTACTGACTGGGTTTGCCCATGCGGACTATCCTATATAGGAAAACAGAGCACCCCTTCAAAGAAAGAATGGCCGCCCGTAGGTCGGACATTAGAATTGGTTTAGCCGGCGGCAACAGCAACATTCTTTCTTTGAAGGGGCGCTCTGTTTTTTCCGACCGGGACCCCAACCACTCCATTAGGCCAATTGTCACCTCTGTGAAGTTTTCATCTAAATCCATCCAGGGGAAGGCTCAGAACAGGCTCCCCGGGTCAAAGTTCTGCCCAGTGTACACCAACGGGAGGTCCTACTGGGACCCTCACCCTCATAAAATCTGGCCAGGATCCAACTGGACCACCTCGCATTGGTTTCATCCCAATCAGAGCAGGGGTGTCTGAATGCATAACCAAACAAACAAAAAAACAGACCAATTAATTATATATATATATAATATATATATATATATATATATATATACACACACACACACACACACAGACAAACTGTAGAGTGCAGGGTGAGGAGAGGATAGAACCGCTATCCTATGGGCCTATGCCCACCCCAGTCGTACCACTCCACTTTAGCCCAGGGATCTCTGAGTTCTTCGATAACCTGTCCAAGCTGCCTCTTTTTTTGCCCTCATCTGTTCCCGTCTCCCCCCTTTTGTATTTGTCTGTCAGCTGGTAGCCCCGTCGGAACCTCTCCAATCGGCTGCGGTCAGGACAGGGGGCGCGCTGCTGCCTCCGAATCTCTGTGTCTCCTCCTCCTGCACAAACCCGCTCCCTGTGGAGGCAGCTGCAGGCACCGATCTCAGTTACTGGGGGAGGTCAGGTCACCAGGGACAGTGGTCGTAATGACAGTGCAACAAGGGGAGGGAAATTGACAGGGAGACACCTCCTTCAGCACTGTGGTGCCACATGTCTTCCCGACGAGCCCTATGTGTGCTCCGGCCGGGGGGGGGGGGCCCTGAGTAAAGGGGACCCGGGACACTGAGCCCCCGTGCCCCCCTTATTCGGCTTTGCATTTGAGGGAGCCTAAGGCTACTCAGAATGGCCGGCACATCTACATAGCCAAGGCCAGTAACTCTGCGTTTGAAGAAACTAGCTTTGCTGCCCATTCCTCGCCCCCAAACCGCCACAGCATGTCAGTCAGGCTGCAGCTTAGGGGCACTGCGATCGTAGTCGCAGAAAGAAACCTGCACATGCGCAGATCTCCAATAAACGGAGTTGCATGCAAACCATTGTGTTTCTGTACAACTCTGAATCAGGACCCATTATCAGTAAATTCAATTTGTCGGGTATAATCTATATGCACACCAGTGACGTGCAGTGAGGTCAATGGCTGGGGAGGCACACATGTATTAAAAACACAGTTTTTATATCAAAACTCTGGAGCATGACAGGGAGTGAGTATGACAAGGGAGGCTCTGCCTCACCTGCCTACCCTGACTGCACGTCCCTGCTGCACACTGTCAGTGTGAGTCACCTGCACCATGTTAACTGCAATATAGGGATTTTAGGAACATTTTCGTAACTGTTCCATGGTATATTCCACATTTATCTGCAGAACTTCGTATGGTTTGCTGGTGGAATTTGGCCTTAGGTGCTCTGCATGGAAAAATAAATGGAGCCAATGCATCACTTACTATCACTTTATAAGTATTGAGTTATTATTTAATGATCTCTCATCGCAAACCAGTTGCTCCCATTGCTGTGTCATTGTTTCCCCCCAAGACATTCCTGCAAGAAAGGAACTGAGATGATTGACATCAACAATTGCAGTCACAGAATATTAATAGGTGGGAGGAGCTGGTTACTATGGCAGCCGCTAACAACAAAACACACCCACTCTCAGTCCCAGGCAATCTTCTCCCTGCAGTTATCATTACAAGGATTTGCTGGAGACCTTTCAGTGTTTTTCTGCACATCCAAGATGTAGATAAAGTAAGGAAAAAACATATTTCATTTATTTTATATTCACTCTGTCATGTTAGTAAATAGGGTGCTCTGTGCTACAGTGTCTCTGCATAAACAGCAATTAATCTTAGATAGGGCATCACATGAGTGTCTTATGCTCTCCGTTTGCTCTATAGATACTACCTGCAGCATTTTGGGGAAATGTAAAAAGCTACAGTATGCACCATTGGGAACCTATATTGCATTATTTTATTTTATCTGTGTCTCATTTACTGACAATGGGCCTGATTCAGCAAGGATCGCTATTGCGATTACGCATGCAGTCTCACTGTGAAGATATGCTAATCATTGCAATCGCAATGCCATATGCAGCCTAACATAAGGACACCCACCTGACCTTACACACATCCGCAAAACCATCGGTAACATCGAGTACAATAGGAGCCTCACGCCTACTTGGGTCTGACCTTACTCAGAAATTGCTAACCTCATCGCACGCAGTGGAAGCCCAAGCTGCGTAAGGCATCGCAGTGGCTAATTTATGCACGCCCCTGCAACGGCGTTCAAACGCACTGGCACGCCTGCGTTTCACCAACCCCCAGTACCTCCCCCAAAGGGTGCTTCCTGTCAGTCACTCTGCGATGGGTCTGCGTAGTCCTGATCGGAATGGAGTCTTCGCACATGCGCACTGCGATGCATACACAGAACGCAACAATCATCCAATTGCGTTCATAATCGGAGTTGCGATCGCTACTGAATCAGGCCCAATGTCAATGGACTGAAACCACAACAACCCATCGGCGATGAGCTTGTACCTGTCTAGCGGAACTTGTGCTGCACCATATTTGCACGTGTTCCTAGTTGCCTGCATTTCCGTCTGTCACTGCGCTCGGGCATCATCTAGTAGTGGGTAGTGTGGGAGCCCACACAGGTCACGTTTTGCAGGTCACCCAGCAGGTGCACAGGTGTATTCATTACTCACTGACACATTTTAAAAGATCCACAGGTGGAGCTAATTATTTCACTTGTGATCAGTGAGGAGATCTGGAAAACATGCACTGTGTGGGGTCCTGAGGACCGAGTTTGCAAACCTACGCTATAGGTGTACGGCCTCAGGGTACAATGTGTGAGTGTGTGTTTTCACTATGATGGCTGTAATTGTATGCGTATGTTCCCATGTGTTGGGGATGTGTAGTGGTGGATGGCCAGATACAATGGTAGGGGGAGGGGGGGTAGAGACTTTACTTCAAATTGACATGTATAGAATTATAAAACCAGTAAACCCATAACTGCTATTATGTGCACCATTTTTTTTTGTTTTAGAATTTTTATTACATAAAAATAAATGCACTTTTTAATGTAAAGTATAGAATCCCCCTCCCCCCATATCTCCACCTCTTTATTCCATTTAATTTAATCTTGTTCCTCAAAAGGAAATCTTGTTTCTGCACATTAATGAAAGTCGGCGTGCTTGCGTTACTTATCTGCATTCAGGAAGGAGTGCCCTTCATCCAAAACGCTATTCCCATTGGCCGTTGCCAAAGCAGGATTAAAAAAATGGGACAGATGGAACTACAATCCCAGGCCTTCACATAAACATAGACCCCTCACTATGACAGCATTATGGTGACCAGCTGCCCACACGACAGCCATAAATTATTATTAAAACAGTTTTTTATTTGCCTCACAAAATTATGCAAATTTTCTACTTTTCAGTATTTATGGAGACATTGGGGCTTATAGTGTAGGGGTGTACACGCCCACATGGCACTGTCCACACCCACATAGCACTGACCACACCCACATGGCACTGGTCACACCTCCCTCGCTTCGCACAATAAGGCATTTGATCATTTTCAGCCCATAACCCATGTGGCCCTTAATTCGGCCCTGCAGATATGCGCCTTCCTTGCCAGGTAACTTCTCCCCCCCTCAAGAAAGCCCATGGGGGTAGCGTAATTCTGCAGGAGTAGGCTATGTGGCAGTGACCATTTAAAATGTAAACTACGCATGCAGAAGATTATTTACCCACATTCCCATTCTCGGCATGCCAATAAGGGCGGGCATGACCAGTGAAATGTTTCCCTTTTCACCGTACTGCTCATTCAGGTGGACAGCAAACCAAACCGAGGGGATCAACCCATGAAACAGTCAAATGCTTATTATATATCTATATATGGAACCCTGTGTGCACTACAAATACCACAAAGAAAAACTTAATACGAAAATAATAATTGTGTGTATGATTAATACTGACATTTAATAGGAAATAGTGACCTATGTACTAAGCCTTGGAGAGAGATAAAGTGTACGGATAAAGTACCAACCAGTCAGCTCCTAACTGTCATCACAGGGGTTATGTATCAAGCAGTGAAAAATGTGAAGAAGTGGACCAGTGGAGGAGTTGCTGTAGCAACCAATCAGCTTTGAAGTAGCATTTAAGTACAATCTATAAAATAATAGGAAGGAGCTATTGATTGGTTGCTATGGGTAACTTCTCCACTGGTCCACTTCTCCACACTTTTCACTGCTTGATACATAGACCCCATAGCCTGTAAAGTGACAGTTGGGAGCCGATTGGTTGGTACTTTATCTCCGTCCTCTATCTCTCTGCAAGGCTTAGTACATAGACCCCCATAATTGTTATTTGAACAAGGTAAAACTAATTGTAAGGTGACTATAACTTTACAGTGTAGCTGTAATGGTTAATGTCAGCCAGTGACAACTGTCATCTTCCCGGGGTCAACTGTCACCTTCCGTATAAGAAGGGATATAACAGAGTAGTGAGTGAATTATATCGGTTTATTTCTATCTATAAACTATAACTATTAGTACAAATATCAAACACGTGATACAGAGTATCATAAGCAATATAGTAGCCTGATTTCCTTGTGTTTAATGTTTTTTAAACCTTCTATTTTCTGCTCTTTACATCAGGAAGTGGCCAGATGGCTGATGTGACAGAGCTCCATCAAGCTGCCGCTCTCGGAGATTACGACTTGGTGTTTGAGATCCTGAAGAAAGGTCTCCATGACCCTAATTCCAAAGACATTGACTGGAATGACAGGACCGCCCTGCACTGGGCAGCTTCCAGAGGTACTGGAGGGTCCTAACCTGAGTGCACTGGGAATAATGTAGTTATCTATATATAATAAAATTGACTGCAGATAAAAATGATGTCATCATGTTGCCATGTAATGACAGTTGGGTGAACTCTGACCCCTCCCACCAGTGCCAGCGATGTCACATCCAGGGAGTCCCGGCATAACACACAATTAGGGGTATATTTACTAAAGTGAGAGTTTTTAGAAGTGGAGATGTTGCCCATAGCAACCAATCAGATTCTACTTAACATTTAACTAGCACCTTCTAGAAGATAATAGTTAGAATCTGATTGGTTGCTATGGGCAACATCTCCACTTCTAAAAACTCTCACTTTAGTAAATATACCCCCTACAGTCTCCTATAGATCCTATGTAAGCCATTAGGTGGAGTTGATGAAAAAGATCCGGAAGTCTAACAAAAAAAAAAAAAAAAAAGAGGAAGGAGTGAAGAGAGCAATAAACAGGAGGGGCAGGAGAGAAACAGAAAAGCAGACACAGGGGGGCAGTAGTGTGCCAGAGGGGGAGAAAGAACAAGATAGAGGAGGGGTGAAGAGAAAGAGGTAGCAAGAAAGAGATAGAGTAGCGGGAGAGAAAGAAATAAGGGACAAGAAAAAGGGGAGAGAAATATGGGGAAGAGTGTCAGTGTGAAAAAGAAACTAATCTTAAATGGTGCTCCAACCAATCAGCTCCTAACTATTTTCTGTTTGAAAAATGACAGTTAGGAGCTGATTGATTGGAGCACCATTTAAGATTAGTAACGAGTGATAACATGAATATCCAGGGGCGTAACTATACCTATGGGGGTCCCATAGCGAAATTTTGTACAGGCCCCCCTCTCAGCCCACGGCCCCCCCTCTCAGCCTACTGCCCCCGCTCTCGTCCCGTGGACCCCCTTGGCCTGAGGCCCCCCCGCACCCTCCTCACTCCCCGACTTACCTGATCCATGGTTGTGCTGTGCAGGGCAGGCACACCTTCTCTCCCGGTCGGCTCCATCTCACTGACTAATGCTGGGAGGAGGCGACCACGCCTTCTCTCTGTATCAGTCAATGGGGAGAGCCGGAGGCGGAGCTGACTGGGAGGACGCGACCACGAAGCGGGGGGGGGGGGGGGGCGCGACCAGGGCCGTAGAGAGCCCTGCCGGGCCCAGGTACAAAGGGAGCGTGGCCTAATCGTGGGAGGTGTGGCCACGCCCCCTCGAGAAAAAAACACAAAACACTGTTGCTGCACGCCAGGGAGGGGGGCGCTGTAAGCCCCTCAGCCCAGCGCAAAGCCAGGGGGGCGCGATCAGTGTGATCGCCCCCCCACAGGCAAAAGAGACTGCTGGGCTGCTGTGAGAGAGAGAGAAGGGAGGGGGGAGCGGCACCGGACCGGGCCCCTCAGGAAGCCCGGGCCCGGGTAAACAGTACCTGCTCCCCCCCTCTCGGCGCCCCTTGCCGCGTCCACGGAGCAGGTAAGTGGAGTAGAGGGGAGTGATGGCGTGAGGAGGGTGCGGAGGGAAGGGCCGCGAACAGAGGCCTGGCACCGTGGGTGCAGGGGGAGGGCCGGGCCCCGGGTTGGTCCGGGCCCCATTACAGCCGCACCCCCTGCAGCCATGGTAGTTACGCCACTGTGAATATCACTTGCTGATAATGAGGCCCTCTTGTCTGTATACAGGGTGTAAGGCCATGCACGCTGAAGGAGCCCTGGATCGACCATTTTTTCGTATGTGTCTATTTTACCAAACCATTCTTGTTTCTGACAGGGCAGTCTGATACCGTGAAGCTGCTAATTGATTACGGGGCGCGGCCCTGTCTGAGGACGGACATCGGCTGGACTCCTGCGCATTTCGCGGCAGAATCGGGAAAGCTCAGTGTTCTCCGCACCCTCCATTCCCTTCATGCGCTTATTGATTCCCCAGACCTACAGGGGGACACCCCCCGCAGAATAGCAGAGATGTACGGCCATAAGGACTGTGTCAAGTATTTGGAGACGTAAGTTTCATATTGCGGAACACTCACGTTCCTCGCTGAACAGGCATTACCTCAAAGTCTTAGCAACCATTTTTATTACAGTTACATAAAAATACAGATTTTAAACTCTACCACTAATTTTCTGTATAGTCCCTCTCCCCAAGAAGCTGAATAGTGTCCCCGGGCAGGCCTCTATGTCTCATCATAATCATTTATTTATAGAGCACCAGAAAACTCAGAAGTACCAGACAGTTAGTATTATACAAAAATATAAATGTATTCGTCATGCAAAGAACAAATCGTACACAATACAAAAACATAAGGGGTCGATATAGAAGGTGCAGGTAAGAGACAACGGGAAGAGACCGATCTGCTCATAAGGGCTTACAACATAGAAGAAGTGGGCAATGCTGAGACAGTAGGAGTTGGTAATATAATATAGTAACTGATAGTGCCCAGAAGGGATTACTATCTGGTGGAGAAAGCATGAGTTATAGTAGAGAGTTGTGTTTTGAAAGCGTGAAAGCGATTAAAAGACTGAAAGGTTAAGGAGACTCTGATTAGTCGGTATAGGGAGATCCGATAAGAGGGTGCAGCACAGGAGAAGATGGGAGAAAGAGGAGGTTATCTGAGAGGAGGAAAGGAGCAGGACAGAGACTGATACTGTATAAAAGGACGTGACGGAAGGTATTGTGTGATGAGGTCAGAGATGAATGAGGGAATGGTGCTGGTGGGGGCTTTGAAGGAATCTTGTATTGGATTCTGGGGGTTATGAGGTGCCAATGTAGGGATAGAGTGGTGCAGCAGTCTTGCCGTGGCATTTAGGACTGATTAGAGCATATATAGAGAAGTGAAAGGAAAGCCATATAGGAAGAAGTTGCAGTAATCAAGGCAGGAGACAAGAGAATGGGTAGGTTTTATGTGCATAGAGGTGGTACTGGCCATATCAGCAGATTAGAGAAGAAGCATTAAGGGGCCTATTCATGATGTTAATTATAGGGGTCCGAACCGACCCTGATAATTAACATTCTAACCTGCCACGGTTGCCGGAGAAATTCATCATTGCTCCAGTGCGGTGACAGCTGATGCGAAATCACCTGTCCCCGTGAGAGGCTTTACTGCTCCTTTTCAAAGCAGTGAATCTTTTCACTGCTCCTTTCAGAACAGTGACGGGACTGCACATGTGCGACCTACAGGTCACGCATGCGCACAAGATCCCCGACGTCCAGCGGAAAGGAGCCGGACAGGGGCGGAGAGATCTGAAAGGGTTGCGAGCCCGGTGCAGGAGCATTCGCTATCTGAAGATGGCGAATGCTCCCGCAGTCAATATATTATATTTTCAGAGCTTGATGAATTCTGTCCCCATACTAGTGTTTATGGGGACAGCGAGCCATTCCGCCAGAGGAAGGTAAGCAGGAGATATCTGTGATACTAGTGTATGGGGACAGCGAGCCATTCCGCCAGAGGAAGGTAAGTAGGAGATATCTGTGATACTAGTGTATGGGGACAGCAGGCCATTCCGCCAGAGGAAGGTAAGTAGGAGATATCTGTGATACTAGTGTATGGGGACAGCGGGCCATTCCACCAGAGGAAGGTAAGTAGGAGATATCTGTGATACTAGTGTATGGGGACAGCGGGCCATTCCGGGAGAGAAAGGTAAGCAGGAAATATCTGTGATACTAGTGTATGGGGACAGCGGGCCATTCCGGGAGAGGAAGGTAAGCAGGAGATATCTGTGATACTAGTGTATGGGGACAGCGGGCCATTCCGCCAGAGGAAGGTAAGCAGGAGATATCTGTGATACTAGTGTATGGGGACAGCGGGCCATTCCGCCAGAGGAAGGTAAGCAGGAGATATCTGTGATACTAGTGTATGAGGACAGCGGGCCATTCCGCCAGAGGAAGGTAAGCAGGAGATATATGTGATACTGGTGTATGGGGACAGCAGGCCATTCCACCAGAGGAAGGTAAGCAGGAGATATCTGTGATACTAGTGTATGAGGACAGCGGGCCATTCCGCCAGAGGAAGGTAAGCAGGAGATATCTGTGATGCTAGAGTATGGGGACAGCGGGACATTCCAGGAGAGGAAGGTAAGCAGGAGATATCTGTGATACTAGTGTATGGGGACAGCGGGCCATTCCGCCAGAGGAAGGTAAGTAGGAGATATCTGTGATACTAGTGTATGGGGACAGCGGGCCATTCCGCCAGAGGAAGGTAAGCAGGAGATATCTGTGATACTAGTGTATGGGGACAGCGGGACATTCCAGGAGAGGAAGGTAAGCAGGAGATATCTGTGATACTAGTGTATGGGGAAAGCCAGAATCTAATGCACCCGCCAGCCACCGCGGCATTACTAGAGAGAGGAGGGGGCCCACACTATGTCTGTACACAGGCCCCCTCCTCTCTTAAAACGCCCCTGGGTCGAATTTAGAAAAATCCCTGCCTATGTCACGGAAGGACTATACTCCTCGAATTTCATGTCTCTAGGTCAAGGAGTTTGGGCTGTCAGTCAGTCAGGACATTTGTCTTTATATATTTATATACATATTCCCCCAAGTGCTCCAGTTTCCTCCCACACTCCAAAAACATACTGGTAGTTTAAGTGACTTCTGACATACATCTGGTGCTGGTGTTTTTGTGGTAGGGAAATTAGCCTGTAAGCTCCAACAGGACAGGGACTTATGTGAACTTTGAAAGTGTCCTGGAAAGGGCTACGTAATTGGTGCTATACAAATAATAGTAATATCTACATTCCTCTATAAAGGTGACACAGTTACTATATTTACTCATGAAACATTTATCTGCAACTAGAGACCCACCCGGGCTTCGCACAGGAGCAATTCTGAATTTACGGTGATAGTGTTTGTTAACCAAGTTCTTATAAAATTGCCTTGTAGATGACATTAGTTGTTCTTTCTCATGATGTCAACATGAAAAGGGCCATGTAAATTTGTCCATGAGAAAAACAGCCTCCACTTAGGTCAACTCCAGCCACGTTAAAGGCGGGATGTAATATGGTCTGAGACCTGTAAAAAGAAAAACCATACTCACCTATCCCTTGGTTCGGTCCATGTAGGCATCCACCGTCTTCTTAAAATAAAAATAAAACGGCATATCCCGGACCCATCGGACATAGTACCATACTATAAGGACAGTACTTCGCGAATGACGCAACAGCTGAGGCATTTCCCATAGAAATGCATTGGCTGAACGTTCATTGGCTTCAATATTGGGAAACTAGTGGTTCACACTATTGAAGTCAATGGTGGGAACCTCTCAGGTGGCTGAGAGAAGTGGAGGCTCGCCTCTATCACATTCTAGTTTTCACACAATCAACCCTGCACCCACTGCCCAGGGGTGTTGAGGATAGCCCCGGGCTATCAGCCCAGGACTGGGGTGCCCTGGAGAGGAGGAACCCCTTTATTGGAGAGATCCCTATCTCCCCAGGATCCCCAGCCTGGGCTGACTAGCTTAGGGTGCTAATGCTTTGGCCGGGAGACTCTGTGAAGTGGATCTCATGGCTGGGGCAATACACCCCTAGCTAGAACGAGTCGGGTGCTGGTTGTGGCTAATACCCCTACTCATTTTGTCCCCCGTATTTCCACAACCAGGACTGGCTCACTGAGCCTGATGCTAGTTGATGAAACTATGGGGGACCCCTACATGTTTTTCCCCCTGTATTTTTGCATCCATGACCGGCTCAGAAAAGGCTGATGCTGGTTGTGCTTTTAGGGGGGGACCCCATGTATTTTTTTATTTTTCATTTTTACACTTTCATAGCTTTTTTCACACAGAAGCATGCACGGATCTCGCTGATCTGTGCATGCTTCTGTGTAACTCGCACCTTGTAATGAAAGTTGCATTACAAGATGCGAGATTACCCACAGTTTAACTCGCATGCACTCGCATGAGAGTCAAACTGGGACCCATAGACTCGCACCCTATCACATTTGCTGCGAGTTTAGAGACAAACTCACACTTCCAAATGTGCGAGAAAGTGCGACTTTGTCCCGCACTAAAAACTTGTACCCTATTACATCCCGCTCTAAGTGTCTGTCCCTGTGCTTTATTTATTGTCATGCCAAAGCCGACTATTACTGGGAATTGGAATTGTTTGAAATTAAAGAAATTAAGTTTATCACATAAGTGAAATAGGAACGGTAAAAAAAAAAGAGAAAAACTGAAATTCTGTATCAGTAAACAGGACTTACATCAATTTTTCTGGAGTAACCGGATAATACGTATCAATCTCTATATAAAATAAAGTCCATCGTTGTGATATATCTAACGGTTCAGGCAGCGTAAGCCAAGAAAGTGCCCAGACGTTTGTTTTTTAATGGACTTGCGTCACTAAGATCGTCACTGCTCGGCTCCCCTTTGTCATACATTAATGTGTCATACACCTAAACATTCCCCGACAAATGCTTTATAGAATAGTGACAACTGCATCAAAATCCGTCCAGTGGTTCTTGAGATTAGCCCGAACACACAGACAAACGCCTACCAGGGACTTTATTTTATACTATGTAGAGTTAGAAGCTATAGATAAATAGATTACAAGTCTCACTGGGACCCCTGCTGTTTATACTATGGAACTACACTTTTTAAATTAAATGTAGCCTATTGATCGTTAGAGCCCTGATCTCCACGAATGTGCGGATTTTTTGTTTCTTTAAATCAGTTATCACCACTATTAAATACAATATAATGCAGAGCAGTAGATAATAGGTTAAACACAACAAAACACATTTGAGGAGACAGAAATTTTAAAACATTTTATTCATGAATGGACAGAACCTTTTTGTAAATAATGTAAACCTGAGATGTGTACGGACATTGCGGCAGTACAATCTATCAGGTCTATCGCTGCTACTGTACAGCAGTGTTATCACTAGCAGTAACCCTTTGGTGTATGGGGCAAAACTAAAATAAAAGAGAAGAGGCGGTAAAAACTACCCTTTCACAAATCTGCCCCATTCTGTAGTTTTGACTGGTGGAAAACAGGACAAGAGACTGACATAATAAATGTATTGAGGGGTATATTTTCCGTCACCGCTCGCTTTGTCGACAGCAGAAGGTCGACATTGACAGAATTTCAACATCAGAAATGTCGACATTATCACATTGTAGACATTTCCAGGCTTAGGGTTAGAGTTATCGTTAGGGTCAGAGATAGCGTTAGGGTTAGCGCTAGGGATAGAGATAGAATTAGAACAAATCAACAATCTCGACATTACATCAGTGCTTACATTACAACCATGTAGACATTCTCATATTGTTATAATGAATGTCGACATTGTGATCGTCGACAAGATACAGATGTGTCCTCCTACATTTATCCTCAATACGCCACGCAGCGCAACATGCTTGGTGTGAGTGAGCCGCCAGGTTCCGTGCACAGCTCTGCTTGTGTCGGGCATCTTATTTTCTACTTCAGGGTCCATAGGGTATCCACAGGATACCTCTGGTATAAGTGTGACATCAGTCGCAGGGCACCAAAGAGTTAAGCTTTCAGCCTCCCAGGATGCACTAGGTCCCCCTCCTATACCCCGCCCCCGGGCCAAGGCACCTCAGTTTAGTTTGGTGCCCGGCCGGCGTCGGGTGCACCTGTCGGAGTGGGGGCTAGAAGAGCCCCTGAAGCTTTCTTCAGTGCAGCTGTGGCTGCACATCTGGATGTACAGCATGGACAGTCAGTCCTGACGTCCATGCTGTCTTCCCTACACCCCCGCCGGTACCAGAACGCCGGTACCGATCCGGGGATGCTGGTGAGCATCTGGGGTCACAGCTAGCGGTGACCCCAGATGTTCCGGACCATGGGCGGATCCAAGGGGGACAAAGTTAAGCAGCAGGGTCCCGCGGTGGGTCCCCGCTGGTCACATGGTCCTAAGTCCCCAGGCAGGGGGCTCCCTGGGGACTGGCTGCAGCGTGGAGCCAGGTACTGAACCTGCGCTTTCCACTACCCCCTGGGACAGCGGACCGCAGCAGAGCGGTAGTGCTGCGGCGTACCAGGGGTTAAATGCATGCCAGGGGAGCGCGCCTTCCCTGTCTCACAGCTGGCGCCTCCCCCGCTGCACACAGCCCTCTCTGCACTGTGCTGACTGGTCCTGTGTCAGCGCTCCTCCCCCAGGCCAGCTTCTCTCTGCTCCTCGGCGGCCATCTTCTCTGCAACGCATGGTGAACGCTGCTGGAAGTCTGGAAGGAAGCATCGTGGTCTGGGTCCCCCCGCATACCTCTCCTCCGCTGTGGCTCAGGTCTGTGTATGCAGCGCTGTGTCCTACCAGGCCCTGTGTCTGTGTAGTTGAGTGATCAGCGCTGTTAGTGCAGGAATTGTTATTTCTCTGCATTGTATGTGACTGTGCTAGCGCTGCCTGTAACTTTTCTTCTCTAAACTGTCAGCTTTATTACTGTCCCTGTTCTTTCTGCTAAAGCCCTTGCGGTGCGGTGCTGCAGGGTGGTCTCTCGCCTATTTAATACTTAATTGGTGAGAGAGGTCACATACGTGGTGCCATCATGTCTGAAAGTGATTTTCCCCTCCGGCTACAGTGTACCACGTGCAAAGTACCGTTAGCGGAGGGGGAGGGTAGCGCGGAGGGCCTTTGCCGGCAGTGTTTGTCTATGGCGCGGCTTATTACGGTTACAGCACCGGTACAGGAGCCGCCCTGGGCTTGTTTCGCTCAGGCATTAACAGCTTTAGTGGGCCAGTTAGCTCCGCAGCCCGCGTTTACTCCGATGGGTTTGTCCCAGCAGTCTGTGGTGTCGTCACCCATGCAGGGGTTCCCACGACAATTGGTGGTACCCCACAGTCTCCCTATTTCCCCGCTCCCGGGTTCTCAGGAGCCAGCGTGGGTTAACTCCCTGACGAGTTCTGTACAGCACTTGTCGGATGTGTTGCAAGGGGAGTCTGTGATGCGGCCTCATAAAAGGCCGGTGGCGTCTCTGTCCGCTCCTTATGAGGATGACGAAGGGACGTCTGATGATGGGGAGATTCTGGATCCTTACGATCAGGAACCTCTCCATACTAAGGACGCTGATGCTAAGTCCAAAGTATATATTCCTGGACTTATTCGGGCGGTCCGCACAGCCTTGGTGATTGAGGACGAAGTTCCCCCAGCGGCTAAATCTAAGTATGCCTTTTTCAAAGATGTGAAGGGCGATGCCACAGTCTTTCCTCTTTCGGGTCAGTTGGTGGACCATTTAGAGGAGGCGTGGAAACAACCTGGCAAAAGATACCAGCCGCAGAGACGCCTGGCGGTGGCTTATCCGTTCGCGGATAATTATTTTGCTAAGTGGGAATCCCCTCCACAGGTGGATTCTCACGTGACCCGTCTTGTCCGTAGTGCCACATTGCCGATGCCATCCATGTCCTCCCTTAAGGATGCTACGGACCGCAAGGTAGAAATCTGCCTGAAGTCCGCTTATTCCCTTGCAGGGGGGGCAGCACGGCCGGCTATGGCCATTTGCTGGGTTGCCAGAGCGATGGAGCGCTGGGCGGATTCATTAGAGGCTTCTTTTGATTCTGACTGTCCGGCCGAACAGGCGGAGTTGATTGGTAATCTCCGTGATTCGGCCACCTACATCAACGAGGCGGCTCTAGACATTAGTACTCTGGTGTCTAGAATTTCTTCAGCAGCGGTAGCTGCTCGTCGCACCTTGTGGCTGCGATCCTGGAAGGCGGACGCAGATTCCAAGAAAGATCTGGAAGCGTTGCCGTTTACCGGAGAAGTTCTCTTCGGTCCGGATCTGGATAAGATTGTGGCCACGCTGGCGGCAGCCAAATCTGCTTGTCTCCCGTCGGCCGCTGCTCCTTCTGGTTCTGGACCATCGTCCTTTCGGTCATCTAGGGCCCAGGGCAGGCCCAAACCACAGTCGTTTCCTCGACAGGCTGGCCCTAAGAAATCGGTCAAGCCCCGGAAACAGGCATGGAGTACCAGACGTCCGGCCCCCAAGCCAGATGACAAGACTGCGGCCTGACGGGCCGGGTCTCCCCTTGGGGGATCCCAGGGTGGGAGGCCGCCTGCTGCAGTTCTCCCGGTGTTGGTCGTTCACTACGACAGACACTTGGGTTCTGGAGGTGGTCTCCCACGGGTACGCCCTCTCCTTCCGGCACAGACCCCCGGCTCGATTCTTCACCACGGGTCTACCATCAGACCGGAACAAGGCTACGGAGCTGCGGAAGGTATTGCACACTATGCTCCAGGCTGGAGTTATAGTGCCTGTTCCATTCTCCCAGAGGGGCCAGGGTTTCTATTCAAATCTATTTTTGGTACAGAAACCCAATGGGTCATATCGTCCGATTCTCAACCTCAAAGCACTCAACAAGTCTTTGCGGGTCCCGAAGTTTCGGATGGAGACCCTACGGTCCATCATTCTGGCGCTGGAACCTGGGGACTACATGGTGTCATTGGACATACAGGACGCTTACCTGCATGTCCCTATTCTTTTGCACCATCAAGAGTTCCTTCGGTTTGCAATCCGCAGCGACCACTTCCAGTTTCGGGCGTTACCTTTTGGCCTGGCGACAGCACCACGTGTTTTCACCAAGGTGATGGCGGTCATGGCGGCTTCTCTGCGGCTGCAAGGAGTCCGCATGTTGCCGTACTTGGACGACCTGTTATTGGTGGCAGGATCTCCAGAGCTCCTGTTACACCACTTGGACCTGACCATTGCACTGCTGCAACGGCACGGCTGGCTAATCAACTGGCAGAAGTCCACTCTAATCCCGTCTCGGAGGATTCTGCATCTTGGAGCCTTATTGGACTCGGGACAGCAAAGGATCTTCGTGACGGAGGACAAGATCTCTGCTTTACAGTCAAGGGTGCGCAGTTGTCTGCACAGCCGCCGGGTGTCCTTACACTCGGTGATGAGGTTACTATGCTCCATAGTGTCGGTGTTCGACATGGTGGAATACGCCCAGTTTCACTCCAGACCTCTGCAGCACCTGATCCTGTCCAAGTGGAACGGGCTGCCTCAGTCTCTGAAGTTCCAGACGATTGTGCTCACCCCGGAGGTTCGCCTGTCCCTTGCGTGGTGGTTAAAGACGACCCACCTCAACAAGGGACGTCCGTTCTGGGTTCCAAATTGGGTCCTGTTGACAATGGACGCCAGTCTTCGGGGCTGGGGAGCAGTTTCGGGTCCACACTTGTTCCAGGGCAGGTGGACGCCGACAGAAGCGGAGCTTCCAATAAATATCTTGGAACTCCGTGCGGTCTTCAATGCTCTCCTGCAGGCACAGCGGTTTCTCCAGGGTCACCCGGTGCAGGTCCAGTCGGACAATGCTACCACCGTGGCCTACATAAACAGGCAAGGAGGAACTCGCAGTCGGGCGGCTCTCGTAGAGGTCTCTCGGATCCTGGTTTGGGCGGAGCGCAATCTTCCGGCCATATCAGCGGTCTTCATCCCGGGAGTGCTAAATTGGGAGGCGGACTTTCTAAGTCGCCAGGACGTTCATCCAGGGGAATGGTCCCTGCACCCGGACGTTTTTCAACTACTGGTGGACAGGTGGGGTCTTCCAGAAATCGACCTCATGGCGTCCCGGCACAACAACAAGTTGCCGGTGTACGGGTCTCGCACAAGAGACGAAGGGACGTCTCTGGTGGATGCTCTGTCCGTCCGGTGGACGTTCAGGTTCGCATACCTGTTCCCTCTGGTCTCCCTTCTTCCACGGGTAATCCGGAAATTCAAACAGGAAGGAGGGACGCTCCTGTTGATAGCTCCCGCGTGGCCCAGACGGCACTGGTTCTCAGACCTTCAGGGTCTGTCCGTGGACAGTCCTCTGCAGTTGCCGCTACGACCGGACCTTCTGTCTCAGGGTCCTTGTCTTCACCCGGACCTGACTCGGCTGTCTTTGACGGCGTGGCTGTTGAGACGGCCATGCTGAGGTCCTGGGGGTTTTCCAGCTCTGTGGTGCGTACCATGTTACGAGCTCGGAAACCGTCTTCTGCGAGGATATACCATCGCGTGTGGCATACGTTCTTCCAGTGGTGTCGACCGAGAGGTTATGCACCGCGGGAGTTTCGTCTGTCTCGGATTCTCGCCTTCCTGCAAGCGGGACTAGATCATGGGCTTCGCCTTGCTTCTTTGAAGGTACAGGTTTCGGCCCTATCTGTCTGGTTTCACCGTAGGATTGCTACAATCCCGGATGTGCGCACCATTATGCAAGGTGTTCTCCGTATTCAGCCGCCCTTTGTTCCACCTGTGGCGCCTTGGGATTTGGCTGTGGTCCTGAGGGCTCTCCAAGGACCGCCGTTTGAACCACTGGGCTCAGTGGATATTAAATGGCTAACAGCTAAGACTGTTTTCCTTCTGGCCGTTGCTTCGGCCAGACGTGTTTCTGAGTTAGGGGCTCTTTCTTGTAGACCCCCTTTTCTTGGTTTTCCATGGGAACAGGGCAGTGCTCCGCACTTGGCCCGAGTTTCTTCCCAAAGTTGTTTCCCAGTTTCATGTTAACGAGGAAATAGTTGTTCCGGCCTTTAACTCACCGGGTCTTTCCGTGGGTGAGGCCTCTTTGGATGTTGTGCGGGCCTTAAGGACTTATGTTGACCGCACTTCTTCGTTTAGGAAGTCGGACGCTTTGTTTGTCCTCTATGGCTTCTGTAAAGAGGGTTGGCCTGCTTCAAAGCAAACTTTGGCAGCCTGGATCCGTATGGCTATTTCTGAAGCTTATCTTCATGAAGGCCTACCGGTCCCTCCTTCTCTGAAGGCTCATTCCACTAGGTCTGTGGGTCCTTCGTGGGCAGCTCGACGTGGTGCCTCGGCAGTTCAGATCTGCAAGGCTGCTACGTGGTCTTCTGTCCATACCTTCGTGAGGTATTACAGGTTTGACACCTTCGCCTCTCAGGATGCTTCCTTCGGGCGGCGGATTCTCTTTTCTGCACAGGAGCGTCCCCACCCTTAAAGGATACTGCTTTGGGACATCCCCAAGGTATCCTGTGGATACCCTATGGACCCTGAAGTAGAAAATATGAGATATGGTAAGAACTTACCCTTGTTATCTCTATTTCTACGAAGTCCATAGGGTTCCACAGGACTCCCGCCCTGTCGCACCTGTGCTGCAGATGGGCTTTGCTCTGGTCACCGGTTTTCCGTCTCCCTCTGGTGAGAATGTGATTCTTGTATGTTTCCAGATCTTTGTTCTCTCTCTTCCTTCTCCTCCTCCGGCCTATGGCTTGGTAACTAACTGAGGTGCCTTGGCCCGGGGGCGGGGTATAGGAGGGGGACCTAGTGCATCCTGGGAGGCTGAAAGCTTAACTCTTTGGTGCCCTGCGACTGACGTCACACCTATACCCGAGGTATCCTGTGGAACCCTATGGACTTCGTAGAAATAGAGATAACAAGGGTAAGTTCTTACCATATCTCATATTTTTCCAAAGGATGCGACTAGGACGCACCAGGAGACTGTGCTGATTAGTTTGATATGCAACACTTGTATATCTGTATGCAACCTACAGATCAGTGTTTCCCAACCTCGGCCCTCAAGGCAGGGCCGCAACTAGGAGGGGGGCTGGAGGTGTACGTGCACCGGGTGCGCCTCTGCACCTGCCACCAGTGTCCTCCAGCCCGGTACCGCAGGGAGGCTCCAAGCCGTACACTCGCTGAGATTTTATTACCAGCGGGCGTCCGGCTCCTTCCCTGCAGCGCCACGGTAGCCGGAGGCTGGAGTTCTCTCCTGAACTACAGCTTCCGGCTCTCCCCACCGACACTATGGGAGAGACGTCATGACGTCTCTCCCATAGTTCCGAGGAGCAACCGGGCGGACCGAACGTCGGCGGGCATCGGAGCAGGGTTTAAGGTAAGTAATGATTTTTTTTTTCCTGTAAGTGGCACTACAGGGGCATTACTAAGGGGGCATTACCATATGTACACTAATACAGGGGCATTACTATGGGGACATTACCATATGGGCACTAATACAGGGGCATTACTATGGGGGCATTACCATATGGGCACTACTACAGGGGCATTACTACAGGGGCACTACTACAGGGGTATTACTACATGGGCACTACTGCAGGGGCATTACCATATGGGCACTACTACAGGGGCATTACTATGGGGGCATTACCATATGTACACTAATACAGGGGCATTACTATGGGGACATTACCATATGGGCACTAATACAGGGGCATTACTATGGGGGCATTATCATATGGGCACTACTACAGGGGCATTACTACAGGGGTATTACTATATGGGCACTACTGCAGGGGCATTACCATATGGGATCTACTACAGGGGTATTACAAGATGGGCACTACTACAGGGGTATTACTATATGGGCACTACTACAGGGGCATTACAATGGGGGCATTACTATATGGGCACTACTACAGGGGCATTACCATATTGGCACTACTACAGGGGCATTACTATGGGGGCATTACCGTATGGGCATTACTACAGGGGCACTACTACAGGGGTATTACTATATGGGCACTACTGCAGGGGCATTACCATATGGGCACTTCTACAGAGGTATTACAATATGGACACTACTACAGGGGTATTACTATATGGGCACTACTACAGGGGCATTACCATATTGGCACTACTACAGGGGCATTACTATGGGGGCATTACCGTATGGGCATTACTACAGGGGCACTACTACAGGGGTATTACTATATGGGCACTACTGCAGGGGTATTACCATATGGGCACTTCTACAGAGGTATTAGAATATGGGCACTACTACAGGGGTATTACTATATGGGCACTACTACAGGGGCATTACCATATTGGCACTACTACAGGGGCATTACTATGGGGGCATTACCATATGGGCATTACTACAGGGGCACTACTACAGGGGTATTACTATATGGGCACTACTGCAGGGGCATTACCATATGGGCACTTCTACAGAGGTATTACAATATGGACACTACTACAGGGGCATTACCATATGGGCATTACTATATGGGCACTACTACAGGGGCATTACTATAGGTGCACTGCTGAAGGGGGCATTACTATAGGGGCATTGCTGCAGGGTGCATTACTATGGGGGAATTACCGGGGCGGCGCCAAATTACTGTCTTGCCCCGGGTGACAAAAATCCTAGTTTCGGCCCTGCTCAAGGCACACTACCAGTCCAGGTTTTAGTGATATCCATGCTTGAACACAGATGGTTAAATCAAAATAACTGAGGTACTAATAAAGACACCTGTGCTCAAGTATGGTTATTTTTAATACCTGGACTGTGAATGTGCATTGAGGACCGTGGTTGGGAACCCCTGCTATAGAGTGTGAGCTTATGAGCAGGGCCCTCTTACCTTTATGCCTGTCTGTTATTACCCAGTGTTGTTCTATTAATGTTGCTTCCAATTGTAAAGCGCAGCGCAATATTCTGCACTATATAAGAGACTGTCAATAAATAATAATAAATAAACAGAGCCTGTAAACGGAACGTGGCGCAGAAAACTGCATCGTAGCCCTTCATATGCTGATTCAGAGACTCAGTCACACACAATCTCCTGGTGCGTCTGAGTCGCACCGCATTGTGACTTAGACGCATTTTCGGCAAAACAGAAATGAAAAAGATGCCCGGTGTCAGCAGAGTTTCACGGGACCTGGCGCGCCGAGAAGAGCTGTTTTATGTGACTGAAGCAAACGATGTATATATCACACCTGTATTTTCCTGCCCTTCACTGGGATTATAGACCATCTTGTTTTCCCTTTTCAGAGCGGAGGTGGAATGCAGAGACTACCGACTCAACGCAAATCTCAAAGGAGACCCCTTGGATGAGCTGGATGAGGAGTGGGAAGCCAAGAAATCAGAGTTTCCAACAGCTGAACTCAGCAATAAAATGATAAGAACTGAAAGTAAACAAGAAAAAGTCCCTTTCGGGCATAAACAAGAAAACCGACCAGCAGATACGCACGGGCACAGGAAGACAAAATAGTAACAAAGACAGATTACTACCAAACAGAGACCCCCGGTGTGCGCTGCAATCTGCTGTTGTGCTATGGCAGTGCGCCTGGATGGTCCAAGCTCCCTGCTGATGTCACAGTACGTGTACACTCTCCAGGACTGGAGTATGCCGCTGACAACAGTGTAAACATCACGCCCCTCCTCACACCACGTTACCACCTCCTCTTGTTATTAAAATAAACATTTCTGTCTTCTCCTAAAATACAGCTCAGCCTGGCCTCAATATTAGTATAGTGAGTGATGAGATTTAGGGGATGATTCTACGTCGTACGCTAAGTAGCTGTAGTTGCGGGCAGCCGTGCAAGCCTGATCTACTACCTGATGCTAGTGCCGGGGTTTATGCGGCTACAAGCAGAAACCTGCGCCGCCCATTCATTTTATACCATCCTCCGTGACCGTTATAATTGGTAATGGCGGTTACACCAGCCCCATGATAGAGATCCGTCCGCAAAAGGCTTCCCTTCTCTGTATGCAGGACTAAGACGCGCACAGAGGTTTGATAAACGCCCAAGACACTCCCATGGCGCTCCCACAAGTCACAGCTGATAACTTAGGTAATAAGTCAATTTTTCTATTTCTTTGTATGACACTATAGGGGGAGATAAAGTGTAGAGAGATAATGTACCAACCAATCAGATTCTACCTTTCACTTTTGCAAGCTGTGTGTGTAAAATGACAGGAGCTGATTGGTTGGTACTTTATCTCGTTCCACTTGATCTCTTTGCAACCATTGATACATCTTCCCCTCTGACTGTAAGCTCCAATGGGGCAGGGACTGATATGAACGACATATTGGGCCTGATTCTGAGCCGTGGGCAATGTCAAAGTTCACACAGTTGAGCAATTTTTTTCGTGGAGGTGTCTTAGCGCACGCCCGGAGGTGGTCCATCTTGGGGCATATTAAGAAAGGAGGGGGCCCGTGTGCGTCCTCCGTCCTCTCTCCCCGGCGGCCGGCAGCAGACAGACGGCTGGCCGCAGCAGCAGTAGACTCTGGGCACTAGTCTGTGAGTCTACTGCACATGTGCAGGTCAGCGGGAAAATGGAGCAGCCGCCATTTTCCCAGCGATTTTCCCACTGCGCATGCACAAAACTCCGGTAAAATGGCCGCAGCGGACATTTTCCAGGCGTTTTGTGCAGGGCTGCGACACCCGACCCGGGACCTCGGAGAGGTAAGCATTAGAAATTATGTGTGCAGGGTGTGCCGCACCCCGCACCCATTATAGATACGCCATCGTATGGGCGTGTTACGGGAGTGTCGCAGGTGTGTCAGTGAAAGTGGCTACGTATTATTATTATTATTATCCTTTATTTATATGGTGCCACAAAGGTTCCGCAGCACCTTACACAGTACATAAATGAGCACACAAGAAAAACAGTTAATAGTAATATAAAACAATGCAGGACAAGCACATGGTTTATAAACATAGCTGCATAACACAAGCAGCAGGACATTAGCAACCAAGTGTTAGGTGCTGTTGTGGGGAGTTAGGAGTAAATTATACTATAAGTAGGGGGAGGAGAAGCACATGAGGGACGAGGGCCCTGCTCGTGAGAGCTTACATTCTAAAGGGGAAGGGCAGACAGACAGGGGCGACACACATGGGGTAGATAGTGAGGAAGGAGCATGGAGCAGTGGGTTAGGATATGTGCTGCGGAATGTGTGTGTTATAAGATGACCTGATGTTATGTAAAAATTAAGTCCTGCATACATCTATCTCTATGACAGAAAATAGATTGTTTATGTGTTATTTACATGAGAGATGTACAAAATAAAGTTGTAGCACTTTAATGATTGTGTGTTACATTTTAGCGTCTATATACAGCCTGATAAAAAATGCAGCTATTATGGGACTGTCCCGCCATCCTAATACAGTAGTGACTACTTTAGTCCCAGCTGCTGGGTGCTATGTCATGTACATGTATTTAATCTATGCATACGTACATAGGCACTTAACCACTCCCACAGGAGGCTGTACATGTTTATAGGGCCGGTGCAATCTTTAATCTGATTGATGTTTCAGCGCCTATGGACGCTGGCAGTAGGCGTCTTAGTCAGCTGCATGGATGTACAATGGGGGGGGGGGGCTTTGTTGCAGCATTTTTATAGTCGTAGACGGGTGACCACCAATACACGTAGCCACGCTGCTTCCGACTCAGACCTGCCATTTCTGTACAACGCCGGGTAAATTGGTGGCACTATATAAATGATAATAATTATAAGGAGAATAATTAGCAGTATAGGATAGGACCAGCTCTAATCTATTATCCTGGGGGGTAAACATACAGCAGTAGCCCCTGAGCAATGGCCCTACAGCCCAGCTCACATCTGGGCACAGCGTAAGCACTTTATGGAGTGGAAATGGCCATGCCCCCGCTGTGTGCTGCAGATACTGCTCCAGAAAACGGGCTCTCTCTGCCTCTTCATCTCATTTCAGTAATATCGCTCTGCAGAAGGAAATCTCACCCATGTGCCTCCATAAAAATGGAAGCCCATCCTGCAAAGCAATGGGCACGGTGGATTCAAAGCCAGATTTGCACTTCTGAAAATGTCTTAACAAATATGTTATACCACTCTACTCCATTAGGTGGCGGAATACATCTGTTATTGATCTGGAGCGTATAACATACAGGGTGTGTTAAGAGGACCCAGAGAATATAAGTTTTGTTTTGCAGGTATTAGTCATACAGTGACAGCAATGCCAAATGGGGGCTAAGTACAATGACAGCAGTGATTGGTAGAGTATATACGGTGCTGCCAGAAAATACACATCCCTGGGTCCTAATTAGTTACTGTATAACTAACACTTATGTCTATTTATTAATATGGGGCAGTAACAAAAATGTTCTGTTGCTGTTTATTGGGCAATTAGAGAATCAGTGATCACTACAATTTACTAATCTACTTTTCATGTGCAGAGAACTGGAGGCGTGACTATACAGGTAGGAAAGGAATCGGGAACGTATTTAATCTGACATTCCTAATCATTCTTACCCACTGTCAGTAAATTCAGTAACAGCTGGCAAATCTGCCACCATAGCAGAACTGAGTTATTATATTATAGGACTATACAACGTTACTCTCGCTAAAAGTCTCTAAAACCTTCTGCTGCTGTTATTGATTTCAGATTTTTATATCTAATAAATTTGCACCTTTATGTAAACAACAGCGGCCGGATTCTCTGAGGTGCGCGCAGGTCACACACAAGGGCCGATCTCATGTAGTTGTATGATTATTTGCAACCGCGCATGCGCGAAAAGTTCTGGAAACCCCTACGGCGTAAAGCGTTACACAGAGTGTGCGTACAACGATTCTAAGAAGAAATCAGCATTACGTCCATCTCTGTTTCAGGTCCATCGAGTTGAGAGTCTCGTCTACATGCCTGCACTCTGATGGTTTAAAAAAAACATTGTTAGTAAACCATTGATGACAAACACTTGCCATTGGGCAAGTTGCAAAATCATCAATGGTGGATGGCCATCCTTACTCTGATGGGAAGATACTCCAGAAATCCTTCTGAAGTGACGGTGAGAAAGTTATGATTAATGCATATATAACCTTATATACCCTTATCTCATTTATGTGTTATGGATGCAGGGCCGGCTCCAGGGGTCTGAGCACCCTGTGCCGGCCCGGTAGATAGCGCCCTGTAAGCGCGCGTGACCGAAATTGGAGGCGTGGCCTCATTTCCATAGGCCACGCCCCTACATGACGTTATTTTGAGGTGTGCCCGCATGGCACGCCTCCAAATAACGTCAGGTTGGGGGTAAAGCCCAGCCCGCTGGGCTTCCCCCAACCCTCTGCCATCAGTGAATGCACACTCCAGGGGTCCGCTGCGGCGGTGGGGGTCCCCAACCTCCCGATTTGACCACCCGCGGGCCACTTCGGGGTGCGCCCTCTATGGATGGCGCCCCTGTGCGACCGCACTGGTCGAACACCCCTACAGCCGGCCCTGTATGGACGCCATCCCTGCTCCCAAGCAAGTAACACCACCGTAGTGAAAGGACAGTTGAGAAGACTGATAAAACAATTTGTGCCATCTTATTTTGTTATACAGAGCTGCTACTTATATTTGTGGAAAGAGACTTCTAGTTTATTTGCGACTGTAAGTTTAAAAAAAGGGGAAGTAGTCAAGATGTCAACATTGAACGTGTCGGCATGTGCAGAATACGGGCATGTTCTCAGTGTAAACATGGGCAGGGTTAGGGTTAGACTGCGGGTGGGAGGTTAGGGTTAGGCACTAGGAGGAGGGTTAGCAACACTCACCACTGGAATCGCCGCTGGATCCGCCGAAATTCATTATCACCTAACAGTCGAATCAGGACCACACCGCTAGGGCCAACAGAGCCGCCATACCAGGTAAGTCACCGCTAGACCATCAGGGACATTTTGTTAACATTATAATCATGTCAACATTTCATCAGTGTCGGCATGATGCAGAGCCACATAGACGACATTGCGAGCATGCCAACATGAACATGGTGACAGTCTCATGTCAGCATTAAGAATGTTGACTTGATGGAAGTCGACAAAATATACCACACCCATAAAAAGGACCCCGACATGCACATGCAGAATTAATTAGTAACCCGGATTACCTACTCAATGTTAGTTCTAAATTTGGAAGTTACTGAGATACTAATTATTGTCTAAAGCAGAGGTTCCCAAACTTTTTTGAACCATGGCGCTCTAGAGTAACTGCATTGTTGCCATGGCACCCCTCAGCCAAACGTTTGTTATTGAGAATTTCAGAAAAAATTTAGTAAAGTGAAGTAAATTGTGCTGACCTGTCATCCTTAGGTTCAGTTATGTGATGGTGGACAGGTTTAAGCTTCTGTTTGTCCACATATTTACATTACATTGACCATAAATCATTTGATTTGGTGCTGGACCACTAACCTGAGGCACCCCAAAAAGTGTTCTGAGGCACCCTAGGGTGCCACGGCGCACGGTTTGGAAACCACTGGTCTGAAGGGTATTGCTCACTGGGTGTAGGATGTAGTTCACTTCTTTGACCAGCACTTTGAGTAATCAGTTAAGCTCTTATCAAATTGAATTTTTAATGGTATTAATATATTCTGTCATACATGTGATTATATGTCTTCTTTCAATTGTTTTTGCAGTGTTCAAACCAATCCTTCCCTGATTAACGTGACCCATTTCATTCTTTTTGGTTTGCAAAATAAATCCAAATATAATAGTTTGTGACGGCTGGAGAACCCTTGCCTCTCTGCTGGGGTGTCCTATACTCAAGAGTGGCTGCCGAAGAAAGAATCCCGTGAAGGTCAGTCCTCCACCAAGGTATCTTCGCACCAGAACATCCAACATACTTTCTGTACCATACCAGGGTTTTACACGTACAGCTCTGCATACGTGCAACAATAAGTTCTTTTTCTGTGTTTGTTCCTTTTGAGTAACATATGCGCAGTGACTGGGTGGTGGCTTATTATTATGGCGTATTATGGGAGTGTCCTATGGCTGGGTTCACAGACGGATAGCCGTTAGTATAGAAGGCTGTGGTCAGACAGAGAAACAGCACTTGCCATAGGGCTGTTGGTGGCGTATTAGGACACACCAGTCGGTACTACAGTGTGCACGGTTGCGGAAAGTGTGGGCGTCTCAGTCCTTGCACATCCGGTCACATGGATGTATAACGGGGAAGGATTGATGACGGGCGACCGGCAATAGACACTTTTGCCCGCAACTCGGAGTTAGGCCCTGTGTTCACAGCCCAGATACTTCTACCGCAGATCAGTTTATTGAAATATGGGTACTCCAAGGGCCAAGGGCCTGGAGAGTCAGGTAAGTTCTAGAGATGGGACACCACAGATGCTGTGAGGCAGTCTACTAGCTACAACCTCTATTTAGGAGCAGGTCATACTTTCCTCCTCTTCCAGAACGTCTGGGAGACTCCAGAATCTTAGGTAACTCTCCCGGACTCTGGGAAGAGCAGGCCAGTCTCCCGGGTTCCACTGCTGCTGGCTGCTGACCACCCATTTCACAAGTCAAGTGGGTGGTCTTAGCGGCTTAATGACGCGATTTGCACTGAATTGCTGCAACATCATGGTTCTACCGCCTACTTTACCAATCGTGACTTTATATAGCGGTTGCAGGGTGACAATGGCACAATGGTAGCACTGCACCCCCTGTACTGCCCGCCTGACTGCCCACTCCTCTGGACCCTCCCAGAAACCCCTGCTGAGAAGTTGGCAGGTATGGAGCAGGTGGGTGATTCATGGATCTGGTTGCACACTATATTTGGGTGCAGGTGGCAAATTGACCACAAGTTAAAATCTTTATATGGTGATTGTTGAGTTTGTGCAAACTTATATCTATTTGTTTTATATGTTCATTATGATTTTGTCACTACAGTACTTTATGATACTCATTATATGTGTTTTAAAAGTTTGTATTGATCGTGCAATCTGTTGGTCACATGATTAGACCAATTGCATTGATTGGTTACTTTGGGTTTAATGGAAGGGGGTACTTCTATGCTTCAATTCTTAATGGATCCCACCCTGAGGATACATTTTGCAGCGCTGAGAGTAAAAATGACCCTTTTGCAATCCTCCATGCATGGAGCTGCAGGTATCTTTGCTGGGTGGGCTCTGACCAAGCCTCCAGTATGTATTGTAATGGATTGTGTGTGCTCCTGCCAGGGCTATGGCTGCCAACCCCTAACAGGAGCAGTTTCACCATCCTCCTGAGTAGACTGTCTGATGTTACTTGATGTGCAGGGCCTTAATGGGAATCTTGATGGCAGAAGGCGGTATGCTGGTAACATAATGTCGTCTGCATGTAGCCTTGCTGTTCATGTGGTATTATTCAGGAATGTCCAGTTTTACCCTCATATCTTCACTCACCTAACCACCCCCTTGACACAGGAGCACTGTGGAGAGCTACTTCCTAGAAGGTAGCTCAGTGGGGAGTAGTGCAATCTTGTGCCACCGCTGGTAGGATCTGCAGTCTAAAACCATGCTGGTGGCTTAGGAACCTGAATCACTGTACTGCAATGTCCAGTATCCCTCCGCTGCAGCTTTAAAAGACTGAAGAGTCTATTTACTAAGCAGTGTTATGGTGCATACACACGGTCAGATTTTTCTTCAGATCTGAACAATAACGATTAAAAAAATCGTTCAATTGTTCATATCTGAAGGAAAATCTGACATATCTGACATATCTGTCAGATGAACGATTTGAACGATGCACGTTCCCGATGGTCAAATAACGATATCTAACATCTGATGTGTTTGCAGTCAGACTTAGACGATTCCATTCATTTTAATGCAGTCAAAAATCGTTCAATTGTTCAAATCGTTCAAATCTTTGGTAAAATCGTTCAAATCGTTCAAACCGTTCAATCGTTCATCTGGCAGATCTGAGAAATCTGACCGTGTGTATGCACCATGAGGAGACAGAGTGAAAAGTGATAAGAAAGTGATAAGGTGCCAGCCAATCAGCTCCCAATTGTCATTTTTCAAACACGGCCTGTGAAGTGACAGTTGGGAGCTGGTTGGCTGGTACCTTATCACTTTCACCCTGTCTCCTAACACTGCTTAGTAAATAGACCCCCTTAGTGGTTTAGTCACCACACGGTATGAGACAACAAGTAGATTAATGTATACTGTATATGGGGTTCATCAGTGCAGAAAAGAAATATTCCAAAAAGTTAATGATTTCCTTTTACATTGGAACGTTGTTATTGTTATTTCAATTTGTGCTGGTATTTACTGCAGTTTTCTATTACATAACCATCTTTTTATATTTTATGATGCTATGTAGCACAATTTTTTTACCCCTCTTCAGCTCTTCTCTTGATCCGTGCTTGTGATTTTCTGTTTGGAAAAAACCTGGTGGAACTCCATGAAATGGGAAGTGTACCAATCACTTACAGGCGGCAGAGGCAGCCATTTTGGGGTTGAAATAAATGGAAAGGCACAGGGCGGCTCCTTAGGGGGTGGGATATGCAAGCACTGGACGCCTCTCAGCTCTGCTACCTCACTGATTTTGGCTGAGATAAATGATGGCTGTCACCAATGTGTGTAGAACGCAGGTAGAGTTTAATGGCTGATGCACAGCAGTGTGCTTAGGGAGGCCAATCCTGGGTGGTTTTTTAAATTTTCAGGATTGAAAAACGTTCAATCCCGGGATTCCCGTGACACCCAGTATTGACTAATGGGACGGGCGGGTATGGAGGAATGGCCGGCCGGTGTGGGGGCTGTGCAGCGTGACCTCTGACATCACGTCACGCAGCGCACAGCCGAGGGGCGGGGCAGCCAGGCAGCGTCTGAGCCAGTGCTGCAGGTGCTCAGCGCTGCCCGGCAAAAAAAAAATACTATGTAACGCCTGGAAACATTAGCCCCGAGATCCTGCCAATTTTAGGCCCAAATCCTGGGATCCCGCCGATCCTGATCCCGGGATTGGCCTCTCTAAGGGGCAGATGTATTAAGCTCTGGGAAGTGATAAAGTGGAGAGTGATAAAGTACCAACCAGTCAGCTCCTAACTGTCATTTTTCAAACAGCCTGTAACATGTCAGTTCAGAGCTGATTGGCTGGTCATTTATCACTCTGCACTTTATCACTTTCCAGAGCTTCATACATCTGCCCCTAAGTGTGCTGGATGATCTAGTGATTTGCAATCACCACCTCACTGCCCTTGCAGCAAAGAACCATTCCCTATGCTGATGGCCAAATTGTTTGTACTCTATTCAGAACTGATGATACCTTGCGCCCTTTATTAACCTTGGGATGAAAAGTTTGTTTAATAGATCTTTCTGTTAAATATTAATATATTCATGCATATTAATTAGGCCATCTTAACAAACCCAAAGAAAACAAACCCATTTTTTTCCCAATAACTCTATAACTGAATAATTTTTTTGGCATTATCTATGAGAGTCCCTGGGGAAAATTTACTAAAAAAAAAAAATGTTTTGGTTGATTTGGACTTTTTCTGTGATATCCGCTGATTTAGCAGTGAAATCACAGGTGAAACACGACTTTAGATGGCAATAGATTTCATTAGACCACCTGAACAAACATGGTATGCTTTGCATTGGCAAGAATAAAAATCACGGATTTACTAAGAATCTTGTTGTCAAACACAAGCGAAATCAAACCAAAATTGCATCAGAATATAAGAAATAAATAGACCGGCCTGTGAGTGGCGGGTTTGTCCGAACAGTCTGATCTGTGCAGGCTTTGCTGTGTTAAACAAAACCCAAACACAATTGGGTGCTGTGGCTTTGAATAGGGTTCTAAATCTGTAATCCACATGCAGCTCTCTGAGGGGTGGCTAACCCCTAGAGAAGGAAAAACCAAAATTGCAACAGAAAGAGCGCAATCGGATATACCAAATTATTTCGTAAATATTAAAAAGTGTAGTAATATCTATTGACAATAAGAACATCTACAGTATACAATGAATCATAATTGAAACAAATTGAAACATTGCATCTAAATACATATATCCAAGACACTGACATACTGAGGTTTAAGACCGTAAACAAGTAATATACAGTATCAGAGGATATCACATAAGTCTTATTTAATAAGAATCTGGGGAGAAACCCCCCCCCAAAAAGGTATGAAATAATGCGTCTGAATTGTTCTCCAATGTATAAATAATTAACATCCATGCACCGATGTGCAATAGCTTAAAATATTAAAGTTCCATGCGGATAATGAAAGAACAGTACCAATTTAATCCAAAAGTTATTAAATAAGACTTATGTGATACCCTCTGATATATTATTTATTTACGGTCTAAACCTCAGTATATATAATCAGTGTCTTAGATATATGTATTTAGTTGCAATGTTTCAATTTGTTTCAATTATGATTCATTGTATAGATGTTCTTATTGTCAATAGATATTACTACACTTTTTAATATTTATTAAATAATTTAGTGTATCTGATTGCGCTCTCTTCTGTTGCAACTTTGCTGTGTTATAGTGTAAAGGGGTTTGATTTGTAAAAAAAATAACTGCCTCATATCCAGCGATTATTTTAGAAGTCAGACACGATTTTTAGTAAATTTACACCAAGTTACACTCCTGGCCCTGAGACCTATTGAGGTCTCCTGTGTCCTTCTTACAGTATGGTGCCCAAAATTGTGCCCAATACTCAACTAATGACTTATACAGCAATAACACTGTAATGTTACAAGGAACAGTCTCACATCAGTGGACAAGACCTTTTTTTGGCAACATATTGACTAATGGACACTGAGAATGTTATCTGCAACTGGTCTACACCCAGACACCTCTGTCCTTTAAGTCGTTATTGAAATAGGAACAGGATACTTGCATCGAGCCCCGGCTCAGGTCTACTGTAAGATCGGAACTCTAATTTAAAAACTGGATCTCAGGTTTTGGATTGCATGTAAACAGGTCCAAAGTACACGATTTTAGCAGTCCAAAACCAAAACTGAATCCAAACCAAAACACTTGAGGGTGGTTTTGCCAAAACCAAAACACAAGGGTCTGCATACATCTCTAATAGCCCTTTTACACATAGCCTAAATACCCAGGTTTCTGCTGGTGCACACACACCGACCTGGGTCTACACTATGTGTGAAAGGTAGCAGGGTTATTCCCAGGCATGACCCGGGTCACCTCTAGTCTGAACGGCATAACCCGAGTCGCAATAACCCATGTCATGCCTAAAAGGCTCTGACTGGCCGGCTCAGTGGCTCTTGGAGATGACATCATCTTCAAGCGTCCATTGCTGCATTTGCTGCCTTACGGAAGGCCCGAAACACTGCAGGACCCGGGACTGGTGTGAAGGGTCACGACCAGGGAATAACCCGGGTCGTCTCCCATGTGTAAGAGGGCTAGCCCGGCTTCAACCCATGCTCAGTGTCCCGACTCCGAGCCAGGTTGAAGCTGGACTATGGACCTCATTCAGAGGCGGTCGCAAGAAGCGATCGCTCTCTCTGAATGAGGGCGGGCGCTTCTTTTTTTTTTTGGTGCAGCCTCCTGGTTGCAAGCTAAGCTGTGGGTTACCACCCACAGCTTTGCTAGCGACCAGGATGATGGTCGCGATGGTGATCACCATCGGGGCTTGCGACAAAACCCTAAGGTTGGGTCTGGGCAGCCGCAAGCCCCAGGGAGCTTTCTGCTCTGATGGAGCAGGAAGCTCCCCACTGACATCACTGATGATGTCAGTGCGACCACCCACAAAACGGTAGGCGTTCCTTAAGGAGCGCCTCCATTTTGGAAACCACCCCCCTGGCCCGCCTACAAAAAGGGGCGAGCTGTCTATCAACATCGACAGCCGCCCCTTTTGTAGCGAGCTTCGGAGCGAGAGAGTTTGTCTCGCGCTCCGGGGCTTGCGCACGTGCAGTGCGGCCGCTGCTCATGCGCAGGGCTACCCATCAACCCGGTTGCGAGCACATTGGTGCTTGCGACCGGGTCTGAATGACCCCCTATGTCTGAAAGTGGTAAATTACTGCATTATTGCTCTTGGAAAGCTAAACTACTGTACATCTTCCATCCCACGTCCTTCATACACTTCACTGGTGCTTTAAGAGTTCATGATAATATGTAGAGGTATGATCTTTGTGGATGGCAATGACAAGAATAAAAGTTAATATTCTAACAATTGAGGATTATAACAAAGTGTTAGTTAGTAGTTTATGGCCAATTCACTAAATCAAGATAAAGGTAATTGTGTCCATACTAACTGTAAAAATAAAAACTGGTTGACCTGAAACTGCTATTTGTGCAAAGTCCAAATAACTCTTATAAGTTGCTCTGGAGGGACCGCGCCAGTGAGTCTTCCCCGCTGAGACACAATGATGTCCGCAGCGATCCTCAGGCTCAGCTGCCTTGCCATTTTATTTGTGACCCTATCAGCTTTAACGGTAAGCGTAGGGTGGCTCAGTCAGTGTGATCGTGGGGTCTGAGCCCCAGAGAGAGATAAAGTGGACGGAGATAAAGTATCAACCAATCAGCTCCTTGCTGTCACAGGCTGTGTTTGAAAAATGACAGTTAGGAGCTGATTGGTTGGTACTTTACCTCCATCCCCATAGACCCCTGTATTTCTTAAATCCATTTAGCAATGCAGTCAATGTAATCTGATTTTAAATTTGGCCCAGGCTACCAGCCGTGGTGTAACCACAAGATCCAATATGCCACAGGTTGCCTACCTGCATGAAATCAGGATTTCCGGGCAGGTTTGGACCTTGTAGTTGTACTACTCCTTGTCAGCCATATATTTTATATTACTGCAATATTATTGTTTTTAACAACAAATTTGACCTTTTTTCTACAGATCAAACCGCGGCCAAATTTCGCTGGTAAGACGAAAACAACAACTCCAAAATACAGTATATTGCCTTTGTCTATGCCATTGATGCACCATATACACAGATACCTATCCTCTGGTGTGTGTATATAGATGCACAAATATATATGATATGATGCCACGGATAATGCATTATGTTAACTGTTCTTTTCCCCCAACAGATAATGTCGGAGACTTTATAGACATCCCTGACATTAATAGAGGTAAGTGATCCATACTAGTCCCACCCTCTCGGGCCTGTTTGGTTTCATAGGCGCTGAGTAGTGTTTGTGACAGTTTCAGGGGCTTGGTAATGAGATAATTGCCCCGGGCTCATTAATGTCCTCACTGATCAGGAGCTGGTTATTGTATTGCTGATTTATTTTGTATAGCGCACGCAGCTTTTCAGGGCGGTAAAGTGGGGTGTGCCGTACAGGGCTGAGTGCAAGTGAGCCAGAATATCTGCCTCTTTGTTTGCATTGAACTAAGGCCTGATTTACTGCAATAGCGATAACGCACACAGTCCAACTGCGATAGTATGCTAATCCATTGCCGTCGCAGCACTACATAAGGACGCTCACTTTACCTTACACACATCCATAATGTTCAGCAATATAGCGAAACCATCGCAGCCTCACGCACACTTGCGCAAGCTCTGACCGTACTCAGGAATTGCTAACATCAGCGCACGCTATGATTCCTCAGGCTGCGTACGGCATCGCAGTGGATAATTTATGCACGCCCTTATAACAGCGTTCAAACGCACTGGCACGCCTGCTTTTCCCCGTCACCACCCACCAACGGCACTTCCTGTCAATCACTCTGCCATGGGTCTGTGTAGTCACTGCGATCAGGGTCCCGATCGCAGTGGCCGGTTTGCGTACTGCAATGCATACTCATGTGCAGTACGCAACAATCGGCCGATTGTGGGCGTATTAGCAACTATGATCCAAGCTGAATAACACCCTACTGCGGCCCGGGTACACCCCACTACAGCCTGGGTACACCCCTTCAGCCATAAGTGTAGATGTGATTGATATGCATATGAATTTGCGTCACCTGTGCTTCCTGTACTTCACTTGTACAATCTAATGTTTGGGAGACACCGTAGATAGACCCAAGAGACAATGTGACCTGTCTGGTGACGCCAGGAAATGGCGTTGGGATCCAAACTGGTGTCTGAAATCTCCAAACCTTAGATCATGCCCCAACAACCGGGCTGCACCTCCTCCCATTTAATTTAATACCAACTGTAAGGAGGCGATTCACTAAATCTTGGAGAGAGATAAAGTGGAGGTTTCCCATAGCAACCAAGCAGCTACTAATTGTCATTTTACAGGCTGTGCTTGAGAAATGACAGTTAGAAGCTGATTGGTTGCTATGAGAAACCTCCACTTTATCTCTGTCCATGATTTGATAAATCTGCCCGTAAGTTTTGCACCTGCTCTTTTGCATGACGTTGCTCCTGCTTGGCACGGCATGCTGAGTCTTTTGGTTCAGCCAAAGCTGGAGAAACACAGATGGTCATGTTACCATGACCAGAAAGAGCAGATTTGTGACCTGACATCGAACCGTAATGCCAAACGGGCTGGTGGCGTGAGAGGGGTGGGCTGGAGGAGAAGGGGCAAAGAAAAGGAAATAGCCTCAGTTTATAGTATGTATATTATGTGTATACTGACATAAGTATGTGTGCGGAGTCACTTTTTTTTTTGTATAATGTACTTCAGGCAAATCACCAACAATTATATGTTGGAATACTTTAGTTATTATACCCTATGTTCCATTCTCTAATTAGGCCAGAAACTGTTCCAGGGAGACATCATGCTGCCGGTGAGTACTGAACTTGGTAAATTGGCAATATGGTTATGAATGAGGGTTATTTGGGGTCACGAGCAGCGTTGGGGTGCAGGTTATTGCCAGCCTCAGAGAACGTTGTATAACCTGCTGCTGCAAGCCTATGCATGTAATTCCGCTGTACAGTATGATAAATAATTTGGTTCCCCAATCTGTCCATTGTACAACAAATTGCTGTACATGTGTTGTGATCCCTCGCCAAGGCGTCGTCGTGCTGTCTATATCCGGGTGAACGTGCAGCACAATATTATCACTCTGCTACTGAGCTGCTGCCTGTTGTATACGGCCCTAAATGTCACTGAACTGTTTACTGTCAACAGAAAGAAAGGAACGCTCTACGAGATGAAAACTATCGGTGGAAGTTCCCTGTTCCCTATATATTGGCTGATAACTTGGGTAATAAATCTGTTATTCTACTTATTTACAGAATAATTTAAATAAACTGAAAATTATTTTCTTTCTCTCTCTCTTAACCTTCTCTCTTTCTCCAGTACATAATATTATTATTATTATTATTATTATTATTATTATTATTATTTTATTATTAATATTATTATTATTATTACTATTATTGTTATTGTTATTATTATTAGTAGTAATATTATTTTTATTACTATTATTATTAATATTATTATTAGTATTATTATTATTACTATTATTATTAGTAGTAGTAGTAATATTATTTTTATTACTATTATTATTATTATTATTATTATTACTATTATTATTAGTAGTAATATTATTTTTATTATGATTATTATTATTATTAATAACAATATGTAATTTAAATGACTCAAAGGATGTTTAGACCTAAGCTGTTTTCTCTTTGTGTTTTAGACCTGAATGCTAAAGCAGTCATTCTCCATACTTTTGAAATGTTTCGTGTTAAATCCTGTGTGGATTTTAAGCCTTATGAGAGAGATTCTACATTTATACACTTTCAGAAGTTTGGGGGGTAAGTCACTGACCAGGCAGACATTTCCTCTGCTGCCACTAGTCCCAGTTTTAGTTCTGCAGTCCTGATTTTCAACCTCAATAGGGGTCCACAACTAGGGCTTCATTTGGAGTCACACGTATAAGCGCGCACAGCAGCGCCTATTGGCGGTCGTCCGTCTGTGACTTTATGCGGATGCCGCTACAAACTGCTTCCCTTGTGTACATCTATGCGGTTGAATGTGGATCCGGGACTTTTAGCATCAGTGCACGCTGTAATACTGATTGGTGCGTCCTTTTTGCAAACATCAGTTTAATGGCACTACAGAATCGAAATTCCCCTATTAAAAGCATATACAACCCCTCATTTGCTGAGCGAAAAGTTTTGAACCCCCACAAAATATATATATATTTTTTTTGGGGATAAAGCACTGTCCTATCCCCAGATTGTGTGAAGCCATCTCTATAGGTTTTTTTGTAAAAAACAAAAACAACAAAAACATATTGCTAACCAGCAGTAGGCCTTTGAGCCAAGACGGGTAGCGGAAAATTCAGAGGTTAGGGCACACAAAGAGCGTGAGGTCCCCTCAAATTTTTACTAACAGGCTGGAATCACTAGGTAAGTGAAAAAGAAAAATGAACCCATACCTTCTGTGTGGAACCAGCCCCGTTCTCATAGCACTAGGTCTATTCAGCTAACCTCTGATTAATAAAGGAAAAAATAATAATATTGTTCTCTACTAACACACTACAGGCTCAAGCTAGCCCTATCATGCCAAATTTAAATGGTTGCCAGGGCATGCTGGCACTTGGAGAACAACAATTTCCAGCATGCCTGCCAGGACCTGCAGTGCGACTGTAAGAAAAAATATAAAAAAATACACATACTTGGGGCTGATGTATGAAACTCTGGGAAGTGATAAAGTGGAGAGTGATAAACGACCAACTAATCAGCTCCTAACTGTCATGTTACAGGCTGTGTTTGAAAAATGACAGTTGGGAGCTGAGTGGCTGCTGGTTTATCACTCTCCAGTTTATCACTTTTCAGAGCTTAGTACATCTGGCCCAATGTTCCCATCTGTATTACTCACATATCCGAATGGAATTATTCCTCTTTGGTCCATGTAGGCATCCCAGGGTAGCCTGCCCATCCATACAAGCTTCCTGCTACCAGGATTTAAATTTGTATAGTGTGATTTCTATTTATTTATTAATTTTACAGATGCTGGTCCTATGTGGGTGACTGGCATACTGGGCAAAACCTTTCCATCGACACTGGTTGTGACCATAAGGCCATTGTGGAACATGAAATTCTTCATGCACTGGGATTTTATCACGAACAGTCCCGAACTGACCGAGATGACTACGTTCAGATCTGGTGGGATCAAATTTACAGCGGTCAGTTTATTTTATAAGTCTCCCTATCACTTACACACGGTACAGACAGGAATGTTGTGAGCTGAACCATTATTCATGGGAGTCAATACACCAGGAAACAGAGGCATCACTGAGGCATGAGGCATAAAGGTTTTTCTTAGAAGCTGTTCTTATTAAATATGTGCATACAGTGATATTAATAATTAAATATATATCTATTTTTCAGCATCATTCTACTGTATTCTTGTGTGCATGATTATTAGTGATTATAAGGATTATCACATGAGTTACAGTAAGGGGTAAATTTACTAAGAGTCGTTTTGGTCCCGATTTGTCTCGTTTTTAAACTCGGATAGAATCGTTAAAAAACGGCTGTTTTTTTTCACTTAAAAATTTGGAATTTAACAAACTACCGGTTTTGACAGGATCGAGTTGTCTGATGGTGTATTTGATCAATCCTGTCCGTGTTGAAGCCCCGAGTTCCCTGTCAACTTTCTCTCCCTAACAAGCAGCCTACACATACTGTATCAGTGAAATATGTGCAGGCTGCTTGTTTTTAAAAAAAAAATGTTAAGGGTTATTTAAAAAAAAAATAAAAAATTGACGTGGGGTCCCCCCCTAAAAGCATAACCAGCCCCGGACTGGTCAGCCAGGCGGCCGGCACCCGTACCCCCACTGTAAAATAAATATTTAAAAAAAGACAGCACACACACTGTAAATAGTACAGCTTTATTACATACAGTTTTAAAACACAGTTTTCTTTGTTAAACATACACAAATCACATGGATTTGTGTATGTTTGATGGAAACTCGCAGCTCAGGAGGTGGTGCATTTCTAACGTCTATTTTAGTCCCCGATTTGGCTGCAAAAACGTCCGCATAGAGCAAAACGAATAATGGTAAATTCCCGATTTAGGCTGAAGTGAATGTAATTGTAAAGTACTATCGATTTGAGCCGATGGTGTATTCATTTCTAGTGACAAAAACAGCCGAATTTGTGGCATCAAAACACCCGATTTTAGCCCCAAAAGATGCAAAAATCACCCGAGTTTAATAATAGTCAATTCCTGATAAGCAAAAAAGTGATATTTCACCCGAGATAGCAATCTCAGACCAACACGAATCTTAGTAAATTCACCAGTAAGAGACCATTGCAAATTACAGTTGAACACTTGGGTATAAATAACATAGAAACACTTTGTACATATTGGCCCTCATTCAGAGCCGCTCGTTAGCGGCAGTACGCTCGTTCCGAGCGATGTTTGCACATCTGCGCATGCGTACGGTTTTTAGTACGCATGCGCGAACCAGTCAGTGCGGCCAAAAATCGTTGGTACGCAATATAGCGAGTGCCTGCTATTTTGAATGACAGAATGAGGCGTATGTGGGTGGTAACAGGGGAAGGTGCTTGAAAACGGGGAGTGGAGATCCGAACGCAGGCGTGCTTAAAGGTCAAAACGGGCGTTTTATGGGTGTGTATATTTAAAACAGCAGCGTCATTGTTCACGTCACTGGGTTATTTTATAGCCAGAACTGCTCGCAAATTTGTGGTAGCAAACACCAACCACAAGAATAGCGAGCAGTTCATACGCTGGTCGATGTACTCGATTAATCTAATAAATAGCGGACATGACGTAGGATGCGAGCGGCCAGGGGGCGTTTTTAACAAATAAACGAGCGTATGTTTTGCTCGCTCGTTCAGACTTAGAGGTGTGAACAGACTACAATGTGCGTACGGATCATTTGAATAGCCACCCCTTGTTTTTAAACGAACGACCGCAAATAGCGAACGGCTCTGAATGAGGGCCATTGTTCACAAAATTTTCTTGCTTAAGCAAATAAAGAAGACTCCTTTGTGGGGCACTCTTAAATCAAAATTATTCTATGTATCAAAATAATGCGAAATGATGATTAAATTAAAATATAAAATTTTATTAGTATACTCGTAAAATATATGGGAAATAAATACAAAAAATTAGTTATTTCCTAAAAGAACGGCGAATATGATCACAAAAAAATTCCTAAGAGAAAATTCAATATCCTAATGGAATAAATAAGGAATAGGTATCTCTAAATCACAAACACTAGCTGCGTATATTAAATTGTAGAATTAATTGTATACATACAAATTAAATGGGAAGAAAGTATGTAATTAATATGGTCCTAAATAAGATATACATGTGTCATAAACGCAGACAAAATCAATACACGTATGAACCAATAATCATCTCCAAGATTAAACACATATGCAGAGAATTGCCATTATCCAATATGTAATCATAGGTAGTTATTGCCAAAATAACAAGGTGAGACAAAAATTACACATATACATAAACAAACACACACATATATACATATACTGTAGTATGGATATATATCCGAATTCAATTAATCATATATAACAAGTAATATCTGAGGGATATAAGTGAACAGCAAATTAAGCTAGTTCAAACAACGTGGTTCACCTGTAGTGTTTTTACATTAGTTATAAGTGTGTAGTTATAATGTGCATTTAATTTATATGAGCAATCACAGAATCATTGTCACCAAAATTCATATATCCCCAGAATAAAGAGAATATAGGGGTTATAGTGTAAACTGAATGCTTAATAAAAAAATATATATATAATTGTCCTTTCCTTACATATTGTCAAGTGACTTAAATAAGGTAAATAAAAATACATTTGTTTAGTACGCCCCGGCTTCGCATGGGAGCAATTTTGAATATACATCGATAGTCTTTTTTTAATCGAGGTCTTATAATATTTCCTTGTAGACGTCAACACGAATAGATTTAGTTTTGACGTGAGACGAAAATGGGCCACATAAAGTTGTCCATGAGTAAAATAGTCTCCGTGTAGGTCAGCTCCAGCCACGTTAGTGTCCATCCCTGTGCTTTATTTATGGTCATGCCAAAGCCGACTCTTACCGGGAATTGGACTCGTTTGAAATTACAGAATCATTTTTCACATATAGTAAATTAACTAGGAACGGTAGAAAACAGGGAAAATCTGAAATTTTGTATCAATGAACAGGTTTAAAATAAAGTCCATTGTTATCGTTATCGTGATATATTTTTAACGGTTTAGGAAGCATAGGTCAAGAAAGCGCTCGGACGTCCGTTTTTTCATTGACTTGCGTCACTAAAATCGTCACCGCTCAGCTCCCTTTTGTCATACATTAATGTGTCATACACCGAAATGTTCTGCGACATATGCTCTATATAATAGTGACAACTGCATTAAAATCCATCTAGTGGTTCTCGAGATTAACTTGAACACACAGATAGACGCCTACCAGGGACTTTATTTTACATTATGTATAGATTTAAAAATGCTTATGTCCATTACGGTCATTTAACTGTGGATTCATTGGTGCAGGTATGGAACACAACTTCAACACGTATGACGACAATTTTATCACTGACCTAAACACACCATATGATTATGAGTCTGTTATGCATTATGGTCCCTTCTCCTTCAACAAAGACCAAAATATTCCAACCATCACCACCAAGATCCCTGCATTCAATGACATTATAGGACAGAGGCTGGACTTCTCCGAGATAGACCTGGACCGTCTGAACCGGATGTACAACTGCAGTATGTATCACCAGAGCTTATCTATCTATCTATCTGTCTGTCTGTCTGTCTGGGGTCCGAGCGCCCCTGGCAAAGTAATGGACTGGCGCCCCCCCCCATATTTTCTGAATTACTCTGTACTTATAACGTCTCTACTGCCAACCCTCCTTCTGTATCCCCAGCCAACCCCTATGTTTTATCAGCCAGCACCCCCTTCTGTTTCTTCAGGCAGCCCCCTTTTTGTCTCCCCAACACCCCGTCCTGTCTCCCCAGCCATCCCTCTCCTGTCTCCCCAGCCCCACGATCCCACAAGGTCCGGGCAGCCGCCATCGATTGCTGGCGGCGTCCTGGTACATAGAATAAATAAAGTTTTTTTTTTTTTTAACAAGGCACGCGTGACGTAATGTGCGCCTCATTGCAGCAGGCACTGAGGAGCCGCCGAGCCACTGGCTGAAGTTGGTAAGTATTTGTGGGCTGCGGGGGGCCGTGGCTGGATGGTGGGGGCCAGGGACTGGAGCCAGGAGCTGAATGCGGGGGGCCAGGGACTAGAGCAGGGGGCTGGATCCGCAGGGCCTCATCGCTGCTGCTGCTGCACTGAGGAGCCGCCGAGCCACATGGGCGTACCTGGGACTACAGTCCTCACGGCCCTGTCTTGATTCTACCCCCTGGCCACTTGTGGCACCCCCGGATGGCGCCCCCCCTTGGCCAGCGCCCCTGGCGAGTGCCATCCTGGCCAATGGGTACATACGCCCCTGCTATCTATCTATCTATCTATCTATCTATCTATCTATCTATCTATCTATCTATCTATCTATCTCATATCTGTTTATCGCATATCTATCTATCTCATATCTATTTATCTATATATCTATCTCATATCTATCTCATATCTATCTATCTATCTATCTATCTATCTATCTATCTATCTATCTATCTATCTCATAGCTATCTATCTATCTATCTATCTATCTCATATCTATCTATCTATCTATCTATCTATCTATCTATCTATCTATCTATCTATCTATCTATCTATCTATCTATCTATCTCTCTGATATCGTTCTGTGGCTACTTTTCCTCTTGGAATCTTTTTTGTAATTGAAGATGAAATGTAATATCCAGCTAACGTGCGCTGTCTCTCTGCAGCTGCCCCTCTGCTACTCTTGGACCAGTGCTCGTTTGAGTTCATCAACATTTGTGGCATGGTCCAAGGAACCACTGATGATGAAGACTGGATCCATGTGCTGAGTACTTCAGAATCATTTGCTGACCACACCTTAGGTGGACGCTGCAGAGGTAACAATTACCGTCTTCTAAAACTGCTGCGCCTGTCACATACTGTTCGTATACCCCTCAAGACCTTCGTGCAAAGGCCATGTGTTATGACTTAACAGCAGGCATAAATACACATTGCGCACTCACTGCTCTAGTCAAGGGTCGATTGCCACACTGACAAATAATTAGTCAGATGAATGTACAATATCAATGTTTGCCAAATTCAGATTATGTCAAAGTATATTTAAAAGTGGACTATGAACTCACCAGTAAAATATTTAAAGAACCATTAATAGAAGAAATGACTATAACTTATTCAATTTCACCTAAGACTTGTGATATATATATATATAGTTAGGATTTGGAATTTATAGCAGGACGGGATACGTTCAGTACCCGTAAATGCTGGTACTTAAGGAGCGTACACACTAGACCAGGGGTTCCCAACCACGGTCCTCAAGGCACACTAACAGTCCAGGTTTTAGGTATAGCCATACTAGAGCACAAGTGACTTAATTAGTACCTCAGATATTTTGATTTAACCATCTGTGCACAATCATGGATATCACTAAACCCAGGACTGTTAGTGTGCCTTGAGGACCGAGGTTGGGAATCACTGCACTAGACGATATGCTCCCTGAGCGATATCATCCAGTGTGTCCCCGGCAGGGTGTGCTCAATGTCGTTCATGACATTGAGCACAGCCACTGAACGACATCATTAACGATATTGTTCAGCGCCGGGCTATTTCCCCCATTCCTCAACAAGCAGCAACCTGATGACATCGTCAGGTTGGCCTGCATTTTTACTCGATGAACGATAATGACGAATGACCCGCGGGAACGCGTGCCGTCGTTATCGTTCATCGTTTTGATGTTAAAAATGGCCGAGAAAGTGGACGACTGAACGATAACGATATCGTTATCGTTTAGTCATCCACTTTAATCGCCCAGTGTGTACGCACCTTTAAAGTACCGGAGCTGGAATCCCGACACCTGTCGGGTTGGGGGGGAGGGTTAGCGTTAGGGGAAAGGGTTAGGCATTAGTTGACGGTTATGGTTAGGCAGTGAGGGGAGAGGGTTATGTTTAGGGACCGTGACTGCACTGGCTACAGTGTGACTGGAGGTGACTTCCCATAGGAAGCACCACCTGCTAATCACGCACAGGACAGGCAGCCCCAGGGGGGAAGTATCTTCTCCTCCTAGGTCTGCCAGTCCGGGCTGCGATTGGCAGAGAACGGCTTCCATTGGAAGCCGCTGCTCTGCCTTTTAGGCAGTCCTACAGGGCTTCTTGGGGCTGCAAACAATGCATTCCGCAGAAAGTGGTGTTATGCGCATGCGCCGCTCATGCGCCTGCGCTGGTCCCGGCGTCTCCCAGATCCATTGCGCAGGCGCCGGGAGCTGGCCAGCCACAGCCAGACTAGCAGCAGCGGCAGCCCCCCTCAGGTAAGTGGGCAGGAGCCGCTACTAGTTAGGATGCCAACCGTCAGCTGTCGGTATCCTTACCCTGTTGGCGTGCTGGCATTGGGATTTTGACCGGGATGGGTAGCAGGATATGTATGCTCATATGCCGTCCTTCTGGCCTGCAATAATATATGTGGCCCTGAATCACTTACGTGTAACATATATCGGTGCTGTCTGTATGGACAACATACATGAGATAGATGTACTGTAGTCTCTAGACAGCTGTAATTTACTTCCTTAAAGGCATTTGGAAGAGCACCTAAAGAAAAGGGCTGACCTTTAGGCAATGCCATTCTGTTTTACGTATGCATCACGAACTACTACAAACAATAACGCATGGACAACTCTTTTAATGCAGGCTCTGGATACTTTATGCACTTTAAAACCAATGCTGGACCTATTGGTAAGACCGCACTCCTGGAGTCCCGAATTCTGTACCCCAAGAGGACAGAGCAGTGTCTACAGTTCTTCTACAAGATGGATGGGAGCCCCCGGGACAAACTCTCCATTTGGATCCGCTCAGACGATGGGACTGGGACAGTTAGAAGGATGAAAAAAATTGAAACAATTCAAGGTATGGTGATTTATTTTTTTATTTTCTGTAGTTTGTGGATGGACGCTCCATAGACAAGTCTTCCAGAGATGTAAGAAGTGTTGGCACCCCACAGCCAGTGGCACTTCTTCAGGGCCACCCAGTCCCTTGGACGCTTCGGACACGCACTCTGCAGCCTGTAGAGCTAATGGGGGGCATCCACTAGACGATTTTAGCAGGCGATTCAACGATAAAGATATCGTTATCGTTCAATTGTTTAAAAATCGTTTAAAAATCGTTTGCAAATCGTGCAGTAATTGTTTCTAACAATGCACGATGCGCGCTCCCGCTGGTCGTTTTATCGTCTCCTCCATCGACTGAACATGCAGGTCAATTTCACTTGATTGTTTACAAATCGTTTACATATCGTTTACACATCGTTCACACTGAACGATAAAACGATGAACCACTATCTGCCCACTATAGCTGAAAGCTCTCAATCACATAGTTTATCGTTAGATCTTTTGCAAATCGTTTGCAAATTGTTCAGAGTGGAAGATCAAATTTCAAGGGAAACTTCAAGGGAAAATCGTTAAGAGGTTGGACAGGGAGTAGATCGTCTAGTGGATGTGCCCCATAACTGCTCTACTTAATTGTGCTGGTGGTTCTGCCCTCTTAGTGTGACATCATGATGTCATGGGTTAGGGGGAGTGTCCCACTGCAACATGGAAGAGCTCACTTGTCAACCTTTCTTCCTGAGACCGCGGTTACCAGTGTGGAAGGCAAAGGCAGCGCCATCATGGCTCTATTCGCTGAGAATCACAAAGGGGCCTATTCATCAAATGATAAATGGCCCGATCAGGGCCATTCATCATCAGGGGTCTGATAGGACCCCCTAATATTCAGCAAACTCACGAGAACAAACGCCGTCTTCAGACGGCACTTGCTGCTATAGCCCTACTCCTTCCTATGGGAAGGAGTTCCGTGGATGCAAAGAGGGATGCAAAGAGGGATCCGAGCGGATACCTTCACCGCCTTCTCACGGACTCAATAGCGGCTATGCGCATACGTGACCTCGGGTCATGTATGCGTAGCCGGGCCGATGGGGAGGAGGTAATTAACGCAGCTACAGTAGTAGCTGCGATATTAACCGATCATGAATTGCCCCGGTGTAATCTATCCCCCGCGGTGAGTAGGATACTTAAGTATCCCTCGTAGCGAGTTCAATAATCATACGTCCTCCGATGATGAATAGGCCCTATATTCACACTAGGAAGTGAGCAGACTTGAGGAGGGAGACTATGTAAAACTACAGATCGCGAGTGCGCAGTGAGACTTTCCTTTGCTTTTTTCGCAGCAGCTGAACTGTTTGAACATCGACGTAGAGTACAGCTCTGAATCACGCCCTTAGTTAATAAAATGTAATCCTTATTCTAATACGGGGTACAGAAGCTAATTGCACATCTTGCAATGTATTCTAAGCAGAAGCATTATTCCTATTAAATAATATGGTCTTGTTTCATGGCAAATAATTTACTCCAGAAAACTGTGACGTATTAATTATCCAACAAAATTGTATTCCCCCCCCGACCTTAGGATGTAATGGGCAGCTTTGCCCTGGGCTCTTCTCTACTTTTTTATGTCTACTTTTTTATGTCCTTACTATCTCTTTTTTGTTGTTTATTATGTGATGTTTTTCTTTGGTCTGTGCTGCTGGATTTTAATTTTTCAGTCATCTAGTTTAATTATATTTGTCTTGTTACTTTACTATTGGGGTAAATTTACTAAGAATCGAGATGCCAATCTCGGGTGAGTTTAGGAATGATTCACTTTCAAGATTGGATTAATAACTTACAAAGCCCTTCATGACCTAGGCCCAGGGTACCTGAAGCAGCTTCTGATTCCTTACTGTCCCTCTCGATTACTGCGATCCGTTGACGAAGGACTATTAACAGTACCTAGCATCTCACGGAATTCGTCTGGGGGTCGAGCTTTCAGTTTTGTGGCTCCAACCTTTTGGAACTCACTTCCCCGCACAGTTCGAGAGGCCTCCACTCTAGAATTCTTCAAAAATAGACTCAAGACTTACCTATTCACCCAAGCATTTTACTAATGTCCCTTGTTTAAGCTTCTTTTGTATTTTGTACTGTAAATGTAAAGTACTTTGAGTCCTTTAGGAGAAAAGCGCTATATAAATAATATTATTATTATTATAATTATTATTTTTATTATTTTCATCTTGCAAATTTACTAAAGGCAAAGTCGGGTGATTTAGAGAGAGATTTCTCTCTTCTCACTCGTAAAACTCAGGGGAGATAGTAAACTCGAATCAACTCACCATGGGGACAACTCGGAAGTACTTTTCACATAAAACATGCATCTTTCAAATTTACCAAGAATAGGGATGACAAGCTCGGGAGAGATGACAGCAAACTCTCTGCCAAACTCACTTTTCAAACTATCCACCTCCTGAGTTGCGAGTTTGGCAGAAACATACACAAATCATTGCGATTTGTGTATGTTTCTGCCTGTAAATAGTTATAATAGGGTTATTTTTTTTTTAAAATGACGTAGGGTTCCCCCCCCCAAAAGCATAACCAGCCCCGGACTTGTCAGCCAGTCCTGGTTCCGTAAATTACAGGGAACAAAACGAGTAGGGTTCCACCGTAATTTAGGAACCAGCACCAGGCTGCAGGGCCAGTCCTGGTTTTAAATATAGGGGGAAAAAATTGCATAGGGTTCCCCTATATTTAAAATTAGCACCGGACACAAACCGACCAGGGTGTAATGCCACAGCCAGGAGACCCTATCACCGGGTCCGTAGCATCCAGGGTCTTAAAATAGTGCTTATTTTAACTGCAGGAGTCACATTTCCTGCTGTAATCAGAACCCACCAGACCTGACATTTGTTTTATGTTTCATATCTTTATTCATCCATAACCTTTGTTTTTATTGAGTATATTTACATAAATATATATCATTCACCTATTGCATATGTCTAATGTCCACGGCAGATAGCGTATTCCTGCATCATCTAGTATTTGACAACCTCTCATCCTTTTTGAATCTACAGCATGTTTTTACTGTATGCATTTGGGCTTCTGTTACCATCTGCCTATAATGTTTTGTGTGGTGGTAAATGGTAATGGCCCTGGGCCTGATTCAGAGCCGCTCGTAAGCGGCCGCTCGTTCCCTTCCGAGCGATGTTCGCACAACTGCGCATGCGTATGGGTTGTAATACGCATGCGCGAACCAGTCATTGCGGTTGAAAATTGTGTGCTCGCAAAATAGCGAATGCCTGCTAATTTCAGTGACAGAATGAGGCGTTTGTGGGTGGTAACAGGGGAAGGTGCTTGAAAACGGGGAGTGGAGATTCGAACGCAGGCGTGCCAAACGGTCAAAACGGGCGTTTTAAGGGTGTGCATAATTACTAAAGCAGCGTCATCGACCACGTCACTTGGTTGTCTTTTAGCCTGAACTGCTCGCATGTTTGCGGTAGGAAAATGCTACCACAAGCACTGCGAGCAGTTCAGACGCCTTTCGATGTACTCGATTAATCTAATAAATAGCGGAGATGACGTAGGATGCGAGCGGCCAGGGGGCGTTTTTAAAAAAATAGCGAGCGCATATTTCGTTCGCTCACTCAGACATAGAGGCGTCAACAGACCGCAAAGAGCGAGCGCTCAATTTAAATAGCCGGCCCCTTTTTCTGAACGAGCGAGCGCAAATAGCGTCCGGCTCTGAATCAGGCCCTCTGTTTATTACACCTGCTGCTATTGAGTGCACCAAGCCCTTACTGCATGTCCCGGGACTCCAGCCCTACCATCAGAGCTGTGCTTGTGGAGATAGCTTTCCCACCACAGTGCTGTACGGGCTCGCTACCTGCATTTTTGGAACTGTCTGGTGTCTGTCTAAGAACTGACCCTAAGGCAGGAAGTTTTGTGTGTGCTTGCTAACAATGCCTCCCAGTAGCCAACATAGGATTTATACAGGGGGAGCACAGTAAAGAAAAACTGCTTCAATAAACCTAAAGCAAACACTTGTTTGTACTGTAATTAATTTTTTTTAAATACAGAGCAAATACTGTACAGTTGAGTCCAAAAGTGTTGTTTATTCACGAAGCCTTATCTAGTGATATTAGTAGTATATTTAAAAGTATATTTCAAAGAATAAAAAAAAATGTACACACTAAAATAAAGTTCTACATGAAGTTAGCTGTGTCCCCCACACAGTGTGTGTCTCTGGTATGTTCAGCACTGCAGCAAGTAGGCCTAAAAATATATTTACCATAGTGACAGAAGTTATTCTTTACCATAGTGACAGGAGATCTTCTTTACCATAATAATCGGAGTTATTATATATCATAGTGACAGAAGATCTTCTTTACCATAGTGACAGGAGATCTTCTTTACCATAATAATCGGAGTTATTATATATCATAGTGACAGAAGATCTTCTTTACCATAGTGACAGGAGATCTTCTTTACCATAATAATCGGAGTTATTATATATCATAGTGACAGAAGATCTTCTTTACCATAGTGACAGGAGATCTTCTTTACCATAGTGACACGAGATCTTCTTTACCATAGTGACAGGAGATCTTCTTTACCATAGTGACAGGATATCTTTTTTACCATAGTGACAGGAGATCTTCTTTACCATAGTGACACAAGAACTTCTTTACCATAGTGACAGGAGATCTTCTTTACCATAATGACAGGAGATCTTCTTTACCATAATAATCGGAGTTATTATATATCATAGTGACAGAAGATCTTCTTTACCATAGTGACAGGAGATCTTCTTTACCATAATAATCGGAGTTATTATATATCATAGTGACAGAAGATCTTCTTTACCATAGTGACAGGAGATCTTCTTTTCCATAGTGTCAGTAGATCTTCTTTACCATAGTGACAGGAGATCTTCTTTACCATAGTGACACGAGATCTTCTTTACCATAGTGACAGGAGATCTTCTTTACCATAGTGACAGGAGATCTTCTTTACCATAGTGACATGAGATCTTCTTTACCATAGTGACAGGAGATCTTCTTTACCATAGTGACAGGATATCTTTTTTACCATAGTGACAGGAGATCTTCTTTACCATAGTGACACAAGAACTTCTTTACCATAGTGACAGGAGATCTTCTTTACCATAATGACAGGAGATCTTCTTCGCATAATGACAGGAGATCTTCTTTACCATAGTGACATGAGATCTTCTTTACCATACTGACAAGAGATCTTCTTTACCATAGTGAGAGGAATCTTCTTTACCATACTGACAGGAGATCTTCTTTACCATAGCGACAGGAGATCTTCTTTACCATAATGACAGGAGATCTTCTTTACCATAATGACAGGAGATCTTCTTTACCGCAGTGACATGATATCTTCTTTACCATACTGACAAGAGATTTTCTTTACCATAGTGAGAGGAATCTTCTTTACCATACTGACAGGAGATCTTCTTTACCATAGTGACAGGAGTTATCCTTTACCATAGTGACAGGAGATCTTCTTTACCATAGTGACAGGAGATCTTCTTTACCATACTGACAGGAGATCTTCTTTACCATACTGACAGGAGATCTTCTTTACCGTACTGACAGGAGATCTTCTGTACCGTAGTGACAGGAGATCTTCTTTACCATAGTGAAAGTAGATCTTCTGTACCATAATAACAGGAGATCTTCTATACCATAGTGACAGAAGTTATTTTTTACCATAGTGACAATAGATCTTCTTTACCATAGTGACAGGAGATCTTCTTTACCATAGTTAGAGGAGATCTTTACCATAGTGACAGGAGATCTTCTTTACCATAGTAATGGGCATTATCCTTTACCGTAGTGATAGGAGATATTTAACATAGTAATAGGGGTTCTTTACCATAGTGACAAAAGATCTTCTTTACCATAGTGGCAGGAGATCTTATTTGCCATAGTGACAGGTGTTTTTCTTTACTATACTGTCAGTAGATCTTCTTTACCACAGTGACAGGAGATCTTCTTTACCATTGTGATGGGAGTTCTTCATTACCATAATAACAGGCATTATTTTTACCGTAGTGAAAGGAGATCTTTTTTGCCATAGTGACAGGAGATCTTCTTTACCATAGTAACAGGAGATCTTCTTTACCATACTGACAGGAGATCTTCTTTACCATAGTGACATGAGATCTTCTTTACCATAGTAATGAGAGTTATCCTTTACCATAGTGATGGGAGATCTTTTTTTACCATAGTAATGTGAGTTATCCTTTACCATACTGACAGGAGATCTTTACCATATTGACAGGAGAACTTCTTTACCACAGTGACAGGAGATCTTCTTTACCATAGTGATGGGAGTTCTTCTTTACCATAATAACAGGCATTCTTTTTTACCATGGTGACAGGAGATCTTCTTTGCCATAGTGACAGGAGTTTTACTTTACTATAGTGTCAGTAGATCTTCTTTATCACAGTGACAAGTGACAGGAGATCTTCTCTACCATAGTAATGGGAGACCTTCTTTGCCATAGTGATGGGAATTCTTCTTTACCATAGTGACAGGAGATCTTCTTTACCATAGTGACAGGAGATCTTCTTTACCATAGTGACACGAGATCTTCTTTACCATAGTGACAGGAGATCTTCTTTACCATAGTGACAGGATATCTTTTTTACCATAGTGACAGGAGATCTTCTTTACCATAGTGACACAAGAACTTCTTTACCATAGTGACAGGAGATCTTCTTTACCATAATGACAGGAGATCTTCTTTACCATAATGACAGGAGATCTTCTTTACCATAGTGACATGAGATCTTCTTTACCATACTGACAAGAGATCTTCTTTACCATAGTGAGAGGAATCTTCTTTACCATACTGACAGGAGATCTTCTTTACCATAGTGACAGGAGATCTTCTTTACCATAATGACAGGAGATCTTCTTTACCATAATGACAGGAGATCTTCTTTACCGCAGTGACATGATATCTTCTTTACCATACTGACAAGAGATTTTCTTTACCATAGTGAGAGGAATCTTCTTTACCATACTGACAGGAGATCTTCTTTACCATAGTGACAGGAGTTATCCTTTACCATAGTGACAGGAGATCTTCTTTACCATAGTGACAGGAGATCTTCTTTACCATACTGACAGGAGATCTTCTTTACCATACTGACAGGAGATCTTCTTTACCGTACTGACAGGAGATCTTCTGTACCGTAGTGACAGGAGATCTTCTTTACCATAGTGAAAGTAGATCTTCTGTACCATAATAACAGGAGATCTTCTATACCATAGTGACAGAAATTATTTTTTACCATAGTGACAATAGATCTTCTTTACCATAGTGACAGGAGATCTTCTTTACCATAGTTAGAGGAGATCTTTACCATAGTGACAGGAGATCTTCTTTACCATAGTAATGGGCATTATCCTTTACCGTAGTGATAGGAGATATTTAACATAGTAATAGGGGTTCTTTACCATAGTGACAAAAGATCTTCTTTACCATAGTGGCAGGAGATCTTATTTGCCATAGTGACAGGTGTTTTTCTTTACTATACTGTCAGTAGATCTTCTTTACCACAGTGACAGGAGATCTTCTTTACCATTGTGATGGGAGTTCTTCATTACCATACTGACAGGAGATCTTCTTTACCATAGTGACATGAGATCTTCTTTACCATAGTAATGAGAGTTATCCTTTACCATAGTGATGGGAGATCTTTTTTTACCATAGTAATGTGAGTTATCCTTTACCATACTGACAGGAGATCTTTACCATATTGGCAGGAGAACTTCTTTACCACAGTGACAGGAGATCTTCTTTACCATAGTGATGGGAGTTCTTCTTTACCATAATAACAGGCATTCTTTTTTACCATAGTGACAGGAGATCTTCTTTGCCATAGTGACAGGAGTTTTACTTTACTATAGTGTCAGTAGATCTTCTTTATCACAGTGACAAGTGACAGGAGATCTTCTCTACCATAGTAATGGGAGACCTTCTTTGCCATAGTGATGGGAATTCTTCTTTACCATAGTGATGGGAGTTATTTTTTACCATAGTAATGTGAGTTATCCTTTACCATACTGACAGGAGATCTTTACCATAATGACAGGAGAACTTCTTTACCATAGTGACAAGAAATCTTCTTTACCATAGTAATGAGAGTTATCCTTTACCATAGTAATGGAAGATTTTTACCATAGTAATAGGAGTTCTTTACCATAGTGACAAAAGATCTTTTTTACCAATGACAGGAGATCTTCTTTGCCACAGTGACAGGAGTTTTTCTTTACTATAGTGTCAGTAGATCTTCTTTACCACACTGAGAGGAGATCTTCTTGGAGACCTTCTTTACCATAGTGATGGGAATTCTTCTTTACCATAGTGATGGGAGTTTTTTTTTTACCATAGTAATGTGAGTTATCCTTTACCATACTGACAGGAGATCTTCTTTACCATAGTGACAGGAAATCTTCTTTACCATAGTGACAGGAGATCTTCTTTACCATAGTGCTGGGAGATCTTCTTTACCATAGTGACAGGAGATCTTCTTTGCCATAGTGACAGGAGTTTTACTTTACTATAGTGTCAGTAGATCTTCTTTATCACAGTGACAAGTGACAGGAGATCTTCTCTACCATAGTAATGGGAGACCTTCTTTGCCATAGTGATGGGAATTCTTCTTTACCATAGTGATGGGAGTTATTTTTTACCATAGTAAAGTGAGTTATCCTTTACCATACTGACAGGAGATCTTTACCATAATGACAGGAGAACTTCTTTACCATAGTGACAAGAAATCTTCTTTACCATAGTAATGAGAGTTATCCTTTACCATAGTAATGAGAGTTATCCTTTACCATACTGACAGGAGATCTTCTTTACCATAGTGACAGGAAATCTTCTTTACCATAGTGACAGGAGATCTTCTTTACCATAGTGCTGGGAGATTCTCTTTACCATAGTGATGGGAGATCTTCTTTACCATAGTGATGGGAGTTTTTCATTACCATAGTGATGGAAGTTCTTCTTTACCAAAATAACATAGTAATGGGAGTTATCCTTTACCATAGTGATAGGAGATCTTTACAATAGTGACAGAAATAGTGGCAGGAGAACTTCTTTACCATAGTGATGGGAGTTATCCTTTACCATAGTAATAGGAGTTATCCTTTACCATAATGACAGCAGATCTTCTTCACCATAGTGACAGGAGATCTTCTTTACCATACTATCAGGAGATCTTTACAATAGTGACAGCAATAGTGACAGGATAACTTCTTTACCATAGTGATGGGAGTTATCCTTTACCATAGTGATGGGAGTTATCCTTTACCATAGTGATGGGAGATCTTCTTTACCATAGTGATAGGAGATCTTCTTTACCATTGTGATAGGAGATTTTCTTTACCATAGTGATAGGAGATCTTCTTTACCATAGTGATAGGAGTTCTTCTTTACCATAGTAATGGGAGTTATTCTTTACTATTGTTATAAGAGATCTTTTTTACCATAGTGATGGGAGTTCTTCTTTGCCATAGTGATGGGAGTTCTTCTTTACCACAGTAATGGTATTTATCCTTTACCATAGTGATATATCTTCACCATAGTGACAGGAAAACTTCTTTACCATAGTAATGGGAGTTTTCCTTTACAATAGAAACAGAAGTTATTATTTACTATAGTGACAGGAGATCTTCTTTACCATAGTGACAGGATATCTTCTTTACCATAATGAAAGGAGAGCTTTACCATAGTGATGGGAGTTCTTCTTTACCATAGTAATGGAAGTTGTCTTTTACCATAGTGATAGGAGATCTTTACCATAGTGACAGGAGATCTTCTTTACCATAATGACAGGATATCTTCTTTACCACAGTGACAGGAGATCTTCTTTACCCTAGTGATGGGAGTTCTTCTTTACCATAGTAATGGGAGTTATTGTTTACCATAGTGATAGGAGATCTTTAGCATAGTGACAGGAGAACTTCTTTACCATAGTGATGGGAATTATCCCTTACCATAGTAATGGGAGTTATCCTTTACCATAGTGACAGGAGATCTTCTTTACCATACTGACATGAGATCTTCTTTACCATAATGACAGGAGATCTTCTTTACCACAGTGACAGGAGATCTTCTATACCATACTGACAGAAGTTATTCTTAACCATAGTGACAGGAGATCTTCTTAACCATAATGGCAGGAGATCTTCTTTACCATAGTGACAGGATTTCTTCTTTACCATAGTGATAGGAGATCTTCTTTACCATAGTGACAGGAGATCTCTTTTACCATAATGACAAGTAGATCTTCTTTACCATAGTGACAGAAGTTATTCTTAACCATAGTGACAGGAGATCTTCTTAACCATAATGACAGGAGATCTTCTTTACCATAGTGACAGGAGATCTTCTTTACCATAGTGACAGGACACCTACTTTATCATACTGAGATGAGATCTTCTTTACTATAGTGACAGGAGATCTTCTTTACCATAGTGACAGGAGATCTTCTTTACCATAGTGACAGGAGATTTCTTTTACCATAATGACAAGTAGATCTTCTTTACCATAATTACAAGGAGATCTTCTTTACCATGTAGACATGTTATTCTTTACCATAGTGACAGAATATCTTCTTTACCATAGTAATGGGAGTTATCGTTTACCATAGTGATAGGAGATCTTTACCATAGTGACAGGAGAACTTCTTTACCATAGTGATGGGAATTATCCCTTACCATAGTAATGGGAGTTATCCTTTACCATAGTGACAGGAGATCTTCTTTACCATACTGACATGAGATCTTCTTTACCATAATGACAGGAGATCTTCTTTACCACAGTGACAGGAGATCTTCTATACCATACTGACAGAAGTTATTCTTAACCATAGTGACAGGAGATCTTCTTAACCATAATGGCAGGAGATCTTCTTTACCATAGTGACAGGATTTCTTCTTTACCATAGTGACAGGAGATCTTCTTTACCATAGTGACAGGACACCTTCTTTATCATACTGAGATGAGATCTTCTTTACCATAGTGACAGGAGATCTTCTTTAACATAGTGACAGGACACCTACTTTATCATACTGAGATGAGATCTTCTTTACTATAGTGACAGGAGATCTTCTTTACCATAGTGACAGGAGATTTCTTTTACCATAATGACAAGTAGATCTTCTTTACCATAATTACAAGGAGATCTTCTTTACCATGTAGACATGTTATTCTTTACCCTAGTGATGGGAGTTCTTCTTTACCATAGTAATGGGAGTTATCGTTTACCATAGTGATAGGAGATCTTTACCATAGTGACAGGAGAACTTCTTTATCATAGTGATGGGAATTATCCCTTACCATACTAATGGGAGTTATCCTTTACCATAGTGACAGGAGATCTTCTTTACCATACTGACATGAGATCTTCTTTACCATAATGACAGGAGATCTTCTTTACCACAGTGACAGGAGATCTTCTATACCATACTGACAGAAGTTATTCTTAACCATAGTGACAGGAGATCTTCTTAACCATAATGGCAGGAGATCTTCTTTACCATAGTGACAGGATTTCTTCTTTACCATAGTGACAGGAGATCTTCTTTACCATAGTGACAGGACACCTTCTTTATCATACTGAGATGAGATCTTCTTTACCATAGTGACAGGAGATCTTCTTTAACATAGTGACAGGACACCTACTTTATCATACTGAGATGAGATCTTCTTTACTATAGTGACAGGAGATCTTCTTTACCATAGTGACAGGAGATTTCTTTTACCATAATGACAAGTAGATCTTCTTTACCATAATTACAAGGAGATCTTCTTTACCATGTAGACATGTTATTCTTTACCCTAGTGATGGGAGTTCTTCTTTACCATAGTAATGGGAGTTATCGTTTACCATAGTGATAGGAGATCTTTACCATAGTGACAGGAGAACTTCTTTACCATAGTGATGGGAATTATCCCTTACCATAGTAATGGGAGTTATCCTTTACCATAGTGACAGGAGATCTTCTTTACCATACTGACATGAGATCTTCTTTACCATAATGACAGGAGATCTTCTTTAACACAGTGACAGGAGATCTTCTATACCATACTGACAGAAGTTATTCTTAACCATAGTGACAGGAGATCTTCTTAACCATAATGGCAGGAGATCTTCTTTACCATAATGACAGGATTTCTTCTTTACCATAGTGACAGGAGATCTTCTTTACCATAGTGACAGGACACCTTCTTTATCATACTGAGATGAGATCTTCTTTACCATAGTGACAGGAGATCTTCTTTAACATAGTGACAGGAGATCTTCTTTAACATAGTGACAGGATATCTTCTTTACCATAGTGATAGGAGATCTTCTTTACCATAGTGACAGGAGATCTCTTTTACCATAATGACAAGTAGATCTTTTTTACCATAGTGACAGAAGTTATTCTTAACCATAGTGACAGGAGATCTTCTTAACCATAATGACAGGAGATCTTCTTTACCATAGTGACAGGAGATCTTCTTTACCATAGTGACAGGACACCTACTTTATCATACTGAGAGGAGATCTTCTTTACTATAGTGACAGGAGATCTTCTTTACCATAGTGACAGGAGATCTTCTTTACCATAGTGACAGGAGATTTCTTTTACCGTAATGACAAGTAGATCTTCTTTACCATAATTACAAGGAGATCTTCTTTACCATGTAGACATGTTATTCTTTACCATAGTGACAGAAGATCTTCTTTACCATAATGATAGGAGATCTTTATCATAGTGACAGGAGATCTTCTTTACCATAATGATAGGAGATCTTTACCATAGTGACAGGAGATCTTTTTTTACCATAATGACAGGAGATCTTCTTTGCCACAGTGACAAGAGTTATCCTTTACCATATTGATAGGAGATTTTTACCATAGTAACAGGAGAACTTCTTTACTATAGTGATGAGAGTTTTTCTTTACCTTTGTAATGGGAGTTATCCTTTACCATAGTGATAGGAGATCTTTATGATAGTAATAGGAAATCTTTAACATTGTGAAAAAAGATCGTCTTTACCATAGTGACAGGAGATCTTCTTTACCATAGTGACAGGAAATCTTCTTTACCGTAATGACAGGAGATCTTCTTTGCCATAGTGACAGGAGTTTTTCTTTACTATAGTGTCAGTAGATCTTCTTTACAACAGTGACAGGAAATCTTCTTTACCATAGAGATGGGAGATCTTCTTTACCATAGCGATGGGAGATCTTCTTTACCATAGTGATGGGAGTTATCCTTTACCATAGTGATGGGAGTTATCCTTTACCATAGTGATGGGAGATCTTCTTTACCATAGTGATAGGAGATCTTCTTCTTTACCATTGTGATAGGAGATTTTCTTTACCATAGTGATAGGAGCTCTTCTTTACCATAGTAATGGGAGTTATTCTTTACCATATTGATGGGAGTTCTTTCTAACTGGACTGTAGCTAATATGCTATTGTTTTATGTTTTTGTGGTTATCTAGTGCAACCTTTAAGGCAGTGTGGGCCAACAACTCCTGAGGGCCAGTAAGTCTACCCAAACTCACAATAATTCAACAGAATAAATAACACAATATAGTGCTCAACCTAAATGTGTGCACGTATTCTGAGCATTGTAGATGGAACGAAGGAAGCAAAGATAGGTATAAAGACTTTACTGGTTCTTTATTAGGTACAATAAAATAAACACAACGTCATATGATAAATCAATGTGTACATGGATTTCTCTCTTTTTCAGCAATGTGTGGCATTCATTACTGTTGAAGGCAATATATGTCCTTACATAAAAGTCTGATATTAAATGTTCCAATTCAGGCATATACTAATCAGAGAGCAGCTTCCTGCAACTCTATTAGTGCACTCACAGAGTCATACAGCCAGTCTCTGTCCCATGGTGTTCGTGTCTCCGATGGAGGTAAATGTACCTCACTAGCGGTGGAAGAGTTGAGGTGATTACCCTCGATTCCTGGTATCCGATGGAGGTGGAGGTGATAGGCTACCTCACTAGCGGTGTCCTTGCGCGAGGTCCTTTTCTCTGGTCTGGGCTGTGAATGGGCTTCTTCCACAAGGCAGGCTGTTGTCCTGAGAACGCAGCTTGCATCAGCACTGCACGCTGCTTCCTTGCTTCCGGGTTCCCGTTGGTCAGGTCACCTGCTGCTGTTGCCTGCGGGCCATGGGTTGAAGACCCCTGATCTAATGTGTTTGAGCCCTTAGAGCAAATACTGTAAACTTACAAATTTAAAATCACAGCCAGGGCCGGCTCTACCATTACGCAGCTTTAGGCAGCTGCCTAGGGCGCTGTGCTCTGGGGGCGCCAAAGAGTCTGCCTGCACAATATTAAGGATGTCTCTGAGAGAGACATAAACTCTCTATTGGCCGATGCATTCACACTCCACACATACAAATGCTTATCTAAAATAAAGACACGTACAACTGAAGTTGAAGTGAAAAGGGGTCAGCTTTTATTGAAAAGGACTTTGACCTAAATTACTTAATTTAATTTTAAATGATTTAGACTAAAGGTATGGTGGCAAGGAAAAGAACGGCCTAGCTTAAGCAACACTAAATTAAATAACAATGAGAATGATATGGGCCATCTGCCCTTCAGACAAAGATGAGGCCCACTGCCAACATCCCTGTCTAGCAACTCGCTAGGGTGAGCGGGCCCTCTGCCCCAGCCCCTTGCAGGAACCTTACAATAACCCAAAGCAGCCAACTGCCGCCGTATCTATCAAGTTGAGGCGCCAACCACAGCGAAGGTAAAGGACCCACCAGGACTGATGATCCCTCTGCTCAAAGCTGTTGTCCATGCATAGCCTTCTCCATGGGATGAGTCGCGCCCCAGGGAATCTACCAGCAAATGGCGTTCTGCAACCGGCCACCCCAACTATAAAAGCTGACAACCATACCCAAATTCCAGGGAGGATGGGTGGGCAACTTCAGAAAGAGAGAAAGACTATACACCCTCCCCTGAAAACCCATACAACTCCTCCACTCTGCTATAAGACAAACAACTATTGGACCATTACAAAAACAGAGTCCTTCCCCATACAAACTTAACCCCTGGGTTGTCTGTGAGGAGAGTCAAATGCACAGGCCTGGAGGTTTATGACACTACTGTCATATCAAATGTCCTTCATGTTCTTTCTTGTGGTACTAAATGGAGGTGACAGCCGTGCAACTTCTAAGAGGCTGCCTCCTCACTTCCACCTGAGGGGCTGGAAAGTGGGTAATGGTGGTGGTGGGGGAGGGTGGGCGCGGTTCAGTAGGCTGAAGTTTTGCCTAGTGTGCTGAGACACCTTGCACCGGCCCTGATCACAACCAATATTACACTTTGCTTTGTGGTTGACTGCCCCTCTGCATTACAAAAGCTATGCATCTTGTGCAGGGGCTACTGACAGGACTGGAGGACACAAGGGTATGACTGGTACATAGACTCACCGACAGGACAGACAGAAATACAAGCAGCTGATCCAAAGACAGACTGACAATGCTGGGAGACATACTTATTGAGAGGACTGAGAGACACATACTGTAAGGAGGAATACAATCAGCTGCGGGGTAGCTAATTACCCTTGTTGTGAGATTCCACTAGTGGGGGGGGGGGGGGGAGGGGGCGTTAAACCACAGAGGTGCAGTTTAAGGAGCTGTGAGGAAAAGTCATCGAGAAATGGCGCCCTCTGAGGGATATCGCGCTTTAACCCCTGATTAACAGCACAGAGAAAATGCTATTTTATTGAATAGCATTTCCCTGTGCCGTACGTGGAATTAGCCGCGGGGTAAACGTTTTCTATGTTGCTTAAATTTCAAGGGGATCCATGCATGCTGTTATACCGATTGGTGCGTCCTTTTTCTACACCAACGGTTGCGCGATCATAACTTGCACCAGCCCTTTGGCAGGTGGCGTTTCTCCGTCTGACCACGACCTCCTATACCTGCGGCTGTGCATCTGTGTACGCAGCCTCCTGCACTGACACGCTGTCGACACTCCCATAACACGCCCACTGAACGGACCATTTTTGCGTGCACTAGTTGCCGCCTCTCAGTCACCGCCCAGGAACGCCCATCACTTTTTCGCTACATTTCTGATACCGTCTGAATCGATCGCAACAGCGTCTTTGTGCGTGCGCTGTGTGTATCGCATGCGCTGCGCTGATTTTCAGTTGCAAATAATCGCTCATCTACTTGTCACATCTGCATTGCCTGCGGATTGTTCCTTTCTATCCCGTGCCAGCTGCCTTGGCGCCATTACCGTAATGATAGTTGACTCGCTGTCTCAGACTGTCCTGTATTGCTGTTAGGGTGTTACTTACCTGCATTCGCTGTACAATTTTCCCACTAGCTTTTCACTTGGCGGATGGCAGAGGTCACTCGATCGATGGCTGGTGCTGCTGCGGGTGCCAATGTGGTGGTGGTGGTGGCAGTGTTCTTAAATACTTTGATGCACCAATTAGAAGAGTGATTTGACCACTTAATGTCTGTTCTAGACTTTGCTACAGCCCCTCTACCTGATCTTCCCACCAACCAGCACATAATGTGTCAGGGGCTCAGAGACTCCAGGGACTTCTATCCACCGCTACCTACTGTAGCTCAATTCTTACATCTAATACTTTTGTGTCAGCTCATGCTACAAGGCTGATGTCCGACTTATTACACTGTCACATCACCAATGCTAATTTCCAACCCTTGCAGGGTCCCATCCTTGGTTTAGGTCAGGCTGTTTTTAATCTATTACTGTAATGTTTCTATTTTGAGCTGGGTACATTACAGGTGGACGGTGCTCCTTGCTTTCCTGGGGGGTGCTGTGGGAGAGGCTATTGCAGATCAGGTCTTGTTAATGGAAGATTATTAGACTGCCCAACCACTAACAAGGTTCCGTCCTCATACAAACATATGGTACTACTTGCTTTCCATGGCCTTCCAGTTGCACTCTTGTCTACTCGGTTTCCATATGGCTCTACTGCTAGTTATTATATGTCCTCCTATTCCTGTAATACACTGTTATTGTTTCTGTCCCATACCACAAACAAGGATGTCTGGGCCTGATTCAGACTCGATCGCGAGCGCTCTCAAGTGGGTCGAGGGTGGCCCAGTGCGCATGCGCACGACGGAGCCGGCTCCGTCGTGCACATGCGCGAGACCCGGATAGCGACGGGCAAACCGTCGCTCCGGGTCTCGTACCAAAGGGGGCGTGCGGTCGATGTTAAGTGACAGCACGCCCCCTTTGGTGGGCGTGCTGGGGGCGTGGCTGCCCAGACGGAGGCGTTCCCATGGGAACGCCGACCGTCTGGAGCCGGCCCCACTGACATCACAAGTGATGTCAGTGGGAGTGCTTTCGGCTCTGTTTGAGCTGAAAGCACTCCAGGGCTTGCGGCAACGAGACCCTACCACAAGGGTCTCGTCGCAAGCCCGATGGTCTTGACGATCGCGACCATCTTCCTGCCCGCTCACTATAGCTGTGGGTGGTCACCCACAGCTATGCGAGCGGCCAGGAGGCCGCTCTAAAAAAACAGAGGGTCGGCCCTGATTCGGAGCGATCGCTCTGTCTCTGTTTTTTTAGAGCGGCCTCCTGGCTGCTCGCATTGCTGTGGGTGACCACCCACAGCTATAGCGAGCGGCAAGGAAGATGGTCGCGATGGTCTTGACCATCGCGACCATCGGGCTTGCGACGAGGCCCTTGTACGACTCCGTCGTACGCATTCGCGCTCTGGGCCACCATCGACCAGCTTGCGAGCGGGTCTGAATCAGGCCCTCTACTCGTTGCAGCACATTTCCTACTTTTCTTTTAAGGTTTTTTTATTTGTCATGGTTAAGTTTATACACCCTCTTTAGTGTGCCGCTTTTGCTAGCTTATCCATTCCTACTGTTCTCATGGTGCCATAGTGTACCAATAGATATTCTGGTGCACTATATTTTTTTGATAGGAAAATTAAGAAAGTTTTTTTTATTTGTTTTAGTTGACGAATGTTTGCTAGTTTGTTTTTGTATTATTGATCTATCTGCTTGATGCTCTTGTGATGTTTTGCGCTATTAATTTTATTTCCTGATTGCTATTTGCATACCGCGTGGTTAGCTTGTTCTAGTTCAATGTTCAAATGATATATTATTGTAATTTGTTCTTCCTTTAGAATCGGACAGATATGTTTACATTCATACCTGTGTATTTTGTACTACAGTCATTTGTTGTCACCAATAATTACCGTGTAATTTATGCTTCAAAAACAATTAAGAACAAAAATGTATACTGAGAAAAATAAAATAAAAAATATGAAGAATTAAAGTTAAATAAAGTGTAGATGGCGACTCAAACGCAGACGTCTCGCGACTATTTTCGGGGGTGTCTCTGCCTGCGACTGCGATTCTGTACATGGTAAAAATGGCTCCATTCCTGCGGCCATTCTGCGCGACCATAGAATTACCCAGACGTCCGATAATCAACAGAAATGCGGCTTTGTTCGCAGTCTCTTGGATTTGCAAAGCCGCCAGTGGGCGCCTCAATACAAATCCCAGGTGTCTGCAACATTCGCGCGTTTTCGCACAGCGGCAGCGTACAAATTCGCAGTTGCGCTGCATTAGAGTCCATCTCTGAATCAGGCCGTGGTCCTGATTCTGAATCGGATGCATAGTGTTATATACATTCGCAAATAGCGAGTTTTCACAAACTGCGCATGCCATCCATGGGAGCGCACACATCTGTCTCGCCGGAGGGTCATGAGAGTTTAGTGGGCGTGTAACTAGAGTCCTGCGCTATTCTGAGTCCTGCGTACAGCGGTAGTGACGTCAGTTACTGACGGATCTCAGGCACCAGCATGGGGCAGGTACACGTGCCAACACCAATGATGATGGGTGTGACTGTGGCTGGGGAAAACAGTGGGTAGTGCGATGCCACACGGATCCTAGCAATAGCTCTACAGCTACTAGCATTAGCAAAAAGCAAAATGGTGAAATGCGCTGTAACCAGCGCTATATGACACTTACAGCCAACATCCTTATATATGAAAGCAGATAGCGTAGAGAAAAAAAATACATCACTTTTCTTTGCGTTATCTGATATCGATTTCAGATGCTATGAAAAAATGATAAGCGCACTTTTGTGGCTTATTGATTTTTCTTCACATACCGGTGGGATTACCTGCCAGTATTTGTTCTAACATGTGGGGGCATCCCAGGGGGTCCAGTTGCGCATAAGATCTCGCACTGTTTGCACTAGGCTGCTGTTCTGTGGGACTTGTACGGACCGCCGGAGGGGGGAAGGGGGGAGTTTCTCTCCCCCACTCTGGAGGCAGAGATGTTAATCTATCTCTGTATTATTTCTCCTGTTTCACCTCAATAAGCTCCTAACTGTCATCTGTTTGAAAAGTGGCAGTTGGTTGCTGATTGGCTGGAGCACCATTTATTATATGCAAACGAGTTTTATCACTTGTTTGGTATGATAAAACTCGTTGATAAATAGGCCCCTAAATCACACATTTAACACTTCAAAATCGATATACCCTTGCTCAAGGCCCAACTAGCAGAGGAATTAACACATTACTTTGACTGCAATAAGACTCCAACCATTACCCCTATGATCCTTTGGTACACCCATAAGGCAGTTATGTGATGTTACTTAATTAGAGCATCCGCACATGCTACTAAATCGAGGACTAAACGCATTCAAGACCTCTCAGAGCGGATCAGATCCCTTTCTTTAAAACACAAACACTCAGGTTCTCCCACGGATCTATCCACTCTGTCGTCCGCTAAGGGCGAATTGAACTTGCTTTTGACTGCTAAGGCTGAGACTAGTCTAAAATGGCTCAATCAATCCTTCTATGAAAAAGGGGACAAGGCCAACAGGCTTTTAGCTTCTAGGTTGCGGTCTAGGATCGCTCAGAGTAATGTGCTTTCCATCCATTCTTCCACAGGTCACATCTTACGAGACCCTAAACTCATCACCCAGGCTTTTTTAAAATTTTATGACAAATTCTATAATGCGTTTGGGTCCTCTCAGATTTCGCCTTCACTTGGATCAGAGATCGAAAATTTTCTCTCACAATGCCACCTACCCCGTTTATCGTCAGAGGCAGCTTCTGCACTAAATGCTGAGATATCTGAGGAGGAAGTCGCTTCCGCTATTAAACTTCTGAAGAGCAATAAAGCGCCGGGCCCTGATGGCTTCATGGCCAGTTACTACAAAACCTTTCAACGTCATCTTATTCTGGCCTTACACACTGTATTGCCTCAACTTATGCATAATGACCAGGTGGGGTTTATCCCAAGTAGACAGGCACGGGATAAGACAAGATGCATAATTAGCCTTACACATTCGATAAACTCAACGCACACTCCAGCTCTGGACGCAGAGAAAGCATTCGATAGGATTAGCTGGCCCTTTATGTGTGAGACCTTGTGACATTTCGGACTTGGAGGCGACTTCCTCACTGTGATTCAGGCCTTGTACTCGGGCCCATCGGCTAAGGTGTCTGTAAATGGTCTTGCTTCTTGCCCATTGGAGATCACAAATGGCACTAGGCAGGGGTGCCCTTTGTCGCCCCTTGTTTTTTTGCCTTGACCATCGAACCCCTGGTGGCCTATGTTCGAGCTTCAAGGGATATTTTTGGGATTGTTGTAGGTGAGTCCGAGTACAAGATGTCGTTGTTTGCTGACGACGTTCTACTTTCCCTTTCTTCACCCCATACTACCAAATTTATTCCGTGTCCTCACTACATATGGCCATTTGTCGGGCTATAAAATCAATTGGTCCAAAACTGAAGCCTTGCCTTTTCATATTGATCCGGCCTGTTTGTCACTCTTACAAACCAATTACAAATTCTCTTGGCGGACTACTAAGATTCGTTACATGGGCGTCTTTGTTACAAACCACTATAACACTTTCTATAATGAGAATTTTATACCTCTGTTATCATCCATCAAAGTGGACCTGCACAGGTGCAATCTCTCATCATCTCTTCGTTAGGTCGTATAGTCGTCCTTAAAATTAATATACTGCCATGTCTCTTATACCTGTTTCAAACTTTACCGGTTAAAGTTCCAGAGTCAACTTTAGCTCAATTACACACATGGTTTCTCCGCTTTGTATGGAGGAACAAAGTACCCAGAACAGAATTTTCGACTTTACGGAGACGTGTAGAGAAGGGAGGGAGGGGTTTCCTGGATATCTGTTTATACTAGTACGCTTCTCATTTGAGTCAAACTGTTGCATGGTTCGCCCCCACCTCCACTCTTCGGTGGCTCGAATTAGAGATGGATTTAGGTCGCGCTGCCTCATTGGCCTCCCAACTACTATTACCCCCCAATTCCAGACTTCCTTATATTGGTCTACATCCTGTCCTTAAGTTTACTTGTCAGATTTGCGATTACTGTACCCGCCACTTTAAACTTCTCTCATCTCCCTCTTCCCTTATTCCTATATGGGACAACCCTGCCTTCCCACTAGGTCAATCCATGATCCGTGCTCGCCCCTGGGTAAATAGGAATATCCGCTTTGTTATAGATATTTTGGATAATGATGAATGTATGCTGTTACCGGATATTATAACTAAATATAAGTTCTCTGAAGTGTACCCTTTTCTATGCTTTCAATTGAGGCATGTTGTATCCTCTTTGGCTAGCCCTATACCACTTTGCCCTCTGTCAACACTTAAATCCCTGTGTTATCATAGTCCCTTAACTCAGGGCATTGTGTCCGCCACTTATTCTCTCCTTTTATCGTGTGGGCAGTCTCCTTCCACATCGTTTGAACTACAGTGGGAAAGAGACCTAGGTCCTCCACCAGATGAGCAGACTTGGTCTGATATATATATACCTCGCTCTCAAAGACATCTATTTCGACCCTGGTGAAGGAGAATGCCTACAAGATCTTTTACAGGTGGTACCTGGTCCCCACTAGATTATTTAAGATGTTTCCGTCTGTTTCCCCTCGGTGCTGGAGACGTTGCGGTGCCCTAGGTTCTTTTATTCATATCTGGTGGACTTGCCCCACAATAACACGTTATTGGGACATGATTGCTAACTTATTAAGTAGGGTAGTTAATACTCCCATAGTTAAAGACCCTTTATCTTTTCTCTTGGGCTTGCCAATAGCAACGTTAGACACAATCTCCAGTAAGTTGGTGGTCCAAATATTGAACTCGTTGCTTTATATTGGAAACGTTTAGACACTCCACCTAGTTACTGATAGAATTTGGCACTTGGCAAGTATGGAAAAGATCACTGCATATCTCAATAATAGATCATCTAATTTTGTACAGATTTGGACCCTTGGTATAATTATCAAAACCCCTCACATAGCTCCCACTTGCTGGGTGGTCTTTCGGCCCTTCTGTTATGATCAACTGCTGTTATATACTTACCTTCTCTCTTTTCACTTTATAGGTGCTTCCTACAGACTCATTTGATTCTATTTTAGTACCGTTTGCTCACACTACAATTGTGTTTGTGATGTCTTACCAGTGAGGCCTTCTACCCCACCCCTTCTCCCTCTCTTTTTTCTCTCCCCCCCCCTCATTATTTACTCTTCTTTTCTCTCTTCTTCTCTTTTCTCTTATGTCTTTTTTTTCTTCTCCTACCTTTGTTTTTGAAGCTAATGTTGTACCATTTTATACAATTTATTGTTATACCATATAGGATTTTCTATGATTAATATATCCTTCGGATGACTATTTTGGCTTACAATGTTTTCCCTTTTTTCATCTGAAGGCTTATGTTATGTACAGTATGTCTTATATATTTTAAATAAAAATAAACTATCGAAAAAAAAAAATTTATATAAAAAAATCATCCGTTAGTAAATGTGTGATTTAGGCTCTGGAGCACAACATTGATGTTGTTCGATTTAGATCTAATTTTAACTGATTAAAGTTGACCTTTAGTAAATTTAACCCTAAGGGGTAAATTTACTAAAGTGAGAGTTTTTAGAAGTGGAGATGTTGCCCATAGCAACCAATCACATTCTAGCTATTATCTTCTAGAAGGTGCTAGTTAAATGTTAAGTAGAATCTGATTGGTTGCCATGGGCAACATCTCCACTTCTAAAAACTCTCACTTTAGTTAATATACCCCTAAGTCTTAGTTTGACAAAGTTTGGTGTTATGACACAAGAGGACTAAATCTTACTTCATGTGCCCTCACTCAGGAGACAACGACCACGATTGGAAAATTGCACATGTGCCGCTTAGTGTGAATCGAAAGTTCCGCTATGTGTTCCAAGGGATCCAAGGAGATAATCAAACTACTAACGGCGGTATTTTAATTGATGACATCACCCTGACGGAACTCCCCTGCCCCAGTAATGTGTGGACCATCCGGAATGTCAGCCAGGTCCTGAAAGAAACCGTTAAAGGGGATCGCATTACAAGTCCTTGTTTCTACAACTCTGAAGGCTACGGATATGCTATCGGCCTGTTTCCCCATGGGCCAGGCCCATCACCTTACATTAATTACACCGGTATATCGTTCCACCTGTGCAGTGGGGATGACGATGCTGTCTTGAGTTGGCCTGTGCTGAACCGTCAGGCTATGATAACATTGGTTGATCAGGACCCAGATGTACGTCTGCGCATGTCCTCCAGCCGGAGCTTCACGACATCAGCGGATCAGATTAATCCATGTAAGTGATTGGTGTACTGTAAAGCCTGTCTAGACAACCATAATAATATGTTGTACTTGAGTACTGTCCTTCATGTCAATTGGTGTGAGCATATATATATTATTGTAGGGGTGTGCACCGGCCACTTTTCGTGTTTTGGTTTTGGATCTGGATCTTTCTTCGTGGCTTGGATCTGGATTGGTTTTGCCAAATCCACCCTTCTGTGTTTTGGGTTATGGGCTTTGGGCCTGATTCAGACCCACTCGCGAGCGGCTGTCCGCTCGCAAGTGGGTCGATGTTATGCACTGAGCATGCGCACGACGGAGGGAGCTCCGTCGTGCGCATGCGCCAGACGCGACGAGCGAAGGAAAGTCCTTCGCTCGTTGTGTCCGATCAAAGGGGGCGTGCTGTCAATGTTGATTGACAGCACGCCCCCTTTGGTGGGCGTGCCGGGGGCGTGCCTCCCTGACGGGGGCGTTCCCACGGGAACGCCTCCCGTCAGAAGCCGGCCCACTGACATCACTAGTGATGTCAGTGGGAGTGATTTTGGCTCTGATAGAGCCAAAATCACTCCGGAGCTTGCAGTTGAAAACCTCAACCGCAGGCTCCGGCTCGCAATTTCGATGGTCGCGATGGTCTCGACCATCGCGGCCATCACAAAGCACGCTCGTATAGCCTGTGGGTGGTGACCCACAGCTATACGAGCGTCCAGGAGGACGCTCCATGAAAATGGAGCCCGGCCCTCATTCAGAGCGTGCGCTCTGCTCAGAGCGTACGGCTCTGAATGAGGGCCTTTGTGTTTTGGATCTCTATTTTTTTTAAAAAAAGCATAAAAACAGCTAAAATCACAGAATTTGTCGTTTTTTCTGCTCCTATGCTATTATTAACCTCAATAACCTTAATTTCCACTCATTTCCAGTCTATTCTGAACACCTCACACCTCACAATAGTGTTTTTATGTCCAAAAGGTTGCACCGAGGTAGCTGGATGACTATGCTAAGCGACACGAGTGGGCGGCACAAACACGTGGCCCATCTAGGAGTGACACTGCAGTGGCAGACAGGATGGCAGTTTGAAAAACTAGGCCCCAATACAGTACATAATGCAAAGAAAAAAAAAAGGTGCAAGATGGAATTGTCCTTGGGCCCTCCCACCCACCCTTATGTTGTATAAACAGGGCATGCACACTTTAACAAACCAATCATTTCAGCGCCAGGGTCTGCCACACGACTGTGGCTGAAATGATTCTTTCGTTTGGGCCCCCACAAAACAAGCTGGCAATTAATCTGTCCCTGCACAAACTGGCTCTACGGAGGCAAGATGTCATCCTCATCCTCCTCATTCACCGATTCCTCACCCTCTTCAGTGTTGTGTACATCCTCATCCTCACAGAGTATTAATTCGTCCCCACTGGAATCCACCACCACAGGTCCCTCTGTACGTTCTGGAGGCTGGTCTCCCTGGAAGAGTTGATCATTCATTTTTATGAACATCATCTTCTCCACATTTTGTGGAAGCAACCTCCTATGCCTTTCGCTGACAAGGTTCCCGGCTGCACTAAACACTCTTTTGGAGTACACACTGGAGGGGGGGCAACTCAGGTAAAATAGAGCCAGTTTGTACAGGGGCCTCCAAATTGCCTCTTTTCTCTGCCAGTACAGGTATGGACTGTCTGACATGCCTACTTGGATGCTGTCACCAATGTAATCCTCCACCATTCAGTCAGTGGTGACAGTATCATATGCAGTGACAGTAGACATGTCAGAAATTGTTGGCACATCCTTCAGTCCGGACCAGATGTCTAAACCGGCCCTTGACTTATGACACAGGCGCACTCTTGGTGCTGCTGCTGTGTTGATGCACGTGCGGCTACTGTGCATACATTTCGCACACAAACACAGAAAAAAAAGAATTGTTTATTTTTTGTGGAGTGCACTTTGGGGGTTACACCACCCTTTAACAGACAGACACACTCTTGTCGCTGCTGCTTTGAGGATGCAGGTGCGGCGACAGCCCACACAATTTACAAAGACAGAAAAAAAAAGAAGATTTTTTTATTTTTTGTGGAGCGCACTTTGGGGGTTACACCACCCTTTAACAGACAGACGCACGCTTGGCGCTGCTACTTTGAGGATGCACGTACAGTGCACACAATTCACAAACACAGAAGAAAATGCTTTTTTTTTTGTTGGAGTGCACTTTGGGGGCTTACACCACCCTTTAAGAGATGAGCCAGCCGGCCCTTTACTTATGGGACACAGGCGCACGCTTGGCGCTGCTCCTTTGTTGATGCACGTTCAGCCAGAGTGCACACAATTCACAAACACAGAAAATCATTTTTTATTTTGTTTGGAGTGCACTTTGGGGGTTACAGAACCCTTTAACGGACAAGCCAGCTGGCACTTTACTTATGGGACACAGGCGCACGCTTGGCGCTGCTCCTTTGTTGATGCACGTGCAGCCACAGTGCACACAATTCACAAACACAGAAAATAATTTTTTATTTTGTTTGGAGTGCACTTTGGGGGTTACAGCACCCTTTAACGGTCAAGCCAGCCGGCCCTTTACTTATGACACAGGCGCACGCTTGGAGTTACTTTGTTGATGCACGTGCGGCTAATGCGCACACAATTCACAAACACAAAAAATAAATACATTTTTTTTTGGAGTGCACTTTGGGGGAGCACCCCTGATGCACAGATCACCCCCTGGACAACACTATAGCACCCCTCTAGGACTACAGCCTTTATGGGACACTGCACAACACAGTCCAGCCAGCCCCTATAGACTTTGGAGTGGACACAGCCGCTATGGACAACTGACTGCACAACACAGCCCAGCCAGCCCCTATGACAGCAGCACAACACAGCCCAGCCAGCCCCTATGGACAACAGCAGCACAACACAGCCCAGTCAGCCCCTATGGACAACAGCAGCACAACACAGCCCAGTCAGCCCCTATGGACAACAGCAGCACAACACAGCCCAGTCAGTCCCTATGGACAACAGCAGCAGAACACAGCCCAGTCAGCCCCTATGGACTGAGTGGACACAGCCCCTATGGACAACAGCAGCACAACACAGCCCAGCCAACCCTAGCTCCCACCCTCCCTCTTCACTGTAGACAGCCGGAGTGAGAAATGACGCCGACGCGGGAACCTTTCATAGAATCCAAAACCCGCGAGATCCGGAAGGCGGGATGATGACGTTTTGCCTCGAGTCATGCGGGAAAAGTCGAGCCTAACTCGGATCGGGGCGGCTGGGGGGGGTCCGGATTTCAGAAATCCGAACCCGCTCAACCCTAATTATTAGAGATGTGCGCCGACCCCCATGTTTTGGTTTTGGATCTGGATCTCCCCTGGTTTTGGATCTGAATCTGGTTTTGGATTTTTTTCCTTGGTGTTTTGTTTTTAGGTTTTGGTTTTGGATCTATATTTTTTCCCAAAAATTATATAAACAGCTAAAACCACATAATTTGGGCCTGTTTTTGTTCCTACAGTATTATTAACCTTAATAACAATCATTTTTAGGCATTTCTAGGCATTTTTAACCACCTCACAGCTCACAATATTGATTTCACTATTTTTCACCAATACAGGCCAAAGGCTACAGCGATCTGGCTGGCTAAAGTAAGCATCAGAGCAGCAGCACAAACGCATGCCAGTTTAAAAAAATATAGGAGATCTATGACACATTGCCACACAGCAGTGGCAGACAGGATGGCAGTTTATAGACGTTGTTGAGGAGAAAAAATTAAACTCTCTTTTTGGGGGCACGCTAGTTAACTTTTATTGGTATACATTAAAAACATGAACAAGCCCTAAGTATACATTAAAATACATTAACGAGTCAAAACCCGTTGTAGTACAGTCATGCAGTGTAGAACATGGCAAAAGGGTATACAAAAATGAAAAACAGAAAAACAGAAACATAAAAGTAATATCACAGATTTTATGAAGCTAAGTGAAATATAACAAAGTGGTATCCGGAATCAATGGTGGTATGAATGTCCACCCTTTATCTGAATACCTTAATTGTATGGTATTAGAACCATAACGTGACAAATATCGTGGTGCAGTGACCAATCAATAATATGACGGCGCAGGATGGCAGTTTAATAAACTATAATAATGTCAGTCGGCAATGCCCCAAATTGTGCGAAATGTACAGGAAAGAGGTGCAAGATGGAATTGTCCTTCCCACCCAATCTGATGTGGGATATTAAAAAGGACATGCACAGTTTAACAAACCAAGCACCTTAGCCACTAGGACTGACACTTTCGTGGCTGAACTCCTTGGTTTGTTTGGGCCCACACAAAACATTTTTTGGACGGACTACCTTCAATTATTAAGGAGGAGGTTGATGATGAGGGTGTTGGTGGTGGAGATTGCATGTGCTAGTCCAAACTGCTGGTAGCTGATACTGGACAGCTTGTTATTAATTTACAAATTATAATTTTGTTAAACAAATTGCATGAACTCGCTACAAATGACGTAACAGGGAGGAGGTGCCTAGATGGTTAACGTCCCTTCCTCTGCTAACTTCAGCTTTAAAAATGGAACAGATGCCTTCACAACTGTTGTCAGAATTTAGATTAAAATAATTCTACACCCAAGACATGGCTTTTCTGGCTTTCTTTTTATCATTAGCAAGAACTGCTGCCACTGGTGGCTGATTTACGCAAACCACATCCTTATCATCAACATCCACATTAGCGTCATCCTCCTTTTGCACTTCCTCCACACTATCATCCTCATTTTTTATTATATCACCATCTAATACTAGCACAGCCGTCATGATGTCAGTGATCCACTGTGAAACTGGGTGACAGCTGTTATACATACTTCCTCTATCAAAGGACTGTTTAATAGTCAATTGTTTTTTTTTAATTACTTCCGATCATGAATGAGGATGTTGATGATGATGCAGGTGTTGGTGTTGGAGATCGAAGGTGCTTGGATCCCACAGAGAGGGAGCAGGTAGGTGACACTGGACTTGTTACGTTTTGAGTTTTGGAACTTGGCGACATACACTTTGATATTTGATGAATGCCCTCCAAGTGACATAACAAGGAGGAGGTTCCTAGGTGGTTTAGGTCACTCCCTCTACTCACTCTTGCTTTGCAATGGTTACATATGGCTTGACAACTGTTGTCCGGATTGGGGTGGAAAGTGGATTTTTTTGTCTTTTGCCCCGGCATGACAACAATGGGCTTTGGCTTTTTCAAGCCATGGGCAACAGCTGTTGCCTTACTTACACAAAGGACATACTTGGCATCAACATCCTCATCACCAACATCATCATTATCCTTAGCACCTTCAACTACCAAAATATTATCCTCCTCCATGTGCAATTCCACAGAAGCATCCTCACTGACTATGTCTGCTAGATGTTGACTGCCCTTCCCCACATTTACAGAGGGCACACAAATGTTGGAACTTGGAGGATCCTCCAGTACACTAGGATTTAGGTCTGGCTCACACATGGCAACCGCGGACACACTTGCACTCTCCTCGGGGATTTGTGATTTCGATTTCTCTGGGCTCACAGTTGTTTTTTCTGACGGGCAATCAGCAGTCTTACTAAAGAAAGTCCAAGGCCTTATCCTTTCCTTGCCACTTTGTGTAGTGAATAGCATATTGGCAATGTTTTGTTTATGTAAAGGCAACTTTCCTTTTGATTTTGTTTTCTTTACTTGTGTAAAAGTAGCTTTACCATATCGATGGCATGACTTAAGCCCCGGGGCATGGGCCTTCACAGAGGACGAGAAAGTTGACGGCCTTGCACTGCTGGCGGCAGCTACAACATGTGGTTCTTCTTGGCCTTGCTCTCCTGACATGTGACAGCCCTCCATATTTTCTGCGGTCTTGAAGCAGTGTCACAAGCACCAATAGTGTAGCCAAGGTGCAGTTACAAATTTGACACACATGCAGTCGTACGCACACACTAAAATATTAGAATAAAAAAAGACTATTAGAAAAAAATTTTCAGCTCCAGAACTTGGGCCCAGAGCAGCGATTAATCAATACTGGAGTGGGGCAGCACTAGGTTGCAATAAGTTGCGTTGCTGGCTGGATCTTAACACACATGCAAACACGCACACACAGAAAAATATTAAAGACACTTGTGTTGATGGTTTATATTTTTTTTTTTTGCATGCCTGGACTCAGGCAGCACTAGGTTGTGCAACAAGTTGCATTACTGGCTGGATCTTGTGTGGTACTGCGGTTAAGCCTAACACGCATTGCACGTGCACACAGAAAAATATTACACTAAAACTTTTAAAGACACATTTTTTTTTTTACAATTACAATATATATTTTTTTTTTTGGGAGTCCAGAACTTGGGCCCAGATGGACGCAGCACCAGCCCAGATGTATTCTTCTGCACCAGCCCAGATGTATTCTGCACCAGTCCAGATGGACACAGCAGACAGCAGAGCACCAGCCCAGAATGGATCAGCAGACAGCCCAGGACACAGGACCCAGCAGATAGCACAGGACCACTCTCCCAGCCCTACACTACCCACCCTCCCTGTTCAGTCTCAACAGGCGTGAAATGGCATCCGCCGCGTGGTACCTTATATACTACATTGATCATAGAGATGTAAGCTAGCGAACCGCGAGATTTCATACTCTATGGTTTTGCCTCTGTTTCGAGTTCCGAGTCAGGCGGGAAAAATCGAGCCTGCTTGGATCCGACTCGTATCTGCAAATTCGGGTGGGCTCGGTTCTCATAGGTGTTAAGTAGGAGACAACTGTCACCCACCATGTCACTCTGACACAGTACAGAGTAAAAACAAGATGGCCTCTGCCTCTGTGGCCATGTTGGGACAGGGCATGAAGCCTCCCTGGAGAATAGGAAGACTGGAGTCTGTGCAGTAGCAACCAATCAGATTGTAGATTGTATCATTTCTCTATCGCATCCTAGAAAATTATAGAGAGAATCTTTGAGGTCCTGGAATCTCCCAATGGTTTTGCCCACCATCCTTAATGATGTTTCTAGAAGGTAGTTTAGAAACTTAGGAACTTTGAAAATAAACCATATTTTAACAAAAGAAACAAATACATATTTTAATACATTTCACGATAAGCATGTATATCCTAGACCAGGACAATACAACAATGGAAAATACAGATTTCCTCTGAGGCTCATAGATGACACAAGGTAACTACAATATGTAGATACAGTTGGTGAACATTGGGGAATTTTAATGAAAGACTCATTTATAAAGGAATAAATTCAAGAAAAACCTAAACTTGTATACTGCAAGGCAGATAATTAAAAAACACATGTAGTTAGCAGTATAATCACTGATCAGAAGATACATGGAAGATCAATGGGTTTTTATTCTGCTATCCTGGTATTTAATGATTTTTCATATGGATATTCTGTATTGATTAGCACAGTTTCACTTGCTTGTGTTCATTGTAATTTTGAACTCAACGTTAATGAGTATATATTTATGGTTTGGATAATAGGCATATATTTTTTTCTTCTGTGTATAAATTTACCACAATTAAAGTGGATGTACTATATGTGAATTAGGTTCTAAGATGGTGGATATAACCTAAGTGTGGGTATAGAAGTACAGTATGTACACAAATTTTATGTACACTGTATGGGCAAAAGTATTCGGACTCCTGACCATTACACCAGCAGGGACTGTAATGACATTGTATACTAATACATATACTTTAATATGGAGTGGAGTTGGTCCCCTTTTTGCAGCTATAACAGCTTCCACTCTTCTTGGAAGGCTTTCCACAAGATTTTCGAGTGTTTCTGTGGGCATTTGTGCCCATTCATTCTGTAGAGTATTTATGAGGTCAGGCACTGACATTGGACGAGAAGGCCTGGCTCGCAATCTCCACTCCAGTTCATCCCAAAGGTGTTCGATGGGGTTGAGGTGAGGGCTCTGTACGGGCCAGTCAAGTTCTTCCACACCAAACTCATCAAACCATGTCTTTATAGTCCTTGCTTTGTGCACTGGGGCACAGTCATGTTGGGATAGAAAAGGGCCTTCCCCAAACTGTTGCCACAAAGTTGTAAGCTTAGCATTGTCCAAAATGTCTTGATGTGCTGAAGCATTAAGATTGCCCTTCACTGGAGATAAGGGGCTTATCCCAAACCCTGAAAAACAGCCCCATACCATTATCCCTCCTCCACCAAAGTTCACAGTTGGCACAATGCAGACAGGCAGGTAACGTTCTCCCGGCATCCGCCAAACCCAGACTCGTCCATCTGACTGCCAAACAGAGAAGCGTGATTCGTCACTCCACAGAACACGTTTCCACTGCTCCACAGTCCAGTGTCAGTGTGCTTTACAGCACTCCATCCGACGCTCGCCATTGGACTTGGTCATGTGAGGCTTGCATGCAGCTGCTCGGCCATGGTAACCCATTCCATTAAGCTCCCGCTGCACAGTTTTTGTGCTTACATTAATGCCAGTGGAAGTTTGGAACTCTTCAGGTATGGAATCAGCATGGCGCTGGCGACTTTTATGCACCATGCGCCTTAGTAGTCATTGACCCCGCTCTGTGATTTACCTGGTCTTCCACTTAGTGGCTGAGTTGCTTTTGCTCCTAAACACTTCCACTTTCTAATATTATCACTCACTAAGGTTGGAACGCCTGGCCATTTTTGTTGACTGCCGCTCATGTGCCGTTACCTGGGTTACCGGCACATATGCGGCGATGTAAGGAGCCTGGCCACTCTCTCACTATTGACTCAGTCTCGGTGATGAGTATCCACAGCTGCGTTTTACCGATTTTTCCTGTTTATATATCACTTAATATGTTTTATTCTTATATTTCATATAATATGTGCTCAGTTTAAGAGGAGGAATATATGCAGTTAATTTTAAATTAATGGAATTGATTAATACCCCCACCCACAAAGGTCATTAAGTAGGAGGGACAACTAAGGGGTATATAAGTCAGAGCTATTGCCCACTATGATACACCTTGACAAGGACTGTACGTCGAAACGCGTTGGTGAATTGGTTTAGGATGCATCTCTCTACCTCACACTACCTTCTAGAAGCATAATTAAGGATGGCGGGCAAAACCTTTTGGGAGACCCCGGGACCTCAAAGACTGCTATGCTCATTGCATATATTTTGCTTGTGTCTGGTGGGCGGCCAAGCCTTCTCCTGTCGGATTGTATGTATATGGTTTGATACCAACATACTATTCAAGCCTCATTGCACTGTATTGAGAGTGAGGGCATACAAAAAATATCTCCTCTATTTACTGTATTTTCTCATGAAGCAATATCACACTGTATAGGTTTTTTACTCCTTTCAAATGATATATTGATAAGTCACCATAAGAGATTTAGGGGTCTATTTACTAAGCAGTTTTAGGAGACAGAGTGAAAAGTGATAAGAAAGTGATAAGGTACCAGCCAATCAGCTCCTAACTGCCATCTCACAGGCTGTGCTTGAAAAATGACAGTTGGGAGCTGATTGCCTGGCACCTTATCACTTTGTTATCACTTTTCACTCTGTCTCCTAACACTGCTTAGTAAATAAACTCCTTAGAGAAGTGTAAGTGACCCTCTTTATATATAATGCGTGATAGTAGGTCTGACTGTTCCCAGTATATGCACGCTTCACCGGCTGGTGCTCTTGCTCATATCATAATGTAGAAGCTTGTGGTTTGCCTTGACGGACCCGCTCTAAGGTTGAAACGCGTCAGTAAATCACAGGGGGACTCGGTCACATTTCTTCTTGGAAAAGCTTCTGTGTTTTTATATGAGCAAGAACACCAGTCTGTGAAGCGTGCATATACTGGGAACAGTCAGAACTAACATAGAGAGAACCAGCAGCTTTGCAGTGCAGCAGTCCTGGGATAACATTCAGCTACACTAGCCGAACAGCACCGCAACACTCCAAGGGTCTAGTGAGCTCCCTAGTTTATGTATTATATTACCGGTATATGCTCAAATGCACAGCAGGATTGTATTTTTTGATCGATTGGAAAATAAAGACTTACGCTTTATTACATACTTGTAAATTTGGAGATGTGTGACTATATATATATATATATATATATATATATATTGTGATAGGATCACTGGTAAAGTGGTCTGTGGCAGGTACATTTGTCCCAGATTCCTGTCTTTTGTGTTTTAAACCCCCAGGAGAAAGTCTGCAGTCTAGCAGGCTTGAGTTTCGGCTTTTTTGAAAAGCCGGTTTGGGATCTGGGGGTTGTGGGTGAGAGGAGAGGGAGGGCTCCACCCACGGCCACTCCAGGTTTTGGTTCTCGCAGCCTGGTAACAGGCTTGTTAGTTTTTCACCTGAGAGTGGCCAATATAAGCCTAGTGTGTTTAGGGCTGATTGTCTCACCTGGGAGAGCAGACAGGGAGTTTGCTCAGAGACACTTGGATACCTAACTGTGAGTGTTGTGCTGTGCTTTTGTTGCTGGCGAGGACATTAGGCCCTGCCAGGTTCTGGTAGTGAGGGAACTACCTGTGAAGTTAGTGCCCCGACAGGGCTAGGATTTATATTTATGTTTTCTTTATGTTTCTGACATAATGTTTCTGACATGTTTCAATAAAGACTGGTGCCGACCAACTTGTACTTGCATCCAGACTGGTGTGCTGCTTCCCTGCTGCTGTGTGTGTGTGTAATTTGTTACATGAACATACAAAAAGTAATGGTGATCCGTGGATTGTGAATTGAATTGTGAGAAGTCATTCTCTTTCCTCATTTCTATTGAACATTCCCTATTAGACATTTTATATAGGAATCTGAACATTAGTAGCAGCGCTATTAAAGTCCCGACCAGCTTGTACTTGCATCCAGACTGGTGTGCTGCTTCCCTGCTGCTGTGTGTATGTGTAAGGAAGGAGTCCTCTACCCAGGAGAGGGACCCCCTAACCTAACTGTGTCACCATATGGTGGAGAATGCGGGCACCCACACACTGAAGTTGCAGCAAGAGGAAAACTTTCCGTTTAAAAATTAAAGGGACAGACACCCAATTTGTGAGTGTGGAAATAACGCTGTGTCCTTGGAGTCCCATAGAGGAGGCGTCAGCCCATGCTCAGAGAGGCAAGGTTCAGCTTCCAACCTACACCCCAGGACAAAATGGAGGACATTTTTAAAGCCCTGCTCCAAGCTACAGCAGCTCAGCAGGAATCTACCAGAGCTCAGCAGGAATCTACCAGGGCTCTGCAGGAATCCACCAGGGTGCAACTGTCGGCCTTGGAGACAGCCCAGGGGCAACAACAGGTTGCCACCGAGGAAACCCGCCGGGCCTTAGCGGAAAACAGCCAGGCCATAAAAGAGGTGGTACAGCACCTGATCGCCCGGCCCCAAGATGTTGGTACTGGTCCTCCCACCACCACTCACTCCGTACGAGCCAGTCACTTCCTCCAGAAGATGACTTCGGGCGATGATGTGGAGGCCTATCTCACCGCATTTGAAAGAACGGCCGAAAGGGAGAGTTGGCCCAAGGAGCAGTGGGCAAGTCTGGTGGCACCTTTTTTGTCTGGGGAGCCACAAAAGGCCTATTTTGACTTATGCCTGGCTGATGCCAAGGACTATAAAAAACTAAAACAGGAGATCCTAACTCGCTTGGGAGTCACCACCTTTGTTCGTGCCCAATGGGTCCACCGCTGGGAGTTCCATATGGACAAGCCTCCACGTTCACAGATGCATGACCTCGTCCATCTGTCCTCAAAATGGCTACAGCCCGAGACGCTGACGGGACCACAGATCGTGGAAAGGGTCGTGATGGACCGGTGCCTGTGATCATTACCTGCGACTCTGCGCAAGTGGGTGAGCCATGCAGACCCTAAGTCCGCGGACCAGTTGGTCGAGCTGGTGGAGAGGTACGTGGCGGCTGAGGAGCTGATGAGTATGCCCCACCGAGCCCCGATGGCGCACCGGCGAACTCCCACAGACACTGGTAAGACTGTTCCAGGGGAGAAGGGTGCTGGGCGGTGGAATGTACCTAAGACTGAGGGTGTAGAACCTGGAGACAGTCCTGCCAGGCCGGGAAGGTTCTTGCCCCGTAAACGACTAGACATTAATATGACTCAGTGTTTCCGATGTGGTGGCTTCGGCCATATTGCCGCTAATTGTGCACTTACAACTGAACCTATGCAATGTGATACTGCTCATGTCTACCGCAGGGGGTCTTTCTTTGCACAGATAGCCTGTACGGCTGACCGGCAGGCTGTGACTGATAAGCACATGTGTGTAATCACTGTAGATGGCAACCGAGTAGAGGCACTGTGAGACTCTGGTAGCTTGGTGACACTTATAAAAGCTGAGCTGGTGAACCCCTTGCGGCGTGAGGGGAAAACTGTTGGTGTGACCTGCATACATGGGGATACTCGATATTATGTTACTGCCGAGGTGAACATCGAGACACCATGTGGTTCTGCTATAGTTTCTGTAGGTTTGGTACATGGTCTGATGTACGATGCAATATTGGGGAGAGACTTTGCTCACTTCTGGAAGTTATGGGAAAGCCGTTTTGTTCCAGAGGTGAACAAGCCCGATCCATTTGAGGAGGTTGTCGATGTAGTGGAGGAGGGAGTTTCTTCTGAGTCAGAGTTATTCCCTTTTTCTACTATGATTGGCGAACTAGAGAATGCGGAGCGTGACGGTGGCCCGCCAACTGATGTGCCTCCCATTGAGGTGGGAAGTGTTGTTGGGCCAGGTGATCGTCTGCCTGATTTAGAGGTCAGAAGAGAGGTCTTTGCCGTGGAGCAGTTGAATGACCCTACTTTGGTAAAAGCCAGGGAGAATGTAAAAGTAGTTGATGGTAAACCCGTAGACCCTGATAGTTCTCTGTCCTATCCCCACATGGCAATGTGGCAGGATTTGTTATATCAGGTGACTAAGAAGGGGGAAGATGTTGTGGAACAACTAATAGTTCCCAAAGCCTACAGAAGAACAGTGTTGGATCTGGCCCATGGTCATATAACGACAGGCCATCTAGGGGTAGAGAAAACCACTGAGCGAATAATGCAGAGGTTTTTCTGGCCCGGGCTTCATAAAGAGGTATCTAACTTTTGCGCATCCTGCCCTGAGTGTCAGTATCATGCTCCCAGGCCACATTTTAAGGGTCCACTAGTTCCATTGCCTATCATAGAGGTGCCGTTTGAAAGAATAGCGATGGATTTGGTTGGACCCTTAATGAAGTCTGCCAGGGGACACCAGTATATTCTGGTCATAATGCATTACGCTACCAGGTACCCGGAAGTGATCCCGTTGCGCAATACGTCAACCAAGACCATTGCCAGAGAGCTAGTTCATGTCTTTAGCAGGCTGGGTATACCTAAGGAGATACTAACTGACCAGGGTACACCATTTATGTCCAAAGTCATGAAAGAGTTATGCCGCCTGTTCAAAATCGAACAGTTAAGAACTTCGGTTTATCACCCCCAAACCGATGGGCTGGTCGAGAGGTTCAACAAGACGTTAAAACACATGCTTAGGAAAGTGGTCGACAAGGATGGTAGGGATTGGGACTACTTATTGCCATATTTATTGTTGGCCATATGAGAAGTTCCCCAGTCCTCCACCGGGTTTTCACCCTTCGACTTGTTGTATGGGAGACACCCAAGGGGGTTACTAGACATTGCCAAAGAGACATGGGAGGGGCAGTCTAGTCCTTACAAAACGGTGATTGAGTATGTTTCTCAAATGCAGGAGAGAATTGCTGCGGTAGTGCCGATAGTGAGAGAGAACCTGGAACAGGCTCAACAGGCACAGCAGAGGGTATACAACCGCAATGCTCGGTTACGCAGCTTTGCTCCTGGGGACAGAGTGTTAGTATTGGTTCCCACTGTGGAAAATAAACTTTTGGCTAAATGGCAAGGGCCCTTTGAAATCTTAGAAAGAGTGGGGCAGGTCAATTACAAAGTTTACCAGCTGGGGAAAAGAAAGCCGGAACAGATATACCATATAAATCTGTTAAAGCCCTGGAAAGATAGAACGGTACTGTCGGCCGTCCAAGACCCTCCAGTAAGTCCAGGGCCCTTAGTTCCCGAAGTGACAGTGGCAAAAACCCTGTCGGCAATTCAACAACAAGAGGTCAAGGAGTTTCTGATTAGAAATAGGGTGCTGTTCTCTGACGTACCTGGGAAAACCTCGTTCATTAAACATGACATCATCACTGACCCAGGGGTTAAAGTTAATCTAAAGCCCTATAGGTTACCAGAAGCACAAAGAGAATCGGTGTCGAAAGAAATTAAAAATATGCTAGAGTTAGGGGTAATTGAAGAATCACATAGTGAATGGTCAAGTCCCATTGTGTTCATTCCAAAGCCCGACGGGAGTGTGCGTTTCTGCAATGACTTCCGAAAGTTGAACAGTGTTTCAAAATTCGATGCCTACCCGATGCCAAGAGTGGATGAACTGATTGAGAGACTAGGGACGGCAAGGTATTTAACCACTCTTGACCTAACCAAAGGGTATTGGCAAGTACCGTTAACCGAGAGCGCCAAACAAAAGACAGCTTTTTCAGCGCCAGAGGGCTTGTTTTAGTACAAGATGTTGCCCTTCGGGCTACATGGGGCACCTGCTACCTTCCAAAGAATGATGGTCAGGATTCTAAGGCCCCATAGATGGTATGCGGCTGCTTATCTGGATGACGTGGTCGTTCATAGTCCTGATTGGCAGTCTCACTTACCCAGGGTACAAGCAGTGTTGGACTCCATCTATAAGGCAGCCAACCCAAAAAAGTGTTGTCTAGGCATGGAGGAAGTAAAATATCTGGGATACACCATTGGCAGAGGCCTGATAAAGCCTCAGCTCAATAAAGTTGATGCCATAGAAAACTGGCCACGGCCTCTGAATAAGAAGCAGGTGAGAGCCTTCTTGGGAATTACGGGGTACTACAGGAGGTTTATACCCAACTTTGCCACCATGGCAGTCCCACTGACTGACCTGACCAAAGGCAAACAAAAAGTCATGGTAGAATGGAGTCCTGAGGCAGAGAAAGCTTTTCAGGAGTTGAAAGTAGCGTTGTGTTCCCAACCAGTCCTGATGACTCCTAATTTTGAAAGGGAATTCATAGTACAAACCGATGCATCAGAAGTAGGTATAGGAGCGGTCCTGTCCCAGAACAAGGAGGGTGAGGAACACCCTATTTTCTATCTTAGCAGAAAGTTGAATGTACATGAGAGAAACTATGCCACAGTGGAGAAAGAGGCGTTGGCCATAAAGTGGGCGTTAGAGGCTCTCAGGTACTACTTGGTCGGAAGAAATTTCAAATTGATCACTGACCATGCCCCTCTAAAGTGGATGTCTGAAAATAAGGACAGTAATGCGAGAATTACAAGATGGTTCTTGGCGTTACAAACTTTTAAATTTTCAGTGGAACACAGGCCAGGAAGCCAGCTGGCCAATGCTGACGCGTTGTCACGCGTTCATTGTTTGGGGGCTTCAGTTGTTCCGCCCCACAGGTCGAAACAAAGGGGGGGGATATGTGATAGGATCACTGGTAAAGTGGTCTGTGGCAGGTACATTTGTCCCAGATTCCTGTCTTTTGTGTTTTAAACCCCCAGGAGAAAGTCTGCAGTCTAGCAGGCTTGAGTTTCGGCTATTTTGAAAAGCCGGTTTGGGATCTGGGGGTTGTGGGTGAGAGGAGAGGGAGGGCACCACCCACGGCCACCCCAGGTTTTGGTTCTCGCAGCCTGGTAACACCTGAGAGTGGCCAATATAAGCCTAGTGTTTTTAGGGCTGATTGACTCACCTGGGAGAGCAGACAGGGAGTTTGCTCAAAAACACTTGGATACCTAACTGTGAGTGTTGTGCTGTGCTTTTGTTGCTGGCGAGGGCATTAGGCCCTGCCAGGTTCTGGTAGTGAGGGAACTACCTGTGAAGTTAGTGCCCCGACAGGGCTAGGATTTATATTTATGTTTTCTTTATGTTTCTGACATTGTACAATAAAGACTGGCGTCGACCAGCTTGTACTTGCATCCAGACTGGTGTGCTGCTTCCCTGCTGCTGTGTGTGTGAGTAATTTGTTACATGAACATACAAAAAGTAATGGTGATCCGTGGATTGTGAATTGAATTGTGAGAAGTCATTCTCTTTCCTCCTTTCTATTGAACATTCCCTGATAGACATTTTATATAGGAATCTGAACATTAGTAGCAGCGCTATTAAAGTCCACATTATATTCACGTTTGGAGCAGTCGCTTGAGCTGCCTTTCTTTGTTGGAGTTTTTCTATTAAAAGGACTATAGAAAGTATTGTTGTGTGTGGGAAAGCATTCCACAGAGTGGGTGCAGCCGAAAACAGTCCTGTACCCGTAAATGGGAGCAGGTAATGAGATTTTGTGCAGAGCGGTGCTGGGTACAGTTTTATCATTGACTGCCCTGCCCGTACAGGTAGCGTTACGTAGCTCAGAATATTTCCCATTGATGTGGTTACTATTGATGGCAAAATAACAAGTAGCCATCGATGGCTACCAACTATGCAATGGATAACCATCAATGGTTTCACCAACCGATGGTCATCCCTGTTTTTTGACTGACTGGCCTGTGGACCAATCAGAACCTGGAAACAGGGCTTCGCAGGTGCCGGGGGCGGAGCTTTGCTCCGTGTCTCTGGATCTTGTAACAAAGAAAAAAAAAACATTCAGTTATGCTTAGAAATCGATGTAGGGAAACCATCTGGTTCTCCCCCATCGATGGCAAAAGTATTCGACCTCGGCCACAAACCATCAATGATTATGAATCATCAATGGTCGATCGCCATCCCTAGTCCAATATGACCAATATTATCCCAACAAAGGCCCTCTGCGGTTCCCTAACCTATAACTAGTCGTCTGTTTTCCGTTTGACAGCTACGAATATATCGCGATGGGAAAGACCTTCAAAAATCGGAACATGGGACCCGTCCTGCAACTGCTACAGGACCATAGATATCGGCTGGTACACGTTTATATCACACACCACTTTACGCCGCAGGAGTTTTCTGAAAAACGACGATCTGATTGTAATTGTGGAGTTTGAAGGTATGTGTTCTGCATTGCTTGTTCTTCATTGGAAATCCGTTGGTAATAGAGAGAACAATAGAAAATGTGTCTCCTAGTGTTGTGGAGAGTATTGTCTACCATTTTTCTATTGCAATGTATGTTTGTGGTGAGATTAATGCAGCTTCAAAGGGAAATGGAAACAATTAATGATGCATTGAGCTGAGCATTGTTTTCTGAAGTGCACACAGTCATGCGGGATGTGGTCTTGTGCCTCTACATTCGGTGCTATAGGCAAAACTGCTCACGGGAAGATAAGGATTGTGATGCCCACCGATGAGCTCCTCAAAATATTTGGGTAAATTAACCGCTCTTTCCAACAAAACATAACTGTGTGTGTTGCTGGATGGTAGCTTTGCAATGCACCCCACACTGTACAGTAACGTTCTGTACCGTAAATGCAGCATACATGCAATCTAAGCTGTTGCTGACAGATACTGTTTCTTTTACAGTATAAAGGAAAGGATCCATAACAATAGTTCCAAGCTCTAAGGTTGCTACTTTATGATACCATCACCAATGCGTGGGGTGGGGTGAGGAGTGGGGGGGGGAGCAGGTACAAAGTACCAGTGCCCAGCCTAGACCAAAGGGGCATGGCCACACCCCCAACATGATCTGGCCACACCCTGTCCAAGTAAAGATAACTTAATGACAAAATCTTAATAGCGTAAAAGAAAAACATCATTATCAACAACTAAACACATACCCACCAATTATATACAACATTTATAAGGTTATTAGCGCAATCTGTAATAGAGTACACAATTTAGCTATCCCTATAATCCTTCCCAGTTGAATTAATGTAGCGATACATTATTCTGCATTCCATTCATTACAATAACAGTAAGAAAAACCACAGCCAATAGTCTGTTTACTTATTTCTGTTATATCCATATAAAATAATGTTTATTAACGTTTATTAATGTAGCGCCAACGTATTCTGTCGCACTCCACAATTATCTAAATCAATTATGCTACCAAAACGAAGAACATTATTTTCCAAAACAACTTTGTAGAATTCATTTGTATAGAATCTAAAATATTTATTTCTATGACATGGGGAGAAACACTTATGGTCTGAAGGGCTTAAAATGTATTTATCTGAATCGTTCTCCTCTATATTCTGGGTTTCAGACCTCACACACCTCATGAGGACTGAAGTACCCATCCGAGCATCGGAACCCTTGGAGGTAGAAGTGAACGAAAGGAAGAAACGCTCTTTGGTGAATCCAAGAGACTCTGAGGGTTATGACATCCAGCCACTGGGAACCCAGTGTGACGATAATACCTGCCTGAATGGCGGCGTTTGTGTCATTGAGAAAGGCAGAGCAAGCTGCAGGTATGACCCACCCCTCACAAGCATACCCAGTATACACATGTAGCTTTCACTAGAACATGTTTAACTGATGTTGAGGCAGAGCCGTCTGTCTGACAGTTCTAGGACAAACTGAGGGACACGTATGAAAACTCTTCTACGGATAACTGTGTAGAAAATGTGGGTGCCCATAGCGGGAGTGGATTAACAGATGATAAAAAGGTAGACAATGTCTAGATAGACACCAGAAGTTAGACAGTCAATAGGTCGACTGGGACAAAAGGTCAGCAGGGACAAAAGGTCGACACAGTAAATGTAGACATGTAAGAAGATCGACAGGTACAAATGGTCGACATGGTCAAAGGTCAACCTGAAAATGGTTGACACAAAAATGGTCAACACATGATTTTTTTTTGTTTTTTAGCCCTAATCTTCACCCTAACCCTCCCCTTGGGGCCTAACCCTAACCTTCCCTCCTGATACCTAACCCTAACCGTCGTGGTAGGTGCCTGACCCTAACCATCCCTTCTAGTGCCTAACCCTAACCCTCTGGTAAGTGCCTAACCCTCCCTCCTGGTGCCTAACCATCGGGATAAGTGCCTAACCCTAACCTTCGGGATAAGTGCCTAACCCTAACTGTCAGGGTAAGTTCCTAATCCTAACCCTAAAAATCAAGAAAAAATATTGTGTGTCGACCATTTTCGTGTTGACTATTTTCATGTCGACCTTTTGACCCTGTTGACCATTTGTACCTGTCAACCTTCTTACATGTCAACCTTTAGTGTGTCGACCTTTTGTCCCAGTCGACCTATTGACTGTCTAACATCTGGTGTCTATCTAGACATTGTCAACCTTTTTACTGTCTATCTATAGTCCGGCGCCCCCATAGCTGGTGGCAGAATATAGGATCAGTGGTCGGATTGGTTGCCCAGGTCCCCTTCCCCCACACACAGCTGGGGCCAACCATTATTCAGATGGTACCTATTACGGGTGCCTACAGAGGCACCTGGATTCCTACTCTTGGCCCTACTCCCCAGAGCTGCCTGTTCCCGATCCTAGCCCCATGTCTAGCACTTGGATCAGCAGATGACCTGCAGTCTGTGGGAATGACCTTGGAAATGTTCCAGGGTTAACTGCATTAAATCCCAGGAAACCGCTCCCCCTTTATTGTTTTGCAAAGTGGGTGGGGACTCAGAGGCAGCAGTCTCGTTGGTCCAACTGCAGCCCAGCACACATTAGCATGTGCTGGGCTACTGACAGGCAAGAGTCAAGGGCAAGGGGGAACCCAGACCCGACCAGGCACCTCCAACTACCCAGTGCTCGGGTATTTAGTACCCGCTCCCCCCCCACTTGGCGCCCCAGGTGCTTACCCTTTGTCTGGGGTGGCAGTCAAGTCTGTGAAGTGTGAAGAAAGCAATTGTGCTCTGACAACCCTGAAGGTTAAATTTTTTTTTTGTGTCTTTCTGCCAGAAAAAGGTCATCACTGCGTCTCCACATTCACCAGGAGGCTCACTGAGTGCAGTCTAATCATCAAGCTCAGCTTTTCATCACTTCTGTTAAAACATAGGGGTAGATGTGCTTAATCCAATAAAGTAGAGAGATAAAGGAGGTCATTCAGACCCGGTCGTTAGTGCCGATGCGCTCGGACCGGGTCGATGGCCCCCACAGAGCATGCGCACGACGGCGCCGTCGTGTGCATGCGTGAGACCCGCTATGACCGACAGCGCCGGTCGTAGCGGGTCTCGATCCAAAGGGGGCGAGCTGTCGATGTGAATTTGACAGCTCGCCCCATTTGGAAGGCGGGCCGGGGGGGTGGCAGCCCAAACGGATGTGTTCCCATGGGAACGCCTGCCGTTTGGGGGAGGCCCCACTGACATCACTAGTGATGTCAGTGGAGAGCTTTCGGCTCTGACAGAGTCAGAAGCTCTCCGGGGCTTACGAGAAGGGAGACCCTACCCTAGGGTCTCGTCGTAAGCCCCGATGGTCGCGATGGTCTATGACCATCGCGACCATCACCGGAGCGGTCGTTAGAGCTGTGGGTTTTAACCCACAGCCTAACGACCGCAACAGAGGCGGGCGGTCAGGATGCAAGCGGCCGCCCAGTTTCTGAGCGACCGCTTGCATCCTCCGACCGCCTCTGAATGAGGGCCTAAGTTCCAACCAATGAGCTTCTCTAACTGTCATTTTTCAAACACAGCCGTTAAAGTGACAGGAGCTGATTGGTTAGCTTTTATATCTCTCTCCACTTTATCTCTCTCCAAAGCTTAGTAGTGTAGATTTCCCCCCCTGTCCCGGGATGGCACCTGTTGGCGTCCTTGCTGTACTGTAGGTTCTTCTGCGAACGCACAACCTTTATGACCCTTGTATGCGCAGTATGGAGGGATGGTGATGGTAGAACGGTTGACGATTCCCGCAGTGATTTAATACCTTTATGGGCTGGTGCACGCGCAGTACAAAGGTAAAGCAGCGAAAGCATCCTGGAGAAATGTCACAGTCAGCATTGAGCGGCAGAAGCAGGTGACACTAATTCGGCCGGGAGAGGTGGTTATTGTTTGTGTGCCGCCACTCCCGGGAGTTTAACTTTTATAAATTGCAGCGCAAACGCATTCTGTACCACTGCAATAATCAGAGATACTAGGCCAAAGGTAATAGGCCGCGATTTGCAGGAGCTGGGGCAATTGCCGCCAGATAATCAGTAGATTGAAAGAGTCAATTAGTTTAAAGGTAAAACCAACCTGGTTTTGCCTTTAAAACGAATTGCCGCTTTAAATCTAATGACTCTCCTAAATCACACCGGCTCTTGCCAAATGCGGGCTCTTCCATGTGTCCCACAGAATGTGTGTTAGCGCAGAGAAAACATGGACATTTATAAATAGAACCCCATGTGAGAGGTGTAGCAAGCTTTGGAGACAGATAAAGTGGAGAAGTTTCCCAAAGCGACCAATCAGCTTCTGTCAGTTATCTAGCACAGTCTATAAAATGACAGTTACGTAGAAGCTGATTGGTTGCATTATCTCTTTCCAAGGTTTGATACGTCTCCCCCTTGTCTGCACCAAGTCACTACTAAGTGCAAGGAATTGCCATACCCTGGATGTTCTCTACATTATGCTCCATTAATTATCTGTAGGTCATATCCAAAGTGTTGTCTCTTTATCTACACACATGGAAACTGTGTAGATGATGGCCAAGCATTCACTTGTCCATGTCTCATCGCAGGTGTGCATCCAGTCAAGCGTTCATCTACACCGGCGAGCAATGTGAGACTGCCCAGTTACACGGAAACGCCCTGGGGATGATGATCGGAGGAGTGGCCGGGACCATTGTCCTCACTATCGCCATACTCGCCACGCTGAGCAGAAGATAAAAACACTGTACATAAAGAAGCAGCATCAGTCTATTCAGACTGGAGAAACATCCTTCAGATAATCAGAGTAAATCGCAGCACGACGGGTCGATCTTTTGATGATATTTACGGTGCATTTAAATGTAAAAAAGAAATTCTGGTTCAAAATGCTTCATATTTTTAATATTGATCATTATGTGGGATGAGGCAATACAGTAATCCTGAGATTGCACCATGACGGTCTGTGTTTCTCAGTGAATTTATAGTCTGCATTCTGGAGAACATTGCTTCAGCTCACAAAATGGCTGACACCAGTGATGGTTCACCCAACAAAATGGTTCCTCCACTGTGTGTAGATAACCAATGTCGCTAGAATAAAGACACATCTGTTCAACATTATCTATACTATAAAATGATTTATTGAAAATAGTTTACATCCATAACTGCCTACTCTTTTGATCGAATTGATACGTGGGGGTGGTGTTCTCACACTTGTGTATAGATCATACTTATCTGGTAGAGCGAAGTGGTCAGGATGGTTCGATAATATCAAGAATTGCGGGAATGCTGGGAGGGGGGGGGTACGACAAATAGGATTTGATTCACATAATTTTTAATCCAGGTCCCTCTCCACGGACCCACAAATTGTGGCATTTTGCTACGATAAGGTCGGGGGCCTAATGACTTCGGCCCTGCCCCTTTTCCCAGCGAGGAGATAAGAAAGTTGACAAGTATGGTGGTTTCCCAATGACGCCTGTCTGTGTTAAATTCATTGTCACACCCCCTGTCCTGTCCATTTCTCTAGGCAAGAGGCGGGATGTTAGAAGGTGCCCTGCTTTTCTGGTAGTCCAGGGGGATTCCCTGAAATTGAAAACTCTCTCAAACATTTCGGGAGAGCAGACAAGGACAGAGAAGTCATCATGATACCTTCTTTATAACTAATTTAAATGTTAATGTATTTTGCTTTTGTGTTGGAGTCAGTCATGTCTGCAGCCCATCAGTAATAGGGATGAGCGGTCCGGATTCTGTGGAATCCGGGCCGCTCCGAACATCGGGGATCGGTGTTCCCGCCGACTCAGATCCCACTGCGAGGCCGAACGTCAGTCTCCTGACTTCGAATGCTCGCGAGAGGCGAGACTGCCGGATTCTCGCGAGAGTTCGCCTCTATATAAGGCGCCGAGACCGGGACTTGGCGCCATTTAACTTCCACGCTCCGCTTGATGCGCACTTCTCTGCTGTGTACAGGGACAAGTGGCTGTGTACAGGGACAAGTGGCTGTGCTGGCCAAATGACTGTATAGGGGGCACACTGCACACTGATTAAGTGCTGTTCCCAGAGACTCACAAGTGGCTGTGCTGGCAAAGTGACTGTAAGGGGACACGCTGACTGCACGCTGATGTATGCTGCATTGCTGCGTTATACTCTGCAGATTAAAGTGTCGAGACTCACAAGTGCCTGTGTGTAAAAAAATTAATAAAAAGTAAAAAGAAAGTTTAAAAAGAAAAAAAAAAAGAAAACTTATTTATTTGGTACTGTACCCCACTGTGTATACAGGCACCGTGACTTCTTTGGCCTTAGCCCTCTGTGTATACAAGCACTGTGACTTCGTGGGCCTTAACCCTCTGTGTATACAAGCACCGTGACTCCGTGGGTCTTAGTCCTCTGTATAAAATAAATTAAAAGCACTGTGACTCCGTGGGCCTTAGCCCTCTCTGTATACAAGCACCGTGACTCCATGGGCCTTAGCCCTCTGCATTCAATAAATTAAAATCACCGTGATTCCGTGGGCCTTAGCCCTCTGTATATACAAGCATGGTGTCTCTGTGGGCCTTAGCCCTCTGTGTATAAATTAAAAGCACCATGACTCTGTGGGCCTTAGCCCTCTGTGTATACAAGCACCGTGACTCCATGGGCCTTAGCCCTCTGTGTATACAAGCACCGTGACTCCTTGGACCTTAGCCCTCTGTGTATACAAGCACCAGGACTACTTGGGCCTTAGCCCTCTGTGTATAAAAGCACAGTGACTCCTTGGGCCTTAGCCCTCTGTGTGTCCATAGCACACAAGTACTGTGACTCAGTAGTGAGTGGCAGTGAGTGGCAAAGTTTCATAGATGTGCTTTAAACTGCGGTGTCTGTGCCTCTGCTCTATTGTTTAGTAACCAGCCAGCTCACTGCAGCCTTTGGCCAATAATGGTGAAAACAATATTGTGAGCTGTGAGGTGGTCTAAATTGACTATAAATTAATGTTATTGAGGTTAATAATACTCTCGGAACAAAAAAAGCCCAAAAATATATGATTTTAGCTTTTTTTTGCAATTTTTGTTAAAAATCCAAATCTAGACGACGAATCATAGCCGAATCCAGCAAAAATGGTCCTGTGCACATCCCTAATCAGTAGAGATGAGCGGGTTCGGGTCCCTAAGAACCGAACCCACCCGAACTACGGGGATCCGAGTCGGCTCTGGTTTTCCCGCCTGACTCGGATCTGAAAACGAGGCAAAACGTCATCATTCCGCTGTTGGATTCTCGCGGGTTTTGGATTCTATAAAGGTCCCGCGATTCGCCGCCATTTTCATTCTGGCTGTGGAGAGTGAAGAGGGAGGGATCTGGGAGCTGTGCTGTGCTGTTGTTAATACTTGTTATTGTAAATTAATTGCACGCTGACGCTGTGCATAGGGGCTGGCTACTGTTGTCCATAAGGGCTGGCTGGCTGTTGTCTATAGAGGGGCTGGCTGGCTGTTGTCGTGTCCATAGGGGCTGGCTTGCTTTCATTGGGCCTGATTCAGACCCACTCGCGAGCGGCTGTCCGCTCGCAAGTGGGTCGATGTTCTGGACTGAGCATGCGCACGACGGAGGGAGCTCCGTCGTGCGCATGCGCCAGACGCGACGAGCTAAGGAAAGTCCTTCGCTCGTTGTGTCCGATCAAAGGGGGCGTGCTGTCAATGTTGATTGATAGCACGCCCCCTTTGGTAGGCGTGCCGGGGGCGTGCCTCCCTGACGGGGGAGTTCCCATGGGAACGCTTCCCGTCAAAAGCCGGCCCACTGACATCACTAGTGATGTCAGTGGGACTGATTTTGGCTCTGATAGAGCCAAAATCACTCCGGAGCTTGCGGTTGAAAACCTCAACCGCAGGCTCTGGCTCGCAATTTCGATGGTCGCGATGGTCTCGACCATCGCGGCCATCAAAATGCACGCTCGTATAGCCTGTGGGTGGTGACCCACAGCTATACGAGCGTCCAGAAGGACGCTCCATTTTCATGGAGGCCGGCCCTCATTCAGAGCGTGCGCTCTGCTCAGAGCGTACGGCTCTGAATGAGGGCCATTGTCCTGTCCATAGGGGCTGGCTGGCTGTAGTGCTGTGTTGCCCAGGGGGTGCTCTGTCCTTCAAGGGTGCTCTTCACCCACCCCCAGTGTGAAACACTTGTCATCAGTGCAGGGGTGCTGTGCTGCTGTCTGTTAAGGGGCTGCTTGCTCTTTTCAGGGGTTCACCACAGTGTTAAAAAAAATAAACAATTTTTTTTGTGTGGCGTGTTAGCCACACCTGTCATCGGCGTAGGTGCACAGGGGTGATGTGCTGCTGTCTGTCAAGGGGCTGCTGGCCCAAAAATATATATATATTTTTTTTGTGTGCGTGTCAGCCACACCTGGCTGTCACTGTAATCGGCGTAGCTGTGCAGGGGTGCTGTGCTGCTGTCTGTCGAGGGGCTGCTGCCCAAAAAATAAACATTTTTTTTGTGTGCATGTCAGCCACACCTGGCTGTCACTGTCATCGGCATAACTGCACAGGGGTGCTGTGCTCCTGTCTGTTGAGGGGCTGCTGGCCAAAATAATAAAAAAATTTGTGTGCGTGTTAGCCACACCTGTCATCGTCGAAAAGGGCGCAGGGGTACTGTGCTCCTGTCTGTCGAGGGGCTGCTGCCCAAAATAATAAAACCCAACAATTTTTTTGGAGTGTGGTTGTGTGCGTAGTGAATATGGAGGACAGTCACATGACTGGAGAGCAGGATCCACTTACCAGTCTTGCAGATGCAGGTGCGCAGGGGTGCTGTGCTGCTGTCTGTCAAGGGGCTGCTGGCCCAAAAATGTTATATATTTTTTTGTGTGCGTGTCAGTCACACCTCTCTGTCACTGTCATCAGCGTAGCTGTGCAAGGGTGCTGTGCTGCTGTCTGTCGAGGGGCTGCTGCCCAAAAAATAAACAATTTTTTTTGTGTGTGTCAGACACACCTGGCTGTCACTGTCATCAGCGTAGCTGTGCAGGGGTGCTGTGCTGCTGTCTGTCAAGGGCTGCTGTCCAAAAAATAAATATTTTTTTTGTGTGCATGTCAGCCACACCTGGCTGTCACTGTCATTGGCGTAGCTGCACAGGGGTGCTGTGCTCTGTCTGTCGAGGGGCTGCTGGCCAAAATAATAAAAAAATTTGTGTGCGTGTTAGCCACACCTGTCATAGGCGAAAAGGGCACAGGGGTACTGTGCTCCAATCTGTCGAGGGGCTGCTGCCCAAAATAATAAAAATAAAACCAATAAATTTTTTTGTGTGTGGTTGTGTGCGTAGTGAGTATGGAGGCCAGTCACATGACCGGAGAGCAGGATCCATATACCAGTCTTGTAGATGCCGGCAGCAGTCATGATGATGATGCAAGGCCGTCAACATCATCTATGAATGCCGATGTACCAGGGCTTAAGTCAGGCCAAAAAGTCAGGCTAAAAAAATTAACTTTTACCGTGTTAAGGTAAGAAAAATTTAAAGCTAAGTCAGCTTTAGAGAAACAAAAAATTGGCAATATGCCATTCACTACACAAAGTGGCAAGGAAAGGATAAGGCATTGGCCTGTATTTATGACTGATGGTTCTAGTGACAATTTAAGCCCCTCTGCTTGTAGGAGAGGTACAAAAAATATAAAAATTGTTAAGATGAATAAGACACCAGAACCAACTGTGTGCTCTGAAAAATCAGAAATCCCAGAGGAGAGTCCAAGTGTGTCCGCTGTTGCCATGTGTGAGCCTGACTTTTCTAATACTGTACTTGAAGAGGATCCTCCTTCCACCATGTGTACCTTCTGACTTAGAAATCGAGGATGCTTCTGTGGAATTGCATGAGGAGGATATTTATGTAGTTGGCGATAACAACAAGGATGAAGAGGATGTTGATGATGATGAGGATGTTGATGGCGAGGATGTTTGTGTAAAAACTGTAAATCAGGCAACAGTTGTTGCCCATAGTGGGAAAAATCCCATTGTTGCCATGCCTGGGCAAAGGACCAAAAAATCCACTTCTCATGTGTGGAATTATTTCCACCCAAATCCGGACAACCTTTGCCAAGCCATTTGTAACCACTGCCAAGAAACAGTGAGTAGAGGTAAGGACCTTGACCATCTTGGAACCTGATCCCTGTTACATCACTTGCAGTGCATTCATCAAATTGGAAAGGGTATTTCAAATTCTAAAACTTTGGGGACAAAAAAATGAACAACAATCAGTCCAGTGTCACCTAGCTGCTCCCTTCTATCTGGATCCAAGCGCCTGCAATCTCTGCCACCAACACCTGCATCATCATCAACATCCTCATTCGTGATTGGATGTAGTCCTGCATCCAATGTCATAAGGATGACTGACTTCTCTCCTATCCATGATTCCTCCGAAGGATCCTTGAGTGCTACGCCTGTTGCTGCTGCTGGGGGTGGATCTTCATCCCAGAAAGGTACCAAGAAGACTACTACTAGTAGTAATTTAAAAAAAACAATTGACTATTAAACAGTCCTTTGATAGAGGAAGTAAGTATAACAGCTGTCACCCAGTTTCACAGCGGATCACTGACGCCATGACGGCTGTACTAATATTAGATGGTGAAATAATAAAAAATGAGGATGATAGTATGGAGGAAGTGCAAAAGGAGGAAGAGGGGGACATTTGTGTCCTATCTGACGCTAATGTGGATGATGAGGATGTGGTTTGCGTAAATCAGCCACCAGTGGCAGCAGTTCTTGCTAATGATAAAAAGAAAGGCAGAAAAGCCACGTCTTGGGTGTGGAATTATTTTAATCTAAATTCTGACAACAGTTGTGAAGGCATGTGTTCCATTTGTAAAGCCAAAGATAGCAGAGGAAGGGACATTAGCCATCTAGGCACCCCTGTTACATCATTTACAGCGAGTTCATGCAATTTGTTTAACAAAATTATAAATTGTAAATTAATAACAAGCAGTCCGGTATCAGCTACCAGCAGTTTGGACCAGCACATGCAATCTCCACCACTAACACCCTCATCATCAACCTCCTCCTTAATAATTGAAGGTAGTCCTTCCAAAAAAAGGTTTTGTTGGGGCCCAAACAAACCAAAGAGTTCAGCCACGAAAGTGTCAATCCTAGTGGCTAAAGTGCTTGGTTTGTTAAACTGTGCATGTCCTTTTTAATATCCCACATAAGAGTGGGAGGGACAATTCCATCTTGCACCTCTTTCCTTTACATTTGGCACAATTTGGGACATTGCCGACTGACATTATTATAGTTTATTAAACTGCCATCCTGTCTGCCACTGCTGTGTGGCAATGTTTCATAGATGTCCTATATTTTTTTAAACCTCTGTGCGTTTGTGCTGCTGCTCTGTTACTTACTTTAGCCAGCCAGCTCGCTGCAGCCTTTGGCCTGTATTGGTGAAAAATAGAGAAATCAATATTGTGAGCTGCGAGGTGGTTAAAAATACCTAGAAATGCCTGAAAGTGATTGTTATTAAGGTTAATATTACTGTAGGAACAAAAACAGGCCCAAATTATGTGGTTTTAGCTGTTTATATAATTTTTGGGAAAAAATACAGATCAAAACCAAAACTGAAAAACAAAACACAGAGGAAAAAATGCAAAACCAGATTCAGATCCAAAACCAGGGGGGATCCAGATCCAAAACCACAACCAAAGCTCGGGGGTCGGCGCACATCTATACTAATCAGTATATGGTTCCTCTCCTCTTAGTTCCAAGGAATTCACCACTATATTCAGGTATATACTGCATATAACTCTGTATATAACATTATTACCCTGATAAGTTTCATTCATACAGGGAGCACATACAATAAATAAAAGGGATTTAAACATCAGAGCAGCATAACCCAAAGGCCTGTGATGTATCGCATGTCAGCAGCACAGTGTTACGTGCAGACATCTATCTGCGCTCTGTACTATGAAAATACATTTAAAATTAGCTGTACTCACAAATATTTGCAGTGTTGGCCGAGTACAAATGATTTCCTTAGGCTAACATTGAGCTGAATTACTTTTCAGGAAGAATAAAGTCAGACTGGTGTTTAGACACTGACAGCCAGCATAAATGTACTTATTTATACTACCAGGGAATCATGCTCCGTATATTTCCAGCATTAATATTATGCATCGTTGCATCTATATTCCATTTTATGTGATTTCACACTGTGCTTGCTCCGAGATCACGCGTGCAAAGCTAATGCTGGTACACACTGCAAGATATATCGGCCGTTCAATTGAACGGCCGATATATCGTGCGTGCATTGGCCAGCGTGTACAGACGATGGCTGATATATCTACAGATATATCGGCTCATCATGCTGTGCGCACGGCCAGTCAGCTGACCGCCAGTACACTTGCTGCAGAGGCCGCGGATGATTGACATCACAACTGGGTGGGCACATGTTAATGCCCACCCAGTTGTGACGTAGGAAACGACACATCGGCCCGACAATTGGTAAGTGTGTATGCACTTATCAAACGTCAGATCGGCCGGATGCCCGATCCATCATCCTAGTGTGTACCCACCTTAAGGATGATGCAGCATTGTACGGATGCCATCTTACTGTGTGTAATGGGGTTAACCGGGTGCTCTCATGTACATGCGTTTAATCATGCCTATTATTAACTGCTCAGTGATAATGAGGATGGTTATGAAACTAAGGGCCTCATTTATCAATTAGTTTTATCATTCACAACAAGTGATAAAACTTGTGTATGATAAATGGTGCTCCAGCCAATCAGCTCCCAACTGTCATTTTTCAAACAGATGACAGTTGGGAGCTGATTGGCTGGAGCTCCATTATCATACACAACAAGTTTTAAAACTCATTGTGAATGATAAAACTTGTTGAGAAATGAGGCCCTAAACGTAAGTAGTGGGGCTGTCCAGCCACAGAGATGCTTACAGTATCGGCGCCTTTAGTTCCGTCCACGCAATGCGGCTGAGTTCAACTCTACATTGTCTCCTCTACTGTATATGCAGTGGGGTGGTATAATGTGTCGACATTGAGAATGACGACAAGGTCTGAACATCGACGTATCAACACTGACAATATTGACATTGTTAATCTTGACAGTTAATGAGACCCGTAAATTAATATATATTGATGTAATGATATTATTTATCACAGGCACAGGGGGTGCTGCCACAGACGGGGATAGAGCTAGTAAGTAGAAGGTGAAAAATAGAGTCTGTATTGGCTGCACTAAGTATATAGTAAACTTTAACCTTTATTAATAAGTTTAAAAATTCAAAGTTTTTAATGTTTGAAATAAATCAATTTACAGATAAGCAGCAAGATTTTTAAAATATAGTGAATTTAGGGAGTGTAGTAAGGTGAAAAATATTAAGTGAAATTGAAATAGTATTCAACTCTGTGCTTGTAAACCCTCTTCTTTTAAATTGTAATTTGTATAAAAATTAGGGATGTTCGTCGACCCCTGAGTTTTGGTTTTGAATCTGTATCTCCTCGTGTTTTGGATCTGGATTTGGTTTTTCCAAAACCGCCCCTTGCGTGTTTTGGTTTTGTATTTGTATTTTATATTTTCTTTTAATTTATAAAAACTAGTAAAATCACATAATTTGGTGTTTTTTTGTTCCTACAGTATTATTAACCTCAGTAACATTAATTTCCACTTGTTTCCAGTCAATTTTGACCAGCTTACAATATTGTTTTCATCTGGTTTAGGCCCAAAATTTGCACCAAGCTAGCTGGCTGACTAAGCTAAGTGGCGGCAGTGGGCGGCACAAACACGTGGCAGTTCAACTTCCAACATGGCACATAAGGAAACATATGTTTTCATTAATCAAGAGGCCTGAGGGAGTTGGAGTATGTATGTAGTTGAAGGCCGAGACAGGAAGGGTTAATTGGTTGTAAATTTTATTTCATTTTTTGATTCTGAAGCAAATTTATGAGGGAGGAGGGGAGAGCATGGGTGAACAATATGTTCCATGTTTTGCCCACAAAATCAACTTGGTGGTTCAGAATATTTTTTTTAAATTAAAGGGGCATGCAGGAGATGCTGTCTGTGGCCATAAACATTTCTGGACATTTTTGGCATTCAGCAACCGCATGTCAAAGATTGCAGCAGCAGTGGTAGTTCAACTTCCAACATGGCACATCAGGAAACAAATGTTTTTATTATTCAAGATTCCTGAGGGAGTTGGAGTATGTATGTAGTTGAAGGCAGGGAAATTAATATTTGATTAGTAGTAAATTTAATTTCATTTTTTTATTCCAAAGAAAATTTATGATGGAGGAGGGGAGGCATTTAGAAAAAATATTTAATCATTCACATCAATCCTTGCCCCAGAAGAATCCTTGAGCTGCTGTTGCTGGGAGTGGATTTTCATCCCAGAGGGGGACCGGGAAGACAACTAGTAGCACTTTAAAAAAACAATTGACTGTTAAACAATCCTTTGCAAGGGGGAGCAAGTATGACAGCAGTCAGCCAGTTGCATAGCGGATCACTGACGCCATAACATCTATGCTGGTATTAGATGTGCATCCAATATCTGCCGATAATGCAGTGGGTTTTAGACCATTAATTGAGGTCCTGCGTCCCCACTACCAAATCCCATGAATATTCCACTTCACTAGAAAAGCAATTCCCTACCTGTACAGGGACATTAAATAAGACTTAATTAGTGGCCTTCAAAATGCCATTGTACCCACTGTACACTTAACCACAGATATGTGGACAAGCTAAACAGAGCAAATGCAAGATTTAAGATATTAGGTTTAAGTCATACGTTGTGTCTTTCTTCCCTACGGACACAGATCTGAAGAGATGCAAAGAGCTGTTGGTAAGCAAATTGTCAGCTCAAGTGGCACATGATGCAGCTATGGCTTCTCCTTCAGTTTCTCAAGCAAGTGCATCTGCCGAGAAAAAAAAAAAAACTTTTCCAAAAGACCCACTGGTGATGCAGATGAGTCAACACAAAACACAAAAACTTTTTGGATGGATGCGCTGCAGATGACGTAATGGAGGAGATTCCTAGATGGTTAAGGATCTTACCTCTATTTACTCTGGCTTTCAAAGGGTACAGATGACTTGACAATTCTTGTCCAGATTTGGGCAGAAATAATGCCACACATAAGTGGATTTTTTTTGTCTTGTGCATGACAATGGGATTTTCCTTATCATGGGCAATAACTGTTTCTTCCACTGGTACCTGACTTACACAAACAACAACCTCATTAAAAACATCCTTATTAGCGTCAGCTACACAAATATCCCGCTCATCCTGGTGCACTTCCACAGAAGCATCCTCGATTTCTATGTCAGCATGTTCACTTGTGCTTACATCATCATAAGAAGCAAAACAACCAATCATAAATAAAGGCCTTGGCCTTGCCACTTCATGTGGTGAAAGGCATATTGCCAACTGTATGGCTTTCTGCAGCTACTTTCCCTGTGATGTTTTTTTCTTTACCACTGTAAAAGATTGGTTCTTGATTTCAGATTCCCTGAATTAAGCTCTGTATGCCCTTGGGCATCGGTTTTAGTAGATGATGTAGATGGGCTAGTATCGTCATGACTAGTGGCACTGGCAACAGCTCCAGCACTAGTATGTGGTTCCTGCTCTCCTCTTAACTGATCGTTCTCCATGTCGTCAAACACAAATGAAGTGGGGTACAACACTCACGTCAATTTGTAACAATTTTAAATATTACACTGCAGTATCAATGACCTACAGTGTCACAAGATTATTTCTGAATAAGAAAATAATAACACACTGCGCTACCACTTACAGTATCACAAGATGATTTATGAAAAAGAATAAAGGGGCCTATCCATTAGGCAACCTGAAAAACGTAATGACTAGCGTTCAGTCCTTCAGGTCGCGTAGGTGCGGTGCCCGCACTGAACGGCGTTCACTGAACGTCATTCAGTGCAGGAGACTGACCTCCTGTCTGCGAACATGTGGAACCTCAAGATTGTTGTCAGGTTGACGAGCATGTTCCACAGATAGTCGGCATCGGCAAGGATCCAGCGTGCCCGCGCATCGCTGGTCCTTGCCGGCTATCTATTAGACGACTTTATGAACGTTCCGACCAAAACCTCCTGGTTTTGGTCAGATCATTCAAAAAGTCGTCTAATGGATAGGCCCCTTAACACACTGCGATACCACTTACAGTGTCACAAGATTATTTATGAATAAGAAAAAATAACATACTGCACTGCCACTGACAGTGTCATAAGATTATTTATGAATAAGAAAAAATAACACACTGCACTGCCACTGACAGTGTCATAAGATTATTTATGAATAAGAATAACACATTGCGATACTACTTACAGTGTTGCGCTGCCACTTAGTGTCACAAGATTTTTTTTATGAATAAGAAAAGAATAACACACTGTGCTGCCACTTACAGTGATGTCATTATGTTTTATATATGACGCATGTTATTTAGCACTTTGTTGTGGTCTTGTAGTCGGCATGTAGACTAATCATTTATTCACAATTAAGGAAAGTGAAAAGTTGAATATTAGACTGTGCTACCACTTACATTACAGTGTCACAAGATTTTTTATGAGTAAAACACTTCGCTACCACTTAGGGGTCTAGTTACTAAGCAGTGTTAGGAGACAGAGTGAAAAGTGATAAGTCTGTGATAAGATAACAGCCAATCAGCTCCCAACTGTCATTTTTCAAACACACCTGTGAGATGACAGTTGGCTGCTGATTGGCTGGCACCTTATCACAGACTTATCAATTTTCACTCTGTCTCATAACACTGCTTAGTAACTAGACCCCTGAGTGTCACAATAATTTTTTATTAATAAGAATAACACACTGCGGTACGACTTATAGTGTCACAATACGTGGATGATAAACTGCGGTCTGGCACTTTTATTTTTTTTGACAGTGGGGAAGAGCACCCACTGAATGAGGCAGCAGCCCCTTGATGAACAACACAGACAGCACCCCTTCTTTATGGACAACAAAGCACCCCTGCCGAGTGCGGACAGACCACCTGCAGTGCAAATATGTGGACGATAAACTGCGGTCTGGCCGGCAGTGTCACTAAATGTAAACAACAATAGCGCAGCTAAGTTGCTAACGCAAACACACACACAAAAAAAGCACTCTGATATTTTTTTACACTAGGGAAGAGCACCCCTGACTGACAGAGCACCCCCCCTGGACAACACAGCACCCCTTTTATGGACTGCAGCCCTAGCATGATGGACAGGACAACAACACAGCAGCAGCCACAGGTAATTGACAGGACAAGTGACACAGCAGCTGTAGCACCCACTGAAGGAAGCCCCCTATATACACTGCAGCCTAAGTCCCTTTATATACAACACAGTAGCAGCCTTCAGCCCAAGACCCGACTGGACACACACACTGAGTGACTGACAGTGACTACACGTCTGTTAGATTCTCTCTCCACAGTCGGAGTGAAAATGGCGCCGATTGCGAGGACCTTTATATAATCCAAAACCTGTGAGAATCTGACAGCGGGAGGATGACGTTTTGCCTCGTTTTGAGATCAGATTCAGGCGGAAAAACCTGAGCCGGTCTTAGATCCGACTCGGAATTGCAATGTTCGGGTGTGTCCGGTTCTCTGAGAACCGGACCCACTCATCTCTAATAAATAATATACGTTCAAAAACATTCAGAGATTAATATATTGTTTCAGTCCTTCCATAGGGTTGGGAATACCCTATTTGTGGTTAATCTATTATACAACAGCACATGTTCACTAGATAATAAAATTCAAAAATAATAACTCAAAAGATATTATCAAATCTGATTATCTATTAACATATAGCAGTCACATACTGTATAGAAATTAGGTAGTCCTGTAACTCCATGGGGCTTATGTACAGTAATAGGGTGCAACTTGTGTCGCTGCGGTAACTCCTGCGAGTCTTCCCGTATTTTTAAAGCGGCAATCATTTAAAAGGCAACACCATATTGAAAGAAACGCAGCCATCGGATAACTTGCGTAAGCCGGTGGTTTCACGCTGCCGGGGCCAGAAGGACGCAGACCCTGGAAGGGACGTAGAGAGTGGGAGCAGGGGGGGGCAGGTACTAATTACCAGGGCCCGGGCTTGCCAGACTGCTAGGTGTCCCCGCCTCCAAGCTCTTGATATACTGAGAGGGGGCGGGTCCGGCACAGTGCCGGTGAGCACTGCTTCGGTGCTGCTTTAATAAAATATTTTTATTTAACGTCAATAAGGTGGCAGCACACTGGCATCTACAAACATATGCCCGCATACCAAACCATGCAAATCTTCAAAGGACAGAACTCACAGGACTTGTACGTAAAGTGATATTTATTCACATAACATACAGTATCAGTCTCTGGTTCTAGGTCGTTTATTAAAGTTTATAATGCAGTTCGTCATGTTGCAGCATCATTTCCCATTCAGTGACCATCACTTCTGTTTCTTTATGGAGGATGTGGTCTTGCTGGTAACCTCAGATGTCATTGTGGTTGTGGAAGTTGTCTGTAAAACAAAAAAATATATGGGTCCATATTAGGATAAAGCTGATGCCTTATTATAAATGTACAGGATATAAAGGTTTAAATATCAGTCATCTACCCTCATCCTAGGATGCAGGCAGCAAGTTCAAGCATAGGACTATGTTACTGCCCCACCAGGCTCATAACAAACTGAGGGGAGATGTATCAAACCCTCAAAGCAACCAATCAGCTTATAGCTATCATTTATCAAGTACAATCTATAAAATGATATCTAGAAGCTGTTTGGTTGCGATGTGAAACTTCTCCACCTGACCTCTTTGCAAGGATTGATACATATCACCCTAATTCTCCATTTGATCCAGCCCAGATCCACCTAACAATGCCCCGTTTTGACATTACCAGGACCCATTCAGGGAGGCTCCCTATTTGGGGACCTGAGGATCATGACTATCCTGCCTAAAGCGAGACTGTTGGGAGGTATGAGAGTATTAGGGAAAGGGCAGCAGAGGTAGTGCCTGGACATTGTCAAACGGCAGCGTGGTGCCGTTACTGATGACATGGGTTGCGCCTGCAGGCGATAGAACGGGATGTAGTAATGAGACCGGGGCCACATGGCCTCAGTCTCAATCCCGAACAGAGGTGGCGGCATTAGTATATGAAGGTAAGTACAATGCAGTGGCCGTAAGGGAAAAGCTTAGAAGCCTGCAACTCGGTCTGCAATTAAACTAAAACAGGTGACTCACCTTAGAAGATGACTTGCAGAAGAGCACATCCCGCACCTAAATGTAGATTGAACAACAATTACATAGCAATACTGGTATCAGTGCCAGGGGTGATCATCCCAGCAGCATTGCAGAATGATAGGACAATGCATTCTCAGTTCAGTGCTGCCAGCAAATCTAGGTATTGGGGAGAAACAATGTGTATGATGTACTAAAGCCTTGGAGAGTGATAAAGAGGAGAGATAAACTACCAGCCAATCAGTTCCTAACTGTCAGTTTACAGGCTGTGTGTGAAAAATGACAGTTAGGAGCTGACTGGTTGGTAGTTTATCACTCTCCAAGGCTTAGTACATCTGCCTGTCACTTACATGTGACACATAGGGTAGCGGCTGGCACAGGGCAGCTACAGACAGGATTACAGGCCGAGATTTGTGAAGATCTCTCCAGTGGGAGGAAGAAGAATAAATAAAATATATGGGGCTGTCCACTAAAAAGTACTGAGATTCCTAGAAAACAAAGTGTAAATAAGTATAATATTGTATAAATAGATATATATATATAGAATAATGTCACAGAGGCACAAGCATTAGTGCATAAGCAAATATATGACAGAAGTAATTAAACACTGAACGTTGGGCCACAAACCTGTCTCTCAATTCCCAAAAACATCTCAGTACTCCTTTTAGGGTGACATTTATCAAACCTTCTAAAAAGGATATATCAACCAATCAGCTTCCAGCAATTATTTATCTAGTACACTCTATAAAATGATAGTTATAATCCGATTGGATGCTACGGGCAACCCCTCCACTTGTCCTCTTTAGAAGGTTTGATAAACCTTCCCCTATGTGAGACTGGCTAAGTGATGGACTCTAACCTCAGACGCCCATTTTAGCATGAAGCGGCTCAGCCTGAACATTTCATACCAATAGCTGTGTCTGGAGTCCCTATGCTGTGGTATGGGGCAGCCTACGTTCATGTGACTCTACAGCAAAATGGAGGGTGGGAAGAGAGAGCTTTATTACATGTATGCCTCCAGACATCAGAGCATTTGAAATCAAGATATGGGCTAAATGGTCTGTGACTGTCTACAAAGTGCTGGGCTTCCCTCAACCCACCTTCCCTCCCCTCCATTTTAAGTCACATTGATATGCACTATACTGCAACAGCATCTCACATGCCTCCCTACTCCCAAATCACGACAAAGTCATGATGGACACAGACCTCAAATCTGGACTGTAACTCCTAAATCGGGACAGTTGGGAGGTACAGTATGTTGTATGTGAAGTTTTGTGTGTTTTGTACATTGAGCAAAGAACACCTACAGTGGGAATGTGCTTGACCACTAAAGTCTAATTCGATGGTGCAAGAGGTGCCCAGTCCCATTAGAGGATGAGGCCTGACCTCCACCAGCTCAGTGTAGAGTGGAAATCGAGGAATGCCCTAAAAATGTACCCTGACCATCCCAATCACTTTCAAGAGAACACGGGCCTCTGGGTCCAGGGGGACCCACACCCTGCACCCATGTTCTTTCACACCATTTTCCTGGTGACCTGCACATGCACAGTAGAAGAATCTCTGGGAAAATGGTTGCCACACCATTTTCCTGGTGACCTGCACATGCGCAGTAGAAGAATCTCTGGGAAAATGGCTGCCACACCATTTTCCTGGAGAACTACACATGCACAGTAGACTCTAGCACAGCGCCAGAGTCTACTCGCTTGGGCCGCTGGCTAAAGATAAGGGGGACCGGACAAAGACTGCACATGGGCCCCCTCCTCATTAGGCGAACAGGAGCACCTACTCCATATTCTCATTCTGCCCAATCCTCCTAACTGTTGGTGCAAACATTTTATCCTCCTCTAATGCTGCGACCTTCCTCCATAAACGCTTTGGAATAAAATCTAGGTGCACTGTCACAATTCGCTGCGCATGGCTCGTCCAAGGAGAGATTTGTGCTGCGTCTTGCACTTCATAAATGAGGCCCAGTATAAGAACAGTGTATTCCTTCCAATCTTCCAATAAATGAAGCTTACCTTTCTTTCTGTGATACAAGTCAACAAAATAAAGAATCCCTGCAAAACAGATATGATAAGTATGTATGCATGTTCAGTATGGCGCATGTACACTTACAATAAATATAATTATTATTATACTCCCCCTTGTTATTAGTATAATCACCGGTACTATGAGGATTTATTGCTATGCGCTCACACAGCTGACCTCAATGCTTCAGATTCATTACTCTCTATAGGCATAAAACTAATCACTTAATCTGCTGAGAGGCAAATCATTTCCAAACCACCTTATCACTTGGGGATTTTGAAACTTTCTAAATAAGAAAAAAATAATAATTTGGAAACTTACTAAAGGCAGCGACCTGCTGACAAATTCCATTCCCATCATATATTGGGGCTGATTCTGAGTCACACGCAAAGTGTCTGTAGTTGGGGGCAGCCTCAGAAACCAGATATAGGGGCCTATTCATCATAACTAAAAACTTGATGGAGGTAATTAGGTTTAGAACTCGCATGGAGTTCTACCTAATTACCGGAGGAATTCATCATTCCTCCTCTCCATAAGTATCTTTTCCGAAAAGCTGTTATTTGTGCGATGACCGCTTTTCACAAAATAGATACTTTTCCCTATCTCTTCTATTTTACCGCAGCTGTAATCAGTGCCGCGTATTGGCGCCGTTACGTTAACAAAAGCGTCGCATGCGCAGCACTGATTACAGCTGTGGTAATTGTGTCTCCCCCAACTCTCCGCCCCTCCGCTTCCCTCCCCCACCTACCTGGCCGCCTGTCGCAGGCTGCAGACGCCTGTCATTTTACCGACGCCGGGAGACCGGCATCCCGATCGAGTGGATGCTGGGCGCCGCAGCGGACAGCTGCGGGGAGGGAGGGTTAGGGCACCCGGGGGGGGACTTAGGGTTAGGCACTCCCCCGGGAGGTTAGGGTTAGGCTAGGGGAAGGGAGGGTTAGGGTTAGGCACCCCCTCGGGGACTTAGGTCTAGACGGCGGGTATGGGGGAGTTAGTGTTAGGCACTTAGAGGGGGGATTAGGGTTAGGCGCGGGGGGGGGGGGGAGGTTAGGGTTAGGCACCCTAAAGGAGGGTTAGGGGGAAAAATAGGTTAGTTGATACTTAACTAGGGACGATCAGGATTTCCTCCTCTGTCGGCCAGCCGCTGTCGGGATTTGAACCGCCGGCCAGGGGGTCCAGCGGTAATTCGTACCGATTCCAGTATCACACGCTAAACGCCACCTGAGAGTGGCATATAGTAATATCATCAAATTCCGAAAATACATAATTTCAGAATTTGATGAATAGCCTAATTTCCATATCCCCATACTAAAGTAGACGGACTTGATCAGGAGATATCAGTGATATCTCCTGTGTTAATGGATACTAAAAAAACAGTAATTAAGGAAAATGTCCAAGGAGCCTATTCATCATCGAATGCCGTATGAACTCGCTGCGAGGTATACTTAAGTATGCAACTCGCAGCGGGGGAAGCGTGACACCGGAGCAATTCATCATTGCTCCGGTGAGGGGACAACTGCTCCGAAAAGTTGTCCCCGTGGTTAGTAACTGCGTTACTTACTTCCTCCCCGTCGTCCCGGCTACGCATACGCGAAGCCGCCGGGAGGTAGTGAGGAGGCGGCGGAGGAATCCGCTCGGATCCCTCTTTGCTTACCCAGAACTCCTTCCCATAGGAAGGAGCGGGGATCCGAGAACAAGCGCCGTCTGAAGATGGCGCTTGTTCTCGGCAGCAAACTCTGAAAACTTTCAGTTTTAGGAGTTTGCAGAATACCGGGGGGATCCTATCGGACCCCTAATGATGAATGGAACGGTATTCTAAATTTTCAGAAACTAGCATTTCCGCATGGTTACCTGGCCATTTATCGTATGATGAATAGGCCCCCTTAAAACCGTTATTTTAGTGTTGATGAATAGGCCCCATAGTACCTTATGCTAATGCAAGTTTCTTTAGGGCTAATGCGGGCTCCGCGCATCTGCAAGGGGAAAGCTGTGCCACCCACTGAGATTACGCCAGCCACCGCTATCGTCATCATTAGCATCTGCACTTGAACCAGTCCCATGCTGGGCACAAGAGATCCGTCAGAAACAGGATTCCCTTCCCCACATGCACACAGCTTTTGACACAGGCCCATGACACTGCCTCTAGTCAGGGTGGTTACGTGTGATCGCATCATCACTGCCCAATCCGTCCCGTAACGCCAAAATTCATGGAAAGACAGATCTGACAGTTCCGTCTAAATCAGAATAGGATGGACATATGCAAAGATGCATACAATTGCTTCTGGACATGCTCTGTATGCAAAACCTCTCACACTGGTGTCCGTGCGCAAAGATCCCTCTGACTCAGAATCAGCCCCATTATTTGCTCCTGCACTAAAATATGACCAACTTTACTATGCCTTCTGTCCTTGGACCTTACCTGAAAAGCGTTCATCCCAGCAAATCCGTAGGTGAAAACCTGCTTCGTCAGATGATCGAGATCTGTCAGTAGAGCAAAACCAAAAGACCATGTTAACCCAAAGACTGGTGTTAATACTAGGACAGCTTTCAAGATGCTTTTAGCTGTTTCTCTGTCATCTGGAAGGCTTGCATCAGAAACAGACGGCCTGGACAACTTGGCGATGACTACCAGCAACGTACAGAGGTTAAACACAATGATGGACCCAGCCGGTATAGCGAAGGCGTAAATAGCACCGCTCTCTGGATTTAGCCAGCACACGTTTGCATGGCTGTATCTGCCTCTTGGGTAGAAATACAAAAAAGTGCCAGTGGCTATGATTATGGGGATAAAATAGCCAACAAAGAATGACAGTGAAATGAAAACTTTCTTTCTCAGATGGTGGAACAAGAACAGAAGCTGGTGGAGAAGCATCATACTTTGGGCGAAGGTCCAGAAGAAGAGGGACAGGTAGAAGAAATGGTTCAAGAATGTTATGGAGTGGCAGATGAGTTTTTGGGATATAACTGAAGGAAATGCAGATGACAGGAAGCAGGCATCTGCACAGAGCAAGGACACCGCAATGTTGACCAGCGAGGTGTGCCGAAAGTACGAGATGTTTGTTCTTACTACGCTTTTCCAGACAAACCACTCTATGAAGATACAAAGGCAGAGGGAAATAATGGAAACAGCAAGACCGGCATTGGTAAGCTCTTCAATTATAGGCAAAAATTCTGAATCAATTGACATAAGCACGGCAAAAGAGGTCAAGTGGTTGCAGCTGCAGTAGGTGGTATTGGTCACAACTCTCGATGTGCAGCCAACGTCTGACCATAAGCCTCCAGAGAAATCCCAGAAAACACACTGTTGAGAGTACCTTTCATCCGAGTTGTTTATCTTGAATGACATTAAGATACTGGAGGATGCAGAGCTTCCATCTGATAGTCTTATAGAGGTCGATTGCACAAGACTATTTAATTGCGAGTCATTGCGTTTCTCAGTTTTACTTGGCAGGAGATCTCCGATGGAGCTGAACACCACAGTAGTGATTTTAACATCATTTCCTTGAAGAAGCGAAGATATGGCTTGCTGATTTATCGACAGTCCCACCCCAAGGTATTTGTCAAACGTCTGTTCGTAGTTTTGCCCAGCACTCCCCCTTTCGTAGGTGTTGCCCTTTAAATGGATGTTTTCAAGATCAATTTCAAAGGACCCATTGTCGACCTGCAGACGTTGGCTGAACTGCTCCACCATTTGCAGCAGTTTGGAAGCTGGCGGGCTGCTGGAGCTTTGCCATAGCGACGAGCGGCTGGGATCTGTGAGGTCGCTGGCGACTGCGAGGAAACTCTGCAAGCAAAGCAAGACAAGCAGTCACTGGGGGCTAACGCAAAACAAAACTGCAAATGCACAATAACCAATAGCACCAAGGGTATTAACCTTATTTTTACTTAAATAAAGTGAAAAAAGGTGTTTTCACACCCTTTTCACATTATTTTAGTATCACTGATAATTACTAAAGGGCAATTGGAGTAGAATTCGTAAAATTCTACTCCAAGACCTAATTATCACTTATTTTTAGTAATCAGATCGCATTTCCCATAACTGTAATGGGAAATGTGATCTGGCCAAAGTTACTAAAAATAAATAGTGAAAAAATATCGGGCGAAGCCCTGTTATAATAACGTGGCGTGGAGGTGGTGTTATCCAGGGTATTCCCCAGACTCCTGCTCCGCTCTAACAGGCAGAGCAGAAGCCCGAGCCGGCCCCAGTGATCAGCTGTGTGGTCTAAACAGACCACACGCTGATACACTGCAAAAAAAAAAAAAAAAAAAATTGTACTAAAAAAATACACTTACCTGAGTCCAGGGACCGAATATCTTTGCTTCGGTGATGTCCTGCCTCCGGTCAACTGGTCTCCCATCCTGCACTGGGACCCGGTCATCACCTGACCGGGTCCCAGTGCAGGGTGGGATGTCAGCTGACCGGAGCCACGGAGGACATCACCGGAGCACCAATCACCGGAGGTAAGTGTAATTAAGGGAGGGGGGGTTTTAGGGGGGTTGCGATCGCGTGGGTCGGGGCTTAGCGAAGAGGGGCGGGGCTTAGCGGCGGCCGATTGGCGCATGTGCGGGCACTTGTCACAGTATGTTTTGCAAAAATACCGTGATTAATGTGCGGAGAGGATTCGCAAGGACAGAGCTGCCACCGGTCAGGGATGCCGCCGGTCATAATACCAACAGCGGCATCCCGACAGACAGAATCCCGACACCCGCAGGTAAGTATTGTACCACTAATCCTAACCTCTACCCTAATCCTAACCCTCCTTCCCCGGTGCCTAAACGTAACCTCCCCCCCTAATGCCTAACCCTAACTTCCCCTCCCCGCACCCTATCCCTTCATCCCCGGTGCCTAAACCTAACCTCCCCCCTAGTGCCTAAATCTAACCTCCCCCTCCCGGCACCCTATCCCTTCATCCCCGGTGCCTAAACCTAACCTCCCCCCTAGTGCCTAAACCTAACTTCCCCCTTCCCGCACCCTAACCCTTCATCCCCGGTGCCTAAACCTAACCTCCCCCCTAGTGCCTAAACCTAACCTCCCACTCCCCGCACCCTAAACCTAACTCTCCCCCTAGTACCTAACCCTAACCTTAAAGCTAACCCTCCCCTAACCCCCGATACTTACCTTCGGGATGCCGGCGGTTGGGATACTGGAGCCGGGAACCCGATGCTGTCGGGATTCCGGCGCTGGTATTTAGAACGTCGGCACCCCGCACATTGGGATGCTGACTACATTCCATACTGACAATAGTTAAATTACCAGTCTTCCTACACGCGTGTTGCGAGCGTTTTCTCGGCATGTAACAGTCGCCAACTGTGATCTTGTACACAGGTAACAGGGCTCCGCTGTCTCAGATACGGCGCCCATTCTGAGTGACCATAGCTTCACTCAGGAGGTCGATGTTTGCCTGATCTGTGTTCGATGCTGCGGATGTGTACGCAGTTGCGGACAGCTGCGATGGCTCAGGTGGGCGTCTCTGTACAAGGCCTGGCCGCTGTTGCATTAGCATATTTTAGCAGTATTGGCCTACAACTCTGAATCAAGCCCGATATAACTGAAAGAGTACAGTATTATTCAGCATATTGTGTCTGCTCTCTGGGGTTAGTTACCAGTTAATTAGTACCCGTCTCTAGATGGCCGGCATTCCCCTGTGTGTTACATGTGCTGTTCTGTGGGGTTAATTAGCAGTAAGTTACTGGCTATGGGCCTGATTCAGAGCCGGACGCTCTGACCAGAGCGCTCGCTCTGAATCAGGACCCTCCTGCCTATTCTTGGAGCGGCCTCTTGGACGCTCGCATAGCTGTGGGTTACCACCCACAGCTTATGCGAGTGTCCATGATGATGGTCGCCATGGTCAAGACCATGGCGACCATCGGGCTTGCGACGAGACCCTGCGGTAGGGTCTCGCTGCCGCAAGCCCTGGAGTGATTTTGGCTCTATCAGAGCCAAAATCACTCCCACTGACATCACTAGTGATGTCAGTGGGGCCGGACCCAGACGGTAGGCGTTCCCATGGGAACGCCTCCCTCTGGCAGCCATGCCCCCGGCACGCCCACCAAAGGGGGCATGCTGTTACTCACCATCGACAGCACACCCCCTTTGGTGCGAGACCCCGAACGACGGATTCCCCGTCGCTCGCCGGGTCTCGCGCATGCGCACGACGGAGCTCCCTCCGTCGTGCGCATGCGCATTTGGGCACGAATCAGGCCCTATGTACAAAGCTGACTCCCACACGCTGTGCACTAATTCTATTGCAGCTAATAATAACAGTGTAAATGTTTGCTGTTAACCACTAGTTCTTTGATTATATTGTTTAAATAGATATATAGTTTATAGATTGCTTTTTCATTGCAGCAGGTGTCCTAATAGATCCTGAATAGTTTGTATTTACTTAAGCGGCTGCATTTTATTACTGAATGTAATATTCTCTGTTGTATTACAGCGAATTGTTATTACATTGCAGCTAGTATCATTACTACTTTATATTCACTTGGCTGTATTATTCTAGCAAATGTGATATTTACAGCTCAGTAACTATATTGACACGCTTAGGGGCCATGAGAGAAAGTGATGATATGAGAGTTTTTAGAAGTGAGTTTTAGCAGAGATGTTGCCCATAGCAACTAATATTGCATGCTTCCCAACATGACCCTCTCCAGGAGGGACACAATGCTCTGGTCCTGGACTTCCCTGGTAAAAGGCGGGGCTACAGCACAGTTCAAAATTCAAATAGGGGAGTCACACCAACTGTCATTTCACATGCTGCCAAACATCACTGGCTGGGACTCACTGGCAGTTGGTGTGACTCCCCTATTTGAATTTTGGACTGTGCTGCAGCCTCACCTCTGGAGCCTCCACCAATCATAAATTACCAGGGAAGTCCAGGACCAGAGCATTGTGTCCCTCCTGGAGAGGGTCATGTTGGGGTATGCAGTCGGGAAGCCGGCGGACCTAATCCCGACTGCTTAATCCCGGCGAGGGTTAAATGACAGGTGTCTAAATCTAGACGCCTGTGATTTTACCGATTCCGGGAGGCCCGGCATCCCGATCGAAGTGATGCCGGGCGCCGAGCGCGGACAGCCGCAGGGTTAGGTTAAGGGTTCACGGGGGGGACAGGGTTAGGCACCCCCCCGGGAGGTTAGGTTTAGGCTAGGGGGAGGGAGGTTAGGGTTAGGCACCCCCGGGGGGACTTACGTTTAGGTGGCGGGGAAGGGGGAGTTAGGTTTAGGCACTTAGAGGGGGGATTAAGGTTAGGCACTGGGGGGGAAGGTTAGGGTTAGGCACCCCTAAGGGAGGGTTAGGGGGTAGAATAGGTTAGTACATACTTACCTGGGGACGATCGGGATTTTCATCCTTTTCGGGCTGCTGCTGTCGGGATTTGAACCGCCGGCCAAGGGCCTGGCGGTAAATCATACCGGTTCTCATGTTGGTAGGTGATATCTAATCTAATGTTGACTATATCCACTGTAGGCACATACTGTAGCTGCTTAACTAATATGACATCATCACACACCTCCCAACATGACCCTCTCCAGGAGGGACACAATGCTCTGGCCCTGGACTTCCCTGGTAAGAGATGGGGCAGCAGCGCAGTTCAAAATTCAAATAGGGGAGTCACACCAACTGTCATTTCACACACTGCCAAACATCACTGGCTGGGACTCACTGGCAGATGGTGTGACTCCCCTATTTGAATTTTGGACTGTACTGCAGCCCCACCTCTGGAGCCATCACCAATCATATATTACCAGGGAAGTCCAGGACCAGAGCATTGTGGCCCTCATTCAGAGGCGGTCGTAAGAAGCGATCGCTCTCTCTGAATGAGGGCGGCCGCTTCTTTTTTTAGTGCGGCCTCCTGGTCGCTAGCTAAGCTGTGGGTTACCACCCACATCTTAGCGACCGACCACGGTGATGGTCAAGACCATCACGACCATCGGGGCTTGCGACGAGACCCTAAGGTTGGGTCTCGGCAACCGCAAGCCCCAGAGAGCTTCCTGCTCTGATCGAGCAGGAAGCTCCCCACTGACATCACTGCTGAAGTCAGTGCGGCCGCCCACAAAACGGCAAGCGTTCCATCAGGAACGCCTCCGTTTGTGTAGCCACTCCCCCGCCCCGCCTACAAAACGGGCCGAGCTGTCGATCAACATCGACAGCCGGCCCTTTTGTAGTGAGCTCCGGAGCGAGAGAGTATCTCTCTCGCTCCGGGGCTTGCGCATGCGCAGTGCGGCCGCTGCGCGTGTGCAGGGCCTAACCATCGACCCGGTTGCGATCGCTCAGCGCTTGTGACCGGGTCTGAATGAGACCCAGTGTCCCTCCTGGAGAGGGTCATGTTGGGAGGTATGTCATCAATGTGTTCTCATTGTAGTTATTATAATAATTTTTGAAATGCAATAGTTATTTTTTTTTCAATAGAAATAACAATTTCAAATAGTAATAGTAATTATCTATGGTTTTCCTACTTCTCCCTACTTTACGAATATGAATGTAATGGCATTATATGGTTATGCTATGACAGTAGGCGGAGGGACAAAGCTCTGTGAGATCTGTTAGTGAGCAGTGAGTGGCGGAATGATACAGTGCTGTGTGATTTGCCCTGACAGAGAAAGAGGGGCGGAGTGATACAGTGCTCTGTGGCATGATTCAGACCCGCTCGCTAAGTGGCGTTTGCACGCTATGGCCGATAGTCGCCCGTATGCGCATGCTTCGCAGTGCGTGTGTGCAAGCCAGTCACTGCGATCGGGAATCTTGCGTTTGTTGCACAAAGACTGATCTCTAGTTTGAGAGTGACAGATGGTGCCATTTTTGCATGGTAACATGGGAAGGTCCAGGAAAACGGGGGAGTGGATGTGCGAACGCAGGCGTGTCTGAGCCTCAAAACGGCGTTATTTGGGCGTGCATAATTAGCATGGAAGCGTCATTGTACATGTCACCTGGTTGTATCTCAGCCTGCATTGATCGCAGTGCTTGTGGCGGGGTAGGGTCTACCTTAAGGGCTGCTAGCTGCTCCGATGACTTTCGATGTTACTGATTAATCATACACTTCCTGGAGATGACGTGTGTTAAGAAAGAAAAGTGGGCGTCTTTATACCGGCGTGCGATGACTCTGCCGTCGCTCTCTAAGACATAGAGGGCGTCCTTACACCAGACAGTGCGATCGCGGCATTTGCATACCCGGCCCCTTTTGGCTGTGAGAGAGCGCAGCTTAGCGTCCGGGACTGATTCAGTTCCTGTCTGTGTGATCTGTTAGGGGCCTATTTATCAATAAATATTTGCTGGGAATGCACAAATATTACGTATTCCCTTGAAATATATCATGGTCAGAGATATCTGCTGTGGTCCTCCCTGTTTCGACAGCACAAGCAGCCCCCATAAGTTTCTATGGGGGCTGCTTAATTGCCAAGTTTACCAACCTCCAATATTTCTCACTGACGGGTAATATTTTATCGTATTCTTATTATGTTTGATTTTTTTTTTGGTCTAAATGATTTGGGGTCTATTCATCATTACTAAATTTCTACAAAGGCAGGTGATAATGAACATTTTCACCTGCAATTGTAGAAATGAAGTTATCGGCACATTCATCAAGAAGGTAAAACAGGACATATAACAGGTATCTCCTCGTTACGACCCGCTGTCCCCATACTCTAGTATCACAGACATCTAATTACCTTCCTCATGCGGAATGGCCCGCTGTCCCCATACACTAGTATCACAGATATCTCCTACTTACCTTCCTCTGGCGGAATGGCCCGCTGTCCCCATACACTAGTATCACAGATATCTCCTGCTTACCTTCCTCTGGCGAAATGGCCCGCTGTCCCCATACACTAGTATCACAGATATCTCCTGCTTACCTTCCTCTGGCGGAATGGCCGGCTGTCCCCATACACTAGTATTACAGATATCTCCTACTTACCTTCCTCTCCCGGAATGGCCCGCTGTCCCCATACACTAGTATCACAGATATCTCCAGCTCACCTTCCTCTGGCGGAATGGCCGGCTGTCCCCATACACTAGTATCACAGATATCTCCTGCTTACCTTCCTCTGGCGGAATGGCCCGCTGTCCCCATACACTAGTATCACAGATATCTCCTGCTTACCTTCCTCCGGCGAAATGGCCTGCTGTCCCCATAGTATCACAAATATCTCCTGCTTACCTTACTCTGGCGGAATGGCCGGCTGTTCCTATACACTAGTATCACAAATATCTCCTGCTTACCTTCCTCTGGCGGAATGGCCGGCTGTCCCCATACACTAGTATCACAGATATCTCCTGCTCACCTTCCTCTGGTGGAATGGCCGGCTGTCCCCATACACTAGTATCACAGATATCTCCTGCTTAACTTCCTCTGGCGGAATGGCCTGCTGTCCCCATACACTAGTATCACAAATATCTCCTGCTTACCTTCCTCTGGCGGAATGGCCTGCTGTTCCTATACACTAGTATCACAAATATCTCCTGCTTACCTTCCTCTGGCAGAATGGCCGGCTGTCCCCATACTCTAGTATCACAGATATCTCCTGCTCACCTTCCTCTGGCGGAATGGCCGGCTGTCCCCATACACTAGTATCACAGATATCTCCTACTTACCTTCCACTGGCGGAATGGACCGCTGTTCCCATACACTAGTATCACAAATATCTCCTGCTTACCTTCCTCTGGCGGAATCGCTGGCTGTTCCTATACACTAGTATCACAGATATCTCCTGCTTACCTTCCTCTGGCGGAATGGCCGCTGTCCCCATACACTAGTTTCACAGATATCTCCTACTTACCTTCCTCTGGCGGAATGGCCGGCTGTCCCCATACACTAGTATCACAGATATCTCCTGCTCACCTTCCTCTGGCAGAATGGCCGGCTGTCCCCATACACTAGTATCACAGATATCTCCTGCTTACCTTCCTCTGGCGGAATGGCCTGCTGTCCCCATACACTAGTATCACAAATATCTCCTGCTTACCTTCCTCTGGCGGAATGGCCGGCTGTTCCTATACACTAGTATCACAGATATCTCCTGCTTACCTTCCTCTGGCGGAATGGCCGGCTGTAACCATACACTAGTATCACAGATATCTCCTGCTCACCTTCCTCTAGCAGAATGGCCGGCTGTCCCCATACACTAGTATCACAGATATATCCTGCTTACCTTCCTCTGGCGGAATGGCCGGCTGTCCCCATACACTAGTATCACAGATATCTCCTACTTACCTTCCTCTGGCGGAATGGCCCGCTGTCCCCATACACTAGTATCACAAATATCTCCTGCTTACCTTCCTCTGGCGGAATCGCTGGCTGTTCCTATACACTAGTATCACAGATATCTCCTGCTTACCTTCCTCTGGCGGAATGGCCGCTGTCCCCATACACTAGTATCACAGATATCTCCTACTTACCTTCCTCTGGCGGAATGGCCGGCTGTCCCCATACACTAGTATCACAAATATCTCCTGCTCACCTTCCTCTGGCAGAATGGCCGGCTGTCACCATACACTAGTATCACAGATATCTCCTGCTTACCTTCCTCTGGTGGAATGGCCGCTGTCCCCATACACTAGTATCACAGATATCTCCTGCTTACCTTCCTCTGGCAGAATGGCCGGCTGTCCCCATTCACTAGTATCACAAATATCTCCTGCTTACCTTCCTCTGGCGGAATGGCCTGCTGTCCCCATACACTAGTATCACAAATATCTCCTGCTTACCTTCCTCTGGCGGAATGGCCGGCTGTTCCTATACACTAGTATCACAGATATCTCCTGCTTACCTTCCTCTGGCGGAATGGCCGGCTGTCCCCATACACTAGTATCACAGATATCTCCTGCTCACCTTCCTCTAGCAGAATGGCCGGCTGTCCCCATACACTAGTATCACAGATATCTCCTGCTTACCTTCCTCTGGCAGAATGGCCGGCTGTCCCCATACACTAGTATCACAGATATCTCCTACTTACCTTCCTCTGGCGGAATGGCCCGCTGTCCCCATACACTAGTATCACAAATATCTCCTGCTTACCTTCCTCTGGCGGAATCGCTGGCTGTTCCTATACACTAGTATCACAGATATCTCCTGCTTACCTTCCTCTGGCGGAATGGCCGCTGTCCCCATACACTAGTATCACAGATATCTCCTACTTACCTTCCTCTGGCGGAATGGCCGGCTGTCCCCATACACTAGTATCACAAATATCTCCTGCTCACCTTCCTCTGGCAGAATGGCCGGCTGTCCCCATACACTAGTATCACAGATATCTCCTGCTTACCTTCCTCTGGTGGAATGGCCGCTGTCCCCATACACTAGTATCACAGATATTTCCTGCTTACCTTCCTCTGGCAGAATGGCCGGCTGTCCCCATACACTAGTATCACAGATATCTCCTACTTACCTTCCTCTGGCGGAATGGCCGTCTGTCCCCATACACTAGTATCACAAATATCTCCTGCTTACCTTCCTCTGGCGGAATGGCCCGCTGTCCCCATACACTAGTATCACAAATATCTCCTGCTTACCTTCCTCTGGCGGAATGGCCCGCTGTCCCCATATACTAGTATCACAGATATCTCCTACTTACCTTCCTCTGGCGGAATGGCCTGCTGTCCCCATACACTAGTATCACAGATATCTCCTGCTTACCTTTCTCTGGCCGGCTGTTCCTATACACTTGTATCGGGACAGAATTCATTAAGCTCCGAAAATACAATATTTTCAGAGCTTGACTGCGGGAGCATTAGCTATGTTCAGATCGCGTTTGCTCCCGCCTGTGGATCACACTCCGCTCTTTCCCTATGGGAAAGAGTCCCGAGTTGCGAAGAGGAATCTTTTTGGATCCCTCCGACCCTGTCCGGCTCCTTCCGCTGGACGTCAGGGCTCTTGTGCGCATGCGTGACCTGTAGTTGCCGCTGGACACCTGTTCTGAGTTGGGTCACACCAACCATGTGTGGGGCCCCCTCTGTGTGTGGGAGCCACGGGTTGACTGCCCCTGTCCACCCCCCCCCCATTAATCCGGCCCTGTCCTTGTGGCTGCCCCCAGGCCCATGTGCTCTCCTTGGATGGGTGAGTAAGGGAATGCCTACTTACAACTCTGGGTCATAGACACAAGTTTTATGTTTGTACCCTCCCATCGCCGGAGAGTCTTCATGTATTTCAATTTGTACCCTAAGGGTTGGGGAAACCCTTATATCTCCTTAGGTTGCAGGTGCAGGGTACCCTATACTCCCTGAGTCTCTTACTGTCAGGTACATCATTATGTATACTTGCAAATTCAATATAATTCATGTTTTTGGCAAAATACCAGCAAAAATACTCATTATATCAAAAGTGAAATCAACCAGAGATAGAGGGGCCGATGGGGAGTTGAACACAGGCTGGCTGTAAGTGCTTCCGCATAGCTTGCACAAAAATATATATGTATTTTCACCCGTATGCAGAGTACTAGGCTTGTACAAGAAGGTCATCTCTATCTGTGTGACACCCGGCATCACCATCAACACAAACGGGCGTGGATTCAACTCTGTGGCATCCCCGAAGTCCTTGTGTTCCTCTCTACAGGCAAATGAGTAAACTCGGGGAACTTACTGTGACAACGCCCACATCAAATGTATTGGTCCCAGCTGCTGTTACTTTGGAGATGGTTCCCAGTATGGAGACTAATGCCGATATTTCCGCCGTATTGTTAATAAATGTCCCATTCGTGGGCAAAATCTTCTGGATTACTAGGGGAACTTGTGACTGTGGGATCCCCAGGCCGTTCTCCAGTTCCTGTGAGGAGTAACACACAATTAATAAGTTGTCACTGTCACCTGCCCTAGTGTGTCTGCGTACAATGGTAAACTGCACTGGGGCAGGGACAGGTGATGATAAATAATCTCTGTAATGCACCTTCTCCGCGCTGTATAAATAACTGATATGACATAAGTTGATAACTAATAGCTTGTAGTAGCAATCGTCCCGTGTTCTGACAAGTGGCCTGATTCATTACGGATCACAACTGCAACAGAGTACGCAGATCGGCCGATGGCGCAACAGCGCATGCGTATGAACCGCAGTGAGCGTGCGTTAGTTGGCATAGCGATAGCACTGCAATACGCAGATACAAAGCCATCGCAGATCGAGGGACAGGACGTCAGCGTTTGGGGTGGTCCGGTGGTGACAGGGGTTGTAGAAACGCAGGCGTGCCTGTCCGTTTGAATGCCGTTTTCTAGATGTGCATAAATTAGCCACTGAGACGGCATACGCAGCTTGAGTACTCACTGCGCGAGTAAGGTCAGACCTGCTGTAATTGTGCATGAGGGTCCGATGTTACTCGATGGTACTGATTTATACGCAGGACTGCGAGGTATTACGGATGTCAGATAGCGGTAGTGGGTGTCTCTATGCTGGCTTTGCGATTGCAAACATTAGCATATTTTCGCAGCAGATCTGCGTGCGTCATTCGCAGTGAATCAAGCCCAAGGTACGGATATTTTTACATATAAGTTTGTGAATATTAAAGGATTTTTTTATATTGGACCAATTCATTGTTTGGGATCAGTGGTCCTTTAAGTGTTGCAAACTTCTAAATAAAAAGTGTAATAAAATTAAGTTACTTTTGTGATGTGAGAACTAAACATAAAACCACGTTGTTTAATTTAACTATTAATCTTCTATAGCAGTTGACAGTCCAATAACAAAATGTTTTGGATATAAAAAGATACTGGTCCTCATCCAGACCCGGTTGCGAGCGCTGAGCGCTCGCAACCGGGTCGATGTTTAGGCCCTGTGCCCACGCAGCGGGCACACTGTGCGTGCGCAAGCCCCGGAGCGAGAGAGAAACTCTCTCGCTCCGGAGCTCACTACAAAAGGGCCAGCTGTCGATGTTGATCGACAGCTCGGCCCATTTTGTAGGCGGGGCGGGGGAGTGGTTTCACAAACTGAGGCGTTCCTTAAGGAACGCCTGCCGTTTTATGGGCGGCCGCACTGACATCAGCAGTGATGTCAGTGGGGAGCTTCCTGCTCGATCAGAGCAGGAAGCTCCCTGGGGCTTGCGGCTGCCGAGACCCAACCTTAGGGTCTCGTCGCAAGCCCCGATGGTCGCGATGGTCTTGACCATCGCGACCATCAACCTAGTCGGTTGCTAAAGCTGTGGGTGGTAACCCACAGCTTAGCTAGCGACCAGTAGGCCGCACTTAAAAATAGAAGCGGACGCCCTCATTCAGAACGAGCGCTTGCTTCTTGCGAGCGCCTCTGAATGAGGGCCACTGTTTCTGTTTAGATTTGCTCAGGAAATTACTTTTGAGTGCGCACCAATTATTTTTGTTATATATCAGTTAATAAATGGGGACTGACGGCATAATACATACTGAATAGTGGTGGTGACTATAGTACCTGTACAGAATTCAGTGCTGCTTGCAGGATCGCGTTAATACAATTATCTTGTACAGGCAGCCATACTCCATCTGTGGAGCAGTCGCGGGCCATATATCCAGATTTCCCCAGAGGACAGGATGCAGTGGCTGACACACCAGCTTTTGACACGTTCCAGGTAACACCATAGCTCTCATTAATGCTGCAGTATTTATCTTCCACTAGGAAAAAACACTCCGTTATTGTACAGCCGTATTACTATGAATGTTAAGAAAACTAAATAAACAAAATAATAAAAAAGGAGACATAGGGGCTATAATTACTAAAGTGCAGGTTTTTAAAAGTGGAGATGTTGCCCAGGCCTGCCAAGAGCCGCGCTGCGCCCGGGTAAAAGGGGGCATGGCCTAATTGCGGGAGGCGTGGTCACGCCCCCTTTGGTAAAAGTAATTTTAAAACAGCAACGTTTTGCAGCACCGCGCGCTGGCAAAGAGGGGTTCTATGGGCCCCCTCAGCCCGGCGCATAACCAGTGGGGGGCGCGCTCAGCTTGATCGCTCCCCCCACTGGCATAGGAGACTGCTGTGGCTGCTACTTAGCAGCCGCAAATGGTCTCCCAGTGCAGCCCAGCACACAGCAGCGTGTGCTGGGCTGCTGTCATGTAAGAGGGGGGGAGCGGTGCCGGGCCCGGGCCCCCACCGGGCCCCTCCAGCAAGCCCAGGCTCAGGTAATTAGTACCTGCTCCCCCTCTCTCTCGGCGCCCAGCAGATTCTACTTAACATTTATCTAGCACCTTCTAGAAGATTTAAGCTAGAATCTGATTGGTTGCTATGGGCAACATCTCCACTTCTAAATATCTGCACCTTAGTAAATATACCCCCTACAGTCCTACTTAGTACAGAAAATAATTTCAATGCAATACTAGGTCATGAAGCAAATATACCATACTGAAGAGCAGTAGTGGATTTTAACCCCAGAGTAAATTCCACCACCCGCAGGCCATGTATGTGTAAAAATATGGGGGAGATGTATCAAACAAGTGGACAGGTGGAAAAGTTACCCATAGCACCCAATCAGCTTCTAACTAGCATTTATCAAGTACTGTACATACTACAAAATGATAGGTAGAAGCTGATTGGTTTCTATGGGTAACCTCTCAACTTGTCCATTTTAAATGGTTTGGTACACTCCCCCCATAGTGTTAAAGTTGACAAAATGTAATTGTGGTCAAAGACGCGGCCCTCATGGCCAAGATGGCGGTCACGGCCCTGAGGTGGTTAATCCCTTGTACTGCAGCGCCATTTTCATGTGAACTATCGGCACAAGACACCATATACTGTAAATGTATATGGAATAATGTGTTTTAACATGTTATATTTAGCGCCCTGTGAGCAGTTGTAGAATTACATGTTTAAATGTGCAGACTATGCACTTATGGGAATGTGGGCCTAATTCAGACCCGCTTGCGAGTGCTGAGTGCTCGCAAGCGGGTCGATGTTGGCCCAGTGCCAAGCCGTCGCTATGGGTCTCGCTACAGAGGGGGCATGCTGTCGATGGTGAGTGTGCCTGCCTAGACGGAGGCGTTCCCATGGGAACGCCTACCGTCTGGGGCCGGCCCCACTGACATCACAAGTGATGTCAGTGGGAGTGGTCTCGGCTCTGATAGAGCCGAAAGCACTCTTGGGCTTGCGGAAACGAGACCCTACCACAAGGGTCTCGTCGCAAGCCCGATGGTTGCCATGGTCTTGACCATCGCGACCATCTTTTTGGCCGCTCGCTATAGCTGTGGGTGGTTACCCACAGCTATGCGAGCGGCCAGGAGGCCGCTCTAAAATTAGGAAGGACGGCCCTGATTCAGAGAGAGCGCTCTGTGAGAGCGTCCGGCTCTGAATCAGGGCCTGTATTCCAAGAGTATTTTATTGTATAAAGAATCACCTTATTTTCTGACATACTGTAGTAACTGATGTGGTAAGATTCCTGCCAAGCAAAAGGTCTAGTGTTAAATGACCTCGCTTTTGTTTACAGGTAATGCACTAGCATGGGTTTTGATGTTTACTGACCAAGCCTTTGTTTAAAGCACGTTCTTTAAAATGCCCTCCAGGGGCCATTGTGGTGTTCTCTAAGGCGATAGGAAAGAGAAAGAAGTCTGATTTGTATACTAGTCTTATGATGGGTACACATCTAAGCGATATATCTGCAGATGATGGTCATTCATACACACTGAACGACCATCATCTGCATACTGCAGCGGGTCCCGGCGACCGGTGGGCGGGTTGGGGGTGTGTTCCGCCCCCCTCCTCGCGGCTGCCACTGTGTTTGTACGGCGGGCTACACACCTGCCGATGGACAGATATGTCTGCATACATATCTGTCCATCAGCTGTGCAGCGCAGCCAATGCGATATGTCTGTGAACGACGCCATTCACAGATATATTGCTGGTACACACTGGCCGACGTGCAACAGATATATTGCCGATCAATTGATCGGCCAATACATCTGTCAGTGTGTACCCAGCATTAGAGGTACTGTATGGGCAGGATTACAACCTAATGTATTTTGTCCTCTTACTATATAAATAGCAGCGTGTGTTTCCTCTGAATGTTAGAGAGGACTGTACTTCTGGAGAATACTTATGTGCTGTGGAGTTACTGACTTTTTAAAGACTGAGCAATAAACATCTACTTGATTCAAGACGCCTGCATCTGCCTGCATCCTGTGACCACCAGAATAGTGCAAAACGCTGTTCCATTCTCCGGCTGTTCTCGATTGAGCCCAGTGCCTCCAAGCTGAAACCCTCTACCAGTTAACCCATGCAGACTTGTCAATAGCGAAGGACCAATGGGAATTAGCCAACACTACCCTGAAGGTGTTGCAGCAAAGAGTCCACACATACCCAGAAGTAGGCCGTTCCATCGGGTCAGAAGTAGGAGTCTGGAAGAAATGTTTCGAGGAGCCAGTATAGGAGCCTGGTGGTGGCAGCAAATTACCCGCCCACTATGCAGTGTGAGGAGTCAGTAACAGGAGGTTACTGGCGATGAGAAGGGAATCCCTAGAAGTGGAGGAGTAAGCCCACAGGTTCTCAGGGATGGCTAACCACCCTCTATTCGATCAAGTATCAAAAATCTGTGATCGCCTTGCGGAGCGTGGCCATCTGGTCACACTACTGTTTAATGGCGGCCATAAATAGAAGTTGCACAATTAAATGATTTTTTCACAATTGGTTCATTTTACTCTCCCCCTTTAAATAAGTGTAAGTAAAAACAAAAGCTATTGCCAACATAACTTGCTAACATGGTACGAACACAGAGATTGTAGACTTGTATCGATCAGCATATAATTGGTGTACGTACCTCCGATTACAGTCACAGGTATAGAAGTTTCTTTTAGCTGTCCAGCTTTATTTGTAAAAGTACAAGTGTAATTTGTATCGTTAGCTGGGAGAGGAGGAACCAGCGTGAAACATTTTAGATCCGTCCTATTTCCTGACAAGGTAAGAGATTGATTTTAATAAGCTCTTAAACAGACACATCTACATTAATGAATGCATATCTGTTGAGGTCATTGGCATACATAGCCTTGTATAGGAACACAATATCCCTTTGTTACACCAGAGCATTTCAAGCAATTATGTTATAAAAGTCCTCTTATTACAGAAGGTTGTCATGTTCTTATAACTCCTAAGGGCTTGGCTAACCAATAGGTGACGGTGCGATTCTGTTTGCATTAGAGATGACTGGTTCGGAAAACAAGTCAACAAGTAAACAAGTACTGTGATTCTGCTGGCACACTGGGTAGGTGGACTACTTTTCATTTCTGCCACTGCGGTGTGGCAATGTGTCATAGATGTGCTTTATACTGTGGTGTCTGTGCTGCTGCTCTGTCGCTTGGTAACCAGTCAGCTCACTCCAACCTTTGGCCAATAATGGTGAAAACTATAATTTAAACTGTGAGGTGGTCTAAATTGACTGGAAATTACTGGAAATTAATGTTATTGAGGTTAATAATACTCTAGGAAGAAAAAAAAGCCCAATTTATGTGATTTTAGCTTTTTTTTGTACATTTTTGTAAAAAAAATCCAAATCCAAAGCCAGTCACCGCAGTTTGGCAAATCCAAATCCAAAGCCGGACGACGAATTAGAACCAAATCCAAATACGGCAAAAATGGTCCGGCGCACATCCCTAATTTGCATATACTTACCCAGAATTCCAAGAATGAGTTTTCTTCAATCTGTCGTTCTATGGGTTCCCGTCTGGTATAAAGTAGCTATGACTATGTGAATACAGATGAAGTCTCTTATTGTTTTGAACCCTAATGGGTGTGCTGTTTAAGTAATTACCTCCAAATAATATGGGTACCACATACCAGCCAAGGCTCCCAGTTCAGCCACATCATGGGGCCCTGCAAAGCTGCACTTGCAGGTCTGACATGTGCACCCTCCAAGCTAGGGGTTGGCTACGTGATTCCGGTGCTGAAAATGATGGCGGGAAGAATCACAGTGGCAATCATGGCGAATGCGGGTATGTATTCTAAACCCATCCCTTATCCCTCCCCCTAATCCTAACCCACCCCTCCCGCAGCCTAATGCTAACCTTCCTCTTTTGCAATCTAACCCTAACCGCCCTCCTTGCAGCCTAACCCTAACACCCCCACCTTCCCCCCCTGCAGCCTAACTGTAACCTTCTCCCTAGTGCCTAACCCTAACCCTAAAACTCCCTGTCGGTATAGCAGCTGCCGGGATTCTGACTGATGTTGGGACTCCGGCGCTGGGATTCTATCCGTCGCCATTGTATGTGCCAGGATGAAGACTACATCCCCAAGCTAGATATGCTTTTCCACTATGTAAACTGACTATTAAGGAACTGTTAAGTGATTTGGCCGTAGTGATGTAAATCAGAGCAGCTGTTCCCACCACACTGGAGCAGCGCTGAATTGCTCCAGCAGTTTCATATCTGCTGCTGCAACTCGTGGCGACTCAAATGCCTAATTAACAGGGTCCAGTTGGGAAAATCGGGTATTTGGTGAAGAAAACAATGGCCCTCATTCAGAGCCACTCGTAAGCAGCAGCTCGTTCGCTCCGAGCGATGTTTGCCAAACTGCGCATGCGTACGGATCATTATACGCATGCGCGAACCAGTCAGTGCGGCCGAAATTCATGTGCTCGCAAAATAGTGAATGCCTGCTAATTTGAGTGACAGGATGAGGCGTATGTGGGTGGTAACAGGGGAAGGTGCTTGAAAACGGGGAGTGGAAATCAGAACGCAGGCGTGCTTAAAGGTCAAAACGGGCGTTTTATGGGTGTGCATAATTACTACAGCAGCGTCATTGACCACGTCACTGGGTTTTTTTTAGCCAGAACTGCTCGCAAAATTGTGGTAGCAAAAATCAACCACAAGAATAGCGAGCAGTTCATACGCTGGTCGATGTACTCGATTAATCTAATAAATAGCGGACATGACGTCGGATGCGAGCGGCCAGGGGGCGTAGTTTCCCAAAAAACGACCGCAAGTTTTGTTCGCTCGTTCAGACATAGAGGCGTGAACAGACCGCAAACAGCGAACGGTTCATTTGAATAGCCACCCCTATTTTCTGGACGAGCGAGTGCAAATAGCGTCCGGCTCTGAATCAGGCCCAATGTCCATTAGGTAAAACAATACAAACCCTCAAAGCAAATTGGTGTCTCCACTCACTGTAGCTAGTAATATACTCTCATATAAAACATTCACCTGCTGACTGTGCAGGGTGTGGTCACTGATAATTATTATTATCCTTTATTTATATGGCTCCACAAGGGTTCCGCCTTACAAAGTACATGAACAAATGAGTGAACAAGAAAGCAGATATTAACAGTACAATACAATGCAGGACAAGTACATCGTTTATAAACATTGCTGCATTAGCGATCATAACACTCAACAAGCAGCATGGTATAAGCAACCACATTAGGTGCACTTGTGGGGAGTTAGGAGTAGATGATAGTATGAGTAAGGGAAGGAGAATTACATGAGGGAAGAGGGCCCTGCTCGTGAGAGCTTACATTATAAAGAGGAGGGGCAGACAGACAGGGGTGACAGAGATGGGGTAGACAGTGGGGAAGGAGCATTAGTTAGGATGAAGTAGTGGGTTCTGAGAGCCCATTTGAAGAATTGTAGAGAGGTGGAGAGTCTGATAGGGAGAGAGTTCCAGAGGTAGGGAGCAGCAAGGACAAAATCTTGGAGGCGGGAGTGGGAAGAAGTAATCAGTTGGCAGGAGAGGCGGCATGCATTTGTTGAAAGAAGTTGTCGGGCAGGAGTGTGACGGGAGATGAGGTCAGAGATGTAAATGGGAGAAAATTGGGTGAGGGCTTTGTTAGTGAGTGTAAGAACCTTGAATTGGGCACTGAATGGGAAGGGGAGCCAGTGGAGGGCTTGTAGGAGAGGGAAGGCAGACGTAGAACATTTGGAGAGGAAGATGAGTCGAGCAGCAGCATTGAGGACAGATTGGAGTGGGGAGAGGTCGGAGTCTGGGGGCCAGATAGGAGGAGGTTACAGTAGTCCATTCTGGAGATGACCAGTGAGTGGATGAGGGTCTTAGTAGCATCCAGTGAGAAAAACAAATAGAAGCATGGGATGTCTCATATACTAACCGGGCTGTGCTCCCTGAGTAATGCTGCCGTATGTCCAGGTCACATTATACTCCTCGCCATCAAACGGCACACAACACTGTAAGAGCAGCTGTGCCGTATCCACCATGGTCAGGCTCTTCTGCATCGGGTCAGCAATGATCTCAGATGGGAGGAGGATGACATCGACTTGTGCTTCTGCTCGGTGTATCAGACTGTCATTGTAAAACTCACAGACATACGTACCTAGGGGAAGCCAATACATTATTTCCTCCCAATAACTTGTCTTACTTAATGGCTTTTACACACATACACAGTCTACAATAAACTGACAATACCCCTTATTTTGTAGTACATATTAGGGTAGTTGATTAGGAATACTATGACACTAACATTATACAATGCTCTTTGTGAATCAAACTTTTCATCTGCATCATTGGGGCAGCACGGCTGGTGTAGTGGTTAGGATATCTGCCTCACAGCACTGAAGTCATGGGCTCAATTCGAAGTTATGTTAGATCTGTGTGGAGTTTGTATGTTCTCCTCATGATCCCGCACTCCAAAAACATACTAGTAGGTTAATTAGATGATGATAATTAAATTAACCCTAATGTGTATGTATGTGTGCCCATGTGGTAGGGAATATAGACTGTAAGCTTCACTGGGGCAGGGACGGATGTGGATGGTTAAATATTCCTTTTAAAGCGCTGCGTAATATATATATGCTATATAAATAAATGTAAGCATAAACCTGCACATGGTTGGTACAGTAGTTCTGCCACAAAATAAATATTTTTGTATTTCAAATTAATTTTTGACACATGTATGACTATGAACCCAGGTGCCTAAAAGCTGTTTTTCTGCAACAATAAACATTTTGGGGTGATGGAAATGAGATTTTGTGCAAAAACTGCAATGATGTACAGTACTACTCGATAATCAACTTACAACATACTTATCGAGCTACAGAATCCAATGATACAAAATAGTTCCCCAGCGGTGCCCCCAGCTCCATCTCAGGATGGCGTAGTCAGCCTCCCGAGGGGAGAAAAGCAGGGAGGACAGCTGTCTCCCTGCCTTCTCCCCGCCTCCTTCCCTGACACCGGCCAATCAGCGGTGCGGGAGAAAGTGGGAGAAAACTCCCCTGCTCCCTGTGTGTTACAGGGTTATTCCCGGAGAGTATAGTGAATTGAGACGGCATATGCCAAGTCACCTCACTCTGCTGACTGGCCCCACCCCTGCCACAGCACTGCTTTGTATATAGCTGAAGAGACACGGCATATGCCAGGTCCCTTCATACTGCTGACTGGCCCCACCCCTGCCACCGCACTGTCTTGTATATAGCTAAAGAGACACGGCATATGCCAGGTCACCTCACTCTGCTGACTGGCCCCACCCCTGCCACAACACTGTTTTGTATATAGCTGAAGAGACACGGCATATGCCAGGTCCCTTCAGACTGCTGCCCCCATGGCCGGCCACTCTGCCCCCACCCCCTGCCACAGCATTGTCCTTTGTAATGCCTAATGAACTGACCTGGCATATGCCGGGTCACTTCAGACTATTTACGCCCTCGACTCCATCAGCCCATACTTACCTACTTTTGAAAAATCACTTCAGGGAGATTGTGTAAAAAAATGCCTATGAGCGCCGTGGTAAAGTGGGCGTGTACTGCTACATCTGAGAGGCGGTGCCCTGGATTTCGCATCGCTTCGCTGGAAAGGTAAGTATTTATGATGTGCTACTTAACTCAGCTATATATCACATCGAACCTATTCCATATATAATGAAAAATAACAATTCATACCGCAAAATCTACATGAATAGACCCCACCCCACTATGTGGTAAGTGCCCAGAATCTATGGGTTACACTGCGTGGTAAGTGCCCTGAATCTATGGGTTACATCTTGTGGTAAGTGCCTGGAATCCAGGGCCGAATTAACGGCGGGGCGACCAGGGCGGTCGTCCCAGGCTTCCACACAAAAGGGGCCCCCACGTAGGGTCAGTCTCACCCACCAATTACCAAGAACAGTTTCCTAGTGGCACCTGTTCTTGGACGGGGCTCGCAAGGTGCTGATTCTGAATGCATAGTGCACCTTACAGAGGGGCTACTCCTGAGTCTCTTAAGCTTTACGTCATGCCCACAATGTTTAAGGGACTTGGGATGTGCAGCACTAGGCATTCAGCAGCAGAAGACTATCAGGCTGCTGGGAAAAAAGTATTGAGGGTCTCTCTGTGACACAAATTGGGAGGGGAGGATGGGAATGGGACAGTATTATTAAGGGGGGGGGCACTATGTGGCATACTAAGGGGCCACTGGGAAATAATGTTAATATGGAGTGCTCTGTGTGGCATATGGGGGTAACTGTGTGGCATTCTGGGGGGCACTGGGACATTGATATGTAGGCTCTGTGTGGCATACTGGGAGGACAGTGTGTGGCATACTGGGGGGCACTGGGGCATAATAATATGGTAATATGGAGTTTTCTGTTACACACTGAGGCAGCACTGGTACATAATATAAAATATGGGGGCTTTTTGTGGTATACTGGGGGCAATGTGTGGTATGCTGGGAAAAGACTGGGACATAATATTAATATGGTCTGTTTCATACTGATGGGGGTACTGGAACATAATGTTAATATTTGGGACTCTGTGTGGCATACTGGGGGAACACTGAGGTAAAATATTAATATGTGTGGCATACTGGAGTGGGTTGTTTTTCATATTAGGGGCAACATTATGTATATGATGGGGCACTGTGTGGCATAATGTAATTTTATTGGAAGGGGCCCAACAAATTAGATGCCCTGGAGCTCTCACAAGCCTTAACCCAGCCCTGCTGGAATCTATGGGTTACACCATGCGGTAAGCAACAAAGGATGCGTTTAAGGCAGATATTTCCTTGCCGCACGGGGTAGCACCTCTAACTGATAGGTAAGGGCAATTCAATGTGCCCCAAAGTAGGTCAATTCAACTAATCCACTAACCACAGACTTCCAGCTTTAATTCTCGTGAGCCACTGACCTTCCCACCACTGATCTGAGTTATTGACATAGAGAATAGAGACGGTTTTGTCCGAGAGCTGTTCTTTTGACACCACCACGTTTCCTCCGCCACTGAAAATCATATTGGTGATGTTATTGGTGATCAGAGACCAGTTCACGGCAGTCACTGTTTCATTGATTAGGCAGATGAGCCTTATTGGATCCCAGATTTTTACTTCCAGGTGTGCGGGCTCAACAGATGCCAAACCTGCAATATAGAGGCATAAGAGGGGTAAAGACTAACAGCTGCCTTTGTCCTCCCTGGACCATGTGAATGTGAAAATGCCATGTACTTTTCTGAACAATAAACAATCAGCTAAGAGCAGTAGCGCACGCAGGGGGGGGGGGTTTCTGAGTACCCAGAACCCCCCCTTCCCCCTGACAGACTGGAGTGCAGGCAACTTGTTCTTAAGCCCCCTCCCCCTCACGGCAATTTTGACAATATGGAGGAGGCGGAGACAATATGACGCAAATGAATTAGATTCATGTCGCTTGGCCCCGGGCCCCCTCCCAATTGACCAGTGAATCGCGGCAATCGGGAGGGGGCGGGCCTTAAGAGCATGGTGCCAGCCTGCTAGATCCTGTCCCTATCAGATCTGCTGCAAGGTAAGGTTTTTGTAATGTATGTGACATATGTTTGTGTGTGTGTGTGTGTAAGGTATGTGTGACATGTGTGTATCTATTAGGGGTGTGCACCGGCCACTTTTCGTGTTTTGTGTTTTGGTTTTGGATCTGGATCTTTCTTCGTGTTTTGGATCTGGATTGGTTTTGCCAAAACCACCCTTCCGTGTTTTGGGTTCTGGGTTTTGTGTTTTGGATCTGAATTTTTTTGAAAAAAAGCATAAAAACAGCTAAAATCACAGAATTTGTAGGTTTTTCTGCTCCTATGCTATTATTAACCTCAATAACCTTAATTTCCACTCATTTCCAGTCTATTCTGAACACCTCACACCTCACAATAGTGTTTTTATGTCCAAAAGGTTGCACCGAGGTAGCTGGATGACTATGCTAAGCGACACGAGTGGGCGGCACAAACACGTGACCCATCTAGGAGTGACACTGCAGTGGCAGACAGGATGGCAGTTAGAAAAACTAGGCCCCAAACTGTACATAATGCAAAGAAAAAAAGAGGTGCAAGATGGAATTGTCCTTGGGCCCTCCCACCCACCCTTATGTTGTATAAACAGGACATGCACACTTTAACAAATCAATCATTTCAGCGCCAGGGTCTGCCACACAACTGTGGCTGAAATGATTGGTTCGTTTGGGCCCCCACAAAACAAGCTGGCAATTAATGTGTCCCTGCACAAACTGGCTCTACGGAGGCAAGATGTCATCCTCATCCTCCTCATCCACCGATTCCTCACCCTCTTCAGTGTGTACATCCTCATCCTCACAAAGTATTAACTCGTCCCCACTTGAATCCACCACCACAGGTCCCTCTGTACGTTCTGGAGGCTGGTCTCCCTGGAAGAGCTGATAATTCATTTTGATGAACATCATCTTCTCCACATTCTGTGGAAGCAACCTCCTACGCCTTTCGCTGACAAGGTTCCCGGCTGCACTAAACACTCTTTCGGAGTACACACTGGAGGGGGGGCAACTCAGGTAAAATAGAGCCAGTTTGTACAGGGGCCTCCAAATTGCCTCTTTTTCCTGCCAGTACAGGTATGGACTGTCTGACATGCCTACTTGGATGCTGTCACCGATGTAATCCTCCACCATTCTGTCAATGGTGACAGTATCATATGCAGTGACAGTAGACATGTCAGAAATTGTTGCCAGGTCCTTCAGTCCGGACCAGATGTCCAAACTTGGTCCTGCCTGCCCTGCATCACCGCCAGCGGGTTGCTTAGGATACCTAAGTTTTTTCCTGGCAGCCCCAGTTGCGGGAGAAAATGAAGAAGGAGCCGTTGACGTGTCACGTTCCGCTTCAGCTGACAGTGTGTTCACCAGCAGGTCTTTGCACCTCTGCAGGCTTGTGTCGGCCGGAAAGAGAGACACCACATAGGCTTTAAACCTAGGATCGAGCACGGTGGCCAAAATGTAGTGGTCTGATTTCAACAGATTGACCACCCTGGAATCCTGGCAAAGCGAATGAAGGGCTTCATCCACAAGTCCCACATGCCGAGCGGAATCGCTCCGTCTTAGCTCCTCCTTCACTTTCTCCAGCTGCTTCTGCAAAAGCCTGATGAGGGGAATGACCTGACTCAAGCTGGCAGTGTCTGAACTGACTTCACGTGTGGCAAGTTCGAAGGGCTGAAGAACCTTGCACAACACGGAAATCATTCTCCACTGCGCTTGAGTCAGGTGCATACCCCCTCCTTTGCCTATGTCATAGGTGGATGTATAGGCTTGTATGGCCTTTTGCTGCTCCTCCATCCTCTGAAGCATATAGAGGGTTGAGTTCCACCGCGTCACAACCTCTTGCTTCAGGTGATGGCGGGGCAGGTTCAAGAGTGTTTGCTGGCGCTCCAGTCTTTGGCACGCAGTCGCTGAATGGCGAAAGTGGCCAGAAATTTTTCGGGCCACCCAAAGCGTCTCCTGCACGCCCCTGTCGCTTTTCAGAAAATTCTGCACCACCAAGTTTATTGTGTGAGCAAAACATGGGACGTGCTGGAATTTGCCCAGATGTAATGCCCGCACAATATTGGTGGCGTTGTCAGATATCACAAATCCCCAGGAGAGTCTAAGTGGGGTAAGCCACTGGGCGATGATTTCCCTCAGTTTCTCTAAGAGGTTGTCGGCGGTGTGCCTCTTACTGAAACCGGTGATACACAGCGTAGCCTGCCTTGTAACGAGCTGGCGTTTCTGAGATGCTGCTACTGGTGACGCTGCTGCTGTTGCTGCGTAAGGTGATACATCTACCCAGTGGGCTGTCACAGTCATATAGTCCTTAGTCTGCCCTGTTCCACTTGTCCACATGTCCGTGGTTAAGTGGACATTGTGTACAACGGCATTTTTCAGGACACTGAGGACACTTTTTCTGACGTTTCTGTACAGTCTCGGTATCGCCTGCCTAGTGAAGTGGAATCTAGACGGGATTTGGAACCGGGGACACACTACCTCCATCAATTGTCTAAATCCCACTGCACTAATGGCGGATACCGGACGCACGTCTAACACCAACATAGCAGTCAAGGCCTCAGTTATACGTTTTGCTTCAGGATGACTGCTGTCGTACTTCATCCTCCTCGCTAAGGACTGTTGGAGGGTCAATTGTTTAGTAAAAGTAGTGGTGTTCCTACTTCCTCTCTGGGATGATGAACGACTCCCAGCAGCAGCAGCAACAGCAGCAGCGGCAGCAGTAGGCGTAGCAATGCAGGATCCTCCGGAGGAATCCCGGATAGGAGAGTCAGTCATGCCAGTGATATGGCCTGCAGGACTACTTCCGATCCTGACTAAGGAGGAAATTGACGAGGAGGGAGTTGACGGTGTGGTTTGCAGGCGCTTGGATACAACAGGACAACGGGATTTAGGTGTCCCTGGACTGCTTACGGTCTGAGCCAAAGTTTCTGAACTTGACAGTAACTTTTTATGAACGCGCTGCAGGTGCCGTATAAGGGAGGATGTTCCTAGGTGGTTGACGTCCCTACCCCTACTTATTTCACCTTTACATATGGTACATATGGCAAGACAGTTGTTGTCCGGATTTGGATAGAAATATTGCCAGACCAAAGAGGTGGAATGTTTGGTCTTCTGCCCAGGCATGACCGTGATGGGCTTTTTCATCCCACGGACAACAACTGTCTCCCCCGGAGCCTGATTTAAACAAACCACATCACCATCAGAATCCTCCTCGCCAACTTCCTCCTCAGCGCCAGCTACACCAGTATCCTCATCCTGTTGTACTTCAACAGTGACATCTTCAATTTGCATATCAGCAAGTGGACTGTGGGTGCTCCTTTCAGCACTTGCAGGGGGCGTGCAAATGGTGGAAAGAGCCACCTCTTCCCGTCCAGTGCTGGGAAGGTCAGGCATCGCAACCACCACCACACTTGGACTCTCCTTGGGGATTTGTGATATCTTCTTAGAAAGCACAGTTCTTCGCTGTGCTTTTGCCAGCTTAACTCTTTTGATTTTTTTAGTGGGAGGAGTGCTTCCATCGTCATGTGAAGCTGAACCACTAGTCATGAACATACTAGGGATCGACCTTAGCCGTTCCTTGCCACTCCGTGTCGTAAATGGCATATTGGCAAGTTTACGTTTCTCTTCAGCTGATTTAAATGTCTTTTTCAAGGTCATTTTCCTGAACTTTGCCATTTGGGATTGTATGTGCCCTCTACTATGACATTGGGCATCGGCCTTGGCAGACGACGTTGATGGCATGTTATCGTCTATGTCATGACTAGTGGCAGCAGCTTCAGCACTAGGAGGAAGTGGTTCTTGATCTTTCTCTATTTTATTTTTATCGGAGAAAGTTTGGTCCTCCATTTATGTTATATCGATTTGATATATACGTGCGGCTAAACACAGAAAATAATTTTTTTTTTGGTTTGGACTGGAGTGTACTTTGTGGGTTACAGCACCCTTTAACGGTCAAGCCAGCCGGCCCTTTACTTATGACACAGGCGCACTCTTGGCACTACTTTGTTGATGCACGTGCGGCTACTGCGCACACAATTCACAAACACAGAAAATAATTTTTTTTTGGTTTGGACTGGAGTGTACTTTGGGGGTTACAGCACCCTTTAACGGTCAAGCCAGCCGGCCCTTTACTTATGACACAGGCGCACGCTTGGCACTACTTTGTTGATGCACGTGCGGCTACTGCGCACACAATTCACAAACACAGAAAATAATTTTTTTTTGGTTTGGACTGGAGTGTACTTTGGGGGTTACAGCACCCTTTAACGGTCAAGCCAGCCGGCCCTTTACTTATGACACAGGCGCACGCTTGGCACTACTTTGTTGATGCACGTGCGGCTACTGCGCACACAATTCACAAACACAGAAAATAATTTTTTTTTGGTTTGGACTGGAGTGTACTTTCGGGGGTTACAGCACCCTTTAACGGTCAAGCCAGCCGGCCCTTTACTTATGACACAGGCGCACGCTTGGCACTACTTTGTTGATGCACGTGCGGCTACTGCGCACACAATTCACAAACACAGAAAATAATTTTTTTTTTGGTTTGGACTGGAGTGTACTTTCGGGGGTTACAGCACCCTTAACGGTCAAGCCAGCCGGCCCTTTACTTATGACACAGGCGCACGCTTGGCACTACTTTGTTGATGCACGTGCGGCTACTGCGCACACAATTCACAAACACAGAAAATAATTTTTTTTTTGGTTTGGACTGGAGTGTACTTTCGGGGGTTACAGCACCCTTAACGGTCAAGCCAGCCGGCCCTTTACTTATGACACAGGCGCACGCTTGGCACTACTTTGTTGATGCACGTGCGGCTACTGCGCACACAATTCACAAACACAGAAAATAATTTTTTTTTTGGTTTGGACTGGAGTGTACTTTCGGGGGTTACAGCACCCTTAACGGTCAAGCCAGCCGGCCCTTTACTTATGACACAGGCGCACGCTTGGCACTACTTTGTTGATGCACGTGCGGCTACTGCGCACACAATTCACAAACACAGAAAATAATTTTTTTTTGGTTTGGACTGGAGTGTACTTTCGGGGGTTACAGCACCCTTTAACGGTCAAGCCAGCCGGCCCTTTACTTATGACACAGGCGCACGCTTGGCACTACTTTGTTGATGCACGTGCGGCTACTGCGCACACAATTCACAAACACAGAAAATATATTATTTTTTTAGCACTTGGGGGGAGCACCCCTGATGGACAGAGCACCCCCTGGACAACACTACAGCACCCCTTTAGGACTGGGACACTGCACAGGACTTTGGAGTGGACACAGCCCCTATGGAGAACTGACTGCACAACACAGTCCAGCCAGCCCCTATGGACTTTGAAGTAGTGGACACAGCCCCTATTAACAACAGCAGCACAGCACAACACAGCCAGCCCCTATGGACTTTGAAGTAGTGGACAACAGCAGCACTACACTACACTACACTACACAGCACTAACTCCCACCCTCCCTCTTCACTGTCCACAGCCGAGTGAGAAAATGGCGCCGACGCGGGTACCTTATATAGGATCCAAAACCCGCGAGACTCGGAAGGCGGGATGATGACGTTTTGCCTCGATGTCAGATCCGAGTCAGGCGGGAAAAGTCGAGCCTGACTCGGATCGGACTCGGATCGGGGGGGCTCGGGGGGGTTCGGATTTCAGAAATCCGAACCCGCTCACCCCTAGTATCTATGTATATATGTGTGTGTGTATGTAATGTATATATGTGTGTATATCGTATATGTATGTATGTGTATACAAATATACATTTATATTATAAATATATATATATATACAGTGTATCTATGTGTATATATATATATACTGTATATATACATACACACATGGACCCCCCCATAAAAATCCTGCGTTTGCCCCTGAAGAGAACGAGAATATCAATAAATATGAATTATAATATTTATAATATAACATTTGGTCAAATAAATCTGTTAAGAAGAGACTTTGTTAATGGTAGGCTTCGGTTTACCTGCTAGCTATTCCAGTTTGGAAGCAATATATGGCCGGTGTGCTTCACACTCCTCATTACGCCCTGTGTATTTCCGTGGAAAAGGCAGTGTTTCAAATAAAAACTAGCAGTCAGATACCAAGGTGAGGACAGGAGAAGGCATCTCGTACAGCTCTCAACTATATTGTACAATATTGCTGCTCTTTGCCCACTGATTACCTGTTGTGGAGAGCTGGGATGAGACGATGGTCCTAAGCGACTGCGCTGCCAACGCGTTGCTGGATGACAGCTGCATAGCGGACAGTGGGCCTGCTAGCGCCATCCTGTAATTTGCCACCACACTTCCCGGACTTGGGACAATATAAACAAACAGCCATAATTATTATCACATAGGGTGTCAGTGAGTAAACACCTTCATTTCATTATCCATTTTAATTTGCAATCTTTTTTTTACCTGAACCCGAGCACTGACACATTCAGAGGGTTACAGTTCTTTGTGTAGGCATTGAGTAGCTGCAACAAAACGTAACAGTTGTTATAACAGATGTTGTCTTGTACTTATTTCAGTGTGTCAACCAATGTATAAATATAACTAATGAAGTAGATATATAACATCGTCAGTAGATATAATAGTTCGTAAATATAGTCCATAGATATAATGCAATTAGTAGATATACTATATATAGATCAAAACCCCTTTTGTGTGCAATATAGTGTCGTTAGAACCTGATACTGTCCTAATCCTTTCTATGAGGTGGGCCCAGGGCCAGTTCTACCCATACGCATGGTACGCAGCTGAGTAGGGCGCCACATAGTGGAGGGCGCCTCAGTTGCGACCATGCGGGCCGCGGGCAGACTGTGTCTCTGTGACACAGCTGCACCGTGGGTGTAGTGCTGACTGGACGGAGTGTTTGTTTTAATTAGCAGCCAATGAGAGTCTGTCAGACTCTCATTAGCTGCTGCGCCCACTGCCGAAGCCGCTCCCAGTGTCGCCAACTCTGAAATGGAAAACAAGCAACCTATACGTAAAAAACAAGCCCCAAACAAGCCTAAACCAATCCTAAAAAGCCCAATAAAAAAGCCCAATTTATGGGGGTGTCTCTTTGTCCTCACTCCCTACCTGCCTAACTTCCTTTATTCCCCCCATTCACTACCCTAAATATGTTAGTGTGTGCACAGCCTTATTATCTGCCTATATTGCTTTTCTCCCTCTACACCAGCCTCCATATTGTTACCTCCTCCCTCTTTTCATACCTCATTCCCTTGCCAGTCTTCAGCTGGGTACACACTTGCTGATGTGACACCCGACCACGCAATATATATTGGACGGTCAATACATACTGTTATTGCATGTATGCACCAGCGCTCTGTTAAAAGTTATTCTTTTATATCCAGGGTACAACATAGAATTGTCATTTTACAATACTGCCAATAGACGCGGCAGGTGTCTGTTAAAAAGTCTGTATATGATTCTGATAGGGGCAATATATATTGATAAATAAAAGAATTTTAAGAAAGACCAACATCTATTCATTTATTTAGACGATATACTATACATAGGTAGAGCGCTGAGGTACAATATAAAAATCAAAGGTCAATACATACTGCATGATGTGGTGACCAAACGTCCGATATGTTGGGCACCGGCTCCATCCACTATGCCAGCATCGGCATCTGAGTTGTTCCATCGGCCCTACATGCAGGCCGACGTAACATCCCCGATGGACGACCCATGGGAGTGCACAGGGTACACACTGGCCGATGTGGACGATAGGTCAGCCCAATCAGCAGGATCAGGCAACATATTGTCTAGTGTGTACCCACCTCTTTCCTTTACCTGACTCTTCTTCTCCGCATTTCTCTCACCCTTCTTCCTTACCTCCTTCATTCCCGTCACCTGTCTAATTCCATTATCCCCTCTTTTTAACAGCCTCAGTAATTTTAACTTACTCCCTCTTGCCTGCCCCCTCCAACTTCACCCTGTCCACTGGCTACTGCCCTCTATTTCCCATACACACACACACACACACACACACACACACACACACACTTACCTCCAGGGGTGCCTCGGCAATGTACACAACAAAAACAAGCTAAAAAACTAGCAACCTTAAAAAAAACAAGCCCAAAAACAAGCAACAAGCAACCTGCAAAAAAAACAAGCAACTTGCAAAAATGACAAGCCCAATTCCGCTTGTTATAAGCAGACTTGGCAACTATGGCTGCTCCATCTTCCGGCTCCCGCAGTGGGTTATGGGAGAGACGTTATGACGTCTCTCCCATAATGCAGAGTGGCCGACCCGGGAGGATGGACTGAGGAGCGGATGGCGGCGGCAGGAGCAGGAGACGGAGCGGGGATTCAGGTAAGTGTTTTTTTTTTTTTTTATTACATGTGTGTCTACTCGGGGGCGGGGAGGACTACTACAAGGGGGTGGCTACTACTGGGGCCACTGCATGGGGGGGGGAACCTCCACTGGGGGACTACTACAAGGTGGGACTACTACTAGGGGCACTACAAGGGGGGACCACTACAAGGGGGGGGACTACCACTGGGGGCACTACAAGGGGGGGACTACCACTGGGGGCACTGCATCGGGAGACCACTACTGAGGGTACTATCTAAAGGGCAAAACTGGGGGTACTGCACACGGGGGGCAAACTAAAACTGGGGCCACTGTTTAAAGGGCACTGCATAAGGGGTACCACTATTGGGGGCACTGCATGGGAGGTTACTACTGGGGGCACTATATAAGGGGGAGTACTACTGGGGGCACTACATAAGGGGCTTACTACTGGGGGCACAAGGGGCACTGCACAGGGGGGACCACTACTGGGGGCACGATATAAGGGGTACCACTACTGGGGGCACTGCATAGGGGGACTACTACTAGGGGCACTATATAAGGGGCTTACTACTGGGGGCACTGCACAGGGTGGACCACTACTCCGGGCACTGTAAAAGGGGCACTGCATAGGGGGGCGCCAAAAAATATACTCGCTTACCAAAAAATTTGGGCTAGGGCTGGCCCTGGGTGGGCCTCATGTTGTGTTATTGAGCAGGAGGTGGATACCTTAGGCAGGATAATGGGCTGGCGGATCGCCTCCCATTTGGAAGAGTTTTGTGAGTATGCAGTTGGTGATATTGCATTGTGGGGCCCTGCTTTCTGCGCCACCATACTGTGTCTGTCTCTTTTCTTTCTCTTATTAGTTAGTTCAATTACAGTTCAATTTAGTGTTAAAGTAGCTTATTAGCTTAAATGTAAATACATTTAACTTAAATAAATTTAAAATAAATTTAAATAAATAAAGCTGACCTTCCTTTCCCTTACGCAAGTCTCAGTGTCATTATTTCAAATTACATTATTGGTTTACCCTGTACTGTCAAAAAAAAAGGCACCCATCAGGTTATGGGGAGTTTAAAGGCAGTCAGTAGACAAACTATACTTGGTACATAGAATGCAGTCAGTAGATATACTATACTTGGTACATATAATGCAGTCAGTAGATATACTATACTTGGTACATATAATGCAGTCAGTAGATATACTATACTTGGTACATATAATGCAGTCAGTAGATATACTATACTTGGTACATATAATGCAGTCAGTAGATATACTATACTTGGTACATATAATGCAGTCAGTAGATATACTATACTTGGTACATATAATGCAGTCAGTAGATATACTATACTTGGTACATATAATGCAGTCAGTAGATATACTATACTTGGTACATATAATGCAGTCAGTAGATATACTATACTTGGTACATATAATGCAGTCAGTAGAGATATACTATACTTGGTACATATAATGCAGTCAGTAGATATACTATACTTGGTACATATAATGCAGTCAGTAGATATACTATACTTGGTACATATAATGCAGTCAGTAGATATACTATACTTGGTACATATAATGCAGTCAGTAGATATACTATACTTGGTACATATAATGCAGTCAGTAGACATACTATACTTGGTACATATAATGCAGTCAGTAGACATACTATACTTGGTACATATAATGCAGTCAGTAGACATACTATACTTGGTACATATAATGCAGTCAGTAGACATACTATACTTGGTACATATAATGCAGTCAGTAGACATACTATACTTGGTACATATAATGCAGTCAGTAGACATACTATACTTGGTACATATAATGCAGTCAGTAGACATACTATACTTGGTACATATAATGCAGTCAGTAGATATACTATACTTGGTACATATAATGCAGTCAGTAGACATACTATACTTGGTACATATAATGCAGTCAGTAGATATACTATACTTGGTACATATAATGCAGTCAGTAGACATACTATACTTGGTACATATAATGCAGTCAGTAGACATACTATACTTGGTACATATAATGCAGTCAGTAGACATACTATACTTGGTACATATAATGCAGTCAGTAGATATACTATACTTGGTACATATAATGCAGTCAGTAGATATACTATACTTGGTACATATAATGCAGTCAGCAGATATACTATACTTGGTACATATAATGCAGTCAGCAGATATACTATACTTGGTACATATAATGCAGTCAGTAGATATACTATACTTGGTACATATAATGCAGTCAGTAGATATACTATACTTGGTACATATAATGCAGTCAGTAGATATACTATACTTGGTACATATAATGCAGTCAGTAGATATACTATACTTGGTACATATAATGCAGTCAGTAGATATACTATACTTGGTACATATAATGCAGTCAGTAGATATACTATACTTGGTACATATAATGCAGTCAGTAGACATACTATACTTGGTACATATAATGCAGTCAGTAGACATACTATACTTGGTACATATAATGCAGTCAGTAGACATACTATACTTGGTACATATAATGCAGTCAGTAGACATACTATACTTGGCACATATAATGCAGTCAGTAGACATACTATACTTGGTACATATAATGCAGTCAGTAGACATACTATACTTGGTACATATAATGCAGTCAGTAGATATACTATACTTGGTACATATAATGCAGTCAGCAGACATACTATACTTGGTACATATAATGCAGTCAGCAGATATACTATACTTGGTACATATAATGCAGTCAGTAGATATACTATACTTGGTACATATAATGCAGTCAGTAGATATACTATACTTGGTACATATAATGCAGTCAGTAGATATACAGGTTGAGTCTCCCATATCCAAATATTCCGAAATACGGAATATTCCAAAATACGGAATCATTTTGGCATGACTGAGATAATGAAACCTTTGATTTTTGATGGTTCAATGTACACAAACTTTGTCTAAGGCACAAATTATTAAAAATATTGTATAAAATCACCTTCAGGCTGTGTGTATAAGGTGTATATGAAACATACACAAATGTTATGTATGTGCACAAACTTTGCTTAAGCCACAAAATTATTAAAATTACCTGCAGGCTGTGTGTATAAGGTGTATATAAAACATAAATGCATTCTGTGTCTATATTGGGGTCCCATTCCCAAGATATTTCATTATGGTATGCAATTATTCCAAAATACGGAATATTCCGTTATCCAAAATACCCCTGGTCTCAAGCATTTTGGATATGGGAGACTCAACCTGTACTATACTTGGTACATATAATGCAGTCAGTAGCTATAATGCAGTCAGTAGATATACTATACTTGGTACATATAATGCAGTCAGTAGATATACTATACTTGGTACATATAATGCAGTCAGTAGATATACTATACTTGGTACATATAATGCAGTCAGTAGATACACTATACTTGGTACATATAATGCAGTCAGTAGATATACTATACTTGGTACATATAATGCAGTCAGTAGATACACTATACTTGGTACATATAATGCAGTCAGTAGATACACTATACTTGGTACATATAATGCAGTCAGTAGATATACTATACTTGGTACATATAATGCAGTCAGTAGATATACTATACTTGGTACATATAATGCAGTCAGTAGATATACTATACTTGCTACATATAATGCAGTCAGTAGATATACTATACTTGGTACATATAATGCAGTCAGTAGATATACTATACTTGGTACCAGGGCCGGTTCTAGACATTGTGGAGCTCAGGGCGAAAGTTCACAGTTGCGCCCCCCACCCCCAAAAAAATAACTTTTTAGGTGGCGTTCCTCTGCGTGCTTCCGGAAAGGGGGCGTGTCCTTGCGGAACACCCCCAATTCATCACACTGTGGGGCGTGCCCAGCACTTATGAAGGTGCTGGGCTTCCCCCAAGCTCTCCCCTCGTGGCGAATAATTGCCATGTGCAGTAATGCGCCTTACACAGTAATGCCCTTTATAAACACATTATGCCACATGCAGTAATGCCCTTTATAAACACATTATGCCACACACAGTAATGCCTTGTATAACACATTATGCCATACGCAGTAATGCCCTGTATAACACATTATGCCACATGCAGTAATGCCCTGTATAATACATTATGCCACATGCAGTAATGCCCTGTATAATACATTGTGCCACACACAGTAATTCCCTTTATAATACAGTATCCCCAATTCAAATTACGCCACACATTAGTCCCTTATTCATGTTATGACACACAGTGGTTCCCCTTTTACACAATGCCCAAATTAGTGCCCCTTATGCACAAGGCCCACAGTAATAGTGCCCCTAATACAATGCCCCTTATAGAAGTGGTGCCCCTTATAGAATGCACACAGCAGTGGTGCCCCTTACACAATTGCCCCGGTAGTGGTGCCCCCCATGCAGTACCCTCATTAGTAGTGCCCGCAGTGGTAATGCCCCCATTGGTAATGCCCACAGTGTTAATGCCCCATTGGTAAAGTCCCCTATAGTAGTGCCCCATTGGTAATGCCCCTAATAGTATTGCCCACAGTAGTAATGCCCCCTATAGTAGTGCCCACATTAGTAGTGCCCCCTATAGTAGTACCCAAAGTAGTAATGCCCTCTATAGTAGTGCCCACAGTTGTAATGCCCCCATTAGTAGTGCCCCCTATAGTAGTGCCTCCAGTAGTAATGCCCGCTATATTAATGCCCCCAGTAGTAATGCCCTATAGCCATGCCCCCTATAGTAATCCCCCCTATAGCCATGCCCCCAGTAGTAATGCCCCCCTATAGCCATGCCCCCAGTAGTAATGCCCCCTACAGCCATAACCCAGTAGTAATGCCCCCCTATAGCCATGCTCTCAGTAGTAATGCCCCCTATAGCCATGCCCCCAGTAGTAATGCCCCCCTATAGCCATGCCCCCAGTAGTAATGCCCCCTATAGCCATACCCCCAGTAGTAATGTCCCCCTATAGCCATGCCCCCAGTAGTAATGCCCCCCTATAGCCATGCCCCCAGTAGTAATGCCCCCCCTATAGCCATGCCCTCTTACAGCCATGCCCGCAGTAGTAATGCCCCCCTAGAGCCATGCCCCCATGCCTCCCTTCTGAAAAAAACAAAATACAATTAAAATACAAACACAATACTTACCTTAGGCTCCTGCGTCCGCTGCGTCCGGTAAGACCGCGGCTCCACCACAGATCTATGGGAGAGACGTCATGACGTCCCTCCCATAGTCCTCTCTGTTGGAGCCTGAGCTCAGGAGTGAGCCCGGCAAATGGAGCCTCCCTGCGTCGGCTAGCGCGCGGGGGGGACCGGCGCTGTTTTTTTGTTTTTATTTTTCTTATGGGATTTTTTTTTTCTTTCTGGGGACTCAGTGGTGCCCTCTAGGGGCCGGCGCTCTGGGCGACTGTCCTGTTAGCCCACCCCTAGATCTGCCACTGCTTGGTACATATAATGCAGTCAGAACTGTAGATATACTATACTTGGTACATATAATGCAGTCAGTACTGTAGATATACTATACTTGGTACATATAATGCAGTCAGTAGATATACTATACTTGGTACGTATAATGCAGTCAGTAGATATACTATACTTGCTACGTATAATGCAGTCAGTAGATATAACGAAGTCAGTAGATATACTATACTTGGTACGTGTAATGCAGTCAGTAGATATACTATACATGGTACATATAATGCAGTCAGTAGATATACTATACTTGGTACATATAATGCAGTCAGCAGATATACTATACTTGGTACATATAATGCAGTCAGTAGACATACTATACTTGGTACATATAATGCAGTCAGTAGATATACTATACTTGGTACATATAATGCAGTCAGTAGATATACTATACTTGGTACATATAATGCAGTCAGTAGATATACTATACTTGGTACATATAATGCAGTCAGTAGATATACTATACTTGGTACATATAATGCAGTCAGTAGATATACAATACTTGGTACATATAATGCAGTCAGTAGATATACTATACTTGGTACATATAATGCAGTCAGTAGATATACTATACTTGGTACATATAATGCAGTCAGTAGACATACTATACTTGGTACATATAATGCAGTCAGTAGATATACTATACTTGGTACATATAATGCAGTCAGTAGATATACTATACTTGGTACATATAATGCAGTCAGTAGATATACTATACTTGGTACATATAATGCAGTCAGTAGATATACTATACTTGGTACATATAATGCATTCAGTAGATGTAATGCAGTCAGTAGATATACTATACTTGGTACATATAATGCAGTCAGTAGATATAATGCAGTCAGTAGATATACTATACTTGGTACATATAATGCAGTCAGTAGATATAATGCAGTCAGTAGATATACTATACTTGGTACATATAATGCAGTCAGTAGATATAATACAGTCATTAGATATACTATACTTGGTACATATAATGCAGTCAGTAGTTATACTATACTTGGTACATATAATGCAGTCTGTAGATATAATGCAGTCAGTAGATATACTATACTTGGTATATATAATGCAGTCAGTAGATATAATGCAGTCAGTAGATATAATGCAGTCAGTAGATATAATGCAGTCAGTAGATATACTATACTTGGTACATATAATGCAGTCAGTAGATATACTATACTTGGTACATATAATGCAGTCAGTAGACATACTATACTTGGTACATATAATGCAGTCAGTAGATATACTATACTTGGTACATATAATGCAGTCAGTAGATATACTATACTTGGTACATATAATGCAGTCAGTAGATATACTATACTTGGTACATATAATGCAGTCAGTAGATATACTATACTTGGTACATATAATGCATTCAGTAGATGTAATGCAGTCAGTAAATATACTATACTTGGTACATATAATGCAGTCAGTAGATATAATGCAGTCAGTAGATATACTATACTTGGTACATATAATGCAGTCAGTAGATATAATGCAGTCAGTAGATATACTATACTTGGTACATATAATGCAGTCAGTAGATATAATACAGTCATTAGATATACTATACTTGGTACATATAATGCAGTCAGTAGTTATACTATACTTGGTACATATAATGCAGTCTGTAGATATAATGCAGTCAGTAGATATACTATACTTGGTATATATAATGCAGTCAGTAGATATAATGCAGTCAGTAGATATAATGCAGTCAGTAGATATACTATACTTGGTACATATAATGCAGTCTGTAGATATAATGCAGTCAGTAGATATACTATACTTGGTACATAGAAGGCAAAGGGCTCTCACAAAAGAGTTTATACTAGCCCCCTTGCTGTTCTGGTGAAGTACGGTGAGAGTCAAGTAGCCAGCGGAATCAAGCCAGCACCGAGATGTGCAAACTGAGAAGCAGCGCTGACCCCTGCTGGGAAGGGCTAGAGTAGAGGGCACTCCTTTGTGTGGGTAAGGTCCCAGTAGGACATCCTCTTCTCCTATTAGCACAAAAACCACCAGTCACTAAGCCTGTGGCCCATACTTGGGTGTTATGTACTTGGGGACCACAAAGGCAGGTGGGTGCTAGGCTGTGGAGAGGGGGAGGGGGGGTTGAGTTTGGGTACTCGGCTTAAATCTTGCCTAGGGCTTCAAATTGGTCAGGGCCTGCCCTATGTGACAGTCTCTGGTCTGATGTGAATATGTGATGTCGCTATATATTCATTATAATATCAGCAGTGTTGTCTTCTGGTCCAAAGCCTCAGTTATAGTAGACTCAGCCCAAATATTCCCTGGATCATGTGTTGGGAACATGTACTTACAGTGAGACTTATATTGGACTCCAAAGCCTTGTACTTTACTGTAGTTCGGTCAAGGAGATCTCCTGTAAAGGTTTCATTCATGGTCAGGGATCCGTTAATGTGAACTGGGGAGAGGAATATGCAAGTTTGTGGTTATAAAATATAAAACAAGGATTATTGCAATATTCAATTCAAAGGAAATAGATATAATTATACAGTAGCCATCTTAAGAAACTGGTAGCCACTTAGTGGCCGGATCATATTGGGACTAGGGGACTGATACAGAGATGGACGTTAATGCGATTGCAGCTGGGAGAATATGCTAATGTTTGCAAAGATCACCCGAGCATAGAGACGCCCGCTGCTGCCTTCTTACCCGTGCCCATACCTGCGTAAATATAGGTAACATCGACGCACATTGGTGGCCATCTTGCCCTTGCGGTGGGTCTGACCTGCCGCAGTCTTAGCGGCTCTCCAGACACGCTGAGAGCTGCGTAAGAGATCGCAGTAGCTAATTATTTATGGACGCCCATGGAACGGCATCCAAATGGACAGACACGCCTGCGTTTTTCATACCCCCCCCCCAGGGCCGGCGCCACCATTAGGCGGCTTTAGGCAGCTGCCTAGTGGCGCCAACCACTGGAGGGCGCCACTCGCTGTCCTTATATTTGGGCCACCGAGACAGTTCCCACTGGGCGGCACTGCAGCCAACTTCCCACAGTGGCTTAACACAGCCCCCTGCGCCGGCTGATCATTAACTGCCACTCCATGCTGAGCTGCTCATTGTAAGATGTGTAGGAGTGGGCAAAATACTGCGACCTGCGAGTCAGCCCTCTGCAAGGCTATATTAACAAATGTCGCGGGCAGTGGGTGGAGCTGTGGCTCACACGCAGGGCTGTGTCAGTAATAGGGCCAGCGGCGGTAGGGCCACTGCTTTGGCAGTAAATGGTTTACAGACGGCGGTTGAGGTGATCTAGAGCCGGGTGGGATGACTTTCGGTTACCTCTATTGGTTTCCGCGGCAACCCCCGCCAAGGCCCTGCAGACTGCAGAGGTGAACGCCTGCGCGGACTCCTTCATTCACACAGAGCATTTCTGCTGTGTGCCGCCCAGCACAATGAAAATGCGGCACCTACAGTCTGTCAGTCCGCCTCCCCCTCCTTCTCCTGTGGCAGGAACCGAGAAGGTGAAGGGATGAGGAACCACCATACGGAGCAACCAGCCAGCCCATGACAGCAGACTAGATAGAGAAGGTAAGGAGTGGGGCCAGGTGACACAGGAGGGAGATAGGGCAGGATGATGATGGGGGGACACAGTGCAGGATGATAGTGGAGGGACACAGTGCAGGATGATAGTGGAGGGACACAGTGCAGGATGATAGTGGAGGGGACACAGTGCAGGATGATAGTGGAGGGTACAGGGCAGGATGATAGTGGGTGGGCACAGGGCAGGATGATGATAGTGGAGGGCACAGGGCAGGATGACGGTAATGGTGGAAGACAGTGCAGGATGATGATGACAGAGGGACACAGTGCAGGATGATAGTGGAGGGCACAGGGTAGGATGATAGTGGAGGGCACAGGGCAGAATGATGGTAATGGTGGAAGACAGTGCAGGATGATGATGGTGGAGGGTCTGCTGTTCGGGAAGCAGGGATAGGGAGGCATGTGACCTCTTTAGAATGCGTTTAGGATGGCTTATGGGGAGGGGGGGGGGAGTAGGCTGAAGTTTTGCCTAGGGTGCCGAGAAACCTAGCACCGGCCCTGTCTGCGTCCTTCTCAAAATTGAAGACCTCCTCATCAGATGCCCTACCTCTTCATATCCCTGACTCCACCTTATATAATATCCAAGCACAGTTAAGATATATATGGAAATCATATTACATGTCCTACCTTAGACCACACACCATAGTTCTCCTGAGGATGTTTTCAAAACTAATTATGTCCCACTTTTTCAACATATATCTGATTTAATGAGGACATAGCTTAGCTTTAAAGTCTCCTGTCTTGTCAGATGATGGTGCTACCTCGATTAATGTATTTGTTTCAATGACATGGGCCAAGTCCTCTTGTGCCTTGAATGTTCCTAACCTAGCTCAAAATTAGACAGCATCCCCAATGTAAGGCCTGGCTTGATCCATTATGATGTACGGTATCATATCAGAAGTTCCTTTGACAAATTTGACATGAACACCTAAACATTTATACCCCCTCTGCCTGCAAATCCCACCTTCCATAGTGCATACACTGAAAGATTGGTACAGTATGTGGTACTTGCCTTAAATAAGGCGTTTACCCCGTCTCCCTTCTCTTTATTTATTCTGCCCTTTGCCAAATTTTTGTCAGCAAATTCTGTGTCCATTTTGACCTTCTCCAATACGCTAACATTGGCAACAACAGTCAATCTAAACTTCATCTGTAATGGGAAGGAACTAGACATAAAAACTACTTTCACTCTCCAACAATGGGAATCCATTTTCTTCACAGCTTACCGGTTACCATCATACTCAAACCACCTTGAAATTCAAATGAAGCAATTGCACAGATTACATCTCACCTTGACTAAACCAAACAAAATATGGCCCCAACATTCTAAGTCCTGCTAGCATAACTGTTCCTAAGTTGGTGACCTACCTTATATCTGCCCCCCCTCAATTTTGGATTGAATGAGGGGCCCGAGGTGAAACAGTGGGTAGATTAGAGGAGGACTCTTCCCCAGTGCCCCTTAAATGCTGGAAATGCATTGAGACGCCCAACGGCAGCTTCGCAGATTCAAGAAAGTGCATACAAATACGCGGCCGCCATCACAGATCATTCGATAACCAGCTATCTGAGTAGTCCTATGGTCACGTAGAATGGCCACCGGAACTGAGACGTAGGAACCACTTTATCTGCATACGGGATCACAGACATGCCCTGACACCATCCGGGACACGCCGGCGTTTTTTGTAGCCACGCCCACGTTCCCTCCTCCCTGACTGTAAATCACTTTATGAAGTAATCCTTACTGTGAGCAGCATCGCAAAGGTACCTGTTCAGGTGCGCAGTGCGACTGCGATGCAAAAGCAGTTGACCGATAATCTCTCAACTGCGTAAATATCGGAATAGCGTACATCTCTGAATCGGGCCCTTGGGTCCTTTGCAGACTTGCAAGCTGATTATTCTTTGAAAGGGAAGTACAGGAAGCAGCCGGGAAGCCGACGGAGGGAATCCCGACAGCCGGCTTCCCGGCTGTCTAATCCCGATCGAAGGTAAGCTGGGCGCCGGGAGCGGACAGCCGATGGTGGGGAGGGTTAGGTTCAGGGCTCCCGGGGGGGGTACTTAGGGTTAGGCACCCCCCCAGGAGGGTTAGGTTTAGGCTAGGGGAAGGGGGGGTTAGGGTTAGGCACCCTCGGGGGGAGATTAGGGCTAGGCACCCCTCCGGGAGACTTAGGTTTAGGCAGCGGGGAAGGGGAGATTAGGGTTAGGCACTGGGGGGGTGGAGGTTAGGGTTAGGCACCCTAAAGGAGGGTTGGGGTTAGGAATTAGGTTAGTTATACTTACCTCTATAGACGATGGGCATTTCCTCCTCTGTCGGGCTGCCGCTGTTGGGATACTGAAACCGGAAGTACTACTTGGGGTTTCTCCAGATTGGTCACTTTTTGTCCTCTATAGGGGGTTGTCAAGTAGCAGGTAGAGATTTGATCCCATTTGAAATAATGTGCACATATAAGACATCCCCTACCCTGGGCCGGCGCTACCTGGCCGGCCACTGAAGGGCGCTGCTGGATTCATTAAGTGTAGTGTGGACCACGCATAAGTGCGGCCCGCACTACGCAGTAACAAACACACAGCCGGCGGCTGTGTGTTTGTTTTAGCAGCCAATGAGAGTGAGACAGACTCTCATTGGCTGCTAGGCCCACTGCCGGAGCCGGGCTGGAGCTCACTCATGAACTCTCTCTTCCGGCTCCCTCAGTGGGTGAAGGGAAAGACGTCATGACATCATAGTTGCCTACCTTTGCTGTCTCTTCCCCGGGAGAAGCCCTGGGAGGAGAGGCAGGTGGGTGGCGATGGGGGCGGAGCCTGACGAAGTGTGTCATTAATCCCCGTAACTTGCGGTAAAATGCATGCGATTGGGTTAAATTTAAATAGGGGCGGAGCAAAATGGCACGATTCGCGTCATTAAGCCCGCCCCCTGCACAGACACCTGCGATCGCCGTGGAAATTCTCCTAATTCTGCCCATTTCACTAGGAGGTGAGCAGAATGCGATAGAAATGCCTACCCTTCTGGGGGTGCGGGGGGTTACCCGAAAAATCGGGAGCCTCCTGCGAAAACCGGGAAGGTAGGCATGTATGCATGACATGTCTCCCATAGTGCAAAGCGGGAAGACAGAGGAGCAGGAGCGGGGATGCAGGTAAGTAAAATGTTTAATGTCTGTCTGAGTGTCTGTTTTATGTGTACGAGGCACTGCATAGGGGGGACCACTACTGGGGGGCACTGTATAAGGGGCACTACTGGGGGCACTGTATAAGGGGCACAGCATAGGTGGGACAACTACTGGGGACCAGAGCCGTGGCTAGGGTAGTGCGGCCGGTGCCATCGCACAGGGCACCACAGGGCAGGGGGCGCTGTTTGGACCTGTCAAATTTCTGTTTATTATCATTCTTGCTTGTAGCTTCCTCTTATTTCATCCCCAGCATCTCCTGGTCTCTCCTATCTCTTCCCTGGCCCTTCCCCATGAAGCCATGGCCCTGTTTTGGGTGCATTATGTCCCTTTAAAAATTGAGGGGGCACCAATGCTCTTTCTGGCACAGGGCACCAAAATGTCTAGTTACGGCTCTGCTGGGGACACTGCATAGGGGGACCACTACTGGGGGCACTGTATAAGGGACATTACTGGGGGCACTGTATAAGGGACACTACTGGGGGCACTGTATAAGGGGCATAGCATAGGGGGGACAACTACTGGGGGCACTGTATAAGGGACATTACTGGGGGCACTGTATAAGGGACATTACTGGGGGCACTGTATAAGGGACATTACTGGGGGCACTGTATAAGGGACATTATTGGGGGCACTGTATAAGGGACATTACTGGGGGCACTGTATAAGGGACATTACTGGAGGCAATGTATAAGGGACATTATTGGGGGCACTGTATAAGGGACATTACTGGAGGCACTGTATAAGGGGCACTACTGGAGGCACTGTATAAGGGGCACTACTGGGGGCACTGTATAAGGGCTTATGTAGCTATCTGAGGGAAGGGGGGGGCTAGACTGAAGGTATGCCTAGGGTGCCAAGAAACCTTGCACCGGCCCTGCCCCCCCCAATGCTGACAGCATGTCACTCACTCTGCGATGGCTTCCTATGTGCGTCCATAATGGCAGTGCGGTTTATATGCATGCAAAATGGCAAACAATCGCTCGATCTGCGTGAGAATCGCATTAGCGTCTATCTCTGAATCAGGCCCTAGAAGGATTAGATGAAATTAGAAATAAATGTCACTAGTACTATTGAATTGAAAATGGATTCAGTCCCCCAAACCGCCTGCCATTCTATGCCGTTCCGATGGCAACTCGCCCCCATGGGGCTGCAAACAGAAATGTGGGAGTCTGGAGGTACAGTAAGTGCGGCATATAGCTGCACTTACCCGCGGGTGCAAGGATCTCGCACCTAATTGGATTGACCCCAGTGTGTTTCAGAATTCAGAGGATATTTCGTGGCTTCACATTGGTATCCGGATGGAAGATCGACAATGAATAGATCGACAGTTAATAGGTTAACACCAGATGGTCGACAGGCAATATTGGTTGACATGGTCAAAAGTTCGACAGGTACAAAAAGGCGACAGACAAATATTCGATAGTGTAGGAGATGAACAAGGTTTAAATGTCGACAGGTTCAAAAGATCGACGAAAAATTGTGTTTTTTTAAAAATGTTTATGTCAGGGATAGGCACATGGGTAGGATTTGAGTTACAATGCCAGGGGGTGGTTAGGGTTAGGTACTAGGGGAAGGGTTAGGATTAATTTACAAAAAAGTGCCAACACCTGTGTCAACCATTTCTGTGTTGACCTTTTGACACTGTCGACCATTTGCACTGTCAACCATTTGCCAGTCGACCTATTGATTGTCGACCTATTGATTGTCGGTCTATAATACCACGCCCCTCCACACCAGCTTTTGAACTGAATTGTAGGTTTGCTCATACCGTAGATTTTATTTGACATACTGTATCACCTCTGAGAATGAACCTTTCCCGTAAGACTCCAATATCTAGCATGTTTGCAGTACTAGTAATAGTATTTTTTTAAATACTCTCAGGGATTGTGCCTTACCTTTGTTGTCAGAAGTGTTCTGAGGGATTACACAATATGGACTATTACTATCCAGCACGAGCAGGCAGGAGCAGAAAGAGGAGGAGTTGCTACAAGGCGCATACGAGTAGCACGCAGTCAGGTTCCACTTGTATCCGCCCGTGCAGGTGCAGGTCTTCCCTGCATCGATCACATTGCACTCTAGGGAAAGATGTGATCATATTATTGGTGACAGACATCTCTCCTGCATTAATGATAGCAGTTATCCACCTTCAGATTAGTTTTTATTTTAAAGTGACTAAAGTGAAATTCAACATAACTTTTTTATTTAAACTTTTTGAACAGCTGTTTATTTTTTAAAACCCTTGAATATAACGCAGAGCAGCAACACAGTATGAGTCGGCCCGCACCCAAAGCAAGAACATCATAGTCTAATTTGTTCATATACGTACAATAGGACAAATTGGATGACATCCGGTTGGTTGGCGCATGGTCTGAGCAGCAGAATCTTGGGCCTATTCATTACACGACTTTGTGAACAATCCGACCAAAACCAGGAGGTTTTGGTCGCATTGTTCACAAAGTCGAGTATTGGATAGCCGGCAAGGACCAGTGATGCGCGTGCTCGCTGGGTCCTTGTCGCCCCCGACTATCTACTGAATATGCCCGTCAACCTGACCACGCTCGTCAGGTTCGGCATGTTCAGAGATAGGAGGTCGGACTCCTGCACTGAATGATGTTCAGTGAACGCCGTTCACTGCAGGCACCGCACCTCGGCGACCTGATGTCGCTAGGTGTTCAGTTTTTCAGGTCGCCTAGTGGATAGGTCCCTGTGTGTGGCTAGCAAAACGTGTAGAGCCTGGCTGTCCTTTTTTGTGCTGAAGGGTATTTAATAATAAACAAATCTGTAGGCTGTAGTAGGGCATGTACTCAAGTTGTCTGAGGGTGGATAACCCTTTGACTCTCAGTGAACTGTTATCTGTAAATCAGCAGTTTAACAAAAGCCCATTTGTTCAGAACTTCTTAGTTACACACTTTTTGTATTTGCGGCCTCTCTAATGCCCATAGCAGGGACACGCTTAGCAAATGTGAAGGAGGTGCTACCTTCAGCAGACCTTCTATTTGTCCTAAATTAATAATCTACCATGATGCCACTGTAGTTTGGAGATGGGATGAAAAAGGGACCATTTTACCGGGTGTGAAACCTTGGTCACTAAGGTGTTAAAAGACAATTGACACAACATAATAAGTGCTATAGCCAGTGGCCAGTGGTTTGTAATCCAGCCCATCTCCCTGCTAATAACTGTACATCAGTGTTCCTTCCCATCTTGTATCCTCACGCATTTCGTAGGTCTTACCTGTTGTGACTGATGCCTGCATTATAGTTATGCTGACAGAGGAGCTGATGGTTACTGTGTAAGGTAATATTGCAGGGTTCGTTAAAAAGGCCCTGGCCAAAGCACCATCGTATCCTTCCACCGTAATGTCTGTGTTATACACATACTGATAAGTGCTCTGCGCAGCTGTGGAAACAGAAGAAAACAATCGGGTCACATAAATAACACATCAGTGCACACAAAGGGCCTGATTCTGAGTTGGGAGCAAAGCAAATAACAGCAAGTAAAGTTGCACCTGGGACAAACCATGCTGCAATGCAAGGGGCATACTTACCTACCCTCCTGGAATAGCCGGGGGGCTCCCGAAATAGCGTGGCCATTTCCGGCTACCCGGAAAGACGGACAAGTCTCCCAGGGGCTGGGGTCACCTGGCTGCCCACTTCCCCAGTGAAGTGGGCGACAGGCGGTCAACGATGCAATTCGCCTTGACTTGAGTCATCGTGGCTCCGCCCACCACTCCACAATGCCATTAATATCTGCATTGCATAGCGAGAGCGGGGCTACAATGACACAATTCAACCCGCTTACCTCCACTGAGCCCCCCCCCATTGCCAAACAGGCTGCCAGCTCCCGGAGGAGGCAGTCAAATGGTCGGCAAGTATGACAAGGGGTGCAAATACATTTATTATTAGATTGCATGCAGGATAAATATTGGCTGCATTTGCATGTAGCCCATAAATGCTGGACAGCTTTATTATTACACTGCAATTTAGATCTGAGTTTGTTTAGACACATCTCTCCCAAATCTAAACCTCTCTGCACCTTATACATCTCCCCCATCTGCAGTGCTGCATGGTTTTGCCAAGATGCAAAGTTTCTTGCTCTTTTTGCTTTGCTCCAAACTTAGAATAAGCCTCATAGTCATTAATATCTTATAGCACCGCAAAGCATACCTACATTTAGGTGGAGCAGTTATCCTATATTAACAAAATGTAAAAGGCCACTAAACCTAATACATTTGAGTTATATAAATTAGCTATTAGATTAACATCAAGAAATATATACAATACAGCAGAGGTTCCCAAACTTGGTCATCAAGACGCTAACAGTACAGGTCTTAAGGATATCCATGCTTCTGCACATCTGTGTGTAACCATGGATATCCTAAAAACCTGGACTGTTATGGTCCGCATCTGTGTGCAACCATGGATATCCTTAAAACCTGGACTGTTATGGTGCTTTGTGGACTGAGGGCCTGATTCAGACCCGCTCGCTATCTGCGTACGCCCACTAGATGTGTATACAAATTTGCCAATGTGACACCACAAGAAGCGATTGCTCACCAAGGCATAAGCACGCCCACCATGTCTTAGCGAGCGGCCACTTTGTGTATGCGTATGCCCAATCGCACAGGCAGAGCCGCCCACCAGCAACACGTCATCTCCAGGAAGTGTATTAAAACATTGGTACATCGAGCACCATCGGATGCGAACGCAGTCCTTGAGGTAGCTTTACCCTACCGCAAGCATTGCGAGGAAATCAGTGTAAAAAATTGCCAAGTGACGTGTACTATGACGCTGCCTGTTAATTATGCACGCCTCTAAAACGGCGTTGAAACACCCAGGCACGCCTGCGTTCGCACCTCCAACCCCCTGTTATTAGTGTCCTGCCCCTGTTACCACCCACAAACGGCCTCTCCTGTCACTCATTACCCTGGGCTGCCTTTGCTGGGCGAGCGAGAGGGTTGCGATCGCAGTGCGTAGTTCACGCAAGCGCAGAACGAAGTGTGGGCATGCGCGTACGCAGAACATCGGGATGCTTGCGAACGCACAGCGTGAGCGAGCGGCTCTGAATCAGGCCCTAAGCTTGGGAACACGTGTGCAAGTTTGCACCATTACAGTAGTATTGATGCCTGGTTTATACCAGCCCACAGTGACCTTGGAGAGGAGGTACAAATTACCCGGGCCAAAGCTTGATCTAGGGGCACAGCTTGGGCTTGGGTCTACCACCCGCCCCCTTCCCTTACCTGTCATCGGCAGCAGCCTGGTGTCTTTCCTGTGCTGGGCTGCTATATGGAACCCAGGAGCCTGCTGGTGCTAATCAGCAGGGGGGAAGAGCGATCATACTGGTGATCACGCCCGCCCTGTATTTGTCCCTGGCTGAGGGGCACATAGCGCCCCCCTGTGGAGTGCAAATACTAATTATTATTTTGATAAAGGAGGCGTGGCCACATTTACTTACATTAGGCCACGCCTCACCTGAGATTACCACAGCCCTGCAAGGCTCTCTACTCTCTCTACAGCCCTGCAAATGTGAGCCTCTGGTGCTCAGCATAACATTACACAATGTAATAGAGCCTCCGTCTTAAGCCTTAGGGTGCATACACACCTGTACGATATCTGCCCGATTTGGCCGATTTAGCCAAATCGGAACGACAAATCGGGCATATCGTGCAGTGTGTATGCCCAATTTGCGCGTACCCGCAGTCGTATGCGATATCGTGTGATTGTCTGTGCAGCACAGTCAATCATACGATATCGCATGTGAGCCTGTACAAGTGAATGAAGGACGGAACAGTGATTGTTCCATCTTTCATTAAATCTTTCAAGTGTGTACCGGCAATCATGCGATGTCCAGGGTGAAGGCAAATCGCCCTGAACATCGGCACGATTGCCGGTCGTTTAGGTGTGTACCCTGCCTTAGCTAGGTTGCTGGTGGAGCAGAGCAGGGTGGCAGAACACGGATGATGACTTGTGGTGCAGGGCAATGCCAATGGTAGTACATATTTATTATGCCAGATAATAACTTTTATTAATACAACACTCTTCAAGCACATGAATATTGGCCCTCATTCAGAGCCGTACGCTCTGAGCAGAGCGCACGCTCTGTATGAGGGCCGGGCTCCTTTTTCATGGAGCGTCCTCCTGGACGCTCGTATAGCTGTGGGTCACCACCCACAGGCTATACGAGCGTGCATTTTGATGGCCACGATGGTCGTGACCATCGCGACCATCGAAATTGCGGGCCGGAGCCTGCGGTTGAGGTTTTCAACCGCAAGCTCGGAGTGATTTTGGCTCTATCAGAGCCAAAAACACTCCCACTGACATCACTACTGATGTCAGTGGGCCGGCTTCTGACGGGAGGCGTTCCCGTGGGAACGCCCCCGTCAGGGAGGCACGCCCTCGGCACGCCCACCAAAGGGGGCGTGCTGTCAATCAACATTGACAGCACGCCCCCTTTGATCGGACACAACGAGCGAAGGAAAGTCCTTCGCTCGTCGTGTCTGGCGCATGCGCACGACGGAGCTCCCTCCGTCGTGCGCATGCTCAGTGCAGACCATCGACCCACTTGCGAGCGTACAGCCGCTCGCGAGTGGGTCTGAATCAGGCCCATTGATGGTTGTACATCATACAGTAGCTTATGTACATTTCCAACACCATCCTCACTCCAGCTTAATACTTGATCAGATGGTCCTTGCTTTTTTAATAAACTCTTTATTAACATCAGCCAATCACAAGCATCTCTCTAGTGCTGATGACATTATCATCTGCCCTGACCTCCTGCAAATAACGTGTCCCAGTCTGCATAGGTTCGTAATTGCACAAGCGCCCCATTATACTGTACCCGGCCTAGATTACAGCACCCCTTCCCTACCCCGTCCCAGTACTGTATTGCATTTGCCAAAAAAGTGCTGAAGGATTTCTTTAAAGATGATAGCCCAGGCCACACAATTCCCTGAGTAACCTCATGAAGGCCATAATATTAGCTTATTCGTAATACTTACATGCTAGCTGTCTCCCGACTCTTTCTTTAGCAAAATCTATTTCCTATGTGGAAAATAAACACATAAGGATGAATTACAGTATTATTATCATTCCATTTACTAATACTTTTATATTTTGTAAAAATGTACTTATTCACCTTGAGAGGTCTATTTACTAAGCAGTGTTAGGAGACAAACAGGGGTATTCAATATGGAACGTAAACCTCGCTGTCGAAGTTTACGTTGCATATCAGAGATTTTCCTGGGATAAAGTATCGGGCACGCGCTCGATTTATCCCCGTATTCAATATGAAAACTACGAAAACGGGACCCGGCGAAGTAGGATTGGCGAAAAAAAATGAAATTTACCTGGAATAAATTGTAGGACCCCCCTAAAACTGTAAAAACATGGGGGATCACTATGGGTACCCCCGTTATAGCCTGCAAATGAAAGTCGGGGATTTAAATAGCTGCGGCAGGTGTTTTTTTCCTGACATTGAAGAAGTGATGCAGAAGAGCACTTAGGTTATTTTTTTCGTTTTTTTAAGTGGTCCCATCAAATTTGGGGTACATAAAAATGGGTACTAGCATATTTTTAAATCCCTAAAGTATTTTTTTCAAATTCTGCAAATATGCACCTGCCGCTATAAATCTATTCTAGAATACACCTGCCGCATACTTGCAGAACAGCCCTGAACCTTTTTCCCTAGTTTTAAACAATTTTTTCACATTTTTTTTTTCACCCCAATTTTTAAATTAATTTTTTGGTGTGTCCCTATTTTTTTTTTTTTTACTTTTTTTTGACACAGTTATTTCCTGCACCCCTAAACCCCAATTCTGCGCTTTTTTTTGCCACCTATTCAGTGGTGAAAAGTTATCCCCGTTTTTGCAAAGACTTTTTGAACCTGCAAAAAGTCTTTGAAATTGAATACGGTGTAAAACCAAAACCTGCGAAAATGACATAATCGGTGCGAAAACATCGCAAAAACAGAGTTTTCGCTCCATATTGAATACCCCTGAAAAAGTGAAATGAGATAAGGTACCAGCCAATCAGCTCCTAACTGCCATGTCACAGGCTGTGTTTAAAAAATTACAGTTGGGAGCTGATTGGCTGGCACCTTATCACTTTCTTATCACTTTTCACTCTGTCTCCTAACACTGCCCACTGCTGCTGGCTGCTATATAGCATGGCAACGGCACATCCAGCAGGGAGAGAGCGACCCTGGACCCTCCGCTGGGGAGGGGGATGATGCCGCTGAGCAGCGTCTGTCTTTGCTCTCTCCCTATGGGATGTACCTCTGCCCCGCTGTACAGCAGCCAGTGGTAGTGGGCAGGTGAGAAGTGTTATGGATGGCGGAGGGGGGTAGATCACACTGATCGCCCACTGTATCCGCCCTTGTATCACCTCCAAGAATACGCATATACTCCAGAACCTAGGACATACCTCCCAACTGCTCCAATTATGGTGGGACAGTCTCAAATCACAGACCTTAAAGGGACAAAGCTTATGGGAAAATGTGCAGCGTATCATAAAAATGTGGCCCTTTGGGGAGAGCTGCGTTTGGTCAGGGCGGGAGTAGGGCTTATTTTGCCCTGATTTTGCATGTCTAAATGTTATTGTTATCTTATTTATATAGCACCACAAGATGTCCACAACACAATTATACATTAGTACATAGAATAACAATTAACAATACAACCAAAGGCAGACTGGAGGGTATGGCGGAAGTGAAGGGTATAAATGTACAAATTATTATGACTAGGTAGTAAATCAGCGCATCATGATCCTGTACCCAAAAGTGAGTTGACGGAGCGTTTCAGTGTCTCTTGTGGAAGACATTGGCGCATTGGTGGCAGGGACAGTGCTAGGAGGAGAGAACTAAGGAAGAGAGCCCCGTCCGTAAGAGCTTACAGTCTAGGGGCGGTATGAAGCATCGCATCCGTGATGCAGTATATCCCGTCTCTTATTGGGTATATACCGGGGGTTAATTACCCTGGTATGTACTTAGAAATGCAATGAAAATTGATCAGAGCTGTCCTTTGTGATACACTCAGATAGAGGATCTTCCAGGTTTAACACCCAGAAGTCCCTCTGGCGTCCTTCTGAGCATGCGCAGAAGGACGCAAGCGCCGCGGGAGGAGCTAGGAGGGATCCCTCTCAGGGGATTCCCGATAAGAAGCTCATAGACTTTTATTGGGTAAATCCACCTGAACATAGCGTTACCCACCGGGACATAGCACCAGAATGTATCGCCTTCCTGTGCTGAATACATATGGGAAATACGGTTTTGCCTTTAGTACATCCCACCCTAAGAGTGAGGAGTAAAACCATAGAGAGTTGGAGGATGGTCAGAGGGGCTAGGTAATGAGTGAATGCAGATGGCTGATAGGCTTTTTTGAATAGGGGGGTTTGTAGGTGTGGATACAGGGCCGGCTCCAGGGTTCTGAGCACCCTGTGCCGGATCCTGAGAGAGCACCCTAAGCTCGCGCGTGGCTAAGCGAAGACCGAATTTGGGGGTGTGGCCTAATTACCATAGGCCATGCCCCCTGTGTAACATTATTTGGAGGCGTGCCCGCATGGCACGCCTCCAAATAACGTCAGGCTGGGGGTAAAGCCCAGCACTCCGTCACTGGCTGGGCTTCCCCCAGCCCTCTCCCGTCAGTGAATGGTTGCCGCGCGCATGCGCGCGGCATCCATTCACTCTCCGGGGGTCCGGCTGTGGTGGTGGGGGGCCCCAGCCTCCAGATTTGACCACCCGCGGAAATCGAGATGCTTGCGAGGGGTGCCGTCCTCTACGGGTGGCGCTCTTGTGCGACCGCACTGGACGAACACCCCTAGAGCCGGCCCTGTGTGGATAGTGGTAGTCTGATAGAGCTAGGGGTTCCAGAGCAGTGGAGCAGCACAGGAGAAATCTTGGATGCAGGAATGAGAGTTGATTTCCTGGGCCTGAGGTGATGCAGCAGTCAGTGGAGGAGCAAAAAGGACCAGATGGAGTTAGGACGGAAATTATTTTGATGGTGTAGGCGGGTTGGAGCAAATGAGGGTTTTAAATGTGAATTGGGCAGATGTACTAAACTCTGGAAAGTGATAAATTGGAGTGATAAACTACCAACCAATCAGCTCCTGTCATTTTTCAAACACAGCTTGTAAGATGACACGAGCTGATTGGTTGGTAGATTATCACTTTCCAATTTATCACTTTCCAGAGCTTAGCACATCTCCTCCCCTAGGCCATTGTTTCAGATGTGGGCACAATTCCAGAGCATTGGAGCAAGTCCGGGAGTCTGGGGGAGCAGCAGAAGAACCTAGCATTGCTCTGGACATACAGATGTGTCCTCTTGCATCTTTGCTGGTTGTGCAGCAAATTGCGCCATACGAGTATCCACCAACAGGTACATTATGCGCACTGTGGCCGTGATTCAGAGCCGGACGCTCTGACAGAGTGCTCGCTCTGAATCAGGGCCGTACCTTCTCCTTTTTGGAGCGGCCTCCTGGCCGCTCGCATAGCTGTGGGTGACACGGCTACTCATGGTCACGGCTACTCATGTGGTGTGATGCGTGCATACGTTTGCAGTGCGATCGGCAAAGATGCAAGAAAACACATCTGTTCTGTATATGTACATATTGGTCTCCTTATGCACTGGATAGTGTATTATTATACAGTATTAATAATTAACCCTATTGATGGCAGTGCACCCCTAGCAGGGCTGCACTGCCATCAGTAGGGTTAATGATAACAACAGGGATGTACTGTAAGACCATGCCCCCTTCCCCACAAGGCCACACCCCCTTTTCAGCGCACGTCGGAGTCTATTTGTCACATTGGGTGTCACTGGTAGAAGTCATATTGTCGGCCAAACGGAACTAATGAGATCTCCAGGGGAGGAGGTATAGAGGGGGCAGATAATGGTGCCTAGAACTGACTTTTGGGGGACACAGACAGAGCGCGAGGCGGGGGCAGCGGAGTTACCAGAGGAGAGGTTTGAGAAGTAGGAGGTCAACAAAGAAAGGCCAGAGTGACGGGTTTATATTAAATATACAAAACCACATAGCAGGGAATGCTGTATATTACTGTACATGTCTCTTTTTTGTAAAGGTCACATTATGGTCTTAAATCTTACCTGCTCATTCATTAATTCAGTCTGTGGTTTCTCATATTGCCAATAACAATGAATTGTCCCAGACATCGCCAGACACAAGAATAATGCTGAAAAAGTGTCTCCCATCCTAAATCACCATAAAGCTTCTGTTAGCTGATATACGCTACAAAATATCATATATGTAAAAGTTTACAATTAGCTCTTCAGAATCACAGCCATCCTAACCCGACACATGTACAATAGTAATTGCAGCAGATTTATACTAATGGGATTATCAGCCGGGGTATGCCGGACAGGGATGGCTCTAGAGGTGCTCGACCAGTGCGGTCGAACAGGGGTGCCACCCATAGAGGGCGCACCCCTCCCCAACATCCCGATTTCAGCCGGACTGTACTGTCCCGCTGTTCCACCCGTGGGCCGAAGGGCCCGCAGGTGGTCAAATCGGGAGGTTGGGGACCCCCACCGCTGCACCACTGTGAACCCGGAGTCTAAATTGATGCTGCGGGCATGCGTGCGGCATCCATTCAGTGTTGGGAGTGGGCTGGGGGAAGCCAAGCTAGTGAGACTCCCCCCCAGCCTGACGTTGTTTGGAGGCGTGCCATGCGGGCATGTCTACAAATAACATCAAGTAGGAGGCATGGCCTATGATAATTAGGGCACGCCCCCATTCCATTTTCAGCACGATGTAGAGGTGCACTAGAGAGAGCCGGCACAGGGTGCTCCGACCCCTGGAGCCGGCCCTGATGCCGAGTAACATGAAATCTGATCTGCCTGAAACAGCGTCTAATCGCCATCTGCACGCGATGAACGAGCCTGAAAGTCTTCCTACACCTCTACGACACTCACATGAGACAGATCAATACCGTGTATCTGCATAGGCGCCGTCCAGTTACCGTCCAGAAACGCCCGTTTCATGGAAAAATTGGTCAGTCAACGGATAGATCAATGCGTCTGTAGATGCGTTCACTGTCCGAGTACGAATGCAAAGGTGCGACAATCGCTTTCTACAGCTCATGAACAGTTTGCAGGGATGCGCGAGATCCAATTACATTTCCACATATGTCCAACTCATAATCAGGCCCCTGGTGTGGAATGTCAGCCTCGTGGTCTAGTTTAAGGACACTGTACAGGTTGAGTCTCCCATATCCAAAATGCTTGGGACCAGGGGTATTTTGGATATCAGAATATTCCGTATTTTGGAATATTTGCATACTATAATGTGATATCTTGGGAATAGGACCCAAATCTAAATACAGAATGCATTTATGTTATATATACACCTTATACACACAGGTAATTTTATTCTATATTTTCAATAATTTTGTGTCTCACACATTGTGTACATACATCAAATTCATTTAGGTTTCATATACACCTTATACACACAGCCTGAAGGTCATTTTATAAAATAGTTTTATTAATTTTGTGCCTTAAACAAAGTTTATGTACATTGAACCATCAAAAAGCAAAGGTTTCACTATCTCAGTAATGCTAAAAATATTCCGTATTTCGGAATATTTGGCTCTCATCTTAACTTGCTGCTACATACTCCTTCCTCCCTGCCTACCCCATCTGTGTCACCCCTGTTTGTCTGTCCCTCCCCTTAGAATGTAAGCTCCTATGAGCAGGGCCCTCTACCCTCTTGTGCTTCTCCTTACTCTACCTTCATCTACTTCTTACTCTCTACCAGGGCACCTAACACTTGGTTGCTTTGCATTGTTGCTTATCTGGGTGTTATGGTGGCGAATGTAGCAATGTATATTATCCATGTCCTGTATTGTATTGTACTGTACTGTAAGTCACTGTAAATCAATCTATTTGTTTATGTACTTTGTAAGGCGCTACGGAACACTTGTGGCGCCATATAAATAAAGGATAATAATAATAATAATAATAATATGGGAGACTCAACCTGTAATTACAATGCAATGTGTTGCCATAATGGCAGGTGTCACATAAGTGCTTTCAAGCACTGTATTTTTTCCCAGCTGCCTCACATGCATCATACAAAGTGTATTGTGTGTCATAATGCCAGCATACACAGGACCAGTGATCACAGTAACCCATTATATGTGTCAGTAGGGCCATCCTGCCTGAGCTGAATGTTTTTATGTGGGCACCATCCAGAGCATTGGAGCAAGTCCGCGAGTCTGGAGGAGCAGCAGAAGAACCTAGCACTGCCCTGGACGGATTCGGTCCTAGCACTGCCCGCTGCCGGGAATCGGTTCGATTCCCGGCAGCCCGACATCAGCAGAGTTCCCGGCAGCGGAAGCCCGACAGCGCTGGAAATCCCGATCGTGGATAGGTAAGTATTCTCTAACCTAACCCCCCTAACCCTAACCCTCCTTAGGGGTGCCTAACCCTAACCTCCCCCCCAAGTGCCTAACCCTAATCCCCCCTCTAAGTGCCTAACCCTAAGTCCCCCCTGGGGGTGCCTAACCTTAACCGTCCCTCCCCCTAGCCTAACCCTCCCCGGGGGTGCCTAACCCTAAGTCCCCCCCGGGTGGCTTAAACCTAACCCTCCCCCCCGCGGCTGTCCGCTCGCGGCGCCCGGCATTGATACGATCGGGATGCCGGGCGCAGATCTCCCGGCGTCGGGGAAATGCCGGGCGTCTACATCTAGGATATGAGAGTCGGGAAGCCGGCTGCCGGTATTAAGGCAGCCGGCTTCTCGATTTATACCGCCCTGGACATATATGTACATATCGGTCTCCTTATGTACTGGATAGTGTATTATATAATTTATTATACAGTATTAATAATTAACCCTATTGATGGCAGTTCACCCCTAACAGTGCATATTTTCCAGATCTTCTAGTTGGTGCAGAGGTGTATTAATTACTGGCTGGCATATGTTTTACAAGTGGTACTGATTATACTATTTGTGTTACTGAGAAGAACATGCAGCACTTGTAAAATTCTATTATATTACTATTTCTATTGTGGTTATGATGTGGGCTGGGGAGGGGGGTTTCCAGCAACTGGAAACCCCCCTGTGTTTGCCTATGAACCTGGTTAGAGGCACCAAACCTTTTTTTTTGCGGGAAACACTGATTCCCTGTTATTATACACTAGGGTTACCATTTGTTTAAAAACAGAAACCAGGACGTACAATGCTACCTGATAGTTTTCATGCATGAGTGATGCAAATAGTTGTTCATTTTGACTTTTACATATAAATGTCCAAGCAGAGACTTTTTATCAGAAGTGTACCAAAGCTTAAAAATAGACAATTTAATGTACACCCTGTTTTCTGTAACTAGTACTCATCCTTATATTAGTAAATAAGCTGCACAGGAACAGGGGGGTTTGAGATACAGTTCTTGCAGTGGGGGGTTTAGCAGTCAGTCACAAAATGACATTTCTTAGCAAGTTCTTTCCTAAATAATATCTGACAGTATGAAATCCCCACTTAGTACTTAGTACATACCTTCTAATGTTATGAGATTTCTCCGTCCATGCATAAAGAAGGGTCTTGGTACCAATGACGTTTGTACACTACCTGAATGTCTGCGCAGCGATCGTACACCGCATCACAAGGACACCAGACTGATTTCAATAACTATCAGAGTCAAATGAAGCATAATTCCTCGTTAAACATTACAAGGCTCTTTCAGTTTGTCTGGGATTAGTCGTCTTGTATTCTTCTCTTTGCAAAAGGTGTAAACAGGATTAAACAGAGAATTTCCATAAATATTTGTATGTCAAACATGTTAGCCATCGGCAGGGCGGTGTAAGTCACATAACATAAATTCATCTATATAATTATATACCTGATATAACATACAGGGTGAGATGCATCAAGCATTGCATTTTGCAAGTGATACATCCCGTCACTCATTGCGTGCATGCCCGCGTAAATAACGCCATAAGCATGGATACAATCGCAGAGGACAGAGCTGTCGTGGTCAGAGCTGGCGTAGTCTCGTGGTCAGAGCTGTCATAGTCTCGTGGTCAGAGCTGTCATAGTCTCGTGGTCAGAGCTGTCGTAGTCTCGTGGTCAGAGCTGTCGTGGTCAGAGCTGTCGTAGTCTCGTGGTCAGAGCTGTCGTAGTCAGAGCTGTCGTAGTCTCGTGGTCAGAGCTGGCGTAGTCTCGTGGTCAGAGCTGGCGTAGTCTCGTGGTCAGAGCTGTCGTAGGCAGAGCTGTCGTAGTCTCGTGGTCAGAGCTGGCGTAGTCTCGTGGTCAGAGCTGGCGTAGTCTCGTGGTCAGAGCTGTCGTAGTCAGAGCTGGCGTAGTCTCGTGGTCAGAACTGTCGTAGTCAGGGCCAGATTGAGGGCCACATGGGCCTGGAGCTGAAAATGACCATGGGCCTATTATGAGAAGCAGAGGAGGTGTGGCCAGTGCCATGTGGCTGTGTACACCAACTATACTCTCAGCCCCAATGTCTTTGTAAATATGTAAAAGAAAAAAACTGCTTAATTTTGTGAGGTAAATAGAAATACAATTTTATGACTCTTGATTTATGGCTGACCGTGTGGAGAGCAGATGGCCATTCAACATCATGTTGTCATGACAATGGGCCTATTTTTATGTGGAGGCCTGGAGCTGTAGCTCCATCCGCCCCATTGTTAATCTGGCCCTGGTCGTAGTCTTGTGGTCAGAGCTGTCGTGGTCAGAGCTGTCCTTTGCGATAGAATGAATTCCTGGTTTATGACCCAGGCACCGGGGAGGGAAGGTTATGGGTAGGGAGAGGGGGACGGTTAGGATACCTACCGACAGGTGTTAGTATCCTCCTAACCGTGTCTGGATGCCGGTGTTGGTACTCTGTCTGCTGGGATCCTGAGCCATCCCCTTATTCTGTGGCCTTTCCCTGTGTACCTGGTGCCACTAAAGAGGGCACAAGCCGCACACCTCTGCAAACATGGAGAATTAGAAGAGGTGTGGTATAATAGATCAACAATGTTTAAATTGACAGTCAATAGCTCGAAAACAGATGGTCGACAGGTAATAGGCTGACATGGTGAAAAGGTCGACAGGGACAACAAGTTGATTTACAAATGGTCAACAGTGCAGATCTCAACATGGTTAAAAGTCGACAGGTTCAAATGGTCGACACACAAATGGTCAACGCGTGTTTTTTTTAAATTGTACCCTAATTCTAACCTTCCCCCTAGTGCCTGACCCTAAACCTCCCCCAGTGCCTAACCTTAAACCTCACCCTGGTGCCTAACCCTAAACCTCCCCCTGGTGCCTAACCTTAAACCTCACCCTGGTGCCTAACCCTAAACCTCCCCCTGGTGCCTAACCCTAAACCTCCCCCTGGTGCCTAACCCTAAACCTCCCCCAGTGCCTAACCTTAAACCTCACCCTGGTGCCTAACCTTAAACCTCCCCCTGGTGCCTAACCCTAAACCTCCCCCTGGTGCCTAACCCTAAACCTCCCCCAGTGCCTAACCTTAAACCTCACCCTGGTGCCTAACTGTAAACTTCCCCCTGGTGCCTAACCCTAAACCTCCCCCTGGTGCCTAACCCTAAACCTCCCCCTGGTGCCTAACCCTAAACCTCCCCCAGTGCCTAACCCTAAACCTCCCCCAGTGCCTAACCTTAAACCTCACCCTGGTGCCTAACCCTAAACCTCCCCCAGTGCCTAACCTTAAACCTCACCCTGGTGCCTAACCCTAAACCTCCCTCTGGTGCCTAACCCTAAACCTCCCCCTGGTGCCTAACGTTAAAACTCCTCCTGGTCCCTAACCCTCCCCCTAGTGCCTAACTCTAGCCCTCCCCCAACCCTCCCCCTCACCGTAGTGCCTAACCTTAACTGTACCCTCTGGCAGCCTAACTCTAACCCTCCCCCAAGTTCCTAACATAAAAATGTTGGGGAAAAAAAACCATGTTGACCATTTTATTGTGTCGACCATTTGTATGTTGACAATTTGAGCCTGTCAACCTTTTAACACTGTCGACCTTCTGCACTGTCCATTTGTCCCTATCAACATTTGACCCTCTGGTGTCGACCTATTGACTGTCGATATAAACACTGTCGATTTCCCGTCAGAAGCAAACTTATTAGAAAAGTGGCTGCAGCTCTGTTATGACTATTCACAGTGTACTGCACCAAGTAACTCACACACAAGGTCATCCATACGATGATATCTGTCACTCAGCTCATCAGCCTGGAGCTTCATTAGTCCATCTGCCGAGTTGCTCCACCGTCCTCTTCATTAATGCTGCGTCCAATGCCGCGGTACAGCCGCATGTCCATCCCCACCTCCTCCCGTGGCTCACTCCCTGAATTTAGGCCCTCATTCAGAGCCGTACGCTCTGAGCAGAGCGCACGCTCTGAATGAGGGCCGCCCTCCATAATTATGGAGCGTCCTCCTGGACGCTCGTATAGCTGTGGGTCACCACCCACAGCCTATACGAGCGTGCAGTTTGATGGCCGCGATGGTCTTGACCATCGCCACTGCGAGCCGGAGCCTGCGGTTGAGGTTTTCAACCGCAAGGCCCGGAGTGATTTTGGCTCTATCGGACAGCCGCTTGCGAGTGGGTCTGAATCAGGCCCTTAATCTTTTCTGTCCTTCTCAGGCTGGTCGGGACTTCGGACCATCCAGCGCTTCAAAAGAATTAACTGTGCATAGAATCTAGCTGTGCAGTCCTTACACTGGCTTCTGGTTCTGTGCTTCTAGGTGACATTACTGTAAATATTCTCACCCTAATGCTTTGCACACGTAGATCATTAAGACCAACAGGTTTACTCACATACATATACTTGTCTAGCTTATATACAGTGCAACCGGAAAGTATTCATAACGCTTCACTTGTTCAACATTTTGTTATGTTACAGCCTTATTCCAAAATGGAATAAATTCATTTTTGTCCTCAAAATTCTACACACAATACTCCATAATGACAACATGTAAAAAGTTTTTTTGAGATTTTTGCAAATTTAATTAAGAAAAAAAAAAAACACTAAGAAATCACATGTACAGTATTCACAGCCTTTGTCATGAAGCTCAAAATTTAGCTCAGGTGCATTCTGTTTCCACTGATCATCCTTGAGATGTTCCTACAGCTTAATTGGAGTCCACCGGTGGTAAATTCAGTTGATTGGAGATGATTTTACACCAGTCTGTATAAGGTTACAAACTTGACAGTGCATGTCAGAGCACAAACCAAGCATGAAGTTCAAGGAATTGTCTGTAGACCTCCAATACAGGATTGTCTCGAGGCACAAATCTGGGGAAGGGGACAGAAAAATAGCTGCTGCTTTGAAGGTCCCAATGAGCACAGTAGCCTCCATCATCCGTTAATGGAAGAAGTCCGGAACCACCAGGACTCTTCCTAGAGTTGGCCAGCCGTCTAAACTGAACGATCGGGGGAGAAGGGCCCTAGTCAGGGAGGTGACCAAGAACCCGATAGTCACTCTGTCAGAGCTATAACATTCCTCTGTGGAGAGAGGAGAACCTTCCAGAAGGACAACCATATCTGCAGCAATCCACCAATCAGGCCTGTATGGTAGAGTGGCCAGACGGAAGTCACTCCTTAGTAAAAAGCACATGGCAGCCCGCCTGGAGTTTGCCAAAATTCACCTGAAGGACTCTCAGACCATGAGAGACAAAGATTGAACTCTTTGGTGTGAATGGCAGGAGTTATGTTTGGAGGAAACTACACGCCGCTCATCACCAGGCCAATACCATCCCTACAGTGAAGCATGGTGGTGGCAGCATCATGCTGTGGGGATGTTTTTCAGCGGCAGGAACTGTGAGACTAGTCAGGATAGAGGGAAAGATGAATGCAGCAATGTACAGAGACATCCTGGATGAAAATCTGCTCCAGAGCACTCTTGACCTCAGACTGGGGCGACGGTTAATCTTTCAGCAGGACAACGACCCTAAGCACACAGCCAAGATATCAAAGGAGTGGCTTCAGGACAACTCTGTGAATGTCCTTGAGTGGCTCAGCCAGAGCCCAGACTTGAATCCGACTGAACATCTCTGGAGAGATCTGAGAATGGCTGTGCACCGACGCTTCACATCCAACCTGATGGAGCATGAGAGGTGCTGCAAAGAGGAATGGGCGAAACTGCCCGAAGATAGATGTGCCAAGCTTGTGGCATCATATTCAAAAATACTTGAGGCTGTAATTGCTGCCAAAGGTGCATCAACAAAGTATTGAGCAAAGGCTGTGAATACTTATATACATGTGATTTCTTAGTTGTTTTTTTTTAATATTACATTTGCAAAAATCTCAAAAAAACTTTTTACACGTTGTCATTATGGGGTATTGTGTGTAGAATTTTGAGGACAAAAATGAATTTATTCCATTTTTAAATAAGGCTGTAACATAACAAAATGTGGAAAAAAAGAAGCGCTGTGAATACTTTCCGGGTGCACTGTTTTTGTGCTGCACCTTTACAAGTCAATCATACAGCGCTGCTGACCTGCATGTCATTATAAAGCATGTTACGTTTACAGGGGCAGAGGGCCTAATCCAGATATGGATGCAATGGCGATATTTACCCAGTTGAGTTATTGGCCTACTCCAGGGCATACTTGCCTACATTCAGCTCCCTCCTTCCGGGAGGGAGCTGAATGCCTGCAAACAGTGGGGGGCGTGGCCAGACAATGGGTCAGTGTTGGGGCCAGGGGTGGAGCCGCACGATAGCATCATCGTGGCCCCGCCCCCTCACAATGCCAAAAATAAAAGCATTGTGAAGTGGGTGGCGGAGCCACGATGACGTGGATATTTCCCCTCCTGCAGGGGTTTCTAGTAGGTAGTCGGGGGGGCAGCAGCAGCCGGTATGCTTGCCTGTCTTTCCGGGGGGTCGGGAGCGGCACCCGATATTTGGGAGACTCCTGACCAAATCGGAAGAGTAGGCAAGCCTGCTCCAGGGTTTCTTTGCAAAGTGATTGACATTCAGGAGCCGCTTAGGGGCACTTACGGGGAGTGGTGGCAAAAAACACAGGTATGTCCTGACTGTTTTCCAGGCCTGTCTCAGCCTACCACTGCCATTCTGTACACAGATAAACTGGTTACGGCGTCTCAGATCAGGCGGCCATTCTGCGCGACTGCAGGGCTACTCAGGTGGCCGATTATTGAATGATCCGCGACTTTGTATGTGTACGCCGTTGCTTGGATTTGTGATGGCCCCGGTGGGCGTCTCAGTATATATCCCGGCGTCTGTGACATTTGCATATTTTTGGCCCACCAGCTACAATTACATTAGTGTACATCTCTGCATCAGCCCTAGGGGCAGCGAGTTTTATTCTGACATCCTCCTGGTATGGTGCACACATATCATGTATATATGGTTGGCTTACATCGTGGATATCCCTCTGCTTCCCCTATAGGTAAAATGCACACTGTAGGAGCGATGTAGGGTGACGAAGCTGACATTTAGTTGCTGTCACAATGGCACATTGCCCGTACATTGCTTCTTTTATTTGCACAAGAACAAAATAAATTATGGTATTTTCCCGTGTTGCACCTTTGTCTACTGTCCCACATACCGTACTTACTGTAGCTCTGGCGATCATCGGATAAGATATTTGCTGCTGTGTTCTGCAGAGCAATTTGAAAGTGTTTCTTTGTGTCCGGAATCGTAAAATGCAATAGAAAATACAGTAGCATTTTTTTACTGATGTAGTCGCAAACGCAAATCATGAGCTGCAACTCTCTTTCCTTGCCTGCGACTCCCTCCCCTTGCCTGCGACTCCCCCTTTTTCCTGCGACTGCCTCCCCTTGCCTGCAACTGCCTCCCCTTGCCTACGACTCCCCCTTTTTCCTGTGACTCCCTCCCCTTGCCTGCGACTCCCCCTTTTTCCTATGACTCCCTCCCCTTGCCTGCGACTCCTTCCCTTTCGTGTGACTCTTTCCTTGCCTGTGACTGCCTCCCCTTGCCTGCGACTCCATCCCTTTGCCTGTGACTCCTCCCCTTTGCCTGTGACTCCCTCCCTTTGCCTGTAACTCCTCCCCTTTGCCTGCGACTCCTTCCCTTTGCCTGCGACTCTTGCCTTGCCTGCAACTCCCTCCCTTTGCCTGCGACTCCCTCCCCTTGCCTGCTACTCTTTCCTTGCCTGCTACTCTTTCCTTGCCTGCAACTCCCTCCCTTTGCCTGCGACTCTTTACTTGCCTGTGACTCCCTCCCTTTGCCCGCGACTCTTTCCTTGCCTGCGACTCCCTCCCTTTGCCTGTGACTCCCTTCCCTTGCCTGCGACTCTTTACTTGCCTGCGACTCCCTCCCCTTACCTGCGACTCCCTCCCCTTGCCTGCGACTCCATCCCTTTGCCTGTGACTCCTCCCCTTTGCCTGCGACTCCCTCCGTTTGCCTGTGACTCCTCCCCTTTGCCTGCGACTCCTTCCCTTTGCCTGCGACTCTTTCCTTGCCTGCAACTCCCTCCCTTTGCCTGCGACTCCCTCCCCTTGCCTGCTACTCTTTCCTTGCCTGCAGCTCCCTCCCTTTGCCTGCGACTCTTTACTTGCCTGTGACTCCCTCCCTTTGACTGCGACTCTTTCCTTGCCTGCGACTCCCTCCCCTTGCCTGCGACTCTTTACTTGCCTGCGACTCCCTCCCCTTGCCTGCGACTCCCTCCATTTGCCTGCGACTCCCTCCCTTTGCCTGCGACTCCCTCCCCTTGCCTGCGACTCCCTCCCTTTGCCTGTGACTCCCTCCCTTTGCCTGCGACTCTTTACTTGCCTGCGACTCCCTCCCCTTGCCTGCGACTCCCTCCCTTTGCCTGCGACTCCCTCCCCTTGCCTGCGACTCCCTGCCTTTGCCTGTGACTCCCTCCCTTTGCCTGCGACTCTTTCCTTGCCTACGACTCTCTCCCTTTGCCTGCGACTCGCTCCCCTTGTCCTACCTAGCTGAGATTGTGACTGGAGGCGTGGATTCACTGTGAGTTATGAAATTGCAAGAAACAGCAGTACACATTGCAGTTATTGGCCGGACAGAGCAGACAATAAGGACCTAATAGGATTGGAGCCTGTAAAATGCAAAGAGATGCAGATAGGATTTTATTTTAAGATAACACATAAAAGTATATGTGCTGATTTCCCTTATTAAAACGTGCGGCAGCAGTTTCAGGGATGCATCAATGAGCAAAATGCGGTCAAACCGAAAAAATACGGGTTTGACCACATTTCTCATATGGTTGCGGTGGGTAACGCCATCTTCCTTATGGCGTTACCCATAGAAGCCTATGGGCTTCTGTTGGGAGTGAGCTGAGAGAGGGATCCAATCGGGTCCTTCCCAGCACCCACCGCGGCACGGGCGTCCTTCAGAGATTAATGGCGTGGTATAGCGGTGGGTGTGGCTATGATGACAAGATTCAGGTCTAAACGCCTCATCTGCTGCCCAGACCACCCGCTTCACCCGGTAATTAGGCTCTGAGAGACTTGCACACTTTTCCGGGCAGTCAGATGCGCTATGTGATTTTCATGAGCCTCCCGATCGTTACTGGAGAGTAGACAAGTATGGTGTACGAATGCCGGATGAGGGCGTCTCATTCCTTGCACATTCTGATGCATGGATGTATACAAGGGAGGGTTTTTGTAGCAGCATTTGCATAAAGTCGAAGACGGGCAGCCGCCAATAGACGCAGCAGTTTAGTAAATATACCCCTATGACTGTGATGTCATCTCGTTCTATGAAGGTCTAATGCTAAAATAAACAGGTTTCTTACTCAAATAACTCCACAGTGACCTCCTCTGGTTCAACATGGTATGACATAACCAGACATGTATGACCATGAAAATGTTTGATTTATGTTATGTACAGTACTACCAGTAAAGGGACCTCAGTCTGCCCCCGCCCGCTCCACCCTGTCCCCACAGTTCACCGACTGGAGCGTTGAAAAATTTCTACCGGGCACCTTAAGTATAAACCTTCACTGAGGGGCTCATGTAGAATTAATCGCACTAATCTTTGTTTTGGAAATATACAGTACTGTGGAAATATACTTTGCTCAGACAAAAAGGTCTCACGCCTCCAACCATGTGCAGACTCAAGGTACTTACTAAGCCTTGGATAGAGATAAAGTGAACGGAGATAAAGTCCCAACTAATCAGCTCCTGTCATTTTTCAAACACAGCCTGTGACATGGCAGTTAGGAGCTGATTGGTTGGGACATTGAGGTCTATTTACTAGGCCTTGGATGGAGATAAAGTGAACAGAGATAAAGTACCGGACAATCAGCTCCTAAATGGTTTCAGTCTGCGCATACGTCCGAGTCGCACAGCGCATGAACCCCGTCGGTTACCGATGGGAACGGCAAACAAATTTGGATGCAGAGAGAGGCAATTTCGGGGTGTTTCTGGGTGGTAACAAAGGGGTAGCGAGCCAAATGCAGGTGCGTTGCGGTCAGTGACTGAGTCTTAAGAGCCACGTTCAGACGGATATTCTGCTCCTCCATAGGGCATGTGCAATGTTCGATGGCATGACTGATGCGTCCGTTGATGCGTCTTAATACACACAGCGCCGGATTAGTGCCACAGACGGTGGTCGTCTCTGTAGGAATACCATCAGCCGCGGCATTAGCATAAATAATTAGTAGCGCTGTGGGAAAAAGACACCGTCGCGGCTGGAATAGCGCACACCTCTGAATCAGGCACCTAAGTGCATTCGATGCTTAGGCCAAGTACACGTAAGTGCGTCTCACCTGGCCATAGGCACAAATGCACCTGTCAGAATGTCTTTTTCTTGCGGGTGCCCATCCCCTGGCGCAGGAAGCAGACTGGTGATGATGGCGAGGGGCTGGTTGCATTCTCTGTATATAAATCATCGGTGTGGCTGCTGTATTATATGAAGTGGTGGCCATTCGCCGTTACTTTAATGATATTTGCCTTCGGATCTCTGCAGTTGAGAATATTCTTATTTGATATTTTAAGTACAAGAAAGCAGAAGGCTTATCCTGTATTTCCCCTGGTAAATGTGACTTTCATTACTATATCATAATGGAGGATGGTCTGTCCCGTCCACCCTCCAAAGACCGTCCCCCCGCAGCGATGGATCACCAGGAGAGGACAGGGGGACCGGTGAGTATATATAGAGGAGAGGGGCAGGACAGAGTGGGGAGGGGGCGGAGCCAGGGGCAAGTCCATATTACTATTTATCAATAACATTGTCATTACAGTATTACATTGTGTTAGAAATTGCGTGATGCGTCTTTAGCATTTATTGCACGGTCAGGTTACAATCTCCAGGAGTATATTCAGCTTCTGTACAACAGAGTCAGCATTGGCACTCAGATGATGATTGCATACGACTCCTGCAGCTGCCCGGCCTGCAATCACTATGCGCACCCACGTCATGTGCCATGTACATGTGGCGCACACACAAGCCAGATATGTGGGAGTTGGTGTATATTGTCACGTGTACACCGTGCCAGGGAGAGCTGGTGACATCCAGGGGGCGCGTGCCTTCATTCCCCCAGCTCTCACTGCACCTGACAGACATTCACCACGGTTATGTAATAGATTTAATACTCAGTTGAGTTAATATCTATGTCGCCATCTATTGATTATTGTAGGTATTACACTTATAGGTTATTTAGGCTTCAGTGCTATACTGCACAAGTCCCAACAGCAAAGACAAGAAAGTGAGACAAAAGAAGAGTAGTTGGTATGTAGCCAGGTGCCCTTAAGAACTTGTATTAAGGGTGTTTAATGCTGTAGCTGCATACACACACACAACGATTTTGTTACCAACGATTTTATGAACGATTTTCTGTCAGACTATCTGTCAGATTTTTTAAAGTGTAAGGAGCGATTTTTTTGAACTGCAAACGATTTTTGCATACTCCCTTAATGAAAATCGTTGAGTTGGTCAGTCTGACTGAACTACAAACTACAAACATGAACGCGCATGAACGATAATCGTTCGTCGTTTAAACTCACAAAGTGAACGAGTTTTTCAACGATTGAACGATAAACGATATCGTTAACGATAATCGTTCAAAAAATCGTTGTGTGTGTATGCACCTTAAGAAATATGTGTAAAATAACCCCAAATTGCTGAATTGACTGGTGCCACTTATATATAAAAATGTAACTTTACTAAAGTGAGTTTTAGAAGAGATGTTGCCCATAGCAACCAATCAGATTCTAGCTATTATCTTCTAGAAGGTGCTACTTAAATATTAAAGCTGCATACACACGTAACGATTTTAGTAACCAATGATTTTCGTTAATTATTTTCGTTCAGATTTTCCCTTGAAAAAGTGAACGAAAATCGTTTAGAAAAATCGTTGGTTACTAAATTAATGAACAATTTTTTAAACGATTTTCATGAACGATGAACGATTTTTTAAACATGCATACAGTGAATGGACATCGTTCATTCCGTACAACATGAACGATTTTCTGAACGAAAATTGTTATGTTGGACGGTCACAATGGACGATGAACTACAAACGGGAGCGTGCTTGCTCATCGCTCACCCAAATAAATTAACGATTTTTTCAAACGATTTAACGATAACAGCTTTGTTATAGTTAAATCGTTCAAAAAATTGTTACGTGTGTACGCACCTTAAGTAGAATCTGATTGGTTGCTATTGGCAACATCTCTTTAAAAACTCACTACTAAAACTCTCCCTTTAGTAAATTTACCCCTTATTGTTAATATTAAAAAGCGTCTTGAGAAACGCTATCAACATTGGTTAGCGAAATATAAAGAACAAAAACAGAAGTAGTGTTAAGTAAGAAATTAGTGAAATTAAAATAAATGTGCTGTGCTTAAATGTATAATTATCCCCTAAAAGTTATCTGCGCAGTGAATCTAGTATAAAGGGGATATTTACTAAAGTGCAGGTTTATAGATCTGGACGTGTTACCAATCAGATTCTACCTATCATTTATCTAGCACCTTCTAGAAGATAATAGCTAGAATCTGATTGGTTGCAACATCTTCACTTCTATAAACCCGCACTTTGGTAAATACACCCCTAAGTCTCTCTAGATTAATTTCGAGGTGTTATGAATTTGTCTCCAGTTATTATAGTTCTATCATTGTGTCCCAATAGTCCCGATTAGCGGCCTCAAAAGAGGCGGAACTTTATTCAAAATTAGGCATTTGTGGGCGGATTGGGGTGGACTTTTGGTGGATCTTGTCAATGAAATAATGTCCCAAATACATAATACAATATATCTTAAGGTTAATGCACGACTGCACGGGTAATCTTTATTTTGCAAATCTGGATGTATAGCAGTAATTAAGTTGCTGATAGTGGGAGATGTACAGTACTGTAGTCCCTAAGGCAGTGATTCCCAACCTCGGTCCTCCATGCTTAAGCACAGATGGTTAAATCAAAATAACTGAGGTACTGATTAAATCACCTGTGCTCAAGTATGGCTATCCTTAAAACCTGGACTGTTAGTGTGCCTTGAGGACCGTGGTTGGGAACCCCTGCCCTAAGGACTGTTTCTAATTTTCAACACAGGTGTGTGTATGTGTTTTAGGGTTTTTAGATTGTGAGATCCAATAGGGCAGGCACTACTGTAAATAATTATAATAATATTAATAATAATAATAATAATCATCCTTACATAGAAATTATATATGGTTTAATATACAAATGTTCCATTGTTTGATTGTTTCACATTCCAAGTGTAATTTGTCAACAAGCCGCATAATAGCTTTTAAGAAAACTGTACATGTGAAGTGTTGCTATAAAATACATAGCGTGTAACACACATGTTTAGCGTTAGAAGAGAAGCACAATATATTCTTGCATGCACGTATGTCATATGTAGTTTTCCTTTTGGACTCGTTAATGGGTGACAAAGGTCGGTCTGACCCTAGTTTAATGCATAATTCACATTAGGTCCAATAATTGTTTCATATTATGCAATTACAGAGTATGATTCCGTAGAAGCTCCACTAAATGAAGTTGGTGTATCGAATAAATCGTATCCACCTAACAGAGGAATAAAAGACAACTGTTAGTGACCGAGACTACAATGCTCAATCTACTATCACTCCTTGGTGCAGCCCATCTCAGTATGCATCTAACATTTCCTGATTTTCATATACAAAGTGAATTTTAATGTAGTTATTCTGTAATATTCTGCCAAAGGGAGTATAGAGAACACATTTATTTTTCATAATAAGTAGTCCTGGCCTTTAGTGCATTTCAGCTTTGCTACATTATGCGGCCCATACACGGTGCGATATTCACCATGTATGACGACGGCCGATCCCAAGCCCGACATATCGGGCGGTCCCCACCGGGGCCGGTTCTATGCAGACGCATGGTACGCAGCTGGGCAGAGCACCACATAGTGGAGGGCGCCTCAGCTACGACCATGTGGGCCGCGGGCAGACAGTGTCTCTGTGACACAGCTGCACCGCGTGTGTAACGCTGACTGGATGGAGTTCGGTCAGCACTGCACAGTGACATCACACAGCCGTCGGCGCTGGCAGCTGTGTGTTTGTTTTAATTAGCAGGCAGTGAGAGTCTGTCAGACTGTCATTAGCTGCTGCGCTCACTGCCAGGGGCAGACCTCCACTGGGGGCACTACAAGGGGGAGACTACTACTAGGGGCATTACAATGGGGGGACCACTACTAGGGGCACTGTATAGGGGGGGACCACTACTGGGGGCACTATATAAAGGGCAATACTGGGGGTACTGCATAGGGGGGGAACTACAACTATTTAAAGGGCACTGCATAAGGGGTTCCACTATTGGGGGCTCTGCATGGGGGGGGTCTACTACTGGGGGCACTATATAAGGGGCACTGCATAGGGGGTACCACTACTGGGGGCACTGCATAGGGGCTACTACTGTGGGGCACTACTGGAGGCCTGCATAAGGGGGATCTCTCCTGGGGCACAAGGGGCACTGCATATGGGGGACCTCTACAGGGAGCACTGTATAAGGGGCACTGCACAGGGGGGACCACTACTGGGGGCACTGCATAGGGGGGACTACTTTAGATGGGGCACTGCATAGGGGGGACTACAACTGGGGGCACTATAGAAGGTGCACTACTGGGGGCCTGCATAAGGGCAACCACTACTGGGGGCAATGTATAAGGGGCACTACTTGGGGTCTGCATAAGAGGGACCACTACTGGGGGACACTGCATACTGGGGGTACTGTATAAGAGGCACTACTTGGGACATTGCATACTGGGGGTACTGTATAAGGGGCATTACTGGGGGCCTGCATAAGAGGGACCACTACTGGGGGACATTGCATACTGGGGGTACTGTATAAGGGGCACTACTGGGCGGACTGCATTAAGGTGCGTATAGATGGAAAGGACTGTTCCCAGAGTGACGAGAAAGGGGTATGTGTTTCATGGTTATAGCCTTTTCCATGAGACCACGGCCCCTTAATTTGTTTGGGCACGCGCAACAATATGCCTGGGGGCACCCAAAAATATACTCTCTTACCAGAAAATTTGGGCTAGAGCTGGCCCTGGTCCCCACACACAGAGCGAAGTGGTGGCCGACCGCCCGATATGCCGGCTTTCCCTCACCCGCATAGCACAACATGGGGTCGTACATTGCGTCCCCAGATCGAGTGGATTTTCCGTAAGATCTGGGGATGCGATGTACGACCCCACGGAAGCGCGCTCGGGACGATATGCCCATACACGGTACGGTATAGCAGCGATAGCGTGCCAATACATCAGGTCGGCTACTATATCGCACCGTGTATGGCCGGCTTTAGGTGGCTGTTGTTAGCTCAATATATATTTTTTTTTGTAAAAAAATCTAGAAGTTTTTTCCTAAAATCAAGTTTCATTCATTGTGAACTCCAAAGTGCTCACACAGCGAATAAATAAACGTTATTATGGACCCCTCCCCCTAATGATGAATACAGTGGAGAAATGAAGAACATTATTTACTACAAACCTTTTTTGACAAAAACACTTTTCTTCTTAATTGGCTTTGCGGGTGTAGAAGAATTTGTCGATGTTGTCTGTAAATATAAAAACAACTGGATTGTGATAAGGTAACACTACAGTATATACATCTCAGGTTTAACTGTGACTCAAGACATTTACAGCAAGATTCTAACAATCTACTGTAGTAGGAGGCGTTTTAAGAGAGGAGGGGGGCCCGTGTGCAGACTCAGTACGGGCCCCCTCCTCTCTCCGGCGGTGCAGCGGCGGGCGCGGGTTCAGTAGATTCTGACTAAGTGCCAGAATCTCCTGCACATGCGCGGGTCTCCGGGAAAATGGCCCCCGTGCTGCTTTCCTGGGGACAGCAGTACTGAGCATGCGCAAGTCACTGGGAAAATGGCGGTGGCCGGGCGCTGCAAAGCAGCACTCTGGAGACAACGGACAGGTAAGTATAAAGACTATAATGGGTGCAGGGTGTGCGGTGTGGGCCCCTCCTGCACCCAGGGGCCCGCATGCATCGCACACCATGCACCCATTACTGTAATCACTCCTGGGTGTCCTTAACCGCTGATATGGACATGCCAGATAGGTAGTTTTGCAAACTGTTATGATCTATGGGCCTGATTCAGAAATGTACGTTCATCCGACATTGAACGCACATCTCCGATGGTTAGAGGTCTGCATCTGTACAGAAAGGGTTCTGTAATCTCACTCGCAGACCCCCCCCAAGCTGCAGCATGATTGACATGCTGCGCCATTTGGGGAGCGGAGCAGGGGCGTGCCTGGTCAACGTTCCCGGAAATGGAGGCGTGTCAATCCCATTTTCCGGGAGGCTTGAGGCCAGGGTTTGCGTCGGTGGACACACACAGATTCCTGGCCTCTTACTTGGCCAGCAACCGCTTCAGCTCCCGCGGCCTGACCGTAGGTGCAAAAAAAAAAAAACGATAACAAAAGATTTTTAAATTTTCGCTACAATTAAGTATCGCGGGAATGTAAGAAAGTCCATCGCTATAAAATTCACAATTTTTTTCCTTACACTTTGATTTTCGCCTTTTTTTTTTGGAAAATTGTATTTTTCTATTGAAAATTAAAATTTGTTACAAAACGTGTCATTAATTTTTTTCATCAGCTTTTACTGGCGTTAATCGTATTAGCGCATCATAGATCCTGATGTAAAATTATTTTTTTGTGAAATAAAGTACTTATTTATAATCAAAATGACAATTGGCTATTATATATTAATTATTTGAAATTAAAAAATTATTAATTATAAGTAATATTCTGTTTTTTTGATCATTAAAATGGTTCAAACAATTTAACAAGTACTGCACATACCTGTCCTATAGAACAATGGAGTTGTTTTTTATTATGGTGAGTGGTGAGCTCTGTGAGCTATATACAGTATATATAATATAGAAGAAATGGAGAAGTTTTTTGGAGGAAAAATCAGGAGAAAATAAAGGGGAGGGGGATATCTTCCTAATAACAAGGGGTTCCTTTATTTTGAAGAACCACTAGAATTCCGCTCGTCACCCACGCAGAACGCCAACTACCATTCACCGCGCATGTCCAAAACCGAAACAAAGCATGCTCGGTTGTTATTATTTTATCGGAATTTGAAAAACCAACTACGCAGTTGTTTTTCCATTATCAAATTTGAAAACTAAAATGCAAAAATGATCATAATTCAGAGGAAAATACATGATACATAAGACAAAAGAATTAAAAAGTGCCAAAAAAAACCACGAAGTCTGACGGAAAGAAGCAGGATGGTTCCGCATTTTTTGATACATCAGCCCATTTATGGGAGAAAAAAATCTCGCACTCATTCCTTCCAACATTGGGCCTGATTCAGAGGCGCTCGCACAAAGCGAGCGCTCGCTCTGAATCAGGGCGGGCGCTTAGTTTTTAAGTTGCGGTCTCTTGGTCACTCGCATAGCTGTGGGTTACCACCCACAGCTTATGCGAGCGGCCATGATGATGGTCGCGATGGTCAAGACCATCGCGACCATCGGGCTTGCGACGAGACCCTTGTGGTAACAGAGCCGGAAACTCTCTCACTGACATCACTTCGCTTGGGAACGCCTCCGTTTGTGAAGCCACCTCCCAGCCACGCCTACAAAAGGGGTCGAGCTGTCGATCAAAATCGACAGCCGCCCCTTTTGTAGTGAGTCCCGGAGCGAGCACTTTTTGCGCTAACCGGGGGTCGCGCTTGCGCACTGGCCCACCATCGACCCGGTTGCAAGGGCACAGCGCTTGCGACCGGGTCTGAATCAGGCCCATTGTACAATGAAAACTTGGGATTAAATAATCACCCCAACTTTTACCCAAGCCCATAAATTGCTAGTCCCCGCCACTTTCTATTGCCATGAGCATGGATGGTCTCCTGAGAACAGGAGGTAGAAGAGCTAAAACAGATGGAGTGAGCAGTAATGTTGGCTTTGCCTCCTGCTATCACAGCTATAAGGTCTGATTGGGAGGAGGTTGGGGCCAATTAGAATTACTAGGCAGGATCAAGCAACAACCCCCAATCATTTATTCACAGACGTTGGGTGATCTTTATAAAGTTGGTCTGGAAATAAAATAACATTTACATGTGTGCCGACTTTGGCCACTTTTTTCTGTGCCACTGAAAACCCAAAATTTGGCGTGTCTCTCTGGGGTGGGCTGTGCTATCATTGGAGGCCTAGCAAATCTTCCTAATAAACTGGCCAGGTTAAGCCAAAAAGTAACACTTGGAACAGGAAAGAGACACATAGATGCACATTTATAGTGTCACTACTAACATTGGCCCTCATTCAGAGCCGCTCGTTAGCGGCAGTACGCTCGTTCCGAGCGATGTTTGCACATCTGCGCATGCGTACGGTTTTTAGTACGCATGCGCGAACCAGTCAGTGCGGCCGAAAATCGTTGGTACGCAATATAGCGAGGGCCTGCTATTTTGAGTGACAGAATGAGGCGTATGTGGGTGGTAACAGGGGAAGGTGCTTGAAAATGGGGAGTGGAGATCCGAACGCAGGTGTGCTTAAAGGTCAAAACGGGCGTTTTATGGGTGTGCATATTTAAAACAGCAGCGTCATTGACCACGTCACTGGGTTATTTTATAGCCAGAACTGCTCGCAAATTTGTGGTAGCAAACACCAACCACAAGAATAGCGAGCAGTTCATACGCTGGTCGATGTACTCGATTAATCTAATAAATAGCGGACATGACGTAGGATGCGAGCGGCCAGGGGGCGTTTTTAACAAATAAACGAGCGTATGTTTTGCTCGCTCGTTCAGACTTAGAGGTGTGAACAGACTGCAATGTGCGTACGGATCATTTGAATAGCCACCCCTTGTTTTTAAACGAGCGACCACAAATAGCGAACGGCTCTGAATGAGGGCCATTGTTTCATATATGTGGTGCTAAAAACACAATTATTTGCCGTTTCTCAAGCTCCAGGCATTGACGGGTAAAAAGAGCAGACATGACAGTTTTCCCTTAGGTTGTGCTACATTAAGACAAACGTTATTTGTATAACAAAACCCACCTGAACGTGTGTCCTTCGTGTATTCTGGTAGTATGATGAGATGCTGCTTTTCACTGCATTCCGAACCTAAAAAAAAAAATGTATAGAACAATTGGGAGATCTTTAGCCCCATATCAAAAAGACATTTTTGGAAATGGGACCTATGCTGAAGGACTGCCAGTGGTCGGCCCAGGGGGCTAGCATAGGAACTTGCCCCACATCTGAAAGACGTTTTAGTTTTTGGAAATGGGATCTACGCTGAAGGGCTGCCTGTATTCGTCCCCTATGGGCTAGCATAGGAACTTGGCCCATAGTACAGGAACTATTGTTCATATTTACTGTACACCAACAGGTATTATGGATAGTATTGCAGAGCTGGCATCACAAGATGGCCTGCCATCCATGTCTCACTAAACAAAAGTTCTGGGTGTACCTATGTTCTCTATCCCCTTACATCCTTGCCGATTGCGCTACAAACGTGTGCGCGCATCGCACCATACAATCCTATGGGGACGCAGGGGCAAACGCAGTCCGCATATCTGCCGCGTAAACAGTTTTTTTTATATCATTATAGGAAAGCTGTCCTGGGGTTATGCTCTCAGTTTGTTGACTTTCAGAATGTCGACATGTTCTAATAGCTGATACTGACGTGATGCCGTCATTAGCGTAATGTCGACTTGCAAAATGTCGACACACACTATGCTAGGGTTATGAGTAGGCTGCGGTTAGAGTTAGTCCTTGAGTAGGGTTAGGGCTAACATGTTAACATTTTGTACATGTTGACACCCTGACTGTCGACATTCAAAACATGTCAACATTATGTTGTCGACATACTGTCATCATCTGGAAATATAAAAGTGACCCAGTGGGGAGAATGCCACCTTGCTCCTCTTTTCCACACTGGCTGGCTCAGAAGCCTTAACAGCGAAAAGAGGACTTACAGTACAGTATCATTGGGTGAAAACATGTAAACCACCCGTATAGTACATGTCATGGTATCTCCTCTGTATGTGCCTTATACAAGAAGATTGTTTTGCATTGAGCCACAAACTCTAATCACAAGGGAGTTATGAAGATGAATTCTCCGTCCCACAACAATGTAGATAATTATCATTGTAGGATACAGGACCTCATTCAGAGCCGGTCGCACAGAGCGTGCGGCCGGTCTGAATGAGGGGAGGACGTCTTGAATTTTCTCCTTAACACCCACAGCCTTACGACCGCCTAAGGTGATGGTCGCAATGATCAAGACCATCGCGACCATCGGGGCTTACGACGAGACCCTAGGGTAGGGTCTCACTTGTCTTAAGCCCCGGAGGGCTTCTGGCTCTGTCAGAGCCGGAAGCTCTCCACTGACATCACTAGTGATGTCAGTGGGGCCTCCCCCAAACGCTAGGCGTTCCCACCCCCCCGGCCCGCCTTCCAAACAGGGCGAGCTGTCAATCAACATCGACAGTTCGCCCCCTTTGGATCGAGACCCGCTACGCCGTCGCCGTCGTTCGCATGCTCTGTGGGGGGCCATCGACCCGGTCCGAGCGCATCGGTGCTAACGACCGGGTTTGAATGACCCCCACAATCCTTTGGACTACAAAGCAAATGAAAGACATAAGACAGTTATAGTATAAGTCATATAAACGTCTCCTTACCTTCTGGTCCAACAACACGGTGGATATCAAAACGAACAAACCCTAGATTGAAAAGTAAAATATAATTGATTTTGTTTACGTCCTTCTTCACCAGAGACCCCCAACAACAAACTATTTATGCTATCATTGCTATTACATGAAATTATCAGACGTCACTTTTTATGTCATTATCCTCAATGATTTTACTAAATTACTGTGGCCCACCCGATCTACTTTATTAATTCATTTTCTGCATTATTGCAATATGACAGTAGTTTTTGTAGTTTCTCAGGCCAAAGGTGTCACACACATAACAACACATTTGTAAGTAATTTGCAGAAATGGAAATCTATGTATAACGCTAAGTTGTTTTCATTTTGTGATATCATCATGTCCCTAGTTTCCTATGATTGCGCCTCTATTTATGGTGCTACAAAATGCTGTTGTATGCAGGATGAGGTTATATTAACGTAACGATACTTCCATAACAAAATATAGGAGTTGCAGCAAGGTGCACCGAATGCAATCAATAAAAACTCCTATTTCAGTTACAGTCTTGCATCTGTGGAAGGATTATGTCAATTAACATTGCTAATTAATGCAAGAACTTATGCAAAATAAGCAATGATTTGCATATCGTAGTGGCCCATCACCTACTGTACAGAGGGTTTGGATTCTTGAGTCAATTAGAGGTTAGCTCTGGCAGCGTTTAGTTGCGGGTTCTAAAGTTGGGCACATGCTGGAGCGATATGGGACCGATTTGGCCAAATTGGAACGGCAAATTGGGCATCCTGCGGTCTCATGCGATATCGTGTTGCTGGCTTTACTGCACGTCCAGTCACACGATATCACATGCGGTGCTTACATATTAATGAAGGACGGAATGAGAAATCGTTACGTCGTTCGTTAAATCGGGTAATGTGTACCAGCAATCATGCGATGTACAGGGTGAAGGCAAAGTGCCCTGGACAGGGGACCGGTTGCCGGTCGCTCCAGTGTGTACCCAGCCTAACAGACCTCTGGTAATCACCGTAAGATGATATGGGCTTTGCTGCAGGGAGCCTGCAGGTCACAGCCCTCTCGTTACTGTACTTAGGGAAACAATCTAATATTGTAACCGTAACTTTACTTTTCCGGGGATGGCGCAGGCCTGTACATAGAGACCAGACCAGTGGCTGTATGCAGCGGATTGCGGCAGGTAGAGGGAGAAGGAGCCAGAGGGGAGCCATAATGATTAGCAGACGCCATTCACTTTTTTCTAACTAGTCTAAAACATGACCTTGCACTTATTAGTGAGGCGTGAGAATGGTGAGGGAGCCTATGTGACAAGAGCAGAATTGGGAGAGCACACACGTCAGATATGCTCCCGTAATAGTTTCCCAGGGCCCCAGCTCATCTCACCCAGCCCTATGTCTAATGGTGCATACACACGGTCAGATTTTTCCTTCAGATATGAACGATAACGATTTAAAAATCGTTCAGTCGTTCATATCTGAAGGAAAATCTGACATATCTGACATGCCTGAACGATGGACGATCAACGATGCGCGTTCCCGTTTGTCAGATAAAGATATCTGACATCTGATGTGTTTGCAGTCAGACTTGGACAATTCCATTCATTTTAATGCAGTCAAAAATCGTTCAATCGTTCAAATCATTCAAAACTTTGGTAAAATCGTTCAAATCGTTCTATCGTTCATCTGACAAATCTGACAAGTCTGACAAATCTGACCGTGTGTATGCTCCATAAAGCTGCATACACACACAACGATTTAGTTAATGAACGATTTTAGTAAATGATTTTTTCCCTTGAAAAAATTAACTAAAATCGTTTACTAAAGTTGTTCATTTACTAAATGTAATGAACGATTTTTAGAACTACAAACGATTTTTGCATATTAACTTACTGAAAATCGTTCAGTTTACAAGTCTGACTGAACTACAAACTACAAACGTGAACGCGCATGAACGATAATCGTTCATCGTTTGACTCAGAAAGTGAACGATTTTTACAAACGATTATCGTTAAACGATATCGTTTAACCATAATTGTTCCAAAAATCGTTGTGTGTGTATGCACCTTTAGTGAATCTCATGATGAATACCCCATGTGTCTAGTTTTAGCATTGTATGTGATAATGGAACAAACAAACTATATGCATGAAAAGAAGAAAAAAATGACACTAAACTATAACTCTGTATGTACAGCTACAATTAGTATGACCCTAAAATTATACCTGCACGTTTACTGTGTGACTTCTAGTATTTATACTGAGTATATAAAGTTTATTAGAGGTGTTGTGCATGTATGTGGCCATAATGACATAAATGAATATTTTGGCCGGAGCTTTGTTTTTTTATTTTTTTATTTTCATTTTGTTGTTAAAATGAAACCACATTATCAGAAGGGTGACTGGCGTTCTAGGTTATTACACCTACAAGCGATCAGTCAGGCATCTCCCTAAGGGGTTATATATCACAGCCTGGGAGTTGCAGGCAGTCACAAGATGCTGGAGGTCTATGCGCTAGATTTAAAGCAGTGATTTTTTTAAAAGGTAAAACCCCTGTTTTTTTTTTATTTAAATATCTGCTTTAAATCTGGTCGCTAAGGCTCCAACATCTTATACCTGCCATCAACTCACAGGCTACGGCCTATACCCCAAACTCTTACCTTGGAGCAATAGGTCCTAATTCTGAGTTGCACGCTGCTGCGATGTTTTGCCGTAGTCTGAGACTATTTGCCAATGCTAGTGTCAGCCCCTCCCCTTGGAGCACAAGCGTGCACCTGAGTGTGCAAGAACTGGGATGCCCACTTTGAGTGCATTTAGACGCTGCAATAACGCTTGGTACGCCAGGACATTCCCAGTACAAGCCTGATACCTTGCGTCTTAATCGCAACTGCACCTCTGTGAACATCAGCGTTTCCTGCGACCCAGAATCAGGGCCCATTATCCACAGCGACTTCCTTGGCAATAAAAGGGTTGAAAGTTGATTCTTTTTTTATTATTATTCTTAATTATCAGAAATCTCTTATATTTAACCCTACACAGTATATCAAACGCACATTACAATAATATTTCTGGCATATAAACTAATGTCAGAAAGAATGAGTTTATTTATATTTACCTGTAAAGAGTTAAGAGCTGCAAATATTCCATGAAAAACATTATTTGATGGGTCTCCAACCAAGAGGAGACCAAATAGCCAGGTGGTCCCCAGGAGAGGTGTGAGAACTGCGATGGTTTTAGCAATCACAACTATTATTTGCCTTTCTTCTTGCCCGGGTCTCTCTCCAACGGTAGGCCTGAGTAATTTGCAGATAACTACAGCCAAGATGAGGACGTTAATGAAGACGATCGTTAACGCCGGCACAACAAACGCTAGGAATGATTTGGAATCATCGTATCTGAGCCAGCAGAATGTCCCGCTTGTAAATTTTTGTTTTCCTTGTGTGGAAGCCACCGTCACTATGGTTATCAAGAGGGGACACCCATACCCTAAGATAAAAGCGATCGCCATCATTTTTCTCCTGCTCATGTCATGCAAGATGTAGATTAAACGGTAGAAAAGAACGAGTCCATTCGTCAGCATCCAGAAAAACAAAGACAAGTAGAAAAAAAAGCTAAAGAAAGCAGCCGCTGTGCAGGCGGGGGAACTTGGGTTTTCCGCCATTTTGGCACCAATGATGAACCAAATATCGGCAACTAGAAGTGTGACGGCAATATTTACCAGGCAAACGTGGCGCAAGTAGGAGGTCTTGTTTTTGATAACTGACCGCCAAACGATGAACTCGATGGCCAGAGTGATAACCAAGCATCCGAGAGATATTCCGACTCCAACGTATGTAATTATATCCAGAAATGGGGCATCCGCGGCTGCCAGGAGAACTGAGAAGGAAGTTAAGTGGTTACATGTGCATGTAACATTATCGGTTCCTACTGTGGTTTTGCAGCCACTGTTGTTCCAGGCTTGCAGGTCGAAGTCGAACCAGGAGCAATCTGGTTTCTTCGTTAAAGGATAATTCTTAATAAATGACATTGTTATACTGAAATTATTTTCATCTAGGATTTCTTTTGAGACGTTACTTATAACTGTTGACATAACTAGCCCATTTATCGTCTTGGTTTCGTTTTGTGGCAAAATGTCTTTCATTGTTGTGTAACCTACGTTGACTACCCTCCTGGGGTTTCCTGGCATGGACTTGTATAAGATTGACACATTGCCAGTCAGATTGGGCCATATAAACCTTCCATCTAAGGGGATATCCGAGTATAATATTTTTCCGATCAGCTGGATAGTGCTGGTGGGGTCACCCGTGATGTTGACTGAATCCACAAATATTAATTTTTTAGCAAATTCCTCCACAGATTGGAGGATTGATGAACTTTCGTTAGGCTTTTTTGCCAAAGCTTCTGTGTTGTTTATCACAATATCTACAATTTTGATATAGTTCTAGAAAAAACAAAACAACGCACATTATTATGATGGGGACAAAAAAAGTGAAGAAATAGAGTCTGCATATGTTGAACATGAGATTGTTGTATTGTGTGAGAATAAAGCTGCTGAAAGTGACGAAAGCCAGACATATGGGATTGTTGTACGACATGAACACAGGGTAAGGCAGGCAGGGGATTGCGTTGGATACAATATATAAAGTATAGCTGTTTTGCAATCTCTAGCATTAATAGTACACACAATTACAAACATTACTAAAAGGTGTATATATAATAAACTATGCTGTTTAACATGTGTCAGGTTATTTGTCATGCACTTTATGTGGTTTTATTAAGCTATATTTCCAGTGGATGGAACCCTGATAGTATTGCGGTCCGTGTTTCGCACGTGTTTTTCGACCATCTTTTTTCACATTTCCTTTTTACCTATATAAATAATTCCACGTTGGCTCTAGAGACCCAGGTACCACATCCCCAACGTTTACCCTGATCCGCACAAGTCACTCCCCGATATCAGGCAGCTCTGCCACGCCTTCTCAGATGGAGCTCCACCCCCTGCTGTTTAAGCACCACCCCTTCCAGGGTTGGTGTATCAGGACAGTTGGGGGGCATGACTGCAGCTGTGTGTTTATTGTCTCAAGACCTTATTTTGGTTTTGACTCTGAGTTGGGGAGATGCAGCAAACTTATAAGGGTAGATGTGCTCAGCTTCGGGGAGAGAAAAAGTAGATGGAGATAATGTACTAATAATTCAGCTCTTAAATGTCACTTTACAGGCTGTGTTTGAAAAAGTGACAGTTAGAAGCTGATTGGTTGGTACTTTATCTCTCTCCAAGGTTTTAGTACATAAAGTGGAGAAGTTGCCAATAGCAACCAATCAGCTTTCAACTATCATTTATCTAGCTGTGACATGATAGAACCTGACTGCTCGCTCTGAATCAGGGCCGGCCTTCTGGTTTTTTAGAGCGGCCTCCTGGCCACTCGCATAGCGAGCGGCCAGGAAGACCCGCTTGTGGTAGGGTCTCGTGGCCGCAAGCCCCAGAGAGTTTTCGGCTCTAACAGAGCCGAAAACTCTCCCACTGACATCACTCGTGATGTCAGTGGGGCCGCCCACAAACGGAGGCGTTCATATGGGAACGCCTCCGTTTGGGCAGCCACTCCCCCGGCCAGCCCACCAAAGGGGGCGTGCTGTCACTCAACATCGACAGCACGTCCCCTTTGGTACGAGACCCGGAGCGACGGAGTGCCCGTCGCTATCCGGGTCTCGCGCATGCGCACGACGGAGCCGGCTCCGTCGTGCGCATGCGCACTGGGCCACCATCGACACGCTTGCGAGTGTATAGTGCTCGCGAGCGGGTCTGAATCAGGCCCTCTACAAAGGTTTGTTATATTTCCCCCAATATCAGCAGAACATTAGCATCAGTACTATCGCTGAGGTTCATGCTGGTGGAGGAGAATACAGTAGAATTAAGAAAATTGCTCATTACTAATGGAGAAATCTAAGGTAAGGACTCCCATGTGTCCTAATTTTCCCAGGACAGTCTTCTCACTGAAAGGCTATGACAAAGAACAAGAATTTTGATTATCCATCAAAATTAAATGAGTCTTTTCCTTTAACTTTTATACAATATATGATACCCAAAAGCTGCTCCATACCAGGCACTTCTGCTACATGGGCTGCCCCCTCTTCCCCATAGACAAGTAACGTCATGGCACCACAGAGGTTAGAGGCCGGGAACAGGAAGTTCGGTCCCGGTCATTCCCTGAAGTGTAAGTTTTTTTAAATTAACTAATTTATTTTTAAAGGATATTATTATGTGTCATTACAGGTTTTATGGGCCCTGTTTGTATATATCGTAGATCCTTAGGGAACTCAGCACAGTGCTGTACAGCGCGGGGCTCTGTCACAGGCGGGACCCTACATTACGGGTCTTCCTGTCATAGGGTGAGCAGTTCAGCCTGTCATACCTGGTTCATTTTGGGGGAGGGGCAAACACTGTGATATGGACTCACCTATCGGGCCCTGATTCAGAGCTGTACGCTAATGCCGCCGCCGCATCTGTGTACGCAGACGCTATGCGAAAATATGCAAATGCCGCAGATGCCTGGAGATGTACTGAGCAACCCACCGGCAGATCTGTAAATCCAGGCATCTGCGTACAAAGACATAGCATCGGTGGCAGATCATTCGATGATGGCGGTCCTGAATGGCTGGTCCCGCGGAATGGCTGCAGAAACTGAGACGTTGGAGCCATATTTCTTGCGTACGGGCTCGCAATCTTTTTTCAGGCCCTATGCGCAGTATAAAAAATCTATCTTTTACACAGCAAAGGGACTTGCAACCAACCCAATGGCCCCCAGAGAGTCATCATACTTGCCCAACCTGATTAATAAGATCGAGATATAACTAATTTGCTAATATTGCATATGTGCAGCCAGTCATATTTGCAGTAGGGGTGAGCGGGTTCGGATTTCTGAAATCCGAACCCCCCCGAGCCCCCCCGATCCGAGTCCGATCCGAATCAGGCTCGACTTTTCCCGCCTGACTCGGATCTGAAATCGAGGCAAAGCGTCATCATCCCGCCTTCCGAGTCTCGCGGGTTTTGGATCCTATATAACGTACCCACGTCGGCGCCATTTTCTCACTCGGCTGTGGACAGTGAAGAGGGAGGGTGGGAGTTAGGGCTGTGTAGTGTAGTGTAGTGTAGTGCTGCTGTTGTCCACTACTTCAAAGTCCATAGGGGCTGGCTGTGTTGTGCTGTGCTGCTGTTGTTAATAGGGGCTGTGTCCACTACTTCAAAGTCCATAGGGGCTGGCTGGACTGTGTTGTGCAGTCAGTTCTCCATAGGGGCTGTGTCCACTCCAAAGTCCTGTGCAGTGTCCCAGTCCTAAAGGAGTGCTGCAGTGTTGTCCAGGGGGTGCTCTGTCCATCAGGGGTGCTCCCCCCAAGTGCTAAAAAAATAATATATTTTCTGTGTTTGTGAATTGTGTGCGCAGTAGCCGCACGTGCATCAACAAAGTAGTGCCAAGCGTGCGCCTGTGTCATAAGTAAAGGGCCGGCTGGCTTGACCGTTAAGGGTGCTGTAACCCCCGAAAGTACACTCCAGTCCAAACCAAAAAAAAAATAATTTTCTGTGTTTGTGAATTGTGTGCGCAGTAGCCGCACGTGCATCAACAAAGTAGTGCCAAGCGTGCGCCTGTGTCATAAGTAAAGGGCCGGCTGGCTTGACCGTTAAGGGTGCTGTAACCCCCGAAAGTACACTCCAGTCCAAACCAAAAAAAAAATTATTTTCTGTGTTTGTGAATTGTGTGCGCAGTAGCCGCACGTGCATCAACAAAGTAGTGCCAAGCGTGCGCCTGTGTCATAAGTAAAGGGCCGGCTGGCTTGACCGTTAAGGGTGCTGTAACCCCCGAAAGTACACTCCAGTCCAAACCAAAAAAAAAATTATTTTCTGTGTTTGTGAATTGTGTGCACTGTGGCTGCACGTGCATCAACAAAGGAGCAGCGCCAAGCGTGCGCCTGTGTCCCATAAGTAAAGAGCCGGCTGGCTCATTTCTTAAAGGGTGGTGTAACCCACAAAGTGCACTACTCTCCAGCAAAAATAAAATAATATTTTCTGTGTTTGTGTGCGCTTTAGCCGCACGTATATATATCAATATAACATAAATGGAGGACCAAACTTTCTCCGATAAAAATAAAATAGGGAAAGATCAAGAACCACTTCCTCCTAGTGCTGTTGCTGCTGCTGGGAGTTGTTCATCATCCCAGAGAGGAAGTAGGAACATCACTACTTTTACTAAACAATTGACCCTCCAACAGTCCCTAGCGATGAGGATGAAGTACGACAGCAGTCATCCTGAAGCAAAACGTATAACTGAGGCCTTGACTGCTATGTTGGTGTTAGACGTGCGTCCGGTATCCGACATTAGTGCAGTTAGATTTAGACAATTGATGGAGGTAGTGTGTCCTCGGTTCCAAATCCCGTCTGGATTCCACGTGCATCCTCAAAGCAGCAGCGACAAGCGTGCGTCTGTCTGTTAAAGGGTGGTGACACCCTCAAAGTGTGCTACACAAACAATTAAAATATTGTTCTTTTTTTTTCTGTCTTTGTGAATTGTGTGGGCTGTAGCCGCACCTGCATCCTTAAAGCAGCAGCGACAAGCGTGCGTCTGTCTGTTAAAGGGTGGTGACACCCTCAAAGTGTGCTACACAAACAATTAAAATATTGTTCTTTTTATTTTGGTCTTTGTGAAATGTGTGGGCTGTAGCCGCACCTGCATCCTTAAAGCAGCAGCGACAAGCGTGCGTCTGTCTGTTAAAGGGTGGTGACACCTCAAAGTGTGCTACACAAACAATTAAAATATTGTTCTTTTTTTTTCTGTCTTTGTGAATTGTGTGAGCTGTAGCCGCACCTGCATCCTTAAAGCAGCAGCGACAAGCGTGCGTCTGTCTGTTAAAGGGTGGTGACACCCTCAAAGTGTGCTACACAAACAATTAAAATATTGTTCTTTTTTTTTTGGTCTTTGTGAAATGTGTGGGCTGTAGCCGCACCTGCATCCTTAAAGCAGCAGCGACAAGCGTGCGTCTGTCTGTTAAAGGGTGGTGACACCCTCAAAGTGTTCTACACAAACAATTAAAATATTGTTCTTTTTTTTTCGGTCTTTGTGAAATGTGTGGGCTGTAGCCGCACCTGCATCCTTAAAGCAGCAGCGACAAGCGTGCGTCTGTCTGTTAAAGGGTGGTGACACCCTCAAAGTGTTCTACACAAACAATTAAAATATTGTTCTTTTTTTTTCGGTCTTTGTGAAATGTGTGGGCTGTAGCCGCACCTGCATCCTTAAAGCAGCAGCGACAAGCGTGCGTCTGTCTGTTAAAGGGTGGTGTAACTCTCAAAGTGCTCCAAAAAATAAAAAACTATTTTTTTAATGTGTTTGTGACTTGTGTGCGATGTAGCCGCACCTGCATCCTTAAAGCAGCAGCGACAAGCGTGCGTCTGTCTGTTAAAGGGTGGTGACACCCTCAAAGTGTGCTACACAAACAATTAAAATATTGTTCTTTTTTTTTCTGTCTATGTGAATTGTGTGGGCTGTAGCCGCACCTGCATCCTTAAAGCAGCAGCGACAAGCGTGCGTCTGTCTGTTAAAGGGTGGTGACACCTCAAAGTGTTCTACACAAACAATTAAAATATTGTTCTTTTTTTTTTGGTCTTTGTGAAATGTGTGGGCTGTAGCCGCACCTGCATCCTTAAAGCAGCAGCGACAAGCGTGCGTCTGTCTGTTAAAGGGTGGTGACACCTCAAAGTGTTCTACACAAACAATTAAAATATTCTTCTTCTTTTTTCTGTCTTTGTGAATTGTGTGGGCTGTAGCCGCACCTGCATCCTTAAAGCAGCAGCGACAAGCGTGCGTCTGTCTGTTAAAGGGTGGTGACACCTCAAAGTGTTCTACACAAACAATTAAAATATTGTTCTTTTTTTTTTGGTCTTTGTGAAATGTGTGGGCTGTAGCCGCACCTGCATCCTTAAAGCAGCAGCGACAAGCGTGCGTCTGTCTGTTAAAGGGTGGTGACACCTCAAAGTGTTCTACACAAACAATTAAAATATTCTTCTTCTTTTTTCTGTCTTTGTGAATTGTGTGGGCTGTAGCCGCACTTGCATCCTCAAAGCAGCAGCGACAAGCGTGCGTCTGTCTGTTAAAGGGTGGTGTAACCCTCAAAGTGTGCTCCACAAACAATAAAAATATTCTTTTTTTTTTCTGTCTTTGTGAATTGTGTGGGCTGTAGCCGCACTTGAATCCTCAAAGCAGCAGCGACAAGCGTGCGTCTGTCTGTTAAAGGATTACATCGGTGACAGCATCCAAGTAGGCATGTCAGACAGTCCGTACCTGTACTGGCAGGAAAAAGAAGCAATTTGGAGGTCCCTGTACAAACTGGCTCTATTTTACCTGAGTTGCCCCCCCTCCAGTGTGTACTCCGAAAGAGTGTTTAGTGCAGCCGGGAACCTTGTCAGCGAAAGGCGTAGGAGGTTGCTTCCACAAAATGTGGAGAAGATGATGTTCATAAAATGAATTATCAACTCTTCCAGGGAGACCAGCCTCCAGAACGTACAGAGGGACCTGTGGTTCCAGCAGGGACGAATTAATACTCTGTGAGGATGAGGATGTACACACTGAAGAGGGTGAGGAATCGGTGGATGAGGAGGATGAGGATGACATCTTGCCTCCGTAGAGCCAGTTTGTGCAGGGACAGATAAATTGCCAGCTTGTTTTGTGGGGGCCCAAACGAACCAATCATTTCAGCCACAGTTGTGTGGCAGACCCTGGCGCTGAAATGATTGGTTTGTTAAAGTGTGCATGTCCTGTTTATACAACATAAGGGTGGGTGGGAGGGCCCAAGGACAATTCCATCTTGCACCTCTTTTTTTTCTTTGCATTATGTACAGTTTGGGGCCTAGTTTTTCAATGCCATCCTGTCTGCCACTGCAGTTTCACGCCTAGATGGGTCACGTGTTTGTGCCGCCCACTTGTGTCGCTTAGCATAGTCATCCAGCTACCTCGGTGCAACCTTTTGGACATAAAAACACTATTGTGAGGTGTGAGGTATTCAGAATAGACTGGAAATGAGTGGAAATTAAGGTTATTGAGGTTAATAATAGCATAGGAGCAGAAAAACCTACAAATTCTGTGATTTTAGCTGTTTTTATGCTTTTTTTCAAAAAAATACAGATCCAAAACACAAAACCCAGAACCCAAAACACGCAAGGGTGGTTTTGGCAAAACCAATCCAGATCCAAAACACGAAGAAAGATCCAGATCCAAAACCAAAACACAAAACACGAAAAGTGGCCGGTGCACACCCCTAATTTGCAGCAAATTATTTTTTCTTTTCATTTAATTTAATGGTCTAACTTTCCTTAGATGCAGGGCCAGATTAACAATGGGGCGGATGGAGCTACAGCTTCAGGCCTCCACATAAAAATAGGCCCATTGTCATGACAACATGATGTTGACTGTCCATCTGCTCTCCACACGGTCAGCCATAAATCATATAGTAGTAAAATTGTATTTCTATTTACCTCACAAAATGAAGCATTTTTTTTTTTTACATAATTAGGGGGGACTTTGGGGCTGAGATTATAGAGATGTACAAGCCCACATGACACTGGCCACACCCACACAGCACTGGCCACGCCTCCTCTGCTTCTCATAATAGGCCCATGTGGCCCTCACTCAGGCCCTGCTTAGATGTATGAAACTAAATGCTGATCGGTTTCTTTGTAAGTGTAACTTTTTCATCTAAGGGCCTGATTCAGACCCGCTCGCAAGCAGGTCGATGGTCCCCCACTGCTCATGCGCCGCCTCCGGCGTGCGCATGCGCGAGCTCCGTCGCTGCGGGTCTTGCTACAAGACGGGGCGGCTGTCCATGTTGACAGCTCGCCCTGTTTTGTAGGCGGGGAGGGGGAGTGGCTGCACAAACGCAGGCGTTCCCTTAGGAACGCCTGGCATTTGCGGGTGGCCCTACTGACATCACTAGTGATGTCAGTAGTGGACTTCCTGCTCTATTAGAGCAGGGAGTCCACTCGGGCTTGCGAAAGCTGAGACCCTACCACAGGGTCTCCTCGCTAGCCCGATGGTCGCGATAATCACGACGGGCTCCAGGCCGCTCGCAAAAGTTCTCGGTGGTCACCCACAGCTTACCGAGCGGCCTGAAGAAAAAAAAAATAAAAAAAAAATCCCCGCCCTGATCCAGAGCGAGCGCTCGCCAGCAGCGAGCGCCTCTGAATCAGGCCGTAAATTCAATGTTACTAAATGTGCCACGGAGACTTTACAAAGTTCCTTTGATTGGGTGTGATACAGCTGTTTCACATGTGATAGCGCTGCTATTGCAGGAGGATGAATTGCATGGTTTTCCAGTGCAAATGGTGCAACAAGCTCCAGGCTATGACAGGCTGGGCTGTTCACTCTATAACAGTAAAACCCGCAGCGTGACGCCACCCTGTCATAATATGACACTGCCCCAGCCTGTTCAGCACAGGGCTGAGCACCCTGGGTGAAAATAAAAAATCAAAGCGATATGTCAGTGAACGACGTTTACGCTGCGTCTGTACACGCTGGCCAACACACGCACGATATATCGACTGTTCAATTGATCGGCCTATATGTCGACCAATGTGTACGTAGCATAAGCTCCATTTCTTTATATTATTAACAATGCAAAGCTCTAGACTGGCGCGTCATCGGCTGCTTTCAATGCTATCTGTGACATGATACTTGTTCTAAGCCTGCTCTCCCCAGCAAGATACCATACCTTTATGCATAGTTGCCTACCCTCCCGCATGCTGCGGGAGACACCCGGGTCACTGTGGAGTCTCCCGCTGCCCCACAAACTTAAATCAATCCTCCCGGATCCCCCACTGCCGCCAACAGCAACCTGGACTGCGCATGCGCGAGTCCGGACGGGATGGGGCGGAGCCTAGCACAGACTACTTGCATCCGGCAGGGAAAGGAAGGATGAGAGTGTCCCAGTCTCTAGTCATCACAACAAGCTACAGTATGCATCCGGACAGGGGAGTAGATGGATCCCCTTCCGTTTCTGTACGCTGACGTCATCAGCCAGTGTCCAACGTCATTCCCTACCATCCAAGTGGGCATAGAGGGGGAATATATTCCTGTGGCGAGCGAAACAAGCCACCGAGCCCACAAGGGGCCAACTTTCTTATTTTCATGGAAAGTGTGGGCAGAAACCTGCACTTCCGCCCTCACTCACGTCACTTCCAGGTACGGCTTGATTTATACTCTTCCATCCTGACAGTAATGACTTGAAGTCAGGTGTATGTCTCCTCCAGTGGCAGCCCCTCCCCCGGGTGCCAGAGGAGGACCAGCAGCTTACTGTAGTATGTTTTGGTTATCCTCTGTGCACCCCGAGCACCACTTAGGGGTCTATTTACTAAGCAGTGTTAGGCTGATTGGCTGGCACCTTGCTCTATCTTTGCCAGTGCCTCACCCGTCTTCTCCAGTTGCAGGTTCTGAAGTCGCAGGAGGTCGCAATGGAGAACAGGCGGCGGTTCAGTCGGTTCCCGTGACAGGTCCGAGCGAAGTGCTTGCAGTTGTCGAGGCAGTTAGGATTCCTCAGGTGGCAGTGGACGAGGCGACTCCAGGACCCTCTGGTTCTGGTGAGTATGATGTGGTTTGTTCTTCATCCTCTGATTCTTCTTCTGATTCTTCCCAGTACGGTTGCGCGTCGCTTGGCCAAGAAGTCAGGTAGCGCTGCTAGAACGGACGCAGAGATAGGGAGTAAAGAGCAGGAGGCCGGGGCTGACACAGTCCATTGTGCAAATACCGCGGTGCTTCGTGGTTTGCGCAAAAGTGTGCGAGGCAGGATTCGAAAAGGGAAGTTTGTTGATTTTTTTCTCCCTCACTGACGACATGAAAAAAAGTTTTGCACAGGCTAAAAAGAGCGGGGGTGTGGGGGAAGACGCTTTTTTTTGGTTTTAATAACTGGTTAAAGGGTATGCTCATATTCGCGACATGCTATCTGGAGACGCGGGCACAGAAACATGTGAATAGTTAGTATTAGATATTTATTTTTGGTGTGGGACATGTTAAAGGATAAAGTAGGAAAGGAGGTCATGCTTGGTCGAATGGAGGGTCCTTTCCCCTGTATTCCCTGGTAGGATCTCTGTATATCCCCGGTAGGTGGCGTTCCCAAGAAGGTTCCAGGAAAATTTTGTTTAATTCAACATCTTTCATATCCTCCTGGTAGTTCGGTCAATGATGCTATCCCAGATATTTTCGGTAGAGTTGTGTATCAATCGTTTGATGAGACTTTGGCTTTGGTGCGCAGTTTTGGTCATGGCGCCTTGTTAGCAAAATTGGATATAGAATTGGCCTACCATTTATTGCCAATGCATCCGGAGGCTATGAAATTTATGGGTTTTCGTTTAGATTCAGGTTATTTTGTGGATAAATGTTTGCCAATGGGCTGTGTGATTTCCTGTGCCTATTTTGAGAAATTCAGTTCCTTTTTACAATGGTGCGTCCAGGCCGGAACAGGGCAAAGGGGTGTGGCTCACTATTTGGACAATTTTCTCTTTATAGGTCCAGGAAATAGCGAGATCTGTTCTGATCTCCTTTTTTCTGCTCAGGCTTTGTTTCAGGTTTTGGGGGTACCAGTTGCGCATGAAAAGACAGAGGGTTTCGTTTCTTGCTTAGCCTATTTAGGAATTGAGGTAGATACAGCTGCGGGTTGGGGTAGGCTGCCCCGAGACAAGGTGGATAAGTTGCTAGAACAAATTGCAAGCTGTTTAGCGGTGAACTCAGTTAGGCTAAGTAGGGTTCAGTCACTGCTAGGTTCCTTTAACTTTGCTTGTCAGATAATTCCAATGGGTAGAGTATTTTGCGGGAAATTGGAGAGAGCCACAGCCGGGGTGGTCAGGCTGCATCAGCATGTACGCTTATCAATGGAGATAAAAGATGCTCTTCGTATTTGGACCAGGTTTTTGGTTCATTTCAATGGCGAGCGTATTTGGCCTTCACCACTGGTAGCTAACAGCATATTGCAACTGTTTACTGGTGCAGCCGGATCGTCCGGTTTTGGGGCCTTTATCAATGGGGAATGGTGCGCTGCTCCATGGCCGCTAAATTGGCGCAAGGAAGTTTTGACAAGTAATTTGTTGCTGTTAGAGCTGTTCCTGATTGTCATAGTGGTGGAACTTTGGTCTGCGCGACTGAGTAACCATCACGTAGTTTTTTGGTGCGACAATCTGGGTGTGGTTCATGCCATCAACAACCAGCGCTCGCCTTCACCTTTAGTGTTGCATTTACTCCGGCATTTAATATTGCGCTGTTTGGAGGCTAATATTAGATTTAAGGCCAGGCATGTGCCAGGTTGTTGTGAACAAAATTGCTGATGCTCTCTCTCGCTTTCAATTTGCACGGTTCCGAGCGCTTGTACCGTTGGCTTCTAATGTTAGTTTGGTGTGCCCCTTGTTTGTGTGGCAGATCATCAGGCCGGCTTAGAAAGTTTGGCACTACAATCATTGGCTCCATCCACTCTACGAATGTACCTCTGCCGCCTGGCGTGACTGGTGAGCCCATGGTGCGCTCCCGAGCATGTTAGGTAGGGAGGTGTTTTCCTCCTTTGTTTGGGAAAAGTAACAGCAAGATAGATCAATGGCCTTCATGGGGTCGACTCTGGCGGGTGTCTCCTTCTATTGTAAATTGAAGGGTTTGCACGATCTGACCAAGTCTTTCATTCTTGTTAAGGCATTAAAAGGATGGTCGAAGGGGTTCCCCGCTCAAGCCTACTGCTGTCGACCTGTTGACAATCAGTTGTTGTCGAATCTGTTAGCAGTTATGGAGAAGGTAGCCTCTGACAATTTTGAGGTTTCCCTTTTCCGGCTAGCTTTTTCTGTAGCATTTTTTGGGGTGAGTCAATTGGTGGCAGTCAATAAGACGTCCACTTCCTCTGGGCTGTTGTAGAAAGACATTGTTTTTAGGGATGCGGCGGTTCTGTGTAAACTACGTTTCTCTAAAACAGACCAAACAGGTAGGGGTAAATGGGTTACGCTTGTGCAACATAGGGATTTGACTATCTGTCCAGTACAATTAGGTTTGAAATACATGGCGTTGCGTCCAGAGGGGGGGTCACACGTACGGACCTTAAGCCCCTCACTAAATTTCAGTTTGCCGTTGTTTTTAAACAAGGTTTAGTGGAGTTAGGTGTCAACCCGACAGACGATGGTACGCATTCGTTTCGGATTGGTGCGGCCACGGCCGCAGCGCTGGCGGGAGCATCTCCCGCGTCCATTCAGTTGATAGGGCATTGGCACCTGGCGACGACCCGAAAACGTAGTTTACCTTCCAATCGTTGAATGGCTAGCGTTCAACAATTGGGGATGTGAAGGAATTTTTTATTTTTCCTCCCGGTAGCCATGATCTGATCCACTTTGGTTCCCGGGTAGGTTTTTTAGTTTTTCTCCTTCACTTGGGTTACTGTTTTTCCCTGTTATGCATCCCTGCTATTTAGTTACTGTGTGTTTTTAAGTTGTGTTGTTTTGAATTGGGTTTGGTGTGGTTTCTCACGGTCAGGGTTTCTCTTTTTCCACAGCAAGGGCAGCAGAAGATGGCCAGGTGTGGTTTGTGAGCCACTCCTTTATTTTTTGGGCTGAAAAACATGTGAGAGCTTGGCGTGTTAAGTTGTCGTTAGATGGACGTCAGATGCGTTGGTTTGGCATTAGAGTTTTGCGTGTGGAGTCAGTGATGGATTTGATTGTTTCCTCTGTGGCCAAATGGGGAGTGCCAGAATATATGGTGTTACACGTTGGAGGGAATGATTTAGGTAAAATGAAGGGTGTGGCATTGATTGTACATTTGCGTGAGGTTTGTGATGAGGTGCGATTGCGATGGCCGCCTGTGCGAATCGTATGGTTTGAGATGATGCCTCGTTTGACTTCGAGGGGAGTGCGGAAGCATGGTGCGTTAGAAAGTCATTGAGTCCATGGGTGGATTGGTGGTGAGTCATGGCTTTCTGGTAGGGGATATTGGTTGTTTCTTTAGACATGATGGTGTGCATTTAAATGCGTTAGGTACTGGTTTCTTTGTGAGGGATTTGTTTTCTTTTTTGGGCTAGTTGTCTGGGTGGCGGGCCAGTCTCCTTAGGGCCTGGCTTTGGCGAGAGTACGCTGCAGCTCAGTGGCTTTAGGTGGCGTAAGACAACTTTGTGGGAGCACTTGCCCTCAATGCCCCTGGTGAATTTGTCCTTCTCCGCGCAGGGGGACCCGGGCGCTTTTATGTGCATAAGCGCCTTGGATTGGCCCAGGAGGGAAGTGAGACTCTCACATCGTTAGTACATCTTGAGGGAGGACGTTTCGTCTTTCCTCGAAGATGTTTTGGCTGAGCGAGATAAAAGCTAGAACTGAGCTTGCAGCGTCTCTTTGCCACCCTGGTTAGGTTGATTAATTCTAATTTATAAATAAAAAGCTGTGACCTTTTTTAGCCAAGCTATGGTTGTCCGTGTCTTTATTTATAGTTAAGTTAAGTAAGCTAATAAGGTGTATGGTGTAAAGCAATAAACATATGCAGATCTTATACTGTACTTTACTTTCACTTTGGAGGAATCATGGCAAACTGGAGTGATGAAGAAGTACTGGAGTTGCTGCGGACCATTTATTGTGTCCTGTAAATGCTGTCCTTGGGGAAGACAAATAAATCGATGGTATAGACTTTGCACCAGTGCCCATGTGACCTGATAAACAATGTTGCATGCTGTCAATATGCCCACACCAAAGAGACACGACAGGGTGCGATATTCACCCGGAGAAGCGTACCACCACAAGGCAATGGCTAGCCTCCTGCTTGGATCGATGGGTGTCCGGAAGTTAGTGGTTTGCCTAGAAAGTGCTGCGTTCAGTAGATTCAAGAGGTACTGGAAGGTCGGCCGCGACATTCTGAAGTGTGACTTCCACTGGACATCCTCAAAATTAAGTATACTTTGCACGAACGCTTGCCCATGCTGCCGTTCTCTAGACCACAATCTTCGGTCGGAAGAGAGGGGGAGTTTCAAAATAGTTGTTACCGAAGCAGTTATGAGGGATCTCCTCCTACGCAGATACTGTCTCCGCAAAATATCACTTTCAGCCAAAACCTGTACCATCCTCGGGCTTGGAACATAGCTGCAGAAGAAGCTACAGAAAGTGAGAATATCTGCAATAACCCGGGTTAGTAAGGCGATGTGAAAGGCCCTGACCCGGGTCGACCTGGGTTCAAAACCCGGGTCCGACCCGTTTTTGCGATGTGAAAGGGGTAAACAATGCGGCTGCTCACCTCTCATACACCGGCCGGCAGCTCCACGTCCCACCCCCAGCACTCATGCACTTCCGGCTTCAACACAGAAGGACCAAGACAGACCCAGCCACCCTCCCTCTGACTCACCGCTAGCAGGGTAGAGTGATAGATGACTGGGGTAGGTGAAGGGCTGATGTATATGTGTGAGAAGGAGGGAAGGAGGTGGATGGGGCAGGAGCATATATATATATATATATATATATATATATGAGAGGTGGGTGGCTGGGGCAGGGCTGGCGTGTGTATATGTGTGTGTGTGTGTCAGAGAGTGGAGCAGAAGTATTTGTGTATTAGTGGGAGGCGGCAGGGGTATATGTGTGTGAGAGAGGTGGCTAGGGCAGGGGCATATGTGTGTTAGAGGAAAGTATCTGGGGCAGGGCTGGGGTATATATGTGTGAGGGAGGTGGCTGGTGCAGGGCTGGGGTATATGTGCAAGTAGAAGGTGGCTGGTGAAAGGGGGTATTTATGTACCTTACTGAGGTAGCTGGGGCAGCGGTACCCAGCAGGCAGCAGGTATATTTTGGTGTGTGCTAGGTTATTGGGTATCACTGGTCAGTTACACATTACTGCATGGTTGCCTACCCTCCTGCATTCTATGGGAGGATCCCAGTTCACTGCAGAGTCTCCTACTGCCTTGGAAAGTTAAACAAAACTCCCGGGTTCCCCGCTGCCCCGTCGCAAATCCGGACAGTGCATGTGCGAGTCCAGATGCGATGGGGGTGGAGCGGCACATCAGTCAGCAGCTGTCTAGACTGGCTGCCAGGGTCCTGCACATGGAACTAGACCAGCTAATGAGCAGCTCCATGGCCTGGCTGTGGGGCAGCTCTGACTCAGACGCTACAGAGAGCAGCTCTGGTGTGGAGAGTAATAAGAAACTGGGAGCTCAGAGGAGAGGCCAGAGGACGCGTGCCCACGTCTGTGGTTTTACCCCCAGCTGCTCTATAGACTAGTACTGCCTCCTGTGTGTATTAGCTGGAACTGTTCCCTGTGTGTGTGTGGGCTGTCACTGCCCTCTGTGGGGCCTATTCATCATACCTAAACTTTCTCTGGAGGTAATTAGGTTTAGAACTCGCATGGAGTTCTACCTAATTACCAGAATAATTCATCATTCCTCCTCCCCATAACTATCTATTCCGAAAAGCTGTCATTTTTGCGATGACAGCTTTTCAGGAAATAGATAGTTATCCCTCTCAACTCTAACTTACCGCAGCTGTAATCAGCGCTGCGCATGCGCTGTTACATTCGTAAAACCAGCGCATGCGCAGCACTACCTACAGAGGCGGTAATTGGGTCTCCCCCCCAACCCCTCTCCGCTCACCTCCCCCCGTCCCCGCACTTACCTGCCCGCTGTAGCGCTTCCGACTCCGGTGGCTGCTCTGACACGTGTTCTCCCAGCTGACCACAGTAGTTTAGAAAAAAAAGGGTTTTTTTTCTAAACTTTATTGTGTTCTGCTGGGAGAACACGTGTCAGAGCAGCCACCGAGCCAGAGGACGGACCACAGTGCTGGAGGGAGACGCCGGGGGACCTGCACAAGCTGACATAGGTAAGTGTTACCTACTATTTGCCACCACACAGTGGCGGATAGTAACTCCATCAAATTCATAAAATACATAATTTTCGGAATTTGATGAATAGCATAATTTCCATATCCCCATACTAATGTACTAATGTATGGGGAGTGTGGAAATTAACGCAGGGGGACTTAACCAGGAGATATCAGTGATATCTCCTGTGTTAAGTCTCTTCATGAATACTAAAATAACAGTAATTAAGGAAAATGGCCTTAAAAAACGTTATTTAAACGTGTTGATGAATAGGCCCCTATGTGACTCATTTTGATTGAGTCAATCAGTGACACATACTGGGGCTGATTCTGACTCGGACACAATTTTTAATGATCACGTAAATTAGTGATTTTTTGCGACTGCACATGCCACCCATACACAAACCCCCAGTGGCAGAACATGCCATCCATACACAAACCCCCAGTGGCAGAACATGCCACCCATACACAAACCCCCACTGGCAGAACATGCCACCCATACACAAGCCCCCACTGGCAGCATGCTGCACTTAGTATATTAGTTTTCACCTTCCACTGCTAGACACACCCCTGATTGGCAATAGATATGCCCATTGGTGGATCTAGACACAACCTCTGGGAGGAGCATAACTCCCCCCCTCAATGTCTCACTGCGCGCTAAGTGCTACCGGCTGTAATCTCCCTGAAACTAGTTTTCAAAAGTAGGCAAGTATGCCTTTATGTAAGTTAGGGCCTCATTTATCAATGAGTTTTATCACTCACAAGAAGTGACAAAACTCATTGTGTATGATAGCCAATCAGCTCCCAACTGTCATTTGTCAGACAGAAGACTGTTGGGAGCTGATTGGCTGGAGCACCATTATCATACACTACTCCTTGTGAGTGACAAAACTCATTGTGTATGATAGCCAATCAGCTCCCAACTGTCATTTGTCAGACAGAAGACTGTTGGGAGCTGATTGGCTGGAGCACCATTATCATACACTACTCCTTGTGAGTGACAAAACTCATTGTGTATGATAGCCAATCAGCTCCCAACTGTCATTTGTCAGACAGAAGACTGTTGGGAGCTGATTGGCTGGAGCACCATTATCATACACTACTCCTTGTGAGTGACAAAACTCATTGTGTATGATAGCCAATCAGCTCCCAACTGTCATTTGTCAGACAGAAGACTGTTGGGAGCTGATTGGCTGGAGCACCATTATCATACACTACTCCTTGTGAGTGATAAAACTTATTGATAAATGAGGCCCTCAATTTGTTAATTTCCTTTTATGTTCTTGACCAGGGGTTCTCAACCCTAATTCTCAAGTACCACCAACATGTCAGTATTTAGACTTATGCCGCGTATCCACTAGCAGATAACGGAACGATAGTACGATTACAACATTGTAATGGTAGAGTCGTTCCTTATATGTGCAGTGCCTACACTGAGCGATATGCCGTTCAGTGTAGACACCCTCCCTCATCCCCGAACATGCCCAACCTGCCGTTATCGGCAGATTGACCGGCATGTTCAGGCGATGATTGATGTCGGAAACGAACAGCGGGAGCGCGCATCGCTGGCCGTTTCCGACATTATGGTGCACTATTTGTGCACGATTAATGAGCAATTGAACGATTAAGATGTCATAATTGTTCAATCGCTCATTGAAATTGCCTAATGGATACGTACCTTTAGCCATTAATAGAATCATTGCTATACCATGAACCTTTTGAGGAAAGGAATGAAAATCATGTACACAATATTCATATAAGTAACTACTCACCTCCATCATTGGCTGATCCACAGTTACGTTTGCATTTGCAATATTAGATATTATCTGCACCAAGTAATCTAAATCTTTTGATGAACTTGAAATACTGACGTTCAGATCCAATAAAACAGTTTTGAGATTGTCAAGAAATTTTACCATGTCCTGTTGTATCTCTGGACCATTTATCACGTCCTATATTGAATAGAGAAAGAAAATTGTTAAAAATCATTTTATTGCCCTTCTCATTTCCTGCCCAATTTTACTTGTTCTTACCAGTCCCTTCTATAAAGCTGCATACACACACAACGATTTTTTTTGAACGATTATCGTCAAACGATATCGTTTAACGATAGTAGTTTGAAAAAATCGTTCACTTTCTGAGTTAAAACGATGAACGATTATCGTTCATGCGCGTTCACGTTTGTAGTTTGTAGTTCAGTCAGACTTGTCAACTCAACGATTTTCATTAAGGGTATATGCAAAAATCGTTTGTAGTTCAAAAAAATCGTTCATTACACTTTAAAAAATCTGACAGATAATCTGACAGAAAATCGTTAATACAATCGTTGGTAACAAAATCGTTGTGTGTGTATGCAGCTTTATGGAGCGTACACACGGTCAGATTTGTCAGACTTGTCAGATTTGTCAGATGAACGACTGAACGATTGAACGATTTGAACGATTTTACCAAAGTTTTGAACGATTTGAACGATTGAACGATTTTTGACTGCATTAAAATGAATGGAATCGTCCAAGTCTGACTGCAAACCCATCAGATGTCAGATATCGTTACCTGACAAACGGGAACGCGCATCGTTGATCGTCCATCGTTCAGGCATGTCAGATATGTCAGATTTTCCTTCAGATATGAACGACTGAACGATTTTTAAATCGTTATCGTTCATATCTGAAGGAAAAATCTGACCGTGTGTATGCACCATTACTGTTACAATTATCTCCTTGCCATTAGACCAATGAAATATCGGACAGTAAGTGACTGTGAAAGAAAGTCAATCATTACAGTCTTTACTGCCTTAAAATTTTCCCTCTACCTCTAGTCACATATTACTTATATAGTAAATTATCTATCAACATGATCTTATCACAGAGTAGATTATAGCAGTGGCGCATGCAGGGGGGTTTTCTGAGTACCTAGAAGACTGTGTGGGAGCAAAGGCATAGTACAGAATTTGCAAACAGGAGATTGGCCAGGCAAGCCGAGGTCAGGGTAACCAGTGGAGGTGCAGAACAAGATTGAGGTTGAGGTAACAGGCAGAGTTGAAGAACGAGGGAGTTTAAATGGTCAGAGGGCCTGCTTCATTACTGATCGCAACTGCGATTACGCACGTAATCAGACGATTGTTACAATCTGCGCATACATCGCAGTGCACGAACTAGCCACTGCGATTGGGAGTGCGATCGCAGCGACTACGCAGACCTATTGCAGAGTGATTGACAGGAATTGCGGTTTGTGGGAGGTGACGGGGGTGGTTGGCGAAATGCAGACGTGCCAGTGCAGGGGCGTGCATAAATTATCCACTGCGATGCCATATGCAGCTCGAGTGCTCAGTGCGTGCGACGAGGTTAGCAGTTCCTGAGTAAGGTCAGAGCTTGTGCAAGTGTGCGTGAGGCTGCGATGGTGCTCGATGTTACCGATGGTTTAGCAGTCTTGCTAAACATTACGGATGTGTGTAAGGTAAGGTGGGCGTCCTTGTGCTGCGACGGCATAGCGTTCGCAATGGATTAGCATATCATCGCAGCCAGACTAATGAATCAGGCCCAGAGCTGTTGTCAGCTAATGGTGTGTACACACGGCCCGATTTTAATGATCGATATGAACGATAACGATATTGTTCATATCGTTATCGTTCATATAGTTCATTTTTTGGTGCCTTCCGACCCACAAATGACCAGCGATGCGCGAGCATGTATGGATGATACTGGTATTGTCCATCGGGCCGTGCATGCATGCTAACCTGGACAATTTCGTACAGATTACATTGGGACCCGCGATCGTTGATCGTGGGACCCTGGCCTGTCGTTGGTGGGTTGGTGGTGTACTGGATGATCAATTTCGATGATCTAGCACACCGGGAAGGTGCAGGGAGATCAGTCAGCGATATCGTTATCGCTGACTGAACGTCCGTGTGTACGCACCAGAAGTCATGAAAAGGTTGCAGTTTTGCATGCTGACCAAGGGCCTGATAGAGCCAAAATCACTCCAGGGCTTGCGGCTGGGAGACCCTACCGCAGGGTCTCCTTCGCAAGTCCGATGGTCGCGATGGTCTTGACCATCGCGACCATCTTTTAGGACGCTCGTATATGGTGTGGGTGGTGACCCACAGCTATACGAGCATCCAGGAGGACGCTCCATTTTAATGGAGGAGGGCCCTGATTCAGAGCGAGCGCTCTGCTCAGAGCGTTCAGCTCTGAATCAGGCCCTTGGTCACTTAAAAATTGGCCGTGTCAACATGACACATATTCCCCTCTCTCATCACTCTGAACATTCCTTTCCATTCCATATGCACCTTAACCCCAGTAGTACCTCTTATACAGTCCTGCCTATGCAGTGCCCCCAGTAGTGGTCCCCCTATGCAGTGCCCCCAGTAGTGGTCCCCCTATGCAGTGCACCCAGTAGTGGTCCCCCTATGAAGGGCCCCCAGTAGTAGTCCCTCTTATACAGGCCCCCAGTAGTGCCCCTTATACAGTGCACCCAGTAGTAATCCCCCTTATGCAGTGCCCCATGTAGTGGTCTCCCCTATGCAGTGCCCCCAGTAGTTCCCCTTATACAGTGCCACCGGTAGTGGTCCCCCTTATGCAGGCCCCCAGTAGTGCCCCTTATACAGTGCCCCCAGTAGTAAACCCCTTATGCAGTGCCCCAGTAGTGGTCCCCACTATCCAGTGCCCTCAGTAGTGCCCCTTGTACAGTACCCCAAGTATGCGATGTCCCCAGTAGTGGTGGCTCTTATACAGGCCCCCAGTAGTGCCCCTTGTACAGTACCCCTAGTAGTGGTACCCCTTATGCAGCTCCCCATTAGTTCCCCTTATACAGTGCCCCCAGTAGTGGTCCCCCTTATGCAGGCCCCCAGTAGTGCCCCTTATATAGTACCCCCAGTAGTAATCAGTGAGCACCTTGGAGAAATCAGTAATCCCATTTCACATTACTATACTCCAGCTACAATGAGAGCTTTCTAGGAGCACTGTGGGAGACTGGAAGCATTTAGCTTCACTGGGCTATTTACCATCACCACCTCTGTTTGTTACAGTTGTTGCCTTTATTACTGACGTACGCAACATTGAGGGGCTGGTTACAATTTCAATATATCTGCTCCCCTGTGACTTTGTCAGCCACATATTTACGTGGTTCCACCATTGTCAGTGTTTCATTATTAGCAGTTTTTTCAACTGAGGACTTTTATTGGTTGTTTTTTTGTCTCTTTCTGTTTCAATTTTATTTATTCATTTTCTTATTCATTATTATTTTATGTCTCACTGTGAACAATTTCTCATTGTGATTTAATGTAATCATATGTTGTAGCGTTATCCCCACTCCCAGGAGTTTTATATATATGTATATTGTTATATTGTTTCTGATTAATAATATTTATAAATGGTATTTATTTGTACATTAAAATTATATATCAACACTCCTTGTTGTGCGTGTTAAGCGCCACCCACTTTTTTATATTACAAAGATTTATACTCTTATATTAACTAAACTTTTTACCAGGAGATTTTGCCACTCTCTGAAAATCATTGCAGTGTAACATTCATCAATTCCATTACTCCAATTCCCATTGTTGCAGGTGTAAATCATGTTGCCCATTTGGAAGTCATTATTAAGAGTGCACGACAACAAAAAGTTTTCTTTATCTGGTGTTTCAGGACAGTCGGCTGTTGCAGGACAATTTGTTATGCTTCTTACTGCAATAGAAAAATATGAAAATATTTGTGTTATATCTTTTATTAAACATACAGTACTAGGGATAATATATGAGATAAAATACATAAGTTTACCATATACGAGATGAAGTACATATATTGAAGATTTATGGTGAGCACCCAGTCATGTCTTGCTATACTCTGTGCTAAGCTGGACTTTTTCCAACTACCTGCAGTACCACTTCTCCCTGCTAGGAGTCTCCTAGAGTCACCGATCTCTTTACAGAATATGAGTACAAGATTGCAAAATGCAAGCAAGACCGCACCCTGTACTGTCAATGTTCAAACCTTGCATGCTAATCAATCTTGGCTAATCATATTCAGGCTGAATGCTTGATCCTGTGTATTAATTCTCCTGGTAGCAGGTGCAGCAAGATCAGGGTACCAAGCATATTGAAAATTAGGGTTAAGTCCACTTGGCATACCCACTCTCAAAGTACTGTAATGCATGCCATGTTTTCTGTGCTATAAACGTGTGCATTGTGAAAGTGGTGGATTTACATTCTCTTGAATGTCACCAGATGGGGGATGTAGTCGGCATCCCAGCATGAGGGATACTGACGGTCGGAATACCGGCATCGAAATCCTGACAGGTCGAGATCCCAGCATAAGTATCCCGAAGGTAAGTATCGGGGTGTTAGGGGGAGGTAGCAGGGTTAGGCACTAGGGGGAGGGTTAGGGTTACCCACTTGGGAGTGTTAGGATTAGGGTGCGGGGAGGGGGAGGTTAGGCTTAGGCACTAGGGGGGGAGGTTAGGGTTAGGCTCCGGGGAGGGAGTGTTCGGTTTAGGGTGTGGGGAGGTTAGGCTTAGGCACTACGGGGGTAGGTTAGTGTTAGGCACCGGGGGTGAGGGGAGAAGGTTAGGATTAGGGTAGGGGTTAGTCTTCCCTATGGTTGTCGGCATTCTGGCTGTCAGGATGCCGCTGTCGGTATTCTGACATGCAGCATCCCGACAGCCAGGATTTTATACCCAACCCCCAGATGGGTTCTATTGATCCTGCAAGATTCTCTAGCACAGGCCCTGCCAACCTGTGGCTCTCCAGCTGTTGTGAAGCTACAAGTCCCAGCAGACTATTCCACCAATTAGCTGGTAAAGCATGCTGGGACAAGTAGTTCCACAACAGCTGGAGAGCCACAGGTTGGCCAGGCATGCTCTAGCATGTCCGCAACAAGAGTTATAATAAATTTAAATACACAAATTGTTGATGTTTAGAATTATCGATGCAGTTTCTACATACTGTATATCTGCAATATGAAATCTAATCCCAAAAGAGAAGAACAAATAAACAATAAAAGATTAAGTATTATACCCATGTATACAATGCTATTTCTTGGTCACAGAGTTTCAAAGCTGTATGGAAATACCATCATCATTATATACATATTTCTCAACAAGGGAACAGACAGTGAGATTTCCTATCGTGGAGAACAAACAGATTGCAGCGAAATATAAAAAACGTATATTCGCAATAAATTTATAAGTGTAGTGAAATGAATATAATATACTGTGGAAATATATACATATTCAAATGGATGTTTCTTGTGCAATTGAATTGCAATTACTATTTTAGAACAAAATTGCATGTCATTGCCATAAAACATTGTGTCTATTTATACTAGCGTTAATATGCAAGCATAGATTATATATATTTCTAATTATACTGAGGATAAATATCTGTCATTTTAACTGTATAGGTGTGATAATTTATCAGCCTTACAGACATTCACTACACTGTGTATTTTTTCCTAACTCATGTGTAGTCACTACTTTAATTCATCAGTTAAACTGCTACAAACTCAGCTGTTATTTGACAAGCTGAAATTGCAACACTGACCATGAAAATGTGATGTCATTGGGAACATTCCGCCTCTCTACCAGAGTCTGCCTACAGATTGGCAGACTCATATGTCAATCTAGCTCAACAACCTATCAGAGTACAGCCGGTGCTATTTAATTCCGGAACTGTGCCAAACAGTCTTGTGCTTCCTTGACAAAGCCCCAGCGAAACGCGCGTCGGTCAGCCTGCTGGGGGTTCCATAGTGCGCACTCTGGACCCCCGCAGCACGGATATCACCTTTGAAGGAAGAACTCTATGACAGGTACTTCCTTCTACTTTTTACTGCTCTCTCATTACTGCCAGCCACTGGGACTCCCTGCGCTGCGTGTGGCAACAGGGATACCAGCGAGACTAGGCTTTAAAAGCAGAAGCAGCTAGAAGCAGCTTATCTATTTTCATTGTGTCAGTACCAAGGACTCTCATTTATGTCCTCTATTTATAAGACGGGAAACAGCAGATCCCAGGTATGTATATAAGCACACAACTCTTATGATCTATTTCTAATGTAAAGGGTATACTGTTACATCTATTCTCCCAGGTAGAATTGAGGGACGCCTCTACTACCAATATTTAATGTATTATATTATATAATATTATATAGAATTGTCATCCGTGGTGTTTAGCATTTTAATTATGGTATATTGTTTTCATGTTTAATTTACCGTATATACTCGAGTATAAGTCTGACCCGAATATAAGCCAAGGTACCTAATTTTGCCACAAAAAACTGGGAAAACTTATTGACTTGAGTATAAGCCTAGGGTGGGAAATGCAGCAGCTGGTAGTGCCCCCAGTAGTAATCCCCCCCTGGTAGTGCCCCCAGTGGTAATCCCCCCTTTTAGTGCCCCCAGTAGTAATCCCCCCCTGGTAGTGCCCCCAGTGGTAATCCTCCCTTTTAGTGCCCCCAGTAGTAATCCCCCCCTGGTAGTGCCCCCAGTGGTAATCCCCCCCTTTAGTACCCCCAGTAGTAATCCCCCCCTGGTAGTGCCCCCAGTAGTAATCCCCCCTGGTAGTGCCCACAGTGATAATCCCCCCTGGTAGTGCCCCCAGTAGTAATCCCCCCCTGGTAGTGCCCCCAGTGGTAATCCCCCCCTTTTAGTGCCCCCAGTAGTAATCCCCCCTGGTAGTGCCCCCAGTAGTAATCCCCCCCTGGTAGTGCCCCCAATGGTATTTCCCCCCTTTTAGTGCCCCCAGTAGTAATCCTCCCCTGGTAGTGCCCCCAGTGGTAATCCCCCCCTTTTAGTGCCCGCAGTAGCAATCCCCCCCCTGGTAGTGCCCCCAGTAGTAATCCCCCCCTGGTAGTGCCCCCAGTGGTAATCCCCCCCTTTTAGTGCCCCCAGTAGTAATCCCCCCCTGGTAGTGCCCCCAGTGGTAATCCCCCCCTGTCAGTGCCCCCAGTGGTAATCCCCCCTTTTAGTACCCCCAGTAGTAATCCCCCCCTGGTAGTGCCCCTGTAGTAATCCCCCCCTGGTAGTGCCCCTGTAGTAATCCCCCCCAGTAGAGAGAGACGTAATAAAAATAAAAAAAACCACTTACCTGAAACCCCCGCTCCCAGTCCCGCCACTATCCGCTCCTCCGGCCGCTTTGCATTATGGGAGAGACGTCGTCATGACATCTCTCCCATTACCCACTGCGGGAGCAGGAAGATGGCTCCCTCAGAGGGAGTAGCAGCAGCAGCCGATGAGAGTCTGACAGACTCTCATCGGCTGTTGATTACAACAAACACACAGCTGCCGGCTCCGGCGGCTGTGTGTTTGTGCTGTGTAGCGCTGACCGAACTCCGTCACAGAGACACAGTCTGCACCGCGGCCTGTATGGTACGCTACTCAGCTGCATACCATGCGGGCATGACTCGAGTATAAGCCGAGGGGGTGCTTTTTCAGCACAAAAAATGTGCTGAAAAACTCGTCTTATACTCGAGTATATACGGTATATTATTATTTTTCATTTTGTCTTTTTCTTTCTTGATTTATTTTCACAGTGTTATTGCGAATATATGTTTTTTATATTTTGCTGCAATCTGTTTGTTCTCCACGATAGTAAATCTCACTGCCTGTTTCCTTGCTGAGAAATATGTATATAATGATGATGGTATTTCCGTACAGCTTTGAAAATCTGTGACCAAGAAATAGCATTGTATACATGGGTATAATACTAAATCTTTTATTGTTTGATTGTTCTTCTCTTTTGGGATTAGATTTCATATTGCAGATATACAGTATGTAGAAACTGCATCGATAATTATAAACATCAACATTTTAAAAAATGTTTCAGTGGATCTCCTGCAAGTGGAGAAATTTGTGTATTTACATTTATTACAGACACTGATAGGTGTTATTTAAGCCATTTTTTTTTTCTTTTTAATATACAATAATAAAAGCTTGTTTTAAACAGTTATATAACAATAGTGATAGGAGTGTGCCCTATACATGGAGTCTTTTTCTGTTCTCTTCTCTTTTTGATACCTACGGTATATATTACTCCTGGGTGTACCTCCCTTGTATATGCCTTTTCTCTTATTTGATTATTTTCACGAATCCATTATTCCTGTGCAATCACCTCCTCCCTGCCTCTCTATCCCTATCATACGTACTAAGTTGAGCTAGTCTGACATTCTGATATACTTCACATCCATCAAATCATTAGTAGCAAACATTTGCCAAATGCATTTGGTACGCTTGTTAACCCGCATATTTGCTAGCATTTTTATTTACACAATAAACACTAGTGGGTGTGAGACATTATTGTGTTAAGTTTGCGTTTGGTTTGTACCGAAATCAAGCATTTGAATCCCCTCTTGTAAAAATTCTCCCTTTGCTTCTGTAAGTGGCAGGATGCTCCTATTTATGTTTTTTCCTGAAATATGTACATATTTACCTTGACAAAGCACAAAGGCGAAATGCGTGTCAGTGTTCTCGCTGTGCTTACTTACTAACCTAACATTATGCTATTATCCTCAAGATGAGGAACTGTCGCTGCAGCATATTGAGAAATCCTAACTTAGCAGGCACCATCTTGTATACAGAAATATATATATATATACACACACACACACACACACAAAATCACTATATGGACAAGAGTATTTGTCCACACCTGTTACTTACTGAATTCAGGTGTTTTATTCAGACAGATTGCCACAGGTGTATAAAATCAAGAACCTAGGCATGCAGTCTCCATTTGTAAACATTTGTAAAGGGCTCAGTGACTTCAAGCGTGGTACTGTGATAGGATGCGTGGTACTGTGATAGGAAGCGTGGTACTGTGATAGGAAGCGTGGTACTGTGATAGGAAGCATGGTACTCTGATAGGAAGGGAGGTACTGTGATAGGAAGCGTGGTACTGTGATAGGAAGCGTGGTACTGTGATAGGAAGTGAGGTACTGTGATAGGAAGCGTGGTACTGTCATAGGAAGCGTGATACTGTCATAGAAAGCGTGGTACTGTGATAGGATGCGTGGTACTGTGATAGGAAGTGAGGTACTGTGATATAGAAGCGTGGTACTGTGATAGGATGCGTGGTACTGTGATAGGAAGCGTGGTACTGTGATAGGATGCGTGGTACTGTGATAGGATGCGTGGTACTGTGATAGGAAGCGAGGGACTGTGATAGGATGCCACCTTTGCAATAAGACGGTACGTGAAATTTCATCCCTGCTGGATATTCCATGGTCCACTGTAAGTGATATCATTAGAAAGTGGAAGCGTTTAGGATCAACAGCAACTCAGCCACGAAGCGGAAGACCACGTAAAATCAAAGAGCAGGGTCAATGACTGCTAAGGCGCATGGTGCATAAAAGTCGCCAACACTCTGCTGATTCCATAGCTGAAGATTTCCACACTTCCACTTTCCACTGGCATTAATGTAAGCGCAAAAACTTTGCGGTGGGAGCTTAATGGAATGGGTTTCCATGGCCGAGCAGCTGCATGCAAGCCTCACATTTATTATTTAATTATTTATTAACAGTTTCTTATATAGCACAGCATCTTCCGTTGTGCTTTACAATTGGAAACATTAATAGAACAAAACTGGGTAATAACAGACAGATATATAGGTAGGAAGGCCCTGCTGGCAAGCTTACAATCTGTAGGGAAATAGGCATTGATACACAAGTATAGGTGCTATATATTGCAATTTTGGTCCAGCCAGAATGCAGAGTTTCTTGGTGGGCTGCATGATCCAGTCACACAGGAATGTCGGCCAAATGTCAGGAGGATGTGAAAGAAAGACAATGTGTGAGGTTATGTGTGGACTGTGAAAGGAGATGTAATTAGACATGGAAGCTATGAAGGTTATGTGGGCGGTTCTGGAATCTGATAAGCTTGCCTGAAGAGGTGAGTTTTCAGGGAATGCTTGAAGGATTGGAGACTAGAGGTAAGTCTTATTGTGCATGGTAAGGCATTCCATATAGTTGGTGCAGCCCAAAGAAAGTCCTGTACCAGTAAATGGGAGCAAGTAATGCGTGGGGATGAGAGACGCAGATCTTGTGCTGAGCGGAGAGGTCGGGTTAGGAGATATTTTGAGATGAGTAAACAGATGTATGTTGGTGTGGTTTGGTTAATGGCCTTATGTGTATGTAAAAGTATTTTGTATTGAATACGGTAGAAAACCGGCAACCAATGGAGTGACTGACAGAGTGTCTTGTGTGAGATATGGTCGAATTTTGGATATGTTTTTTAGATGTATGTAGCATGATTTTGAGACAGATTGAAGTCACCAAGTCCAATGCCAAGCGTTGGACGGAGTGGTATAAAGTACACCGACACTGGACTGTTGAGCAGTGGAAACGTGTTCTGTGGAGTGAAGAATCACGCTTCTCTGTTTGGCAGTCAGATGGGCGAGTCTGGGTCTGGCGGATGCCGGGAGAACGTTACCTGCCTGAATGCATTGTGCCAACTGTGAAGTTTGGTGGAGGAGGGATAATTGTATGGACCTATGTGTCAAGGTTTGGGCTAGGCCCCTTATCTCTAGTGAAGGGCAATCTTAATGCTTCAGCATACAAAAACATTTTGAACAATGCTATGGACTGTATTCAATTAAAGGCGAAAAGTTGCAATCCGCGAAAAGGTATCGCCGATTGAGTCTTTTCGTCTGTTCGGAACTTATGTCCAAATTCAATTCCAGCGCTATTTCGCGTCTGTGGAAAGTCAGTGCAATGTAATAGGCGAGAAATAATCTCTTGTGAATAGCAGGAGAAAAGAAGTGCAAAACCTTTATTTTGGGGTACAAACGTTGGGAAACGACTCATGGGACAGCCCCCCAAAGGACAACTGTGCCAAACAACGCAAAAAAATGTAAGAACACCCCAATAAAGTAATTTCATTTTGGGGGCAAAAAAGTAAAAAGTGGGGGGACAAGCATAAAAACTAGCGAAATAGACTTCTTGGGGGTCAGCAAGGATGGGTCAGGTGTTATTAGGATTGCAGGTGCATGGCGCAGGTGCGTTTTTCACGTTTTTATAACAACACTTTACAGTCTTTAAATTATGCTAGCACCCATTTTCAAGTACCCCAAATTTGACAGGACTACTTTATTTATTTATTTTTTTAAACTGCTTTAGGTCATTCTTCACCACTTTTACTGAAAAAGTTTTAGCTTCACCAGGGTGGTTGAAGCTAAGGGGGAAGGAGTGTGACAGGGACAGCATGCTTTCACATGAGGTTAATGTGGAGCAGCAGGTTGGTGCAGAGATGGAGCAATAAACAGCATGGTAATGAGATCCAGTCCAGGTTTTTTCTGGGAACAGTTGTAAGCCGCAAAGCAAGGACAATTATCAGCACCTGTTATCTGTCTTTAAAGTTGTGTCAGTGCAAATCCACAATGCTTCCGATGGTGAAGCAGTCGCCCCGGGTGATTGGCTGGGGGTGTGGGGCATACATGCCTACCCTCCCGGAATTTGGCCCTGCCCCCCTATTTAAATTTGAGCCACTTGTGGCAATTTACCATGAGGGGGCGGGGCTTAATGATGCAAACCATCAGGCCCCACCCCCCATCGCCACCCTCCTGCTTCTCTTACCCGGGCTTCTCCCGGGAAGAGAAAAAAAGTAGGCAAGTATGGTGTGGGGTCATGATAGGAAGTCATACGGATGTATTACCAACTGTAAACTGCCATGCTGTGAAGTATATGCTGGCCTACGCTTACCTGATGCTGTTTCCCTGCCTTTTCACAATATTATATATATATATATATATATATAGACAGATAGATAGATAGATAGATAGATAAATTCAGTGTCACTCGCAGGGCTTGTCAACAATGGTAATTGTGGTGTGTAAACACCTAACACCAACCGGTACCATCATTGACAAGCCCTGCGAGTGCCACTGAATTTACTTCTATCTACATTTACCCTGTCTGGAGGCACCTAGGCATGATGGACGCATGATTGAATTGAGTGCCGGCCTTCTCTGATTATATATATATATATATATATATATATAAATATTGTGATAACTTGGGGTAATTAGCTCAGTAGATTGGGGTCAGTGGTGCAGTGATTAGGTGCAGAATTAGAGTCCACACATGGCATTCCAGTAAAATAAACGAAAATGGTGCTTTACTTCCACATGGTAATCAGGAAACAGAAATAGAAAATAACAAACAACCTAGCCCTCTGTTAGGGCACTAGCTCACTTCTTGAACCCTCCTCTATCAAGGTGCAGCTAGTCTGCCAATAAAGTCTGCCTGCTTCTCTGCAAGCCTATGGCCGGCTCCAGTCTGGCTTGGCTTGGCTGCCACAGCTATACAAACACAGTCAGTCTTGGTGGCCTTCCCAGTATGCTCCAGGTATAGGCCCTGGCTACCTCAGCCTGCAGCCCAGCTGCTTCAATGTCACTCAGTCTGAGATGTTTATGGTCCCCCCCTTGCCTCCTGCAAGGTTCAGACACAGGCCTACTGGCCCTTAATGGCTTGCTTAGCATCACTGAGCTCTCTGGCTGCCACAGTCCCACATAGACTGTCTCCACAAGCAGCCTGACTGGTTTGCCTTCTCATCAGCCCACACATGAGCTCTCTCCACAAGGTGTGTCACAACTCAGTATTTCTACCCTGTGTGGGAGGATCTCTCCAACCCCACACAGAATCTGCTGTTCACCAACGCCATCTCTGGTGATACTGCCACATATCCCCCTCCCCAGCTTGAAACCCCTGTATTCAGTGACATGGGATGAGGCAGTCTCATGACAATGTTCCTCTTCACTCTCCTCATGAGGGAAATCCACCACATCCACGGTCATACAAACCCTTGTGATCTCTGGGGGTCTCATCCCCCAAGTTCCAGAGTTAATTTTTCTCCTTTTTTTCCTCACTTTATGTTACTAATTGTGGCACTTGTTTTCTTTATGCAGTACTTGAGGCTCACCCTTGGGTACCACATCAGGCATTAAGAACTTGATGTAACTTTTTCCAAAGAAACATACTTCATCTTTACTCTTGCCACCTACATCAAAATCAAGCAAGTTATTTTCCTCAGAATCTTCTTATTCAGACCAGGAACAGCTTTTTCTTTGTTTATTTTTTTTAGAACAAAGGGTTCTGTTGCTTAAACCTCTAAAAGGCACACCTTTTGTCCAACTTCTGCTTGTCAAGTCTTTAACCTTCAGCCTTAAAGCCCTGTATTGGCTACTGGCATACTTCACTGATAGCTCCTCTTCATTCAAGGGGCCAACAGCATCCCGAGTCATCAGCATCACAACTTCTGGATCTTGACTTTATGTCAACAGACCATGTACCAGCACTGCCACCCTCAGATTCCAGACTCTCATGTCCATGTAAGATACTTGAGTGTTTACTCAATTGATCCGCAGACTTTATCTCACGGCTTTGAAGGCTATCTACCACTTCATTAAGGCATATATCATTTGCATTTTCTTGTGCTCCCGCTTTTTGAGCCTTGAAAATATGATGAACAATTTCAACATGTTCCACCAGCACAGGTTGTAGTTCACTCTCCACAGAGGTCTTTATTTCACTTCAGAACGTTATCCACTTTCTTTGCCTCTTCTGATTTTCCCACTACCATGTGGAACTTTTTCTGAGCTGTAGACAGCTGCTCTTCCAGCTGGGCAATTTTTGCCATGGCGCTTTCCAACTTGCTCTCAGATTGTAGCAGATTGCTCTTCACAACTTCAAATTCAGCAATTCTCAACTTTTGTACAATTATTTCAGACTCTGGGGCCTATTCATCAACACTAAAATAACGTTTTTAAGGACATTTTCCTTAAATAACGTTATTTTGGTATTCATGAACAGACTTAACACAGGAGATATCACAGATATCTCCTTGCTAAGTCCCCCTGCGTTAATTTCCACACTCCCCATACATTAGTATGGGGATGTGGAAATTATGGTATTCATCAAATTCCGAAAATTATCAATTTAGTGGGTGGGGGGGCCAAAACTTACCGCATCTGTAGGCAGTGCTGCGCATGCGCTGGTTTTACAGATGTAACAGCGCATGCGCAGCACTGTTTCCAGACGCGATAAGGTAGTGTAGGCAGGGAAAAGTATCTATTTCCCGAAAAGCTGTCATCGCAAAAATGACAGCTTTTCGGAATAGATACTTATGGAGAGGTGGAATGATGAATTCCACCTATAATTAGCTAGAACTCCATGAGAGTTCTAAAGCTAATTATCTCCATTGAATTTTTACGTTTAATGAATAGGCCCCTCTGCCATGTTTAATTCACATTGCAACTCCAATTCTTTGGTATTCTTCTCCACTTGGAATCTTTGCAACTGGTCCTGTGTACTTAGCAGACACTTCTCAAGACTCTCACTCTGTTCTTGCAACTTCCAAGCCCTGCCATGGGCAAAGTACAGCTCTCTCTCCAAAGATTCAGTTTGCTCTGTGGCTTTATGCAGACTTTCCTCCAGGAATACATTTCTTTCCGTCAGACCTTCTAAAACTGTTCTATCTGCAGCTAAATTGGATTGGAGCGTTTGTACTTGCTCCTTACAGCTGACTTCAAGACGGACAAACTCCATCTCTTTTCCTTCCACGATCTGTCTCCCACTGAGCGCGAGTCTGCAGCATCTGGAGATACTTCTTTCACTTCACAAAACTTTTCAGCCAGGGAACTTTTCTCCAGTTCACAATCTTTAAGATTTACTTGTGTGGACACAATTAAAGAGTCTTTTCCTTTTAATACCAGAGTCAGATCCACCACTTTCACTTGTGTGCGCTCTGCATCATTCTGATGTCTCTGGACACATTCTTTCAATTCTTCCACTTCCTGCTGAAGTACCACACACTTTTGCTGCAAATCATGCAATACCTTGCTCTAATAAGTCATTCTTTGCTAGGAGCCCATCATTCTCATACTTTGTAACACATTTGAATGCTTCAACCTCCTTAAGGTGTTCAGACATCGCTGCCAATTTGAGGTCTGTCTCTTTAAGAACGCCACGGTTTTTTATTTCATTCTGCACAAATGCCATAATCAAAGAAGACAATTCACTTTGTAATGTCTTTTCAATTTGCTCAAAAGTCACTTATCTGGTCACAATAGCGCATAAGTGTTTCACGCCAAACTTCACACAGAGAGTCAAATTTTTCTATGCTGACATAGTCCTCTCCTAGTGGACCTTGCACCATACACTGACATTTTTAATCTGCATATTAAATGTCTCTTTGTATGGAATAACACTTTTTAACCCATCACTTTGAAAAGTTTCACCACAGAGGATTTCAAACAGCTTTGAATCATTTCCTTGTAAACAGACTTTGGGCCTGATTCAGACCCGCTCGCAAGCGGGTCGATGGTGGCCCAGTGCACACGCGCGGCGTGTGGACTGCGCGTGTGCGAGCCCCGGAGCTCGCTCCGGGACTCACTACAAAAGAGGCGGCTGTCGATGTTGATCGACTGCTCGCCCCATTTTGTAGGTGTGGAGGGGGAGGGGGGGTGATGATGACGCATCTGCTGATGACGTCATCTTTTGTGCGCCGATTGAACGGGTGCGTGGTCCCGCTCCCGGCGTTCACTTCACGGTGATGTATTTAAGGTAAGATGTATGTGTTTGTCTTTAGCCTGACGAAAGTGCCACAATAAATGGCACTGAAACATTGCCTTTTCATATATGCTGTCTAAGAGTTTTCTATTACCAAGATGTCTGGAGTGCTGCACCACTCTCTCTCTGGCAGTATCACCAGAGATGACGTTGGTGAACAGCAGATTCTGTGTGGGGTTGGAGAGATCCTCCCACACAGGGTATTAATACTGAGTTGTGATACACCTGTGGGTGGCTTGTGGAGAGAGCTCAGGTGTGGGCTGGTGAGGAGGCAAACCAGTCAGGCTGCGCTTGTGGAGACAGTCTATGTGGGACTGTGGCAGCAGAGAACCCAGTGGAGCTAAGCAAGCCATTGGGGGCCAGGAGGTCTGTGTCTAGACCTTGCAGGAGGCAAGGGGGAACCATAAACCTCTCAGACTGAGTGACATTGAAGCAGCTGGGCTGCAGGCTGAGGTAGCCAGGGCCTATACCTGGAGCATACTGGCAGGGCCAGATTAAGGCTTGTGGGAGCCCTGGGGCAACTAAGTTGTGGGGGACCCCACCAAGCCACACGGAGCCTACCCCCCCTCCCCCTCCACACAAAGCCTACCCCTACCCCTCCTGATTACTTACCTTCTGGCTTTTTGTTGTGAATACAGCAGCACAGCCAGCGCTGCTGCATAGAGCGCAGAGCGCCTCCTGAAACTCGACATCAGAGATAAACGTCACGGACATGATATGTCACGTGATGCTGATGAGGGGACTCGGGACCCGGTCTGCGCTGTGTGTGCTATATATATATATATATATATATATATATATATACACACACACACACACACACGTGTCTGTTAAACACACACCCACACATATATATTATATATATATAATATATGTAGCAAATGTATATATTATAACATACACACTAACACACATATATACAGTATTGCCATTTTGGCTCCGCCCCTACTTCAGCCACGATAGCACTCGGGAAATTTCTCCATCAGCGACGCGTGCTCTAGTGGTGGGTGGAGGCCCCTCTGTGTGGGGGGGCCCATGGGACGACGGCCCCCGTCACCCCCCTTAATCCGGCCCTGCATACTGGGAAGGCCACCAAGACTGACTGTGTTTGTATAGCTGTGGCATCCAAGAAAAGCCAGGCTGGAGCCGGCCATAGAACACAGAAAAAAAGAGATTTGCCCCCCAGCACACTGCAGCAAAAACAATACTTAAATCCTACATAATAATAGAGATTTAGAGGTATTAGTTACATACATTTGCAAATATATGAATAAGCGCCAGGCCAATCGTCAAGGCTCCTCTATACTGGCGTCCCTAACATTAAGGGGTTCACGTCCGAGAAGCAAGGCACCCCAAAAATATTCCTGCCAAGGGCCATCCCCAGGGCATCACACGAAAAAGGTGATAGTGAAGTGTAAAGAAAAGATGTGTAAGGATAAATCAATAAGTGTTAATGAAATGAGAAAGAATTAAAATGACATAAATAATATACAAACAAATAGAGGAGTGATAAAAGTATTCTATGTTAATTAAATGGTGATGCCATGAGAAAGGCCCAGTCAGAACCCCCCCGGGGGCCCCACTCCCAAACGCTCTCCCCAAAATAATTATTGCTACATAATGGTAGCACACACTCTGGGTCATATACCGTATATACTCGAGTATAAGCCGAGTTTTTCAGCACATTTTTTGTGCTGTAAAAGTACCCCCTCGGCTTATACTCGAGTGAAGTGTAGCGCTGACCGGAAGGAGTTCGGTCAGCGCTACACAGCACAAACACACAGCCGCTGGAGGTGGCAGCTGTGTGTTTGCTGTAATCAGCAGCCGCTGAGAGTCTGTCAGACTCTCAGCGGCTGCTGCTGCTCCCACTGCGGGAGCCATCTTCCGCTTGGCCGTCGTTATTTGGGTCTTGAGCATGCGCACGACGGAGCTCCCTCCGTCGTGCGCATGCGCATTAGGGCACCATCGACCGGCTTGCGAGTGTCCTACGCTCGCGAGCGGGTCTGAATCAGGCCCTGAGTCCCTTGGGGACAAGGGTACCCAGGCGGAAGATCCAGTGAGTTTCTAATTGAAGCAACTTAAGTGATCTATTACCGCCACGGACAGATAATGGAACCTGGTCAATCATCCTGTACTTCAAAGTACCTTTTGCTGCATATATATATATATATATATATATATATATATCATGTTATGTATACAGATGTGTGTTTTTGTGTCGTCTGTAAATCTCTGTTGTTTATCAATCACATTGATTGTGGTAGAATTTCGATTGTACAGTCCCTGACCGTGCAGTACCTATAAAAAATGTATATTTAGCTATTTGATTATTAGAATTTTAAGTTATATGTGATAAGACATTGATACTGTTAATTCTGCAGTATTAATGAGTGGGTATTTCATTACTTACAACAGCTAAACCTTGTTGGGATTCTAACAGCCGGGATCCGGTGCACCGGCATCTCATACCGATTCCGTATAGAGAACAGTGACAATATGTTAGCTATGCCATTAAAGTGTTACTATTCTATTTCAACTGGATTGTGCTCAACATTGTATATGTGGGCTGCAGGGTAACAGCCTGTCAGCTAAACATAATTCGTAATGGAGATGTAAATATAAGATTAATTCAAGTAGGATTGGCTGTTGGTAAGGGAATTGGTATGAGATGCCGGAACTCGGGATCCCGGCTGTTATAATCCCAATGCAGGCATCCTGAAAGGGCTAGCATACCGACACTTGTTGGTCGGTATGCTAACCCTCCCCATCTCTCTACCCTACCCCTAACCCTCCCTCTTTGATGCCTAGCCCTAACCCCCTGTTACGGTCTCTAGCTATACCTTTAAGGTAGCCGTTAGAGTCCAGATAGACAGGAAGTAGAAGTCAGAACTTGCGTTCCTAAGAAGGCCGGTGGTGGAACAAATGATGCGGGGAGAGATGAGAATCTGGTTGTTGCGCTCTTTAAGAACCGATAATGCGGCTAATGCCGATGGTGCGGCCACTGGGCTGATGGTGTGGCTAATGAGCCGATGAAAGTGGCCAATGGGCCGATGTTGCGGCTGGTGAGCCGATGTTTTGACCAGTGGGTCGATGTTGCGGCCAATGGGCCGATGATGAAGGCCAACGGGCCTAAGTTGCGGCTGGTGAGCCGATGTTGTGACCAGTGGGTCGATGTTGCGGCCGATGGGCCGATGATGAAGGCCAACGGGCCTAAGTTGCGGCTGGTGAGCCGATGTGACCAGTGGGTCGATGTTGCGGCCGATGGGCCGATGATGCGGCTAATAAGCCAATGATGAAGGCCAACAGGCCTAAGTTGCCGCTGGTGAGCCGATGTTGTGACCAGTGGGTCGATGTTGCGGCCGATAGCCCAATGATGCGGCTAATAAGCCAATGATGAAGGCCAACGGGCCTAAGTTGCGGCGGGTGAGCCGATGCTGTGACCAGTCGGTCGATGTTGCGGCCAATGGGCCAGTGATGCTGCTAATAAGCCGATGATGACTGCCACTGGACTGATGGTATGGCTGATGGTACTGGAGAGCGACGGGTGCTGCAGCTTGAGGAGCCGATGACAGCACGAGGATGCAGGAGCTGTGATGATAGCCGATGTCCTGGAGGCGCTGCTGGTACTGCGGCGGCTGAGTGCCGATGATAGAACCGGGTTCAGACGGAGGCTGGAATGGCAGCGCTGCAGGAGTTGCCGGGGGAGTCGGTCAGGAAGCTGAGTACTCCCTCAGTGTCAGCCGACAGCAGACAGCAGCTGGTGCTGCAGCTAGGAGAGCTGGAGGCAGCACAAGGATGGCCGAGAGGAAGTGTGTCCTGGAGCGGTCGAGCAGTCGGAGGAGACACGGAGGACTTGTAGCAAGTAAGTAATGCTAACCATGCAGCAGAGCCGAGCGCTGAAGTAAACGCTATAGCCGGCGAGGCAGCAAAAGTTCAGTGAGTTTAAATAGAGGAAGGACTCATCAGGTGACATGGGAGGAACCCAGCCCAGGTCTCAGACGTCCGGATCTCCTGGGGGAAGGTCCAGTGGGAACAGGATCAGGAGCAGGAGAATCTTGAGCCATGTAGAAGTCCTGGACTGGACTTGTAACAACCCCTTCCCTAGTGCCTGAACCTAACCTCCCCCTCCTCGGTGCCTAACCCTAACCCTCCCCCCTTAATGCCTAACCATAATCCTCCCTCTAGTGCCTAACCCTAACCCCTAACAGTAAAACTAACCCACCTAACCTCCCGATACCTACCTTTGGTACCCCTGTGGTCAGGATGCCAGTGCCGAGCTTTTGACCAGCGCCAGGATTTTGGTGCCGGTAATAGGAGTGTCGGCATCCAGACCGTCGGGATGCCAAACGCATACCCTCGATACAGATGAGAACTTACAAGTGAATTAGGAAATTTTTCTCCTTTATTTAATATAGAAGTGAAACTCTATAGGGAACCTAATTGACAGCACAGCTAATTATTGTGACTTAAACAGAGGGAATGGGATTGAAATACCAGCGGCTCAAATCCCGACAGACGAAGATCCTGACGGGCGTGGGTAAGTATCCTAACCCTTCCCTCTCCCCCCCTAACCCTCCCTTAGGGGTGCCTAACCTTAACCTCCCCCCAGGGTTGCCTAAACCTAACACCCCCCTCCCCAAACCCTAAAAATAACCCTATTCTCCCCCCGGTGCCTAACCACCACTTCCCCTAACCTAACCCTAACCTTCACCAGGGGGTGCCTAACCCTAATTCCCCCTGAGGGTCCTTAAACCTAACCCCCCCCATCCCTGGGCTAAGTGTTATACTTACCCATCTGCGGACGATCGCGATGGCGGGGGGTCGGTGTTCCGGCGTCGGGATTAAGATAGGCATAGGCATTTTGACGACTAGCTTAAGACCCGCGTCAGGAAGGTCCTGTCGGTATTTAGACCAGCGGCATTGCGTCCACCGGTCTATTCACTACATCCCGAACAGAGCAATCCAAATATTCACGCTGTAGACAATTGTCCTGATTATGGTTCTGTCTACTCCTCTCTTTCATTTGGATAATGTCTTTGAAACTAAAGGGTACAACAGGCTCCCTCTGCATTATGGCTATTTCACACACGCTGGTTTTCACCGGCCGTCAATAAACAGGGTGTGTTTTTCGCCGTGTGTAAAATATAATTAAGTCTGGGAATGGATGGGTCCTTTCAGACGGTACGGACATGGTACGGTCGCCGTCTTACAGCCGGGAATATCCACTGACAAGGCTGGCTGCCATGCCGTCCCTGGGGCGTCCCTGTAAGGCAGTGGAGTATATGTTACAATGTTTCCTTCACACATGCCGGATTTTTCTGCGCTGGTGCTGCTGCTGCGTATGCCAAATACATTAAGAAAAAAAACAACATTAAAAACGGCTCAAAGCCGTTGTACTGTATGTGAAAGGCACTATTGGCGGAAATAAAATGGTCGGCTTCTGCCTGGTATTTTATCGGCCGTTGAAAACCGGCATGTGTGAAATAGCCCTGCGAGTAAAACCCACCACCTTGAATAAAATATTTGTATTTACACAAATAGGGAGCCACCGTAATAACAGTATTATTAGCGACCCTGCAAACACAGCACGCAAAATGAGTTTCATGGTGTTAACTAATTTTTAGGCGGTGGCTCTATTCTCTGTTTTATACTTTGGGAACTTCATTCGGTATCTGGACAGACACACTACATGCGTTGTGGATCAGTATTACAAATAAATACCAATGCTGGGGGCACAGTGGAAAGAAATATTTTATTTTCAAATTATTCTACCGGAGATGCAGACTATTTTACAGGGCGTTGGTTAGCTCCTTGAGACCCGTGTTGGTTTGTATTGGCTGGGGATATCAATGATAAATAGTGGGGCTGTTGCGGAACACTCATTATTTCCTGTACAATTTGAGAGAGCAGCTTTGTATAGCCATAGGAGGCTCAGTAGAATGGATTGCTCAGACCATTGCAAGTTCAAATTCCCTCTGTGATACATCATGGCCTATAATGGCGTGGGCTTTGTGGTTCATGGTAATGTATGAATGCACGGGTATGCTGCTAAGCTTAATAAACATGTTCCTGAGTGCAGGGCAACCTGTTGCACAACCTAGGGCAGAGGAATGAGGGGGATGGTGGGTTTTCTGCCTCTGTAGCTCCTGCTAGGGTGTGGATTGATAGACACCAGAAGGTAGAAAGGGAGTGGTCAACAGGGACAAAAGGTCAACAGAGTCTGTAGGTCGACAGGTAAATGGTTGACAGGTTCAAAAGGCCGACAGTGTGAAAATGTCAACATGCAAATGATCGACAGAAAAGATTGACACTTGTATTTTCATTTTAACCCTAATCCTAACCCTCCCCTGGTGCCTAACCCTCACCCTCTCACTATTGCCTAACCCTAATCCCAACCCTCCCCTGGTGCCTAACCCTAACCCTCTCACTAGGGCCTAACCCTTATCCTAACCCTCCACTGGTGCTTAACCCTAACCCTCTCACTAATGCCTAACCCTAATCCTAACCCTCCCCTGGTGCCTAACCCTAACCCTCTCACTAATGCCTAACCCTAATTCTAACCCTCCCCTGGTGCCTAACCCTAACCCTCTCACTAATTCCTAACCCTAACCAGCCCCTGGTGCCTAACCCTAACCCTCTCACTAGGGCCTAATCCTAACCCTCCCCTGGTGCCTAACCCTAACCCTCTCACTAGGGCCTAACCCTAATCCTAATCCTAACCCTCCCCTGGTGTCTAACCCTAACCCTCTCACTAGTGCCTAACCCTAATCCTAACCCTTCCCTGGTGCCTAACCCTAACCCTCTCACTAGGGCCTATCCCTAACCCTAATCCTAACCCTCCCCTGGTGCCTAACCCCAACCCTCTCACTAGGGCCTAACTCTAACCTTCATACTAGTGCCTAATCCTAACCCTGCTGTAACTATAATTCTAACCTTAAAAATCATGAAAAACCAGGAAAGCCATATTTCGATCTTTTCAGTGTCGACCCTTTCATGTCAACGTTTTTGACCATGTTGACCATTTAACGGATGACCTTTTGACCCGGTCAAACATTTACATGTTGATCTTTTGACCTGTCCCTTTTGTCTACCTTCCACTGTCTACTGTAGCTACTGTCTATCTTCTGTCTGGATACCCTTCTGGTAAGTAAGGCGTTGAGCTTCCTGCGTCCTCTCCTGTGTCGTCATGACATTACATGCGCTGAGGCAGCAGGGGGAGGGGGTCCCCCCATTTCATAGTAGTAAAACATTAAGGGGTCTATTCATCATAACTAAAAATTCTCTGGAGGTAACTCGCATGGAGTTCTTACCTAATTACCGGAGGAATTCATCATTCCTCCTCTCCATCAGTATCTATTCTGAAAATCTGTCATTTTTGCAATGACAGCTTTTTGGGAAATAGATACTTTTCCCTGCCTGCTCTAACTTACCGCAGCTGTAATCAGTGCCGCGCATGCGCCGTTAAATCCGTAAAAAGCAGCGCAAGCGCAACACTGCCTACAGCGGCGTTACTTTTTTTTTTCTTCTAAACTTTACTGTGTTCTGCTGGGAGAACACAGTATCAGCACAGCAGACGGAGGCTATGAAGGGACCAGAGCACCGGAGGGAGCAGAGGAGGACCTGCCCAGCTGACAGCGGGTAAGTATAACCCGCTATACTGGCGGATAGTAACACCATGATATTCCGAAAATACATAATTTTCGGAATTTGATAAGTAGCCTAATTTCCATATCCCCATACTAATGTACTAATGTATGGTTTAGTGAGGAAATCAATGCAGGCGGACTTAACCAGGAGATATCAGTGATATCTCCTGTGTTAAGTGTCTTCATGAATACTAAAATAACGGTGATTAAGGAAAATGTCCTTAAAAACTTTATTTTAGTGTTGATGAATAGGCCCCTTAATACCTAGAAATGACGAGTGGCATTTCATGCTTCTGTCTCATAACTAAGCTGTGTGTTTGTTATATAGAAATGGCACGCTCCATCCACCTCTCGCCTATGTGATGTCAATGCGCCTGAGTGCTCTGCGTTAGCCTATTCATCATTTTCTATATGAGTATCGTATGGATTGTTGATCAACAGAATGCAAATTATTGTGATGTTCTTTATGTTTAGATTATTTTATAAAAGGAAATAAGACATTTTCTTACCGATAGGACTGAAGATCATATCCTCACTAATGGCTCTGTCTTTCAACTTGTTGTAGACGACACATTGTACAGTTGTTTCACCACTGATAAACATGTCATACATATAACAAGTCTGTTCTCCATGCTTTGTAGAATTTGTGACTGTAATAAAAGATATACGCAGTAAGAAAATTATTTTTGTGCTCTCTGATTATACTATATTTCTGCTGAAAAGGTGAATTTATGGCAGTACAGTATTGTCATGAATTTTGGCATAGCTCACAAAATAACTGCCCCCACTTTCTGTAAGTCACGGCTGGGTGCACTTTTAGGGGCTCCTCTATAGCTGGATGCATTTTGTACCTTTTTTTAGCCTACCATAGCTATGTCATCTGAGACGCATTTCACACTTTTCACTGCTTGGGCTCAATCCAATTAGGTGCGAATGGCGAGTAGGTTTCTTGAAACTCCAATCCAATTAAAAATCCCTATTCGCACTACTTGCAGCGGTGGGGTGCGAATTGACTGCCAAATGAGATTTGCAAGAAATGCATGAAAATGTGGGCAGACCATCCTAGACCCCCAAAATGGATAATTTCGTTAGCAGGACCGTACAGAAGCTGCTTGTGGGCATTAGGAAGGTACTGTAGATTTTTAAATGGTGACAAATGGGTGATTTGCGTAGGTTTCTTTTTTTAAGTGCAAGAAAATTATAAAAGAAAAAAAACTTTTTTCATTTAATCTCAAAAAATGCAAAAAAAAGTAGGAAAAGGGGTGACTTTGGGGTACTTTGAGGGCACTTTGAAAAATTGTAAAACAATGATAAAAACAATTATTTTTCAACTAAAAAATTATTGTAATTACATTTGGGGTGTCTAAACTAACAAAAAAGTTGCTTTTGGGGTAATTTGAGGACAATTTTTTTTAAACCCCCCCAAAATTACATGTAATTATTGGACTAATTAAGCTAATTGGAAACACAGTGCCCCGATATTGCAACCTTAAAGTAAAGATTTTCCTTTCCATCTCTCACCCTCAGGGAGGTGTGAGTGGAAAGTTGCAAATTCAGTCTGACTAATTCAGTGCGAGTTGCTAATTGGATTGCAAAATGAATTCGCTATGTGAATTCGAAGCAAAACTAGCAACTTGCAATTTGCACCTAATTGGATTGACCCCCTTGTGTCTCGGGTGCTGGAACAGGGGTGGCCTGACAAATTACACTAGGGATGTGTGTAAAATGCATCCCATGCTGACCTCCAAACAGATGTATATGCAAATGTTTTAGTTATTTCGCTCAAACCATATTTAAGAATTGAAAAGTAATTTATTGGACATTGCAACATGCAGTGAGCCACTAAACCTCTTAAGAGAACAAAACTGTTTAAGAGTGACACCCGGTACCCGTACAGTCAGTGCATATACTGGGGACATCCAAAAGTGGTCCAGAGAATGAACAAGGTAGGGCCAAAACACGCAAATGAACAATGAATAAATAGAAAAGCAACAATCAAAATAACTAATACAGCACTTGCTGTTTCTCAAAGGCTGTAGAAAACAATACCGATATACATAAATATATAAAGGATGGATTATGCGCAATGACAGATCACACTAATTTACACATAATATTTACCAAATTAATTATCAAAAATTAGTGACAGTCTTACAAGAAGTAGATAAACATTGAATTATCATGAAAAATACTTATGGGCCGACTTCAATTAGAGGCGAAAAGCCGAGATCTCCGATATATGCAGGACGTTTTCGCCTCAATCGCCTGTTTTGACGCGATATTTTTTCTCCATGCGCGTCCCCGCTTTTCGCCCAAACACGGGCAAAAACGTGGATAGGCGAATGTAGTAAAAAGCGAAACTAGGAAAAAGGCCAGATTTTTTGGGGGGAAATCAGTCTGTACTCCATAAAACGCCTAACTGAGCCTGGGAATGCATATAGAAGAGTATTAATAGCCTTAATAAAAGTATGCATAATAGCAAAAGTGTTGAAAAATTACATAAAGCAATGTTTTTTTCTGAAAAATAAGTACAATAGTTAAATTTGGGGTACATGTAAATGGGTACTAGTATATTTTGATATCTATAAAGTGTATATTTAAAAAATCTTGAAAATACACCTGCTGCAGCCTCCTGCAATCCTAAAAACACCTGTCTCAACAATATAGCCCCCCAAAATACCAGGTCCCCTACTTTTTACCCATTTTCCAACACTTTTTTTTTCTTTTCGCCCCAAAAATGACATGTTGTTTTTTGGGTGATTTAAGTTTTTTTTTTTTTGGCCTTATTAGTCATTGGGGTTGTGTGCAAAGGGTATGCAATCAGGAAGCTGATGGTCGAAATGCCGACCGCCGACTTCCCGGTGACGCCTTCACTAATGATAGGCGTCAAAATCCCGACACCTATCATTAGCCCTACGCTGCGAGACTGACGCACGGCATACCGAACGAAGGTAAGCCGGGCAGCGGCAGTGGACAGCCACAGAGGGGAAGTGTTAGGGGCTCCTGGGGGAAACTTAGGGTTAGGCACCCCCCCGGGAGGGTTAGGCTAGGGGAAGGGGGGGTTAGGGTTAGGCACCCCCGGGGGGAGGTTAGGTTTAGGCACCACCCCGGGAGGGTTAGGTTTAGGGTGCGGGGAGGGGGGTTAGGTTTAGGCACCCCTGGGGGGGAGGTTAGGGTTAGGCACTTGGGGGGGAGTTTAGGGTCAGGCATCCCTAAGGGAGTGTTAGGGTTAAGGGAGGGGGAGGTTAGGGATAGATACTTACCCTGTCGGGATCTGGTCCTTTCTAGCTTCCGGCGATGGTATTACATCCGCCGGGCTGACGTCCGGCGGGATATAATACCGATTCCGTCCAAAGGGTTCTGAATCAAGTCCCAACATTTTTACCCCAAAATATGTTTTTTGCACTTCATTTCGCCTGCCTTTTGGTGGAGATACTTTTTTCGCCTGCTTTCTCCTATGGAGTTTTCACCTAGGCGAAAACGGCATGGAATTGAATAGGGCGATACTTTGTAAACAGGCGAAAAACGCGCATCGGCTAAACTTTTTTGCCAATCGCTGCTTTTCGCCTCTAATTGAATACGGCCCTTATTTGTATGAATTTCTTATGATGTCTCCGGAGTTTATCAATCACATATCAATAAAGAAAACTAAAACAAAATAGTGTCATACTGTATTGATAGATATTTTACCCTGTGAGATGTGAAAACGCCATGCTCAGGGGCGATGGTTAGAACCAAATTCTATCCGTTTTTCTACACAAAGTGAGTCCAGTAACCAAAGAGACATAGGGATCTATGTACTAAATATACAAAGGACTGGGAGCGCTGAATCGTATCTCAACAGAATGTATTCATTTAATAATGAGTTGGACAGGTTCCAATCTGGATTAGACCCAGAATTTAGCCGGCGCCGCCCCCAGGATTTTCCCAAGCCGGCACCGTTCACACTGCATAAACCCGTTTTTTCTGGCACTGAAGTGGACGCTTGCAGATGACGTCATCTCCAAGCGCCACTGAGGCCGGCCAGTCGGCAGGCATGCGGCACGATCCAGGTCACTGTGACCCGGATCGCGGCGTTTACACTGCAGGGTTTCACGGGTTATTCCCGTGTTAAACCCTGCTAGTTACCAGGGTTGGATTACCGGGTCACTCCACCGGGCAATCCAACCATCTCCCCTTTTACACCAAGTAGCTACCCGGGTTAACCCTGCAATAACCAGGCTTTTAGCTCTGGTGTAAAAGAGGTATTAGTAAGCTTGATCATGGGGAATCCTGTTCTTTCCAGGAGCAGCCTTCCCCTTATTTGGTGAGCTGCTTTATTGTTCCATTTTTTTGACACTACCTAATACAGAAGCGCCCAGTACATTTGTTTTTTGTGTATCTATTTACTAAGCCTTGGAGAGAGATAAAGTGGACGAATATAAAGTACCAACATCTTTTCACACCGCATAGTGGCCCTGATTCAGAGCCGGACGCTCTGACAGAGCGCTTGCTCTGAATCAGGGCCGTCCTTCCTAATTTTAGAGCGGCATCCTGGCCGCTCGCATAGCTGTGGCTGACCACCCACAGCTATAGCGAGCGGCCAAAAAGATGGTCGCGATGGTCAAGACCATTGCGATCATCGGGCTTGCGACGAGACCCTTGTGGTAGGGTCTCATTGCCGCAAGCCCTGGAGTGCTTTCGGCTCTATCAGAGCCAAAAGTACTCCCGCTGACATCACTTGTAATGTCAGTGGAGCCGGCCCCAGATGGCAGGCGTTCCCATGGGAACGCCTCCGTCTGGGCAGCCATGCCTCCAGCACGCCCACCAAATGGGGCGTGCTGTCACCCATCATTGTAAAAAAGCCAAATCCAAAACCAGTCACGGCAGGTTTGGCAAATCCAAATCCAAAGCCGGACGACGAATCAGAGCCAAATCCAAATCCAGCAAAAATGGTTCGGCGCACATCCCTAATGTCGACACATCATCAGGCAGCCATAGTTTTGGCTTTGGCTGCAGATAAGTTGTGTTTGTGACAGGCTCTATCTCTATTGGGTCTTTTTCAGTGGCGGCTTCAGGGGCTGAAGCACAGTCTGAAAGTCAAATAGAGGAGCCACACCAACTGCCAGTGAGTCTCGGCCGGTGATGTTTGGCAGTGTTTGTGGGGGCAGTTAGGATGACTCCCCTATTTGAATTTTGGACTGTGCTGCAGTCCCGGTCTTTTTAAGTTTACCTGCAGGGTGTTCCCCATGGGAAGAGTCCTTTTCAAGAACTCGGAGTGCAACGGTGGGCATCTCAAGGCTGCAACCTTTCCTGCTTGTGTCTGCCAAACTGATTTCTACCTTTGGTATTTTTTTTTCTCGCAGTTCAATCGGAACTTGGTTTGGCCGGTTCCCTCTCATAGCAATGACCAACTGCAACTTTTTATAGATACCACAGCTTTGGCTCCTACAGAGATGGTTCTTGGTGCATTACACCCTGGCCTTTGGAGTGAGTTAGGAATGGATTGAACAGGAATCTTTTACTTGAGCTATTTTGTGGAACTTTGGGGTGATTGCTTGTATGATGCAAGCATAGTTTTTTTGGTGTGACAAACTGGAGGTTGTTCAGGCCATCAATCTGCTGCGTGGACCTGTCTGCCTTGGAGGAATTGGATTGTTTTTGTGCCACGTTTTACATACTGGTGGTCATAGAGGTGGTAGCAGGCATCAATTGATGATTTAATTTGGGGGCTCTATGTCCAGAGGTGGTACAAATCTGGCCAACCACCTCCGGAAGGTCTGGGTCTCCTGGCATAGCTGTGCCTGATGCCCTTTTGAAGGGTGGTTTTGTGGCATAAAAAGTTATGGAGAACACAGCACGCTATCACGACCCAGTCTATCTTCTCCACACGCAGGTTTATGCTGGTGTGGAAAATGCGGAACCGGTTCCTAGTACCTGGCTGTTATATGGTGATACCTCGTTGACATTTCCTCTTTGAGCTACTGTTATGGCTCCCTGATCTCCCCATGAGTTTTCTGGTGTGGAAAGCTCTGGCTGGCTGAGCTAGGGTCATGACGTTCTCTGAAGACAGGCAGAGGCCTACTGACATAGGGTTGCTATTCTGTTTGCTTAGCACTCTCTTGATCGCAATTGTTCTGCTTTTGGGACATAGCTCTTTTAATTGGTATTTGTGATGGCTCTCCATGGTTGTTTAAGGTGTGTAAGCGGCCAAGTCAGCAGACGGACACTACGGGATGTGGGGTAAGTAGAGAGCTTGTTCTCTATGAAATCAGAAGCTCCAAGACAGGCCTCTTGGGTAGGGGTAAATTACTCTCCCTTTCAGCCTGCGAGGGCAGTCAGACCTGCCCGATGTACTTGGTTCATGCATATTTTGCTGTTCATTCCCATCTTAGCAGTGCTTGACTTCTCCATGTGATTGGTGAGCCAGTTAAAAAGAATCAATGTGGGTCTGTCTTCCAGAGCAGCATCTTCAATTTTGTAGTGTTCCCGTGCGTCGTGCCCTGCCCAATTTCTAAAGGGCAGAATGCGCCCTGCCCCTCTTGGTGGGGCCCTGCTAAAACAGCCTTCGGGTGCCTTCTCCACAGGCTGCAGTGTCCCGCGAGCTTGTAAAAAAGCGGTGTAGTGTTCACTGCCAGTGAATGGATGCCAGATGCATGTGACCGGCATCTACACTGTGTCAGGAGCGCTTGGGGGCATGTCCGTAAGTGCTGGGCATGCTCTCAAGAGTGAGGAAAAGGGGGCGCGTCTTAAAGACACGCCCCTTGTCTTGTGGTCAACCCCCTTTTCAGGCACACGCAGAAGTACCCCTTTCTAGGTTCAGCACCCTGCCCGGTGCTGGACCTAGAATGAACACTAATTTAGGCTTGTCTCCTGCTGAATTTGGTATGCATTGTTTTTGTATCGGTGCTGCCATGCCTTCTGCCTCTGTCGTTCTCTCTGTGTGGGATATTTCGTCTCTCAGCCATTAGCGTTTGAGTAGCTACAGTATAAGAGATAAATTCAGCCCGATAACTCACTGACTCCTTTTGATGAGATGAGCAGGGGTTTTAACTGCTCATTGCACTACCGTGCTGTACCTCAAGGGATTTTTTTTTTCTATGAGCTGGACCTGATTAGCTATTGGCACCGCCATAGGTTTTTTAATCTTTACCTTGAGTCTGGTCCCTGTCTCCTTCCTATGGGTTTTTGCTGTTTGTTTACTAATTTGTTGCCTTATTTTGGGTATGCTATCGGGAAGCCGACTGCCTAAATACCGGCAGCCGGCTTCCCGACTGTCATATCCCGGCAAGGATGAAATGCCGGGCGTCTATATGTAGACGCCCGCATTTCCCTGACGCCGGGAGACCGGCGCCCGGCATCCCGATCGTAGTGATGCCGGGCACCGCGAGCGGACAGCCGCGGGGGGGGGAGGGTTAGGTTTAGGGCTCCCGGGGGGGACTTAGAGTTAGGCACCCCCCCGGGAGGGTTAGGGTTAGGCTAGGGGGAGGGAGGGTTAGGGTTAGGCACCCCCGGGGAGGACTTTGGGTTAGGCACCCCCCCGGGGGACTTAGATTTAGGCAGCGGGGAAGGGGGTGGTTAGGGTTAGGCACTTAGAGGGGGGATTAGGGTTAGGCTCTTGGGGGAGGAAGTTAGGGTTAGGCTCCCCTAAGGAGGGTTAGGGTTAGGGGGGTTAGGTTAGGTTAGTAGATACTCACCTATCCACGATCGGGATTTCCAGCGCTGTCGGGCTTCCGCTGCTCCGTACTCTGCTCATGTCGGGCTGCCGCTGACGGGAATCGAACCGCCGGCCTATTTCATACCCATTCCTATTTGCCATACTGTAGGTGGATTTGATGTTTTGCACATATGGGTGATGGGGCATTTTTATATGTTTTTGTTGTCTATGTTCCTGCTACCCGGGAATTTTTTTCTTTTTTCGGGGGTTGACAGAATTTGTTGGCTTGGCTGTAGGTGTTGAGATATAATGTGCTTTACCATGCACTTTCCATGATGGTACTTTAGGGAGGCTTCAACACCTTACCAAGATGGCTGCCATTTGTCACTGTGCTAGAGTGCCAATGTGGGACACAACATGTTCAACTGAGCTCCACTGAGACCCTGCAGTCACAATCCTGGCACATGGGATGCAGGAAATTAGAATACCGGTGCCGGAATTCCGATACCTGTCAGAGTCTCAGTGCTGGCATCCCGACCACTGGCATCCCGAAGGTAAGTAGCGGGGTTAGGGTTAGGCACTACGGGGAGGGTTAGGCACTAAGGGGGTGTGGGTTAGGTTTAGGGTTTGGGGAGGTCATGTTTAGACAATAGGGGGGGGGGGAGATTAGGTTCAGGCACCGGGGAGGGAGGGTTAGGGAGAGGAGGAGGGTTAGGATACCTACTGACAGGTGTCAGTCTACTAACCCTGTCGGGATGCCGGCCCCCGGAACTTTAACCACTGAGATTCGAAGCACCGGCAGCCTGTTTCCACCCCATATCTACAGTATACCTGCTATCACCGCTTGTATATACATCAGTAGTACCCACATACATCACCAGCTTGTGCTCTGTATGCTCCGCTCAAGCTCTGCTCCATCCAGAGAGCATGCAACAGTGAGTACGGCTGTATAAACTTACTATTACTTAATTAACCACACTACTAATTAAGTCCTGGTTTAGTGACTTTGAGGAACTGCTGGTGTATACTATTACTCTGCTTATACCATCGCCAAGTAGTACACACATATTCAACAGTAGGGGGCTCTGTTGGTTTGCTTTAGGGGGATGGCTGACTGCATATTTGGGGTGTGCCTGGGGTCCTGATATTGCATTAGGGGAAGATGGTAATCTGTAGATGGTATAAAGCTGTTTGGGTGTGCTCTCTCATAAAGTTGCCTATTTTTAGACAATACCCTACTGGGAGTGACAACACCATCCACCCCAGTTTGTCCAACGTGTAAAATTGGAAGGAGAGTTGAAAAACAGCGAGTAGGCTTCTGTGTATGTTTGACCGATTTAACACCACACTGTTGTCTGTCATTTTTTATGATAAAGTGTATAAGATATATATCATGCAGTAGAGTCACAGGCAGGATTGGATTAAGATTTGTGAAGTCCCAAGGCAACTAAATGTGGTGACACTGCAATAAACTTGTCAATAAGATATGCTGGCGATGTTATTAAAAAGTATAATGCGTAAACACTCCCAGTACCATAAATGTATTACAAACTGTAATGCCCCCAGTTCATATTATGCTACACAGAAACCCCAGTTCACATATGTCATGGTGCCCCCTAAACTAGTCACGTAGCTATGTGTGGGTGTCCCCGTACAACCACCCCACCTGCCCTGTTGTTAATCTGGCACTGGTCACAGGGTTATCAGTCGTTAGGAAGTTTAAGGGGGATATGTAATAAACATATTTATCTAATGTTTACAGCATAAAAGCTGGAAAATTTGATATTTATGTTTTCTCCATATTTAAGTGCAGTGAAAAGTATGGAGAAATTTATGTTTTCTCTAACTTTTCACACTTTACTGAAATGACAGTTTCTGCCATTGTCACCAATGGGACTTTTCTCCAGATCATATCTATATAACTGTGTTCGCAGATAAATATCTAATTTTTTTAAACAAACTTATCACCATCTCCAGATGGTGATAAGTAGCCTTTCCCCTCAGTAAGTGAGCTGTCAGCACTGCATCCCCATACACATATACTGTACTGGCCTCTGGGCCTGATTCAAAGCCGGACGCTGTGACAGAGCGCTCTCTGTGAATCAGGGCCGGCCTTCTGTTTTTTTAGAGCGGCCTCCTGGCCGCTTGCATAGCTGTGGGTGACCACCCACAGCTATAGCGAGCGGCCAGGAAGATGGTCGCGATGGTCAAGACCATAGCGACCATCGGGCTTGCGACGAGACCCTTGTGGTAGGGTCTCGTTGCCGCAAGCCCCAGAGTGCTTTCGGCTCTAACAGAGCTGAAAGCACTCCCGCTACATTCCCATACACATATATGTGGTGATAAGTAGCTTTTTCCCTCAGTACATGAGCTATCAGCACTACATTCCCATACACATATAATGGGCCTCTGTACCAGATGGTGATAAGTAGCCTTTCCCCTCAGTACCTGAGCTGTCAGCACTACATTCCCATACACATATAATGGCCTCTGTACCAGATTGTCACAAGCCATGCAGGGCGAGACAAACACCGTGCAAGTATTCACTGAAACTCCTCCTACCTCCTGTCCATCATGCCGGGATTGATCTGAATTGGCTCCTGCATCTATTTCTTCCTGGTGTGAACGCTGCTCCAATGCCGGTGATAGCCTTTCACGTGTTTCCTGTTCTAAGCGTATCCAGTCGAGTTCCCAGTATCCAGTCAGCTTTGTTGTTTCTGCCATTTGTATTATCTAGGCGGCACGGTCCGCATTTGTACTACCTGCCGCTTGTGTCATCTTGGCGGCACGGTTTGCATTTGCTGCCCTCTGACGTTTGTTTCATCCAGGTGGCACAGACCGCACTCAGTGTCCAGAGTGCGCAACCCAGTATCCAGCAGCTTGTGTCAACCTGGCGGCACAGGTTGCACACCAGTGTATGCGATTGTGTGTACTGCCGCTGTCATCCCGGCAGCAGTACGCGCACCTCAGCGTCCTGTGTACGCAATCTTGTGTACTGCCACTAGTGTCATCCCCGCGGCACTAAGCGCATCTCAGCATCATCTTGCCAAGTCTATCAGCCCTCTAGGCTGCTGCACAGCTAGAGGCTGCTACTCTGCCCATGACGTCACTCCCATAGTGCCCTGCGGGACCCGGAAGACCGAGGGAGCTACATCCTCCGGCTGCCGCCGGGGGTTTGAATAGGTGCCGGGCGCCCGCTGGTAACACACTCTGTGGGCGCCCGGCAGATGGAGGTGTGACCGCACCCTCCGTAGTTACGGGAGTTCGGCCACTGAGTGGTGTAACCACTGCCCCCATCGCCCCCAAGCTACCCAGCGCCTCCAAGCCACCGCGGGGGCTGCGGGGGCAGTAGTTACGCCACTGCATGCAACAAATATATTGACGCTGAGGGGTAATAGTGTGGAAACCTATTGGAGAGACCAGGGATTAGAAATCCTACAGAAATATCAAGACTGGATTGCATGAAATATCAATTGAGTAATATCTGAATTGTATAAAAGTGACTATATGATCATATCATTTTTTAATTATTTTTTTTTAATAATCTTTTAACGGTTTTGGGACAGAAAACTGAACCTAAAAAGAGCGCTTTAAACCATTCTTTATTTTGTCCGTATATAGCCCCCCCCAGCAAACAGCAGAGGACAACCCCCACTTTCCCCTTCAAGTTCCAGGACACAGTGACAGCAGCAGCAGCAGATCCCCCCCCCCACTATACTCAGGGCCGTAGAGAGCCTGGCTGGGCTCGGGTAAAAGAGGGGGTGTGGCCTAATCGTGGGAGGCTTGGCGAGCTGCTGTGATGGAGAGGGGGGAAGCGACGCCGGGTAAACTGTACCCACTCCCCCCCTCTCGGTGCCCAAGACTTTGCTGTGACAGTAGCGCCCCCCTCCCCTTTCTCCCAGTATACAATGCATCAGCAGCTTGGAGAGAGACGAAGTTACAATCAATCATCAGCTCCTGTCACTTTACAGTTAGGAGCTGATTGGTTGGTACTTTTTCTCCGCCTACTTTATCTCCTCTCAGAGGCTTAGTACATAGACAGACCCCACAGTACTAAAGCAGAAAGTACTTTCACCATCACCAAGAGAAACAGAAAATGAGGGGCAAAAAAATAACACAAAAGATGGTGAACAGGGTAAGGAGTATATAATTATTTCTTACCGAGTGTATAGTTATTGCCATTCCAGAAATTTATGATATAATTAGCATCAATTACACAGCAAGTCAGGCGTTCAATTCCTCCAGAAGCACTTACATATGACTTTAGGGGGTAGACTTGTATTGCGTCAGTGTGATTGCGAGGCAAAGCTACAATCTCTATGGTTATAGTAGTATTGCTGGTCTGACTGTTATGACGGACGATACATATGAAGGTGCCTTTGAAAAAAAAAACCACACAGGTGTGAAAATGACACATGGGACACTATCACTGTCATATATTGTCATATGTTCTGCTCCAGTAAATCTACATAGGATTATAGACTTCTAGGAAATACTGATTTACAGACAGAGCACTAGATTGAGTTACCATCAATAGGTGAGCGCTAGTCTCACTGCGCTGCACTAGCCTTGCAACAACAATTACGCTCCCACTCATGCAATGACATTCCTGTGCGATGCCCTTTGGCAGCGGGGCGCCCCCTGTGCAGTAACATTGTCATATGCCACCCGTAGCTTCTGCCAGTGGCACCAACTTCCAGCAACGCCTTTGAAAGTATAAGATAGCCAAGACTCTGGCACATGGTCTACACATGGCATGAGTGGTGGAGGGGAGCACTCTGCAGCACAGTGTGTCTGTTCTGGGTGCATCAGAGATACGCCACTGGCTGTAAACTCATAAAGAAATGACACCAACAATTGTGTACATGGAAAGTGGCCACAGCAATAATGATTACATCAACAGAGAAAGGACAGTGGGCCTGATTCAGAGGCGCTCGTAAGTGGCCGCTCGTTCGTAGTCAGTCGATGTTGTCCAACCACGCATGCGTCAGTGTAACAGTGTGCATGTGCGTACGTCTGATTGCGGTAATTTTTCAGTCGATCGTAGACACAGCGGACAGGAAGTGACATGTCAAATGTGATTGACAGAACTGTCCGTTTTGGGGTGATGACGGGGGTGGAGATGGAAAAACGCAGGCGTGTCGAGGCGTTTTTTGGGCGTACATAAATTATCTTATGCGAGCGCCAAATGTGAATGGAACAAGTGATACGTTACTGTCTCATACAATTTCCATTAAGACTGCTCGCTCAGCTTGTGGTCTGGTATAGTCTACCACAATGACGATGGTCTCTTCGTACTTCCCTGGGCTCATCGATGGTGTAGCGATTTATCATTTGAGGCCACAAAAACAAACATCTTTTAATTGCAAAACTGCTTGTAAGGTGTTTAGCAAATAGACCTTTTTTAGTAGCTAAAAACCGAACGCAGGTGAACTACTCAGCTGCTAATTTGTGGGTCCTACAATCAATTAGCTAACAAATGTTTTTTTTTTTGGGGGGCTTTTAAAATATTTGTAAGTGTTTCTTTTTTAGGGAAACAATATTGTACGCATGTTTGTTTTTTTTCATAATTTTTTTGGGGACAACAAACCATTCGTCCTCTTGTTTTTTGCTAAGTGTTAATTAAAACTCATAAATTGTTTTTAACCCTTGATTTTTTTTTTTTAATTAAATGTTTCTATTTCCGTTGTATTGTTTCTAAGTTTGTTTGAGAGATTACCTTTTAACCAGTTTTGGAATAAATCACCAATAGAATTTTGCAGATTTTGATCATAATTTTATTAAATGATTGTGTCCATTTTTTTTGGTTTTGTTTATTTTTTCCATAAACATATTTTTTTTAAGGTAAAAAAAAATCAAAATGATTTGGGCCACACACACACAAAATAAGTGGCATTTGAACTTTAAAAAAAACCCAAAACATAAAAACAATTCACAAGAAAGGAGAGGGAGGTTGTTGTCATTAAGGAATATGGGGCAAACACAGAGATGGATTGTGGGGTAATTAGCCAGTGCTGTCATCGCCTTTTAGGCCGTTTGGCCGGGGGTTGGAGGTTGGAGGTAGCCGGAACGGGGCCGGGAGCTCCTTCGGCTTGCCTGGCCAGAGGCAGATGTTGTGGCCTCTGGACTAGGCATAGGGCTAGGCACATTTGGAGGGATGGAGGTGGAGGGTCCTGATGTTCTGGCAGGAAGGGAGGCCGGCTCCAACATGTGCTGGCGAACGAGCTGCTCCAGGGCATTTGCAATTCGTACGTTTGCCCCAGTATTTTCCGCCAGGGCATTTGCAATTCTCATGTTGGCCGCAGTATTTTCCTCCAGGGCGTCCGCCACCCGTAGCAGATTGGCGTCCATCCTCAGCAGAATCTCGGTGTGCTGATCCGTTTTAACATTGAGATCAGTGAGGAGGGCCACTGCCTGCGAGGGGGAATGCCCTGGACTGTCTGCCACAGGGTCCCCAGCCGGATCTACTGCTTCCTCCCCTGCAGAGCCAGAAGAAATTCTGCGGCCAAAGCTCACCTCTGGAGCAGACTCATCCACCTGTGTCTCTGTGAGAAAAAAGAGAAAACAGTAAAATTAAAATCTAGATATTTTACAAAACACATTTCTGAGTTGTTAACATTACAACATTTACCTGGGGCAACATGAGGAGCCGCAAAATCTGGCATGTCGGTATCCATATTCGACACGCCAAACACCTCCTCTTCCTGCACACACCCCTGGGAAAGCTCCTCCAAATCCGTGAGCTCAAGTGACACAGGGGTGGGACCCCCACCTGTTCCCCCTGCATGCCTAGCCCTATCAGCCAGTTTTTGTTTAAGCTGATATTTGAAGTCGCTCCATCTGTTGGTGAAAAAGTTGGCATTATTACTGCAGTATTTGGACCTGTGAACACTTTTTAGTCAAATGTAGTTTTTACGTACCGGCGTTTGACCTCCTGGGTTGAACGTTCAAACTCACCCACCCCATTGACAGCACTGGCTATGTCGTCCCACAGTTTCCATCTCTGGGTTGCACCCATATTCCTTGGTGCCTGTGCCAGGTTGTCGTTGCACATTTGCACCAAAACCTCCATCTCCTTCCTTGTGAATTGTGGCTGCCTTTTTTTTTGGGCCTAGTTTGCCTTCTAGGCCCAGCAGCCTCTTCCATGGCATCCTCCACACCTTTTTTTTAAATGGTTTAAAAAAATTTAAAGTAAAATGTTTCAAAATGTAATGTTAAACATAAGCATTTTCCCATAAAAAAACAAATACTTACATGGCGTCTCTTGGCTAGTACTTTGCTGCTCTGTACTCACTGTCTTTTTTCAATGTAGCAGACCGATTTGGGCCTTCAGTGACGTTTTTATACATGCGTCAGCATTATTCGGCCGCATCATTCATTGTGCGCTCCTATTGTCCATCCTTAATTTGAGCGGGAAAATAAAGCCTATTTATGGCTTGGTGTGACTCCATTCGAGGTGGCATTTTTGGATTGTTGGAGGAATTTCGGTGTAGTGGTTGGTATTTTGGTTAGTGTAGCGTGAAGGAGTTGTTTGTATTTTTTTTAAGGAGCGTTTTTGTATTAATTTTTTTTTTAAGTTAGCAGTTTTGCGTATTTTTATTTGCTATTTTATTTATATTTTTGAGTAAGTATTTCCATAAATCCCCAAAACATTTATTAATAATTTTTAGGAATTTTTTTTTATTTATTTATTTTTTTTACAGTTATTTTGGCTGGAGCCCAAGTGACCTTTTAGAACTTCTTGATATTTGTCTGTTTTTGGTAAGTGTTTTTGTTTTTATTAATTCACAAATTAGATGTGTTGGTCTTAGCATATGTTTCGCTAAGTAATGCGTGCTTGTTCTGTGTAAAATCATGTCTTAAGTCTAAATGTAGCGTACTATTTTGCAAACTAATGTTTGCTTGTTCTGTGTAAAATCATGTCTTAAGTCTAAATGTAGCGTACTATTTTGCGAACTAATGTGTGCTTGTTCTGTGTAAAAGCATGTCTTAAGTCTAAATGTAGCGTACTATTTTGCGAACTAATGTGTGCTTGTTCTGTGTAAAATCATGTCTTAAGTCTAAATGTAGCGTACTATTTTGCGAACTAATGTGTGCTTCCTTCTCTAAATTTTAGACAACTATATTTGGTGTAATTCCTAGTTTATAAAATTAATCTTAAAAATATTTTCTCCTTTTGAAATGTAGTTGGATTTTCACATGACATGACCCAGGCCTGTAAGAATCTTTGGTTTTCTTTGAAAAAATAAGTTTATTTTTCTTACCACATTTGTCTAAAACAATAACTACCTGGCTTAACATTTCAGGTTGATGTTGGTCGTATTATATTGGCCATGGTTCCAGAACCTGACCAACCTCAACTTCGTCCCAGGCGTAGGCCTCGTAGGCGTGCAAGGCCCCAGATATATAGAACACGTGTCACCCTTTTTGGAATGCCAGATGATGTGTTAAGGCGCTACCGTCTGCCGCAACAAATCATCATAGACACTCTCTCATTAATAGAGAGTGATCTTGAATGGCAAATTGACAGTCCTACAGCAATACCACCACTTACGCAATTAATGTCGGTGTTACATTTTTGTGCCTCAGAATCCTTTCAAACCACCGTGGGAATAGTGGCAGGAATCTCCCAGTCCTCCTTTTCAAGGATCCTGAGGGCAGTGATGGATGCACTTTTTAAACACCTCCATCATTTTATTAAAATGCCATTGGATATGGGTTCCCTTAATGTGGTGAAGGCTAATTTTTACCAAATTGCTGGCTTCCCACAATCATAGGGGTTGTGGATGGCACTCACATACCACTTCAGCCTCCAGCAAGTCTGGAGGCAATATTTAGGAACCGCAAGCACTCTCATTCAATGAATGTAATGGTGGTATGTGATGCCTCCCTCCAGATCCTGTCCCTGAATGCCAAATTCCCAGGCAGTGCAAATGATTCCTTTGTCATCCGGCAATCAAGGATTTGGCACAAATTAAACAACCTACAAGCTGGTGATGCGTGGCTTCTGGGTAAGTTGACACCTTCTGTTGAAACCTATGCAAAGCTTGGTACACAATGGTCCTGATGTTGTTTTTTATATTTTCACAGGAGACAGTGGTTACCCTTGCACGCCCTGGCTGCTCACTCCTTATTTGGTTCCCACACCAGGGCCACAAAGTCAGTATAATTCCGCACTTACAGCCACCAGGCAGGTGGTGGAGCACTGTATCGGCCTTTTAAAAGGCCGATTCAGATGCCTCCACCGCTCTGGTGGCGACCTCATGTATTTGGCGGCTATGGTTTCGAAAATTGTGGTCCTGTGTGGGATATTTCACAACATCGCCATAAGGAGTGGTGTCTCAATGCAGCCAGAGGATGCCTTGCCTGAGGACGGCCCCCCCGAGTTTGTTCGGAGGTCAGTATGTGGGGGGACCATACGTGATGAAATTGTTGCAAGATTTTTTAGGTAATTATTTCCACAAATTAATTTAATTTACACAATGTAGACATGTAATAATTTAATGTACACTTTTAACTTTTTTTTTTTGTTGATTTTGTTTTATTCCCTAAAATGATCATAAAAATCCATGCATACTACCTGATCAACACAAATGACTTTATGTGGACACATTGGATATAACTTCGGGAACAATGATTTCTTCTCCTCATTTGTGGATTCATGTTGGCATGCTACTTCTTCAAACAGTTCCTGATTCTTTTTTTGGGGAGGGATTTTAGTGTGGTTTGGACTTTTGAGTGTGTTTTCAATGTGTGAATTTATTTTGTCGATTCACTTGGTGTTTAATATTTGTGTGCAATAAATGTTATTTTTACGTTAACCAACCATTTCCTTCGTAAATTACAACCAAGTGTAACCTGCTCAAAAAAATGCAAAAATGCGTAATGCCTAATACTGTAATTTCTTAATTTATAAACTTTTGTACCCTGCTTTGTTGCTAAAAACAAACACCAAAGGTATTATGGTGAATCAATATGTTTTCAATTCTAGGCCTAAGCAGGTAGCTTTCATTTTTACATTACCCCAAAAAATAAATATTCAATTTTTAACGTTAATTCTACAAACCTATTGGTATTGTTATGTGTTTAATTTGCAAGCTTACATACTTACTTGACCTTTCTACAAACAAATTTACATTACTTCAAAACACAGGGACAAATAGAAGACTTATGTAAGGTTCAACAATCTAAGATTTACAGAAAAGGAATGAGACTTAAATAATTCCAACAAAACTTTATTTTTTTTAATAAAATTTTTGGTTATGCCAAAAACTTAGTGGCGCAGGAGCGCACAAAGGTGGTCCAATGCCACCAGCATGGCAATTACATGGCCCCGAAGACCAAGCAATCCTGCATTAATTTCCTCGTGACGCCTCTGGGCCTCTGTGGGGAAAAAAAATGTGCTGATTACTAAAATAACACCTTCATTTAGATTTTAAAAACACCCAAAAAATTCTGGCTATACTAAAAACAAACAGCAGTTACAAAAACATGTCCAAAAAAAAAGGAATGCCAAACAAAAAGATTTCAAAGAAATAAGGGCCCAAAAAGAAGAAATAAAAAAAAAACATATGTATTTAACCTAAGCAAAACTACGACATTTGTTGGTACCGTAAACAAGAAAGACACAAGTGTGAGTGTTTGGACATGTGTCATATGTGTAAGGGGAAAACATCCTTGACATTGTTTCACAAAGATATATATATAAAAAACATTTAAACTACTTTACTATTTTGAACTGCACAGGCAAAAGGACAACATCAACCAAATGAAAATATTTTCCTAAAAAAACAAAAAAACCATAGTTAAAAATGTAAACATACCGGTCACACTGGTGACTGGGCCTGGAGCCCAGAATTCCTCCTCAACTGAGGTGGGCCAGTGCCTCATGGAAGGAGGAGGGTTTATGTTGGCCGAAGTGGAGGGTGAGGAAAAGAGAGGGTGGGTTTGAGGGGAGGGGGAAGATTGAGAGATGGAAATGTGAGGAGAGGGAAGGGACTGAAGGATGGCAAGGTCTGGGGTGGAGGGGGAATTTGGGGAAGAGTGGGCAGGGGATGTTTGGGTGGGAGTGGGGGATAGGGGACAAGACACACGTCTGCGATGTCTGACTATCCGCTCTGCCCCTAAATGATGGAGAAAAACTATTTTAATTACCGAATTTTTTTTAATAATTTTTTTTGGCCAAAAAAGAAGAAATAAAAAAACAGGGCTATACTGTAAACATGCACACGCAGGTATGTCCAAAATAAACCAACAGGGATATACTGTAAACATGCACACGCAGGTATGTCCAAAATAAACCAACAGGGATATACTGTAAACATGCACACGCAGGTATGAGAAAAAAATAAAAAAATAACACAAAAACTTAAAAACATACACAGAAACACTTACTTTGCACTATCCGGAGACGCAAAAGGGCCAGCAGGCGTGGGGATCTGCGCCTCAGATCCGACCACCTGCGTTCCAACTGCCCTATATTTCGGCGATAGCCAAGGGAATGCAGGCGGTGGCGCACCTTCACGTAGGCCCTCCGCTTGCGTAGGTTGGTGATGGGGGGCGGATGGTCCGTTATTCGCTGGTCCATCACCTCAGTGAGGACCAGTAGCTCACGCCTACAAAAAGCGGTGGCTCTCATGATGGCAATGATTTTTTTTACACAAAACAGTTTTAATAAAGGTCCTAGAAAAAATTTGATTGGCTAATGTACTTTGTAAATTAACAGGAACAATTTTATTGGTTATTGTATGAGTCATGTGACCTACACCCTCACAAATATAATGTGAGTTATGATAGGCTTGATGCAGTGACATGCGTAAGCTAATTTAAATATAAAAATTAAAGTATTAAAATCTGTCTATAAAAAAAAACGCAAAACAATAGTAGCATTCAAACAAACTATTAATTTCGAAAAACCATCCCCTTGGTCAAACCGTACGTATTCTGCGGAAGAAATTACACACACTAACAAGAATAAAGTTTATTGACATTGAAAAAAAAACAGGATTGCAAACATATGAATAACAATTAAGGTAATTAATATAGTGATTGCCAGTAATCGATTCAAGTATGTTTGCAGAATGAAATAGCAGGCAATCGAAAACTGACAGGGCCACACTCCGGAATTGACTTGTGCGAGCGCTCCATGCAACCAAAGAGGAGACGGACGCTCGCTATTTTGAACGCTCGCTAGCTAGAGGAGGGGTTGGGAGAATATGTGGCGGAAGGTTAGCTACGAGCGAACATACGAGCGAGCGCTTAAATTAAAATTTTTCCGCTCGTACGACTGACGAGCGAACGGCCACTTGCGTCCGGGTCTGAATCAGGCCCAGTGTCTCTCATCCCCCTGCCTCCCATCTTCTGCTCCTCTTTGTCAGGCCTGGAAAGTGGCACTATCAGTGATGCTACCGATGTCAGTGCCATGACCATGAGGAGACCTTTTTCATAACATTGGATTTCCTTGGGTTGTCTCACGTAACCAAGACCCTAATGGGAACTTGCAAACCATACTATGACATAACTGCATGAAATTTTGTTTTTTTACCCTATGCCAGATTATTCCAAAGGGTAAAAGGTTAGGGAACACTCCTCTCCTGCCCTACATATAAAACCTGACTATAAGCTTTACATCTCCACATAACTACCTCAACCAGAACTGACTCTCCTCGCTACCATATGCCACATGCCCATTCCTAGCTCAACCATCTTCCCATGCCACAAACCTTGGCTTCCTCCAGGGTTTCCTCTACTGTGCACTATGGTCCTCCTCCTGTCAAGAACTGACACCAACACTTGGTGAGTGCAAAATGATATACAGTAAATAAGTACTCTAAGTTTCATAACCCATTTATAATTTATATACTCTTTTACTCACTGATTTCTCTCTCACTGTTAATTGTCCCCAATCACCATGAATGGCCCCCAGTCACTATTTGTCTGCTCGAGAGGTCCATGACACCAATGCTCTCGGATAAAACTCTTCTGTGACCATCATGCCTTTGGGGCTTTGGCATTGCCGCTAACGTTTCCATAGCATGGACTCCCTTACACAGAAAGGTGTAACTGCACAGCAGGGCCCAGCTGACCCTTCAGATCTTTAGGGTTCATCAAAACACCATCCACTTTTTACATTCCAAACCTGGCGCGTAAATAGCAAGCTTGCAACCTCACCTTCTTCATATTTCCCTTTCATGGGTCCTAAATTTCCACACCAACCCGTTCATTGTTATGCTGGCCTGAGCCACACTATTATGCTATCTAGCATATTGCCAGCATCTCCTCGCCACCATCTCCAATCATATCTAACCACATCTCTAACCATATCTTTGACCCATACACATAACCTTATTCATACTCCATCTTTTCCCCTTCCTGATAATCCTGTCATCGCTAAAATACCAAGTGCTAGAATCTGATTGTGACCTATAGTCTCACCTTGACAACTGAGCATTGTATGAAGACAGTGAAATATGTTGAAGCAGTGAACTGCCTCTCACATGGCATATACGCCTCAGTACGCTAAAGGAAACCTATAACTAATAGGCAAAACTTTCTTGGACAACCCTAAAAGCTAATGCAATACTTTCACTGACTGCTGTGCTCTTCAAGCCATTGCAACCTAGTGCTGCATTTCCTTTACTAACTTACAAGCTCCACAATTCTTGATGTCCTGAAAAAGGCTGTAGAGAAAGCCATCCGAAACTTAACTCCAGTCTCTAAAGAGCATATAAGACCCAATCCCATCTACTTACTCACTATATGGACAAAAGTATTCGTACGTCTGACCATTACACCAACAGGGCCTGTCATTCTAATACATATACTTTAATATGGAGTTGGTCTCCCTTTTGCAGCTATAACAGCTTCCACTCTTCTTAGAAGGCTTTCCACAAGATTTTGGAGGGTTTCTGTGGGAATTTGTGCCCATTCATTCTGTAGACCATTTATGAGGTCAGACACTGATGTTGGACGAGAAGGCCTGGCTCACAATCTCCATTCCAGTTCATCCCAAAGGTGCTCAATGGGGTTGAGGTCAGGGCTCTGTGCGTGTCAGTCAAGTTCTTCTACAATGATCTCATCAAACCATGTTTTTTTTTTATAGTCCTTGCTTTGTTCCATGGTGCACAGTCATGTTGGGATAGAAAAGGGCCTTCCCCAAACTGTTGCCACAAAATTGGAAGCCTAGCTTTGTCCAAAATGTTTTGGTATGTTGAAGCATTAAGATTGACCTTCACTGAAGATAAGGGGCCTAGCCCAAACCCTGAAAAATAGCCCCATACCATTATCCCTCCTCCACCAAACTTCACAGTTGGCACAATGCATTCAGTCAGGTAACGTTCTCCCGGCATCCACCAAACCCAGACTCGCCCATCTGACTTCCAAACAGAGAAGCGTGATTCGTCACTCCGCATAACATGTTTCCACTGCTCCACAGTCCAGTGTCGGTGTGCTTTACACCACTCCATCCGACGCTTGGCATTGGACTTGATGTGAGGCTTGCATGCAGCTGCTCGGCCATGGGAACCCATTACATTAAGCTTCCGCTGCAGAGTTTTTGTGCTCAAATTAATGCCAGTGGTAGTTTGGAACTCTTCAGCTATGGAATCAGCAGAGTGCTGGCGACTTTTACGCACCATGCGCCTCAGCAGTCGTTGACCCCCACTCTGTGATTTTACGTGGTCTTCCACTTCATGGCTGAGTTGCTGTTGCTCCTAAACGCTTCCACTTTCTAATATTATCACTTACAGTTGTCCGTGGAATATCCAGCAGGGATGAAATTCACGAACCATCTTATTGCAAAGGTGGCATCCTATCACAGCACTATGCTTCCTATCACAGTACCACACATCCTATCACAGTACCATGCATCCTATCACAGTGCCACGCTTCCTATCACAGTACCACGCTTCCTATCACAGTACCACGCTTGAAGTCACTGAGCTCTTCAGAATGACCCATTTTGTATCACAAATGTTTTCAAATGGAGACTGCATGGCTAGGTTCTTGATTTTATACACCTGTGGCAACGGGTCTGATTGAAACACCTCAATTCAATAATTAACAGGTGTGGCCAAATACTTTTGTCCATATAGTGTAAGTTCTTATTTAAAGTCTCTAACTACTTGAAACTTAAGGCCTGATCCTCAGTCGGACCCAGCATCGATGACGCACGCAATTGGCCGTGCCTGCATCTGAGTGGTACAGGTCACGCGTCCCGATTGTCAGCACTCAGAGAAACGCAGAACACCATCGGACGCAGGGTGTGTGAATTTTAATGTCCGTTCCTGGGAGATAACAGGGGGTTGGCTAAGCAGTTGTGGGTTCGTCGCTGAAAATGGCTGTGTCCAAAGATGCTGAATCGCTCACACAGGAGGCCGCACTCAGAAGGAGAAATGGCTCCTACCATAGGACTGGTGCAAGTTTTGATGTCGCGACCGATGGTGGTGTCTAAAGACGCACAAAGACAAAAATGCACTGTCTCAAGGCACTGCAAGTGTGCATCTCAGTTTTGTGAAAATCGTCCGCGGCATTAGCATAAGATGCACAAGCGCACATGTGACTGTATCAAAAGACAACAGAATCAGGCCCTCGGACAGAAAGGCAAAGCCTAGCCAGGCGCTGGTACACTGATACAAACTTGGGGCCTAATTCAGACCTGCTCACGAGCGCTGAGCGCTCGCAAGCGGGTCGATGGTGCCCTAATGCGCATGCGCACGACGGAGGGAGCTCCGTCGTGTGCATGTGCGAGACCCGCATAGCGACAGCCAAGCTGTCGCTATGGGTCTCGCACCAAAGGGGGCGTGCTGTCGATGGTGAGTGACAGCACGCCCCCTTTGGTGGGCGTGCCGGGGGCGTGGCTGCCCAGATGGAGGCGTTCCTATGGGAACGCCTTCCATCTGGAGCCAGCCCCACTGACATCACTAGTGATGTCAGTGGGAGTGCTTTAGAGCCAAAAGCACTCCTGGGCTTGCGGCAGCGAGACCCTACCGCAGGGTCTCGTCACAAGCCCGATGGTCGCGATGGTCTTGACCATCGCGATCATCTTTTTGGCCGCTCGCATAAGCTGTGGGTGGTCACCCACAGCTATGCGAGTGGCCAGGAGGCCGCTCCATTTTTAGGTAGGAGGGCCCTGATTCAGAGCGAGCGCTCTGGTCAGAGCGTCCGGCTCTGAATCAGGCCCTTGGTTCCCTTGAACAACAAAATCCCACTATGGGCTTAAGCTTATCCCCTAGCTGCCATAACCAGGCCCAACTCAAATTTTTTTTAAAATAAACAAGTGATTTTCTTTGTGATCTAACATAATGATATATAAACATATATTTTTACTCACCGGACCACGCGACGGTCGTGCTATTTATGTGGATAGTAGAGCTTTCTGTATTATATTCTAGTCTTGGACTAGTGTCATCTTTTCTCAAGTCCATGCTGTCTGCTATAAAAGCAGTTTGGCAAGTGATATTCAGGGGTTCGCCTGCTGAAACTGTCCAATTGGGCGATGCTGTAATAGTTGCTGTAAACAGAAAAAATAGTCAGTTGGATATACCGAGGATATAACTGAGTTTCACTGTACTCAAATGGCCTGATTCAGCAGTGGAGGGAGTGCAGGGCCACATACAAGAGGCTGTGTAATACCGTCCTGCTAAACTTGTTATACTGCAGGAGGCGTCTGCAGTGAAGAAACGCCTCCTGTCTGCGATATACCAGCACTGCGACAGATGTTACGCGGCACCAGCGAGCTCAGTAAGCGCCAGCTTACACAGGCTAGCCGGCTTGCGAGGCCAGGAAGTCTGTGTCCATGGATGTTCCCGTCACCTTGTAGCTGCCAGGTGATGGGAACATCAATAACCCTGAGTGACAGGCACCCCTGTGGCGGACCCCCAACATGCTGCGCTGATAGGTAGGGGGAGCTCACAGCAGGCTGCTGCCCCTCCCCCACTCCCGGGCCGGAACCCGGTGAACCGGAGAGATTCGGCTGAACCCTGGGCCGCACTCACTGCGCCTTGTCCCTCGCAGACGTCACTTAGCTGCCCAGACCACTTGAATGGCATTACTGACGGCACCCATGTAACGAGCAGGGAGGGCGACTCTGCGCTACGGGCGTAACATAGTAAATTAAGGAGACATAGAGGAAAGGCAGATTAAGGGGTCTTTTCACTAAACCTTGGAGAGAGATAAAATGGGAGACATATAAGTCTATTGGGTAAAGCCAATAGCGTTAGCTGAAGATAGCGTTACCCACCGGGACATAGCATCAGAATGTATCGCCTTCCTGTGCTGAGTACATATGGGAAATACGGTTTTGCCTTTAGTATATCCCACCCTAAGAGTGAGGAGTAAAACCATAGAGAGTTGGAGGATGGTCAGAGGGGCTAGGTAATGAGTGAATGCAGATGGCTGTTTTTTTGAATAGGGGGGTTTGTAGGTGTGGATACAGGGCCGGCTCCAGGGTTCTGAGCACCCTGTGCCGGATCCTGAGAGAGCACCCTAAGCTCGCGCGTGGCTAAGCGAAGACCGAATTTGGGGGTGTGGCCTAATTACCATAGGCCACGCCCCCTGTGTAACATTATTTGGCGGCGTGCCCGCATGGCACGCCTCCAAATAACGTCAGGCTGGGGGTAAAGCCCAGCACTCCGTCACTGGCTGGGCTTCCCCCAGCCCTCTCCCGTCAGTGAATGGTTGCTGCGCGCATGCGCGCGGCATCCATTCACTCTCCGGGGGTCCGGCTGTGGTGGTGGGGGTCCCCAGCCTCCAGATTTGACCACCCGCAGGCCACTTTGGCCCGCAGGTGGAACAGCGGGACAGTACTGTCCCGCTGAAATCGAGATGCTTGGGAGGGGTGCCGTCCTCTACGGGTGGCGCCCTTGTGCGACCGCACTGGACGAACACCCCTAGAGCCGGCCCTGTGTGGATAGTGGTAGTCTGATAGAGCGAGGGGTTCCAGAGCAGTGGAGCAGCACAGGAGAAATCTTGGATGCAGGAATGATAGTTGGTTTCCAGGCCTGAGGTGATACAGCAGTCAGTGGAGGAGCAAAAAGGACCAGATTGAGTTAGGACGCAAATTATTTTGATGGTGTAGGCGGGTTGGAGCAAATGAGGATTTTAAATGTGAATTGGGCAGATGTACTAAACTCTGGAAAGTGATAAATTGGAGTGATAAACTACCAACCAATCAGCTCCTAACTGTCATTTTTCAAACACAGCTTGTAAACTGACAGTTAGGAGCTGATTGGCTGGGACTTATCTTTCTCCATTTTATCTCTCTCCAAGGCTTAGTGAATAGAAAAGGAGAGAGAGAAAGGGTAGAATTGATTGAAAGACAGATCAGGCTAGAAAAAGGAAAGACAGGAAGGCGGAACAGACCGAAAAATAGCTATGGAGACAGGCGGAGCGACAGCGAAAACGGAGTGTATAAAGGGGATAAAGAATCAATAAAGTAGATATCACAACAACTATTTTATTCCACTATTACAACATCCTGCACCAAACTAGGGATAGACATGGAAGTAATTTTTCCATCGAATACTGGGAATGGATGGTTGCCAGCCATCGAATGCAGCTTTCTGATGCCCATCCGATGGTTGACTGTGTGAACAGCAGGAGAATAGATGCTATGCGCATGAAGGGGGATGGTTACCATCGATGGTGATATATTGTAGCAAGTCACCATCGTTGGTTACCAATTATGCAATGGATGACCATCAATGGTCATCAATGTACTTTAACTGGCCTGTGGGCCAATCCGAACCTGGGGCGGGGCTTCAAAGTGCCGGGGGCGGGGCTATGCTCCTTGTCCCGGCACCTTGTAAAAGAAAAAAAAAGGTTATGTTTAACCATCGATGAAGGGTAACCATCTGGTTGTCCCTCATTGATGGTGAAAGCATTCAACATTGGGCATATACCATCGATGATTATGAATCATCTATGGTCGATGGCTATCCCTATATCAGAACCAGATTTACAGATAAATGCCCACATTCATGTGGGCATTATACATTGGTGCAGCAGTATATAGTGCTGGAAATTTGGTGGGTTTTGATCAAGGATGTGCGGAAAAGATAGACAGAGTTTTGACTATAAAAATGATTAGAATAATACAAAGAAGATATTTATAATACTTTCTTTAAATTTTTGTTTTATAATAAGTATTACAGGAAAGGCTCTGCCTCACCTGACCACACATCACTGATAGAGGGGGACCTGTGAGGCTCCGCTCCTTTCCCAGGCTCCGCCCCTTACCAAAGTACAAGTATTACCATCACGATGGTTATACTATAGAATTGATGTCGGAAGCCCGACAACCATTCAATGCCGGGCTTCTGATGTCCATCACTACACCAAACTGAAGATTCTCAAAAATCTCCTTAAAATGGTTACTATACCACATGCCTAACATGGACCTTAAATACCCCCCCCCCCCTATATCAACCCCATAAGCTACTGTACAATCTTCCTAACTCCAGACTAAGGGCCTGATTCAGAGCCGGATGCTCTTTTTGTTTTTTACCCCCAGCCTCCAGGCCGCTCACTAAGCTGTGGGTGACCACCTTGTGGTAGGGTCTCGTCCATCGCAAGCCCCAGTGAACTTCCTGCTTTAATAGAGCAGGAAGTTCACTACTGACACCACATGTGATGTCAGTAGGGCCACCCCCAAACGGCAGGCGTTCCGTCAGCAAAAGCCTGTGTTTGGCCAGCCCCCCGTCCCGTTTTGCTGCGAGCCTAGAGCGAGTGAAGTTCTCACTCGCTCCGGGGCTCGCCCACGTGCAGTGCACACGCCGCACGTGCGCACAGCCCGGCCATCGACCCGTTTGCGAGCGCTATGTGCTCGCGAGCGGGTCTGAATCAGGCCCTAAGTCTCCTCCTGGTGCCTAACCCTAACCCTACTCCTAGTGCCTAAACCAACTGTAATTCTAGACTGACCCTAACCCTCCCCCTAGTGCATAATTGTCCCCTCCAGCAGCCTAACCCTCCCCCAAGTGCTTAACCCTAACCCTCACTCTAACCTGGGGGTGGGCAATTAGCGGCTCCCCAGCTGTTGTAGAAGTACATACACTGCCACAGTATTTCTATTTGACCATGCTAAAACTATTGCAAAGCATGCTGGGATGTGTAATTCAACAACAGCTGAAGGGCTGCTAATTGCCCACCCCTGACGCCTAAACCTAGCCTTAAACATTTTGAAAAACCAGAAAAAACATGTCGACCAATGTTGTGTCAACCATTTCAACTTGTCGACCTTTTAACCATGTCGACCTTCTGCACTGTTGACCATTTGTCAGTTGACATTCTGTCCCTGTCAACCTTTTGACTATGTTGACCTATTGCCTGTTGACCATCTGGTGTCGACCTATTGACTGACGATATATTGTTTGTCGATCTTCCATCCGGATACCGTCCTCAATGAGAGACTGACTATCCTACTTTCTCATGCCTCAAGCTGCCACCCAGCAAGACTGGGACCTACTGTACCCAAAGCTATCTGAAATCACTGGTGCTGTGATTTCTTTCTACACATCACCTTTTGTTAGTGAATTGAGGGCCTCATTCAGTGTTACACGCTAGTGCACTGCTGAACGCAGATTCCCGATGACCCATTCTGCGAGTGTGCAGAATGGGTCCTTCTAACACGCTCGCAGACTGGCAGCAGACTGTCAGTGATTGACAGTCTGCTGCCGTTTGTGGGCGGGGAGTGGGCGGTGATGCCCTCTGTTTCCTGAAATGGAGGTGTGTCCCCACCGTTGTGGGGGAGGGAAAAAGCCAGGATCTCTGTCGACTGACTGGAGATTTCTTGGCCTCTTCCTCTAAACTGCAGCGGCCACCTGCGGGACCCCATGGGTCACCACAGCCGGCCGTTGTTACGCAGATTATCCGATGCTGCGTTGGACAACGCAGCTCAGATAACTAATGCACAGGAGGCGTGATCGCAATTGCAAAGCTGCCTGCGTGCATACATCATATCTATAGCCTGATACATCATATCTATAGCCTGCGTGCATACATCATATATCTATAGCCTGCATGCATACATCATATCTATAGCCTGCGTGCAGCTTTGCAATTGCGATCCTTGCAGATAGGCCATGAGTCTGTCACTGAGAACTGTAGTTAAACCCTTTGCTGCTTTTATCGCTAAGAACAACTTAATAGGCAACTGACAAGTTACTTTTTAATGTACAGTAGTTTTTCTGCACTTTAAGAGGACACAACTGACATAGAATATAAAAACAACTGAACACAACTAGAAAGATGATCTTCAGGCAGCATCAGAAGTCCATTGATTCCAAGTTTTGTAGGGGTTTTATTGTAACTGGCATTACATTAAATGTTGTATCACTCAGTAACAAGGCTTACCTTTTGGCAAATATGTCACATTTATTGTCTTTGAAGCTGTTGCACCTTCCAATCTCTGCAATTTGCAAGTGTACGAGGAGATGGACGCATTAAGCGCGCACTCTGTCACATCGGAGGTTACAATGTACGTTGAGCAGGTTGCGTTGTTAATTGATGCTCCTGTAATTCAAATTATTCAAGTTAAACTTTACTAACATAGAGGAGGGGCCTATGATTTTATGTATTCGTGATATTGGGGGGGAGTGTTGTTGGACATAGGCCAACTCCTGGATGTTGTGACCTTCTGTAAGTATCATGATTTACTCTTTGCTAGGGGACTAAGATCCACAGGAAAATTGTGGCCTTCCTCCTGCTCCAATATGGGCCTTTGACCGGACCACAGTTTGCTACACTCTTGCACCCCCACAATGGCGAGGGTGGAGAGCTACATAGGCCCTACTCGAGAGACAGGCAGAGCTGAGCCAACACCCCCTGAGTGGAAGAAGCCCTGGTATCCTGGCCCTAGGCTGTCCCCCGACTCAGCCCGTGGTCTCCAACTTAGACACAGAGTCAGACACAGGGCGAACAAGGACCGGAGACTTCTTCTGGGTAGTGATTGGGGCTTTCATCTGAGGGAGGACAGGCACTGGTGACTGTATATCAGGAGGAGGTGGGGAAAGGAAGCATAGGATCCAGGAATGGTATCTAAGGAGGAGAGACACCATAACCTAAGGATAAAACAGACCACAGTCATTATCTGAGAGACAGTATCTGAGGAGAATAGCCCAGGGACTCCTGTAGATTCAGAGATGGACAGAACTGCAGAGCAATTCCATCCATCTAAAATGCTAATGCAGCAGGAGGTATCTGCAGGAAACATTCTGGGGTTATGATGCGGTTGACAACTCCGTCTTTAGATGGCATTGCCCAATAGAAGCCTGTGGGCTTCAATTTGCGGCCTCCCCCTGGGAGGGATCGAATTGAATCCCTCCTAGTACCCCAGCGGCGCGTGTTTTTCTGCGCATGCACAGAAGGACGTCATAGGGACGTGTAAATGATAGCTATTACCGAGAGAGCTGGCGAGATGCATCGTATGCGAATTGCAATACATCATGCATCCCGCCCCCCTGGGTATCACCAAATACCACGTGACTTCCAGAGCTACTTACCCTGTTTTTAAAGCTCTTGGATATTATCAAAATTTTGATCATCCGACATCTGCAAACTTTTTCTTCATGCGGAGAAATATCAGACTGGAGGTAAATACTTACGCTGGTACAGCCTCACTGGTGTGTTAAGGGCATTTTTTGTTGAGCAATATACTGCTCACTTAGATCTAGGGATCAGAATCACTATTGAAAATATTGATCTATTTACCACATTTGATTTCCAATAATTTCTTAGAGCATGATTCAGGGCCTGATTCAGACCCGCTTGCAAGCGGGTTGATGTTGCCCAAGTGCGCATGCACGACGGAGGCGGCTCCGTAGTGCGCATGCGCGAGACCCGGATAACGAAGGCTAAGCCGTCGTTATGGGTCTCGCACCAAAGGGGACGTGCTGTCGATGGTGAGTGCCCAGACGGAGGCGTTCCCATGGGAACGCCTACGTCTGGGTCCGGCCCACTGACATCACTAGTGAAGTCAGTGGGAGTGCTTTTGGCTCTGATAGAGCCAAAATCACTCCAGGGCTTGCGGCAGACGAGACCCTACCACAAGGGTCTTATTGCAAGCCCGATGGTCGTCATGGACTTGACCATCGCGACCATCATTTTGGCCGCTCGCTATAGCTGTGGGTGGTCACCCACAGCTATGCGAGTGGCCAGGAGGCCACTCCAAAAAGTAAGAGGGATGGCCCTGATACAGAGCGAGCGCTCTGTCAGAGCGTCCGGCTCTGAATCAGGGCCTCAGTGCGGATCTCAGCTGCGATTACGCTCACAGTCTCACTGCGATAATATGCTAATCCACTGCGACCGCTATGCCGTTGCAGCACAATATAAGGACATCCACCTCACCTTACACACATCCGTATTACTTTGCAAGACTGTGAAACCATCGGTAACACTGAGAACCATCACAGCCTCACACACACTTGCACAAGGTCTGACCTTACTCAGGAATTGCTAGCCTCATCATAAGCAGTGAAAGCCCAAGCTGCGTATGGCCTGGCAGTGGATAATTTATGCATGCCCCTGCAACTGCGTTCAACCGCACTGGCACGCCTGCGTTTCTCCGACCACAGATGACCCTTCCTGTCAATCACTCTGTGATAGGTCTGCGTAGTCTCTGCGATCTCAGTCCCGATGGCAGTGGCTGGTTTGCGCACACGCACTGCGATACATACGCATGTGCAGAACGCAAAAATCGTCCGATTGCATTTATAATCGTAGTTGCGATCCTTGCTGAATCAGGCCCTTAATTAATAGTGAGGCTTTGATGCTGCCTCACTGTTGTTATTTGCTATAACTGATATTCATTATATTTGTATAGGTTCCTGCAGGCCGGCCAGCCCCAGATTAACCCTTTCATTCCCTGTAACGTGAGACTAGCAGCTGCCATCTAGCAGCCGCTGCGCACAGCACACACTCAGCAAGCCGCAGGGCATTGTGATGTCACGTCTGTGTCTCAGAAAATGACGCATAGAAGGTTCAGATTTTTTTTTCTGCAAACAATATCTTGTCTCTATCAATTTTTTTCTTCAATGTTGAAAATATCATTAAAATCAATATTTGTAATAATTCCCATCCTTATTAAATTCTCTGTTTGCTTGAATGAGGGCAAACCTCCGTAATGTGAGCTGGGGAAGGCCTTCCATGCTTTTCATGATTGCATAATCAGCATCCACAGCGATAGGAAAACAGAGGGTTCCTACTGCTATATCCTCAGAGAGGACCTGCTTCTGGGTAGCACACATTGCCGATGTTCACAGACGGAGTTGAACAATTTTTCTGCTACTGTTTGTGCGCAAAATTCCATAGAAACTGGTACAGTGCACACGGTGCACAGTGTGTACAAACAGTGTCGCAGTAGCGATTGAGACTCATGGTCTCAGAAATGCATTGTACATGAATTTGGCGCTCCACGGCAGTGACTGGGAAGGGGCTATTGAGACACACAGAGATGCACCATCGTATGGGCGTTTGCCGTGAGCACTGAGGTGCGTAATTGCTCAAATTGGAAGCCATACTCTGACGGAATATCTGCTTATAGCACGGGACTCGTGCAAGTTTCGATGGTGTGACCGATGATTCACCTAAAGAAGCACAAAGTGCAATGATTGCTTTTAGTAGCATTAGTATAAAGTCCCAGACGCGACTACGGTAAAAGATGCTAAAGCGGTTGCTGTGGCGATGCTACTCAGGATGAGTCCCAGACTGTCCTTGGCTACAGAAATATATAAAATAGACATCACATAAATCACCTGTATTACTGCATATCCAATCTAAATCTAATCCAGCAGCATCTCATAGCTATATTTTGTGTATCCTGATACTATCCAGAGACATAGCCGTACAGATACTATTATTTTTGAATGAAATAGCTGCACTTTTATACAAAGCAAATTTACTCGACAATCCTAAAATGTTGTGATTGTAGTGATTACATTTTATGTCCTTCCATAGTGCACCAATCAGAACGAGTCATTTCAGCTATGAGGCCAGATGGGAAGAAACAAAATATATCTGACTTACCGGATTTCCCGTTTACAGTCCATGTCCCATTAGATACTGAAAAGTCTTTGGCACAGCAAGTCAAATTAAATGTAACCCCATTGCAGAAAGTTTCGTTATTACCCGACAGATCTATCGGTAGCTCAGTAATACTATCAATGGTTGTGTTTTGTTCTTGATTTGTTTCTCTGACAGCGCAGGTGTAAGTACCTATAGAAAATAAAAGGTAGAGTGGGGTAAGCTCTGTTACGAAACAAGGACAATATGGATGAGATAATGGCCCATTCACTAAAGAAGACAATTGTAAAGGCAAATGTGGCATTTTGAAATGTGGGTAAAAATTAAGGGCCTGATTCAGAGCCACTCGTAAGGGGCCGCTCGTTCGCTCTGAGCAATGTTCGCACAACTGTGTATGGGTCGTAATGCGCATGCACAAACCAGTCATTGCGGTCGGAAATCGTGCGCTTGCAAAACAGCGAGGGGCTGCTAATTTGATTGACAGAATGTACCGTTTGTGGGTGGTAACAGGGGAAGGTGCTTGAAAACGGGGGAGTGGAGATCCGAACGCAGGCGTGCCTAACGGTAAAAAGGTGTTTAATGGGAGTACATAATTATTAAAGGAGCATCATTGACCACATCACTTGGTTGTCCTTTAGCCTCGAAGAGCAGTTCAGATGCCTTTCAATGTACCCGATTATTCTAATAAATACCGGAGATGACGTGTGATGCGAACGGCAAAGGGGCGTCTTTACAAAATAGCGAGCGCATTTTTCGTTCGCTCACTCAGACATAGAGGCCTCAACAAACCGCAAAGAGCGAGCGCTCAATTAAAATAGCCGGCCCCTTTTTTGGAACTACCGTCTGCAAATAGCGTCTGGGTCTGAATCAGGTCCAGATTTCAATGTAATGAGAGTGACCATTTTCATAATTAATTTTTTTCTTTCTGTGGTGACTTCTCGTGTTACTTAATAACAAATATGATCATTGGTTATTTTTCAAGAGAAGCTCTCTGTTTTGCATGTCTATCAGTAGAATGTGCTCTGGCATGCATAGAGTTTACAAAGATGTTCTCTGTATTGTCTGTTGGTCAATAAAATGCTCTGTATATTGGTCCCTAAGATGCTCTATTTATTGTAGGGCATACGGTCTGTGTTGCATGTACAGGAGTTTACAAAAATGCTCTCTGTATTGTATGTACATACAGTAGGACCATAGAATGCTCAGTGTATTGTATGGCAATTATTAGGATGCTTTTTGTTTTGTATAGCAGTCAATAGGATACTCTCTATATACTATGGCAGCCACTGTGATGCTCTCTGTATGGCATGACGGTCATTAAGATGTTCTCTGTATTCCATGACTGCCATTACAAAGCTCTCTATATTTTATGGTGGCCACAAGGATGCATGTTCTCTGTATTATACAGTACATCTATCATTAATAATGGCTAAATTATCATGCAAAGTATTATAATACCTGCCAGAGGGAGTGGAAGAGGAAAGGGGCAGAGGGGGAGAAAAGGGGCGCAGGGTGCCGAGAAACCTAGCACCGGCCCTGCATAGGAAGGAGCGGGGCTCCGGGAATTAATGCCATCTGAAGATGGTGCTGTTTCCTGCAAGTGAACTCTGAGAACTTTCAGTTTTTTGTAGTTTGCAAATTACTAGGCATCCCAGTCAGGCCCCAAATAGTGAATGGGCCCGTTACTAAAACATGTAAAAACTAGTGTTTCTACATGAGCAACAGGCCCATAACAGTTATTGAATAGGCCCCATAAACATGTAAGGGCAGCACTTGATTGATAGATTATTCTGCCTTTTCAGAAAGTCGCTGTTCGCGGTGAAACGCATTACCGATAAGCTGATATTATTGGATATTGCTCCTAAAACCAGTATAGAGCAGGACTGCATATCTGGATTACCATATTACTTTTAGACTGGAGGCCTCCAACTAAAGGCGCATTACACTATCGGGCTGAGGCCACAGCAACTAATTACTGGCATTGCACACAACAGCTATTTATGATCTATTAACGCGGCGACCCACAGCAGAGCTGGCGGAGAGACAGGCCGGGAAGCGGCAGATACAGCAACTTCATGGCCGGCAGGAGCGGCGCTCCCACTGCGCTGCCAGAGACGTACCCACTGCAGCTACTGATCTGTCTATTTACTAGGGGTGTGCACCGGCCACTTTTCGTGTTTTGTGTTTTGGTTTTGGATCTGGATCTTTCTTCGTGTTTTGGATCTGGATTGGTTTTGCCAAAACCACCCTTCCGTGTTTTGGGTTCTGGGTTTTGTGTTTTGGATCTGTATTTTTTTAAAAAAAAGCACAAAAACAGCTAAAATCACAGAATTTGTTGGTTTCTCTGCTCCTATGCTATTATTAACCTCAATAACCTTAATTTCCACTCATTTCCAGTCTATTCTGAACAACTCACACCTCACAATAGTGTTTTCATGTCCAAAAGGTTGCACCGAGGTAGATGGATGACTATGCTAAGCGACACGAGTGGGCGGCACAAACACGTGACCCATCTAGGAGTGACACTGCAGTGGCAGACAGGATGGCAGTTAGAAAAACTAGGCCCCAAACTGTACATAATGCAAAGAAAAAAAAGAAGTGCAAGATGGAATTGTCCTTGGGCCCTCCCACCCACCCTTATGTTGTATAAACAGGACCTGCACACTTTAACAAATCAATCATTTCAGCGCCAGGGTCTGCCACACAACTGTGGCTGATATGATTGGTTCGTTTGGGCCCCCACAAAACAAGCTGGCAATTAATGTGTCCCTGCACAAACTGGCTCTACGGAGGCAAGATGTCATCCTCATCCTCCTCATCCACCGATTCCTCACCCTCTTCAGTGTGTACATCCTCATCCTCACAAAGTATTAACTCATCCCCACTTGAATCCACCACCACAGGTCCCTCTGTACCTTCTGGAGGCTTGTCTCCCTGGAAGAGCTGATAATTCATTTTGATGAACATCATCTTCTCCACATTCTGTGGAAGCAACCTCCTACGCCTTTCGCTGACAAGGTTCCCGGCTGCACTAAACACTCTTTCGGAGTACACACTGGAGGGGGGGCAACTCAGGTAAAATAGAGCCAGCTTGTACAGGGGCCTCCAAATTGCCTCTTTTTCCTGCCAGTACAGGTATGGACTGTCTGACATGCCTACTTGGATGCTGTCACCGATGTAATCCTCCACCATTCTGTCAATGGTGACAGTATCATATGCAGTGACAGTAGACATGTCAGAAATTGTTGCCAGGTCCTTCAGTCCGGTCCAGATGTCCAAACTTGGTCCTGCCTGCCCTGCATCACCGCCAGCGGGTTGCTTAGGATACCTAAGTTTTTTCCTGGCAGCCCCAGTTGCGGGAGAAAATGAAGAAGGAGCCGTTGACGTGTCACGTTCCGCTTCAGCTGACAGTGTGTTCACCAGCAGGTCTTTGCACCTCTGCAGGCTTGTGTCGGCCGGAAAGAGAGACACCACATAGGCTTTAAACCTAGGATCAAGCACGGTGGCCAAAATGTAGTGGTCTGATTTCAACAGATTGACCACCCTGGAATCCTGGCAAAGCGAATGAAGGGCTTCATCCACAAGTCCCACATGCCGAGCGGAATCGCTCCGTCTTAGCTCCTCCTTCACTTTCTCCAGCTGCTTCTGCAAAAGCCTGATGAGGGGAATGACCTGACTCAAGCTGGCTGTGTCTGAACTGACTTCACGTGTGGCAAGTTCGAAGGGCTGGAGAACCTTGCACAACACGGAAATCATTCTCCACTGCGCTTGAGTCAGGTGCATACCCCCTCCTTTGCCTATGTCATAGGTGGATGTATAGGCTTGTATGGCCTTTTGCTGCTCCTCCATCCTCTGAAGCATATAGAGGGTTGAGTTCCACCGCGTCACAACCTCTTGCTTCAGGTGATGGCGGGGCAGGTTCAAGAGTGTTTGCTGGCGCTCCAGTCTTCGGCACGCAGTCGCTGAATGGCGAAAGTGGCCAGAAATTTTTCGGGCCACCCAAAGCGTCTCCTGCACGCCCCTGTCGCTTTTCAGAAAATTCTGCACCACCAAGTTTATTGTGTGAGCAAAACATGGGACGTGCTGGAATTTGCCCAGATGTAATGCCCGCACAATATTGGTGGCGTTGTCAGATATCACAAATCCCCAGGAGAGTCTAAGTGGGGTAAGCCACTGGGTGATGATTTCCCTCAGTTTCTCTAAGAGGTTGTCGGCGGTGTGCCTCTTACTGAAACCGGTGATACACAGCATAGCCTGCCTTGTAACGAGCTGGCGTTTCTGAGATGCTGCTACTGGTGACGCTGCTGCTGTTGCTGCGTAAGGTGATACATCTACCCAGTGGGCTGTCACAGTCATATAGTCCTTAGTCTGCCCTGTTCCACTTGTCCACATGTCCGTGGTTAAGTGGACATTGTGTACAACGGCATTTTTCAGGACACTGAGGACACTTTTTCTGACGTTTCTGTACAGTCTCGGTATCGCCTGCCTAGTGAAGTGGAATCTAGACGGGATTTGGAACCGGGGACACACTACCTCCATCAATTGTCTAAATCCCACTGCACTAATGGCGGATACCGGACGCACGTCTAACACCAACATAGCAGTCAAGGCCTCAGTTATACGTTTTGCTTCAGGATGACTGCTGTCGTACTTCATCCTCCTCGCTATGGACTGTTGGAGGGTCAATTGTTTAGTAAAAGTAGTGGTGTTCCTACTTCCTCTCTGGGATGATGAACGACTCCCAGCAGCAGCAACAGCAGCAGCGGCAGCAGTAGGCGTAGCAATGCAGGATCCTCCAGAGGAATCCCGGATAGGAGAGTCAGTCATGCCAGTGACATGGCCTGCAGGACTACTTCCGATCCTGACTAAGGAGGAAATTGACGAGGAGGGAGTTGACGGTGTGGTTTGCAGGCGCTTGGATACAACAGGACAACGGGATTTAGGTGTCCCTGGACTGCTTACGGTCTTAGCCAAAGTTTCTGAACTTGACAGTAACTTTTTATGAACGCGCTGCAGGTGCCGTATAAGGGAGGATGTTCCTAGGTGGTTGACGTCCCTACCCCTACTTATTTCACCTTTACATATGGTACATATGGCAAGACAGTTGTTGTCCGGATTTGGATAGAAATATTGCCAGACCAAAGAGGTGGAATGTTTGGTCTTCTGCCCAGGCATGACCGTGATGGGCTTTTTCATCCCACGGACAACAACTGTCTCCCCCGGAGCCTGATTTAAACAAACCACATCACCATCAGAATCCTCCTCGCCAACTTCCTCCTCAGCACCAGCTACACCAGTATCCTCATCCTGTTGTACTTCAACAGTGACATCTTCAATTTGCATATCAGCAAGTGGACTGTGGGTGCTCCTTTCAGCACTTGCAGGGGGCATGCAAATGGTGGAAAGAGCCACCTCTTCCCGTCCAGTGCTGGGAAGGTCAGGCATCGCAACCACCACCACACTTGGACTCTCCTTGGGGATTTGTGATATCTTCTTAGAAAGCACAGTTCTTCGCTGTGCTTTTGCCAGCTTAACTCTTTTGATTTTTTTAGTGGGAGGAGGGCTTCCATCGTCATGTGAAGCTGAACCACTAGTCATGAACATACTAGGGATCGACCTTAGCCGTTCCTTGCCACTCCGTGTCGTAAATGGCATATTGGCAAGTTTACGTTTCTCTTCAGCTGATTTAAATGTCTTTTTCAAGGTCATTTTCCTGAACTTTGCCATTTGGGATTGTATGTGCCCTCTACTATGACATTGGGCATCGGCCTTGGCAGACGACGTTGATGGCATGTTATCGTCTATGTCATGACTAGTGGCAGCAGCTTCAGCACTAGGAGGAAGTGGTTCTTGATCTTTCTCTATTTTATTTTTATCGGAGAAAGTTTGGTCCTCCATTTATGTTATATCGATTTGATATATACGTGCGGCTAAACACAGAAAATATTTTTTTTTTTGGTTTGCACTGGAGTGTACTTTGGGGGTTACAGCACCCTTTAACGGTCAAGCCAGCCGGCCCTTTACTTATGACACAGGCGCACTCTTGGCACTACTTTGTTGATGCACGTGCGGCTACTGCGCACACAATTCACAAACACAGAAAATAATTTTTTTTTTGGTTTGGACTGGAGTGTACTTTCGGGGGTTACAGCACCCTTAATGGTCAAGCCAGCCGGCCCTTTACTTATGACACAGGCGCACGCTTGGCACTACTTTGTTGATGCACGTGCGACTACTGCGCACACAATTCACAAACATAGAAAATAATTTTTTTTTGGTTTGGACTGGAGTGTACTTTCGGGGGTTACAGCACCCTTTAACGGTCAAGCCAGCCGGCCCTTTACTTATGACACAGGCGCACGCTTGGCACTACTTTGTTGATGCACGTGCGGCTACTACGCACACAATTCACAAACACAGAAAATAATTTTTTTTTTGGTTTGGACTGGAGTGTACTTTCGGGGGTTACAGCACCCTTAACGGTCAAGCCAGCCGGCCCTTTACTTATGACACAGGCGCACGCTTGGCACTACTTTGTTGATGCACGTGCGGCTACTGCGCACACAATTCACAAACACAGAAAATAATTTTTTTTTGGTTTGGACTGGAGTGTACTTTCGGGGGTTACAGCACCCTTTAACGGTCAAGCCAGCCGGCCCTTTACTTATGACACAGGCGCACGCTTGGCACTACTTTGTTGATGCACGTGCGGCTACTGCGCACACAATTCACAAACACAGAAAATAATTTTTTTTTGGTTTGGACTGGAGTGTACTTTCGGGGGTTACAGCACCCTTAACGGTCAAGCCAGCCGGCCCTTTACTTATGACACAGGCGCACGCTTGGCACTACTTTGTTGATGCACGTGCGGCTACTGCGCACACAATTCACAAACACAGAAAATAATTTTTTTTTTGGTTTGGACTGGAGTGTACTTTCGGGGGTTACAGCACCCTTTAACGGTCAAGCCAGCCGGCCCCTTACTTATGACACAGGCGCACGCTTGGCACTACTTTGTTGATGCACGTGCGGCTACTGCGCACACAATTCACAAACACAGAAAATTTTTTTTTTTTTGGTTTGGACTGGAGTGTACTTTCGGGGGTTACAGCACCCTTAACGGTCAAGCCAGCTGGCCCTTTACTTATGACACAGGCGCACGCTTGGCACTACTTTGTTGATGCACGTGCGGCTACTGCGCACACAAGTCACAAACACAGAAAATAATTTTTTTTTTGGTTTGGACTGGAGTGTACTTTCGGGGGTTACAGCACCCTTTAACGGTCAAGCCAGCCGGCCCTTTACTTATGACACAGGCGCACGCTTGGCACTACTTTGTTGATGCACGTGCGGCTACTGCGCACACAATTCACAAACACAGAAAATTATTTTTTTTTTGGTTTGGACTGGAGTGTACTTTGGGGGTTACAGCACCCTTTAACGGTCAAGCCAGCCGGCCCTTTACTTATGACACAGGCGCACGCTTGGCACTACTTTGTTGATGCACGTGCGGCTACTGCGCACACAATTCACAAACACAGAAAATAATTTTTTTTTTGGTTTGGACTGGAGTGTACTTTCGGGGGTTACAGCACCCTTAACGGTCAAGCCAGCCGGCCCTTTACTTATGACACAGGCGCACGCTTGGCACTACTTTGTTGATGCACGTGCGGCTACTGCGCACACAATTCACAAACACAGAAAATAATTTTTTTTTGGTTTGGACTGGAGTGTACTTTCGGGGGTTACAGCACCCTTTAACGGTCAAGCCAGCCGGCCCTTTACTTATGACACAGGCGCACGCTTGGCACTACTTTGTTGATGCACGTGCGGCTACTGCGCACACAATTCACAAACACAGAAAATAATTTTTTTTTGATTTGGACTGGAGTGTACTTTCGGGGGTTACAGCACCCTTTAACGGTCAAGCCAGCCGGCCCTTTACTTATGACACAGGCGCACGCTTGGCACTACTTTGTTGATGCACGTGCGGCTACTGCGCACACAATTCACAAACACAGAAAATAATTTTTTTTTTGGTTTGGACTGTAGTGTACTTTCGGGGGTTACAGCACCCTTAACGGTCAAGCCAGCCGGCCCTTTACTTATGACACAGGCGCACGCTTGGCACTACTTTGTTGATGCACGTGCGGCTACTGCGCACACAATTCACAAACACAGAAAATAATTTTTTTTTTGGTTTGGACTGGAGTGTACTTTCGGGGGTTACAGCACCCTTTAACAGTCAAGCCAGCCGGCCCTTTACTTATGACACAGGCGCACGCTTGGCACTACTTTGTTGATGCACGTGCGGCTACTGCGCACACAATTCACAAACACAGAAAATAATTTTTTTTTGGTTTGGACTGGAGTGTACTTTCGGGGGTTACAGCACCCTTTAATGGTCAAGCCAACCGGCCCTTTACTTATGACACAGGCGCACGCTTGGCACTACTTTGTTGATGCACGTGCGGCTACTGCGCACACAATTCACAAACACAGAAAATAATTTTTTTTTTGGTTTGGACTGGAGTGTACTTTGGGGGTTACAGCACCCTTTAACGGTCAAGCCAGCCGGCCCTTTACTTATGACACAGGCGCACGCTTGGCACTACTTTGTTGATGCACGTGCGGCTACTGCGCACACAATTCACAAACACAGAAAATAATTTTTTTTTTGGTTTGGACTGGAGTGTACTTTCGGGGGTTACAGCACCCTTAACGGTCAAGCCAGCCGGCCCTTTACTTATGACACAGGCGCACGCTTGGCACTACTTTGTTGATGCACGTGAGGCTACTGCGCACACAATTCACAAACACAGAAAATATTTTTTTTTTGGTTTGGACTGGAGTGTACTTTCGGGGGTTACAGCACCCTTTAACGGTCAAGCCAGCCGGCCCTTTACTTATGACACAGGCGCACGCTTGGCACTACTTTGTTGATGCACGTGCGGCTACTGCGCACACAATTCACAAACACAGAAAATATTTTTTTTTTGGTTTGGACTGGAGTGTACTTTCGGGGGTTACAGCACCCTTTAACGGTCAAGCCAGCCGACCCTTTACTTATGACACAGGCGCACGCTTGGCACTACTTTGTTGATGCACGTGCGGCTACTGCGCACACAATTCACAAACACAGAAAATAATTTTTTTTTTGGTTTGGACTGGAGTGTACTTTCGGGGGTTACAGCACCCTTAACGGTCAAGCCAGCCGGCCCTTTACTTATGACACAGGCGCATGCTTGGCACTACTTTGTTGATGCACGTGCGGCTACTGCGCACACAATTCACAAACACAGAAAATAATTTTTTTTTTGGTTTGGACTGGAGTGTACTTTCGGGGGTTACAGCACCCTTTAACGGTCAAGCCAGCCGGCCCTTTACTTATGACACAGGCGCACGCTTGGCACTACTTTGTTGATGCACGTGCGGCTACTGCGCACACAATTCACAAACACAGAAAATAATTTTTTTTTTGGTTTGGACTGGAGTGTACTTTGGGGGTTACAGAACCCTTTAACGGTCAAGCCAGCCGGCCCTTTACTTATGACACAGGCGCACGCTTGGCACTACTTTGTTGATGCACGTGCGGCTACTGCGCACACAATTCACAAACACAGAAAATAATTTTTTTTTTGGTTTGGACTGGAGTGTACTTTCGGGGGTTACAGCACCCTTAACGGTCAAGCCAGCCGGCCCTTTACTTATGACACAGGCGCACGCTTGGCACTACTTTGTTGATGCACGTGCGGCTACTGCGCACACAATTCACAAACACAGAAAATATATTATTTTTTTAGCACTTGGGGGGAGCATCCCTGATGGACAGAGCACCCCCTGGACAACACTGCAGCACTCCTTTAGGACTGGGACACTGCACAAGACTTTGGAGTGGACACAGCCCCTATGGAGAACTGACTGCACAACACAGTCCAGCCAGCCCCTATGGACTTTGAAGTAGTGGACACAGCCCCTATTAACAACAGCAGCACAGCACAACACAGCCAGCCCCTATGGACTTTGAAGTAGTGGACAACAGCAGCACTACACTACACTACACTACACAGCCCTAACTCCCACCCTCCCTCTTCACTGTCCACAGCCGATTGAGAAAATGGCGCCGACGCGGGTACCTTATATAGGATCCAAAACCCGCGAGACTCGGAAGGCGGGATGATGACGTTTTGCCTCGATTTCAGATCCGAGTCAGGCGGGAAAAGTCGAGCCTGACTCGGATCAGACTCGGATCGGGGGGGCTCGGGGGGGTTCGGATTTCAGAAATCCGAACCCGCTCACCCCTACTATTTACGGTTGGTGATTTGGCCCATGTCCCTTAATTGTACAGTGTATACTATCCATACAGTTTGGATTCACTTCAACTCATTTGTTTGGTAATTGTTACATATCCAGGTTTTAAAAGTGCAGTCACCACTATATCCCAGCTACGCCCGTCATTCTTATAAGCATTGGCTTTCCTGATATGACTCTGATATTTTATATACTTTCTATCATTATTATAGCAATTAGGAGATCACTGTTGTACTTTAGAATAACACATGGATGTATATTGTCCCCTGTCAGTATTTGCATTATTGCAGATAGGTATTGTGGATTTTCAGATACGAGCACATACTATTATTAGAGTGGTATGTCCTATAGGAATATATTACATATGATATTGTGTATTCCCTGTGTTATGGTTATATTGATGTGCATTTTAGCTTATGAATGAAATATTATTAGTTAGATTGTGTGTGTCCCATTGTGCCTGCAGCACTTTTCCACCTTTTTTCTCTTCAGGAGTCGATTGGGGCAGAAAACTTATATTCCTTTAAAAGTCGCATATTGTCAACAAAAGGACTGATTCAGAGTTATGTACAACTCTGAAGGTTTACATACAACTCCGATGGTTTACATACAACTCCGATGGTTTACATAGAACTCCGATGGTTTACATACGACTCCGATGGTTTACATAGAACTCCGATGGTTTACATACAACTCCGATGGTTTACATACAACTCCGATGGTTGCCGATCAGCGCTTGTGCAGGAGCTGTTCTGCGCATGTGCTGATCGGTGTCTGCGATGATGGTCACAGTGCCCCCTTTGCCACAACCAGGGCCGCCATCAGGAGGGGGACTGCCGGGACTAGAGTCCCGGGCCCGGACAGAAAAGAGGCCCGGCCAGCAGTGGAGTAGATAAGCTCCAGGGGTATTTTGAAAGCGCCGCCGGCCATGTGCCAATTGTAGCTCATGGACCAGAAGCCAATTATGAGCGGCCACAGCGGTGGCTTCTTATTGGCAGCCGGTCCGCGAGCTCCGACTAACTCGCGGGCGGCACCAAATTCAAAATGCTGATGCCTCTCAGTCCCTGGGCCCTCTCTCTGTGCGGGTGAGACCACGAGTGGCAGCTAGTCCGGCAACACTCAGCCAGCGGGGAGAGGCTGAGACAGGAGGAGCAGTAGCAGCGGGGGAGGGAGTAGCAGCAGCGAGGGGAAGAACCTTTTTGCTACAGCCACTGTAAAGAGGAAGTGCTCAGATGGGCAGGAGAGGCTGCAGGGGATCCCACTTCCCATCCATGTACAGAGATTCCTGCTTTCCTACCCTCCCCTTGTTTTCCCACTTTTACCCTGCTCTCCCACTTTTACCCTGCTCTCCCACCCTCACCCTGCTCTCCCACTTTTACCCTCTCTCCCACCCTCACCCTGCTCTCCCACTTGTACCCTGCTCTCCCACCCTCACCCTGCTCTCCCACTTTTACCCTCTCTCCCACTTTTACCCTCTCCCACTTTTAACCTCTCTCCCACCCTCACCCTGCTCTCCCCCTTCTCACCCTGCTCTCCCACCCTCACCCTGCTCTCCCACATTCACCCACTCTCCCACCCTCTCCCTGCTCTCCCACTTCTACCCTCTCTCCCACTCTCACCCTGCTCTCCCACTTTTACCCTGCTCTCCCACCCTCACCCTGCTCTCCCACTTCTACCCTCTCTCCCACTCTCACCCTGCTCTCCCACTTTTACCCTCTCTCCCACCCTCACCCTGCTCTCCCACATTCACCCTCTCTCCCACCCTCACCCTGCTCTCCCACTTTTACCCTCTCTCCCACCCTCACCCTGCTCTCCCACTTTTACCCTGCTCTCCCACTCTCACCCTGCTCTCCCACATTCACCCTCTCTCCCACCCTCACCCTTCTCTCCCACTTCTACCCTCTCTCCCACTTTTACCCTCTCTCCCACCCTCAACCTGCTCTCCAACTTTTACCCTCTCCCCCTGCTCACCCTGCTCTCTCACGTTTACCCTCTCTCCCACCCTCACCCTGCTCTGCCACTTTTACCCTCTCTCCCACCCTCCCCCTGCTCTCCCACCTTCACCCTGCACTCCCTCTTTTACCCTGCTCTCCCACTTTTACCCTGTTCTCCCACTTTTACCCTCTCTCCCACTTTTTACCCTGCTATTCCACCCTCATCCTGCTCTCCCACTTTTTACCCTGCTATTCCACACTCATCCTGCTCTCCCACTTTTACCCTCTCTCCCACCCTCACCCTGCTCTCCCACTTCTACCCTCTCTCCCACTCTCACCCTGCTCTCCCACTTTTACCCTGCTCTCCCAATTTTACCCAGCTCTCCCACCCTCACCCTGCTCTCCCACTTTTACCCTCTCTCCCACCCTCACCCTGCTCTCCCACTTTTACCCTCTCTCCCACCCTCACCCTGTTCTCCCACTTCTACCCTCTCTCCCACCCTCACCCTGTTATCCCACTTTTCCCCTCTCTCACACTTTTTACCCTGCTATTCCACCCTCAACCTGCTCTCCCACTTTTACCCTCTCCCCCACCCTCACCCTGTTCTCCCACTTCTACCCTCTCTCCCACTTTTTACCCTGCTATTCCACCCTCATCCTGCTCTCCCACTTTTACCCTATCTCCCACCCTCCGCCTGCTCTCCCACCCTCACCTGCTCTCCCACCCTCCGCCTGCTCTCCCACCCTCACCTTGCTTTCTCACCTTCACCCCGCGCTATCACCTCTATATAATAGATTAACATGTTATAACCTCCACCCCCACAGCCCAAACTTTGATAATTTTTTTAAAACTGGTTTATGCACCAATGCCACACCTCTGCTATAGCTCCACCCACATCCACAGCAACGCCCCTTTTCTCTGACAAATCAACCCCCTCATCCCAAGGGGAGGGGTCCCTGCCTATTTTGACAGTCCCAGGCCCCACAATCTCTGTTGGCAGCCCTGGCCACAACAGATGTGTAGAAGGTTAGTGTATCCTGCATTTTCTAGAGGTGTCTTCTTCCCCCTTATAGAATAGATTTGTGGTTATTTCTTAGAATACTTTATAGGGCTGTATTACTGCTTCTTAGCTGATAGTGATACTTACTGCTACTTCTAGTAATAATTACAGTATTTTCTACACTGTCCGAATAACAAGACTCTATAATAATGCGTTGTATTATACATGCTTATAATGCAATGTTATGTCATTTTCCCAGTGATGTTATTTGATGTTACCACATCTTTCTATTATGTGCTGTCTTTCCTGCTCAATTGTATTACCCTGATGTTTTACATTTTATTTTGTTTGATTTTTCTTTTTATTATATTAAGTGTATTTTGTTATGATTGTTTCTGAAAACTATAAAATAAAAAACTAAAATAAAAACTACTCAATTAAAAAAAAGAATGCGTTGTATTAGGAGTAAGAGTCTGTTGTACCCACCTATGTCAGGGACACTGACGTCCATTTTATTCAGCATATAGCTAACCACGGTACTGTACTGAGAATAAGAAGTGGTGTAGCTGGAATTATTTGTTATATCACTGGAATTGAGGTACCAGTAAATGTTCGTTAGTTTAGTGAAGTTACAAACAATTGTTAATGTGTCTCCATAAAAAAGTGTCTCTGGGGACTTTGCAATGGTTAACTTTGCTGTAGGGAAGACAAAAGGAAAGCAAATATATTATTTATACATTGTAGCCATTATTTCACTGTTTACAGTATATAACGTTTATTTGTTTGTTCTGCACAAATGATATATAGGCCAGTGCCTTCCAAAACCTGTGCAGACAGAATTCAGCAAAAAAAAACAAAAAAACATCCTACCTATACTGTACATTTCTTGTTATTATATCTAACATTCTGGCTCCTCCTGTTAGCACAGTCTATGTTGTGTATTATATAATTTACACTGTTTGTTTTTTTTAGTTTTTGCAAAACTGAAACAAAAAGAATAACGAGTCATCTGGTGTAACAATATGCAGACACCAGTTCCTTCCAATGTGAGAGATTTACCAGTCTCTATTCTGTAGATCTATGGAGGTTTAACAATCTATGTGTAGCTTCCGAGAGATGCTGTAGGGGAGGTCCAGGGGGCCGGTATGGGGGGGCCTGGTCACATGCCTTGTGTCATTGTGGCCCTCCCACTATTGCTGCAATATGCTGAGATTGGTGGCGTCATGCAGCAGAGGTGGGGCTATATTGGCGCAATTTGCTGCAACTGCCGTCAAAATACCCCCATCCAGTCGACTTCACTGGGTAAGTAGGTGAGATCTAGGAAGGTGGGCTGCTGTAGGTAGGTAGGCAAGTATCGATTATCTAGACAACAGGTTCTCAAACTTGGTCCTCAGGACCCCAAACGGTGCAGCCCAGGATCCTGGAGTTTGATCGGCACGCCCCCACAGTGACATGGACGGCGAAGCCGCGAGACCCCAGCCCACTTTCCCACAGGCTCTGTCCCTATTTGTGTACAATTATAACCATCACGGTGGTTATACTATATAATTGTAGCGATGCGATGGCTGCCATCACATTGCATGATTTGATGTCCAGGCCAACATTCAGTGCCGGGCTACCGATGTTCATCCCTGCAGCAAACCAAATCTCCTTAAAATGCTATACCACATGCCTAACATGGCCAAGATACACCCACCATATATCAACCCCATAGGCTACAACCATCCTAAACCTAAACCGCCCCGCGGCTGTCCACCTTCGGTCGGTAAGCCGGGTGTTAGGCTCCCGATGTAGGTAAAATGACAGGCGTTGGGATTTCGACACCTGTCATTTAACCCCTTGCCGGGATTAGACAGTCGGGAAGCTGGCAGTCGGGATTCTGTACATCGGCTTCCCGACTGCTTCCCCTGTATCTAAAGCTATATCAGAGTCACTGGTGCCGTCATTTCTTTCTACCCGTTACCTTTTGCCAGTGAATTGAGTCTGTTACTCTGAGAACTGTGGTTCATCCCTTTGCTGCACTAATGGTTACCTGGCCGCAAAGGATGGCTTATTAGCCAACTGACCAGTTACATTTTCATGTACAGTAGTTTTCTGCACTTTAACAGGAGACAACTGAAATACAATAAAAACATAACAGAACATTAAATGTTGTATCACTCAGTAACAAGGCTTACCTTCTGGCAAATATGTCACATTTATTGTCTTTGAAGCTGTTGCACCTTCCAATCTCTGCAATTTGCAAGTGTATGAGGAGATGGACGCATTAAGCGCGCACTCTGTCGCATTGGGGGTTACAATGTACGTTGTGCAGGTTGCGTTGCTAATTGATGCTCCTGTAATTGAGTTATGATGCAATTTATTTTACAAACATTCCAGTTACACTTTAATAAAATAGAGGGGGGGCCTATGATTTTATGTATTCATGAGTAGCTCTAAATGCATATGGGGGGGGTGTTGTTAGACATAGGGCAACTCCTGGATGTTGTGACCTTCTGTAAGTATCATGATTTTAATATTTACAAAAGTTGGGTGGTCCAGCTAAACACCTGGGTGTTACCGTTGGTACAATATAATGATCCACGACCGCCTTCAGTCTTAGCTAGGTGTCGTGGAACAGTTGGCTGTGATTTCATGGACCAAGTTTTATTTTTCTGAAAAAACTCATACTGAGATAAACCAAAAAAGAGTCTGTAACCAAGAATCTGAGAGGTGATGATGCCACCTGCCCAAGTTTTTGGAATTAGTGTTTTATTTGGAAGATTTATACCGCAAAATAGCTGGATTTAATATTTTGATCAACAGTCTAGGACAGTGCTATCAAACTCAGGCCCTTCAGCTGCAGTAGAACTACACATCCCAGCATGCACTGCTACAATTCTTCTCTTAGTGAATGCTGAAACTGTGGCAGGGCATGCTGGGATATGTTGTCCCATGGCAGCTGGACGGCCCGAGTTTGACACCACTGGTCTAGGACAACTCCACTAATTATTATATAATTGTGGAATTAAATCTTCTCTTAACCTGGGTACACAATACCTGACCCATCAATCTGACGCCCGATGGTTCGAGGAAACAATATATTGGGTAGTCTGTACATACTGCACGATCCGGTGTCTGATCGGCCAATACATCATTCACCTGCACCAATCACCTTGCTGGGTTGGTAGCTAGGTCGCTCCATCTGCTGTTGTAACAAGCCATCGTAGCATCCTGTTGGACTTCAGTGCACAAGGCGGCTCTCGTGTGCTTGTTGCTAGGAGTGTCAGAGTAGACGGTTTCTTCTAAGCTTCTACAGTCTCAGTCACACTTCAGTATCATCTGTTACTAGCAGCAGCTCAGCCACACTACAGCATCTAAGTGGTAGCTGTCACCAACATCACGGCAGTCTCAGCTGCATTACAGTGTCAGAGTGTACAGTTGTTTCCAAATTTCTATAGTCTCAGTCGCACTTCAGTGTCAGAGTGTATCATCTGTTACCAGCAATAGCGGCAGCCTAGCCGCACTGCAGCTAACTGTTACCAACGTCACGGCACTTGCTGTCATCCACCAGTAACTAGATAGACTCTTGTAATTTAGACTTTTGCTGCAATCTTGTCAAGTACACATCAGCCATCAAGGCTGCAACCAGCCAAGTACATTTCAGCCCTCAAGGTTGCAACCAGACAAGTACACATCAGCTCTCAAGGCTGCAACCAGCGAAGTACACATCAGCCCTCAAGGCTGCAACCAGCCAAGTACACATCAGCCCTCAAGCTTGCAACCAGCCAAGTACACATCAGCCCTCAAGACTAAAACCAGCCAAGTACACATCAGCCCTCAAGGCTGCAACCAACAAAGTACACATCAGCCCTTAAGGCTGCAAGCAGTCTAATACACATCAGCAATTAAAGGTGCAACCAGTCAAGTACACATCAGCCCTTAAGGTTGCCATGCGATCAAAGTCACACAATTGGCCAGTTCTCCAGTGTCCTCGGGTTCTACTACCTCTTCTGTGTGAATCTCCCCAGGGATTCATAACAGCTGTGAATGCATGGCCGATGGAACAACCCTGATATCACTGCGTGAGAGTGCGCATAGTACCTTCACACTAGATGATTGGGATGATATATCTGTCCAATTCACCATATCATCCGAGAAATCATCCAGTGTGTACCCAGCTTTACTCTTTGGTAGAGGAGTCCAAACTAAAGCCCACGGGCCAAATGTGGCCTTCCACCTGCTCCAATGTGGCCCTCTGACCGGACCACAGTTTGGAGTCTTCGATCCACCGCTAGATTCCTGCACTTCCACAATGGCAAACAAGTAGTGCTGTGTAGGCCATACTTGAGAGACAGATAGAGCTGAGCCAACACCCCCTGAATGGAAGCAGCTGCCAGCCCAGTTATCCTGCCCATAGGGTGTCCTCAGCCAGGGGTCTCCAATTTAGCAGCAGAGTCAGACACAGGGCGGACAAGGACCAGAGACGACTTCTGTGTAGTAATTGGGGCTTTTATCTGAGGTAGGACAGGCACAGGTGACTGTATATAAGGAAGAATCCTGTATGATGGGGGAAGGGAGCATAGGATCCAAATACAGTATCTTAGGGGGAGAGATACCATAACCTGAGGATAATACAGACCATCATCATTATTTGAGAGACAGTATCTGAGGAGAATAGCCCCTTACCGAGAGAGCTGGCCTTTGCGTATTTCTTCCTGCATGCCGATGTAATGAATGCCGACATGCATGGGAAGAGTGGCGGGAGGCATTTCATGCAAATTACGATGCGTCTTGCATCCCGCCCTGGGTATAACCAACATGCCACGTGACTTCCAGAGCTACTTGTCCTGTTTGTAATTGATCAACCCACATCCGTGCACTTTTTGATCATGTGGCGAAATATCTGTTAGGTGTGGGACAGACCAGAGGAACATACTTACACCGGTACAGCCTCACTGGTGTGTTAAGGGCATTTTTTGTTGAGCAATATACTGCTCACTTAGATCTAGGGATGGGAATCGCTATTGAAAATATTTGTCTCATCTATTTTCCACATTTGATTTCCAATCATTTCTTAGGGCCTGATTCAGGGCCTGATTCAGACCCGCTCGCAAGCGGGTTGATGTTGCCCAAGTGCGCATGCGCACGACGGAGGCAGCTCCGTCGCGCGCATGCGCGAGACCCGAATAACGACGGCTAAGCTGTCGTTATGGGTCTCGCACCAAAGGGGACGTGCTGTCGATGGTGAGTGACAGCACGCCCCCTTTGGTGGGCGTGCCGGGGGCAAGGCTGCCCAGACGGAGGCGTTCCCATGGGAACGCCTACCGTCTGGAGCCGGCCCCACTGACATCACTAGTGATGTCAGTGGGAGTGTTTTTTGCTCTGATAGAGCCAAAATCACTCCAGGGCTTGTGGCAGACGAGACCCTACCACAAGGGTCTCATCGGAAGCCCGATGGTCGCGATGGTCTTTACCATCGCGACCATCATTTTGGCCGCTCACTATAGCTGTGGGTGGTCACTATAGCTATGCGAGTGGCCAGGAGGCCGCTCCAAAAAGTAAGAGGGACGGCCCTGATTCAGAGCGAGCGCTCTGTCAGAGCGTCTGGCTCTGAATCAGGGTCTCAGTATGGATCGCAGCTGCGATTACGCTCACAGTCTCACTGCGATAATATGCTAATCCACTGCGACCGCTATGCCGTTGCAGCACAATATAAGGACATCCACCTCACCTTGCACACATCCGTATTACTTTGCAAGACTGTGAAACCATCGGTAACACTGAGAACCATCGCAGCCTCACACACACTTGCACAAGGTCTGACCTTACTCAGGAATTGCTAGCCTCATCATAAGTAGTGAAAGCCCAAGCTGCGTATGGCCTGGCAGTGGATAATTTATGCACGCCCCTGCAACTGCGTTCAACCGCACTGGCACGTCTGCGTTTCTCCGACCACCCCCTGTCACCTCCCACAGATGGCCCTTCCTGTCAATCACTCTGTGTTAGGTCTGCGTAGTCTCTGCGATCTCAGTCCCGATGGCAGTGGCTGGTTCGCGCACACGCACTGCGATGCATACGCATGTGCAGAACGCAAAAATCGTCCGATTGCATTTATAATCGCAGTTGCGATCCTTGCTGAATCAGGCCCTTAATTAATAGTGAGGCTTTGATGCTGCCTCACTGTTGTTATTTGCTATAACTGATATTCATTATATTTGTATAGGCTCCTGCAGGCCGGACAGCCCCAGATTAACCCTTTCATTCCCTGTGACGTGAGAGTCGCAGCTGCCATCTAGCAGCCGCTGCGCACAGCACACACTCAGCAAGCCGCAGGGCATTGTGATGTCACGTCTGTGTCTCAGAAAATGACGCATAGAAGGTTCAGATTTTTTTTCTGCAAACAATATCTTGTCTCTATCAATTTTTTTCTTCAATGTTGAAAATATCGATAAAATCAATTTTGTAATGATTCCCATCCTTATTAAATGCTCTGTTTGCTTGAATGAGGGGAGACCTCCGTAATGTGAGCTGGGGAAGGCCTTCCATGCTTTTCATGATTGCATAATCAGCATCCACAGTGATAGGAAAAAAGAGGGTCCCTACTGCTTCTGGGTAGCACACATTGCTGATGTGAATGATTTTCCTGCTACTGTTCGTGCGCAAAATTCCATAAAAACTGGTACAGTGCACGCGGTGCATGGTGTGTACAAACAGTGTTGCAGTAGTGATTGAGACTCATGGTCTCAGAAATGCATTGGACATGTATTTCGCGCTCCACGGCAGTGACTGGGAAGGGGCTAGTCAGACACACAGAGATGCACCATCGTATGGGCGTTTGCCGTGAGCGCTCAGGTACGTAATTGCTCAAATTGGAAGCCATACTCTGATGGACAATCTGCACTTAGCACGGGACTGGTGCAAGTTTCGATGGTGTGACCGATGATTCGCCTAAAGAAGCACAAAGTGCAATGATTGCTTTTAGTAGCATTAGTATAAAGTCACAGATGTGACTACGGTAAAAGATGCTAAAGCGGTTGCTGTGGCGATGCTACTCGGGATGAATCCCAGACTGTCCTCGGCTACAGAAATATATAAAATAGACATTACATAAATCACCTGTATTAGTGCAGATCCAATCTAAATCTAATCCAGCAGCATCTCATAGCTATATTTTGTGTATCCTGATACTATCCAGAGACATAGCCGTACAGATACTATTATTTGTGAATGAAATAGCTGCACTTTTATACAAAGCAAATCTACTCGACAATCCTAAAATGTTGTGATTGTAGTGATTACATTTTATGTCCTTCCATAGTGCACCAACCAGAATGAGTCATTTCAGCTATGAGGCCAGATGGGAAGAAACAAAATATATCTGACTTACCGGATTTCCCGTTTACAGTCCATGTCCCATTAGATACTGAAAAGTCTTTGGCACAGCAAGTCAAATTAAATGTAACACCATTGCAGAAAGTTTCGTTATTACCCGACAGATCTATCGGTAGCTCAGTAATACTATCAATGGTTGTGTTTTGTTCTTGATTTGTTTCTCTGACAGCGCAGGTGTAAGTCCCTATAGAAAATGAAAGGTAGAGTGGGGTAAGCTCTGTTACGAAACAAGGACAATATGGATGAGATAATGGCCCATTCACTAAAGAAGACAATTGTAAAGGCAAATGTGGCATTTTGGGATGTGGGTAAAAATTAAGGGCCTGATTCAGAGCCGCTGGTAAGGGGCCGCTCGTTCGCTCTGAGCAATGTTCGCACAACTGTGTATGGGTCGTAATGCGCAAGCACAAACCAGTCATTACGGTCAAAAATTGTGCGCTTGCAAAACAGCGAGGGGCTGCAAATTTGATTGACAGGATGTACCGTTTGTGGGTGGAAACAGGGGAAGGTGCTTGAAAACGGGGGAGTGGAGATCCGCACGCAGGCGTGCCTAACGGTAAAAAGGCGTTTAATGGGAGTACATAATTATTAAAGGAGCATCATCGACCACATCACTTGGTTGTCCTTTAGCCTGAACTGCTCGCAGTGATAGCGGTATGAAAAAGCTTCCACGAGCAGTTCAGATGCCTTTCGATGTACCCGATTAATCTAATAAATACCGGAGATGACATGTGATGCGAACGGCAAAGGGGCGTCTTTACAAAATAGCGAGCGCAATTTTCGTTCGCTCACTCAGACATAGAGGCCTCAACAAACCGCAAAGAGCGAGTGCTCAATTTAAATAGCCGGCCCCTTTTTTGGAACTACCATCCGCAAATAGCGTCTGGGTCTGAATCAGGTCCAGATTTCAATGTAATGAGAGCGACCATTTTCTTAATTAATTTTTTTCTTTCTGTGGTGGCTTCTCGTGTTACTTAATAAGAAATATGATCATTGGTTATTTTTCAAGAGAAGCTCTCTGTTTTGCATGTCTATCAGTAGAATGTGCTCTGGCATGCATAGAGTTTACAAAGATGTTCTCTGTATTGTCTGTTGCTCAATAAAATGCTCTGTATATTGGTCCCTAAGATGCTCTATTTATTGTAGGGCATACGGTCTGTGTTGCATGTACAGTAGTTTACAAAGATGCTCTCTGTATTGTACATACATACAGTAGGACCATAGAATGCTCAGTGTATTGTATGGCAATTATTAGGATGCTTTTTGTTTTGTTTAGCAGTCAATAGGATACTCTCTATATACTATGGCAGCCACTGTGATGCTCTCTGTATGGCATGACGGTCACTAAGATGTTCTCTGTATTCTATGACTGCCATTACAAAGCTCTCTATATTTTATGGTGGCCACAAGGATGCATGGTCTCTGTATTGTACAGTACATATATTATTAATACTGGCTAAATTCTCATGCAAAGTATTATAATACCTGCCAGAAGGAGTGGAAGAGGAAAGGGGCAGAGGGGGAGAAAAGGGGCGCAGGGTGCCGAGAAACCTAGCACCGGCCCTGCATAGGAAGGAGCGGGGCTCCGGGAATTAACGCCATCTGAAGATGGCATTGTTTCCTGCAAGTGAACTCTGAGAACTTTCAGTTTTTTGTAGTTTGCAAATTACTAGGCATCCCAGTCAGGCCCCAAATAGTGAATGGGCCCGTTACTAAAACATGTAAAAACTAGTGTTTCTACATGAGCAACAGGCCCATAACAGTTATTGAATAGGCCCCATAGACATGTAAGGGCAGCACTTGATTGATAGATTATTCTGCCTTTTCAGAAAGTCGCTGTTCGCGGTGAAACGCATTACCGATAAGCTGATATTATTGGATATTGCTCCTAAAACCAGTACAGAGCAGGACTGCATATCTGGATTACCATATTACTTTTAGACTGGAGGCCTCCAACTAAAGGCGCATTACACTATCGGGCTGAGGCCACAGCACCTAATTACCGGCATTGCACATAACATGCTGTCGAGCCACAGCTATTTATGATCTATTAACGCGGCGACCCACAGCAGAGCTGGCGGAGAGACAGGCCGGGAAGCGGCAGATACAGCAACTTCATTGCCGGCAGGAGCGGCGCTCCCACTGCGCTGCCAGAGACGTACCCACTGCAGCTACTGATCTGTCTGTTTACGGTTGGTGATTTGGCCCATGTCCCTTAATTGTACAGTGTATACTATCCATACAGTTTGGATTCACTTCAACCCATATGTTTGGTAATTGTTACATATCAAGGTTTTAAAAGTGCAGTCACCACTATATCCCAGCTATGCCCGTCATTCTTATAAGCATTGGCTTTCCTGATATGACTCTGACTCTGATATTTTATATACTTTGTATCATTATTATAGCAATTAGAATAACACATGGTTGTATATTGTCCCCTGTCAGTTTTTGCATTATTGCAGATAGGTATTGTGGATTTTCAGATACGAGTACATACTATTATTAGTGTGGTATGTCCTATAGGAATATATTACATATGATATTGTGTATTCCCTGTGTTATGCTTATATTGATGTGCATTTTAGCTTATGAATGAAATGTTATTAGTTAGATTGTGTGTGTCCCATTGTGCCTGCAGCACTTTTCCACCTTTTTTTCTCTTCAGGAGTCGATTGGGGCAGAAAACTTATATTCCTTTAAAAGTCCCATATTGTCAACAAAAGGACTGATTCAGCGTTATGTACAACTCTGATGGTTTACATACAACTCCGATGGTTTACATAGAACTCTGATGGTTTACATACAATTTCGAAGGTTTACATACAACTCCGATGGTTGCCGATCAGCGCTTGTGCAGGGGCTGTTCTGCGCATGTGCTGATCAGTGTCTGCGATGATGGTCACAGTGCCCCCTTTGCCACAACCAGGGCCGCCATCAGGAGGGGGACTGCCGGGACTAGAGTCCCGGGCCCGGACAGAAAAGGGGCCCGTCCAGCAGCGGAGTAGATAAGCTCCGGGGGTATTTTGAAAGCGCCGCCGGCCATGTGCCAATGGTACCTCACGGACCAGAAGCCAATTATGAGTGGCCACTGCGGCGGCTTCTTCTTGGCAGCCGGTCCGCGAGCTCCGACTAACTCGCGGGCGGCACCAAATTCAAAATGCTGATGCCTCTCAGTCCCTGGGCCCTCTCTCTGTGCGGGTGAGACCGCGAGTGGCAGCTAGTCCGGCAACACCCAGCCAGCGGGGAGAGGCTGAGACAAGAGGAGCAGCAGCAGCGGGGGAGGGAGTAGCAGCAGCAAGGGGAAGAACCTTTTTGCTACAGCCAATGTAAAGAGGAAGTGCTCAGATGGGCAGGAGAGGCTGCAGGGGATCCCACTTCCCATCCATGTACAGAGACTCCTGCTTTCCTACCCTCCCCTTGTTTTCCCACTTTTACCCTGCTCTCCCACTTTTACCCAGCTCTCCCACCCTCACCCTGCTCTCCCACCCTCACCATGCTCTCCCACTTTTACCCTGCTCTCCCACCCTCACCCTGCTCTCCCACTTTTACCCTGCTCTCCCACCCTCACCCTGCTCTCCCACTTTTACCCTGCTCTCCCACCCTCACCATGCTCTCCCACTTTTACCCTCTCTCCCACCATCACCCTGCTCTCCCACTTTTACCCTGCTCTCCCACCCTCACCCTGCTCTCCCACATTCACCCTCTCTCCCTCCCTCACCCTGCTCTCCCACATTCACCCTCTCTCCCACCCTCACCCTGCTCTCCCACTTTTACCCTGCTCTCCCACGCTCACCCTGCTCTCCCACATTCACCCTCTCTCCCACCCTCACGCTGCTCTCCCACTTCTACCCTCTCTCCCACTCTCTCCCTGCTCTCCCACTTTTACCCTGCTCTCCCACCCTCACCCTGCTCTCCCACTTCTACCCTCTCTCCCACTCTCACCCTGCTCTCCCACTTTTACCCTGCTCTGCCACTTTTACCCTGCTGTCCCACCCTCACCCTGCTCTCCCACCCTCACCCTGATCTCCCACCCTCACCATGCTCTCCCACTTTTACCCTGCTCTCCCACCCTCACCCTGCTCTCCCACTTTTACCCTGCTCTCCCACCCTCACCCTGCTCTCCCACTTTTACCCTGCTCTCCCACCCTCACCCTGCTCTCCCACTTTTACCCTGCTCTCCCACCCTCACCATGCTCTCCCACTTTTACCCTGCTCTCCCACCCTCACCCTGCTCTCCCACATTCACCCTCTCTCCCACCCTAACCCTGCACTCCCACATTCACCCTCTCTCCCACCCTCACCCTGCTCTCCCACTTTTACCCAGCTCTCCCACCCTCACCCTGCTCTCCCACCCTCACCATGCTCTCCCACTTTTACCCTGCTCTCCCACCCTCACCCTGCTCTCCCACTTTTACCCTGCTCTCCCACCCTCACCCTGCTCTCCCACCCTCACCCTGCTCTCCCACTTTTACCCTGCTCTCCCACCCTCACCATGCTCTCCCACTTTTACCCTCTGTCCCACCATCACCCTGCTCTCCCACATTTACCCTGCTCTCCCACCCTCACCCTGCTCTCCCACATTCACCCTCTCTCCCACCCTAACCCTGCACTCCCACATTCACCCTCTCTCCCACCCTCACCCTGCTCTCCCACTTTTACCCTGCTCTCCCACGCTCACCCTGCTCTCCCACATTCACCCTCTCTCCCACCCTCACGCTGCTCTCCCACTTCTACCCTCTCTCCCACTCTCTCCCTGCTCTCCCACTTTTACCCTGCTCTCCCACCCTCACCCTGCTCTCCCACTTCTACCCTCTCTCCCACTCTCACCCTGCTCTCCCACTTTTACCCTGCTCTGCCAATTTTACCCTGCTGTCCCACCCTCACCATGCTCTCCCACTTTTACCCTGCTCTCCCACTCTCACCCTGCTCTCCCACCCTCACCCTGCTCTCCCACTTTTACCCTCTCTCCCACCGTCACCCTGCTCTCCCACTTCTACCCTCTCTCCCACTTTTACCCTCTCTCCCACCCTCACCCTGCTCTCCCATTTCTACCCTCTCTCCCACTTTTACCCTCTCTCCCACCCTCACCCTGCTCTCCCACTTGTACACTCTCCCCCTGCTCACCCTGCTCTCCCAAGTTTACCCTCTCTCCCAACCTCACCCTGCTGTCCCACTTTTACCCTGCTCTCCCACCCTCACCCTGCTCTCCCACTTTCACCCTGCACTCCCACCCTCACCCTGCTCTCCCACTTTTACCCTGCTCTCCCACCCTCACCCTGCTCTCCCACCCTCACCCTGCTCTCCCACTTTTACCCTCTCTACCACCCTCACCCTGCTCTCCCACTTTTACCCTGCTCCCCCACCCTCACCATGCTCTCCCACTTTTACCCTGCTCTCCCACCCTCACCATGCTCTCCCACTTTTACCCTGCTCTCCCACCCTCACCCTGCTCTCCCACATTCACCCTCTCTCCCACCCTCACCCTGCTCTCCCACATTCACCCTCTCTCCCACCCTTACCCTGCACTCCCACTTTTACCCTGCTCTCCCACCCTCACCCTGCTCTCCCACATTCACCCTCTCTCCCACCCTCACCCTGCTCTCCCACTTCTACCCTCTCTCCCACTCTCACCCTGCTCTCCCACTTTTACCCTGCTTTTCCACCCTCACCCTGCTCTCCCACTTCTACCCTCTCTCCCACTCTCACCCTGCTCTCCCACTTTTACCCTGCTCTCCCACTCTCACCCTGCTCTCCCACCCTCACCCTGCTCTCCCACTTTTACCCTCTCTCCCACCCTCACCCTGATCTCCCACTTCTACCCTCTCTCCCACTTTTACCCTCTCTCCCACCCTCACCCTGCTCTCCCATTTCTACCCTCTCTCCCACTTTTACCCTCTCTCCCACCCTCACCCTGCTCTCCCACTTTTACACTCTCCCCCTGCTCACCCTGCTCTCCCAAGTTTATCCTCTCTCCCAACCTCACCCTGCTCTCCCACTTTTACCCTGCTCTCCCACCCTCACCCTGCTCTCCCACTTTTACCCTGCTCTCCCGCCCTCACTCTGCTCTCCCACTTTTACCCTGCTCTCCCACCCTCACCCTGCTCTCCCACCCTCACCCTGCTCTCCCACTTTTACCCTCTCTCCCACCCTCACCCTGCTCTCTCACTTTTACCCTGCTCTCCCACCCTCACCATGCTCTCCCACTTTTACCCTCTCTCCCACCATCACCCTGCTCTCCCACTTTTACCCTGCTCTCCCACCCTCACCCTGCTCTCCCACATTCACCCTCTCTCCCACCCTCACCCTGCTCTCCCACTTCTACCCTCTCTCCCACTCTCACCCTGCTCTCCCACTTTTACCCTGCTCTCCCACCCTCACCCTGCTCTCCCACTTCTACCATCTCTCCCACTCTCACCCTGCTCTCCCACTTTTACCCTGCTCTCCCACTTTTAGCCTGCTCTCCCAGTATTACCCTCTCTCCCACCCTCACCCTGCTCTGCCACTTTTACCCTGCTCTCCCACCCTCACCCTGCTCTCCCACTTTTACCCTGCTCTCCCACTCTCACCCTGCTCTCCCACCCTCACCCTGCTCTCCCACTTCTACCCTCTCTCCCACTTTTACCCTCTCTCCCACCCTCACCCTGCTCTCCCATTTCTACCCTCTCTCCCACTTTTACCCTCTCTCCCACCCTCACCCTGCTCTCCCACTTTTACACTCTCCCCCTGCTCACCCTGCTCTCCCAAGTTTACCCTCTCTCCCAACCTCACCCTGCTCTCCCACTTTTACCCTCTCCCCCTGCTCACCCTGCTCTCCCACTTTTACCCTCTCTCCCACCATCACCCTGCTCTGCCACTTTTACCCTCTCTCCCACCCTCCCCCTGCTCTCCCATTTTTACCCCCTCACCCTCACCCTGCTCTCCCACGTTTACCCTGTTCTTCCACTTTTACCTTCTCTCCCACTTTTACCCTGTTCTCCCACTTTTACCCTCTCCCCCACTTTTTACCCTGCTATTCCACCCTCACCCTGCTCTCCCACTTTTAACCTATCTCCCACCCTCACCTGCTCTCCCACCCTCTGCCTGCTCTCCCACCCCCCGCCTGCTCTCCCACCCTCTGCCTGCTCTCCCACCCTCACCTTGCTTTCACACCCTCACCCTGCGCTATCACCTCTATATTATAGATTAACATGTTATAACCCACAACCCCACAGCCCAAACTTAGATAATTTTTTTAAAGCTGGTTTATGCACCAAAACCACACCTCTGCTATAGCTCCACCCACATCCACAGCAACGCCCCTTTTCTCTGACAACCCCCCCCCCATCCCAAGGGGAGGGGGCCCTGCCTATTTGACAGTCCCAGGCCCCACAATCTCTGATGGCAGCCCTGGCCACAACAGATGTGTAGAAGGTTAGTGTATCCTGCATTTTCTAGAGGTGTCTTCTTCCCCCTTATAGAATAGATTTGTGGTTATTTCTTAGAATACTTTATAGGGCTGTATTACTGCTTCTTAGCTGATAGTGATACTTACTGCTACTTCTAGTAATAATTACAGTATTTTCTACACTCTCCGAATAACAAGACTCTATAATAATGCGTTGTATTATACATGTTTATAATGCAGTTATGTCATTGTCCCAGTGATGTTATTTGATGTTACCACATCTTTCTATTATGTGCTGTCTTTCCTGCTCAATTGTATTACCCTGATGTTTTACATTTTATTTTGTTTGATTTTTCTTTTTCTTATATTAAGTGTATTTTGTCATGATTGTTTCTGAAAACTATAAAATAAAAAACTATAAAATAAAAACTACTCAATTTAAAAAAAAGAATGCGTTGTATTAGGAGTAAGAGTCTGTTGTACCCACCTATGTCAGAGACACTGACGTCCATTTTATTCAGCATATAGCTAACCACGGTACTGTACTGAGTATAAGAAGTGGTGTAGCTGGAGTTATTTGTTATATCACTGGAATTGAGGTACCAGTAAATGTTCGTTAGTTTAGTGAAGTTACAAACAATTGTTAATGTGTCTCCATAAAAAAGTGTCTCTGGGGACTTTGCAATGGTTAGCTTTGCTGTAGGGAAGACAAAAGGAAAGCAAATATATTATTTATACATTGTAGCCATTATTTTACTGTCTACAGTATATAACGTTTATTGGTTTGTTCTGCACAAATGATATATAGGCCAGTGCCTTCCAAAACCTGTGCAGACAGAATTCAGCAAAAAAACATCCTACCTATACTATACATTTCTTGTTATTATATCTAACATTCTGGCTCCTCCTGTTAGCACAGTCTATGTTGTGTATTATATAACTTACACTGTTTTTTTTTTTTAGTTTTTGCAAAACTGAAACAAAAAGAATATCGAGTCATCTGGTGTAACAATATGCAGACACCAGTTCCTTCCAATGTGAGAGATTTAACAGTCTGTATTCTGTAGATCTATGGAGGTTTAACAATCTATGTGTAGCTTCCGAGAGATGCTGTAGGGGAGGTTCAGGGGGCAGGTATGGGGGGGCCTGGTCACATTCTTTGTGTCATTGTGGCCCTCCCACTACTGCTGCAAAATGCTGAGATTGGTGGCGTCATGCAGCAGAGGTGGGGCTATTTTGGCGCAATTTGCTGCAACTGCCGTCAAAACAGCCCCATCCAGTCGACTTCACTGGGAAAGTAGGTGAGGTCTAGGAAGGTGGGCTGCTGTAGGTAGGTAGGCAAGTATCGATTATCTAGACTACAGGTTCTCAAACTTGGTCCTCAGGGCCCCAAACGGTGCAGCCCAGCATCCCGGAGTGTGATCGGCACGCCCCCACAGTGACATGGACGGCGAAGCCGCGAGACCCCAGCCCACTTTCCCACAGGCTCTGTCCCTATTTCTGCGCAATTATAACCATCACGGTGGTTATACTATATAATTGTAGCGATGCGATGACTGCCATCACATTGCATGATTTGATGTCCAGGCCAACATTCAGTGGCGGGCTACCGATGTTCATCCCTGCAGCAAACCAAATCTCCTTAAAATGCTATACCACATGCCTAACATGGCCAAGAAACATCCACCATATATCAACCCCATAGGCTACAACCATCCTAAACCTAAACCCCCCAGCGGCTGTCCACCTTCAGTCGGTAAGCCGGGTGTCGGGCTCCCGGTGTAGGTAAAATGACAGGTGTCGGGATTTCGACACCTGTCATTTAACTCCTTGCCGGGATTAGACAGTCGGGAAGCCGGCAGTCGGGATTCTGTCCGTCGGCTTCCCGACTGCTTCCCCTGTATCTAAAGCTATATCAGAGTCACTGGTGCCGTCATTTCTTTCTACCCGTTACCTTTTGCCAGTGAATTGAGGGCCTGATTCAGACCCGCTCGCGAGCACAGGATGCTCGCAAGCGGGTCGATGGTGCCCTACTGCGCATGCGCACGACGGAGGGAGCTCCGTCGTGTGCATGTGCGAGACCCGAATAATGACGGCCAAGCCGTCGTTATGGGTCTCGCACCAAAGGGGGCGTGCTGTCGATGGTGACTGAGTCCGGCCCCACTGACATCAGTAGTGATGTCAGAGGGAGTGATTTTGGCTCTGATAGAGCCAAAATCTCTCCAGGGCTTGCGGCAGCGAGACCCTACCACAAGCCCTATGGTCGTGATGGTCTTGACCATCGCGACCATCATCATGGACGCTCGCTATAGCTGTGGGTGGTCACCCACAACTATGTGAGCGTCCAAGAGGCCGCTCCATTTTCATGTAGGAGGGTCCTGATTCAGAGCGAGTGCTCTGGTCAGAACGTCCGGCTCTGAATCAGGCCCTGAGTGTGTTACTCTGACAACTGTGGTTCATCCCTTTGCTGCACTAATGTTACCTGGCCGCAAAGGTCGGCTTATTAGGCAACTGACCAGTTACATTTTCATGTACAGTAGTTTTCTGCACTTTAACAGGAGACAACTGAAATACAATAAAAACATAACAGAACATTAAATGCTGTATCACTCAGTAACAAGGCTTACCTTCTGGCAAATATGTCACATTTATTGTCTTTGAAGCTGTTGCACCTTCCAATCTCTGCAATTTGCAAGTGTACGAGGAGATGTACGCATTAAGCGCGCACTCTGTCGCATCGGGGGGTACAATGTACGTTGTGCAGGTTGCGTTGCTAATTGATGCTCCTGTAATTGAGTTATGATGCAATTTATTTTACAAACATTCCAGTTACACTTTAATCAAATAGAGGGGGGGCGCCTATGAATTTATGTATTCATGAGTAGCGCTAAATGCATATGGGGGGGGGTGTTGTTAGACATAGGGTAACTCCTGGATGTTGTGACCTACTGTAAGTATCATGATTTTAATATTTACAAAAGTTGGGTGGTCCAGCTAATCTCCTTGATGTTACCGTTGGTACAATATAATGATCCATGACCGCCTTCAGTCTTAGATAGGTGTCATGGAAAAGTTGGCTCTGATTTCATGGACCAAGTTTTATTTTTCTGAAAAAACTCATACTGAGACAAACCAAAAAAGAGTCTGTAACCAAGTATCTGAGAGGTGATGATGCCACCTTCCCAAGTTTTTGGAATTAGTGTTTTATTTGGAAGATTTATACCGCAAAATAGCTGGATTTAATATTTTGATCAACAGTCTAGGACAGTGCTGTCAAACTCAGGCCCTTCAGCTGCAGTAGAACTATACATCCCAGCATGCACTGCTACAATTCTGCTCTTAGTGAATGCTAAAACTGTGGCAGGGCATGCTGGGATATGTAGTCCCATGGCAGCTGGACAGCCCGAGGTTGACACCACTGGTCTAGGACAACTCCACTAATTATTATATAATTATGGAATTAAATCTTCTCTTAACCTGGGTACACATTACCTGACCCGTCAATCCGATGCCCGATCGTTCGAGGAAACAATATATTGGGCAGTTAGTACGTACTGCACGATCCGGTGTCTGATCGGCCAATACATCATTCACCTGCACCAATCACCTTGCTGGGGTCGGTAGCTAGGTCGCTCCATCTGCTGTTGTAACAAGCCATCGTAGCATCCTGTTGGACTTCAGTGCACAAGGCGGCTCTCGTGCACTTGTTGCTTGGTGTGTCAGAGTAGTCGGTTTCTTCTAAGATTCTACAGTTTCAGTCACACTTCAGTATCATCTGTTACCAGCACTAGTGGCAGCTCAGCCACACTACAGCATCTAAGCGGTAGCTGTCACCAACATCACGGCAGTCTCAGTTGTTTCCAAATTTCTATAGTCTCTGTCGCACTTCAGTGTCAGAGTGTATCATCTGTTACCAGCAATAGCGGCAGCCTAGCCGCACTGCAGCTAACTGTTACCAACGTCATGGCAGTTGCTGTCATCCACCAGCAACTAGAAAGACTCTTGTAATTTAGACTTTTGCTGCAATCTTGTCAAGTACACATCAGCCATCAAGGCTGCAACCACTCAAGTACATTTCAGCCCTCAAGGTTGCAACCAGACAAGTACACATCAGCTCTCAAGGCTGCAACCAGCCAAGTACACATCAGCCCTCAAGGCTGCAACCAACAAAGTACACATCAGCCCTCAAGGCTGCAAGCAGTCTAATACACATCAGCTCTTAAAGGTGCAACCAGTCAAGTACACATCAGCCCCTAAGGTTGCCATGCGATCAAATTCACACAATTGGCCAGTTCTCCAGTGTCCTCGGGTTCTACTACCTCTTCTGTGTGAATCTCCCCAGGGATTCATAACAGCTGTGAATGCATGGCCGATGGAACAACCCTGATATCACTGCGTGAGAGTGCGCATAGTACCTTCACACTAGATGATTGGGATGATATATCTGTCCAATTCACCATATCATGCGAGAAATCATCCAGTGTGTACCCAGCTTTACTCTTTGGTAGAGGAGTCCAAACTAAAGCCCACGGGCCAAATGTGGCCTTCCACCTGCTCCAATGTGGCCCTCTGACCGGACCACAGTTTGGAGTCTTCGATCCACCGCTAGATTCCTGCACTTCCACAATGGCAAACAAGAAGTGCTGTGTAGGCCATACTTGAGAGACAGATAGAGCTGAGCCAACACCCCCTGAATGGAAGCAGCTGCCAGCCCAGTTATCCTGCCCATAGGGTGTCCTCAGCCAGGGGTCTCCAATTTAGCAGCAGAGTCAGACACAGGGTGGAGAAGGACCAGAGACGACTTCTGGGTAGTAATTGGGGCTTTTATCTGAGGTAGGACAGGCACAGGTGACTGTATATAAGGAGGAATCCTGTATGATGGGGGAAGGGAGCATAGGATCCAAATACAGTATCTTAGGGGGAGAGATACCATAACCTGAGGATAATACAGACCATCGTCATTATTTGAGAGACAGTATCTGAGGAGAATAGCCCCTTACCGAGAGAGCTGGCCTTTGCGTATTTCCTCCTGCATGCCGATGTAATGAATGCCGACATGCAAGGGAAGAGTGGCGGGATGCATTTCATGCAAATTGCGATGCGTCATGCATGCCGCCCTGGGTGTCACCGACATGCCACGTGACTTCCAGAACTACTTGTCCTGTTTGTAATTGATCAACTGACATCCGTGCACTTTTTGATCATGTGGCGAAATATCTGTTAGGTGTGGGACAGACCAGAGGAACATACTTACACTGGTACAGCCTCACTGGTGTGTTAAGGGCATTTTTTGTTGAGCAATATACTGCTCACTTAGATCTAGGGATGGGAATCGCTACTGAAAATATTGGTCTTATCTATTTTCCACATTTGATTTCCAATCATTTCTTAGGGCCTGATTGAGGGCCTGATTCAGACCCGCTCGCAAGCGGGTTGATGTTGCCCAAGTGCGCATGCGCACAACGGAGGCAGCTCCGTCGTGCGCATGCGCGAGACCCGAATAACGACGGCTAAGCCGTCGTTATGGGTCGCGCACCAAAGGGGACGTGTTGTCGATGGTGAGTATCAGCACGCCCCCTTTGGTGGGCGTGCCGGAGGCAAGGCTGCCCAGACGGAGGCGTTCCCATGGGAACGCCTACCGTCTGGAGCCGGCCCCACTGACATCACTAGTGATGTCAGTGGTAGTGCTTTTGGCTCGGATAGAGCCAAAATCACTCCAGGGCTTGCGGCAGACGAGACCCTACCACAAGGGTCTCATCGCAAGCCCGATGGTCGCGATGGTCTTGACCATCGCGACCATCATTTTGGCCGCTCGCTATAGCTGTGGGTGGTCACCCACAGCTATGCGAGTGGCCAGGAGGCTGCCCCAAAAAGTAAGAGGGACGGCCCTGATTCAGAGCGAGCGCTCTGTCAGAGCGTCCGGCTCTGAATCAGGGTCTCAGTACGGATCGCAGCTGCGATTACGCTCACAGTCTCACTGCGATAATATTCTAATCCACTGCGACCGCTATGCCGTTGCAGCACAATATAAGGACATCCACTTCACCGTACACACATCCGTATTACTTTGCAAGACTGCGAAACCATCGGTAACATCGAGTACCATCGCAGCCTCACACACACTTGCACAAGGTCTGACCTTACTCAGGAATTGCTAGCCTCATCTTAAGTAGTGAAATCCCAAGCTTCGTATGGCCTCGCAGTGGATAATTTATGCATGCCCCTGCAACTGTGTTCAAACGCACTGGCACGCCTGCGTTTCTCCGACCACCCCCTGTCACCTCCCACAGATGGCCCTTCCTGTCAATCACTCTGTGATAGGTCTGCGTAGTCTCTGCGATCTCAGTCCCGATGGCAGTGGCTGGTTTGCGCACACACACTGTGATACATACGCATGTGCAGAATGCAAAAATTGACCGATTGCATTTATAATCGCAGTTGCGATCCTTGCTGAATCATCCCCTTAATTAATAGTGAGGCTTTGATGCTGCCTCACTGTTGTTATTTGCTTTAAATGATATTCATTATATTTGTATAGGTTCCTGCAGGCCGGCCAGCCCCAGATTATCCCTTTCATTCCCTGTGACGTGAGACTCGCAGCTGCCATCTAGCAGCCGATGCGCACAGCATACACTCAGCAAGCCGCAGGGCATTGTGATGTCACGTCTGTGTCTCAGAAAATGACGCATAGAAGGTTCAGATTTTTTTTTCTGCAAACAATGGGCCTGATTCAGAGCCGTTCGCTATTTGCGGTCGTTCGTTCAAAAACAAGGGGTGGCTATTCAAATGATCCGTTCGCAAATTGCAGTCTGTTCACACCTCTAAGTCTGAACGAGCGAGCAAAACATACGCTCGTTTATTTGTTAAAAACGCCCCCTGGCCGCTCGCACCATACGTCATGTCCGCTATTTATTAGATTAATCGAGTACATCGACCAGCGTATGAACTGCTCGCTATTCTTGTGGTTGGTTTTTGCTACCACAATCTTGCGAGCAGTTCTGGCTATAAAATAACCCAGTGACGTGGTCAATGACGCTGCTGTATTAATTATGCACACCCATAAAACGCCCGTTTTGACCTTTAGGCACGCCTGCATTCTGATCTCCACTCCCCGTTTTCAAGCACCTTCCCCTGTTACCACCCACATACGCCTCATTCTGTCACTCAAAATAGCAGGCATTCGCTATATTGCGAGCACATGAATTTCGGCCGCACTGACTGGTTCGCGCATGCGTATAACGATCCGTACGCATGCGCAGATGTGCGAACATCGCTCGGAACGAGCGTACTGCCGCTAGCGAGTGGCTCTGAATGAGGGCCAATATCTTGTCTCTATCAATTTTTTCTTCAATGTTGAAAATATCATTAAAATCAATATTTGTAATGATTCACATCCTTATTAAATGCTCTGTTTGCTTGAATGAGGGCAAACCTCAGTAATGTGAGCTGGGGAAGGCCTTCCATGCTTTTCATGATTGCATAATCAGCATCCACAGCGATAGGGAAACAGAGGGTTCCTACTGCTATATCCTCAGAGAGGACCTGCTTCTGGGTAACACACATTGCCGATGTTCACAGACGGAGTTGAACGATTTTTCTGCTACTGTTCGTGCGCAAAATTCCATAAAAACTGGTACAGTGCACGCGGTGCACGGTGTGTACAAACAGTGTCGCAGTAGCGATTGAGACTCATGGTCTCAGAAATGCATTGTACATGAATTTGGCGCTCCACGGCGGTGACTGGGAAGGGGCTATTGAGACACACAGAGATGCACCATCGTATGGGCGTTTGCCGTGAGCGATGAGGTGCGTAAATGCTCAAATTGGAAGCCATATTCTGTCGGAAAATCTGCACCTAGCACAGGACTGGTGCAAGTTTCGATGGTGTGACCGATGATTCGCCTAAAGAAGCACAAAGTGCAATGATTGCTTTTAGTAGCATTAGTATAAAGTCACAGACGCGACTACGGTAAAAGATGCTAAAGCGGTTGCTGTGGCGATGCTACTCGGGATAAGACCCAGACTGTCCTTTGCTACAGAAATATATAAAATAGACATCACATAAATCACCTGTATTAGTGCAGATCCAATCTAAATCTAATCCAGCAGCATCTCATAGCTATATTTTGTGTATCCTGATACTATCCAGAGACATAGCCGTACAGATACTATTATTTGTGAATGAAATAGCTGCACTTTTATACAAAGCAAATTTACTCGACAATCCTAAAATGTTGTGATTGTAGTGATTACATTTTATGTCCTTCCATAGTGCACCAATCAGAACGAGTCATTTCAGCTATGAGGCCAGATGGGAAGAAACAAAATATATCTGACTTACCGGATTTCCCATTTACAGTCCATGTCCCATTAGATACTGAAAAGTCTTTGGCACAGCAAGTCAAATTAAATGTAACCCCATTGCAGAAAGTTTCGTTATTACCCGACAGATCTATCGGTAGCTCAGTAATACTATCAATGGTTGTGTTTTGTTCTTGATTTGTTTCTCTGACAGCGCAGGTGTAAGTACCTATAGAAAATAAAAGGTAGAGTGGGGTAAGCTCTGTTACGAAACAAGGACAATATGGATGAGATAATGGCCCATTCACTAAAGAAGACAATTGTAAAGGCAAATGTGGCATTGTGGAATGTGGGTAAAAATTAAGGGCCTGATTCAGAGCCACTCGTAAGGGGCCGCTTGTTCGCTCTGAGCAATGTTCGCACAACTGTGTATGGGTCGTAATGCGCATGCACAAACCAGTCATTGCGGTCGGAAATCGTGCGCTTGCAAAACAGCGAGGGGCTGCTAATTTGATTGACAGAATGTACCGTTTGTGGGTGGTAACAGGGGAAGGTGCTTGAAAACGGGGGAGTGGAGATCCGAACGCAGGCGTGCCTAATGGTAAAAAGGCGTTTAATGGGAGTACATAATTATTAAAGGAGCATCATCGACCACGTCACTTGGTTGTCCTTTAGCCTGAACTGCTCGCAGTGATAGCGGTATGAAAAAGCAACCACAAGCACTGCGAGCAGTTCAGATGCCTTTCGATGTACCCGATTAATCTAATAAATACCAGAGATGACGTGTGATGTGAACGGCAAAGGGGCGTCTTTACAAAATAGCGAGAGCATTTTTCGTTCGCTCACTCAGACATAGAGGCCTCAACAAACCGCAAAGAGCGAGCGCTCAATTTAAATAGCCGGCCCCTTTTTTGGAACTACAGTCCGCAAATAGCGTCTGGGTCTGAATCAGGTGTAATGAGAGTGACCATTTTCTTAATTAATTTTTTTCTTTCTGTGGTGGCTTCTCGTGTTACTTAATAACAAATATGATCATTGGTTATTTTTCAAGAGAAGCTCTCTGATTTGCATGTCTATCAGTAGAATGTGCTCTGGCATGCATAGAGTTTACAAAGATGTTCTCTGTATTGTCTGTTGCTCAATAAAATGCTCTGTATATTGGTCCCTAAGATGCTCTATTTATTGTAGGGCATACGGTCTGTGTTTCATGTACAGTAGTTTACAAAGATGCTCTCTGTATTGTACGTACATACAGTAGGACCATAGAATGCTCAGTGTTTTGTATGGCAATTATTAGGATGCTTTTTGTTTTGTATAGCAGTCAATAGGATACTCTCTATATACTATGGCAGCTACTGTGATGCTCTCTGTATGGCATGACGGTCACTAAGATGTTCTCTGTATTCCATGACTGCCATTACAAAGCTCTCTATATTTTATGGTGGCCACAAGGATGCATGTTCACTGTATTATACAGTACATCTATCATTAATAATGGCTAAATTATCATGCAAAATATTATAATACCTGCCAGAGGGAGTGGAAGAGGAAAGGGGCAGAGGGGGAGAAAAGGGGCGCAGGGTGCCGATAAACCTAGCACCGGCCCTGCATAGGAAGGAGCAGGGCTCCGGGAATTAATGCCATCTGAAGATGGCATTGTTTCCTGCAAGTGAACTCTGAGAACTTTCAGTTTTTTGTAGTTTGCAAATTACTAGGCATCCCAGTCAGGCCCCAAATAGTGAATGGGCCCGATACTAAAACATGTAAAAACTAGTGTTTCTACGTGAGCAACGGGCCCATAACGGTTATTGAATAGGCCCCATAGACATGTAAGGGCAGCACTTTATTGATAGATTATTCTGCCTTTTCAGAAAGTCGCTGTTCGCGGTGAAACGCATTACCGATAAGCTGATATTATTGGATATTGCTCCTAAAACCAGTACAGAGCAGGACTGCATATCTGGATTACCATATTACTTTTAGACTGGAGGCCTCCAACTAAAGGCGCATTACACTATCGGGCTGAGGCCACAGCACCTAATTACCGGCATTGCACACAACATGCTGTCGAGCCGCAGCTATTTATGATCTATTAACGCGGCGACCCACAGCAGAGCTGGCGGAGAGACAGGCCGGGAAGCGGCAGATACAGCAACTTCATGGCCGGCAGGAGCGGCGCTCCTAGTGCACTGAAAGAGACGTACCCACTGCAGCTACTGATCTGTCTGTTTACGGTTGGTGATTTGGCCCATGTCCCTTAATTGTACAGTGTATACTATCCATACAGTTTGGATTCACTTCAACCCATTTGTTTGGTAATTGTTACATATCCAGGTTTTAAAAGTGCAGTCACCACTATATCCCAGCTACGCCCGTTATTCTTATAAGCATTGGCTTTCCTGATATGACCGTCATATTTTATATACTTTGTATCATTATTGTAGCAATTAGGAGATCACTGTTGTACTTTAGAATAACACATGGTTGTATATTGTCCCCTGTCATTTTTTGCATTATTGCAGATAGGTATTGTGGATTTTCAGATACGAGTACATACTATTATTAGTGTGGTATGTCCTATAGGAATATATTACATATGATATTGTGTATTCCCTGTGTTATGGTTATATTGATGTGCATTTTAGCTTATGAATGAAATGTTATTATGTAGATTGTGTGTGTCCCATTGTGCCTGCAGCACTTTTCCACCTTTTTTTCTCTTCAGGAGTCGATTGGGGCAGAAAAATTATATTCATTTAAAAGTCCCATATTGTCAACAAAAGGACTGATTCAGAGTTATGTACAACTCTGATGGTTTACATACAACTCCGATGGTTTACATACAACTCCGATGGTTTACATACAACTCCGATGGTTGCCGATCAGCGCTTGTGCAGGAGCTGTTCAGCGCATGTGCTGATCGGTGTCTGCGATGATGGTCACAGTGCCCCCTTTGCCACAACCAGGGCCACCATCAGGAGGGGGACTGCCGGGACTAGAGTCCCGGGCTCGGACTGAAAAGGGGCCCGGCCAGCAGCGGAGTAGATAAGCTCCGGGGGTATTTTGAAAGCGCCGCCGGCCATGTGCCAATTGTAGCTCACGGACCAGAAGCTAATTATGAGCGGCCACAGCGGCGGCTTCTTCTTGGCAGCCGGTCCGTGAGCTCCGACTAACTCGCGGGCGGCACCAAATTCAAAATGCTGATGCCTCTCAGTCCCTGGGCCCTCTCTCTGTGCGGATGAGACCGCGAGTGGCAGCTAGTCCGGCAACACTCAGCCAGTGGGGAGAGGCTGAGACAGGAGGAGCAGCAGCAGCGGGGGAGGGAGTAGCAGCAGCGAGGGGAAGGACCTTTTTGCTACAGCCACTGTAAAGAGGAAGTGCTCAGATGGGCAGGAGAGGCTGCAGGGGATCCCACTTCCCATCCATGTACAGAGATTCCTGCTTTCCTACCCTCCCCTTGTTTTCCCACTTTTACCCTGCTCTCCCACTTTTACCCTGCTCTCCCACCCTCACCCTGCTCTCCCACTTTTACCCTGCTCTCCCACCCTCAGCTTGCTCTCCCACCCTCACCCTCTCTCCCACCCTCACCCTGCTCTCCCACTTTTACCCTCTCTCCCACCCTCAAACTGCTCTCCCACTTTTACCCTCTCATCCACACTCACCCTGCTTTCCCACTTTTACCCTCTCTCCCACCATCACCCTGCTCTCCCAATTTTACCCTGCTCTCCCACTTTTACCCTGCTCTCCCTCTCTCACCCTGCTCTCCCATGTTTACCCTGCACTCCCACTTTTACCCTGCTCTCCCACTTTTACCCTGCTCTCCCTCCCTCACCCTGCTCTCCCACCCCCACCCTGCTCTCCCACTTTTACCCTCTCATCCACCCTCACCCTGCTCTCCCACTTTTACCCTCTCTCCCACCATCACCCTGCTCTCCCACTTTTACCCTGCTCTCCCACTTTTACCCTGCTCTCCCTCTCTCACCCTGCTCTCCCATTTTTACCCTGCACTCCCACTTTTACCCTGCTCTCCCACTTTTACCCTGCTCTCCCTCCCTCACCCTGCTCTCCCACCCTCACCCAGCTCTCCCACTTTTACCCTGCTCTCCCACCCTCACCCTGCTCTCCCACCCTCACCCTGCTCTCCCACTTTTACCCTCTCTCCCACCCTCACCCTGCTCTCCCACTTTTACCCTCTCATCCACCCTCACCCTGCTCTCCCACTTTTACCCTCTCTCCCACCCTCACCCTGCTCTCCCACTTTTACCCTGCTCTCCCTCTCTCACCCTGCTCTCCCATTTTTACCCTGCACTCCCACTTTTACCCTGCTCTCCCACTTTTACCCTGCTCTCCCACCCTCATCCAGCTCTCCCACCCTCACCCAGCTCTCCCACTTTTACCCTGCTCTCCCACTTTTACCCTCTCTCCCACTTTTTACCCTGCTATTCCACCCTCATCCTGCTCTTCCACTTTTACCCTATCTCCCACCCTCACCCTGTTCTCCCACTTTTACCCTCTCTCCCACTTTTTACCCTGCTCTCCCACGCTCACTCTGCTCTCCCTTTTTTACCCTGCACTCCCACTTTTACCCTGCTCTCCCACTTTTACCCTGCTTTCCCACCCTCACCCTCTCTCCCACCCTCACCCTGCTCTCCCTCTTCTACCCTCTCTCCCACTTTTACCCTTTCTCCCACCCTCACCCTGCTCTCCCACTTTTACCCTCTCCCCCTGCTCACCCTGCACTCCCACATTTACCTTCTCTCCCACCCTCACCCTGCTGTCCCATTTTTACCCTCTCTCACCCTCACCCTGCTCTCCCACTTTTACCCTTACCCTGCACTCCCACCTTCACCATGCACTCCCTCTGTTACCCTGCTCTCCCACTTTTACCCTCTCTCCCACTTTTTACCCTGCTATTCCACCCTCATCCTGCTCTCCCACTTTTACCCTCTCTCCCACCCTCACCCTGCTCTCCCACTTTTACCCTGCTATCCCTCTCTCACCCTGCTCTCCCATTTTTACCCTGCACTCCCACTTTTACCCTGCTCTCCCACTTTTACCCTGCTCTCCCACCCTCACCCTGCTCTCCCACCCTCACCCAGCTCTCCCACTTTTACCCTGCTCTCCCACCCTCACCCTGCTCTCCCACTTTTACCCTCTCTCCCACCCTCACCCTGCTCTCCCACTTTTACCCTCTCATCCACCCTCACCCTGCTCTCCCACTTTTACCTTCTCTCCCACCCTCACCCTGCTCTCCCACTTTTACCCTGCTCTCCCTCTCTCACCCTGCTCTCCCATTTTTACCCTGCACTCCCACTTTTACCCTGCTCTCCCACTTTTACCCTGCTCTCCCACCCTCACCCTGCTCTCCCACCCTCACCCTGCTCTCCCACTTTTACCCTGCTCTCCCACCCTCACCCTGCTCTCCCACCCTCACCCAGCTCTCCCACTTTTACCCTGCTCTCCCACCCTCACCCTGCTCTCCCACTTTTACCCTCTCTCCCACCCTCACCCTGTTTTCCCACTTTTACCCTCTCATCCACCCTCACCCTGCTCTCCCACTTTTACCCTCTCTCCCACCCTCACCCTGCTCTCCCACTTTTACCCTGCTCTCCCTCTCTCACCCTGCTCTCCCATTTTTACCCTGCACTCCCACTTTTACCCTGCTCTCCTACTTTTACCCTGCTGTCCCACCCTCAACCAGCTCTCCCACCCTCACCCAGCTCTCCCACTTTTACCCTGCTCTCCCACATTCACCCTCTCTCCCACATTCACCCTCTCTCCCACCCTCACCCTGCTCTCCCACTTCTACCCTCTCTCCCACTTTTACCCTCTCTCCCACCCTCACCCTGCTCTCCCACTTTTACCCTCTCTCCCACTTTTTACCCTGCTCTTCCACCCTCATCCTGCTCTCCCACTTTTACCCTATCTCCCACCCTCCGCCTGCTCTACCACCCTCACCTTGCTCTCCCACCCTCACCCTGCTCTCCCACTTTAAACCAATCTCCCACCCTCACCTGCTCTCCCACCCTCCACCTGCTCTCCCACCCTCACCTTGCTTTCACACCTTTACCCCGCGCTATCACCTCTATATAATAGATTAACATGTTATAACACCCACCCCCACAGCCCAAACTTTGATAATTTTTTTAAAACTGGTTTATGCACCAATGCCACACCTCTGCTATAGCTCCACCCACATCCACAGCAACGCCCCTTTTCTTTGACAAACCACCCCCCCTCATCCCAAGGGGAGGCGTCCCTGCCTATTTTGACAATCCCAGGCCCCACAATCTCTGATGGCAGCCCTGGCCACAACAGATGTGTAGAAGGTTAGTGTATCCTGCATTTTCTAGAGGTGTCTTCTTCCCCCTTATAGAATAGATTTGTGGTTATTTCTTAGAATACTTTATAGGGCTGTATTACTGCTTCTTAGCTGATAGTGATACTTACTGCTACTTCTAGTTATAATAACAGTATTTTCTACACTCTCCGAATAACAAGACTCTATAATAATGCGTTGTATTATACATGTTTATAATGCAATGTTATATCATTGTCCCAGTGATGTTATTTGATGTTACCACATCTTTCTATTATGTGCTGTCTTTCCTGCTCAATTGTATTACCGTGATGTTTTGCATTTTATTTTATTTGATTTTTCTTTTTCTTATATTACGTTTATTTTGTTATGAATGTTTCTGAAAACTATAAAATAAAAAACTTATAAATAAAAACTCAATTAAAAAAAAATAGAATGCGTTGTATTAGGAGTAAGAGTCTGTTGTACCCACCTATGTCAGAGACACTGACTTCCGTTTTATTCAGCATATAGCTAACCACGGTACTGTACTGAGTATAAGAAGTGGTGTAGCTGGAGTTATTTGTTATATCATTGGAATTGAGGGACCAGGAAATGTCCGTTAGTTTCGTGAAGTAACAAACAATTGTTAATGTGTCTCCATAAAAAAGGGTTTCCGGGGACTTTGCAATGGTTAACTTTGCTGTAGGGAAGACAAAGGGAAAGCAAATATATTATTTATACATTGTAGCCATTATTTTACTATCTACAGTATATAACGTTTATTGGTTTGTTCTGCACAAATGATATATAGGCCAGTGCCTTCCAAAACCTGTGCAGACAGAATTTAGCAAAAATTAAAGTCATACCTATACGTTTCTTGTTATTATATCTAATATTCTGGCTCCTCCTGTTAGCACAGTATATATTGTGTATTATATAACTTACACTGTTTTTTTTTTTAGTTTTTGCAAAACTGAAACAAAAAGAATAACGAGTCATCTGGTGTAACAATATGCAGACACCACTTCCTTCCAATGTGAGAGATTTACCAGTCTCTATTCTGTAGATCTATGGAGGTTTAACAATCTATGTGTAGCTTCCGAGAGATGCTGTAGGGGAGGTCCAGGGGGCAGGTATGGGGGGGCCTGGTCACATGCTTTGTGTCATTGTAGCCCTCCCACTATTGCTGCAAAATGCTGAGATTGGTGGCGTCATGCAGCAGAGGTGGGGCTATATTGGCGCAATTTGCTGCAACTGCCGTCAACACACCCCCATCCAGTCGACTTCACTGGGTAAGTAGGTGAGATCTAGGAAGGTGGGCTGCTGTAGGTAGGTAGGCAAGTATCGATTATCTAGATGACAGGTTCTCAAACTTGGTCCTCAGGGCCCCAAACAGTGCAGCCCAGGATCACGGAGTGTGATCGGCACGCCCCCACAGTGACATGGACGGCGAAGCCATGAGACCCCAGCCCACTTTCCCCCAGGCTCTGTCCCTATTTGTGCAATTATAACCATCATGGTGGTTATACTATAAAATTGTTGCGATGCGATGGCTGCCATCACATTGTATGATTTGATGTCAGAAGTCCGGGAAACATTCAATGCCGGGCTACCGATGTCCATCCCTGCACCAAACCAAATCTCCTTAAAATGCTATACCACATGCCTAACATGGCCAAGAAACACCCACCATATATCAACCCCATAGGCTACAACCTTCCTAACGCCACCCACCTTTCTACCTCACACAGCTAGTAACGCCTAAGTGTACGGAGGCAGACCCCACAGACTCGGGTGTTTAATTACCGCCATACATATGCAATGTATTCCATCTCTCTTCTAATTTATTAAATTGCTGTGCAATAAAATGAAGCGTTTTTTTTATGCAAGCAGTACAGACACACTGTAAGGTAATATAAGCTAACGATGCCTTTCCGTAGACAGCGGGGGACTCATGTGGACCAATGTGCTACACCAACTTCTTGGTGAGTGACAGCTGCTGCAACCAATACTGCATAATTCGGGCAGATTTACTAAGATGTGGAAAGTGATAAATTGGAAAGTGATAAACTACCAGCCAATCAGCTCCTAATCCCCCTTTCACACTGAAAGTGAAAATCCTGTGTAATTCACTTTTGCCCAGTAATTTGCTAAACAACCCGGGATTTTTCCCTGTGTGAAAGGGTCATCCCGGGACTAAATTCCGGGGTCTCTGATTCTGTTTTATTGCAGGGTCGTAGACCCAGGAATTAAAGCACAAACGGTCAACACAAAAATGGTTTGTTAAACCTAACTCTAGACTAACCATAACCCCCCCTCCTAGTGTCTAACCCTATTGGTCCCCTCCACCAGCCTAACAGTGAACCTCCCCGAAGTGCTCAACCCTAACCCATCCATAACCTTAAAAATGATGAAAAACCATTAAAAAAACGTGTCGACAAATTTTGTGTCAACCATTTTAACCTGTTGGCCTTTTAACCTTATCAACTTTTTAACTCTGTCAACATTCTGCACTGTCGACCATTTTTCAGTCAACGTTGTTCTTTTGACTATGTCATCCAATTGCATGTCGACCATCTGGTGTCTACCTATTGACTGTCGATATTCCATTTAGATGCCGTCCTCAATGAGAGACTGACTATGCTACATCCTTGTATTTCAAAGCTGCTACCCAGCAAGACTGGGACCTACTGTATCTGGATTCAGTATGATTGGCAGGTGGTTCAAATCCCAATCATCGAAAAGTATTCACTAACCTATTCTATCTCCTAAGCCTAACCCTCCCTTAGTGTTGCCTACCCCTAACCTCCCCCCAAGTGCCTAAACCTAATACCCCCTCTAAGTGCCTAAACCTAACCCCCCCTTCCCTGCCGCCTAAACCTAAGTCCCTGGGGGATCAGTAAGCCGGGTGTCGGGTTCCCGATGTAGGTAAAATGACAGGCATCGGGATTTCGACGCCGGTCATTTAAAACCCTTGCCGGGATTAGACAGTCGGGATTCTGTCCGTCGGCTTCCCGACTGCTTCCCCTGTATCTAAAGCTATCTCAAAGTCACTGGTGCCGTCATTTCTTTCTACCCATTACCTTTTGCCAGTGAATTGAGTCTGTTACTCTGAGAACTGTGGTTCATCCCTTTGCTGCACTAATGGTTACCTGGCCGCAAAGGACGGCTTATTAGGCAACTGACCAGTTACATTTTCATGTAGAGTAGTTTTCTGCACTTTAACAGGAGACAACTGAAATACAATAAAAACATAACAGAACATTAAATGTTGTATCACTCAGTAACAAGGCTTACCTTTTGGCAAATATGTCATATTTATTGTCTTTGAAGCTGTTGCACCTTCCAATCTCTGCAATTTGCAAGTGTACGAGGAGATGGACGCATTAAGCGCGCACTCTGTCACATCGGGGGTTACAGTGTACGTTGTGCAGGTTGCGTTGCTAATTGATGCTCCTGTAATTGAGTTATGATGCAATTTATTTTACAAACATTCCAGTTACACTTTAATAAAATAGAGGGGGGGCCTATGATTTTATGTATTCGTGAGTACAGCTCAATGCCATATTGGGGGTGAGGTTTGTTAGACATAGGGCAACTCCTGGATGTTGTGACCTACTGTAAGTATCATGATTTTTGTATTTACAAAAGTTGGGTGGTCCAGCTAAACACCTGGGTGTTACCGTTGTGGTGCAATATAATGATCCACGGCCACCTTCAGTCTTAGCTAGGTGTCATGGAACAGTTGGCTCTGATTTCATGGACCAAGTTTTATTTTTCTGAAAAAACTCATACTGAGATAAACCGAAAAAGTCTGTAACCAAGTATCTGATAGATCATGATGCCACCTGCACAAGTTTTTGGAATTAGTGTTTTATTTGGAAGATTTCTATCTCAAAATAGCTGGATTTAATATTTTGATCAACTGTCCAGGACAACTCCACTAATTATTATATAATTGTGAAATTAAATATTCTCTTAAGCTGGGTACACATTACCCGACCCGCCAATCCGACGCCCGATGGTTCGAGGAAACAATATATCGTGCAGTCAGTACATACTGCACGATCCGGTGTCTGACTGGCCGATACATCGTACACCTGCACCAATCACCTTGCTGGGGTCGGTAGCTAGGTCGCTCCATCTGCTGTTGTAACAAGCCATTGTAGCGTCCTGTTGGACTTCAGTGCACAAGGCGGCACTCATGTGCTTGTTGCTAGGAGTGTCAGAGTAGGCGGTTTCTTCTAAACTTCTACTGTCTCAGTCACACTTCAGTATCATCTGTTACCAGCACTAGCGGCAGCTCAGCCACACTACAGCATCTAAGCGATAGCTGTCACCAACATCACGGCAGTCTCAGCTGCATTACAGTGTCAGAGTGTACAGTTGTTTCCAAATTTCTACAATTTCAGTCGCACTTCAGTGTCAGAGTGTAACATCTGTTACCAGCAACAGCCGCACTGCAGCTAACTGTTTCCAACTTCACGGCAGTTGCTGTCATCCACCAGCAACTAGAAAGACTCTTGTTATATAGACTCTTGCTGCAATCTTGTCAAGTACACATCAGCCATCAAGGCTGCAACCAGCCACGTACATATTAGCCCTCAAGGCTGCAACCAGCCAAGTATACATCAGCCCTCAAGGCTGCAACCAGCCAAGTACATGTCAGCCCTCAAGGCTGCAACCAGCCAAGTACACATCAGCCCTCAAGGCTGCAACCAGCCAAGTACACATCAGCTTTCAATTCTGCAACCAACCAAGTACACATCAGCCCTCAGGGCTGCAACCATCCAAGTATACATCAACCCTGAAGGCTGCAACCAGCCTAGTACACATCAGCCCTTAAAGCTGCAACCAGTCAAGTATGCATCAGCTCTTAAGGTTGCCATGCGATCAAAGTCACACAATTGGCCAGTTCTCCAGTGTCTTGGGATTCTACTACCTCTTCTGTGTGAATCTCCCCAGGGATTCATAACAGCTGTGCAAGCATGGCCGATGGAACAACCCTTATGTCACCACTTGGTAGAGTGCATAGTACCTTCACACAAGATGACTGGGATGATATATCTGTCCAATTCACCATATCTTCTGAGAAATCATCCAGTGTGTACCCAACTTTATTAATAATTAATAGTGAGGTTTTGATGCTGCCTCACTATTGTTTTTTTTTTTTTAACCAATATTCATGATTTGTTTATAGGCTCCTGCAGGCCGGCCAGCCCCAGATTAACCCTTTCATTCCCTGTGACGTGAGACTAGCAGCTGCCATCTAGCACACAGTGTGTACAAACAGTCTTGCAGTAGCGATTGAGACTCATGGTCTCAGAAATGCATTGGACATGTATTTGGCACTCCACGGCGGTGACTGGGAAGGGGCTATTCAGACACACAGAGATGCACCATCGTATGGACGTTTGCCGTGAGCGCTCTAGTGCGTAATTGCTCAAATTGGAAGCCATACCCTGACGGACAATGTGCACCTAGCACGGGACTGGTGCAAGTTTCGATGGTGTGACCGATGATTCGCCTAAAGAAGCACAAAGTGCAATGATTGCTTTTAGTAGCATTAGTATAAAGTCACAGACGCAACTACGGTAAAAGATGCTGAAGCGGTTGCTGTGGTGATGCTACTCGGAATGAGTCCCAGACTGTCCTTGGCTACAGAAATATATAAAATAGACATCACATAAATCTCCTGTATTAGTGCAGATCCAATCTAAATCTAATCCAGCAGCATCTTATAGTTATATTTTTTGTATCCTGTTACTATCCAGAGACATAGCTGTAGAGATGCTATTATTTGTGAGTGAAATAGCTACTCTTTTATACACAGCAAATTTACTCGACAATCCTAAAATGTTGTGATTGTAGTGATTACATTTTAAGTCCTTCCATAGTGCACCAATCAGAACGAGTCATTTCAGCTATGAGGCCAGATGGGAAGAAACAAAATATATCTGACTTACCGGATTTCCCGTTTACAGTCCATGTCCCATTAGAAACTGAAAAGCCTTTGCCACAACAAGTCAAATTAAATGTAGCCCCATCGCAGGAAGTTTCATTATTACCCGACAGATCTATCGGTAGCTCATTAATACTATCAATGGTTGTGTTTTGTTCTTGATTTGTTTCACTGATAGCGCAGGTGTAAGTACCTATAGAAAATAAAAGGTAGAGTGGGGTAAACTCTGTTAGAAAACAAGGAAAATATGGATGAGATAATGAGATAATGAGATAATGGCCCATTCGCTAATTGTAAAGGCAATTGTTGCATTGTGGAATGTGGGTAAAAAAATAGATTTCAATGTAATGAGAATGACCATTTTCTTAATTAGTTTTTTTTCTTTCTGTGGTGGCCTCTCGTGTTACTTAATAACAAATATGATCATTGGTTATTTTTCAGGAGAAGCTCTCTGTTTTGCATGTCTATCAGTAGAATGTGCTCTGGCATGCATAAAGTTTACAAAGATGTTCTCTGTATTGTATGTTTCTCAATAATATGCTCTATATATTGCTCCCTAAGATGCTCCATTTATTGTAGGGCATATGCTCTGTATTGCATGTACAGTAGGTTACAAAATGCTCTCTGTATTGTACATACAGTAGGTCCATGGAATGCTCCGTGTATTGTATGGCAATTATTAGAGTGCTTTTTGTTTTCTATAGCAGTCACTAGGATACTCTCTATATAGTATGGCGGTCACTGTGATGCTCTCTGCATGGCATGACAGTCACTAAGAGGTTCTCTGTATTCTATGACTGCCATTACAAAGCTCTCTATTTATTATGTTGGCCACAAGGATGCATGGTCTCTCTATTGTACAGTACATCTATCATTAATACTGGCTAAATTATCATGCAAAATATTATAATACCTGTCAGAGGGAGTGGAAGAGGTAAGGGGCAGAGGGGGAGAAAAGGGGCGCAGGGTGCCGAGAAACCTAGCACCGGCCCTGCATAGGAAGGAGCGGGGCTCTGGGAATTAATGCCATCTGAAGTTGGCATTGTTTCCTGCAAGGGAACTTTGAAATCTTTCCGTTTTTGGAGTTTGCAAATTACTAGGCGTCCCAGTCAGGCCCCAAATAGTGAAAGGGCAGTTACTAAAAACATGCAAAAACTAGTGTTTCTACGTGAGCAACGGGCCCATAACGGTTATTGAATAGGCCCCATAGACATGTAAGGGCAGCACTTGATTGTTAGATTATTCTGCCTTTTCAGAAAGTCGCTGTTCGCGGTGAAACGCATTACCAATAAGCTGATATTATTGGATATTGCTCCTAAAGCCAATACAGAGCAGGACTGCATTTCTGGATTACCATATTATTTTTAGACTGGAGGCCTCCAACTAATGGCGCATTACGTTATCGGGCTGAGGCCGCAGCACCTAATTACCGGCATTGCACACAACATGCTGTCGAGCCGCAGCTATTTATGATCTATTAACGCGGCGACCCAAGCAGAGCTGGTGGAGAGACAGGCCGGGAAGCGGCAGATACAGCAACTTCATGGCCGGCAGGAGCGGCACTCCCACTGCGCTGCCAGAGACGTACCCACTGCAGCTACTGATCTGTCTATTTACGGTTGGTGATTTGGCCCATGTCCCCTAATTGTACAGTGTATACTATCCATACAGTTTGGATTCACTTCAACCCATTTGTTTGGTAATTGTTACATATCCAGGTTTTAAAAGTGCAGTCACCACTATATCCCAGCTACGCCCGTCATTCTTATAAGCATTGGCTTTCCTGATATGACTCTCATATTTTATATACTTTGTATCATTATTATAGCAATTAGGAGATCACTGTTGTACTTTAGAATAACACATGGATGTATATTGTTTCCTGTAATTTTTTTGTATTATTGCAGATAGGTATTGTGGATTTTCAGATACGAGTACATACTATTATTAGTGTGGTATGTCCTATAGGAATATATTACATATGATATTGTGTATTCCCTGTGTTATGGTTATATTGATGTGCATTTTAACTTATGAATGAAATATTATTAGTTAGATTGTGTGTGTCCCATTGTGCCTGCAGCACTTTTCCTTTTTTTTTTCTTTTCCTCCTTATAGAATAGATTCGTGGTTATTTATTTGAATACTTTATAGGGCTGTATTACTGCTTCTTAGCTAATAGCAGGGCCAGACTGGGACTAAAAATAGGCCCTGGCATTTTAATGCACACAGGCCCATCTTGGGGGTCAATCATATTAGCCGCAATTATCTCGCCGGCGCGAGTCATCGCAGCAGTGGCCGCACTTTACAGCAGCCCGGATTTTCCTAATATTGCTTGCAGCCCCATAGGGCTCAGAACAAAATTATGTGAATCCTGGCTTGGGTAGCGAAGGGCGCGAGCTGCGGTGGCGTTGGCAGCATTTAAGTGCCATTGCAACGACACATCGCACCTAATAGGATTGACCCCTTGGTGTCAGCATCCTGGTTCCTGTCACAGACTCCTCCCCTTTCTATTCCTAACTCTTCCCACTGCTTAGTCTATGCTCGTACACATATAATTAATATTAGAACAACATAAAAGTGTATATTATTCTCTGTATTTAGTGTTCACTCTAGGTCCGACAGTAGGCAGGGTGCCGGACCTAGAGATAGGGCACTTCTGCGCGCGCTGAAGGCGCGCGCGTCCGAAAAGAGGGCTTGGTAAAAAAGGGGTGTGTCTTTATGACGTGTCCCCTTTTCGTCATTCCTGGGGTACTTAAGTGCCAGGCAGTCCCCAAGCACTACGGTCACTGTGAATGGATGCTGGGTGCACCAGCAGTGACCGCAGCGCCACCGTTTTGACCACCTGTGGGACACTGTGACCCACGAGTGAATACAGAACCCACAAGCTGTCTCAGCGGGGCACCGAGCTGGAGGGTAGGGTGCTTTCTGCCCTTCAGAAATAGGACAGGACGAGGCACCCTGCTGAAACAGTCTAGTGGGAATGCTAGTATTAAAACACACGCAACAGTGCGCATTCTGCAAGGGATTTAAACATGTGCCACCACACAGATGAGGGCTGGGACACTGAGGGATGGTTCAGGGAGGGTGAGGGAAGGGACACTGAGAGGGAGATACAGGGAGGGTGAGGGATGGGACACTGATGGGGAGTTACAGGGAGTGTGAGGGATGGGACACTGAGGGGGAGATACAGGGAGGGTGAGGGATGGAACACTGAGGGGGACTTACAGGGAGTGTGAGGGGTGAGACAATGAGGGGGAGTTACAGGGAGGGTGAGGGATGGGACACTGAGGGGGAGTTACAGGGAGTGTGAGGGATGGGACACTGAGGGGGAGTTACAGGGAGGGTGAGGGAAGGGACACTGAGGGGGAGATACAGGGAGGGTGAGGGAAGGGACACTGAGGGGGAGACACAGGGAGGGTGAGGGAAGGGAATTGGTATGAAATACCGCCAGCCGCATGGCCGGCGGTTCGATTCCCGTCACCGGCAGCCCGACAGGAGCAGAGTGCGACACAGCGGAAGCCTGACAGCGCTGGAAATCCCGATCGTGGATAGGTAAGTATCCACTAACCTAACCTAACCCCCCTAACCCTCCTTAGGGGTGCCTAACCCTAACTTCCACCCCAAGTGCCTAACCCTAATCCCCCCTCTAAGTGCCTAACCCTAACCACCCCCTTCCCCGCTGCCTAAACCTAAGTCCCCCGGGGGGGTGCCTAACCCTAAGTCCCCCCCGGGGGTGCCTAACCCTAACCCTCCCTTCCCCTAGCCTAACCCTAACCCTCCCTTCCCCTAGCCTAACCCTAAGTCCCCCCCAGGAGCCCTAAACCTAACTCTCCCCCCCCGCGGCTGTCCGCTCGCGGCGCCCGGCATCACTACGATCGTGATGCCGGGTGCCGGTCTCCCGGCGTCGGGGAAATGCGGGCGTCTGCATGTAGACACCGGCATTTCACCCTTGCCGGGATAAGACAGTCGGGAAGCCGGCTTCCCGATTGCCTCCCGAGGGAAGGGACACTGAGGGGGGTTACAGGGAGGGTGAGGGATGGGACACTGAGGGGGAGTTACAGAGAGGGTGAGGGCTGGGACACTGAGGGGGAGATACAGGGAGGGTGAGGGCAGGGACACTGAGGGGAAGTTACAGGGAGGGTGAGGGCAGGGACACTGAGGGGGAGCTACAGGGAGGGTGAGGGATGGGACACTGAGGGGGAGATACAGGGAGGGTGAGGGATAGGACACTGAGGGGGAGTTAAAGGGAGGGTGAGGGATAGGACACTGAGGGGGAGTTACAGGGAGGGTGAGGGGTGGGACACTGAGGGGAGTTACAGGGAGGGTGAGGGATGGGATACTGAGGGGGAGTTACAGGGAGGGTGAGGGAAGGGACACAGAGGGGGAGTTACAGGGAGGGTGAGGGCAGGGACACTGAGGGTGAGGTACAGGGAGGGTGAGGGATGGGACACTGAGGGGGAGTTACAGGGAGGGTGAGGGCAGGGGCACTGAGGGGGAGTTACAGGGAGGGTGAGGGGTGGGACACTGAGGGGAAGTTACAGGGAGGGTGAGGGATGGGACACTGAGGGGGAGATACAGGGAGGGTGAGGTCAGGGACACTGGGGGGGAGTTACAGGGAGGGTGAGGGGTGGGACACTGAGGGGGAGTTACAAGGAGGGTGAGGGATGGGACACTGAGGGGGAGTTACAGGGTGGGTTAGGGATGGGACACTGATTGGGGGTTACAGGGAGGGTGGGGGATGGGACACTGATTGGGGGTTACAGAGAGGGTGGGGGCTGGGACACTAATTGGAGGTTACAGGGAGGGTGGGGGCTGGCACACTGAGGGGTGTTATAGGGAGGGTGGGGGCTGGGACACTGAGGGGTGTTTTAGGGAGGGTGGGGGCTGGGACACTGAATGGTGTTATAGGGAGGGTGGGGCTGGGACACTAATTGGGGGTTATAGGGAGGGTGGGGGCTGGGACACTGAGGGGTGTTACCTAGTGTGGGGGCTGGGACACTGAGGGGGGTTACAGGGAGGGTGGGGGCTGAGAAACTGATTGGGGGTTACAGGGGGTGGGGGCTGGGACACTAATTGGGGGTTACAGAGAGGGTGAGGGCTGGGACACTAATTGGGGGTTACAGAGAGGGTGGGGGCTGGGACAGTAATTAGGGGTTACAGAGAGGGTGAGGGCTGGGACACTAATTGGGGGTTACAGAGAGAGTGGGGGCTGGGACACTAATTAGGGGTTACAGAGAGGGTGTGGGCTGGGACACTAATTAGGGGTTACAGAGAGGGTGTGGGCTGGGACACTAATTAGGGGTTACAGAGAGGGTGGGGCTGGAACACTATTTGGGGGTTACAGAGAGGGTGTTGGCTGGGACACTAATTGGGGGTTACAGAGAGGGTGGGGGCTGGGACACTGATTGGGAGTCACAGAGAGGGTGGGGGCTAGGATACTAAGTGGGACATACAGTGATTATACAGTATAAAGCTTTCTGTCATTAGGGTAAAGAGCAACAGATTGAAAAAGTAAATAAAGTGCACACACTTACCTGATAGTGTTTGGTCGTCTCCACTTCAGGGTCGCATTGGGTCTCCTCCTGCTCCTGTAGTAGCCTGCTGCTCCTCTTCGGCACTTCCAGCTCTTCAAAGAAGTTCACACACAGCAGGCAGGGGGGCGTGTCACACAGTACCTGTTACTAGAGGTCCCGCTGGTCCTCTAGTGTTTGCTGGCAGACCATGGCAAGTGGACACTAGAGGATTAGCGGAGCCCCTATTGTCATTACTGTTCTTAATGTGGAAAAAATGTCTTCTCTCCAGCGGCGGCCATTTTGGGAAAGACATTTTGTATGGCATCCAAACGGACAGCCAGACCAGCCTACTTGACCATCGGCCCTTCTGGCAATTGCCAGAAGTGCCCGATGGCCAGTCTGGCCCTGGCTGATAGTGATACTTACTGCTACTTCTAGTTATAACAGTATTTTCTACACTCTCCGAATAATAAGACTCTATAATAATGCGTTGTATTACACATGTTTCTAATGCAATGTTAGGTCTTTGTCCCAGAGATGTTATTTGATGTTACCACATCTTTCTATTATGTGCTGTCTTTCCTGCTCAATTGTATTACCCTGATGTTTTACATTTTGTTTTGTTTGATTTCTCTTTTTCTTATATTAAGTGTATTTTGTTATGATTGTTTCTAAAAACTATAAAATAAAAAACTATTAAATAAAAATGACTCAATTAAAAAAAAAAAGAATGCGTTGTATTAGGAGTAAGAGTCTGTTGTACCCACCTATGTCAGAGACACTGACATCCATTTTATTCAGCATATAGCTAACCACGGTACTGTACTGAGTATAAGAAGTGGTGTAGCTGGAGTTATTTGTTATATCATTGGAATTGAGGTACCAGTAAATGTCCGTTAGTTTAGTGAAGTAACAAACAATTGTTAATGTGTCTCCATAAAAAAGTGTCTCCGGGAACTTTGCAATGGTTAACTTTGCTGTAGGGAAGACAAAGGGAAAGCAAATATATTATTTATTCATTGTAGCCATTATTTCACTGTCTACAGTATATAACATTTATTGGTTTGTTCTGCACAAATGATATATAGGCCAGTGCCTTCCAAAACCTGTGCAGACAGAATTTAGCAAAAATAAAGGTCATACCTATACTGTACGTTTCTTGTTATTATATCTAACATTCTGGCTCCTCCTGTTAGCACAGTATATGTTGTGTATTATATATAACTTACACTGTTTTTTTTTTTTTCGTTTTTGCAAAACTGAAAACAAAAAGAATATCGAGTCATCTGGTGTAACAATATGCAGACACCAGTTCCTTCCAACGTGAGAGATTTAACAGTCTGTATTCTGTAGATCTATGGAGGTTTAACAATCTATGTGTAGCTTCCGAGAGATGCTGTAGGGGAGGTCCAGGGGGCCGGTATGGGGGGACTGGTCACATGCCTTGTGTCATTGTGGCCCTCCCACTACTGCTGCAAAATGGTGACATTGGTGGCATCATGCAGCAGAGGTGGGGCTATATTGGCGCAATTTGCTGCAACTGCCGTCGACTTCCGTTGACTTCACTGGGTAAGTAGGTGAGATCTAGGAAGGTGGGCTGCTGTAGGTAGGTAGGCAAGTATCGATTATCTAGACGACAGGTTCTCAAACCCGGTCCTCAGGGCCCCAAACAGTGCAGCCCAGGATCCCGGAGTGTGACCGGCACGCCCCCACAGTGACATGGACGGCGAAGCCGCGAGACCCCAACCCACTTTCCCCCAGGCTCTATTTGTGCAATTATAACCATCACGATGGTTATACTATATAATTGTAGTGATGCGATGGCTGCCATCACATTGCATGATTTGATGTCAGAAGTCCGGGCAAACATTCAATGCCGGGCTACCGATGTCCATCCCTGCACCAAACCAAATCTCCTTAAAATGCTATACCAAATGCCTAACATGGCCAAGATACACCCACCATATATCAACCCCATAGGCTACAACCTTCCTAACGTCACCCACCTTTCTACCTCACACAGCTAGTAACGCCTAAGTGTCCGGAGGCAGACCCCACAGACTCGGGTGTTTAATTACCGCCATGCATATGCAATGTATTCCGTCTCTCTTCTAATTTATTAAATTGCAGTGCAATAAAATAAAGTTCTTTTTTTCTATGCAAGCAGTACAGACACACTGTAAGGTAATATAAGATAACGATGCCTTTCTGTAGACAGCGGGGGACTCATGTGGACCAATGTGCTACACCAACTTCTTGGTGAGTGACAGCTGCTGCAACCAATACTGCATAATTCGGGGCAGATGTACTAATCTCTGGAAAGTGATATATTGGAAAGTGATAAACTAACAGCCAATCAGCTCCTAATATCCCTTTCACACTGAAAATGAAAATCCTGTGTAATTCACTTTTGCCCAGTAATTTGCTAAACAACCCGGGATTTTTCCCTGTGTGAAAGGGTCATCCCGGGACTAAATTCCCTGGTCTCCGATTCTGTTTAATTGCAGGGTCGTAGACCCGGGAATTAACGCACAAACGGTTAACACAAAAATGGTTTGTTAATTCTAACTCTAGACTAACTTTACCCCCCCCTAGTGCCTAACCCAATTGGTCCCCTTCAGCAGCCTAACACTGACCCTCCCCGAAGTGCTCCTACCTTACCCATCCATAACCTTAAAAATTTTGAAAAACCATAAAAAAACATGTCGACAACCTGTTGACTTTTTAACCTTGTCAACTTTTTATCTCTGTCGACCTTCTGCACTGTCGACCATTTGTCAGTCAACGTTGTTCTTTTGACTATGTCAACCAATTGCATGTCGACCATCTGGTGTCTACCTATTGACTGTCGATCTTCCATCCAGATACCATCCACAATGAGAGACTGACTATCCTACTTCCTTGTATCTCAAGCTGCCACCCAGCAAGACTGGGACCTACTGTATCTAAAGCTATCTCAGAGTCACTGGTGCCGTAATTTCTTTTTACCCGTTACCTTTTGCCAGTGAATTGAGTCTGTTACTCTGAGAACTGTGGTTCATCCCTTTGCTGCTCTAATGGTTGCCTGGTCGCAAAGGACGTCTTACTAGGCAACTAACCTGTTACATTTTCATGTACAGTAGTTTTCTGCACTTTCAGATGACACAACTGAAATAAAATAAAAACATAACAGAACATTTAATGTAACAAGGCTTACCTTTTGGCAAATATGTCACATTTATTGTCTTTGAAGCTGTTGCACCTTCCAATCTCTGCAATTTGCAAGTGTACGAGGAGATGGATGCATTAAGCGCGCACTCTGTCGCATCGGGGGTTACAATGTACATTGTGCAGGTTGCGTTGCTAATTGATGCTCCTGTAATTGAGTTATGATGCAATTTATTTTACAATCATTCCAGTTACACTTTATTAAAATAGTGGAGGGGCCTATGAGTTTATGTATTTGTGAATGGAGCCCAATGCCATATTGGGGGGGAGTGTTGTTTGACATTAGGGCAACTCCTGGATGTTGTGAAATACTGAAAGTATCATGATTTTTATATTTTATGTGTTAACCCACAGCCTAACGACCGTCATGGAGGCGGTCGTTCAGGATGCAAGCGGCCACCCTGTTTCAGAACGACCGCTTGCATCCTACGACTGCCTCTTAATGAGGCCCATAGTGCATACTCACTAGACAATCGGGCCAATATGCTGGTCCAATTACAATAATGTTAGAGAACTCATCTAATGTGTACCCAGCTTTGCTCTTTGGAAGTGTAGTCCAAACTAATACCCACGATACAAATGTGACCTTCCACCTGCTCCAATGTGGCCCTTTGACTGGACCACAGTTTGCTACATTCCTGCATCCCCCACAATGGCGAGGGTGGAGAGCTACATAGGCCCTACTCGAGAGACAGGCAGAGCTGAGCCAACACCCCCTGAGTGGAAGAAGCTGCCTGCCCAGGCTGTACCCCAACCTAGCCCGGGGTCTCCCATTTAGGCACAGAGATAGACACAGGGCGAACAAGGACCAGAGACTTCTTCTGGGTTGTGATTGGGGCTTTTATCTGAGGGAGGACAGGCACTGGTGACTGTATATCAGGAGGAGGTGGGGAAAGGAAGCATAGGATCCAGGAATGGTATCTAAGGAGGAGAAACACCATAACCTAAGGATAAAACAGACCACAGTCATTATCTGAGAGACAGTATCTGAGAATAGCCCAGGGACTCCTGTAGATTCAGAGATGGACAGAACTGCAGAGCAATTCCATCCATCTAAAATGCTAATGCAGCAGGAGGTATCTGCAGGAAACATTCTGGGGTTATGATGCGGTTGACAACTCCGTCTTTAGATGGCATTGCCCAATAGAAGCCTGTGGGCTTCAAATTGCTGCTTCCCCCTGGGAGTGATCTCATCTAATCCCTCTCAGTACCCCATCGTAATTTTCTGCGCCGACGTCATTTTCCCAGTGAGTAATAATTTTTGTATCCTGATACTATCCAGAGACATAGCCAAACAGATTCTATTAGTGGTGAATGAAATAGCTGCACTTTTATACACAGCAAATTTACTCTACAATTCTAAAATGTTGTGATCGTAGTGATTACATTTTATGTCCTTCCATAGTGCACCAATCAGAACGAGTCATTTCAGCTATGAGGCCAGATGGGAAGAAACAAAATATATCTGACTTACCGGATTTCCCGTTTACAGTCCATGTCCCAACTGAAACTGAAAAGCCTTTGGCACAGCAAGTCAAATTAAATGTAGCCCCATCGCAGGAAGTTTCGTAATTACCCGACAGATCTATCGGTAGCTCATTAATACTATCAATGGTTGTGTTTTGTTCTTGATTTGTTTCACTGATAGCGCAGGTGTAAGTACCTATAGAAAATAAAAGGTAGAGTGGGGTAAACTCTGTTACGAAACAAGGACAATATGGATGAGATAATGGCCCATTCACTAAAGAAGACAATTGTAAAGGCAAATGTGGCATTTTCGAATGTGGGTAAAAAATAGATTTCAATGTAACGAGAATGACCATTTTCTTAATTAGTTTTTTTTCTTTCTGTGGTGGCCTCTTGTGTTACTTAATAACAAATATGATCATTGGTTATTTTTCAGGAGATGCTCTCTGCTTTGCATGTCTGGTTATTTATTAGAATACTTTATAGGGCTGTATTACTGCTTCTTAGTTGATAGTGATACTTACTGCTACTTCTAGTTATAATTACAGTATTTTCTACACTGTCCGAATAACAAAACTCTATAATAATGCGTTGTTTTAGGAGTAAGAGTCTGTTGTACCCACCTATGTCAGAGACACTGACATCCGTTTTATTCAGCATATAGCTAACCACGGTACTGTACTGAGTATAAGAAGTGGTGTAGCTGGAATTATTTGTTATATCATTGGAATTGAGGGACCAGGAAATGTCCGTTAGTTTAGTGAAGTTACAAACAATTGTTAATGTGTCTCCATAAAAAAGTATCTCCGGGGACTTTGCAATGGTTAACTTTGCTGTAGGGAAGACAAAGGGAAAACAAACATATTATTTATACATTGTAGCCATTATTTTACTGTCTACAGTATATAACATCCTACCTATATGTTTCTTGTTATTATACCTAAAAATCCTGGCTCTTCTTGACTGTTAGCACAGTATATGTTGTGTATTATATAACTTATACTGTTTTTGTTTGTTTTTGCAAAACTGAAAACAAAAAGAACAAAAAGTCATCTGGTGTAACATTCTTACAGTCTGTATTCTGTAGATCTATGGAGGTTTAACAATCTATGCTAGACACCTCTTTGCTGCATTTGGAAGCACCATCGCGACCACTGGACGCTGGTCACTTCAGAGGCCAGGAATCTGCATCTGTCAACACAGACCCTGGTCTCATCCTTCCCAGAAAACATAGCGACATGCCCCCACTCCGTCCCCCAAATGCACATGCACAGAATGGGTCCTGCGCAGGCACAGACCCCGAACCATCGAAGATGTACGTTTATCGTCGATGAACGTGCATCTCTGTAACAGGCCCTATGTGTAGCTAGCATACTTACAGTACCTACTTTTGGTTCTGAGAGATGCTGTAGGGGAGGTCCAGGGGGCAGGTATGGGGGGGCCTGGTCAAATGCTTTGTGTCATTGTGGCCCTCCCACTACTGCTGCAAAATGCTGAGATTGGTGGCGTCATGCAGCAGAGGTAGGGCTATAATGGCGCAATTTGCTGCAATTTCCGTCAAAACACCCCCATCCAGTCGACTTCACTGGGTAAGTAGGTGAGATCTAGGAAGGTGGGCTGCTGTAGGTAGGTAGGCAAGTATCGATTATCTAGATGACAGGTTCTCAAACTTGGTCCTCAGGGCCCCAAACAGTGCAGTCCAGGATCCCGTAGAGTGATCAGCACACCCCCACAGTGACATGGACGGCGAAGCCACGAGACCCCAACCCACTTTCCCACAGACTCTGTCCCTATTTGTGCAATTATAACCATCACAATGGTTATACTATAGAATTGTTGCGATAAGATGGCAGCCATCACATTGTATGATTTGATGTTAGAAGTCCGGCAAACATTCAATGCCGGGCTACCGATGTCCATCCCTGCACCAAACCAAATCTCCTTAAAATGCTATACCACATGCCTAACATGGCCAAGAAACACCCACCATATATCAACCCCATAGGCTACAACCATCCTAATGCCACCCACCTTTCTACCTCACACAACTAGTAACGCTTAAGTGTCCGGAGGCAGACCCCACAGACTCAGGTGTTTAATTACCGCCATACATATGCAATGTATTCCGTCTCTCTTCTAATTTATTAAATTGCAGTGCAATAAAATTAAGTGATTATTTTTTTTATGCAAGCAGTACAGACACACTGTAAGGTAATATAAGCTAACTATGCCGTTCCGTAGACAGCGGGGGACTCATGTGGACCAATGTGCTACACCAACTTCTTGGTGAGTGACAGCTGCTGCAACCAATACTGCATAATTCGGGCAGATTTACTAAGATGTGGAAAGTGATAAATTGGAAAGTGATAAACTAACAGTCAGTCAGCTCCTAATCCCCCTTTCACACTGAAAATGAAAATCCTGTGTAATTCACTTTTACCCAGTAATTTGCTAAACAACCTGGGATTTTTCCCTGTGTGAAAGGGTCATCCCGGGACTAAATTCCCAGGTCTCCGATTCTGTTTTATTGCAGGGTCGTAGACCCGGAAATTAACACACAAACGGTCAACACAAAAATGGTTTGTTAAACCTAACTCTAGACTAACCCTAACCCCCCTTCCTAGTGTCTAACCCTATTGGTCCCCTCCAGAAGCCTAACAGTGACCCTCCCCGAAGTGCTCAACCCTAACCCATCCATAACCAAAAAAAATTGAGAAAAACCATCAAAAAATGTGTCGACAAATTTTGTGTCAACCATTTTAACCTGTTGGCCTTTTAACCTTGTCAACTTTTAACTCTATTGACCTTCTGCACTGTCGACCATTTGTCAATCGACGTTCTTTTGACTATGTCAACCAATTGCATGTCGACCATCTGGTGTCTACCTATTGACTGTCGATATTCCATCCAGATATCGTCCTCAATGAGAGACTGACTATCCTACTTCCTCGTATCTCAATCTGCCACCCAGCAAGACTGGGACCTACTGTATCTAAAGCTATCTCAGAGTCACTGGTGCCGTAATTTCTTTCTACCAGTTACCTTTTGCCAGTGAATTGAGTCTGTTACTCTGAGAACTGTGGTTCATCCCTTTGCTGCACTAATGGTTACCTGGCCGCAAAGGTCGGCTTATTAGGCAACTGACCAGTTACATTTTCATGTACAGTAGTTTTCTGCACTTTAAGAAGACACAACTGAAATACAATAAAAACATAACAGAACATTAAATGTTGTATCACTCAGTAACAAGGCTTACCTTCTGGCAAATATGTCACATTTATTGTCTTTGAAGCTGTTGCACCTTCCAATCTCTGCAATTTGCAAGTGTACGAGGAGATGGATGCATTAAGCGCGCACTCTGTCGCATCGGGGGTTACAATGTACGTTGTGCAGGTTGCGTTGCTAATTGATTCTCCTGTAATTGAATTATGATGCAATTTATTTTACAAACATTCCAGTTACACTTTAATAAAATAGAGGGGGGGGGTCTATGATTTTATGTATTCGTGAGTACAGCTCAATTCCATATTGGGGGGGGGAGTGTTGTTAGACATAGGGCAACTCCTGGATGTTGTGACCTACTGTAAGTATCATGATTTTTGTATTTACAAAAGTTGGGTGGTCCAGCTAATCTCCTGGGTGTTACCGTTGGTACAATATAAAGATCCACGACCGCCTTCAGTCTTAGCTAGGTGTCATGGAACAGTTGGCTCTGATTTCATGGACCAAGTTTTATTTTTCTGAAAAAACTCATACTGAGATAAACCGAAAAAGAGTCTGTAACCAAGTATCTGAGAGATCATGATGACACTTGCCCAAGTTTTTGGAATTAGTGTTTTATTTGGAAGATTTATACCGCAAAATAGTTGGATTTAATATTTTGATCAACTGTCTAGGACAGTGCTGTAAACTCTGGCCCTTCAGCTGCAGTGGAACTACACATCACAGCATGCACTGCCACAATTCTGCTATTAGTGAATGCTAAATTTGTGGCAGGGCATGCTGGGATATGTAGTCCCACGGCAGCTGGAGGGCCCAAGTTTGACACCAGTGGCCTAGGACAACTCCATTAATTATTATATAATTGTGGAATTAAATCTTATCTTAACCTGGGTACACATTACCTGACCCACCAATCCGACGCACGATGGTTCGAGGAAACAATATATCGGGCAGTCATTACATACTGCATGATCCGGTGTCTGGCCTAGCCGCACTGCTGCTAACTGTTAACAACTTCACGGCAGTTGCTGTCAACCACCAGCAACTAGAAAGATTCTTGTTATTTAGACTTTTGCTGCAATCTTGTCAAGTACACATTAGCCATCAAGGCTGCAACCAGCCAAGTACATATCAGCCCTCAAGGTTGCAAACCAGCCAAGTATACATCAGCCCTCAAGGCTGAACCAGCCAAGTATACATAAGCCATAGAGACTCTTGTAATTTAGACTTTTGATGCAAGTAACCATCAGCCATCAAGGCTGCAACCAGCCAAGTACATATCAGCCTTCAAGGTTGCAACCAGCCAAGTACACATCAGCCCTCAAGGCTGCAACCAGCCAAGTACACATCTGTTAGGTGTGGGACAGACCAGAGGAACATACTTACACTGGTACAGCCTCACTGGTGTGTTAAGGGCATTTTTTGTTGAGCAATATGCTGCTCACTTAGATCTAGGGATGGGAATCGCTATTGAAAATATTTGTCTCATCTATTTTCCACATTTGATTTCCAATCATTTCTTAGGGCCTGATTCAGGGCCTGATTCAGACCCGCTCGCAATCGGGTTGATGTTGCCCAAGTGCGCATGCGCACGACGGAGGCAGCTCCGTCGCGCGCATGCGCGAGACCCGAATAACGACGGCTAAGCTGTCGTTATGGGTCTCGCACCAAAGGGGACGTGCTGTCGATGGTAACGATGGGAACGCCTACCGTCTGGAGCCGGCCCCACTGACATCACTAGTGATGTCAGTGGGAGTGTTTTTTGCTCTGATAGAGCCAAAATCACTCCAGGGCTTGTGGCAGACTAGACCCTACCACAAGGGTCTCATCGGAAGCCCGATGGTCGCGATGGTCTTTACCATCGCGACCATCATTTTGGCCGCTCACTATAGCTGTGGGTGGTCACTATAGCTATGCGAGTGGCCAGGAGGCCGCTCCAAAAAGTAAGAGGGACGGCCGTGATTCAGAGCGAGCGCTCTGTCAGAGCGTCTGGCTCTGAATGAGGGTCTCAGTATGGATCGCAGCTGCGATTACGCTCACAGTCTCACTGCGATAATATGCTAATCCATTGCGACCGCTATGCCGTTGCAGCACAATATAAGGTCATCCACTTCACAGTACACACATCCGTATTACTTTGCAAGACTGTGAAACCATCGGTAACATCGAGTACCATCGCAGCCTCACACACACTTGCACAAGGTCTGACCTTACTCAGGAATTGCTAGCCTCATCATAAGTAGTGAAATCCCAAGCTGCGTATGGCCTGGCAGTGGATAATTTATGCACGCCCCTGCAACTGTGTTCAAACGCACTGGCACGCCTGCGTTTCTCCGACCACCCCCTGTCACCTCCCACAGATGGCCCTTCCTGTCAATCACTCTGTGATAGGTCTGCGTAGTCTCTGCGATCTCAGTCCCGATGGCAGTGGCTGGTTTGCGCACACGCACTGCGATACATACGCATGTGCAGAACGCAAAAATTGACCGATTGCATTTATAATCGCAGTTGCGATCCTTGCTGAATCAGGCCCTTAATTAATAGTGAGGCTTTGATGCTGCCTCACTGTTGTTATTTGCTATAACTGATATTCATTATATTTTTATAGGTTCCTGCAGGCCGGCCAGCCCCAGATTATCCCTTTCATTCCCTGTGACGTGAGACTCACAGCTGCCATCTAGCAGCCGCTGCGCACAGCACACACTCAGCAAGCCGCAGGGCATTGTGATGTCACGTCTGTGTCTCAGAAAATGACGCATAGAAGGTTCAGATTTTTTTTTTTGCAAACAATATCTTGTCTCTATCAATTTTTTTCTTCAATATTGAAAATATCATTAAAATCAATATTTGTAATGATTCCCATCCTTATTAAAAGCTCTGTTTGCTTGAATGAGGGCAAACCTCAGTAATGTGAGCTGTGGAAGGCCTTCCATGCTTTTCATGATTGCATAATCAGCATCCACAGCGATAGGGAAACAGAGGGTTCCTACTGCTATATCCTCAGAGAGGACCTGCTTCTGGGTAGCACACATTGCCGATGTTCACAGATGGAGTTGAACGATTTTTCTGCTACTGTTCGTGCGCAAAATTCCATAGAAACTGGTACAGTGCACGCGGTGCATGGTGTGTACAAACAGTGGCCCTCATTCAGAGCCGTACGCTCTGAGCAGAGCGCACGCTCTGAATGAGGGCCGGGCTCCATTTTCATGGAGCGTCCTCCTGGACGCTCGTATAGCTGTGGGTCACCACCCACAGGCTATACGAGCGTGCATTGTGATGGTCGCGATGGTCGAGACCATCGCGACCATCGCGACCATCGAATTTGCGAGCCGGAGCCTGCGGTTGAGGTTTTCAACCGCAAGCTCCGGAGTGATTTTGGCTCTATCAGAGCCAAAATCACTCCCACTGACATCACTAGTAATGTCAGTGGGCCGGCTTCTGACGGGAGGCGTTCCCGAGGGAACGCCCCCGTCAGGGAGGCACGCCCCCGGCACGCCCACCAAAGGGGGCGTGCTGTCAATCAACATTGACAGCACGCCCCCTTTGATCGGACACAACGAGCGAAGGACTTTCCTTCGCTCGTCGCGTCTGGCGCATGCGCACGACGGAGCTCCCTCCGTCGTGCGCATGCTCAGTCCATAACATCGACCCACTTGCGAGCGGACAGCCGCTCGCGAGTGGGTCTGAATCTGGCCCAGTGTCGCAGTAGCGATTGAGACTCATGGTCTCAGAAATGCATTGTACATGAATTTGGCGCTCCACGGTGGTGACTGGGAAGGGGCTATTGAGACACACAGAGATGCACCATCGTATGGGCGTTTGCCGTGAGCGATGAGGTGCGTAAATGCTCAAATTGGAAGCCATATTCTGTCGGAAAATCTGCACCTAGCACAGGACTGGTGCAAGTTTCGATGGTGTGACCGATGATTCGCCTAAAGAAGCACAAAGTGCAATGATTGCTTTTAGTAGCATTAGTATAAAGTCACAGACGCGACTACGGTAAAAGATGCTAAAGCGTTTGCTGTGGAGATGCTACTCGGGATGAGTCCCAGACAGTCCTTGGCTACAGAAATATATAAAATAGACATCACATAAATCACCTGTATTAGTGCAGATCCAATCTAAATCTAATCCAGCAGCATCTCATAGCTATATTTTGTGTATCCTGATACTATCCAGAGACATAGCCGTACAGATACTATTATTTGTGAATGAAATAGCTGCACTTTTATACACAGCAAATTTACTCGACAATCCTAAAATGTTGTGATTGTAGTGATTACATTTTATGTCCTTCCATAGTGCACCAATCAGAATGAGTCATTTCAGCTATGAGGCCAGATGGGAAGAAACAAAATATATCTGACTTACCGGATTTCCCATTTACAGTCCATGTCCCATTAGAAACTGAAAAGTCTTTGGCACAGCAAGTCAAATTAAATGTAACCCCATTGCAGAAAGTTTCGTTATTACCCGACAGATCTATCGGTAGCTCAGTAATACTATCAATGGTTGTGTTTTGTTCTTGATTTGTTTCTCTGACAGTGCAGGTGTAAGTACCTATAGAAAATAAAAGGTAGAGTGGGGTAAGCTCTGTTACGAAACAAGGACAATATGGATGAGATAATGGCCCATTCACTAAAGAAGACAATTGTAAAGGCAAATGTGGCATTTTGGAATGTGGGTAAAAATTAAGGGCCTGATTCAGAGCCACTCGTAAGGGGCCGCTTGTTCGCTCTGAGCAATGTTCGCACAACTGTGTATGGGTCGTAATGCGCATGCACAAACCAGTCATTGTGGCCGGAAATCGTGCGCTTGCAAAACAGCGAGGGGCTGCTAATTTGATTGACAGAATGTACCGTTTGTGGGTGGTAACAGGGGAAGGTGCTTGAAAACGGGGGAGTGGAGATCCGAACGCAGGCGTGCCTAAAGGTAAAAAGGCGCTTAATGGGAGTACATAATTATTAAAGGAGCATCATCGACCACGTCACTTGGTTTTCCTTTAGCCTGAACTGCTCGCAGTGAGAGCGGTATGAAAAAGCTACCACAAGCACTGCGAGCAGTTCAGATGCCTTTCGATGTACCCGATTAATCTAATAAATACCGGAGATGACGTGTGATGTGAACGGCAAAGGGGCGTCTTTACAAAATAGCGAGCGTATTTTTCGTTCGCTCACTCAGACATAGAGGCCTCAACAAACCGCAAAGAGCGAGCGCTCAATTTAAATAGCCGGCCCCTTTTTTGGAACTACCGTCCGCAAATAGCGTCTGGGTCTGAATCAGGTGTAATGAGAGTGACCATTTTCTTAATTAATTTTTTTCTTTCTGTGGTGGCTTCTCGTGTTACTTAATAACAAATATGATCATTGGTTATTTTTCAAGAGAAGCTCTCTGTTTTGCATGTCTATCAGCAGAATGTGCTCTGGCATGCATAGAGTTTACAAAGATGTTCTCTGTATTGTCTGTTGCTCAATAAAATGCTCTGTATATTGGTCCCTAAGATGCTCTATTTATTGTAGGGCATACGGTCTGTGTTGCATGTACAGTAGTTTACAAAGATGCTCTCTGTATTGTACGTACATACAGTAGGACCATAGAATGCTCAGTGTTTTGTATGGCAATTATTAGGATGCTATTTGTTTTGTATAGCAGTCAATAGGATACTCTCTATATACTATGGCAGCTACTGTGATGCTCTCTGTATGGCATGACGGTGACTAAGATGTTCTCTGTATTCCATGACTGCCATTACAAAGCTCTCTATATTTTATGGTGGCCACAAGGATGCATGTTCACTGTATTATACAGTACATCTATCATTAATAATGGCTAAATTATCATGCAAAGTATTATAATACCTGCCAGAGGGAGTGGAAGAGGAAAGGGGCAGAGGGGGAGAAAAGGGGCGCAGGGTGCCAAGAAACCTAGCACCGGCCCTGCATAGGAAGGAGCGGGGCTCCGGGAATTAATGCCATCTGAAGATGGCGCTGTTTCCTGCAAGTGAACTCTGAGAACTTTCAGTTTTTTGTAGTTTACAAATTACTAGGCATCCCAGTCAGGCCCCAAATAGTGAATGGGCCCGATACTAAAACATGTAAAAACTAGTGTTTCTACGTGAGCAACGGGCCCATAACGGTTATTGAATAGGCCCCATAGACATGTAAGGGCAGCACTTGATTGATAGATTATTCTGCCTTTTCAGAAATTCGCTGTTCACGGTGAAACGCATTACCGATAAGCTAATATTATTGGATATTGCTCCTAAAACCAGTACAGAGCAGGACTGCATATCTGGATTACCATATTACTTTTAGACTGGAGGCCTCCAACTAAAGGCGCATTACACTATCGGGCTGAGGCCACAGCACCTAATTACCGGCATTGCACACAACATGCTGTTGAGCCGCAGCTATTTATGATCTATTAACGCGGCGACCCACAGCAGAGCTGGCGGAGAGACAGGCCGGGAAGCGGCAGATACAGCAACTTCATGGCCGGCAGGAGCGGCGCTCCCACTGCACTGCCAGAGGCGTACCCACTGCAGCTACTGATCTGTCTATTTACGGTTGGTGATTTGGCCCATGTCCCCTAATTGTACAGTGTATACTATCCATACAGTTTGGATTCACTTCAACCCATTTGTTTGGTAATTGTTATATATCCAGGTTTTAAAAGTGCAGTCACCACTATATCCCAGCTACGCCCGTCATTCTTATAAGCATTGGATTTCCTGATATGACCGTCATATTTTATATACTTTGTATCATTATTATAGCAATTAGGAGATCACTGTTGTACTTTAGAATAACACATGGTTGTATATTGTCCCCTGTCAGTTTTTGCATTATTGCAGATAGGTATTGTGGATTTTCAGATACGAGTACATACTATTATTAGTGTGGTATGTCCTATAGGAATATATTACATATGATATTGTGTATTCCCTGTGTTATGGTTATATTGATGTGCATTTTAGCTTATGAATGAAATATTATTAGTTAGATTGTGTGTGTCCCATTGTGCCTGCAGCACTTTTCCACCTTTTTTTCTCTTCAGGAGTCGATTGGGGCAGAAAACTTATATTCATTTAAAAGTCCCATATTGTCAACAAAAGGACTGATTCAGAGTTATGTACAACTCTGATGGTTTCCATACAACTCCGATGGTTTACATACAACTCCGATGGTTTACATAGAACTCCGATGGTTTACATACAACTCCGATGGTTGCCGATCAGCGCTTATGCAGGAGCTGTTCTGCGCATGTGCTGATCAGTGTCTGCGATGATGGTCACAGTGCCCCCTTTGCCACAACCAGGGCCGCCATCAGGAGGGGGACTGGCGGGACTAGAGTCCCGGGCCCTGACAGAAAAGGGGCCCGGCCAGCAGCGGAGTAGATAAGCTCCGGGGGTATTTTGAAAGCGCCGCCGGCCATGTGCCAATTATAGCTCATGGACCAGAAGCCAATTATGAGCGGCCACAGCGGCGGCTTCTTATTGGCAGCCGGTCCGCGAGCTCCGACTAACTCGCGGGCGGCACCAAATTCAAAATGCTGATGTCCCTGGGCCCTCTCTCTGTGCGGGTGAGACCGCGAGTGGCAGCTAGTCCGGCAACACTCAGCCAGTGGGGAGAGGCTGAGACAAGAGGAGCAGCAGCAGCGGGGGAGGGAGTAGCAGCGGTGAGGGGAAGAACCTTTTTGCTACAGCCACTGTAAAGAGGAAGTGCTCAGATGGGCAGGAGAGGCTGCAGGGGATCCCACTTCCCATCCATGTACAGAGACTCCTGCTTTCCTACACTCCCCTTGTTTTCCCACTTTTACCATGCTCTCCCACTTTTACCCTGCTCCAGCACCCTCACCATGCTCTCCCACTTTTACCCTCTCTACCACCCTCACCCTGCTCTCCCACATTCACCCTCTCTCCCACCCTCACCCTATTCTACCACATTCACCCTCTCTCCCACCCTCACCCTGCTCTCCCACTTTTACCCTGCTCTCCCACCCTCACCCTGCTCTCCCACATTCACCCTCTCTCCCACTCTCACCCTGCTCTCCAACTTCTACCCTCTCTCCCATTCTCATCCTGCTCTCCCACTTTTACCCTGCTCTCCCACCCTCACCCTGCTCTCCCACTTCTACCCTCTCTCCCACTCTCACCCTGCTCTCCCACTTTTACCCTGCTCTCCCACTTTTACCCTGCTCCCCCACGCTCACCCTGCCCTCCCACTTTTACCCTCTCTCCCACCCTCACCCTGCTCTCCCACTTTTACCCTCTCTCCCACCCTCACCCTGTTCTCCCACTTTTACCCTCTCTCCCACCCTCACCCTGCTCTCCCACTTCTACCCTCTCTCCCACTTTTACCCTCTTTCCCACCCTCATCCTGCTTTCCCTCTTTTACCCTCTCCCCCTTCTCACCCTGCTCTCCCACGTTTACCCTCTTTCCCACCCTCACCCTGCTCTGCCACTTTTACCCTCTCTCCCACCCTCCCCCTGCTCTCCCATTTTTACCCTCTCTCACCCTCACCCTGCTCTTGCACGTTTACCCTGTTCTCCCACTTTTACCCTCTCTCCCACTTTTAGCCTGCTCTCCCACCCTCACCCTGCTCTCCAACTTTTACCCTGCTCTCCCACTCTCACCCTGCTCTCCCACTTTTACACTCTCTCCCACCCTCACCCTGCTCTCTCACTTCCAGCCTCTCTCCCACTTTTACCCTCTCTCCCACCCTCACCCTCCTCTGCCACTTTTACCCTGCTCTCCCACCCTCACCCTGCTCTCCCACTTTTACCCTGCTCTCCCACTCTCACCCTGCTCTCCCACCCTCACCCTGCTCTCCCACTTTTACCCTCTCTGCTACCCTCACCCTGCTCTCCCACTTCTACCCTCTCTCCCACTTTTACCCTCTCTCCCACCCTCACCCTGCTCTCCCACTTCTAACCTCTCTCCCACTTTTACCCTCTCTCCCACCCTCACCCTGCTCTCCCACTTTTACACTCTCCCCCTGCTCACCCTGCTCTCCCAAGTTTACCGTCTCTCCCAACCTCACCCTGCTCTCCCACTTTTACCCTCTCCCCCTGCTCACCCTGCTCTCCCACGTTTACCCTCTCTCCCACCCTCACCCTGCTCTCCCACATTCACCCTCTCTCCCACCCTCACCCTGCTCTCCCACTTTTACCTTGCTCTCCCACGCTCACCCTGCTCTCCCACTTTTACCCTCTCTCCCACCCTCACCCTGCTCTCCCACTTTTACACTCTCTCCCACCCTCACCCTGCTCTCCCACTTATACCCTCTCTCCCACCCTCACCCTGCTCTCCCACTTTTACCCTCTCCCCCTTCTCACCCTGCTCTCCCACGTTTACCCTCTCTCCCACCCTCACCCTGCTGTGCCACTTTTACCCTACACTCCCACCCTCACCCTGCTCTCCCACTTTTACCCTGCTCTCCCACTCTCACCCTGCTCTCCCACTTTTACCATCTCTCCCACCCTCACCCTGCTCTCCCACTTCTACCCTCTCTCCCACTTTTATCCTCTCTCCCACCCTCACCCTGCTCTCCCACTTTTACCCTGTTCTCCCACCCTCACCCTGCTCTCCCACATTCACCCTCTCTCCCACCCTCACCCTGCTCTCCCACTTTTACCCTGCTCTCCCACGCTCACCCTGCTCTCCCACTTTTACCCTGCTCTCCCACCCTCACCCTGCTCTCCCACATTCACCCTCTCTCCCACCCTCACCCTGCTCTCCCACTTTTACCCTGCTCTCCCATGCTCACCCTGCTCTCCCACTTTTACCCTCTCTCCCACCCTCACCCTGCTCTCCCACTTTTACCCTCTCAACCACCCTCACCCTGCTCTCCCACTTTTACCCTCTCTCCCACCCTCACCCTGCTCTCCCACTTTTACCCTCTCCCCCTTCTCACCCTGCTCTCCCACGTTTACCCTCTCTCCCTCCCTCACCCTGCTCTGCCACTTTTACCCTGCTCTCCCACCCTCACCCTGCTCTCCCACTTTTACCCTGCTCTCCCACTCTCACCCTGCTCTCCCACTTTTACCCTCTCTCCCACCCTCACCCTGCTCTCCCACTTTTACCCTCTCTCCCACCCTCACCCTGCTCTCCCACTTCTACCCTCTCTCCCACTTTTACCCTCTCTCCCACCCTCACCCTGCTCTCCCACTTTTACCCTGTTCTCCCACCCTCACCCTGCTCTCCCACATTCACCCTCTCTCCCACCCTCACCCTGCTCTCCCACTTTTACCCTGCTCTCCCACGCTCACCCTGCTCTCCCACTTTTACCCTCTCTCCCACCCTCACCCTGCTCTCCCACTTTTACCCTCTCTCCCACCCTCACCCTGCTCTCCCACTTTTACCCTCTCATCCACCCTCACCCTGCTCTCCCACTTTTACCCTCTCCCCTTCTCACCCTGCTCTTCCCCGTTTACCCTCTCTCCCACCCTCACCCTGCTCTGCCACTTTTACCCTGCTCTCCCACCCTCACCCTGCTCTCCCACTTTTACCCTGCTCTCCCACTCTCACCCTGCTCTCCCACTTTTACCCTCTCTCCCACCCTCACCCTGCTCTCCCACTTCTAGCCTCTCTCCCACTTTTACCCTCTCTCCCACCCTCACCCTGCTCTCCCACTTTTACCCTGTTCTCCCACCCTCACCCTGCTCTCCCACATTCACCCTCTCTCCCACCCTCACCCTGCTCTCCCACATTCACCCTCTCTCCCACCCTCACCCTGCTCTCCCACTTTTACACTCTCCCCCTGCTCACCCTGCTCTCCCAAGTTTACCCTCTCTGCCACCCTCACCCTGCTCTGCCACTTTTACCCTCTCTCCCACCCTCCCCCTGCTCTCCCATTTTTACCCTCTCTCACCCTCACCCTGCTCTCCCACTTTTACCCTGTTCTCCCTCTTTTACCTTCTCTCCCATTTTTACCCTGTTCTTCCACTTTTACCCTCTCTTCCACTTTTTACCCTGGTATTCCACCCTCACCCTGCTCTCCCACTTTTAACCTATCTCCCACCCTCACCTGCTCTTCCACCCTCTGCCTGCTCTCCCACCCTCCGCCTGCTCTCCCACCCTCACCTTGCTTTCACACCCTCACCCCATGCTATCACCTCTATATTATAGATTAACATGTTATAACCCCCACCCCCATAGCCCAAACTTTGATAATTTTTTTAAAGCTGGTTTATGCACCAAAACCACACCTCTGCTATAGCTCCACCCACATCCACAGCAACGCCCCTTTCCTCTGACAAACCCCCCCATCCCCAGGGGAGGGGGCCCTGCCTATATTGACAGTCCCAGGCCCCACAATCTCTGATGGCAGCCCTGGCCACAACAGATGTGTAGAAGGTTAGTGTATCCTGCATTTTCTAGAGGTGTCTTCTTCCCCCTTATAGAATAGATTTGTGGTTATTTCTTAGAATACTTTATAGGGCTGTATTACTGCTTCTTAGCTGATAGTGATACTTACTGCTACTACTAGTAATAATTACAGTATTTTCTACACTCTCCGAATAACAAGACTCTATAATAATGCGTTGTATTATACATGTTTATAATGCAATGTTATGTCATTTTCCCAGTGATGTTATTTGATGTTACCACATCTTTCTATTATGTGCTATCTTTCCTGCTCAATTGTATTACCCTGATGTTTTACATTTTATTTTGTATGATTTTTCTTTTTCTTATATTAAGTGTATTTTGTTATGATTGTTTCTGAAAACTATAAAATAAAAAACTATAAAATAAAAACTACTCAATTAAAAAAAAAGAATGCGTTGTATTAGGAGTAAGAGTCTGTTGTACCCACCTATGTCAGGGACACTGACATCCGTTTTATTCAGCATATAGCTAACCACGGTACTGTACTGAGAATAAGAAGTGGTGTAGCTGGAGTTATTTGTTATATCATTGGAATTGAGGTACCAGTAAATGTTCGTTAGTTTAGTGAAGTTACAAACAATTGTTAATGTGTCTCCATAAAAAAGTGTCTCTGGGGACTTTGCAATGGTTAACTTTGCTGTAGGGGAGACAAAGGGAAAGCAAACATATTATTTATACATTGTAGCCATTATTTCACTGTCTACAGTATATAACGTTTATTGGTTTGTTCTGCACAAATGATATATGCCAGTGCCTTCCAAAACCTGTGCAGACAGAATTCAGCAAAAAAACAAAAAAACATCCTACCTATACTATACATTTCTTGTTATTATATCTAACATTCTGGCTCCTCCTGTTAGCACAGTATATATTGTGTATTATATATAACTTATACTGTTTTTTTTATTAGTTTTTGCAAAACTGAAACAAAAAGAATATTGAGTCATCTGGTGTAACAATATGCAGACACCAGTTCCTTCCAATGTGAGAGATTTAACAGTCTGTATTCTGTAGATCTATGGAGGTTTAACAATCTATGTGTAGCTTCCGAGAGATGCTGTAGGGGAGGTCCAGGGGGCCGGTATGGGGGGGCCTGGTAACATGCTTTGTATCATTGTGTCCCTCCCACTACTGCTGCAAAATGCTGAGATTGGTGGCGTCATGCAGCAGAGGTGGGGCTATATTGGCGCAATTTGCTGCAACTGCCGTCAAAACACCCCCATCCAGTCGACTTCACTGGGTAAGTAGGTGAGATCTAGGAAGGTGGGCTGCTGTAGGTAGGTAGGCAAGTATCGATTTTCTAGACGACAGGTTCTCAAACTAGGTCCTCAGGGCCCCAAACGGTGCAGCCCAGGATCCTGGAGTGTGATCAGCACGCCCCCCACAGTGACATGGACGGCGAAGCCACGAGACCCCAGCCCACTTTCCCACAGGCTATGTCCCTATTTGTGTACAATTATAACCATCACGGTGGTTATACTATATATATGTAGCGATGCGATGGCTGCCATCACATTGCATGATTTCATGTCCAGGCCAACATTCAGTGGCGGGCTACTGATGTTCATCCATGCAGCAAACCAAATCTCCTTAAAATGCTATATCACATGCCTAACATGGCCAAGAAACACCCACCATATATCAACCCCATAGGCTACAACCATCCTAAACCTAAACCCCAACGCGGCTGTCCACCTTCGGTCAGTAAGCTGGGTGTCGGGCTCCCAGTGTAGGTAAAATGACAGGTGTCGGGATTTCGACACCTGTCATTTAACTCCTTGCCGGGATTAGGCAGTCGGGAAGCCGGCAGTCGGGATTCTGTCCTTCGGCTTCCCGACTGCTTCCCCTGTATCTAAAGCTATCTCAGAGTCACTGCTGCCGTCATTTCTTTCTACCCGTTACCTTTTGCCAGTGAATTGAGGGCCTGATTCAGACCCGCTCGCTAGCACAGGACGCTCGCAAGCGGGTCGATGGTGCCCTACTGCGCATGTGCACGACGGAGGGAGCTCCGTCGTGCGCATGCGCGAGACCCGGCTTGCGACGGGGTAGCCGTCGCTCCGGGTCTTGCACCAAAGGGGGCGTGCTGTCGATGTTGATTGACAGCACGCCCCCTTTGGTGGGCGTGCCGGGGGTGTGTTTGCCAGACGGAGGCGTTCCCATGGGAATGCCTACCGTCTGAAGCCGGCCCCACTGACATGAGTAGTGATGTCAGTGGGAGTGATTTTGGCTCTGATAGAGCCAAAATCTCTCCAGGGCTTGCGGCAGCGAGACCCTACCGCAGGGTGTCTGTCGCAAGCCCTATGGTCGCGATGGTCTTGACCATCGCGACCACCATCATGGACTCTCGCTATAGCTGTGGGTGGTCACCCACAGCTATGTGAGCATCCAAGAGGCCGCTCCATTTTCATGTAGGAGGGTCCTGATTCAGAGCGAGCGCTCTGGTCAGAACATCCGGCTCTGAATCAGGCCCTGAGTGTGTTACTCTGACAACTGTGGTTCATCCCTTTGCTGCACTAATGGTTACCTGGCCGCAAAGGTCGGCTTATTAGGCAACTGACCAGTTACATTTTCATGTACAGTAGTTTTCTGCACTTTAACAGGAGACAACTGAAATACAATAAAAACATAACAGAACATTAAATGTTGTATCACTCAGTAACAAGGCTTACCTTTTGGCAAATATGTCACATTTATTGTCTTTGAAGCTGTTGCACCTTCCAATCTCTGCAATTTGCAAGTGTACGAGGAGATGGACGCATTACGTGCGCACTCTGTCGCATCGGGGGTTACAATGTACGTTGTGCAGGTTGCGTTGCTAATTGATGCTCCTGTAATTGAGTTATGATGCAATTTATTTTACAAACATTCCAGTTACACTTTAATAAAATAGAAGGGGGGGCCTATATATTTATGTATTCATGAGTAGTGCTAAATGCATATGGGGGGGGGGATTGTTAGACATAGGGCAACTCCTGGATGTTGTGACCTTCTGTAAGTATCATGATTTTAATATTTACAAAAGTTGGGTGGTCCAGCTAATCTCCTGGGTGTTACCGTTGGTACTATATAATGATCCATGACCGCCTTCAGACTTAGCTAGGTGTCATCGAACAGTTGGCTCTGATTTCATGGACCAAGTTTTATTTTTCTGAAAAAAACTTATACTGAGATAAACCGAAAGAGTCTGTAACCAAGTATCTGAGAGGTGATGATGCCACTTGCCCAAGTTTTTGGAATTAGTGTTTTATTTGGAAGATTTATACCGCAAAATAGCTGGATTTAATATTTTGATCAACAGTCTAGGACAGTGCTGTCAAACTCAGTCCCTTCAGCTGCAGTAGAACTACACATCCCAGCATGCACTGCCACAATTCTGCTCTTAGTGAATGCTAAAACTGTGGCAGGGCATGCTGGGATATGTATTCCCATTGCAGCTGGACGGCCCGAGTTTGACACCACTGGTCTAGGACAACTCCACTAATTATTATATAATTGTGGAATTAAATCTTCTCTTAACCTGGGTACACATTACCTGACCCATCAATCCGATGCCCGATGGTTCGAGGAAACAATATATTGGGCAGTCAGTACATACTGCACGATCCGGTGTCTGATCGGCCAATACATCATTCACCTGCACCAATCACCTTGCTGGGGTCGATAGCTAGGTCGCTCCATCTGCTGTTGTAACAAGCCATCGTAGCATCCTGTTGGACTTCAGTGCACAAGGCGGCTCTCGTGCACTTGTTGCTTGGTGTGTCAGAGTAGCCGGTTTCTTCTAAGATTCTACAGTCTCACACACTTCAGTATCATCTGTTACCAGCACTAGCAGCAGATCAGCCACACTATAGCATCTAAGCGGTAGCTGTCACCAACATCACGGCAGTCTCAGTTGTTTCCAAATTTCTATAGTCTCAGTCGCACTTCAGTGTCAGAGTGTATTATCTGTTACCAGCAATAGTGGCAGCCTAGCCGCACTGCAGCTAACAGTTACCAACGTCATGGCAGTTGCTGTCATCCACCAGCAACTAGAAAGACTCTTGTAATTTAGACTTTTGCTGCAATCTTGTCAAGTACACATCAGCCATCAAGGCTGCAACCAGTCAAGTACATTTCAGCCCTCAAGGTTGCAACCAGCCAAGTACACATCAGCTCTCAAGGCTGTAACAAGCGAAGTACACATCAGCCCTCAAGACTAAAACCAGCCAAGTACACATCAGCCCTCAAGGCTGCAACCAACAAAGTACACATCAGCCCTCAAGGCTGCAAGCAGTCTAATACACATCAGCTCTTAAAGGTGCAACCAGTCAAGTACACATCAGCCCTTAAGGTTGCCATGCGATCAAAGTCACACAATTGGCCAGTTCTCCAGTGTCCTCGGGTTCTACTACCTCTTCTGTGTGAATCTCCCCAGGGATTCATAACAGCTGTGAATGCATGGCTGATGGAACAACCCTGATATCACTGCGTGAGAGTGCGCATAGTACCTTCACACTAGATGATTGGGATGATATATCTGTCCAATTCACCATATCATCCGAGAAATCATCCAATGTGTACCCAGCTTTACTCTTTGGTAGAGGAGTCCAACCTAAAGCCCACGGGCCAAATGTGGCCTTCCACCTGCTCCAATGTGGCCCTCTGACCGGACCACAGATTGGAGTCTTTGATCCACTGCTAGATTCCTGCACTTCCACAATGGCAAACAAGAAGTGCTGTGTAGGCCATACTTGAGAGACAGATAGAGCTGAGCCAACACCCCCTGAATGGAAGCAGCTGCCAGCCCAGTTATCCTGCCCATAGGGTGTCCTCAGCCAGGGGTCTCCAATTTAGCAGCAGAGTCAGACACAGGGTGGACAAGGACAAGAGACTTCTTCTGGGTAGTAATTGGGGCTTTTATCTGAGGTAGGACAGGCACAGGTGACTGTATATAAGGAGGAATCCTGTATGATGGGGGAAGGGAGCATAGGATCCAAATACAGTATCTTAGGGGGAGAGATACCATAACCTGGGGATAATACAGACCATAGTCATTATTTGAGAGACAGTATCTGAGGAGAATAGCCCCTTACCGAGAGAGCTGGCCTTTGCGTATTTCTTCCTGCATGCCCATGTAATGAATGCCGACATGCAAGGAAAGAGTGGGGGGATACATTTCATGCAAATTGCGATGCATCATGCATGCCGCCCTGGGTATCACCGACATGCCACGTTACTTCCAGAGCTACTTGTCCTGTTTGTAATTGATCAACCCACATCCGTGCACTTTTTGATCATGTGGCGAAATATCTGTTAGGTGTGGGACAGACCAGAGGAACATACTTACACTGGTACAGCCTCACTGGTGTGTTAAGGGCATTTTTTGTTGAGCAATATACTGCTCACTTAGATCTAGGGATGGGAATCTCTATTGAAAATATTGGTCTTATCTATTTTCCACATTTGATTTCCAATAATTTCTTAGGGCCTGATTCAGGGCCTGATTCAGACCCACTCACAAGCGGGTTGATGTTGCCCAAGTGCGCATGCGCACGACGGAGCCAGCTCCGTCGTGCGCATGCGTGAGACCCGAGTAACGACGGGTGAGTGACAGCACGCCCCCTTTGGTGGGCGTTAGGGGGCAAGGCTGCCCAGATGGAGGCGTTCCCATGGGAAGGCCTACCGTCTGGAGCCGGCCCCACTGACATCACTAGTGATGTCAGTGGGAGTGCTTTTGGCTCTGATAGAGCCAAAATCACTCCAGGGCTTGCGGCAGACGAGACCCTACCACAAGGGTCTCATCGCAAGCCCGATGGTCGCGATGGTCTTGACCATCGCAACCATCATTTTGGCCGCTCGCTATAGCTGTGAGTGGTCACCCACAGCTATGCGAGTGGCCAGGAGGCTGCTCCAAAAAGTAAGAGGGATGGCCCTGATTCAGAGCGAGCGCTCTGTCAGAGCGTCCGGCTCTGAATCAGGGTCTCAGTATGGATCGCAGCTGCGATTACGCTCACAGTCTCACTGCAATAATATGCTAATCCACTGCGACCGCTATGCCGCTGCAGCAGAATATAAGGACATCCACCTCACCTTACACACATCCGTATTACTTTGCAAGACTGTGAAACCATCGGTAACACTGAGAACCATCGCAGCCTCACACACACTTGCACAATGTCTGACCTTACTCAGGAATTGCTAGCCTCATCATAAGCAGTGAAAGCCCAAGCTGCGTATGGCCTGGCAGTGGATAATTTATGCATGCCCCTGCAACTGTGTTCAAACGCACTGGCACGTCTGCGTTTCTCTGATCACCCCATGTCACCTCCCACAGATGGCCCTTCCTGTCAATCACTCTGTGATAGGTCTGCGTAGTCTCTGCGATCTCAGTCCCGATGGCAGTGGCTGGTTTGCGCACACGCATTGCGATGCATACACATGTGCAGAACGCAAAAATCGACCGATTGCGTTTATAATCGCAGTTGCGATCCTTGCTGAATCAGCCCCTTAATTAATAGTGAGGCTTTGATGCTGCCTGACTGTTGTTATTTTCTTTAACTGATATTCATCATATTTGTATAGGTTCCTGCAGGCCGGCCAGCCCCAGATTAACCCTTTCATTCCCTGTGACGTGAGACTCGCAGCTGCCATCTAGCAGCCGCTGCGCACAGCACACACTCAGCAAGCCGCAGGGCATTGTGATGTCACGTCTGTGTCTCAGAAAATGACGCATAGAAGGTTCAGATTTTATTTTCTGCAAAACAATATCTTGTCTCTATCAATTTTTTTCTTCAATGTTGAAAATATCGATAAAATCAATATTTGTAATTATTCCCATCCATATTAAATGCTCTGTTTGCTTGAATGAGGGCAAACTTCCGTAATGTGAGCTGGGGAAGGCCTATCATGCTTTTCATGATTGCATAATCAGCATCCACAGCATCCACAGCGATAGGAAAACAGAGGGTTCCTACTGCTATATCCTCAGAGAGGACCTCCTTCTGGGTAGCACACATTGCCGATGTTCACAGATGGAGTTGGACGATTTTTCTGCTACTGTTCGTGCGCAAAATTCCATAGAAACTGGTACAGTGCACGCGGTGCACGGTGTGTACAAACAGTGTCGCAGTAGCGATTGAGACTCATGGTCTCAGAAATGCATTGGACATGAATTTGGCGCTCCACGGCGGTGACTGGGAAGGGGCTATTCAGACACAAAGATAAAATGTTGTGATTGTAGTGATTACATTTTATGTCCTTCCATAGTGCACCAATCAGAACGAGTCACTTCAGCTATGAGGCCAGATGGGAAGAAACAAAATATATCTGACTTACCGGATTTCCCATTTACAGTCCATGTCCCATTAGATACTGAAAAGCCTTTGGCACAGCAAGTCATATTAAATGTAACCCCATTGCAGAAAGTTTCGTTATTACCCGACAGATCTATCGGTAGCTCAGTAATACTATCAATGGTTGTGTTTTTTTCTTGATTTGTTTCTCTGACAGCGCAGGTGTAAGTACCTATTGAAAATAAAAGGTAGAGTGGGGTAAGCTCTGTTACGAAACAAGGACAATATGGATGAGATAATGGCCCATTCACTAAAGAAGACAATTGTAAAGGCAAATGTGGCATTTTGGAATGTGAGTAAAAATTAAGGGCCTGATTCAGAGCCGCTCGTAAGGGGCCGCTCGTTCGCTCTGAGCAATGTTCGCACAACTGTGTATGAGTCGTAATGCGCATGCACAAACCAGTCATTGCGGTAGGAAATCGTGCGCTTGCAAAACAGCGAGGGGCTGCTAATTTGATTGACAGAATGTACCGTTTGTGGGTGGTAACAGGGGAAGGTGCTTGAAAACGGGGGAGCGGAGATCCGAACGCAGGCGTGCCTAACGGTAAAAAGGCGTTTAATGGGAGTACATAATTATTAAAGGAGCATCATCGACCACATCACTTGGTTGTCCTTTAGCCTGAACTGCTCGCAGTGATAGCGGTATGAAAAAGGTACCACGAGCAATTCAGATGCCTTTCGATGTACCCAATTATTCTAATAAATACCGGCGATGACGTGTGATGCGAACGGCAAAGGGGCGTCTTTACAAAATAGTGAGCGTATTTTTCGTTCGCTCACTCAGACATAGAGGCCTCAACAAACCACAAAGAGCGAGTGCTCAATTTAAATAGCCGGCCCCTTTTTTGGAACTACCGTCCGCAAATAGCGTCTGGGTCTGAATCAGGTCCAGATTTCAATGTAATGAGAGTGACCATTGGTTATTTTTCAAGAGAAGCTCTCTGTTTTGCATGTCTATCAGTAGAATGTGCTCTGGCATGCATAGAGTTTACAAAGATGTTCTCTGTATTGTCTGTTGCTCAATAAAATGCTCTGTATATTGGTCCCTAAGATGCTCTATTTATTGTAGGGCATACGGTCTGTGTTGCATGTACAGTAGTTTACAAAGATGCTCTCTGTATTGTACGTACATACAGTAGTAACATAGAATGCTCAGTGTATTGTATGGCAATTATTAGGATGCTTTTTGTTTTGTATAGCAGTCAATAGGATACTCTCTATATACTATGGCAGCCACTGTAATGCTCTCTGTATGGCATGACTGTCACTAAGATGTTCTCTGTATTCTATGACTGCCATTACAAAGCTCTCTATATTTTATCTTGGCCACAAGGATGTATGGTCTCTGTATTGTACAGTACATATATTATTAATACTGGCTAAATTATCATGCAAAGTATTATAATACCTGTCAGAGGGAGTGGAAGAGGAAAGGGGCAGAGGGGGAGAAAAGAGGCGCAGGGTGCCGAGAAACCTAGCACCGGCCCTGCATAGGAAGGAGCGGGGCTCCGGGAATTAATGCCATGTGAAGATGGCATTGTTTCCTGCAAGTGAACTCTGAGAACTTTCAGTTTTTTGTAGTTTGCAAATTACTAGGCATCCCAGTCAGGCCCCAAATAGTGAATGGGCCCGTTACTAAAAACATGTAAAAACTAGTATTTCTACATGAGCAACAGGCCCATAACAGTTATTGAATAGGCCCCATAGACATGTAAGGGCAGCACTTGATTGATATATTATTCTGCCTTTTCAGAAAGTCGCTGTTCACGGTGAAACGCATTACCGATAAGCTGATATTATTGGATATTGCTCCTAAAACCAATACAGAGCAGGACTGCATATCTGGATTACCATATTACTTTTAGACTGGAGGCCTCCAACTAAAGGCGCATTACGCTATTGGGCTGAGGCCGCAGCACCTAATTACCGGCATTGCACACAACATGCTGTCGAGCTGCAGCTATTTATGATCTATTAACGTGGCGACCCACAGCAGAGCTGGCGGAGAGACAGGCCGGGAAGCGGCAGATACAGCAACTTCATGGCCGGCAGGAGCGGCGCTCCCACTGCGCTGCCAGAGACGTACCCACTGCAGCTACTGATCTGTCTGTTTACGGTTGGTGATTTGGCCCATGTCCCCTAATTGTACAGTGTATACTATCCATACAGTTTGGATTCACTTCAACCCATTTGTTTGGTAATTGTTACATATCCAGGTTTTAAAAGTGCAGTCACCACTATATCCCAGCTACGCCCGTCATTCTTATAAGCATTGGCTTTCCTGATATGACTCTCATATTTTATATACTTTGTATCATTATTATAGCAATTAGGAGATCACTGTTGTACTTTAGAATAACACATGGAAGTATATTGTTTCCTGTCAGTTTTTGCATTATTGCAGATTGGTATTGTGGATTTTCAGATACGAGTACATACTATTATTAGTGTGGTATGTCCTATAGGAATATATTACATATGATATTGTGTATTCCCTGTGTTATGGTTATATTGATGTGCATTTTAGCTTATGAATGAAATATTATTAGTTAGATTGTGTGTGTCCCATTGTGCCTGCAGCACTTTTCCACCTTTTTTTCTCTTCAGGAGTCGATTGGGGCAGAAAACTTATATTCCTTTAAAAGTCCCATATTGTCAACAAAAGGACTGATTCAGAGTTGTGTACAACTCTGATGGTTTACATTCAATTTCGATGGTTTACATATAACTCCGATGGTTGCCAATCAGCGCTTGTGCAGGAGCTGTTCTGCGCATGTGCTGATCAGTGTCTGCGATGATGGTCACAGTGCCCCCTTTGCCACAACCAGGGCCGCCATCAGGAGGGGGACTGCCGGGACTAGAGTCCCGGGCCCGGACAGAAAAGGGGCCCGGCCAGCAGCGGAGTAGATAAGCTCCGGGGGTATTTTGAAAGCGCCGCCGGCCATGTGCCAATTGTAGCTCACGGACCAGAAGCCAATTATGAGCGGCCACAGTGGCGGCTTCTTCTTGGCAGCCGGTCCGCGAGCTCCGACTAACTCGCGGGCGGCACCAAATTCAAAATGCTGATGCCTCTCAGTCCCTGGGCCCTCTCTCTGTGCGGGTGAGACCGCGAGTGGCAGCTAATCCGGCAACACCCAGCCAGCGGGGAGAGGCTGAGACAGGAGCAGCAGCAGCAGTGGGGGAGGGAGTAGCAGCAGCGAGGGGAAGAACCTTTTTGCTACAGCCACTGTAAAGAGGAAGTGCTCAGATGGGCAGGAGAGGCTGCAGGGGATCCCACTTCCCATCCATGTACAGAGACTCCTGCTTTCCTACCCTCCCCTTGTTTTCCCACTTTTACCCTGCTCTCCCACACTCACCCTGCTCTCCCACTTTTACCCTGCTCTCCCACCCTCACCATGCTCTCCCACTTTTACCCTGCTCTCCCACCCTCACTCTGCTCTACCACTTTTACCCTGCTCTCCCACCCTCACCCTGCTCTCCCATCCTCACCCTGCATTCCCACTTTTACCCTGCTCTCCCACCCTCACCATGCTCTCCCACTTTTACCCACTCTCCCACCATCACCCTGCTCTCCCACTTTTACCCTGCTCTCCCACCCTCACCATGCTCTCCCACATTCACCCTCTCTCCCACCCTCACCCTGCTCTCCCACATTCACCCTCTCTCCCACCCTCACCCTGCTCTCCAACTTTTACCCTGCTCTCCCACCCTCACCCTGCTCTCCCACTTTTACCCTGCTCTCCCACCCTCACCCTGCTCTCCCACCCTCACCCTGCTCTCCCACTTTTACCCTGCTCTCCCACCCTCACCATGCTCTCCCACTTTTACCCTCTCTCCCACCATCACCCTGCTCTCCCACTTTTACCCTGCTCTCCCACCCTCACCCTGCTCTCCCACATTCACCCTCTCTCCCACCCTCACCCTGCTCTCCCACATTCACCCTCTCTCCCACCCTCACCCTGCTCTCCCACTTTCACCCTGCTCTCCCACTCTCACTCTGCTCTCCCATATTCACCCTCTCTCCCACCCTCACCCTGCTCTCCCACTTCTACCCTCTCTCCCACTCTCACCCTGCTCTCCCACTTTTACCCTGCTCTCCCACCCTCACCCTGCTCTCCCACATTCACCCTCTCTCCCACCCTCACCCTGCTCTCCCACTTTTACCCTGCTCTCCCACTCTCACCCTGCTCTCCCACCCTCACCCTGCTCTCCCACTTTTACCCTCTCTCCCACCCTCACCCTGATCTCCCACTTCTACCCTCTCTCCCACTTTTACCCTCTTTCCCACCCTCACCCTGCTCTCCCATTTCTACCCTCTCTCCCACTTTTACCCTCTCTCCCACCCTCACCCTGCTCTCCCACTTTTAGACTCTCCCCCTGCTCACCCTGCTCTCCCAAGTTTACCCTCTCTCCCAACCTCACCTTGCTCTCCCACTTTTACCCTGCTCTTCCACCCTCACCCTGCTCTCCCACTTTTACCCTGCTCTCCCACCCTCACCCTGCTCTCCCACTTTTACCCTCTCTCCCACCCTCACCCTGCTCTCCCACTTTTACCCTGCTCTCCCACCCTCACCATGCTCTCCCACTTTTACCCTCTCTCCCACCGTCACCCTCCTCTCCCACTTTTACCCTGCTCTCCCACCCTCATCCTGCTCTCCCACATTCACCCTCTCTCCCACCCTCACCCTGCTCTCCCACATTCACCCTCTCTCCCACCCTCACCCTGCTCTCCCACTTTTACCCTGCTCTCCCACCCTCACCCTGCTCTCCCACATTCACCCTCTCTCCCACCCTCACCCTGCTCTCCCACTTCTACCCTCTCTCCCACTCTCACCCTGCTCTCCCACTTTTACCCTGCTCTCACACCCTCACCCTGCTCTCCCACTTCTACCCTCTCTCCCACTCTCACTCTGCTCTCCCACTTTTACCCTGCTCTCCCACTTTTAGCCTGCTCTCCCAGTTTTACCCCCTCTCCCACCCTCACCCTGCTCTGCCACTTTTACCCTGCTCTCCCACCCTCACCCTGCTTTCCCACTTTTATCCTGCTCTCCCACTCTCACCCTGCTCTCCCACCCTCACCCTGCTCTCCCACTTTTACCCTCTCTCCCACCCTCACCCTGCTCTCCCACTTCTACCCTCTCTCCCACTTTTACCCTCTCTCCCACCCTCACCCTGCTCTCCCATTTCTACCCTCTCTCCCACTTTTACCCTCTCTCCCACCCTCACCCTGCTCTCCCACTTTTACACTCTCCCCCTTCTCACCCTGCTCTCCCAAGTTTACCCTCTCTCCCAACCTCACCCTGCTCTCCCACTTTTACCCTCTCCCCCTGCTCACCCTGCTCTCCCACATTTACCCTCTCTCCCACCCTCACCCTGCTCTGCCACTTTTACCCTCTCTCCCACCCTCCCCCTGCTCTCCCATTTTTACCCTCTCACCCTCACCCTGCTCTCTCACGTTTACCCTGTTCTTCCACTTTTACCTTCTCTCCCACTTTTACCCTGTTCCCCCACTTTTATCCTCTCTCCCACTTTTTACCCTGCTATTCCACCCTCACCCTGCTCTCCCACTTTTAACCTATCTCCCACCCTCACCTGCTCTCCCACCCTCTGCCTGCTCTCCCACCCCCTGCCTGCTCTCCCACCCTCCGCCTGCTCTCCCACCCTCACCTTGCTTTCACACCCTCACCCCGCGCTATCACCTCTGTATTATAGATTAACATGTTATAACCCCCACCCCCACAGCCCATACTTAGATAATTTTTTTAAAGCTGGTTTATGCACCAAAACCACACCTCTGCTATAGCTCCACCCACATCCACAGCAACGCCCCTTTTCTCTGACAACCCCCCCTATCCCAAGGGGAGGGGGCCCTGCCTATTTTGACAGTCCCAGGCCCCACAATCTCTGATGGCAGCTCTAGCCACAACAGATGTGTAGAAGGTTAGTGTATCCTACATTTTCTAGAGGTGTCTTCTTCCCCCTTATAGAATAGATTTGTGGTTATTTAGTAGAATACTTTATAGGGCTGTATTACTGCTTCTTAGCTGATAGTGATACTTACTGCTACTACTAGTAATAATTACAGTATTTTCTACACTGTCCGAATAACAAGACTCTATAATAATGCGTCGTATTATACATGTTTATAATGCAATGTTATGTCATTGTCCCAGTGATGTTATTTGATGTTACCACATCTTTCTATTATGTGCTGTCTTTCCTGCTCAATTGTATTACCCTGATGTTTTACATTTTATTTTGTATGATTTTTCTTTTTCTTATATTAAGTGTATTTTGTTATAATTGTTTCTGAAAACTATAAAATAAAAAACTATAAAATAAAAACTACTCAATTAAAAAAAAAGAATGCGTTGTATTAGGAGTAAGAGTCTGTTGTACCCACCTATGTCAGAGACACTGACGTCCGATTTATTCAGCATATAGCTAACCACGGTACTGTACTGAGTATAAGAAGTGGTGTAGCTGGAGTTATTTGTTATATCACTGGAATTGAGGTACCAGTAAATGTTCGTTAGTTTAGTGAAGTTACAAACAATTGTTAATGTGTCTCCATAAAAAAGTGTCTCTGGGGACTTTGCAATGGTTAGCTTTGCTGTAGGGAAGACAAAAGGAAAGCAAATATATTTTTTATACATTGTAGCCATTATTTTACTGTCTACAGTATATAACGTTTATTGGTTTGTTCTGCACAAATGATATATAGGCCAGTGCCTTCCAAAACCTGTGCAGACAGAATTCAGCAAAAAAACAAAAAAATATCCTACCTATACTGTACATTTCTTGTTATTATATCTAACATTCTGGCTCCTCCTGTTAGCACAGTATATGTTGTGTATTATATAACTTACACTGGGTTTTTTTTTTTTAGTTTTTGCAAAACTGAAGCAAAAAGAATATCGAGTCATCTGGTGTAACAATATGCAGACACCAGTTCCTTCCAATGTGAGAGATTTAACAGTCTGTATTCTGTAGATCTATGGAGGTTTAACAATCTATGTGTAGCTTCCGAGAGATGCTGTAGGGGAGGTCCAGGGGACAGGTATGGGGGGGCCTGGTCACATGCTTTGTGTCATTGTGGCCCTCCCACTACTGCTGCAAAATGCTGAGATTGGTGGCGTCATGCAGCAGAGGTGGGGCTATATTGGCGCAATTTGCTGCAACTGCCGTCAAAACAGCCCCATCCAGTCGACTTCACTGGGAAAGTAGGTGAGATCTAGGAAGGTGGGCTGCTGTAGGTAGGTAGGCAAGTATCGATTATCTAGACTACAGGTTCTCAAACTTGGTCATCAGGGCCCCAAACGGTGCAACCCAGCATCCCGGAGTGTGATCGGCACGCCCCCACAGTGACATGGACGGTGAAGCCGCGAGACCCCAGCCCTCTTTCCCACAGGCTCTGTCCCTATTTGTGCGCAATTATAACCATCACGGTGGTTATACTATATAATTGTAGCTATGCGATGACTGCCATCACATTGCATGATTTGATGTCCAGGCCAACATTCAGTGGCGGGCTGCCGATGTTCATCCCTGCAGCAAACCAAATCTCCTTAAAATGCTATACCACATGCCTAACATGGCCAAGAAACATCCACCATATATCAACCCCATAGGCTACAACCATCCTAAACCTAAACCCCCCCAGCGGCTGTCCACCTTCAGTCGGTAAGCCGGGTGTCGGGCTCCCGGTGTAGGTAAAATGACAGGTGTTGGGATTTCGACACCTGTCATTTAACTCCTTGCCGGGATTAGTCAGTCGGGAAGCCGGCAGTCGGGATTCTGTCCGTCGGCTTCCCGACTGCTTCCCCTGTATCTAAAGCTATATCAGAGTCACTGGTGCCGTCATTTCTTTCTACCCGTTACCTTTTGCCAGTGAATTGAGGGCCTGATTCAGACCCGCTCGCGAGCACAGGATGCTCGCAAGCGGGTCGATGGTGCCCTACTGCGCATGCGCACGACGGAGGGAGCTCCGTCGTGTGCATGTGCGAGACCCGAATAACGACGGCCCCACTGACATCAGTAGTGATGTCAGTGGGAGTGATTTTGGCTCTGATAGAGCCAAAATCTCTCCAGGGCTTGCGGCAGTGAGACCCTACCGCAAGCCCTATGGTCGCGATGGTCTTGACCATCGCGACCATCATCATGGACGCTCGCTATAGCTGTGGGTGGTCACCCACAACTATGTGAGCGTCCAAGAGGCCGCTCCATTTTCATGTAGGAGGGCCCTGATTCAGAGCGAGCGCTCTGGTCAGAACGTCCGGCTCTGAATCAGGCCCTGAGTGTGTTACTCTGACAACTGTGGTTCATCCCATTGCTGCACTAATGGTTACCTGGCTGCAAAGGTCGGCTTATTAGGCAACTGACCAGTTACATTTTCATGTACAGTAGTTTTCTGCACTTTAACAGGAGACAACTGAAATACAATAAAAACATAACAGAACATTAAATGTTGTATCACTCAGTAACAAGGCTTACCTTCTGGCAAATATGTCACATTTATTGTCTTTGAAGCTGTTGCACCTTCCAATCTCTGCAATTTGCAAGTGTACGAGGAGATGGACGCATTAAGCGCGCACTCTGTCGCATCGGGGGTTACAATGTACATTGTGCAGGTTGCGTTGCTAATTGATGCTCCTGTAATTGAGTTATGATGCAATTTATTTTACAAACATTCCAGTTACACTTTAATCAAATAGAGGGGGGGGGCTATGAATTTATGTATTCATGAGTAGCGCTAAATGCATATGGGGGGGTGTTGTTAGACATAGGGCAACTCCTGGATGTTGTGACCTACTGTAAGTATCATGATTTTAATATTTACAAAAGTTGGGTGGTCCAGCTAAACACCTGGGTCTTACCGTTGGTACAATATAATGATCCACGACCGCCTTCAGTCTTAGCTAGGTGTCATGGAACAGTTGGCTCTGATTTCATGGACCAAGTTTTATTTTTCTGAAAAACTCATACTGAGATAAACCAAAAAAGAGTCTGTAACCAAGTATCTGAGAGATCATGATGACACTTGCCCAAGTTTTTGGAATTAGTGTTTTATTTGGAAGATTTATACTGCAAAATAGTTGGATTTAATATTTTGATCAACTGTCTAGGACAGTGCTGTCAAACTCTGGCCCTTCAGCAGCAGTGGAACTACACATCACAGCATGCACTGCCACAATTCTGCTATTAGTGAATGCTGAAACTGTGGCAGGGCATGCTGGGATATGTAGTCCCATGGTAGCTGGATGGCCCGAGTTTGACACCACTGGTCTAGGACAACTCCACTAATTATTATATAATTGTGGAATGGAATCTTCTCTTAACCTGGGTACACATTACCTGACCCACCAATCCGACGCACGATGGTTCGAGGAAACAATATATCGGGCAGTCAGTACATACTGCATGATCCGGTGTCTAGCCTTGCCGCACTGCTGCTAACTGTTAACAACTTCATGGTAGTTGCTGTCAACCACCAGCAACTAGACAGATTCTTGTTATTTAGACTTTTGCTGCAATCTTGTCAAGTACACATTAGCCATCAAGGCTGCAACCAGCCAAGTACATATCAGCCCTCAAGGTTGCAAACCAGCCAAGTATACATCAGCCCTCAAGGCTGAACCAGCCAAGTACATATCAGCCCTCAAGAGTGCAACCAGGCAAGTACACATAAGCTCTCAAGGCTGCAACCAGCCAAGTATACATAAGCCATAGAGACTCTTGTTATTTAGACTTTTGATGCAATCTTGTCAAGTAATCATCAGCCATCAAGGCTGCAACCAGCCAAGTACATATCAGCCTTCAAGGTTGTAACCAGCCAAGTACACATCAGCCCTCAAGGCTGCAACCAGCCAAGTACACATCAGCCCTCAAGGCTGCAACCAGCCAAGTACACATCAGCCCTTAAGGCTGCAACCAACCAAGTACACATCAAACCTCAAGGCTGCAACCAGCCAAGTACACATCAGCCCTTAAGGCTGCAAGCAGTCTAATACACATCAGCTCTTAAAGGTGCAACCAGTCAAGTACACATCAGCCCTTAAGGTAGCCATGCGATCAAAGTCTGTAAAAAAGTATCTGAGAGGTGATGATGCCACCTTCCCAAGTTTTTGGAATTAGTGTTTTATTTGGAAGATTTATACCGCAAAATAGCTGGATTTAATATTTTGATCAACAGTCTAGGACAGTGCTGTCAAACTCAGGCCCTTCAGCTGCAGTAGAACTACACATCCCAGCATGCACTGCCACAATTCTGCTCTTAGTGAGAGCTAAAACTGTGGCAGGGCATGCTGGGATATGTAGTCCCATGGCAGCTGGATGGCCCGAGTTTGACACCACTGGTCTAGGACAACTCCACTAATTATTATATAATTGTGGAATTAAATCTTCTCTTAACCTGGGTACACATTAACTGACCCATCAATCCGATGCCCGATGGTTCGAGGAAACAATATATTGGGCAGTCAGTACATACTGCACGATCCGGTGTCTGATCGGCCAATACATCATTCACCTGCACCAATCACCTTGCTGGGGTCGATAGCTAGGTCGCTCCATCTGCTGTTGTAACAAGCCATCGTAGCATCCTGTTGGACTTCAGTGCACAAGGCGGCTCTCGTGCACTTGTTGCTTGGTGTGTCAGAGTAGCCGGTTTCTTCTAAGATTCTACAGTCTCACACACTTCAGTATCATCTGTTACCAGCACTAGCAGCAGATCAGCCACACTATAGCATCTAAGCGGTAGCTGTCACCAACATCACGGCAGTCTCAGTTGTTTCCAAATTTCTATAGTCTCAGTCGCACTTCAGTGTCAGAGTGTATCATCTGTTACCAGCAATAGCGGCAGCCTAGCCGCACTGCAGCTAACAGTTACCAACATCATGGCAGTTGCTGTCATCCACCAGCAACTAGAAAGACTCTTGTAATTTAGACTTTTGCTGCAATCTTGTCAAGTACACATCAGCCATCAAGGCTGCAACCAGTCAAGTACATTTCAGCCCTCAAGGTTGCAACCAGCCAAGTACACATCAGCTCTCAAGGCTGCAACCAGCGAAGTACACATCAGCCCTCAAGGCTGCAACCAGCCAAGTACACATCAGCCCTCAAGCTTGCAACCAGCCAAGTACACATCAGCCCTCAAGACTAAAACCAGCCAAGTACACATCAGCCCTCAAGGCTGCAACCAACAAAGTACACATCAGCCCTTAAGGCTGCAAGCAGTCTAATACACATCAGCAATTAAAGGTGCAACCAGTCAAGTACACATCAGCCCTTAAGGTTGCCATGCGATCAAAGTCACACAATTGGCCAGTTCTCCAGTGTCCTCGGGTTCTACTACCTCTTCTGTGTGAATCTCCCCAGGGATTCATAACAGCTGTGAATGCATGGCCGATGGAACAACCCTGATATCACTGCGTGAGAGTGCGCATAGTACCTTCACACTAGATGATTGGGATGATATATCTGTCCAATTCACCATATTATCCGAGAAATCATCCAGTGTGTACCCAGCTTTACTCTTTGGTAGAGGAGTCCAAACTAAAGCCCACGGGCCAAATGTGGCCTTCCACCTGCTCCAATGTGGCCCTCTGACTGGACCACAGATTGGAGTCTTCGATCCACCGCTAGATTCCTGCACTTCCACAATGGCAAGCAAGAAGTGCTGTGTAGGCCATACTTGAGAGACAGATCGAGCTGAGCCAACACCCCCTGAATGGAAGCAGCTGCCAGCCCAGTTATCCTGCCCATAGGGTGTCCTCAGCCAGGGGTCTCCAATTTAGCAGCAGAGTCAGACACAGGGTGGACAAGGACCAGAGACGACTTCTGGGTAGTAATTGGGGCTTTTATCTGAGGTAGGACAGGCACAGGTGACTGTATATAAGGAGGAATCCTGTATGATGGGGGAAGGGAGCATAGGATCCAAATACAGTATCTTAGGGGGAGAGATACCATAACCTGAGGATAACACAGACCATAGTCATTATTTGAGAGACAGTATCTGAGGAGAATAGCCCCTTACCGAGAGAGCTGGCCTTTGCGTATTTCTTCCTGCATGCTGATGTAATGAATGCCGACATTCATGGGAAGAGTGGCGGGATGCATTTCATGCAAATTGCGATGCATCATGCATGCCGCCCTGGGTATCACCGACATGCCACGTGACTTCCAGAGCTACTTGTCCTGTTTGTAATTGATCAACTGACATCCGTGCACTTTTTGATCATGTGGCGAAATATCTGTTAGGTGTGGGACAGACCAGAGGAACATACTTACACTGGTACAGCCTCACTGGTGTGTTAAGGGCATTTTTTGTTGAGCAATATACTGCTCACTTAGATCTAGGGATGGGAATCGCTATTGAAAATATTGGTCTTATCTATTTTCCACATTTGATTTCCAATCATTTCTTTGGGCCTGATTCAGGGCCTGATTCAGACCCGCTCGCAAGTGGGTTGATGTTGCCCAAGTGCGCATGCGCACGACGGAGGCGGCTCCGTCGTGCGCATGCGTGAGACCCGAATAATGACGGGTGAGTGACAGCACGCCCCCTTTGGTGGGCGTGCCGGGGGCAAGGCTGCCCTGATGGAGGCGTTCCCTTGGGAACGCCTACCTTCTGGAGCCGGCCCCACTGACATCACTAGTGATGTCAGTGGGAGTGCTTTAAGCTCTGATAAAGCCAAAATCACTCCAGGGCTTGCGGCAGACGAGACCCTACCACAAGGGTCTCATCGCAAGCCCGATGGTCGCGATGGTCTTGACTATCGCGACCATCATTTTGGCCGCTCGCTATAGCTGTGGGTGGTCTCCCACAGCTAAGCGAGTGGCCAGGAGGCCGCTCCAAAAAGTAAGAGGGACGGCCCTGATTCAGAGCGAGCGCTCTGTCAGAGCGTCCGGCTCTGAATCAGGGTCTCAGTATGGATCGCAGCAGCGATTACGCTCACAGTCTCACTGCGATAATATGCTAATCCACTGTGACCGCTATGCCGTTGCAGCAGAATATAAGGACATCCACCTCACCTTGCACACATCCGTATTACTTTGCAAGACTGTGAAACCATCGGTAACACTGAGAACCATCGCAGCCTCACACACACTTGCACAAGGTCTGACCTTACTCAGGAATTGCTAGCCTCATCATAAGTAGTGAAAGCCCAAGCTGCGTATGGCCTGGCAGTGGATAATTTATGCACGCCCCTGCAACTGCGTTCAACCGCACTGGCACGTCTGCGTTTCTCCGACCACCCCCTGTCACCTCCCACAGATGGCCCTTCCTGTCAATCACTCTGTGATAGGTCTGCGTAGTCTCTGCGATCTCAGTCCCGATGGCAGTGGCTGGTTCGCGCACACGCACTGCGATGCATACGCATGTGCAGAACGCAAAAATCGTCCGATTGCATTTATAATCGCAGTTGCGATCCTTGCTGAATCAGGCCCTTAATTAATAGTGAGGCTTTGATGCTGCCTCACTGTTGTTGTGTTTTTTAACTGATATTCATTATATTTGTATAGGTTCCTGCAGCCCCAGATTAACCCTTTCATTCCCTGTGACGTGAGACTCGCAGCTGCCATCTAGCAGCCGCTGCGCACAGCACACACTCAGCAAGCCGCAGGGCATTGTGATGTCACGTCTGTGTCTCAGAGAATGACGCATAGAAGGTTCAGATTTTTTTTCTGCAAACAATGGCCCTCATTCAGAGCCGTGCGCTCTGAGCAGAGCGCACGCTCTGCATGAGGGCCGGGCTCCTTTTTAATGGAGCGTCCTCCTGGACGCTCGTATAGCTGTGGGTCACCACCCACAGGCTATACGAGCGTGCAGTTTGATGGCCGCGATGGTCATGACCATCGCGACCATCGAAATTGCGAGCCGGAGCCTGCGGTTGAGGTTTTCAACCGCAAGCTCCGGAGTGATTTTGGCTCTATCAGAGCCAAAATCACTCCCACTGACATCACTAGTGATGTCAGTGGGCCGGCTTCTGATGGGAGGCGTTCCCATGGGAACGCCCCCATCAGGGAGGCACGCCCCCGGCACGCCCACCAAAGGGGGCGTGCTATCAATCAACATTGACAGCACGCCCCCTTTGATCGGACACAACGAGCGAAGGAAAGTCCTTCGCTCGTCGTGTCTGGCGCATGCGCACGACGGAGCTCCCTCCGTCGTGCGCATGCTCAGTGCAGACCATCGACCCACTTGCGAGCGTACAGCCGCTCGCGAGTGGGTCTGAATCAGGCCCAATATCTTGTCTCTATCAATTTTTTTCTTCAATGTTGAAAATATCGATAAAATCAATTTTGTAATGATTCCCATCCTTATTAAATGCTCTGTTTGCTTGAATGAGGGGAGACCTCCGTAATGTGAGCTGGGGAAGGCCTTCCATGCTTTTCATGATTGCATAATCAGCATCCACAGTGATAGGAAAAAAGAGGGTCCCTACTGCTTCTGGGTAGCACACATTGCTGATGTGAATGATTTTCCTGCTACTGTTCGTGCGCAAAATTCCATAAAAACTGGTACAGTGCACGCGGTGCATGGTGTGTACAAACAGTGTTGCAGTAGTGATTGAGACTCATGGTCTCAGAAATGCATTGGACATGTATTTCACGCTCCACGGCAGTGACTGGGAAGGGGCTAGTCAGACACACAGAGATGCACCATCGTATGGGCGTTTGCCGTGAGCGCTCAAGTACGTAATTGCTCAAATTGGAAGCCATACTCTGATGGACAATCTGCACTTAGCACGGGACTGGTGCAAGTTTCGATGGTGTGACCGATGATTCACCTAAAGAAGCACAAAGTGCAATGATTGCTTTTAGTAGCATTAGTATAAAGTCACAGACGCGACTACGGTAAAAGATGCTAAAGCGGTTGCTGTGGCGATGCTACTCGGGATTAATCCCAGACTGTCCTCGGCTACAGAAATATATAAAATAGACATTACATAAATCACCTGTATTAGTGCAGATCCAATCTAAATCTAATCCAGCAGCATCTCATAGCTATATTTTGTGTATCCTGATACTATCCAGAGACATAGCCGTACAGATACTATTATTTGTGAATGAAATAGCTGCACTTTTATACAAAGCAAATTTACTCGACAATCCTAAAATGTTGTGATTGTAGTGATTACATTTTATGTCCTTCCATAGTGCACCAATCAGAACGAGTCATTTCAGCTATGAGGCCAGATGGGAAGAAACAAAATATATCTGACTTACCGGATTTCCCGTTTACAGTCCATGTCCCATTAGATACTGAAAAGTCTTTGGCACAGCAAGTCAAATTAAATGTAACCCCATTGCAGAAAGTTTCGTTATTACCCGACAGATCTATCGGTAGCTCAGTAATACTATCAATGGTTGTGTTTTGTTCTTGATTTGTTTCTCTGACAGCGCAGGTGTAAGTACCTATAGAAAATAAAAGGTAGAGTGGGGTAAGCTCTGTTACGAAACAAGGACAATATGGATGAGATAATGGCCCATTCACTAAAGAAGACAATTGTAAAGGCAAATGTGGCATTTTGGAATGTGGGTAAAAATTAAGGGCCTGATTCAGAGCCACTCGTAAGGGGCCGCTCGTTCGCTCTGAGCAATGTTCGCACAACTGTGTATGGGTCGTAATGCGCATGCACAAACCAGTCATTGCGGTCGGAAATTGTGCGCTTGCAAAACAGCGAGGGGCTGCTAATTTGATTGACAGAATGTACCGTTTGTGGGTGGTAACAGGGGAAGGTGCTTGAAAACGGGGGAGTGGAGATCCGAACGCAGGCGTGCCTAACGGTAAAAGGTGTTTAATGGGAGTACATAATTATTAAAGGAGCATCATTGACCACATCACTTGGTTGTCCTTTAGCCTCGACGAGCAGTTCAGATGCCTTTCAATGTACCCGATTATTCTAATAAATACCGGAGATGACGTGTGATGCGAACGGCAAAGGGGCGTCTTTACAAAATAGCGAGCGCATTTTTCGTTCGCTCACTCAGACATAGAGGCCTCAACAAGCCGCAAAGAGCGAGCGCTCAATTTAAATAGCCGGCCCCTTTTTTGGAACTACCGTCCGCAAATAGCGTCTGGGTCTGAATCAGGTCCAGATTTCAATGTAATGAGAGTGACCATTTTCTTAATTAATTTTTTTCTTTCTGTGGTGGCTTCTCGTGTTACTTAATAACAAATATGATCATTGGTTATTTTTCAAGAGAAGCTCTCTGTTTTGCATGTCTATCAGTAGAATGTGCTCTGGCATGCATAGAGTTTACAAAGATGTTCTCTGTATTGTCTGTTGCTCAATAAAATGCTCTGTATATTGGTCCCTAAGATGCTCTATTTATTGTAGGGCATACGGTCTGTGTTGCATGTACAGTAGTTTACAAAGATGCTCTCTGTATTGTACGTACATACAGTAGTAACATAGAATGCTCAGTGTATTGTATGGCAATTATTAGGAAGCTTTTTGTTTTGTATAGCAGTCAATAGGATACTCTCTATATACTATGGCAGCTACTGTGATGCTCTCTGTATGGCATGACGGTGACTAAGATGTTCTCTGTATTCCATGACTGCCATTACAAAGCTCTCTATATCTTATGGTGGCCACAAGGATGCATGTTCACTGTATTATACAGTACATCTATCATTAATAATGGCTAAATTATCATGCAAAGTATTATAATACCTGCCAGAGGGAGTGGAAGAGGAAAGGGGCAGAGGGGGAGAAAAGGGGCGCAGGGTGCCGAGAAACCTAGCACCGGCCCTGCATAGGAAGGAGCGGGGCTCCGGGAATTAATGCCATCTGAAGATGGCGCTGTTTCCTGCAAGTGAACCCTGAGAACTTTCAGTTTTTTGTCGTTTGCAAATTACTAGGCATCCCAGTCAGGCCCCAAATAGTGAATGGGCCCGTTACTAAAACATGTAAAAACTAGTGTTTCTACATGAGCAACAGGCCCATAACAGTTATTGAATAGGCCCCATAAACATGTAAGGGCAGCACTTGATTGATAGATTATTCTGCCTTTTCAGAAAGTCGCTGTTTGCGGTGAAACGCATTACCGATAAGCTGATATTATTGGATATTGCTCCTAAAACCAGTATAGAGCAGGACTGCATATCTGGATTACCATATTACTTTTAGACTGGAGGCCTCCAACTAAAGGCGCATTACACTATCGGGCTGAGGCCACAGCAACTAATTACTGGCATTGCACACAACAGCTATTTATGATCTATTAACGCGGCGACCCACAGCAGAGCTGGCGGAGAGACAGGCCGGGAAGCGGCAGATACAGCAACTTCATGGCCGGCAGGAGCGGCGCTCCCACTGCGCTGCCAGAGACGTACCCACTGCAGCTACTGATCTGTCTATTTACGGTTGGTGATTTGGCCCATGTCCCTTAATTGTACAGTGTATACTATCCATACAGTTTGGATTCACTTCAACCCATTTGTTTGGTAATTGTTACATATCCAGGTTTTAAAAGTGCAGTCACCACTATATCCCAGCTACGCCCGTCATTCTTATAAGCATTGGCTTTCCTGATATGACTCTGATATTTTATATACTTTCTATCATTATTATAGCAATTAGGAGATCACTGTTGTACTTTAGAATAACACATGGATGTATATTGTCCCCTGTCAGTATTTGCATTATTGCAGATAGGTATTGTGGATTTTCAGATACGATCACATACTATTATTAGAGTGGTATGTCCTATAGGAATATATTACATATGATATTGTGTATTCCCTGTGTTATGGTTATATTGATGTGCATTTTAGCTTATGAATGAAATATTATTAGTTAGATTGTGTGTGTCCCATTGTGCCTGCAGCACTTTTCCACCTTTTTTTCTCTTCAGGAGTCGATTGGGGCAGAAAACTTATATTCCTTTAAAAGTCGCATATTGTCAACAAAAGGACTGATTCAGAGTTATGTACAACTCTGAAGGTTTACATACAACTCCGATGGTTTACATACAACTCCGATGGTTTACATAGAACTCCGATGGTTTACATACGACTCCGATGGTTTACATAGAACTCCGATGGTTTACATACAACTCCGATGGTTTACATACAACTCCGATGGTTGCCGATCAGCGCTTGTGCAGGAGCTGTTCTGCGCATGTGCTGATCGGTGTCTGCGATGATGGTCACAGTGCCCCCTTTGCCACAACCAGGGCCGCCATCAGGAGGGGGACTGCCAGTACTAGAGTCCCGGGCCCGGACAGAAAAGAGGCCCGGCCAGCAGTGGAGTAGATAAGCTAAAGGGGTATTTTGAAAGCGCCGCCGGCCATGTGCCAATTGTAGCTCATGGACCAGAAGCCAATTGTGAGCGGCCACAGCGGCGGCTTCTTATTGGCAGCCGGTCCGCGAGCTCCGACTAACTCGCGGGCGGCACCAAATTCAAAATGCTGATGCCTCTCAGTCCCTGGGCCCTCTCTCTGTGCGGGTGAGACCGCGAGTGGCAGCTAGTCCGGCAACACTCAGCCAGCGGGGAGAGGCTGAGACAGGAGGAGCAGTAGCAGCGGGGGAGGGAGTAGCAGCAGCGAGGGGAAGAACCTTTTTGCTACAGCCACTGTAAAGAGGAAGTGCTCAGATGGGCAGGAGAGGCTGCAGGGGATCCCACTTCCCATCCATGTACAGAGATTCCTGCTTTCCTACCCTCCCCTTGTTTTCCCACTTTTACCCTGCTCTCCCACTTTTACCCTGCTCTCCCACCCTCACCCTGCTCTCCCACTTTTACCCTCTCTCCCACCCTCACCCTGCTCTCCCACTTTTACCCTGCTCTCCCACCCTCACCCTGCTCTCCCACTTTTACCCTCTCTCCCACTTTTACCCTCTCCCACTTTTAACCTCTCTCCCACCCTCACCCTGCTCTCCCCCTTCTCACCCTGCTCTCCCACCCTCACCCTGCTCTCCCACATTCACCCACTCTCCCACCCTCACCCTGCTCTCCCACTTCTACCCTCTCTCCCACTCTCACCCTGCTCTCCCACTTTTACCCTGCTCTCCCACCCTTACCCTGCTCTCCCACTTCTACCCTCTCTCCCACTCTCACCCTGCTCTCCCACTTTTACCCTCTCTCCCACCCTCACCCTGCTCTCCCACATTCACCCTCTCTCCCACCCTCACCCTGCTCTCCCACTTTTACCCTCTCTCCCACCCTCACCCTGCTCTCCCACTTTTACCCTGCTCTCCCACTCTCAAACTGCTCTCCCACATTCACCCTCTCTCCCACCCTCACCCTTCTCTCCCACTTCTACCCTCTCTCCCACTTTTACCCTCTCTCCCACCCTCACCCTGCTCTCCCACTTTTACCCTCTCCCCCTGCTCACCCTGCTCTCTCACGTTTACCCTCTCTCCCACCCTCACCCTGCTCTGCCACTTTTACCCTCTCTCCCACCCTCCCCCTGCTCTCCCACCTTCACCCTGCACTCCCTCTTTTACCCTGCTCTCCCACTTTTACCCTGTTCTCCCACTTTTACCCTCTCTCCCACTTTTTACCCTGCTATTCCACCCTCATCCTGCTCTCCCACTTTTTACCCTGCTATTCCACACTCATCCTGCTCTCCCACTTTTACCCTCTCTCCCACCCTCACCCTGCTCTCCCACTTCTACCCTCTCTCCCACTCTCACCCTGCTCTCCCACTTTTACCCTGCTCTCCCAACTTTACCCAGCTCTCCCACCCTCACCCTGCTCTCCCACTTTTACCCTCTCTCCCACCCTCACCCTGCTCTCCCACTTTTACCCTCTCTCCCACCCTCACCCAGTTCTCCCACTTCTACCCTCTCTCCCACCCTCACCCTGTTCTCCCACTTTTCCCCTCTCTCACACTTTTTACCCTGCTATTCCACCCTCAACCTGCTCTCCCACTTTTACCCTCTCCCCCACCCTCACCCTGTTCTCCCACTTCTACCCTCTCTCCCACCCTCACCCTGTTCTTCCACTTTTCCCCTCTCTTACACTTTTTACCCTGCTATTCCACCCTCAACCTGCTCTCCCACTTTTACCCTCTCTCCCACCCTCACCCTATTCTCCCACTTTTACCCTCTCTCCCACTTTTTACCCTGCTATTCCACCCTCATCCTGCTCTCCCACTTTTACCCTATCTCCCACCCTCCGCCTGCTCTCCCACCCTCACCTGCTCTCCCACCCTCCGCCTGCTCTCCCACCCTCACCTTGCTTTCTCACCTTCACCCCACACTATCACCTCTATATAATAGATTAACATGTTATAACCTCCACCCCCACAGCCCAAACTTTGATAATTTTTTTAAAACTGGTTTATGCACCAATGCCACACCTCTGCTATAGCTCCACCCACATCCACAGCAACGCCCCTTTTCTCTGACAAACCAACCCCCTCATCCCAAGGGGAGGGGGCCCTGCCTATTTTGACAGTCCCAGGCCCCACAATCTCTGTTGGCAGCCCTGGCCACAACAGATGTGTAGAAGGTTAGTGTATCCTGCATTTTCTAGAGGTGTCTTCTTCCCCCTTATAGAATAGATTTGTGGTTATTTCTTAGAATACTTTATAGGGCTGTATTACTGCTTCTTAGCTGATAGTGATACTTACTGCTACTTCTAGTAATAATTACAGTATTTTCTACACTGTCCGAATAACAAGACTCTATAATAATGCGTTGTATTATACATGCTTATAATGCAATGTTATGTCATTTTCCCAGTGATGTTATTTGATGTTACCACATCTTTCTATTATGTGCTGTCTTTCCTGCTCAATTGTATTACCCTGATGTTTTACATTTTATTTTGTTTGATTTTTCTTTTTCTTATATTAAGTGTATTTTGTTATGATTGTTTCTGAAAACTATAAAATAAAAAACTAAAATAAAAACTACTCAATTAAAAAAAAGAATGCGTTGTATTAGGAGTAAGAGTCTGTTGTACCCACCTATGTCAGGGACACTGACGTCCATTTTATTCAGCATATAGCTAACCACGGTACTGTACTGAGAATAAGAAGTGGTGTAGCTGGAATTATTTGTTATATCACTGGAATTGAGGTACCAGAAAATGTTCGTTAGTTTAGTGAAGTTACAAACAATTGTTAATGTGTCTCCATAAAAAAGTGTCTCTGGGGACTTTGCAATGGTTAGCTTTGCTGTAGGGAAGACAAAAGGAAAGCAAATATATTATTTATACATTGTAGCCATTATTTCACTGTCTACAGTATATAACATTTATTTGTTTGTTCTGCACAAATGATATATAGGCCAGTGCCTTCCAAAACCTGTGCAGACAGAATTCAGCAAAAAAAAACAAAAAAACATCCTACCTATACTATACATTTCTTGTTATTATATCTAACATTCTGGCTCCTCCTGTTAGCACAGTATATGTTGTGTATTATATATAACTTACACTGTTTGTTTTTTTTAGTTTTTGCAAAACTGAAACAAAAAGAATATCGAGTCATCTGGTGTAACAATATGCAGACACCAGTTCCTTCCAATGTGAGAGATTTACCAGTCTCTATTCTGTAGATCTATGGAGGTTTAACAATCTATGTGTAGCTTCCGAGAGATGCTGTAGGGGAGGTCCAGGGGGCCGGTATGGGGGGGCCTGGTCACATGCCTTGTGTCATTGTGACCCTCCCACTATTGCTGCAATATGCTGAGATTGGTGGCGTCATGCAGCAGAGGTGGGGCTATATTGGCGCAATTTGCTGCAACTGCCGTCAAAATACCCCCATCCAGTCGACTTCACTGGGTAAGTAGGTGAGATCTAGGAAGGTGGGCTGCTGTAGGTAGGTAGGCAAGTATCGATTATCTAGATGACAGGTTCTCAAACTTGGTCCTCAGGACCCCAAACGGTGCAGCCCAGGATCCTGGAGTTTGATCGGCACGCCCCCACAGTGACATGGACGGCGAAGCCGCGAGACCCCAGCCCACTTTCCCACAGGCTCTGTCCCTATTTGTGTACAATTATAACCATCACGGTGGTTATACTATATAATTGTAGCGATGCGATGGCTGCCATCACATTGCATGATTTGATGTCCAGGCCAACATTCAGTGCCGGGCTACCGATGTTCATCCCTGCAGCAAACCAAATCTCCTTAAAATGCTATACCACATGCCTAACATGTCCAAGATACACCCACCATATATCAACCCCATAGGCTACAACCATCCTAAACCTAAACCCCCCCGCGGCTGTCCACCTTCGGTCGGTAAGCCGGGTGTTAGGCTCCCGATGTAGGTAAAATGACAGGCGTTGGGATTTCGACACCTGTCATTTAACCCCTTGCCGGGATTAGACAGTCGGGAAGCCGGCAGTTGGGATTCTGTCCGTCGGCTTCCCGACTGCTTCCCCTGTATCTAAAGCTATATCAGAGTCACTGGTGCCGTCATTTCTTTCTACCCGTTACCTTTTGCCAGTGAATTGAGTCTGTTATCTGAGAACTGCGGTTCATCCCTTTGCTGCACTAATGGTTACCTGGCCGCAAAGGATGGCTTATTAGCCAACTGACCAGTTACATTTTAATGCACAGTAGTTTTCTGCACTTTAACAGGAGACAACTGAAATACAATAAAAACATAACAGAACATTAAATGTTGTATCACTCAGTAACAAGGCTTACCTTCTGGCAAATATGTCACATTTATTGTCTTTGAAGCTGTTGCACCTTCCAATCTCTGCAATTTGCAAGTGTACGAGGAGATAGACGCATTAAGCGCGCACTCTGTTGCATTGGGGGTTACAATGTACGTTGTGCAGGTTGCGTTGCTAATTGATGCTCCTGTAATTGAGTTATGATGCAATTTATTTTACAAACATTCCAGTTACACTTTAATAAAATAGAGGGGGGGCCTATGATTTTATGTATTCATGAGTAGCTCTAAATGCATATGGGGGGGGTGTGTTGTTAGACATAGGGCAACTCCTGGATGTTGTGACCTTCTGTAAGTATCATGATTTTAATATTTACAAAAGTTGGGTGGTCCAGCTAAACACCTGGGTGTTACCGTTGGTACAATATAATGATCAACGACCGCCTTCAGTCTTAGCTAGGTGTCGTGGAACAGTTGGCTCTGATTTCATGGACCAAGTTTTATTTTTCTGAAAAAACTCATACTGAGATAAACCAAAAAAGAGTCTGTAACCAAGAATCTGAGAGGTGATGATGCCACCTGCCCAGGTTTTTGGAATTAGTGTTTTATTTGGAAGATTTATACCGCAAAATAGCTGGATTTAATATTTTGATCAACAGTCTAGGACAGTGCTATCAAACTCAGGCCCTTCAGCTGCAGTAGAACTACACATCCCAGCATGCACTGCTACAATTCTGCTCTTAGTGAATGCTGAAACTGTGGCAGGGCATGCTGGGATATGTAGTCCCATGGCAGCTGGACGGCCCGAGTTGGCACCACTGGTCTAGGACAACTCCACTAATTATTATATAATTGTGGAATTAAATCTTCTCTTAACCTGGGTACACATTACCTGACCCATCAATCCGACGCCCGATGGTTCGAGGAAACAATATATTGGGCAGTCAGTACATACTGCACGATCCGGTGTCTGATCGGCCAATACATCATTCACCTGCACCAATCACCTTGCTGGGTTGGTAGCTAGGTCGCTCCATCTGCAGTTGTAACAAGCCATCGTAGCATCCTGTTGGACTTCAGTGCACAAGGCGGCTCTCGTGTGCTTGTTGCTAGGAGTATCAGAGTAGTCGGTTTCTTCTAAGCTTCTACAGTCTCAGTCACACTTCAGTATCATCTGTTACTAGCAGCAGCTCAGCCACACTACAGCATCTAAGCGGTAGCTGTCACCAACATCACGGCAGTCTCAGCTGCATTACAGTGTCAGAGTGTACAGTTGTTTCCAAATTTCTATAGTCTCAGTCGCACTTCAGTGTCAGAGTGTATCATCTGTTACCAGCAATAGCGGCAGCCTAGCCGCACTGCAGCTAACTGTTACCAATGTCACGGCACTTGCTGTCATCCACCAGCAACTAGATAGACTCTTGTAATTTAGACTTTTGCTGCAATCTTGTCAAGTACACATCAGCCATCAAGGCTGCAACCAGCCAAGTACATTTCAGCCCTCAAGGTTGCAACCAGCCAAGTACACATCAGCTCTCAAGGCTGCAACCAGCAAAGTACACATCAGCCCTCAAGGCTGCAACCAGCCAAGTACACATCAGCCCTCAAGCTTGCAACCAGCCAAGTACACATCAGCCCTCAAGACTAAAACCAGCCAAGTACACATCAGCCCTCAAGGCTGCAACCAACAAAGTACACATCAGCCCTTAAGGCTGCAAGCAGTCTAAAACACATCAGCAATTAAAGGTTCAACCAGTCAAGTACACATCAGCCCTTAAGGTTGCCATGCGATCAAAGTCACACAATTGGCCAGTTCTCCAGTGTCCTCGGGTTCTACTACCTCTTCTGTGTGAATCTCCCCAGGGATTCATAACAGCTGTGAATGCATGGCTGATGGAACAACCCTGATATCACTGCGTGAGAGTGCGCATAGTACCTTCACACTAGATGATTGGGATGATATATCTGTCCAATTCACCATATTATCCGAGAAATCATCCAGTGTGTACCCAGATTTACTCTTTGGTAGAGGAGTCCAAACTAAAACCCACGGGCCAAATGTGGCCTTCCACCTGCTCCAATGTGGCCCTCTGACCGGACAACAGTTTGGAGTCTTCGATCCACCGCTAGATTCCTGCACTTCCACAATGGCAAGCAAGAAGTTCTGTGTAGGCCATACTTGAGAGACAGATAGAGCTGAGCCAACACCCCCTGAATGGAAGCAGCTGCCAGCCCAGTTATCCTGCCCATAGGGTGTCCTCAGCCAGGGGTCTCCAATTTAGCAGCAGAGTCAGACACAGGGTGGACAAGGACCAGAGACGACTTCTGGGTAGTAATTGTGGCTTTTATCTGAGGTAGGACAGGCACAGGTGACTGTATATAAGGAAGAATCCTGCATGATGGGGGAAGGGAGCATAGGATCCAAATACAGTATCTTAGGGGGAGAGATACCATAACCTGAGGATAATACAGACCACAGTCATTATTTGAAAGACAGTATCTGAGGAGAATAGCCCCTTACCGAGAGAGCTGGCCTTTGCGTATTTCTTCCTGCATGCCGATGTAATGAATGCCGACATGCAAGGGAAGAGTGGCGGGATGCATTTCATGCAAATTGCGATGCGTCATGCATGCCGCCCTGGGTATCACCGACATGCCACGTGACTTCCAGAGCTACCTGTCCTGTTTGTAATTGATCAACTGACATCCGTGCACTTTTTGATCATGTGGCGAAATATCTGTTAGGTGTGGGACAGACCAGAGGAACATACTTACACTGGTACAGCCTCACTGGTGTGTTAAGGGCATTTTTTGTTGAGCAATATACTGCTCACTTAGATCTAGGGATGGGAATCGCTATTGAAAATATTGGTCTTATCTATTTTCCACATTTGATTTCCAATCATTTCTTAGGGCCTGATTCAGGGCCTGATTCAGACCCGCTCGCAAGCGGGTTGATGTTGCCCAAGTGCGCATGCGCACGATGGAGGCGGCTCCGTCGTGCGCATGCGTGAGACCCGAATAACGACGGGTGAGTGACAGCACGCCCCCTTTGGTGGGCGTGCTGGGGGCAAGGCTGCCCAGATGGAGGCGTTCCCTTGGGAACGCCTACCGTCTGGAGCCGGCCCCACTGACATCACTAGTGATGTCAGTGAGAGTGATTTTAGCTCTGATAGAGCCAAAATCACTCCAGGGCTTGCGGCAGACGAGACCCTACCACAAGGGTCTCATCGCAAGCCCGATGGTCGCGATGGTCTTGACTATCGCGACCATCATTTTGGCCGCTCGCTATAGCTGTGGGTGGTCACCCACAGCTATGCGAGTGGCCAGGAAGCCGCTCCAAAAAGTAAGAGGGACGGCCCTGATTCAGAGCGAGCGCTCTGTCAGAGCGTCCGGCTCTGAATCAGGGCCTCAGTACGGATTGCAGCTGCGATTACGCTCACAGTCTCACTGCGATAATATGCTAATCCACTGCGACCGCTATGCCGTTGCAGCACAATATAAGGACATCCACCTCACCGTACACACATCCCTATTACTTTGCAAGACTGTGAAACCATCGGTAACACTGAGAACCATCGCAGCCTCACACACACTTGCACAATGTCTGACCTTACTCAGGAATTGCTAGCCTCATCATAAGCAGTGAAAGCCCAAGCTGCGTATGGCCTGGCAGTGCATAATTTATGCATGCCCCTGCAACTGCGTTCAACCGCACTGGCACGTCTGCGTTTCTCCGACCACCCCCTGTCACCTCCCACAGATGGCCCTTCCTGTCAATCACTCTGTGATAGGTCTGCGTAGTCTCTGCGATCTCAGTCCCGATGGCAGTGGCTGGTTCGCGCACACGCACTGCGATGCATACGCATGTGCAGATCGCAAAAATCGTCCGATTGCATTTATAATCGCAGTTGCGATCCTTGCTGAATCAGGCCCTTAATTAATAGTGAGGCTTTGATGCTGCCTCACTGTTGTTATTTGCTATAACTGATATTCATTATATTTGTATAGGCTCCTGCAGGCCGGCCAGCCCCAGATTAACCCTTTCATTCCCTGTGACGTGAGACTCGCAGCTGCCATCTAGCAGCCGCTGCGCACAGCACACACTCAGCAAGCCGCAGGGCATTGTGATGTCACGTCTGTGTCTCAGAAAATGACGCATAGAAGGTTCAGATTTTATTTTCTGCAAACAATATCTTGTCTCTATCAATTTTTTTCTTCACTGTTGAAAATATCGATAAAATCAATATTTGTAATGATTCCCATCCTTATTAAATGCTCTGTTTGATTGAATGAGGGCAAACCTCCGTAATGTGAGCTGGGGAAGACCTTCCATGCTTTTCATGATTGCATAATCAGCATCCACTGCGATAGGAAAACAGAGGGTTCCTACTGCTATATCCTCTGAGAGGACCTGCTTCTGGGTAGCACACATTGCCGATGTTCACAGACGGAGTTGAACTATTTTTCTGCTACTGTTCGTGCGCAAAATTCCATAGAAACTGGTACAGTGCACGCAGTGCACGGTGTGTACAAACAGTGTCGCAGTAGCGATTGAGACTCATGGTCTCAGAAATGCATTGGACATGAATTTGGTGCTCCACGGCGGTGACTGGGAAGGGGCTATTCAGACACACAGAGATGCACCATCGTATGGGCGTTTGCCGTGAGCGCTGAGGTGCGTAATTGCTCAAATTGGAAGCCATACTCTGATGGAAAATCTGCACCTAGCACAGGACTGGTGCAAGTTTCGATGGTGTGACCGATGATTCACCTAAAGAAGCACAAAGTGCAATGATTGCTTTTAGTAGCATTAGTATAAAGTTACAGACGCGACTACGGTAAAAGATGCTAAAGCGGTTGCTGTGGCGATGCTACTCGGGATGAGTCCCAGACTGTCCTTGGCTACAGAAATATATAAAATAGACATCACATAAATCACCTGTATTAGTGCAGATCCAATCTAAATCTAATCCAGCAGCATCTCATAGCTATATTTTGTTTATCCTGATACTATCCAGAGACATAGCCGTACAGATTCTATTATTTGTGAATGAAATAGCTGCACTTTTATACAAAGCAAATTTACTCGACAATCCTAAAATGTTGTGATTGTAGTGATTACATTTTATGTCCTTCCATAGTGCACCAATCAGAACGAGTCATTTCAGCTATGAGGCCAGATGGGAAGAAACAAAATATATCTGACTTACCGGATTTCCCGTTTACAGTCCATGTCCCATTAGATACTGAAAAGTCTTTGGCACAGCAAGTCAAATTAAATGTAACACCATTGCAGAAAGTTTCGTTATTACCCGACAGATCTATTGGTAGCTCAGTAATACTATCAATGGTTGTGTTTTCTTCTTGATTTGTTTCTCTGACAGCGCAGGTGTAAGTACCTATAGAAAATAAAAGGTAGAGAGGGGTAAGCTCTGTTACGAAACAAGGACAATATGGATGAGATAATGGCCCATTCACTAAAGAAGACAATTGTAAAGGCAAATGTGGCATTTTGGAATGTGGGTAAAAATTAAGGGCCTGATTCAGAGCCACTCGTAAGGGGCCGCTCGTTCGCTCTGAGCAATGTTCGCACAACTGTGTATGGGTCGTAATGCGCATGCACAAACCAGTCATTGCGGTCGGAAATCGTGCGCTTGCAAAACAGCGAGGGGCTGCTAATTTGATTGACAGAATGTACCGTTTGTGGGTGGTAACAGGGGAAGGTGCTTGAAAACGGGGGAGTGGAGATCCGAACGCAGGCGTGCCTAACGGTAAAAAGGTGTTTAATGGGAGTACATAATTATTAAAGGAGCATCATTGACCACATCACTTGGTTGTCCTTTAGCCTCGAAGAGCAGTTCAGATGCCTTTCAATGTACCCGATTATTCTAATAAATACCGGAGATGACGTGTGATGCGAACGGCAAAGGGGCGTCTTTACAAAATAGCGAGCGCATTTTTCGTTCGCTCACTCAGACATAGAGGCCTCAACAAACCGCAAAGAGCGAGCGTTCAATTAAAATAGCCGGCCCCTTTTTTGGAACTACCGTCTGCAAATAGCGTCTGGGTCTGAATCAGGTCCAGATTTCAATGTAATGAGAGTGACCATTTTCATAATTAATTTTTTTCTTTCTGTGGTGACTTCTCGTGTTACTTAATAACAAATATGATCATTGGTTATTTTTCAAGAGAAGCTCTCTGTTTTGCATGTCTATCAGTAGAATGTGCTCTGGCATGCATAGAGTTTACAAAGATGTTCTCTGTATTGTCTGTTGGTCAATAAAATGCTCTGTATATTGGTCCCTAAGATGCTCTATTTATTGTAGGGCATACGGTCTGTGTTGCATGTACAGGAGTTTACAAAAATGCTCTCTGTATTGTATGTACATACAGTAGGACCATAGAATGCTCAGTGTATTGTATGGCAATTATTAGGATGCTTTTTGTTTTGTATAGCAGTCAATAGGATACTCTCTATATACTATGGCAGCCACTGTGATGCTCTCTGTATGGCATGACGGTCATTAAGATGTTCTCTGTATTCCATGACTGCCATTACAAAGCTCTCTATATTTTATGGTGGCCACAAGGATGCATGTTCTCTGTATTATACAGTACATCTATCATTAATAATGGCTAAATTATCATGCAAAGTATTATAATACCTGCCAGAGGGAGTGGAAGAGGAAAGGGGCAGAGGGGGAGAAAAGGGGCGCAGGGTGCCGAGAAACCTAGCAACGGCCCTGCATAGGAAGGAGCGGGGCTCCAGGAATTAATGCCATCTGAAGATGGCGCTGTTTCCTGCAAGTGAACTCTGAGAACTTTCAGTTTTTTGTAGTTTGCAAATTACTAGGCGTCCCAGTCAGGCCCCAAATAGTGAATGGGCCCGTTACTAAAACATGTAAAAACTAGTGTTTCTACATGAGCAACAGGCCCATAACAGTTATTGAATAGGCCCCATAGACATGTAAGGGCAGCACTGAATTGATAGATTATTCTGCCTTTTCAGAAAGTCGCTGTTCGCGGTGAAACGCATTACCGATAAGCTGATATTATTGGATATTGCTCCTAAAACCAGTACAGAGCAGGACTGCATATCTGGATTACCATATTACATTTAGACTGGAGGCCTCCAACTAAAGGCGCATTACACTATCGGGCTGAGGCCACAGCACCTAATTACCGGCATTGCACACAACAGCTATTTATGATCTATTAACGTGGTGACCCACAGCAGAGCTGGCGGAGAGACAGGCCGGGAAGCGGCAGATACAGGAACTTCATGGCCGGCAGGAGCGGTGCTCCCACTGCACTGCCAGAGATGTACCCACTGCAGCTACTGATCTGTCTTTTTACGGTTGGTGATTTGGCCCATGTCCCTTAATTGTACAGTGTATACTATCCATACAGTTTGGATTTACTTCAACTCATTTGTTTGGTAATTGTTACATATCCAGGTTTTAAAAGTGCAGTCACCACTATATCCCAGCTACGCCCGTCATTCTTATAAGCATTGGCTTTCCTGATATGACCGTCATATTTTATATACTTTGTATCATTATTGTAGCAATTAGGAGATCACTGTTGTACTTTTGTTTCCTGTCAGTATTTGCATTATTGCAGATAGGTATTGTGGATTTTCAGATACGAGCACATACTATTATTAGTGTGGTATGTCCTATAGGAATATATTACATATGATATTGTGTATTCCCTGTGTTATGGTTATATTGATGTGCATTTTAGCTTATGAATGAAATATTATTAGTTAGATTGTGTGTGTCCCATTGTGCCTGCAGCACTTTTCCACCTTTTTTTTCTCTTAATGAGTCGATTGGGGCAGAAAACTTATATTCCTTTAAAAGTCGCATATTGTCAACAAAAGGACTGATTCAGAGTTATGTACAACTCTGATGGTTTACATAGAACTCAGATGGTTTACATAGAACTCCGATGGTTTACATACAACTCCGATGGTTTACATAGAACTCCGATGGTTTACATACAACTCCGATGGTTTACATACAACTCCGATGGTTGCCGATCAGCGCTTGTGCAGGAGCTGTTCTGCGCATGTGCTGATCGGTGTCTGCGATGATGGTCACAGTGCCCCCTTTGCCACAACCAGGGCCGCCATCAGGAGGGGGACTGCCGGGACTAGAGTCCCGGGCCCGGACAGAAAAGAGGCCCGGCCAGCAGTGGAGTAGATAAGCTCCGGGGGTATTTTGAAAGCGCCGCCGGCCATGTGCCAATTGTAGCTCATGGACCAGAAGCCAATTATGAGCGGCCACAGCGGCGGCTTCTTATTGGCAGCCGGTCCGCGAGCTCCGACTAACTCGCGGGCGGCACCAAATTCAAAATGCTGATGCCTCTCAGTCCCTGGGCCCTCTCTCTGTGCGGGTGAGACCACGAGTGGCAGCTAGTCCGGCAACACTCAGCCAGCGGGGAGAGGCTGAGACAGGAGGAGCAGCAGCAGCGGGGGAGGGAGTAGCAGCAGCGAGGGGAAGAACCTTTTTGCTACAGCCACTGTAAAGAGGAAGTGCACAGATGGGCAGGAGAGGCTGCAGGGGATCCCACTTCCCATCCATGTACAGAGATTCCGGCTTTCCTCCCCTCCCCTTGTTTTCCCACTTTTACCCTGCTCTCCCACTTTTACCCTGCTCTCCCACCCTCACCCTGCTCTCCCACTTTTACCCTCTCTCCCACCCTCACCCTGCTCTCCCACTTTTACCCTCTCTCCCACCCTCACCCTGTTCTCCCACTTCTACCCTCTCTCCCACCCTCACCCTGTTCTCCCACTTTTCCCCTCTCTCACACTTTTTACCCTGCTATTCCACCCTCAACCTGCTCTCCCACTTTTACCCTCTCCCCCACACTCACCCTGTTCTCCCACTTCTACCCTCTCTCCCACCCTCACCTGTTCTCCCACTTTTCCCCTCTCTTACACTTTTACCCTGCTATTCCACCCTCAACCTGCTCTCCCACTTTTACCCTCTCTCCCACCCTCACCCTATTCTCCCACTTTTACCCTCTCTCCCACTTTTTACCCTGCTATTCCACCCTCATCCTGCTCTCCCACTTTTACCCTATCTCCCACCCTCCGCCTGCTCTCCCACCCTCCGCCTGCTCTCCCAGCCTCACCTTGCTTTCTCACCTTCACCCCGCGCTATCACCTCTATATAATAGATTAACATGTTATAACCTCCACCCCCACAGCCCAAACTTTGATAATTTTTTTAAAACTGGTTTATGCACTAATGCCACACCTCTGCTATAGCTCCACCCACATCCACAGCAACGCCCCTTTTCTCTGACAAACCAACCCCCTCATCCCAAGGGGAGGGGGCCCTGCCTATTTTGACAGTCCCAGGCCCCACAATCTCTGTTGGCAACCCTGGCCACAACAGATGTGTAGAAGGTTAGTGTATCCTGCATTTTCTAGAGGTGTCTTCTTCCCCCTTATAGAATAGATTTGTGGTTATTTCTTAGAATACTTTATAGGGCTGTATTACTGCTTCTTAGCTGATAGTGATACTTACTGCTACTTCTAGTAATAATTACAGTATTTTCTACACTGTCCGAATAACAAGACTCTATAATAATGCGTTGTATTATACATGCTTATAATGCAATGTTATGTCATTTTCCCAGTGATGTTATTTGATGTTACCACATCTTTCTATTATGTGCTGTCTTTCCTGCTCAATTGTATTACCGTGATGTTTTACATTTTATTTTGTTTGATTTTTCTTTTTCTTATATTAAGTGTATTTTGTTATGATTGTTTCTGAAAACCATAAAATAAAAAACTAAAATAAAAACTACTCAATTAAAAAAAAAGAATGCGTTGTATTAGGAGTAAGAGTCTGTTGTACCCACCTATGTCAGGGACACTGACGTCCATTTTATTCAGCATATAGCTAACCACGGTACTGTACTGAGAATAAGAAGTGGTGTAGCTGGAATTATTTGTTATATCACTGGAATTGAGGTACCAGTAAATGTTCGTTAGTTTAGTGAAGTTACAAACAATTGTTAATGTGTCTCCATAAAAAAGTGTCTTTGGGGACTTTGCAATGGTTAGCTTTGCTGTAGGGAAGACAAAAGGAAAGCAAATATATTATTTATACATTGTAGCCATTATTTCACTGTCTACAGTATATAACGTTTATTTGTTTGTTCTGCACAAATGATATATAGGCCAGTGCCTTCCAAAACCTGTGCAGACAGAATTCAGCAAAAAAAAACAAAAAAACATCCTACCTATACTATACATTTCTTGTTATTATATCTAACATTCTGGCTCCTCCTGTTAGCACAGTATATGTTGTGTATTATATATAACTTACACTGTTTGTTTTTTTTAGTTTTTGCAAAACTGAAACAAAAAGAATATCGAGTCATCTGGTGTAACAATATGCAGACACCAGTTCCTTCCAATGTGAGAGATTTACCAGTCTCTATTCTGTAGATCTATGGAGGTTTAACAATCTATGTGTAGCTTCCGAGAGATGCTGTAGGGGAGGTCCAGGGGGCCGGTTAGGGGGGGCCTGGTCACATGCCTTGTGTCATTGTGGCCCTCCCACTACTGCTGCAATATGCTGAGATTGGTGGCGTCATGCAGCAGAGGTGGGGCTATGTTGGCGCAATTTGCTGCAACTGCCGTCAAAATACCCCCATCCAGTCGACTTCACTGGGTAAGTAGGTGAGATCTAGGAAGGTGGGCTGCTGTAGGTAGGTAGGCAAGTATCGATTATCTAGACGACAGGTTCTCAAACTTGGTCCTCAGGACCCCAAACGGTGCAGCGCAGGATCCTGGAGTTTGATCGGCACGCCCCCACAGTGACATGGACGGCGAAGCCGCGAGACCCCAGCCCACTTTCCCACAGGCTCTGTCCGTATTTGTGTACAATTATAACCATCACGGTGGTTATACTATATAATTGTAGCGATGCGATGGCTGCCATCACATTGCATGATTTGATGTCCAGGCCAACATTCAGTGCCGGGCTACCGATGTTCATCCCTGCAGCAAACCAAATCTCCTTAAAATGCTATACCACATGCCTAACATGTCCAAGATACACCCACCATATATCAACCCCATAGGCTACAACCATCCTAAACCTAAACCCCCCCGCGGCTGTCCACCTTCGGTCGGTAAGCCGGGTGTTAGGCTCCCGATGTAGGTAAAATGACAGGCGTTGGGATTTCGACACCTGTCATTTAACCCCTTGCCGGGATTAGACAGTCGGGAAGCCGGCAGTCGGGATTCTGTCCGTCGGCTTCCCGACTGCTTCCCCTGTATCTAAAGCTATATCAGAGTCACTGGTGCCGTCATTTCTTTCTACCCGTTACCTTTTGCCAGTGAATTGAGTCTGTTATCTGAGAACTGCGGTTCATCCCTTTGCTGCACTAATGGTTACCTGGCCGCAAAGGATGGCTTATTAGCCAACTGACCAGTTACATTTTAATGCACAGTAGTTTTCTGCACTTTAACAGGAGACAACTGAAATACAATAAAAACATAACAGAACATTAAATGTTGTATCACTCAGTAACAAGGCTTACCTTCTGGCAAATATGTCACATTTATTGTCTTTGAAGCTGTTGCACCTTCCAATCTCTGCAATTTGCAAGTGTACGAGGAGATGGACGCATTAAGCGCGCACTCTGTTGCATTGGGGGTTACAATGTACGTTGTGCAGGTTGCGTTGCTAATTGATGCTCCTGTAATTGAGTTATGATGCAATTTATTTTACAAACATTCCAGTTACACTTTAATAAAATAGAGGGGGGGCCTATGATTTTATGTATTCATGAGTAGCTCTAAATGCATATGGGGGGGGTGTTGTTAGACATAGGGCAACTCCTGGATGTTGTGACCTTCTGTAAGTATCATGATTTTAATATTTACAAAAGTTGGGTGGTCCAGCTAACCACCTGGGTGTTACCGTTGGTACAATATAATGATCAACGACCGCCTTCAGTCTTAGCTAGGTGTCGTGGAACAGTTGGCTCTGATTTCATGGACCAAGTTTTATTTTTCTGAAAAAAATCATACTGAGATAAACCAAAAAAGAGTCTGTAACCAAGAATCTGAGAGGTGATGATGCCACCTGCCCATGTTTTTGGAATTAGTGTTTTATTTGGAAGATTTATACCGCAAAATAGCTGGATTTAATATTTTGATCAACAGTCTAGGACAGTGCTATCAAACTCAGGCCCTTCAGCTGCAGTAGAACTACACATCCCAGCATGCACTGCTACAATTCTGCTCTTAGTGAATGCTGAAACTGTGGCAGGGCATGCTGGGATATGTAGTCCCATGGCAGCTGGACGGCCCGAGTTTGGCACCACTGGTCTAGGACAACTCCACTAATTATTATATAATTGTGGAATTAAATCTTCTCTTAACCTGGGTACACATTACCTGACCCATCAATCCGACGCCCGATGGTTCGAGGAAACAATATATTGGGCAGTCAGTACATACTGCACGATCCGGTGTCTGATCGGCCAATACATCATTCACCTGCACCAATCACCTTGCTGGGTTGGTAGCTAGGTCGCTCCATCTGCTGTTGTAACAAGCCATCGTAGCATCCTGTTGGACTTCAGTGCACAAGGCGGCTCTCGTGTGCTTGTTGCTAGGAGTATCAGAGTAGTCGGTTTCTTCTAAGCTTCTACAGTCTCAGTCACACTTCAGTATCATAACAGCTGTGAATGCATGGCTGATGGAACAACCCTGATATCACTGCGTGAGAGTGCGCATAGTACCTTCACACTAGATGATTGGGATGATATATCTGTCCAATTCACCATATTATCCGAGAAATCATCCAGTGTGTACCCAGATTAACTCTTTGGTAGAGGAGTCCAAACTAAAACCCACGGGCCAAATGTGGCCTTCCACCTGCTCCAATGTGGCCCTCTGACCGGACAACAGTTTGGAGTCTTCGATCCACCGCTAGATTCCTGCACTTCCACAATGGCAAGCAAGAAGTGCTGTGTAGGCCATACTTGAGAGACAGATAGAGCTGAGCCAACACCCCCTGAATGGAAGCAGCTGCCAGCCCAGTTATCCTGCCCATAGGGTGTCCTCAGCCAGGGGTCTCCAATTTAGCAGCAGAGTCAGACACAGGGTGGACAAGGACCAGAGATGACTTCTGGGTAGTAATTGTGGCTTTTATCTGAGTTAGGACAGGCACTGGTGACTGTATATAAGGAAGAATCCTGCATGATGGGGGAAGGGAGCATAGGATCCAAATACAGTATCTTAGGGGGAGAGATACCATAACCTGAGGATAATACAGACCACAGTCATTATTTGAAAGACAGTATCTGAGGAGAATAGCCCCTTACCGAGAGAGCTGGCCTTTGCGTATTTCTTCCTGCATGCCGATGTAATGAATGCCGACATGCAAGGGAAGAGTGGCGGGATGCATTTCATGCAAATTGCGATGCGTCATGCATGCCGCCCTGGGTATCACCGACATGCCACGTGACTTCCAGAGCTACCTGTCCTGTTTGTAATTGATCAACTGACATCCGTGCACTTTTTGATCATGTGGCGAAATATCTGTTAGGTGTGGGACAGACCAGAGGAACATACTTACACTGGTACAGCCTCACTGGTGTGTTAAGGGCATTTTTTGTTGAGCAATATACTGCTCACTTAGATCTAGGGATGGGAATCGCTATTGAAAATATTGGTCTTATCTATTTTCCACATTTGATTTCCAATCATTTCTTAGGGCCTGATTCAGGGCCTGATTCAGACCCGCTCGCAAGCGGGTTGATGTTGCCCAAGTGCGCATGCGCACGATGGAGGCGGCTCCGTCGTGCGCATGCGTGAGACCCGAATAACGACGGGTGAGTGACAGCACGCCCCCTTTGGTGGGCGTGCCGGGGGCAAGGCTGCCCAGATGGAGGCGTTCCCTTGGGAACGCCTACCGTCTGGAGCCGGCCCCACTGACATCACTAGTGATGTCAGTGAGAGTGATTTTAGCTCTGATAGAGCCAAAATCACTCCAGGGCTTGCGGCAGATGAGACCCTACCACAAGGGTCTCATCGCAAGCCCGATGGTCGCGATGGTCTTGACTATCGCGACCATCATTTTGGCCGCTCGCTATAGCTGTGGGTGGTCACCCACAGCTATGCGAGTGGCCAGGAAGCCGCTCCAAAAAGTAAGAGGGACGGCCCTGATTCAGAGCGAGCGCTCTGTCAGAGCGTCTGGCTCTGAATCACGGCCTCAGTATGGATTGCAGCTGCGATTACGCTCACAGTCTCACTGCGATAATATGCTAATCCACTGCGACCGCTATGCCGTTGCAGCACAATATAAGGACATCCACCTCACCGTACACACATCCGTATTACTTTGCAAGACTGTGAAACCATCGGTAACACTGAGAACCATCGCAGCCTCACACACACTTGCACAATGTCTGACCTTACTCAGGAATTGCTAGCCTCATCATAAGCAGTGAAAGCCCAAGCTGCGTATGGCCTGGCAGTGCATAATTTATGCATGCCCCTGCAACTGCGTTCAACCGCACTGGCACGTCTGCGTTTCTCCGACCACCCCCTGTCACCTCCCACAGATGGCCCTTCCTGTCAATCACTCTGTGATAGGTCTGCGTAGTCTCTGCGATCTCAGTCCCGATGGCAGTGGCTGGTTCGCGCACACGCACTGCGATGCATACGCATGTGCAGATCGCAAAAATCGTCCGATTGCATTTATAATCGCAGTTGTGATCCTTGCTGAATCAGGCCCTTAATTAATAGTGAGGCTTTGATGCTGCCTCACTGTTGTTATTTGCTATAACTGATATTCATTATATTTGTATAGGCTCCTGCAGGCCGGCCAGCCCCAGATTAACCCTTTCATTCCCTGTGACGTGAGACTCGCAGCTGCCATCTAGCAGCCGCTGCGCACAGCACACACTCAGCAAGCCGCAGGGCATTGTGATGTCACGTCTGTGTCTCAGAAAATGACGCATAGAAGGTTCAGATTTTATTTTCTGCAAACAATATCTTGTCTCTATCAATTTTTTTCTTCACTGTTGAAAATATCGATAAAATCAATATTTGTAATGATTCCCATCCTTATTAAATGCTCTGTTTGATTGAATGAGGGCAAACCTCCGTAATGTGAGCTGGGGAAGACCTTCCATGCTTTTCATGATTGCATAATCAGCATCCACAGCGATAGGAAAACAGAGGGTTCCTACTGCTATATCCTCTGAGAGGACCTGCTTCTGGGTAGCACACATTGCCGATGTTCACAGACGGAGTTGAACTATTTTTCTGCTACTGTTCGTGCGCAAAATTCCATAGAAACTGGTACAGTGCACGCAGTGCACGGTGTGTACAAACAGTGTCGCAGTAGCGATTGAGACTCATGGTCTCAGAAATGCATTGGACATGAATTTGGTGCTCCACGGCGGTGACTGGGAAGGGGCTATTCAGACACACAGAGATGCACCATCGTATGGGCGTTTGCCGTGAGCGCTGAGGTGCGTAATTGCTCAAATTGGAAGCCATACTCTGATGGAAAATCTGCACCTAGCACAGGACTGGTGCAAGTTTCGATGGTGTGACCGATGATTCACCTAAAGAAGCACAAAGTGCAATGATTGCTTTTAGTAGCATTAGTATAAAGTTACAGACGCGACTACGGTAAAAGATGCTAAAGCGGTTGCTGTGGCGATGCTACTCGGGATGAGTCCCAGACTGTCCTTGGCTACAGAAATATATAAAATAGACATCACATAAATCACCTGTATTAGTGCAGATCCAATCTAAATCTAATCCAGCAGCATCTCATAGCTATATTTTGTTTATCCTGATACTATCCAGAGACATAGCCGTACAGATTCTATTATTTGTGAATGAAATAGCTGTACTTTTATACAAAGCAAATTTACTCGACAATCCTAAAATGTTGTGATTGTAGTGATTACATTTTATGTCCTTCCATAGTGCACCAATCAGAACAAGTCATTTCAGCTATGAGGCCAGATGGGAAGAAACAAAATATATCTGACTTACCGGATTTCCCGTTTACAGTCCATGTCCCATTAGATACTGAAAAGTCTTTGGCACAGCAAGTCAAATTAAATGTAACACCATTGCAGAAAGTTTCGTTATTACCCGACAGATCTATTGGTAGCTCAGTAATACTATCAATGGTTGTGTTTTCTTCTTGATTTGTTTCTCTGACAGCGCAGGTGTAAGTACCTATAGAAAATAAAAGGTAGAGAGGGGTAAGCTCTGTTACGAAACAAGGACAATATGGATGAGATAATGGCCCATTCACTAAAGAAGACAATTGTAAAGGCAAATGTGGCATTTTGGAATGTGGGTAAAAATTAAGGGCCTGATTCAGAGCCACTCGTAAGGGGCCGCTCGTTCGCTCTGAGCAATGTTCGCACAACTGTGTATGGGTCGTAATGCGCATGCACAAACCAGTCATTGCGGTCGGAAATCGTGCGCTTGCAAAACAGCGAGGGGCTGCTAATTTGATTGACAGAATGTACCGTTTGTGGGTGGTAACAGGGGAAGGTGCTTGAAAACGGGGGAGTGGAGATCCGAACGCAGGCGTGCCTAACGGTAAAAAGGTGTTTAATGGGAGTACATAATTATTAAAGGAGCATCATTGACCACATCACTTGGTTGTCCTTTAGCCTCGAAGAGCAGTTCAGATGCCTTTCAATGTACCCGATTATTCTAATAAATACCGGAGATGACGTGTGATGCGAACGGCAAAGGGGCGTCTTTACAAAATAGCGAGCGCATTTTTCGTTCGCTCACTCAGACATAGAGGCCTCAACAAACCGCAAAGAGCGAGCGCTCAATTAAAATAGCCGGCCCCTTTTTTGGAACTACCGTCTGCAAATAGCGTCTGGGTCTGAATCAGGTCCAGATTTCAATGTAATGAGAGGGACCATTTTCATAATTAATTTTTTTCTTTCTGTGGTGACTTCTCGTGTTACTTAATAAAAAATATGATCATTGGTTATTTTTCAAGAGAAGCTCTCTGTTTTGCATGTCTATCAGTAGAATGTGCTCTGGCATGCATAGAGTTTACAAAGATGTTCTCTGTATTGTCTGTTGGTCAATAAAATGCTCTGTATATTGGTCCCTAAGATGCTCTATTTATTGTAGGGCATACGGTCTGTGTTGCATGTACAGGAGTTTACAAAAATGCTCTCTGTATTGTATGTACATACAGTAGGACCATAGAATGCTCAGTGTATTGTATGGCAATTATTAGGATGCTTTTTGTTTTGTATAGCAGTCAATAGGATACTCTCTATATACTATGGCAGCCACTGTGATGCTCTCTGTATGGCATGACGGTCATTAAGATGTTCTCTGTATTCCATGACTGCCATTACAAAGCTCTCTATATTTTATGGTGGCCACAAGGATGCATGTTCTCTGTATTATACAGTACATCTATCATTAATAATGGCTAAATTATCATGCAAAGTATTATAATACCTGCCAGAGGGAGTGGAAGAGGAAAGGGGCAGAGGGGGAGAAAAGGGGCGCAGGGTGCCGAGAAACCTAGCAACGGCCCTGCACAGGAAGGAGCGGGGCTCCAGGAATTAATGCCATCTGAAGATGGCGCTGTTTCCTGCAAGTGAACTCTGAGAACTTTCAGTTTTTTGTAGTTTGCAAATTACTAGGCGTCCCAGTCAGGCCCCAAATAGTGAATGGGCCCGTTACTAAAACATGTAAAAACTAGTGTTTCTACATGAACAACAGGCCCATAACAGTTATTGAATAGGCCCCATAGACATGTAAGGGCAGCACTGAATTGATAGATTATTCTGCCTTTTCAGAAAGTCGCTGTTCGCGGTGAAACGCATTACCGATAAGCTGATATTATTGGATATTGCTCCTAAAACCAGTACAGAGCAGGACTGCATATCTGGATTACCATATTACATTTAGACTGGAGGCCTCCAACTAAAGGCGCATTACACTATCGGGCTGAGGCCACAGCACCTAATTACCGGCATTGCACACAACAGCTATTTATGATCTATTAACGTGGTGACCCACAGCAGAGCTGGCGGAGAGACAGGCCGGGAAGCGGCAGATACAGGAACTTCATGGCCGGCAGGAGCGGTGCTCCCACTGCACTGCCAGAGATGTACCCACTGCAGCTACTGATCTGTCTTTTTACGGTTGGTGATTTGGCCCATGTCCCTTAATTGTACAGTGTATACTATCCATACAGTTTGGATTTACTTCAACTCATTTGTTTGGTAATTGTTACATATCCAGGTTTTAAAAGTGCAGTCACCACTATATCCCAGCTACGCCCGTCATTCTTATAAGCATTGGCTTTCCTGATATGACCGTCATATTTTATATACTTTGTATCATTATTGTAGCAATTAGGAGATCACTGTTGTACTTTTGTTTCCTGTCAGTATTTGCATTATTGCAGATAGGTATTGTGGATTTTCAGATACGAGCACATACTATTATTAGTGTGGTATGTCCTATAGGAATATATTACATATGATATTGTGTATTCCCTGTGTTATGGTTATATTGATGTGCATTTTAGCTTATGAATCAAATATTATTAGTTAGATTGTGTGTGTCCCATTGTGCCTGCAGCACTTTTCCACCTTTTTTTCTCTTAATGAGTCGATTGGGGCAGAAAACTTATATTCCTTTAAAAGTCGCATATTGTCAACAAAAGGACTGATTCAGAGTTATGTACAACTCTGATGGTTTACATAGAACTCCGATGGTTTACATAGAACTCCGATGGTTTACATAGAACTCCGATGGTTTACATACAACTCCGATGGTTTACATACAACTCCGATGGTTGCCGATCAGCGCTTGTGCAGGAGCTGTTCTGCGCATGTGATGATCGGTGTCTGCGATGATGGTCACAGTGCCCCCTTTGCCACAACCAGGGCCGCCATCAGGAGGGGGACTGCCGGGACTAGAGTCCCGGGCCCGGACAGAAAAGAGGCCCGGCCAGCAGTGGAGTAGATAAGCTCCGGGGGTATTTTGAAAGCGCCGCCGGCCATGTGCCAATTGTAGCTCATGGACCAGAAGCCAATTATTAGCGGCCACAGCGGCGGCTTCTTATTGGCAGCCGGTTCGCGAGCTCCGACTAACTCGCGGGCGGCACCAAATTCAAAATGCTGATGCCTCTCAGTCCCTGGGCCCTCTCTCTGTGCGGGTGAGACCACGAGTGGCAGCTAGTCCGGCAACACTCAGCCAGCGGGGAGAGGCTGAGACAGGAGGAGCAGCAGCAGCGGGGGAGGGAGTAGCAGCAGCGAGGGGAAGAACCTTTTTGCTACAGCCACTGTAAAGAGGAAGTGCACAGATGGGCAGGAGAGGCTGCAGGGGATCCCACTTCCCATCCATGTACAGAGATTCCTGCTTTCCTACCCTCCCCTTGTTTTCCCACTTTTACCCTGCTCTCCCACTTTTACCCTGCTCTCCCACCCTCACCCTGCTCTCCCACTTTTACCCTCTCTCCCACCCTCACCCTGCTCTCCCACTTTTACCCTCTCTCCCACCCTCACCCTGTTCTCCCACTTCTACCCTCTCTCCCACCCTCACCCTGTTCTCCCACTTTTCCCCTCTCTCACACTTTTTACCCTGCTATTCCACCCTCAACCTGCTCTCCCACTTTTACCCTCTCCCCCACACTCACCCTGTTCTCCCACTTCTACCCTCTCTCCCACCCTCACCTGTTCTCCCACTTTTCCCCTCTCTTACACTTTTACCCTGCTATTCCACCCTCAACCTGCTCTCCCACTTTTACCCTCTCTCCCACCCTCACCCTATTCTCCCACTTTTACCCTCTCTCCCACTTTTTACCCTGCTATTCCACCCTCATCCTGCTCTCCCACTTTTACCCTATCTCCCACCCTCCGCCTGCTCTCCCACCCTCCGCCTGCTCTCCCAGCCTCACCTTGCTTTCTCACCTTCACCCCGCGCTATCACCTCTATATAATAGATTAACATGTTATAACCTCCACCCCCACAGCCCAAACTTTGATAATTTTTTTAAAACTGGTTTATGCACTAATGCCACACCTCTGCTATAGCTCCACCCTCATCCACAGCAACGCCCCTTTTCTCTGACAAACCAACCCCCTCATCCCAAGGGGAGGGGGCCCTGCCTATTTTGACAGTCCCAGGCCCCACAATCTCTGTTGGCAACCCTGGCCACAACAGATGTGTAGAAGGTTAGTGTATCCTGCATTTTCTAGAGGTGTCTTCTTCCCCCTTATAGAATAGATTTGTGGTTATTTCTTAGAATACTTTATAGGGCTGTATTACTGCTTCTTAGCTGATAGTGATACTTACTGCTACTTCTAGTAATAATTACAGTATTTTCTACACTGTCCGAATAACAAGACTCTATAATAATGCGTTGTATTATACATGCTTATAATGCAATGTTATGTCATTTTCCCAGTGATGTTATTTGATGTTACCACATCTTTCTATTATGTGCTGTCTTTCCTGCTCAATTGTATTACCCTGATGTTTTACATTTTATTTTGTTTGATTTTTCTTTTTCTTATATTAAGTGTTTTTTGTTATGATTGTTTCTGAAAACTATAAAATAAAAAACTAAAATAAAAACTACTCAATTAAAAAAAAGAATGCGTTGTATTAGGAGTAAGAGTCTGTTGTACCCACCTATGTCAGGGACACTGACGTCCATTTTATTCAGCATATAGCTAACCACGGTACTGTACTGAGAATAAGAAGTGGTGTAGCTGGAATTATTTGTTATATCACTGGAATTGAGGTACCAGTAAATGTTCGTTAGTTTAGTGAAGTTACAAACAATTGTTAATGTGTCTCCATAAAAAAGTGTCTTTGGGGACTTTGCAATGGTTAGCTTTGCTGTAGGGAAGACAAAAGGAAAGCAAATATATTATTTATACATTGTAGCCATTATTTCACTGTCTACAGTATATAACGTTTATTTGTTTGTTCTGCACAAATGATATATAGGCCAGTGCCTTCCAAAACCTGTGCAGACAGAATTCAGCAAAAAAAAACAAAAAAACATCCTACCTATACTATACATTTCTTGTTATTATATCTAACATTCTGGCTCCTCCTGTTAGCACAGTATATGTTGTGTATTATATATAACTTACACTGTTTGTTTTTTTTAGTTTTTGCAAAACTGAAACAAAAAGAATATCGAGTCATCTGGTGTAACAATATGCAGACACCAGTTCCTTCCAATGTGAGAGATTTACCAGTCTCTATTCTGTAGATCTATGGAGGTTTAACAATCTATGTGTAGCTTCCGAGAGATGCTGTAGGGGAGGTCCAGGGGGCCGGTTAGGGGGGGCCTGGTCACATGCCTTGTGTCATTGTGGCCCTCCCACTACTGCTGCAATATGCTGAGATTGGTGGCGTCATGCAGCAGAGGTGGGGCTATGTTGGCGCAATTTGCTGCAACTGCCGTCAAAATAGCCCCATCCAGTCGACTTCACTGGGTAAGTAGGTGAGATCTAGGAAGGTGGGCTGCTGTAGGTAGGTAGGCAAGTATCGATTATCTAGACGACAGGTTCTCAAACTTGGTCCTCAGGACCCCAAATGGTGCAGCGCAGGATCCTGGAGTTTGATCGGCACGCCCCCACAGTGACATGGACGGCGAAGCCGCGAGACCCCAGCCCACTTTCCCACAGGCTCTGTCCCTATTTGTGTACAATTATAACCATCACGGTGGTTATACTATATAATTGTAGCGATGCGATGGCTGCAATCACATTGCATGATTTGATGTCCAGGCCAACATTCAGTGCCGGGCTACCGATGTTCATCCCTGCAGCAAACCAAATCTCCTTAAAATGCTATACCACATGCCTAACATGTCCAAGATACACCCACCATATATCAACCCCATAGGCTACAACCATCCTAAACCTAAACCCCCCCGCGGCTGTCCACCTTCGGTCGGTAAGCCGGGTGTTAGGCTCCCGATGTAGGTAAAATGACAGGCGTTGGGATTTCGACACCTGTCATTTAACCCCTTGCCGGGATTAGACAGTCGGGAAGCCGGCAGTCGGGATTCTGTCCGTCGGCTTCCCGACTGCTTCCCCTGTATCTAAAGCTATATTAGAGTCACTGGTGCCGTCATTTCTTTCTACCCGTTACCTTTTGCCAGTGAATTGAGTCTGTTACTCTGAGAACTGCGGTTCATCCCTTTGCTGCACTAATGGTTACCTGGCCGCAAAGGATGGCTTATTAGCCAACTGACCAGTTACATTTTAATGCACAGTAGTTTTCTGCACTTTAACAGGAGACAACTGAAATACAATAAAAACATAACAGAACATTAAATGTTGTATCACTCAGTAACAAGGCTTACCTTCTGGCAAATATGTCACATTTATTGTCTTTGAAGCTGTTGCACCTTCCAATCTCTGCAATTTGCAAGTGTACGAGGAGATGGACGCATTAAGCGCGCACTCTGTTGCATTGGGGGTTACAATGTACGTTGTGCAGGTTGCGTTGCTAATTGATGCTCCTGTAATTGAGTTATGATGCAATTTATTTTACAAACATTCCAGTTACACTTTAATAAAATAGAGGGGGGGCCTATGATTTTATGTATTCATGAGTAGCTCTAAATGCATATGGGGGGGGGGGGTGTTGTTAGACATAGGGCAACTCCTGGATGTTGTGACCTTCTGTAAGTATCATGATTTTAATATTTACAAAAGTTGGGTGGTCCAGCTAAACACCTGGGTGTTACCGTTGGTACAATATAATGATCAACGACCGCCTTCAGTCTTAGCTAGGTGTCGTGGAACAGTTGGCTCTGATTTCATGGACCAAGTTTTATTTTTCTGAAAAAAATCATACTGAGATAAACCAAAAAAGAGTCTGTAACCAAGAATCTGAGAGGTGATGATGCCACCTGCCCATGTTTTTGGAATTAGTGTTTTATTTGGAAGATTTATACCGCAAAATAGCTGGATTTAATATTTTGATCAACAGTCTAGGACAGTGCTATCAAACTCAGGCCCTTCAGCTGCAGTAGAACTACACATCCCAGCATGCACTGCTACAATTCTGCTCTTAGTGAATGCTGAAACTGTGGCAGGGCATGCTGGGATATGTAGTCCCATGGCAGCTGGACGGCCCGAGTTTGGCACCACTGGTCTAGGACAACTCCACTAATTATTATATAATTGTGGAATTAAATCTTCTCTTAACCTGGGTACACATTACCTGACCCATCAATCCGACGCCCGATGGTTCGAGGAAACAATATATTGGGCAGTCAGTACATACTGCACGATCCGGTGTCTGATCGGCCAATACATCATTCACCTGCACCAATCACCTTGCTGGGTTGGTAGCTAGGTCGCTCCATCTGCTGTTGTAACAAGCCATCGTAGCATCCTGTTGGACTTCAGTGCACAAGGCGGCTCTCGTGTGCTTGTTGCTAGGAGTATCAGAGTATTCGGTTTCTTCTAAGCTTCTACAGTCTCAGTCACACTTCAGTATCATCTGTTACTAGCAGCAGCTCAGCCACACCACAGCATCTAAGCGGTAGCTGTCACCAACATCACGGCAGTCTCAGCTGCATTACAGTGTCAGAGTGTACAGTTGTTTCCAAATTTCTATAGTCTCAGTCGCACTTCAGTGTCAGAGTGTATCATCTGTTACCAGCAATAGCGGCAGCCTTGCCGCACTGCAGCTAACTGTTACCAATGTCACGGCACTTGCTGTCATCCACCAGCAACTAGATAGACTCTTGTAATTTAGACTTTTGCTGCAATCTTGTCAAGTACACATCAGCCAACAAGGCTGCAACCAGCCAAGTACATTTCAGCCCTCAAGGTTGCAACCAGCCAAGTACACATCAGCTCTCAAGGCTGCAACCAGCAAAGTACACATCAGCCCTCAAGGCTGCAACCAGCCAAGTACACATCAGCCCTCAAGCTTGCAACCAGCCAAGTACACATCAGCCCTCAAGACTAAAACCAGCCAAGTACACATCAGCCCTCAAGGCTGCAACCAACAAAGTACACATCAGCCCTTAAGGCTGCAAGCAGTCTAAAACACATCAGCAATTAAAGGTTCAACCAGTCAAGTACACATCAGCCCTTAAGGTTGCCATGCGATCAAAGTCACACAATTGGCCAGTTCTCCAGTGTCCTCGGGTTCTACTACCTCTTCTGTGTGAATCTACCCAGGGATTCATAACAGCTGTGAATGCATGGCTGATGGAACAGCCCTGATATCACTGCATGAGAGTGCGCATAGTACCTTCACACTAGATGATTGGGATGATATATCTGTCCAATTCACCATATCATCCGAGAAATCATCCAGTGTGTACCCAGCTTTACTCTTTGGTAGAGGAGTCCAAACTAAAGCCCACAGGCCAAATGTGGCCTTCCACCTGCTCCAATGTGGCCCTCTGACCGGACCACAGTTTGGAGTCTTCGATCCACCGCTAGATTCCTGCACTTCCACAATGGCAAACAAGAAGTGCTGTGTAGGCCATACTTGAGAGACAGATCGAGCTGAGCCAACACCCCCTGAATGGAAGCAGCTGCCAGCCCAGTTATCCTGCCCATAGGGTGTCCTCAGCCAGGGGTCTCCAATTTAGCAGCAGAGTCAGACACAGGGTGGACAAGGACCAGAGATGACTTCTGGGTAGTAATTGGGGCTTTTATCTGAGGTAGGACAGGCACAGGTGACTGTATATAAGGAAGAATCCTGTATGATGGGGAAAGGGAGCATAGGATCCAAATACAGTATCTTAGGGGGAGAGATACCATAACCTGAGGATAATACAGACCATCGTCATTATTTGAGAGACAGTATCTGAGGAGAATAGCCCCTTACCGAGAGAGTTGGCCTTTGCGTATTTCTTCCTGCATGCCGATGTAATGAATGCCGACATGCATGGGAAGAGTGGCGGGAGGCATTTCATGCAAATTGCGATGCGTCATGCATGCCGCCCTGGGTATCACCGACATGCCACGAGACTTCCAGAGCTACTTGTCCTGTTTTTAATTGATCAACCCACATCCGTGCACTTTTTGATCATGTGGCGAAATATCTGTTAGGTGTGGGACAGACCAGAGGAACATACTTACACTGGTACAGCCTCACTGGTGTGTTAAGGGCATTTTTTGTTGAGCAATATGCTGCTCACTTAGATATAGGGATGGGAATCGCTATTGAAAATATTTGTCTCATCTATTTTCCACATTTGATTTCCAATCATTTCTTAGGGCCTGATTCAGGGGCTGATTCAGACCCGCTCGCAAGCGGGTTGATGTTGCCCAAGTGCGCATGCGCGAGACCCGAATAACGACGGCTAAGCTGTCGTTATGGGTCTCGCACCAAAGGGGACGTGCTGTCGATGGTGAGTGACAGCACGCCCCCTTTGGTGGGCGTGCCGGGGGCAAGGCTGCCCAGACGGAGGCGTTCCCATGGGAACGCCTACCGTCTGGAGCCGGCCCCTCTGACATCACTAGTGATGTCAGTGGGAGTGTTTTTTTGCTCTGATAGAGCCAAAATCACTCCAGGGCTTGTGGCAGACTAGACCCTACCACAAGGGTCTCATCGGAAGCCCGATGGTCGCGATGGTCTTTACCATCGCGACCATCATTTTGGCCGCTCACTATAGCTATGGGTGGTCACTATAGCTATGCGAGTGGCCAGGAGGCCGCTCCAAAAAGTAAGAGGGACGGCCCTGATTCAGAGCGAGCGCTCTGTCAGAGTGTCTGGCTCTGAATCAGTGTCTCAGTATGGATCGCAGCTGCGATTACGCTCACAGTCTCACTGCGATAATATGCTAATCCACTGCGACCGCTATGCCGTTGCAGCACAATATAAGGACATCCACCTCACCTTGCACACATCCGTATTACTTTGCAAGACTGTGAAACCATCGGTAACACTGAGAACCATCGCAGCCTCACACACACTTGCACAAGGTCTGACCTTACTCAGGAATTGCTAGCCTCATCATAAGTAGTGAAAGCCCAAGCTGCATATGGCCTGGCAGTGGATAATTTATGCACGCCCCTGCAACTGCGTTCAACCGCACTGGCACGTCTGCGTTTCTCCGACCACCCCCTGTCACCTCCCTCAGATGGCCCTTCCTGTCAATCACTCTGTGATAGGTCTGCGTAGTCTCTGCGATCTCAGTCCCGATGGCAGTGGCTGGTTCGCGCACACGCACTGCGATGCATACGCATGTGCAGAACGCATAAATCGTCCGATTGCATTTATAATCGCAGTTGCGATCCTTGCTGAATCAGGCCCTTAATTAATAGTGAGGCTTTGATGCTGCCTCACTGTTGTTATTTGCTATAACTGATATTCATTATATTTGTATAGGCTCCTGCAGGCCGGACAGCCCCAGATTAACCCTTTCATTCCCTGTGACGTGAGAGTCGCAGCTGCCATCTAGCAGCCGCTGTGCACAGCACACACTCAGCAAGCCACAGGGCATTGTGATGTCACGTCTGTGTCTCAGAAAATGACGCATAGAAGGTTCAGATTTTTTTTCTGCAAACAATATCTTGTCTCTATCAATTTTTTTCTTCAATGTTGAAAATATCGATAAAATCAATTTTGTAATGATTCCCATCCTTATTAAATGCTCTGTTTGCTTGAATGAGGGGAGACCTCCGTAATGTGAGCTGGGGAAGGCCTTCCAAGCTTTTCATGATTGCATAATCAGCATCCACAGTGATAGGAAAAAAGAGGGTCCCTACTGCTTCTGGGTAGCACACATTGCTGATGTGAACGATTTTCCTGCTACTGTTCATGCGCAAAATTCCATAGAAACTGGTACAGTGCACGCGGTGCACGGTGTGTACAAACAGTGTCGCAGTAGCGATTGAGACTCATGGTCTCAGAAATGCATTGGACATGTATTTGGCGCTCCACGGCGGTGACTGGGAAGGGGCTATTCAGACACACAGAGATGCACCATCGTATGGGCGTTTGCCGTGAGCGCTGAGGTGCGTAATTGCTCAAATTGGAAGCCATACTCTGATGGAAAATCTGCACTTAGGACGGGACTGGTGCAAGTTTCGAAGGTGTGACCGATGATTCACCTAAAGAAGCACAAAGTGCAATGATTGCTTTTAGTAGCATTAGTATAAAGTCACAGACGCGACTACGGTAAAAGATGCTAAAGCGGTTGCTGTGGCGATGCTACACGGGATGAGTCCCAGACTGTCCTTGGCTACAGAAATATATAAAATAGACATCACATAAATCACCTGTATTAGTGCAGATCCAATCTAAGTCTAATCCAGCAGCATCTCATAGCTATATTTTGTGTATCCTGATACTATCCAGAGACATAGCCGTACAGATTCTATTATTTTTGAATGAAATAGCTGCTCTTTTATACACAGCAAATTTACTCGACAATCCTAAAATGTTGTGATTGTAGTGATTACATTTTATGTCCTTCCATAGTGCACCAATCAGAACGAGTCATTTCAGCTATGAGGCCAGATGGGAAGAAACAAAATATATCTGACTTACCGGATTTCCCATTTACAGTCCATGTCCCATTAGATACTGAAAAGTCTTTGGCACAGCAAGTCAAATTAAATGTAACCCCATTGCAGAAAGTTTCGTTATTACCCGACAGATCTATCGGTAGCTCAGTAATACTATCAATGGTTGTGTTTTGTTCTTGATTTGTTTCTCTGACAGCGCAGGTGTAAGTCCCTATAGAAAATGAAAGGTAGAGTGGGGTAAGCTCTGTTACGAAACAAGGACAATATGGATGAGATAATGGCCCATTCACTAAAGAAGACAATTGTAAAGGCAAATGTGGCATTTTGAAATGTGGGTAAAAATTAAGGGCCTGATTCAGAGCCACTCGTAAGGGGCCGCTCGTTCGCTCTGAGCAATGTTCGCACAACTGTGTAGGGGTCGTAATGCGCATGCACAAACCAGTCATTGCGGTCGGAAATCGTGCGCTTGCAAAACAGAGAGGGGCTGCTAATTTGATTGACAGAATGTACCGTTTGTGGGTGGTAACAGGGGAAGGTGCTTGAAAACGGGGGAGTGGAGATCCGAACGCAGGCGTGCCTAACGGTAAAAAGGCGTTTAATGGGAGTACATAATTATTAAAGGAGCATCATCGACCACATCATTTGGTTGTCCTTTAACCTGAACTGCTCGCAGTGATAGCGGTATGAAAAAGCTACCACAAGCACTGCGAGCAGTTCAGATGCCTTTCGATGTACCCGATTAATCTAATAAATACCAGAGATGACGTGTGATGCGAACGGCAAAGGGGCGTCTTTACAAAATAGCGAGTGCATTTTTCGTTCGCTCACTCAGACATAGAGGCCTCAACAAACCGCAAAGAACGAGCGCTCAATTTAAATAGCAGGCCCCTTTTTTGGAACTACCGTCTGCAAATAGCATCTGGGTCTGAATCAGGTCAAGATTTCAATGTAATGAGAGTGACCGTTTTCTTAATTAATTTTTTTTTTCTGTGATGGCTTCTCGTGTTACTTAATAACAAATATGATCATTGGTTATTTTTCAAGAGAAGCTCTCTGTTTTGCATGTCTATCAGTAGAATGTGCTCTGGCATGCATAGAGTTTACAAAGATGTTCTCTGTATTGTCTGTTGCTCAATAAAATGCTCTGTATATTGGTCCCTAAGATGCTCTATTTATTGTAGGGCATACATTCTGTGTTGCATGTACAGGAGTTTACAAAAATGCTCTCTGTATTGTATGTACATACAGTAGGACCATAGAATGCTCAGTGTATTGTATGGCAATTATTAGGATGCTTTTTGTTTTGCTTAGCAGTCAATAGGATACTCTCTATATACTATGGCAGCCACTGTGATGCTCTCTGTATGGCATGACGGTCACTAAGATGTTCTCTGTATTCCATGACTGCCATTACAAAGCTCTCTATATTTTATGGTGTCCACAAGGATGCATGTTCACTGTATTATACAGTACATCTATCATTAATAATGGCTAAATTATCATGCAAAGTATTATAATACCTGCCAGAGGGAGTGGAAGAGGAAAGGGGCAGAGGGGGAGAAAAGGGGCGCAGGGTGCCGAGAAACCTAGCACCGGCCCTGCATAGGAAGGAGCGGGGCTCCGGGAATTAATGCCATCTGAAGATGGCGCTGTTTCCTGCAAGTGAACTCTGAGAACTTTCAGTTTTTTATCGTTTGCAAATTACTAGGCATCCCAGTCAGGCCCCAAATAGTGAATGGGCCCGTTACTAAAACATGTAAAAACTAGTGTTTCTACATGAGCAACAGGCCCATAACAGTTATTGAATAGGCCCCATAGACATGTAAGGGCAGCACTTGATTGATATATTATTCTGCCTTTTCAGAAAGTCGCTGTTCGCGGTGAAACGCATTACCGATAAACTGAGATTATTGGATATTGCTCCTAAAACCAGTACAGAGCAGGACTGCATATCTGGATTACCATATTACTTTTAGACTGGAGGCCTCCAACTAAAGGCGCATTACACTATCGGGCTGAGGCCACAGCACCTAATTACCGGCATTGCACACAACATGCTGTCGAGCCGCAGCTATTTATGATCTATTAACGCGGCGACCCACAGCAGAGCTGGCGGAGAGACAGGCCGGGAAGCGGCAGATACAGCAACTTCATGGCCGGCAGGAGCGGCGCTCCCACTGCGCTGCCAGAGACGTACCCACTGCAGCTACTGATCTGTCTGTTTACGGTTGGTGATTTGGCCCATGTCCCTTAATTGTACAGTGTATACTATCCATACAGTTTGGATTCACTTCAACCCATTTGTTTGGTAATTGTTACATATCAAGGTTTTAAAAGTGCAGTCACCACTATATCCCAGCTATGCCCGTCATTCTTATAAGCATTGGCTTTCCTGATATGACTCTGATATTTTATATACTTTGTATCATTATTATAGCAATTAGGAGATCACTGTTGTACTTTAGAATAACACATGGTTGTATATTGTCCCCTGTCAGTTTTTGCATTATTGCAGATAGGTATTGTGGATTTTCAGATACGAGTACATACTATTATTAGTGTGGTATGTCCTATAGGAATATATTACATATGATATTGTGTATTCCCTGTGTTATGCTTATATTGATGTGCATTTTAGCTTATGAATGAAATGTTATTAGTTAGATTGTGTGTATCCCATTGTGCCTGCAGCACTTTTCCACCTTTTTTTCTCTTCAGGAGTCGACTGGGGCAGAAAACTTATATTCCTTTAAAAGTCCCATATTTTCAACAAAAGGACTGATTCAGAGTTATGTACAACTCTGATGGTTTACATACAACTCCGATGGTTTACATAGAACTCCGATGGTTTACATACAATTTCGATGGTTTACATACAACTCCGATGGTTGCCGATCAGCGCTTGTGCAGGGGCTGTTCTGCGCATGTGCTGATCAGTGTCTGCGATGATGGTCACAGTGCCCCCTTTGCCACAACCAGGGCCGCCATCAGGAAGGGGACTGCCGGGACTAGAGTCCAGGGCCCGGACAGAAAAGGGGCCCGGCCAGCAGCGGAGTAGATAAGCTCCAGGGGTATTTTGAAAGCGCCGCCGGCCATGTGCCAATGGTAGCTCACGGACCAGAAGCCAATTATGAGCGGCCACAGCGGCGGCTTCTTCTTGGCAGCCGGTCCGCGAGCTCCGACTAACTCGCGGGCGGCACCAAATTCAAAATGCTGATGCCTCTCAGTCCCTGGGCCCTCTCTCTGTGCGGGTGAGACCGCGAGTGGCAGCTAGTCCGGCAACACCCAGCCAGCGGGGAGAGGCTGAGACAAGAGGAGCAGCAGCAGTGGGGGAGGGAGTAGCAGCAGCGAGGGGAAGATCCTTTTTGCTACAGCCACTGTAAAGAGGAAGTGCTCAGATGGGCAGGAGAGGCTGCAGGGGATCCCACTTCCCATCCATGTACAGAGACTCCTGCTTTCCTACCCTCCCCTTGTTTTCCCACTTTTACCCTGCTCTCCCACTTTTACCCAGCTCTGCCACCCTCACCCTGCTCTCCCACCCTCATCCTGCTCTCCCACCCTCACCATGCTCTCCCACTTTTACCCTGCTCTCCCACCCTCACCCTGCTCTCCCACTTTTACCCTGCTCTCCCACCCTCACCATGCTCTCCCACTTTTACCCTCTCTCCCACCATCACCCTGCTCTCCCACTTTTACCCTGCTCTCCCACCCTCACCCTGCTCTCCCACATTCACCCTCTCTCCCACCCTCACCCTGCTCTCCCACATTCACCCTCTCTCCCACCCTCACTCTGCTCTCCCACTTTTACCCTCTCTCCCACCGTCACCCTGCTCTCCCTCTTCTACCCTCTCTCCCACTTTTACCCTCTCTCCCACCCTCACCCTGCTCTACCATTTCTACCCTCTCTCCCACTTTTACCCTCTCTCCCACCCTCACCCTGCTCTCCCACTTTTACACTCTCCCCCTGCTCAACCTGCTCTCCCAAGTTTACCCTCTCTCCCAACCTCACCCTGCTGTCCCACTTTTACCCTGCTCTCCCACCCTCACCCTGCTCTCCAACTTTCACCATGCTCTCCCACCCTCACCCTGCTCTCCCACTTTTACCCTGCTCTCCCACCCTCTCCCTGCTCTCCCACTTTTACCCTCTCTCCCACCCTCACCCTGCTCTCCCACTTTTACCCTGCTCTCCCACCCTCACCATGCTCTCCCACTTTTACCCTCTCTCCCACCATCACCCTGCTCTCCCACTTTTATCCTGCTCTCCCACCCTCACCCTGCTCTCCCACATTCACCCTCTCTCCCACCCTCACTCTGCTCTCCCACATTCACCCTCTCTCCCACCCTTACCCTGCTCTCCCACTTTTACCCTGCTCTCCCACCCTCACCCTGCTCTCCCACATTCACCCTCTCTCCCACCCTCACCCTGCTCTCCCACTTCTACCCTCTCTCCCACTCTCACCCTGCTCTCCCACTTTTACCCTGCACTTCCACCCTCACCCTGCTCTCCCACTTCTACCCTCTCTCCCACTCTCACCCTGCTTTCCCACTTTTACCCTGCTCTCCCACTCTCACCCTGCTCTCCCACCATCTCCCTGCTCTCCCACTTTTACCCTCTCTCCCACCCTCACCCTGATCTCCCACTTCTACCCTCTCTCCCACTTTTACCCTCTCTCCCACCCTCACCCTGCTCTCCCATTTCTACCCTCTCTCCCACTTTTACCCTCTCTCCCACCCTCACCCTGCTCTCCCACTTTTACACTCTCCCCCTGCTCACCCTGCTCTCCCAAGTTTATCCTCTCTCCCAACCTCACCCTGCTCTCCCACTTTTACCCTGCTCTCCCACCCTCACCCTGCTCTCCCACTTTTACCCTGCTCTCCCACTCTCACCCTGCTCTCCCACTTTTACCCTGCTCTCCCACCCTCACCCTGCTCTCCCACCCTCACCCTGCTCTCCCACTTTTACCCTCTCTCCCACCCTCACCCTGCTCTCCCACTTTTACCCTGCTCTCCCTCCCTCACCATGCTCTCTCACTTTTACCCTCTCTCCCAACCTCACCCTGCTCTCCCACTTTTACCCTCTCCCCCTGCTCACCCTGCTCTCCCACTTTTACCCTCTCCCCCTGCTCACCCTGCTCTCCCACGTTTACCCTCTCTCCCACCCTCACCCTGCTCTCCCACTTTTACCCTGCTCTCCCACCCTCACCCTGCTGTCCCACATTCACCCTCTCTTCCACCCTCACCCTGCTCTCCCACATTCACCCTCTCTCCCACCCTCACCCTGCTCTCCCACTTTTACCCTGCTCTCCCACCCTCACCCTGCTCTCCCACATTCACCCTCTCTCCCACCCTCACCCTGCTCTCCCTCTTCTACCCTCTCTCCCACTCTCACCCTGCTCTCCCACTTTTACCCTGCTCTCCCACCCTCACCCTGCTCTCCCACTTCTACCCTCTCACCCACTCTCACCCTGCTCTCCCACTTTTACCCTGCTCTCCCACTTTTAGCCTGCTCTCCCAGTTTTACCCTCTCTCCCACCCTCACCCTGCTCTGCCACTTATACCCTGCTCTCCCACCCTCACCCTGCTCTCCCACTTTTACCATGCTCTCCCACTCTCCCCCTGCTCTCCCACCCTCACCCTGCTCTCCCACTTTTACCCTCTCTCCCACTCTCACCCTGCTCTCCCACTTCTAACCTCTCTCCCACTTTTACCCTCTCTCCCACCCTCACCCTGCTCTCCCATTTCTACCCTCTCTCCCACTTTTACCCTCTCTCCCACCCTCACCCTGCTCTCCCACTTTTACACTCTCCCCCTGCTCACCCTGCTCTCCCAAGTTTACCCTCTCTCCCAACCTCACCCTGCTCTCCCACTTTTACCCTCTCCCCCTGCTCACCCTGCTCTCCCACGTTTACCCTCTCTCCCACCCTCACCCTGCTCTGCCACTTTTACCCTCTCTCCCACCCTCCCCCTGCTCTCCCATTTTTACCCTCTCACCCTCACCCTGCTCTCCCACGTTTACCCTGTTCTTCCACTTTTACCTTCTCTCCCACTTTTACCCTGTTCTCCCACTTTTACCCTCTCTCCCACTTTTTACCCTGCTATTCCACCCTCACCCTGCTCTCCCACCCTCTGCCTGCTCTCCCACCCCCCTCCTGCTCTCCCACCCTCCGCCTGCTCTCCCACCCTCACCTTGCTTTCACACCCTCACCCCTCGCTATCACCTCTATATTATAGATTAACATGTTATAACCCACACCCCCACAGCCCAAACTTAGATAATTTTTTTAAAGCTGGTTTATGCACCAAAACCACACCTCTGCTTTAGCTCCACCCACATCCACAGCAACGCCCCTTTTCTCTGACAACCCCCCCATCCCAAGGGGAGGGGGCCCTGCCTATTTTGACAGTCCCAGGCCCCACAATCTCTGATGGCAGCCCTGGCCACAACAGATGTGTAGAAGGTTAGTGTATCCTTCATTTTCTAGAGGTGTCTTCTTCCCCCTTATAGAATAGATTTGTGGTTATTTCTTAGAATACTTTATAGGGCTGTATTACTGCTTCTTAGCTGATAGTGATACTTACTGCTACTTCTAGTAATAATTACAGTATTTTCTACACTCTCCAAATAACAAGACTCTATAATAATGCGTTGTATTATACATGTTTATAATGCAATGTTATGTCATTGTCCCAGTGATGTTATTTGATGTTACCACATCTTTCTATTATGTGCTGTCTTTCCTGCTCAATTGTATTACCCTGATGTTTTACATTTTATTTTGTTTGATTTTTCTTTTTCTTACATTAAGTGTATTTTGTTATGATTGTTTCTGAAAACTATAAAATAAAAAACTATAAAATAAAAACTACTCAATTAAAAAAAAAGAATGCGTTGTATTAGGAGTAAGAGTCTGTTGTACCCACCTATGTCAGGGACACTGATATCCGTTTTATTCAGCATATAGCTAACCACGGTACTGTACTGAGTATAAGAAGTGGTGTAGCTGGAATTATTTGTTATATCACTGGAATTGAGGTACCAGTAAATGTTCGTTAGTTTAGTGAAGTTACAAACAATTGTTAATGTGTCTCCATAAAAAAGTGTCTCTGGGGACTTTGCAATGGTTAGCTTTGCTGTAGTGAAGACAAAAGGAAAGCAAATATATTATTTATACATTGTAGCCATTATTTTACTGTCTACAGTATATAACGTTTATTGGTTTGTTCTGCACAAATGATATATAGGCCAGTGCCTTCCAAAACCTGTGCAGACAGAATTCAGCAAAAAAACATCCTACCTATACTATACATTTCTTGTTATTATATCTAACATTCTGGCTCCTCCTGTTAGCACAGTCTATGTTGTGTATTATATAACTTACACTGTTTTTATTTTTAGTTTTTGCAAAACTGAAACAAAAAGAATATCGAGTCATCTGGTGTAACAATATGCAGACACCAGTTCCTTCCAATGTGAGAGATTTAACAGTCTGTATTCTGTAGATCTATGGAGGTTTAACAATCTATGTGTAGCTTCCGAGAGATGCTGTAGGGGAGGTCCAGGGGGCAGGTATGGGGGGGCCTGGTCACATTCTTTGTGTCATTGTGGCCCTCCCACTACTGCTGCAAAATGCTGAGATAGGTGGCGTCATGCAGCAGAGGTGGGGCTATTTTGGCGCAATTTGCTGCAACTGCCATCAAAACAGCCCCATCCAGTCGACTTCACTGGGAAAGTAGGTGAGGTCTAGGAAGGTGGGCTGCTGTAGGTAGGTAGGCAAGTATCGATTGTCTAGACTACAGGTTCTCAAACTTGGTCCTCAGGGCCCCAATCGGTGCAGCCCAGCATCCCGGAGTGTGATCGGCACGCCCCCACAATGACTTGGACGGCGAAGTCGCGAGACCCCAGCCCACTTTCCCAAAGGCTCTGTCCCTATTTGTGCGCAATTATAACCATCACGGTGGTTATACTATATAATTGTAGCGATGCGATGACTGCCATCACATTGCATGATTTGATGTCCAGGCCAACATTCAGTGGCGGGCTACCTATGTTCATCCCTGCAGCAAACCAAATCTCCTTAAAATGCTATACCACATGCCTAACATGGCCAAGAAACATCCACCATATATCAACCCCATAGGCTACAACCATCCTAAACCTAAACCCCCCAGCGGCTGTCCACCTTCGGTCGGAAAGCCGGGTGTCGGGCTCCCGGTGTAGGTAAAATGACAGGTGTCGGGATTTCGACACCTGTCATTTAACTCCTTGCCAGGATTAGACAGTCGGGAAGCCGGCAGTCGGGATTCTGTCCGTCGGCTTCCCGACTGCTTCCCCTGTATCTAAAGCTATATCAGAGTCACTGGTGCCATCATTTCTTTCTACCCGTTACCTTTTGCCAGTGAATTGAGGGCCTGATTCAGACCCGCTCGCGAGCACAGGATGCTCGCAAGCGGGTCGATGGTGCCCTACTGCGCATGCGCACGACGGAGGGAGCTCCGTCGTGTGCATGTGCGAGACCCGAATAACGATGGCCAAGCCGTCGTTATGGGTCTCGCACCAAAGGGGGCGTGCTGTCGATGGTGACTGAGTCCGGCCCCACTGACATCAGTAGTGATGTCAGTGGGAGTGATTTTGGCTCTGATAGAGCCAAAATCTCTCCAGGGCTTGCGGCAGCGAGACCCTACCGTAAGCCCTATGGTCGCGATGGTCTTGACCATCGCGACCATCATCATGGACGCTCGCTATAGCTGTGGGTGGTCACCCACAACTATGTGAGCGTCCAAGAGGCCGCTCCATTTTCATGTAGGAGGGTCCTGATTCAGAGCAAGCGTTCTGGTCAGAACGTCCGGCTCTGAATCAGGCCCTGAGTGTGTTACTCTGACAACTGTGGTTCATCCCTTTGCTGCACTAATGTTACCTGGCCGCAAAGGTCGGCTTATTAGGCAACTGACCAGTTACATTTTCATGTACAGTAGTTTTCTGCACTTTAACAGGAGACAACTGAAATACAATAAAAACATAACAGAACATTAAATGCTGTATCACTCAGTAACAAGGCTTACCTTCTGGCAAATATGTCACATTTATTGTCTTTGAAGCTGTTGCACCTTCCAATCTCTGCAATTTGCAAGTGTACGAGGAGATGTACGCATTAAGCGCGCACTCTGTCGCATCGGGGGTTACAATGTACGTTGTGCAGGTTGCGTTGCTAATTGATGCTCCTGTAATTGAGTTATGATGCAATTTATTTTACAAACATTCCAGTTACACTTTAATCAAATAGAGGGGGGGGGCGCCTATGAATTTATGTATTCATGAGTAGCGCTAAATACATATGGGGGGGTGTTGTTAGACATAGGGTAACTCCTGGATGTTGTGACCTACTGTAAGTATCATGATTTTAATATTTACAAAAGTTGGGTGGTCCAGCTAATCTCCTTGGTGTTACCGTTGGTACAATATAATGATCCATGACCGCCTTCAGTCTTAGATAGGTGTCATGGAAAAGTTGGCTCTGATTTCATGGACCAAGTTTTATTTTTCTGAAAAAACTCATACTGAGACAAACCAAAAAAGAGTCTGTAACCAAGTATCTAAGAGGTGATGATGCCACCTTCCCAAGTTTTTGGAATTAGTGTTTAATTTGGAAGATTTATACCGCAAAATAGCTGGATTTAATATTTTGATCAACAGTCTAGGACAGTGCTGTCAAACTCAGGCCCTTCAGCTGCAGTAGAACTACACATCCCAGCATGCACTGCTAAAATTCTGCTCTTAGTGAATGCTAAAACTGTGGCAGGGCATGCTGGGATATGTAGTCCCATGGCAGCTGGACAGTCCGAGTTTGACACCACTGGTCTAGGACAACTCCACTAATTATTATATAATTGTGGAATTAAATCTTCTCTTAACCTGGGTACACATTACCTGACCCATCAATCCGATGCCCGATGGTTCGAGGAAACAATATATTGGGCAGTCAGTACATACTGCACGATCCGGTGTCTGATCGGCCAATACATTATTCACCTGCACCAATCACCTTGCTGGATTGGTAGCTAGGTTGCTCCATCTGCTGTTGTAACAAGCCATCGTAGCATCCTGTTGGACTTCAGTGCACAAGGCGGCTCTCGTGTGCTTGTTGCTAGGAGTATCAGAGTAGTCGGTTTCTTCTAAGCTTCTACAGTCTTAGTCACACTTCAGTATCATCTGTTACCAGCACTAGCGGCAGCTCAGCCACACTACAGCATCTAAGCGGTAGCTGTCACCAACATCACAGCAGTCTCAGCTGCATTACAGTGTCAGAGTGTACAGTTGTTTCCAAATTTCTATAGTCTCAGTCGCACTTCAGTGTCAGAGTGTATCATCTGTTACCAGCAATAGCGGCAGCCTAGCCGCACTGCAGCTAAATGTTACCAACGTCACGGCACTTGCTGTCATCCAACAGCAACTAGATAGACTCTTGTAATTTAGACTTTTGCTGCAATCTTGTCAAGTACACATCAGCCATCAAGGCTGCAACCAGCCAAGTACATTTCAGCCCTCAAGGTTGCAACCAGCCAAGTACACATCAGCTCTCAAGGCTGCAACCAGCGAAGTACACATCAGCCCTCAAGGCTGCAACCAGCCAAGTACACATCAGCCCTCAAGACTAAAACCAGCCAAGTACACATCAGCCCTCAAGGCTGCAACCAACAAAGTACACATCAGCCCTTAAGGCTGCAAGCAGTCTAATACACATCAGCAATTAAAGGTGCAACCAGTCAAGTACACATCAGCCCTTAAGGTTGCCATGCGATCAAAGTCACACAATTGGCCAGTTCTCCAGTGTCCTCGGGTTCTACTACCTCTTCTGTGTGAATCTCCCCAGGGATTCATAACAGCTGTGAATGCATGGCTGATGGAACAACCCTGATATCACTGCGTGAGAGTGCGCATAGTACCTTCACACTAGATGATTGGGATGATATATCTGTCCAATTCACCATATCATCCGAGAAATCATCCAGTGTGTACCCAGCTTTACTCTTTGGTAGAGGAGTCCAAACTAAAGCCCACGGGCCAAATGTGGCCTTCCACCTGCTCCAATGTGGCCCTCTGACCGGACCACAGTTTGGAGTCTTCGATCCACCGCTAGATTCCTGCACTTCCACAATGGCAAACAAGAAGTGCTGTGTAGGCCATACTTGAGAGACAGATAGAGCTGAGCCAACACCCCCTGAATGGAAGCAGCTGCCAGCCCAGTTATCCTGCCCATAGGGTGTCGTCAGCCAAGGGTCTCCAATTTAGCAGCAGAGTCAGACACAGGGTGGACAAGGACCAGAGATGACTTCTGGGTAGTAATTGGGGCTTTTATCTGAGGTAGGACAGGCACAGGTGACTGTATGTAAGGAAGAATCCTGTATGATGGGGGAAGGGAGCATAGGATCCAAATACAGTATCTTAGGGGGAGAGATACCATAACCTGAGGATAATACAGACCATCGTCATTATTTGAAAGACAGTATCTGAGGAGAATAGCCCCTTACCGAGAGAGCTGGCCTTTGCGTATTTCTTCCTGCATGCCGATGTAATGAATGCCGACATGAAAGGGAAGAGTAGCGGGATGCATTTCATGCAAATTGCGATGCGTCATGCATGCCGCCCTGGGTATCACCGACATGCCACGTGACTTCCAGAGCTACTTGTCCTGTTTGTAATTGATCAACCCACATCCGTGCACTTTTTGATCATGTGGCGAAATATCTGTTAGGTGTGGGACAGACCAGAGGAACATACTTACACTGGTACAGCCTCACTGGTGTGTTAAGGGCATTTTTTGTTGAGCAATATACTGCTCACTTAGATCTAGGGATGGGAATCGCTATTGAAAATATTGGTCTTATCTATTTTCCACATTTGATTTCCAATCATTTCTTAGGGCCTGATTGAGGGCCTGATTCAGACCCGCTCGCAAGCGGGTTGATGTTGCCCAAGTGCGCATGCGCACGACGGAGGCGGCTCTGTCGTGCGCATGCGTGAGACCCGAATAACGATGGGTGAGTGACAGCACGCCCCCTTTGGTGGGCGTGCCGGGGGCAAGGCTGCCCAGATGGAGGCGTTCCCTTGGGAACGCCTACCGTTTGGAGCCAGCCCCACTAGTGATGTCAGTGGGAGTGCTTTTAGCTCTGATAGAGCCAAAATCACTCCAGGGCTTGCGGCAGACGAGACCCTACCACAAGGGTCTCATCGCAAGCCCGATGGTCGCGATGGTCTTGACTACCGCGACCATCATTTTGGCCGCTCGCTATAGCTGTGGGTGGTCACCCACAGCTATGCGAGTGGCCAGGAGGCCGCTCCAAAAAGTAAGAGGGACGGCCCTGATTCAGAGCGAGCGCTCTGTCAGAGCATCCGGCTCTGAATCAGGGCCTCAGTACGAATCGCAGCTGCGATTACGCTCACAGTCTCACTGCGATAATATGCTAATCCACTGCGAGCGCTATGCCGTTGCAGCAGAATATAAGGACATCCACCTCACCTTGCACACATCCGTATTACTTTGCAAGACTGTGAAACCATCGGTAACACTGAGAACCATCGCAGCCTCACACACACTTGCACAAGGTCTGACCTTACTCAGGAATTGCTAGCCTCATCATAAGTAGTGAAAGCCCAAGCTGCGTATGGCCTGGCAGTGGATAATTTATGCACGCCCCTGCAACTGCGTTCAACCGCACTGGCACGTCTGCGTTTCTCCGACCACCCCCTGTCACCTCCCACAGATGGCCCTTCCTGTCAATCACTCTGTGATAGGTCTGCGTAGTCTCTGCGATCTCAGTCCCGATGGCAGTGGCTGGTTCGCGCACACGCACTGCGATGCATACGCATGTGCAGAACGCAAAAATCATCCGATTGCATTTATAATCGCAGTTGCGATCCTTGCTGAATCAGGCCCTTAATTAATAGTGAGGCTTTGATGCTGCCTCACTGTTGTTGTGTTTTTTAACTGATATTCATTATATTTGTATAGGTTCCTGCAGGCCGGCCAGCCCCAGATTAACCCTTTCATTCCCTGTGACGTGAGACTCGCAGCTGCCATCTAGCAGCCGCTGCGCACAGCACACACTCAGCAAGCCACAGGGCATTGTGATGTCACGTCTGTTTCTCAGAAAATGACGCATAGAAGGTTCAGATTTTTTTTCTGCAAACAATATCTTGTCTCTATCAATTTTTTTCTTCAATGTTGAAAATATCGATAAAGTCAATTTTGTAATGATTCCCATCCTTATTAAATGCTCTGTTTGCTTGAATGAGGGGAGACCTCCGTAATGTGTGCTGGGGAAGGCCTTCCATGCTTTTCATGATTGCATAATCAGCATCCACAGTGATAGGAAAAAAGAGGGTCCCTACTGCTTCTGGGTAGCACACATTGCTGATGTGAATGATTTTCCTGCTACTGTTCGTGCGCAAAATTCCATAAAAACTGGTACAGTGCACGCGGTGCATGGTGTGTACAAACAGTGTTGCAGTAGTGATTGAGACTCATGGTCTCAGAAATGCATTGGACATGTATTTCGCGCTCCACGGCAGTGACTGGGAAGGGGCTAGTCAGACACACAGAGATGCACCATCGTATGGGCGTTTGCCGTGAGCGCTCAGGTACGTAATTGCTCAAATTGGAAGCCATACTCTGATGGACAATCTGCACTTAGCACGGGACTGGTGCAAGTTTCGATGGTGTGACCGATGATTCACCTAAAGAAGCACAAAGTGCAATGATTGCTTTTAGTAGCATTAGTATAAAGTCACAGATGTGACTACGGTAAAAGATGCTAAAGCGGTTGCTGTGGCGATGCTACTCGGGATTAATCCCAGACTGTCCTCGGCTACAGAAATATATAAAATAGACATTACATATATAGCCTCTATTAGTGCAGATCCAATCTAAATCTAATCCAGCAGCATCTCATAGCTATATTTTGTGTATCCTGATACTATCCAGAGACATAGCCGTACAGATACTATTATTTGTGAATGAAATAGCTGCACTTTTATACACAGCAAATTTACTCGACAATCCTAAAATGTTGTGATTGTAGTGATTACATTTTATGTCCTTCCATAGTGCACCAATCAGAACGAGTCATTTCAGCTATGAGGCCAGATGGGAAGAAACAAAATATATCTGACTTACCGGATTTCCCGTTTACAGTCCATGTCCCATTAGATACTGAAAAGTCTTTGGCACAGCAAGTCAAATTAAATGTAACACCATTGCAGAAAGTTTCGTTATTACCCGACAGATCTATCGGTAGCTCAGTAATACTATCAATGGTTGTGTTTTGTTCTTGATTTGTTTCTCTGACAGCGCAGGTGTAAGTACCTATAGAAAATAAAAGGTAGAGTGGGGTAAACTCTGTTACGAAACAAGGACAATATGGATGAGATAATGGCCCATTCACTAAAGAAGACAATTGTAAAGGCAAATGTGGCATTTTGGAATGTGGGTAAAAATTAAGGGCCTGATTCAGAGCCACTCGTAAGGGGCCGCTCGTTCGCTCTGAGCAATGTTCACACAACTGTGTATGGGTCGTAATGCGCATGCACAAACCAGTCATTGCGGTCGGAAATCGTGCGCTTGCAAAACAGCGAGGGGCTGCTAATTTGATTGACAGAATGTACCGTTTGTGGGTGGTAACAGGGGAAGGTGCTTGAAAACGGGGGAGTGGAGATCCAAACGCAGGCGTGCCTAACGGTAAAAAGGTGTTTAATGGGAGTACATAATTATTAAAGGAGCATCATTGACCACATCACTTGGTTGTCCTTTAGCCTCGACGAGCAGTTCAGATGCCTTTCAATGTACCCGATTATTCTAATAAATACCGGAGATGACGTGTGATGCGATCGGCAAAGGGGCGTCTTTACAAAATAGCGAGCGCATTTTTCGTTCGCTCACTCAGACATAGAGGCCTCAACAAACCGCAAAGAGCGAGCGCTCAATTTAAATAGCCGGCCCCTTTTTTGAAACTACCGTCCGCAAATAGTGTCTGGGTCTGAATCAGGTCCAGATTTCAATGTAATGAGAGTGACCATTTTCTTAATTAATTTTTTTCTTTCTGTGGTGGCTTCTCGTGTTACTTAATAACAAATATGATCATTGGTTATTTTTCAAGAGAAGCTCTCTGTTTTGCATGTCTATCAGTAGAATGTGCTCTGGCATGCATAGAGTTTACAAAGATGTTCTCTGTATTGTCTGTTGCTCAATAAAATGCTCTGTATATTGGTCCCTAAGATGCTCTATTTATTGTAGGGCATACGGTCTGTGTTGCATGTACAGGAGTTTACAAAGATGCTCTCTGTATTGTACGTACATACAGTAGTAACATAGAATGCTCAGTGTATTGTATGGCAATTATTAGGATGCTTTTTGTTTTGTATAGCAGTCAATAGGATACTCTCTATATACTATGGCAGCTACTGTGATGCTCTCTGTATGGCATGACGGTGACTAAGATGTTCTCTGTATTCCATGACTGCCATTACAAAGCTCTCTATATCTTATGGTGGCCACAAGGATGCATGTTCACTGTATTATACAGTACATCTATCATTAATAATGGCTAAATTATCATGCAAAGTATTATAATACCTGCCAGAGGGAGTGGAAGAGGAAAGGGGCAGAGGGGGAGAAAAGGGGCGCAGGGTGCCGAGAAACCTAGCACCGGAACTGCATAGGAAGGAGCGGAGCTCCAGGAATTAATGCCATCTGAAGATGGCGCTGTTTCCTGCAAGTGAACTCTGAGAACTTTCAGTTTTTTGTCGTTTGCAAATTACTAGGCATCCCAGTCAGGCCCCAAATAGTGAATGGGCCCGTTACTAAAACATGTAAAAACTAGTGTTTCTACATGAGCAACAGGCCCATAACAGTTATTGAATAGGCCCCATAAACATGTAAGGGCAGCACTTGATTGATATATTATTCTGCCTTTTCAGAAAGTCGCTGTTCGCAGTGAAACGCATTACCGATAAGCTGATATTATTGGATATTGCTCCTAAAACCAGTATAGAGCAGGACTGCATATCTGGATTACCATATTACTTTTAGACTGGAGGCCTCCAACTAAAGGCGCATTACACTATCGGGCTGAGGCCACAGCAACCAATTACTGGCATTGCACACAACAGCTATTTATGATCTATTAACGCGGCGACCCACAGCAGAGCTGGCGGAGAGACAGGCCGGGAAGTGGCAGATACAGCAACTTCATGGCCGGCAGGAGCGGCGCTCCCACTGTGCTGCCAGAGACGTACCCACTGCAGCTACTGATCTGTCTATTTACTAGGGGTGTGCACCGGCCACTTTTCGTGTTTTGTGTTTTGGTTTTGGATCTGGATCTTTCTTCGTGTTTTGGATCTGGATTGGTTTTGCCAAAACCACCCTTCCGTGTTTTGGGTTCTGGGTTTTGTGTTTTGGATCTGTATTTTTTTTTAAAAAAGCATAAAAACAGCTAAAATCACAGAATTTGTTGGTTTCTCTGCTCCTATGCTATTATTAACCTCAATAACCTTAATTTCCACTCATTTCCAGTCTATTCTGAACACCTCACACCTCACAATAGTGTTTTCATGTCCAAAAGGTTGCACCGAGGTAGCTGGATGACTATGCTAAGCGACACGAGTGGGCGGCACAAACACGTGACCCATCTAGGAGTGACACTGCAGTGGCAGACAGGATGGCAGTTAGAAAAACTAGGCCCCAAACTGTACATAATGCAAAGAAAAAAAAGAAGTGCAAGATGGAATTGTCCTTGGGCCCTCCCACCCACCCTTATGTTGTATAAACAGGACATGCACACTTTAACAAATCAATCATTTCAGCGCCAGGGTCTGCCACACAACTGTGGCTGAAATGATTGGTTCGTTTGGGCCCCCACAAAACAAGCTGGCAATTAATGTGTCCCTGCACAAACTGGCTCTACGGAGGCAAGATGTCATCCTCATCCTCCTCATCCACCGATTCCTCACCCTCTTCAGTGTGTACATCCTCATCCTCACAAAGTATTAACTCGTCCCCACTTGAATCCACCACCACAGGTCCCTCTGTACCTTCTGGAGGCTGGTCTCCCTGGAAGAGCTGATAATTCATTTTGATGAACATCATCTTCTCCACATTCTGTGGAAGCAACCTCCTACGCCTTTCGCTGACAAGGTTCCCGGCTGCACTAAACACTCTTTCGGAGTACACACTGGAGGGGGGGCAACTCAGGTAAAATAGAGCCAGCTTGTACAGGGGCCTCCAAATTGCCTCTTTTTCCTGCCAGTACAGGTATGGACTGTCTGACATGCCTATTGGATGCTGTCACCGATGTAATCCTCCACCATTCTGTCAATGGTGACAGTATCATATGCAGTGACAGTAGACATGTCAGAAATTGTTGCCAGGTCCTTCAGTCCGGACCAGATGTCCAAACTTGGTCCTGCCTGCCCTGCATCACCGCCAGTGGGTTGCTTAGGATACCTAAGTTTTTTCCTGGCAGCCCCAGTTGCGGGAGAAAATGAAGAAGGAGCCGTTGACGTGTCACGTTCCGCTTCAGCTGACAGTGTGTTCACCAGCAGGTCTTTGCACCTCTGCAGGCTTGTGTCGGCCGGAAAGAGAGACACCACATAGGCTTTAAACCTAGGATCAAGCACGGTGGCCAAAATGTAGTGGTCTGATTTCAACAGATTGACCACCCTGGAATCCTGGCAAAGCGAATGAAGGGCTTCATCCACAAGTCCCACATGCCGAGCGGAATCGCTCCGTCTTAGCTCCTCCTTCACTTTCTCCAGCTGCTTCTGCAAAAGCCTGATGAGGGGAATGACCTGACTCAAGCTGGCTGTGTCTGAACTGACTTCACGTGTGGCAAGTTCGAAGGGCTGGAGAACCTTGCACAACACGGAAATCATTCTCCACTGCGCTTGAGTCAGGTGCATACCCCCTCCTTTGCCTATGTCATAGGTGGATGTATAGGCTTGTATGGCCTTTTGCTGCTCCTCCATCCTCTGAAGCATATAGAGGGTTGAGTTCCACCGCGTCACAACCTCTTGCTTCAGGTGATGGCGGGGCAGGTTCAAGAGTGTTTGCTGGCGCTCCAGTCTTCGGCACGCAGTCGCTGAATGGCGAAAGTGGCCAGAAATTTTTCGGGCCACCCAAAGCGTCTCCTGCACGCCCCTGTCGCTTTTCAGAAAATTCTGCACCACCAAGTTTATTGTGTGAGCAAAACATGGGACGTGCTGGAATTTGCCCATATGTAATGCCCGCACAATATTGGTGGCGTTGTCAGATATCACAAATCCCCAGGAGAGTCTAAGTGGGGTAAGCCACTGGGTGATGATTTCCCTCAGTTTCTCTAAGAGGTTGTCGGCGGTGTGCCTCTTACTGAAACCGGTGATACACAGCGTAGCCTGCCTTGTAACGAGCTGGCGTTTCTGAGATGCTGCTACTGGTGACGCTGCTGCTGTTGCTGCGTAAGGTGATACATCTACCCAGTGGGCTGTCACAGTCATATAGTCCTTAGTCTGCCCTGTTCCACTTGTCCACATGTCCGTGGTTAAGTGGACATTGTGTACAACGGCATTTTTCAGGACACTGAGGACACTTTTTCTGACGTTTCTGTACAGTCTCGGTATCGCCTGCCTAGTGAAGTGGAATCTAGACGGGATTTGGAACTGGGGACACACTACCTCCATCAATTGTCTAAATCCCACTGCACTAATGGCGGATACCGGACGCACGTCTAACACCAACATAGCAGTCAAGGCCTCAGTTATACATTTTGCTTCAGGATGACTGCTGTCGTACTTCATCCTCCTCGCTATGGACTGTTGGAGGGTCAATTGTTTAGTAAAAGTAGTGGTGTTCCTACTTCCTCTCTGGGATGATGAACGACTCCCAGCAGCAGCAACAGCAGCAGCGGCAGCAGTAGGCGTAGCAATGCAGGATCCTCCAGAGGAATCCCGGATAGGAGAGTCAGTCATGCCAGTGACATGGCCTGCAGGACTACTTCCGATCCTGACTAAGGAGGAAATTTACGAGGAGGGAGTTGACGGTGTGGTTTGCAGGCGCTTGGATACAACAGGACAACGGGATTTAGGTGTCCCTGGACTGCTTACGGTCTTAGCCAAAGTTTCTGAACTTGACAGTAACTTTTTATGAACGCGCTGCAGGTGCCGTATAAGGGAGGATGTTCCTAGGTGGTTGACGTGCCTACCCCTACTTATTTCACCTTTACATATGGTACATATGGCAAGACAGTTGTTGTCCGGATTTGGATAGAAATATTGCCAGACCAAAGAGGTGGAATGTTTGGTCTTCTGCCCAGGCATGACCGTGATGGGCTTTTTCATCCCACGGACAACAACTGTCTCCCCCGGAGCCTGATTTAAACAAACCACATCACCATCAGAATCCTCCTCGCCAACTTCCTCCTCAGCGCCAGCTACACCAGTATCCTCATCCTGTTGTACTTCAACAGTGACATCTTCAATTTGCATATCAGCAAGTGGACTGTGGGTGCTCCTTTCAGCACTTGCAGGGGGCGTGCAAATGGTGGAAAGAGCCACCTCTTCCCGTCCAGTGCTGGGAAGGTCAGGCATCGCAACCACCACCACACTTGGACTCTCCTTGGGGATTTGTGATATCTTCTTAGAAAGCACAGTTCTTCGCTGTGCTTTTGCCAGCTTAACTCTTTTGATTTTTTTAGTGGGAGGAGGGCTTCCATCGTCATGTGAAGCTGAACCACTAGTCATGAACATACTAGGGATCGACCTTAGCCGTTCCTTGCCACTCCGTGTCGTAAATGGCATATTGGCAAGTTTACGTTTCTCTTCAGCTGATTTAAATGTCTTTTTCAAGGTCATTTTCCTGAACTTTGCCATTTGGGATTGTATGTGCCCTCTACTATGACATTGGGCATCGGCCTTGGCAGACGACGTTGATGGCATGTTATCGTCTATGTCATGACTAGTGGCAGCAGCTTCAGCACTAGGAGGAAGTGGTTCTTGATCTTTCTCTATTTTATTTTTAGCGGAGAAAGTATGGTCCTCCATTTATGTTATATCGATTTGATATATACGTGCGGCTAAACACAGAAAATAATTTTTTTTTTGGTTTGCACTGGAGTGTACTTTGGGGGTTACAGCACCCTTTAACGGTCAAGCCAGCCGGCCCTTTACTTATGACACAGGCGCACTCTTGGCACTACTTTGTTGATGCACGTGCGGCTACTGCGCACACAATTCACAAACACAGAAAATAATTTTTTTTTTGGTTTGGACTGGAGTGTACTTTCGGGGGTTACAGCACCCTTAACGGTCAAGCCAGCCGGCCCTTTACTTATGACACAGGCGCACGCTTGGCACTACTTTGTTGATGCACGTGCGGCTACTGCGCACACAATTCACAAACACAGAAAATAATTTTTTTTTGGTTTGGACTGGAGTGTACTTTCGGGGGTTACAGCACCCTTTAACGGTCAAGCCAGCCGGCCCTTTACTTATGACACAGGCGCACGCTTGGCACTACTTTGTTGATGCACGTGCGGCTACTGCGCACACAATTCACAAACACAGAAAATAATTTTTTTTTTGGTTTGGACTGGAGTGTACTTTCGGGGGTTACAGCACCCTTAACGGTCAAGCCAGCCGGCCCTTTACTTATGACACAGGCGCACGCTTGGCACTACTTTGTTGATGCACGTGCGGCTACTGCGCACACAATTCACAAACACAGAAAATAATTTTTTTGGGTTTGGACTGGAGTGTACTTTCGGGGGTTACAGCACCCTTTAACGGTCAAGCCAGCCGGCCCTTTACTTATGACACAGGCGCACGCTTGGCACTACTTTGTTGATGCACGTGCGGCTACTGCGCACACAATTCACAAACACAGAAAATAATTTTTTTGGGGGTTTGGACTGGAGTGTACTTTCGGGGGTTACAGCACCCTTAACGGTCAAGCCAGCTGGCCCTTTACTTATGACACAGGCGCACGCTTGGCACTACTTTGTTGATGCACGTGCGGCTACTGCGCACACAATTCACAAACACAGAAAATAATTTTTTTTGGTTTGGACTGGAGTGTACTTTCGGGGGTTACAGCACCCTTTAACGGTCAAGCCAGCCGGCCCTTTACTTATGATACAGGCACACGCTTGGCACTACTTTGTTGATGCACGTGCGGCTACTGCGCACACAATTCACAAACACAGAAAATAATTTTTTTTTTGGTTTGGACTGGAGTGTACTTTGGGGGTTACAGCACCCTTTAACGGTCAAGCCAGCCGGCCCTTTAATTATGACACAGGCGCACGCTTGGCACTACTTTGTTGATGCACGTGCGGCTACTGCGCACACAATTCACAAACACAGAAAATAATTTTATTTTTGGTTTGGACTGGAGTGTACTTTCGGGGGTTACAGCACCCTTAACGGTCAAGCCAGCCGGCCCTTTTCTTATGACACCGGCGCACGCTTGGCACTACTTTGTTGATGCACGTGCGGCTACTGCGCACACAATTCACAAACACAGAAAATAATTTTTTTTTGGTTTGGACTGGAGTGTACTTTCGGGGGTTACAGCACCCTTTAACGGTCAAGCCAGCCGGCCCTTTACTTATGACACAGGCGCACGCTTGGCACTACTTTGTTGATGCACGTGCGGCTACTGCGCACACAATTCACAAACACAGAAAATAATTTTTTTTTGGTTTGGACTGGAGTGTACTTTTGGGGGTTACAGCACCCTTTAACGGTCAAGCCAGCCGGCCCTTTACTTATGACACAGGCGCACGCTTGGCACTACTTTGTTGATGCACGTGCGGCTACTGCGCACACAATTCACAAACACAGAAAATAATTTTTTTTTTGGTTTGGACTGGAGTGTACTTTCGGGGGTTACAGCACCCTTTAACGGTCAAGCCAGCCGGTCCATTAATTATGACACATGGCGCACGCTTGGCACTACTTTGTTGATGCACGTGCGGCTACTGCGCACACAATTCACAAACACAGAAAATAATATTTTTTTTGGTTTGGACTGGAGTGTACTTTGGGGGTTACAGCACCCTTAACGGTCAAGCCAGCCGGCCCTTTACTTATGACACAGGCGCACGCTTGGCACTACTTTGTTGATGCACATGCGGCTACTGTGCACACAATTCACAAACACAGAAAATAATTTTTTTTGGTTTGGACTGGAGTGTACTTTCGGGGGTTACAGCACCCTTTAACGGTCAAGCCAGCCGGCCCTTTACTTATGACACAGGCGCACGCTTGGCACTACTTTGTTGATGCACGTGCGGCTACTGCGCACACAATTCACAAACACAGAAAATAATTTTTTTTTTGGTTTGGACTGGAGTGTACTTTCGGGGGTTACAGCACCCTTAACGGTCAAGCCAGCCGGTACTTTACTTATGACACAGGCGTACGCTTGGCACTACTTTGTTGATGCACGTGCGGCTACTGCGCACACAAGTCACAAACACAGAAAATAATTTTTTTTTTGGTTTGGACTGGAGTGTACTTTCGGGGGTTACAGCACCCTTTAACGGTCAAGCCAGCCGGCCCTTTACTTATGACACAGGCGCACGCTTGGCACTACTTTGTTGATGCATGTGCGGCTACTGCGCACACAATTCACAAACACAGAAAATAATTTTTTTTTGGTTTGGACTGGAGTGTACTTTCGGGGGTTACAGCACCCTTTAACGGTGAAGCCAGCCGGCCCTTTACTTATGACACAGGCGCACGCTTGGCACTACTTTGTTGATGCACGTGCGGCTACTGCGCACACAATTCACAAACACAGAAAATAATTTTTTTTTTGGTTTGGACTGGAGTGTACTTTGGGGGTTACAGCACCCTTTAACGGTCAAGCCAGCCGGCCCTTTACTTATGACACAGGCGCACGCTTGGCACTACTTTGTTGATGCACGTGCGGCTACTGCGCACACAATTCACAAACACAGAAAATAATTTTTTTTTTGGTTTGGACTGGAGTGTACTTTCGGGGGTTACAGCACCCTTAACGGTCAAGCCAGCCAGCCCTTTACTTATGACACCGGCGCACGCTTGGCACTACTTTGTTGATGCACGTGCGGCTACTGCGCACACAATTCACAAACACAGAAAATAATTTTTTTTTTGGTTTGGACTGGAGTGTACTTTCGGGGGTTACAGCACCCTTTAACGGTCAAGCCAGCCGGCTCTTTACTTATGACACAGGCGCACGCTTGGCACTACTTTGTTGATGCACGTGCGGCTACTGCGCACACAATTCACAAACACAGAAAATAATTTTTTTTGGTTTGGACTGGAGTGTACTTTCGGGGGTTACAGCACCCTTTAGCGGTCAAGCCAGCCGGCCCTTTACTTATGACACAGGCGCACGCTTGGCACTACTTTGTTGATGCACGTGCGGCTACTGCGCACACAATTCACAAACACAGAAAATAATTTTTTTTTTGGTTTGGACTGGAGTGTACTTTCGGGGGTTACAGCACCCTTAACGGTCAAGCCAGCCGGCCCTTTACTTATGACACAGGCGCACGCTTGGCACTACTTTGTTGATGCACGTGCGGCTACTGCGCACACAATTCACAAACACAGAAAATAATTTTTTTTTTGGTTTGGACTGGAGTGTACTTTCGGGGGTTACAGCACCCTTTAACGGTCAAGCCAGCCGGCCCTTTATTTATGACACAGGCGCACGCTTGGCACTACTTTGTTGATGCACGTGCGGCTACTGCGCACACAATTCACAAACACAGAAAATAATTTTTTTTTGGTTTGGACTGGAGTGTACTTTCGGGGGTTACAGCACCCTTTAACGGTCAAGCCAGCCGGCCCTTTACTTATGACACAGGCGCACGCTTGGCACTACTTTGTTGATGCACGTGCGGCTACTGCGCACACAATTCACAAACACAGAAAATAATTTTTTTGGGGTTTGGACTGGAGTGTACTTTCGGGGGTTACAGCACCCTTTAACGGTCAAGCCAGCCGGCCCTTTACTTATGACACAGGCGCACGCTTGGCACTACTTTGTTGATGCACGTGCGGCTACTGCGCACACAATTCACAAACACAGAAAATAATTTTTTTTTTGGTTTGGACTGGAGTGTACTTTCGGGGGTTACAGCACCCTTTAACGGTCAAGCCAGCCGGTCCATTAATTATGACACATGGCGCACGCTTGGCACTACTTTGTTGATGCACGTGCGGCTACTGCGCACACAATTCACAAACACAGAAAATAATATTTTTTTTGGTTTGGACTGGAGTGTACTTTGGGGGTTACAGCACCCTTAACGGTCAAGCCAGCCGGCCCTTTACTTATGACACAGGCGCACGCTTGGCACTACTTTGTTGATGCACATGCGGCTACTGTGCACACAATTCACAAACACAGAAAATAATTTTTTTTTGGTTTGGACTGGAGTGTACTTTCGGGGGTTACAGCACCCTTTAACGGTCAAGCCAGCCGGCCCTTTACTTATGACACAGGCGCACGCTTGGCACTACTTTGTTGATGCACGTGCGGCTACTGCGCACACAATTCACAAACACAGAAAATAATTTTTTTTTTGGTTTGGACTGGAGTGTACTTTCAGGGGTTACAGCACCCTTAACGGTCAAGCCAGCCGGCCCTTTACTTATGACACAGGCGCACGCTTGGCACTACTTTGTTGATGCACGTGCGGCTACTGCGCAACCAAGTCACAAACACAGAAAATAATTTTTTTTTTGGTTTGGACTGGAGTGTACTTTCGGGGGTTACAGCACCCTTTAACGGTCAAGCCAGCCGGCCCTTTACTTATGACACAGGCGCACGCTTGGCACTACTTTGTTGATGCACGTGCGGCTACTGCGCACACAATTCACAAACACAGAAAATAATTTTTTTTTGGTTTGGACTGGAGTGTACTTTCGGGGGTTACAGCACCCTTTAACGGTGAAGCCAGCCGGCCCTTTACTTATGACACAGGCGCACGCTTGGCACTACTTTGTTGATGCACGTGCGGCTACTGCGCACACAATTCACAAACACAGAAAATAATTTTTTTTTTGGTTTGGACTGGAGTGTACTTTGGGGGTTACAGCACCCTTTAACGGTCAAGCCAGCCGGCCCTTTACTTATGACACAGGCGCACGCTTGGCACTACTTTGTTGATGCACGTGCGGCTACTGCGCACACAATTCACAAACACAGAAAATATTTTTTTTTTTGGTTTGGACTGGAGTGTACTTTCGGGGGTTACAGCACCCTTAACGGTCAAGCCAGCCGGCCCTTTACTTATGACACCGGCGCACGCTTGGCACTACTTTGTTGATGCACGTGCGGCTACTGCGCACACAATTCACAAACACAGAAAATAATTTTTTTTTGGTTTGGACTGGAGTGTACTTTCGGGGGTTACAGCACCCTTTAACGGTCAAGCCAGCCGGCCCTTTACTTATGACACAGGCGCACGCTTGGCACTACTTTGTTGATGCACGTGCGGCTACTGCGCACACAATTCACAAACACAGAAAATAATTTTTTTTTTGGTTTGGACTGGAGTGTACTTTCGGGGGTTACAGCACCATTAACGGTCAAGCCAGCCGGCCCTTTACTTATGACACAGGCGCACGCTTGGCACTACTTTGTTGATGCACGTGCGGCTACTGCGCACACAATTCACAAACACAGAAAATAATTTTTTTTTTGGTTTGGACTGGAGTGTACTTTCGGGGGTTACAGCACCCTTTAATGGTCAAGCCAGCCGGCCCTTTACTTATGACACAGGCGCACGCTTGGCACTACTTTGTTGATGCACGTGCGGCTACTGCGCACACAATTCACAAACACAGAAAATATATTATTTTTTTAGCACTTGGGGGGAGCACCCCTGATGGACAGAGCACCCCCTGGACAACACTGCAGCACTCCTTTAGGACTGGGACACTGCACAGGACTTTGGAGTGGACACAGCCCCTATGGAGAACTGACTGCACAACACAGTCCAGCCAGCCCCTATGGACTTTGAAGTAGTGGACACAGCCCCTATTAACAACAGCAGCACAGCACAACACAGCCAGCCCCTATGGACTTTGAAGTAGTGGACAACAGCAGCACTACACTACACTACACTACACAGCCCTAACTCCCACCCTCCCTCTTCACTGTCCACAGCCGAGTGAGAAAATGGCGCCGACGCGGGTACCTTATATAGGATCCAAAACCCGCGAGACTTGGAAGGCGGGATGATGACGTTTTGCCTCGATTTCAGATCCGAGTCAGGCGGGAAAAGTCGAGCCTGACTCGGATCAGACTCGGATCGGGGGGGCTCGGGGGGGTTCAGATTTCAGAAATCCGAACCCGCTCACCCCTACTATTTACGGTTGGTGATTTGGCCCATGTCCCTTAATTGTACAGTGTATACTATCCATACAGTTTGGATTCACTTCAACTCATTTGTTTGGTAATTGTTACATATCCAGGTTTTAAAAGTGCAGTCACCACTATATCCCAGCTACGCCCGTCATTCTTATAAGCATTGGCTTTCCTGATATGACTCTGATATTTTATATACTTTCTATCATTATTATAGCAATTAGGAGATCACTGTTGTACTTTAGAATAACACATGGATGTATATTGTCCCCTGTCAGTATTTGCATTATTGCAGATAGGTATTGTGGATTTTCAGATACGAGCACATACTATTATTAGAGTGGTATGTCCTATAGGAATATATTACATATGATATTGTGTATTCCCTGTGTTATGGTTATATTGATGTGCATTTTAGCTTATGAATGAAATATTATTAGTTAGATTGTGTGTGTCCCATTGTGCCTGCAGCACTTTTCCACCTTTTTTCTCTTCAGGAGTCGATTGGGGCAGAAAACTTATATTCCTTTAAAAGTCGCATATTGTCAACAAAAGGACTGATTCAGAGTTATGTACAACTCTGAAGGTTTACATACAACTCCGATGGTTTACATACAACTCCGATGGTTTACATAGAACTCCGATGGTTTACATACGACTCCGATGGTTTACATAGAACTCCGATGGTTTACATACAACTCCGATGGTTTACATACAACTCCGATGGTTGCCGATCAGCGCTTGTGCAGGAGCTGTTCTGTGCATGTGCTGATCGGTGTCTGCGATCATGGTCACAGTGCCCCCTTTGCCACAACCAGGGCCGCCATCAGGAGGAGGACTGCCGGGACTAGACTCCCGGGCCCGGACAGAAAAGAGGCCCGGTCAGCAGTGGAGTAGATAAGCTCCAGGGGTATTTTGAAAGCGCCGCCGGCCATGTGCCAATTGTAGCTCATGGACCAGAAGCCAATTATGAGCGGCCACAGCGGCGGCTTCTTATTGGCAGCCGGTCCGCGAGCTCCGACTAACTTGCGGGCGGCACCAAATTCAAAATGCTGATGCCTCTCAGTCCCTGGGCCCTCTCTCTGTGCGGGTGAGACCACGAGTGGCAGCTAGTCCGGCAACACTCAGCCAGCGGGGAGAGGCTGAGACAGGAGGAGCAGTAGCAGCGGGGGAGGGAGTAGCAGCAGCGAGGGGAAGAACCTTTTTGCTACAGCCACTGTAAAGAGGAAGTGCTCAGATGGGCAGGAGAGGCTGCAGGGGATCCCACTTCCCATCCATGTACAGAGATTCCTGCTTTCCTACCCTCCCCTTGTTTTCCCACTTTTACCCTGCTCTCCCAATTTTACCCTGCTCTCCCACCCTCACCCTGCTCTCCCACTTTTACCCTCTCTCCCACCCTCACCCTGCTCTCCCACTTTTACCCTCTCTCCTACTTTTACCCTCTCCCACTTTTAACCTCTCTCCCACCCTCATCCTGCTCTCCCCCTTCTCACCCTGCTCTCCCACCCTCACCCTGCTCTCCCACATTCACCCACTCTCCCACCCTCACCCTGCTCTCCCACTTCTACCCTCTCTCCCACTCTCACCCTGCTCTCCCACTTTTACCCTGCTCTCCCACCGTCACCCTGCTCTCCCACTTCTACCCTCTCTCCCACTCTCACCCTGCTCTCCCACTTTTACCCTCTCTCCCACCCTCACCCTGCTCTCCCACATTCACCCTCTCTCCCACCCTCACCCTGCTCTCCCACTTTTACCCTCTCTCCCACCCTCACCCTGCTCTCCCACTTTTACCCTGCTCTCCCACTCTCACCCTGCTCTCCCACATTCACCCTCTCTCCCACCCTCACCCTTCTCTCCCACTTCTACCCTCTCTCCCACCCTCACCCTGCTCTCCCACTTTTACCCTCTCCCCCTGCTCACCCTGCTCTCTCACGTTTACCCTCTCTCCCACCCTCACCCTGCTCTGCCACTTTTACCCTCTCTCCCACCCTCCCCCTGCTCTCCCAGCTTCACCCTGCACTCCCTCTTTTACCCTGCTCTCCCACTTTTACCCTGTTCTCCCACTTTTACCCTCTCTCCCACTTTTTACCCTGCTATTCCACCCTCATCCTGCTCTCCCACTTTTTACCCTGCTATTCCACACTCATCCTGCTCTCCCACTTTTACCCTCTCTCCCACCCTCACCCTGCTCTCCCACTTCTACCCTCTCTCCCACTCTCACCCTGCTCTCCCACTTTTACCCTGCTCTCCCAATTTTACCCAGCTCTCCCACCCTCACCCTGCTCTCCCACTTTTACCCTCTCTCCCACCCTCACCCTGCTCTCCCACTTTTACCCTCTCTCCCACCCTCACCCTGTTCTCCCACTTCTACCCTCTCTCCCACCCTCACCCTGTTCTCCCACTTTTCCCCTCTCTCACACTTTTTACCCTGCTATTCCACCCTCAACCTGCTCTCCCACTTTTACCCTCTCCCCCACCCTCACCCTGTTCTCCCACTTCTACCCTCTCTCCCACCCTCACCCTGTTCTCCCACTTTTCCCCTCTCTTACACTTTTTACCCTGCTATTCCACCCTCAACCTGCTCTCCCACTTTTACCCTCTCTCCCACCCTCACCCTATTCTCCCACTTTTACCCTCTCTCCCACTTTTTACCCTGCTATTCCACCCTCATCCTGCTCTCCCACTTTTACCCTATCTCCCACCCTCCGCCTGCTCTCCCACCCTCACCTGCTCTCCCACCCTCCGCCTGCTCTCCCACCCTCACCTTGCTTTCTCACCTTCACCCCGCGCTATCACCTCTATATAATAGATTAACATGTTATAACCTCCACCCCCACAGCCCAAACTTTGATAATTTTTTTAAAACTGGTTTATGCACCAATGCCACACCTCTGCTATAGCTCCACCCACATCCACAGCAACGCCCCTTTTCTCTGACAAACCAACCCCCTCATCCCAAGGGGAGGGGGCCCTGCCTATTTTGACAGTCCCAGGCCCCACAATCTCTGATGGCAGCCCTGGCCACAACAGATGTGTAGAAGGTTAGTGTATCCTTCATTTTCTAGAGGTGTCTTCTTCCCCCTTATAGAATAGATTTGTGGTTATTTCTTAGAATACTTTATAGGGCTGTATTACTGCTTCTTAGCTGATAGTGATACTTACTGCTACTTCTAGTAATAATTACAGTATTTTCTACACTCTCCGAATAACAAGACTCTATAATAGTGCGTTGTATTATACATGTTTATAATGCAATGTTATGTCATTGTCCCAGTGATGTTATTTGATGTTACCACATCTTTCTATTATGTGCTGTCTTTCCTGCTCAATTGTATTACCCTGATGTTTTACATTTTATTTTGTTTGATTTTTCTTTTTCTTATATTAAGTGTATTTTGTTATGATTGTTTCTGAAAACTATAAAATAAAAAACTATAAAATAAAAACTACTCAATTAAAAAAAAAGAATGTGTTGTATTAGGAGTAAGAGTCTGTTGTACCCACCTATGTCAGAGACACTGACGTCCATTTTATTCAGCATATAGCTAACCACGGTACTGTACTGAGTATAAGAAGTGGTGTAGCTGGAGTTATTTGTTATATCACTGGAATTGAGGTACCAGTAAATGTTCGTTAGTTTAGTGAAGTTACAAACAATTGTTAATGTGTCCCCATAAAAAAGTGTCTCTGGGGACTTTGCAATGGTTAGCTTTGCTGTAGGGAAGACAAAAGGAAAGCAAACATATTATTTATACATTGTAGCCATTATTTTACTGTCTACAGTATATAACATTTATTGGTTTGTTCTGCACAAATGATATATAGGCCAATGCCTTCCAAAACCTGTGCAGACAGAATTCAGCAAAAAAACATCCTACCTATACTATACATTTCTTGTTATTATATCTAACATTCTGGCTCCTCCTGTTAGCACAGTCTATGTTGTGTATTATATAACTTACACTGTTTTTTTTTTTTAGTTTTTGCAAAACTGAAACAAAAAGAATATCGAGTCATCTGGTGTAACAATATGCAGACACCAGTTCCTTCCAATGTGAGAGATTTAACAGTCTGTATTCTGTAGATCTATGGAGGTTTAACAATCTATGTGTAGCTTCCGAGAGATGCTGTAGGGGAGGTCCAGGGGGCAGGTATGGGGGGGCCTGGTCACATTCTTTGTGTCATTGTGGCCCTCCCACTACTGCTGCAAAATGCTGAGATTGGTGGCGTCATGCAGCAGAGGTGGGGCTATTTTGGCTCAATTTGCTGCAACTGCCGTCAAAACAGCCCCATCCAGTCGACTTCACTGGGAAAGTAGGTGAGGTCTAGGAAGGTGGGCTGCTGTAGGTAGGTAGGCAAGTATCGATTAACTAGATGACAGGTTCTCAAACTTGGTCCTCAGGGCCCCAAACGGTGCAGCCCAGGATCCCAGAGTGTGATCGGCACACCCCCACAGTGACATGGACGGGGAAGCCGTGAGACCCCAGCCCACTTTCCCACAGACTCTGTCCTTATTTGTGTGCAATTATAACCATCATGGTGGTTATCCAATATAATTGTTGTGATGCGATGGCTGCCATCACATTGCATGATTTGATGTCAGAAGTCCGGCAAACATTCAATGCCGGGCTACCGATGTCCATCCCTGCACCAAACCAAATCTCCTTAAAATGCTATACCACATGCCTAACATGGCCAAGAAACACCCACCATATATCAACCCCATAGGCTACAACCATCCTAAACCTAAACCCCCCCGCGGCTGTCCACCTTCGGTCGGTAAGCCGGGTGTCGGGCTCCCGGTGTAGGTAAAATGACAGGCGTTGGGGTTTCGACACCTGTCATTTAACTCCTTGCTGGGATTAGACAGTCGGGAAGCCGGCAGTCGGGATTCTGTCCGTCGGCTTCCCGACTGCTTCCCCTGTATCTAAAGCTATCTCAGAGTCACTGGTGCCGTCATTTCTTTCTACCCGTTACCTTTTGCCAGTGAATTGAGTCTGTTACTCTGAGACCTGTGGTTCATCCCTTTGCTGCACTAATAGTTACCTGGCTTCAAAGGTCGGCTTATTAGGCAACTGACCAGTTACATTTTCATGTACAGTAGTTTTCTGCACTTTAACAAGAGACAACTGAAATACAATAAAAACATAACAGAACGTTAAATGTTGTATCACTCAGTAACAAGGCTTACCTTCTGGCAAATATGTCACATTTATTGTCTTTGAAGCTGTTGCACCTTCCAATCTCTGCAATTTGCAAGTGTACGAGGAGATGTACGCATTAAGCGCGCACTCTGTCGCATCGGGGGTTACAATGTACGTTGTGCAGGTTGCGTTGCTAATTGATGCTCCTGTAATTGAGTTATGATGCAATTTATTTTACAAACATTCCAGTTACACTTTAATAAAATAGAGGGGGGGGGCCTATGAATTTATGTATTCATGAGTAGTGCTAAATGCATATGGGGGGGGTGTTGTTAGACATAGGGCAACTCCTGGATGTTGTGACCTTCTGTAAGTATCATGATTTTAATATTTACAAAAGTTGGGTGGTCCAGCTAAACACCTGGGTGTTACCGTTGGTACAATATAATGATCCATGACCGCCTTCAGTCTTAGCTAGGTGTCATGGAACAGTTGGCTGTGATTTCATACACCAAGTTTTATTTTTCTGAAAAAACTCATACTGAGATAAACCAAAAAAGAGTCTGTAACCAAGTATCTGAGAGGTGATGATGCCACCTTCCCAAGTTTTTGGAATTAGTGTTTGCACTGCCACAATTCTGCTCTTAGTGAGTGCTAAAACTGTGGCAGGGCATGCTGGGATATGTAGTCCCATGGCAGCTGGACAGTCCGAGTTTGACACCACTGGTCTAGGACAATTCCACTAATTATTATATAATTGTGGAATTAAATCTTCTCTTAACCTGGGTACACATTACCTGACCCGTCAATCCGATGCCCGATGGTTCGAGGAAACAATATATTGGGCAGTCAGTACATACTGCACGATCCGGTGTCTGATCGGCCAATACATCATTCACCTGCACCAATCACCTTGCTGGATTGGTAGCTAGGTCGCTCCATCTGCTGTTGTAACAAGCCATCGTAGCATCCTGTTGGACTTCAGTGCACAAGGCGGCTCTCGTGTGCTTGTTGCTAGGAGTATCAGAGTAGTCGGTTTCTTCTAAGCTTCTACAGTCTTAGTCACACTTCAGTATCATCTGTTACCAGCACTAGCGGCAGCTCAGCCACACTACAGCATCTAAGCGGTAGCTGTCACCAACATCACGGGAGTCTCAGCTGCATTACAGTGTCAGAGTGTACAGTTGTTTCTAAATTTCTATAGTCTCAGTCGCACTTCAGTGTCAGAGTGTATCATCTGTTACCAGCAATAGCGGCAGCCTAGCCGCACTGCAGCTAAATGTTACCAACGTCACGGCACTTGCTGTCATCCAACAGTAACTAGATAGACTCTTGTAATTTAGACTTTTGCTGCAATCTTGTCAAGTACACATCAGCCATCAAGGCTGCAACCAGCCAAGTACATTTCAGCCCTCAAGGTTGCAACCAGCCAAGTACACATCAGCTCTCAAGGCTGCAACCAGCGAAGTACACATCAGCCCTCAAGGCTGCAACCAGCCAAGTACACATCAGCCCTCAAGCTTGCAACCAGCCAAGTACACATCAGCCCTCAAGACTAAAACCAGCCAAGTACACATCAGCCCTCAAGGCTGCAACCAACAAAGTACACATCAGCCCTTAAGGCTGCAAGCAGTCTAATACACATCAGCAATTAAAGGTGCAACCAGTCAAGTACACATCAGCCCTTAAGGTTGCCATGCGATCAAAATCACACAATTGGCCAGTTCTCCAGTGTCCTCAGGTTCTACTACCTCTTCTGTGTGAATCTCCCCAGGGATTCATAACAGCTGTGAATGCATGGCCGATGGAACAACCCTGATATCACTGCGTGAGAGTGCGCATAGTACCTTCACACTAGATGATTGGGATGATATATCTGTCCAATTCACCATATCATCCGAGAAATCATCCAATGTGTACCCAGCTTTACTCTTTGGTAGAGGAGTCCAAACTAAAGCCCACGGGCCAAATGTGGCCTTCCACCTGCTCCAATGTGGCCCTCTGACCGGACCACAGTTTGGTGTCTTCGATCCACCTCTAGATTCCTGCACTTCCACAATGGCAAACAAGAAGTGCTGTGTAGGCCATACTTGAGAGACAGATCGAGCTGAGCCAACAGCCCCTGAATGGAAGCAGCTGCCAGCCCAGTTATCCTGCCCATAGGGTGTCCTCAGCCAGGGGTCTCCAATTTAGCAGCAGAGTCAGACACAGGGTGGACAAGGACCAGAGACGACTTCTGTGTAGTAATTGGGGCTTTTATCTGAGGTAGGACAGGCACAGGTGACTGTATATAAGGAGGAATCCTGTATGATGGGGGAAGGGAGCATAGGATCCAAATACAGTATCTTAGGGGGAGAGATACCATAACCTGAGGATAATACAGACCACAGTCATTATTTGAGAGACAGTATCTGAGGAGAATAGCCCCTTACCGAGAGAGCTGGCCTTTGCGTATTTCTTCCTGCATGCCGGTGTAATGAATGCCGACATGCAAGGGAAGAGTGGCAGGATGCATTTCATGCAAATTATGATGCGTCTTGCATCCCGCCCTGGGTATCACCGACATGCCACGTGACTTCCAGAGCTACTTGTCCTGTTTGTAATTGATCAACTGACATCCGTGCACTTTTTGATCATGTGGCGAAATATCTGTTAGGTGTGGGACAGACCAGAGGAACATACTTACACTGGTACAGCCTCACTGGTGTGTTAAGGGCATTTTTTGTTGAGCAATATACTGTTCACTTAGATCTAGGGATGGGAATCGCTATTGAAAATATTGGTCTTATCTATTTTCCACATTTGATTTCCAATCATTTCTTAGGGCCTGATTCAGGGCCTGATTCAGACCCGCTCGCAAGTGGGTTGATGTTGCCCAAGTGCGCATGCGCACGACGGAGGCGGCTCCATCGTGCGCATGCGTGAGACCCGAATAATGACGGGTGAGTGACAGCACGCCCCCTTTGGTGGGCGTGCCGGGGGCAAGGCTGCCCAGATGGAGGCGTTCCCTTGGGAACGCCTACCGTCTGGAGCCGGCCCCACTGACATCACTAGTGATGTCAGTGGGAGTGCTTTTGGCTCTGATAGAGCCAAAATCACCCCAGGGCTTGCGGCAGACGAGACCCTACCACAAGGGTCTCATCGCAAGCCCGATGGTCACGATGGTCTAGACCATCGCGACCATCATTTTGGCCGCTCGCGATAGCTGTGGGTGGTCACCCACAGCTATGCGAGTGGCCAGGAGGCCGCTCCAAAAAGTAAGAGGGACGGCCCTGATTCAGAGCGAGCGCTCTGTCAGAGCGTCCGGCTCTGAATCAGGGTCTCAGTATGGATCGCAGCTGCGATTACGCTCACAGTCTCACTGCGATAATATGCTAATCCACTGTGACCGCTATGCTGTTGCAGCACAATATAAGGACATCCACCTTACCTTACACACATCCGTATTACTTTGCAATACTGCAAAACTATCGGTAACACTGAGAACCATCGCAGCCTCACACACACTTGCACAAGGTCTGACCTTACTCAGGAATTGCTAGCCTCATTATAAGCATTGAAAGCCCAAGCTGCGTATGGGCTGGCAGTGGATAATTTATGCACGCCCCTGCAACTGCGTTCAAACTCACTGGCACGCCTGCGTTTCTCCGATCACCCCCTGTCACCTCCCACAGATGGCCCTTCCTGTCAATCACTCTGTGATAGGTCTGCGTAGTCTCTGCGATCTCAGTCCTGATGGCAGTGGCTGATTTGCGCACACGCATTGCGATGCATACGCATGTGCAGAACGCAAAAATCGACCGATTGCATTTATAATCGCAGTTGCGATCCTTGCTGAATCAGCCCCTTAATTAATAGTGAGGCTTTGATGCTGCCTGACTGTTGTTATTTTCTTTAACTGATATTCATTATATTTGTATAGGTTCCTGCAGGCCGGCCAGCCCCAGATTAACCCTTTCATTCCCTGTGACGTGAGACTCGCAGCTGCCATCTAGCAGCCGCTGCACACAGCACACACTCAGCAAGCCGCAGGGCATTGTGATGTCACGTCTGTGTCTCAGAAAATGACGCATAGAAGGTTCAGATTTTTTTTTTTGCAAACAATATCTTGTCTCTATCAATTTTTTTCTTCAATGTTGAAAATATCGATAAAATCAATATTTGTAATGATTCCCATCCTTATTAAATGCTCTGTTTGCTTGAATGAGGGCAAACCTCCGTAATGTGAGCTGGGGAAGGCCTTCCATGCTTTTCATGATTGCATAATCAGCATCCACAGCGATAGGGAAACAGAGGGTTCCTACTGCTATATCCTCAGAGAGGACCTGCTTCTGGGTAACACACATTGCCGATGTTCACAGACGGAGTTGAACGATTTTTCTGCTACTGTTCGTGCGCAAAATTCCATAAAAACTGGTACAGTGCACGCGGTGCACGGTGTGTACAAACAGTGTCGCAGTAGCGATTGAGACTCATGGTCTCAGAAATGCATTGTACATGAATTTGGCGCTCCACAGCGGTGACTGGGAAGGGGCTATTGAGACACACAGAGATGCACCATCGTATGGTCGTTTGCCGTGAGCACTGAGGTGCGTAATTGCTCAAATTGGAAGCCATACTCTGACGGAAAATCTGCACCTAGCACAGGACTGGTGCAAGTTTCAATAGTGTGACCGATGATTCACCTAAAGCACAAAGTGCAATGATTGCTTTTAGTAGCATTAGTATAAAGTCACAGACGTGACTACGGTAAAAGATGCTAAAGCGGTTGCTGTGGCGATGCTACTCGGGATGAGTCCCAGACTGTCCTTGGCTACAGAAATATATAAAATAGACATCACATAAATCACCTGTATTACTGCATATCCAATCTAAATCTAATCCAGCAGCATCTCATAGCTATATTTTGTGTATCCTGATACTATCCAGAGACATAGCCGTACAGATACTATTATTTGTGAATGAAATAGCTGCACTTTTATACACAGCAAATTTACTCGACAATCCTAAAATGTTGTGATTGTAGTGATTACATTTTATGTCCTTCCATAGTGCACCAATCAGAACGAGTCATTTCAGCTATGAGGCCAGATGGGAAGAAACAAAATATATCTGACTTACCGGATTTCCCGTTTACAGTCCATGTCCCATTAGATACTGAAAAGTCTTTGGCACAGCAAGTCAAATTAAATGTAACACCATTGCAGAAAGTTTCGTTATTACCAGACAGATCTATCGGTAGCTCAGTAATACTATCAATGGTTGTGTTTTGTTCTTGATTTGTTTCTCTGACAGCGCAGGTGTAAGTACCTATAGAAAATAAAAGGTAGAGTGGGGTAAGCTCTGTTACGAAACAAGGACAATATGGATGAGATAATGGCCCATTCACTAAAGAAGACAATTGTAAAGGCAAATGTGGCATTTTGGGATGTGGGTAAAAATTAAGGGCCTGATTCAGAGCCGCTGGTAAGGGGCCGCTCGTTCGCTCTGAGCAATGTTCGCACAACTGTGTATGGGTCGTAATGCGCAAGCACAAACCAGTCATTACGGTCAAAAATCGTGCGCTTGCAAAACAGCGAGGGGCTGCAAATTTGATTGACAGAATGTACCGTTTGTGGGTGGTAACAGGGGAAGGTGCTTGAAAACGGGGGAGTGGAGATCCGCACGCAGGCGTGCCTAACGGTAAAAAGGCGTTTAATGGGAGTACATAATTATTAAAGGAGCATCATCGACCACATCACTTGGTTGTCCTTTAGCCTGAACTGCTCGCAGTGATAGCGGTATGAAAAAGCTTCCACGAGCAGTTCAGATGCCTTTCGATGTACCCGATTAATCTAATAAATACCGGAGATGACGTGTGATGCGAACGGCAAAGGGGCGTCTTTACAAAATAGCGAGCGCAATTTTCGTTCGCTCACTCAGACATAGAGGCCTCAACAAACCGCAAAGAGCGAGTGCTCAATTTAAATAGCCGGCCCCTTTTTTGGAACTACCATCCGCAAATAGCGTCTGGGTCTGAATCAGGTCCAGATTTCAATGTAATGAGAGCGACCATTTTCTTAATTAATTTTTTTCTTTCTGTGGTGGCTTCTCGTGTTACTTAATAACAAATATGATCATTGGTTATTTTTCAAGAGAAGCTCTCTGTTTTGCATGTCTATCAGTAGAATGTGCTCTGGCATGCATAGAGTTTACAAAGATGTTCTCTGTATTGTCTGTTGCTCAATAAAATGCTCTGTATATTGGTCCCTAAGATGCTCTATTTATTGTAGGGCATACGGTCTGTGTTGCATGTACAGTAGTTTACAAAGATGCTCTCTGTATTGTACATACATACAGTAGGACCATAGAATGCTCAGTGTATTGTATGGCAATTATTAGGATGCTTTTTGTTTTGTTTAGCAGTCAATAGGATACTCTCTATATACTATGGCAGCCACTGTGATGCTCTCTGTATGGCATGACGGTCACTAAGATGTTCTCTGTATTCTATGACTGCCATTACAAAGCTCTCTATATTTTATGGTGGCCACAAGGATGCATGGTCTCTGTATTGTACAGTACATATATTATTAATACTGGCTAAATTCTCATGCAAAGTATTATAATACCTGCCAGAAGGAGTGGAAGAAGAAAGGGGCAGAGGGGGAGAAAAGGGGCGCAGGGTGCCGAGAAACCTAGCACCGGCCCTGCATAGGAAGGAGCGGGGCTCCGGGAATTAACGCCATCTGAAGATGGCATTGTTTCCTGCAAGTGAACTTTGAGAACTTTCAGTTTTTTGTAGTTTGCAAATTACTAGGCATCCCAGTCAGGCCCCAAATAGTGAATGGGCCCGTTACTAAAACATGTAAAAACTAGTGTTTCTACATGAGCAACAGGCCCATAACAGTTATTGAATAGGCCCCATAGACATGTAAGGGCAGCACTTGATTGATAGATTATTCTGCCTTTTCAGAAAGTCGCTGTTCGCGGTGAAACGCATTACCGATAAGCTGATATTATTGGATATTGCTCCTAAAACCAGTACAGAGCAGGACTGCATATCTGGATTACCATATTACTTTTAGACTGGAGGCCTCCAACTAAAGGCGCATTACACTATCGGGCTGAGGCCACAGCACCTAATTACCGGCATTGCACATAACATGCTGTCGAGCCACAGCTATTTATGATCTATTAACGCGGCGACCCACAGCAGAGCTGGCGGAGAGACAGGCCGGGAAGCGGCAGATACAGCAACTTCATGGCCGGCAGGAGCGGCGCTCCCACTGCGCTGCCAGAGACGTACCCACTGCAGCTACTGATCTGTCTGTTTACGGTTGGTGATTTGGCCCATGTCCCTTAATTGTACAGTGTATACTATCCATACAGTTTGGATTCACTTCAACCCATATGTTTGGTAATTGTTACATATCAAGGTTTTAAAAGTGCAGTCACCACTATATCCCAGCTATGCCCGTCATTCTTATAAGCATTGGCTTTCCTGATATGACTCTGACTCTGATATTTTATATACTTTGTATCATTATTATAGCAATTAGAATAACACATGGTTGTATATTGTCCCCTGTCAGTTTTTGCATTATTGCAGATAGGTATTGTGGATTTTCAGATACGAGTACATACTATTATTAGTGTGGTATGTCCTATAGGAATATATTACATACGATATTGTGTATTCCCTGTGTTATGCTTATATTGATGTGCATTTTAGCTTATGAATGAAATGTTATTAGTTAGATTGTGTGTGTCCCATTGTGCCTGAAGCACTTTTCCACCTTTTTTTCTCTTCAGGAGTCGATTGGGGCAGAAAACTTATATTCCTTTAAAAGTCCCATATTGTCAACAAAAGGACTGATTCAGAGTTATGTACAACTCTGATGGTTTACATACAACTCCGATGGTTTACATAGAACTCTGATGGTTTACATACAATTTCGATGGTTTACATACAACTCCGATGGTTGCCGATCAGCGCTTGTGCAGGGGCTGTTCTGCGCATGTGCTGATCAGTGTCTGCGATGATGGTCACAGTGCCCCCTTTGCCACAACCAGGGCCGCCATCAGGAGGGGGACTGCCGGGACTAGAGTCCCGGGCCCGGACAGAAAAGGGGCCCGGCCAGCAGCGGAGTAGATAAGCTCCAGGGGTATTTTGAAAGCGCCGCCGGCCATGTGCCAATGGTAGCTCACGGACCAGAAGCCAATAATGAGCGGCCACAGCGGCGGCTTCTTCTTGGCAGCCGATCCGCGAGCTCCGACTAACTCGCGGGCGGCACCAAATTCAAAATGCTGATGCCTCTCAGTCCCTGGGCCCTCTCTCTGTGTGGGTGAGACCGCGAGTGGCAGCTAGTCCGGCAACACCCAGCCAGCGGGGAGAGGCTGAGACAAGAGGAGCAGCAGCAGCGGGGGAGGGAGTAGCAGCAGCGAGGGGAAGAACCTTTTTGCTACAGCCAATGTAAAGAGGAAGTGCTCAGATGGGCAGCAGAGGCTGCAGGGGATCCCACTTCCCATCCATGTACAGAGACTCCTGCTTTCCTACCCTCCCCTTGTTTTCCCACTTTTACCCTGCTCTCCCACTTTTACCCAGCTCTCCCACCCTCACCCTGCTCTCCCACCCTCACCATGCTCTCCCACTTTTACCCTGCTTTCCCACCCTCACCCTGCTCTCCCACTTTTACCCTGCTCTCCCACCATCACCCTGCTCTCCCACCCTCACCCTGCTCTCCCACTTTTACCCTGCTCTCCCACCCTCACCATGCTCTCCCACTTTTACCCTCTCTCCCACCATCACCCTGCTCTCCCACTTTTACCCTGCTCTCCCACATTCACCCTCTCTCCCACCCTCACCCTGCTCTCCCACATTCACCCTCTCTCCCACCCTCACCCTGCTCTCCCACTTTTACCCTGCTCTCCCACGCTCACCCTGCTCTCCCACATTCACCCTCTCTCCCACCCTCACGCTGCTCTCCCACTTCTACCCTCTCTCCCACTCTCTCCCTGCTCTCCCACTTTTACCCTGCTCTCCCACCCTCACCCTGCTCTCCCACTTCTACCCTCTCTCCCACTCTCACCCTGCTCTCCCACTTTTACCCTGCTCTGCCACTTTTACCCTGCTGTCCCACCCTCACCCTGCTCTCCCACTTTTACCCTGCTCTCCCACCCTCACCCTGCTCTCCCACCCTCACCCTGCTCTCCCACTTTTACCCTCTCTCCCACCGTCACCCTGCTCTCCCACTTCTACCCTCTCTCCCACTTTTACCCTCTCTCCCACCCTCACCCTGCTCTCCCATTTCTACCCTCTCTCCCACTTTTACCCTCTCTCCCACCCTCACCCTGCTCTCCCACTTGTACACTCTCCCCCTGCTCACCCAGCTCTCCCAAGTTTACCCTCTCTCCCAACCTCACCCTGCTGTCCCACTTTTACCCTGCTCTCCCACCCTCACCCTGCTCTCCCTGCTCTCCCACTTTCACCCTGCTCTCCCATCCTCACCCTGCTCTCCCACTTTTTCCCTGCTCTCCCACCCTCACCCTGCTCTCCCACTTTTACCCTCTCTCCCACCCTCACCCTGCTCCCCCACCCTCACCATGCTCTCCCACTTTTACCCTCTCTCCCACCATCACCCTGCTCTCCCACTTTTACCCTGCTCTCCCACCCTCACCCTGCTATCCCACCCTCACCCTGCTCTCCCACATTCACCCTCTCTCCCACCCTTACCCTGCTCTCCCACTTTTACCCTGCTCTCCCACCCTCTCCCTGCTCTCCCACATTCACCCTCTCTCCCACCCTCACCCTGCTCTCCCACTTCTACCCTCTCTCCCACTCTCACCCTGCTCTCCCACTTTTACCCTGCTTTTCCACCCTCATCCTGCTCTCCCACTTCTACCCTCTCTCCCACTCTCACCCTGCTCTCCCACTTTTACCCTGCTCTCCCACTCTCACCCTGCTCTCCCACCCTCACCCTGCTCTCCCACTTTTACCCTCTCTCCCACCCTCACCCTGATCTCCCACTTCTACCCTCTCTCCCACTTTTACCCTCTCTCCCACCCTCACCCTGCTCTCCCATTTCTACCCTCTCTCCCACTTTTACCCTCTCTCCCACCCTCACCCTGCTCTCCCACTTTTACACTCTCCCCCTGCTCACCCTGCTCTCCCAAGTTTATCCTCTCTCCCAACCTCACCCTGCTCTCCCACCCTCACCCTGCTCTCCCACTTTTACCCTGCTCTCCTACCCTCACCCTGCTCTCCCACTTTTACCCTGCTCTCCCACCCTCACCCTGCTCTCCCACTTTTACCCTCTCTCCCACCCTCACCCTGCTCTCCCACTTTTACCCTGCTCTCCCACCCTCACCATGCTCTCCCACTTTTACCCTCTCTCCCACCATCACCCTGCTCTCCCACTTTTACCCTGCTCTCCCACCCTCACCCTGCTCTCCCACATTCACCTTCTCTCCTACCCTCACCCTGCTCTCCCACTTCTACCCTCTCTCCCACTCTCACCCTGCTCTCCCACTTTTACACTGCTCTCCCACCCTCACCCTGCTCTCCCACTTCTACCCTCTCTCCCACTCTATCCCTGCTCTCCCACTTTTACCCTGCTCTCCCACTTTTAGCCTGCTCTCCCAGTTTTACCCTCTCTCCCACCCTCACCCTGCTCTGCCACTTTTACCCTGCTCTCCCACCCTCACCCTGCTCTCCCACTTTTACCCTGCTCTCCCACTCTCACCCTGCTCTCCCACCCTTACCCTGCTCTCCCACTTCTACCCTCTCTCCCACTTTTACCCTCTCTCCCACCCTCACCCTGCTCTCCCATTTCTACCCTCTCTCCCACTTTTACCCTCTCTCCCACCCTCACCCTGCTCTCCCACTTTTACACTCTCCCCCTGCTCACCCTGCTCTCCCAAGTTTACCCTCTCTCCCAACCTCACCCTGCTCTCCCACTTTTACCCTCTCCCCCTGCTCACCCTGCTCTCCCACGTTTACCCTCTCTCCCACCCTCACCCTGCTCTGCCACTTTTACCCTCTCTCCCACCCTCCCCCTGCTCTCCCATTTTTACCCCCTCACCCTCACCCTGCTCTCCCACGTTTACCCTGTTCTTCCACTTTTACCTTCTCTCCCATTTTTACCCTGTTCTCCCACTTTTACCCTCTCTCCCACTTTTTACCCTGCTATTCCACCCTCACCCTGCTCTCCCACTTTTAACCTATGTCCCACCCTCACCTGCTCTCCCACCCTCTGCCTGCTCTCCCACCCCCCACCTGCTCTCCCACCCTCCGCCTGCTCTCCCACCCTCACCTTGCTTTCACACCCTCACCCCGCGCTATCACCTCTATATTATAGATTAACATGTTATAACCCACACCCCCACAGCCCAAACTTAGATAATTTTTTTAAAGCTGGTTTATGCACCAAAACCACACCTCTGCTATAGCTCCACCCACATCCACAGCAACGCCCCTTTTCTCTGACAACCCCCCCCGTCCCAAGGGGAGGGGGCCCTGCCTATTTTGATAGTCCCAGGCCCCACAATCTCTGATGGCAGCCCTGGCCACAACAGATGTGTAGAAGGTTAGTGTATCCTGCATTTTCTAGAGGTGTCTTCTTCCCCCTTATAGAATAGATTTGTGGTTATTTCTTAGAATACTTTATAGGGCTGTATTACTGCTTCTTAGCTGATAGTGATACTTACAGCTACTTCTAGTAATAATTACAGTATTTTCTACACTCTCCGAACAACAAGACTCTATAATAATGCGTTGTATTATACATGTTTATAATGCAATGTTATGTCATTGTCCCAGTGATGTTATTTGATGTTACCACATCTTTCTATTATGTGCTGTCTTTCCTGCTCAATTGTATTACCCTGCTGTTTTACATTTTATTTTGTTTGATTTTTCTTTTTCTTACATTAAGTGTATTTTGTTATGATTGTTTCTGAAAACTATAAAATAAAAAACTATAAAATAAAAACTACTCAATTAAAAAAAAAGAATGCGTTGTATTAGGAGTAAGAGTCTGTTGTACCCACCTATGTCAGGGACACTGATATCCGTTTTATTCAGCATATAGCTAACCACGGTACTGTACTGAGTATAAGAAGTGGTGTAGCTGGAATTATTTGTTATATCACTGGAATTGAGGTACCAGTAAATGTTCGTTAGTTTAGTGAAGTTACAAACAATTGTTAATGTGTCTCCATAAAAAAGTGTCTCTGGGGACTTTGCAATGGTTAGCTTTGCTGTAGGGAAGACAAAAGGAAAGCAAATATATTATTTATACATTGTAGCCATTATTTTACTGTCTACAGTATATAACGTTTATTGGTTTGTTCTGCACAAATGATATATAGGCCAGTGCCTTCCAAAACCTGTGCAGACAGAATTCAGCAAAAAAACATCCTACCTATACTATACATTTCTTGTTATTATATCTAACATTCTGGCTCCTCCTGTTAGCACAGTCTATGTTGTGTATTATATAACTTACACTGTTTTTTTTTTTTAGTTTTTGCAAAACTGAAACAGAAAGAATATCGAGTCATCTGGTGTAACAATATGCAGACACCAGTTCCTTCCAATGTGAGAGATTTAACAGTCTGTATTCTGTAGATCTATGGAGGTTTAACAATCTATGTGTAGCTTCCGAGAGATGCTGTAGGGGAGGTCCAGGGGGCAGGTATGGGGGGGCCTGGTCACATTCTTTGTGTCATTGTGGCCCTCCCACTACTGCTGCAAAATGCTGAGATTGGTGGCGTCATGCAGCAGAGGTGGGGCTATTTTGGCGCAATTTGCTGCAACTGCCGTCAAAACAGCCCCATCCAGTCGACTTCACTGGGAAAGTAGGTGAGGTCTAGGAAGGTGGGCTGCTGTAGGTAGGTAGGCAAGTATCGATTATCTAGACTACAGGTTCTCAAACTTGGTCCTCAGGGCCCCAAACGGTGCAGCCCAGCATCCCGGAGTGTGATCGGCATGCCCCCACAGTGACATGGACGGCGAAGCCGCGAGACCACAGCCCACTTTCCCACAGGCTCTGTCCCTATTTGTGCGCAATTATAACCATCACGGTGGTTATACTATATAATTGTAGCGATGCGATGACTGCCATCACATTGCATGATTTGATGTCCAGGCCAACATTCAGTGGCGGGCTACCGATGTTCATCCCTGCAGCAAACCAAATCTCCTTTAAATGCTATACCACATGCCTAACATGGCCAAGAAACATCCACCATATATCAACCCCATAGGCTACAACCATCCTAAACCTAAACCCCCCAGCGGCTGTCCACCTTCAGTCGGTAAGCCGGGTGTCGCGCTCCCGGTGTAGGTAAAATGACAGGTGTCGGGATTTCGACACCTGTCATTTAACTCCTTGCCGGGATTAGACAGTCGGGAAGCCGGCAGTCGGGATTCTGTCCGTCGGCTTCCCGACTGCTTCCCCTGTATCTAAAGCTATATCAGAGTCACTGGTGCCGTCATTTCTTTCTACCCGTTACCTTTTGCCAGTGAATTGAGGGCCTGATTCAGACCCGCTCGCGAGCACAGGATGCTCGCAAGCGGGTCGATGGTGCCCTACTGCGCATGTGCACGACGGAGGGAGCTCTGTCGTGTGCATGTGTGAGACCCGAATAACGACGGCCAAGCCGTCGTTATGGGTCTCGCACCAAAGGGGGCGTGCTGTCGATGGTGACTGAGTCCGGCCCCACTGACATCAGTAGTGATGTCAGTGGGAGTGATTTTGGCTCTGATAGAGCCAAAATCTCTCCAGGGCTTGCGACAGCGAGACCCTACCGCAAGCCCTATGGTCGCGATGGTCTTGACCATCGCGACCATCATCATGGACGCTCGCTATAGCTGTGGGTGGTCACCCACAACTATGTGAGCGTCCAAGAGGCCGCTCCATTTTCATGTAGGAGGGTCCTGATTCAGAGCGAGCGCTCTGGTCAGAACGTCCGGCTCTGAATCAGGCCCTGAGTGTGTTACTCTGACAACTGTGGTTCATCCCTTTGCTGCACTAATGTTACCTGGCCGCAAAGGTCGGCTTATTAGGCAACTGACCAGTTACATTTTCATGTACAGTAGTTTTCTGCACTTTAACAGGAGACAACTGAAATACAATAAAAACATAACAGAACATTAAATGTTGTATCACTCAGTAACAAGGCTTACCTTCTGGCAAATATGTCACATTTATTGTCTTTGAAGCTGTTGCACCTTCCAATCTCTGCAATTTGCAAGTGTACGCGGAGATGTACGCATTAAGCGCGCACTCTGTCGCATCGGGGGTTACAATGTACGTTGTGCAGGTTGCGTTGCTAATTGATGCTCCTGTAATTGAGTTATGATGCAATTTATTTTACAAACATTCCAGTTACACTTTAATCAAATAGAGGGGGGGCGCCTATGAATTTATGTATTCATGAGTAGCGCTAAATGCATATGGGGGGGTGTTGTTAGACATAGGGTAACTCCTGGATGTTGTGACCTACTGTAAGTATCATGATTTTAATATTTACAAAAGTTGGGTGGTCCAGCTAATCTCCTTGGTGTTACCGTTGGTACAATATAATGATCCATGACCGACTTCAGTCTTAGATAGGTGTCATGGAAAAGTTGGCTCTGATTTCATGGACCAAGTTTTATTTTTCTGAAAATACTCATACTGAGACAAACCAAAAAAGAGTCTGTAACCAAGTATCTGAGAGGTGATGATGCCACCTTCCCAAGTTTTTGGAATTAGTGTTTTATTTGGAAGATTTATACCGCAAAATAGCTGGATTTAATATTTTGATCAACAGTCTAGGACAGTGCTGTCAAACTCAGGCCCTTCAGCTGCAGTAGAACTATACATCCCAGCATGCACTGCTACAATTCTGCTCTTAGTGAATGCTAAAACTGTGGCAGGGCATGCTGGGATATGTAGTCCCATGGCAGCTGGACAGCCCGAGGTTGACACCACTGGTCTAGGACAACTCCACTAATTATTATATAATTATGGAATTAAATCTTCTCTTAACCTGGGTACACATTACCTGACCCGTCAATCCGATGTCCGATCGTTCGAGGAAACAATATATTGGGCAGTTAGTACGTACTGCACGATCCGGTGTCTGATCGGCCAATACATCATTCACCTGCACCAATCACCTTGCTGGGGTCGGTAGCTAGGTCGCTCCATCTGCTGTTGTAACAAGCCATCGTAGCATCCTGTTGGACTTCAGTGCACAAGGCGGCTCTCGTGCACTTGTTGCTTGGTGTGTCAGAGTAGTTGGTTTCTTCTAAGATTCTACAGTTTCAGTCACACTTCAGTATCATCTGTTACCAGCACTAGCGGCAGCTCAGCCACACTACAGCATCTAAGCGGTAGCTGTCACCAACATCACGGCAGTCTCAGTTGTTTCCAAATTTCTATAGTCTCAGTCGCACTTCAGTGTCAGAGTGTATCATCTGTTACCAGCAGCTAAATGTTACCAACGTCATGGCAGTTGCTGTCATCCACCAGCAACTAGAAAGACTCTTGTAATTTAGACTTTTGCTGCAATCTTGTCAAGTACACATCAGCCATCAAGGCTGCAACCACTCAAGTACATTTCAGCCCTCAAGGTTGCAACCAGACAAGTACACATCAGCTCTCAAGGCTGCAACCAGCGAAGTACACATCAGCCCTCAAGGCTGCAACCAGCGAAGTACACATCAGCCCTCAAGACTGCTACCAGCCAAGTACACATCAGCCCTCAAGGCTGCAACCAACAAAGTACACATCAGCCCTCAAGGCTGCAAGCAGTCTAATACACATCAGCTCTTAAAGGTGCAACCAGTCAAGTACACATCAGCCCTTAAGGTTGCCATGCGATCAAATTCACACAATTGGCCAGTTCTCCAGTGTCCTCGGGTTCTACTACCTCTTCTGTGTGAATCTCCCCAGGGATTCATAACAGCTGTGAATGCATGGCCGATGGAACAACCCTGATATCACTGCGTGAGAGTGCGCATAGTACCTTCACACTAGATGATTGGGATGATATATCTGTCCAATTCACCATATCATGCGAGAAATCATCCAGTGTGTACCCAGCTTTACTCTTTGGTAGAGGAGTCCAATCTAAAGCCCACAGGCCAAATTTGGCCTTCCACCTGCTCCAATGTGGCCCTCTGACCGGACCACAGTTTGGAGTCTTCGATCCACCGCAAGATTCCTGCACTTCCACAATGGCAAACAAGAAGTGCTGTGTAGGCCATACTTGAGAGACAGATATAGCTGAGCCTTGACCATCGCGACCATCATTATGGCCGCTCGCTATAGCTGTGGGTGGTCACCCACAGCTATGCGAGTGGCCAGGAGGCTGCTCCAAAAAGTAAGAGGGACGGCCCTGATTCAGAGCGAGCGCTCTGTCAGAGCGTCCGGCTCTGAATCAGGGTCTCAGTACGGATCGCAGCTGCGATTACGCTCACAGTCTCACTGCGATAATATGCTAATCCACTGCGACTGCTATACCGTTGCAGCACAATATAAGGACATCCACTTCACCGTACACACATCCGTATTACTTTGCAAGACTGCGAAACCATCGGTAACATCGAGTACCATCGCAGCCTCACACACACTTGCACAAGGTCTGACCTTACTCAGGAATTGCTAGCCTCATCTTAAGTAGTGAAATCCCAAGCTGCGTATGGCCTCGCAGTGGATAATTTATGCATGCCCCTGCAACTGTGTTCAAACGCACTGGCACGCCTGCGTTTCTCCGACCACCCCGTCACCTCCCACAGATGGCCCTTCCTGTCAATCACTCTGTGATAGGTCTGCGTAGTCTCTGCGATCTCAGTCCCGATGGCAGTGGCTGGTTTGCGCACACGCACTGTGATACATACGCATGTGCAGAACGCAAAAATTGACCGATTGCATTTATAATCGCAGTTGCGATCCTTGCTGAATCATCCCCTTAATTAATAGTGAGGCTTTGATGCTGCCTCACTGTTGTTATTTGCTTTAAATGATATTCATTATATTTGTATAGGTTCCTGCAGGCCGGCCAGCCCCAGATTATCCCTTTCATTCCCTGTGACGTGAGACTCGCAGCTGCCATCTAGCAGCCGATGCGCACAGCATACACTCAGCAAGCCGCAGGGCATTGTGATGTCACGTCTGTGTCTCAGAAAATGACGCATAGAAGGTTCAGATTTTTTTTTCTGCAAACAATGGGCCTGATTCAGAGCCGTTCGCTATTTGCGGTCGTTCGTTCAAAAACAAGGGGTGGCTATTCAAATGATCCGTTCGCAAATTGCAGTCTGTTCACACCTCTAAGTCTGAACGAGCGAGCAAAACATACGCTCGTTTATTTGTTAAAAATGCCCCCTGGCCGCTCGCACCATACGTCATGTCCGCTATTTATTAGATTAATCGAGTACATCGACCAGCGTATGAACTGCTCTCTATTCTTGTGGTTGGTTTTTGCTACCACAATCTTGCGAGCAGTTCTGGCTATAAAATAACCCAGTGACGTGGTCAATGACGCTGCTGTATTAATTATGCACACCCATAAAATGCCCGTTTTGACCTTTAAGCACGCCTGCATTCTGATCTCCACTCCCCGTTTTCAAGCACCTTCCCCTGTTACCACCCACATACGCCTCATTCTGTCACTCAAAATAGCAGGCATTCGCTATATTGCGAGCACATGAATTTCGGCCGCACTGACTGGTTCGCGCATGCGTATAACGATCCGTACGCATGCGCAGATGTGCGAACATCGCTCGGAACGAGTGTACTGCCGCTAGCGAGTGGCTCTGAATGAGGGCCAATATCTTGTCTCTATCAATTTTTTTCTTCAATGTTGAAAATATCATTAAAATCAATATTTGTAATGATTCACATCCTTATTAAAAGCTCTGTTTGCTTGAATTAGGGCAAACCTCAGTAATGTGAGCTGTGGAAGGCCTATCATGCTTTTCATGATTGCATAATCAGCATCCACAGCGATAGGGAAACAGAGGGATCCTACTGCTATATCCTCAGAGAGGACCTGCGTCTGGGTAGCACACATTGCCGATGTTCACAGACGGAGTTGAACGATTTTTCTGCTACTGCTCGAGCGCAAAATTCCATAGAAACTGGTACAGTGCACGCGGTGCATGGTGTGTACAAACAGTGTCACAGTAGCGATTGAGACTCATGGTCTCAGAAATGCATTGTACATGAATTTGGCGCTCCACGGCGGTGACTGGGAAGGGGCTATTGAGACACACAGAGATGCACCATCGTATGGGCGTTTGCCGTGAGCGATGAGGTGCGTAAATGCTCAAATTGGAAGCCATATTCTATCGGAAAATCTACACCTAGCACAGGACTGGTGCAAGTTTCGATGGTGTGACCGATGATTCGCCTAAAGAAGCACAAAGTGCAATGATTGCTTTTAGTAGCATTAGTATAAAGTCACAGACGCGACTACGGTAAAAGATGCTAAAGCGGTTGCTGTGGCGATGCTACTCGGGATAAGACCCAGACTGTCCTCGGCTACAGAAATATATAAAATAGACATCACATAAATCACCTGTATTAGTGCAGATCCAATCTAAGTCTAATCCAGCAGCATCTCATAGCTATATTTTGTGTACCCTGATACTATACAGAGACATAGCCATACAGATTCTATTATTTGTGAATGAAATAGCTGCACTTTTATACAAAGCAAATTTACTCGACAATCCTAAAATGTTGTGATTGTAGTGATTACATTTTATGTCCTTCCATAGTGCACCAATCAGAACGAGTCATTTCAGCTATGAGGCCAGATGGGAAGAAACAAAATATATCTGACTTACCGGATTTCCCATTTACAGTCCATGTCCCATTAGATACTGAAAAGTCTTTGGCACAGCAAGTCAAATTAAATGTAACCCCATTGCAGAAAGTTTCGTTATTACCCGACAGATCTATCGGTAGCTCAGTAATATTATCAATGGTTGTGTTTTGTTCTTGATTTGTTTCTCTGACAGCGCAGGTGTAAGTACCTATAGAAAATAAAAGGTAGAGTGGGGTAAGCTCTGTTACGAAACAAGGACAATATGGATGAGATAATGGCCCATTCACTAAAGAAGACAATTGTAAAGGCAAATGTGGCATTGTGGAATGTGGGTAAAAATTAAGGGCCTGATTCAGAGCCACTCGTAAGGGGCCGCTTGTTCGCTCTGAGCAATGTTCGCACAACTGTGTATGGGTCGTAATGCGCATGCACAAACCAGTCATTGCGGTCGGAAATCGTGCGCTTGCAAAACAGCGAGGGGCTGCTAATTTGATTGACAGAATGTACCGTTTGTGGGTGGTAACAGGGGAAGGTGCTTGAAAACGGGGGAGTGGAGATCCGAACGCAGGCGTGCCTAATGGTAAAAAGGCATTTAATGGGAGTACATAATTATTAAAGGAGCATCATCGACCACGTCACTTGGTTGTCCTTTAGCCTGAACTGCTCGCAGTGATAGCGGTATGAAAAAGCAACCACAAGCACTGCGAGCAGTTCAGATGCCTTTCGATGTACCCGATTAATCTAATAAATACCAGAGATGACGTGTGATGTGAACGGCAAAGGGGCGTCTTTACAAAATAGCGAGCGCATTTTTCGTTCGCTCACTCAGACATAGAGGCCTCAACAAACCGCAAAGAGCGAGCGCTCAATTTAAATAGCCGGCCCCTTTTTTGGAACTACAGTCCGCAAATAGCGTCTGGGTCTGAATCAGGTGTAATGAGAGTGACCATTTTCTTAATTAATTTTTTTCTTTCTGTGGTGGCTTCTCGTGTTACTTAATAACAAATATGATCATTGGTTATTTTTCAAGAGAAGCTCTCTGATTTGCATGTCTATCAGTAGAATGTGCTCTGGCATGCATAGGGTTTACAAAGATGTTCTCTGTATTGTCTGTTGCTCAATAAAATGCTCTGTATAAGCTGATATTATTGGATATTGCTCCTAAAACCAGTACAGAGCAGGACTGCATATCTGGATTACCATATTACTTTTAGACTGGAAGCCTCCAACTAAAGGCGCATTACACTATCGGGCTGAGGCCACAGCACCTAATTACCGGCATTGCACACATACATGCTGTCGAGCCGCAGCTATTTCTGATCTATTAACGCGGCGACCCACAGCAGAGCTGGCGGAGAGACAGGCCGGGAAGTGGCAGATACAGCAACTTCATGGCCGGCAGGAGCGGCGCTCCCTCTGCGCTGCCAGAGACGTACCCACTGCAGCTACTGATCTGTCTATTTACGGTTGGTGATTTGGCCCATGTCCCCTAATTGTACAGTGTATACTATCCATACAGTTTGGATTCACTTCAACTCATTTGTTTGGTAATTGTTACATATCCAGGTTTTAAAAGTGCAGTCACCACTATATCCCAGCTACGCCCGTTATTCTTATAAGCATTGGCTTTCCTGATATGACTCTCATATTTTATATACTTTGTATCATTATTATAGCAATTAGGAGATCACTGTTGTACTTTAGAATAACACATGGAAGTATATTGTTTCCTGTCAGTTTTTGCATTATTGCAGATAGGTATTGTGGATTTTCAGATACGATATTATTAGTGTGGTATGTCCTATAGGAATATATTACATATGATATTGTGTATTCCCTGTGTTATGGTTATAATGATGTGCATTTTAGCTTATGAATGAAATGTTATTAGTTAGATTGTGTGTGTCCCATTGTGCCTGCAGCACTTTTCCACCTTTTTTTCTCTTCAGGAGTCGATTGGGGCAGAAAACTTATATTCCTTTAAAAGTCCCATATTGTCAACAAAAGGACTGATTCAGAGTTATGTACAACTCTGATGGTTAACATACAACTCCGATGTTTTACATACAACTCCGATGGTTTACATAGAACTCCGATGGTTTACATACAACTCCGATGGTTGCCGATCAGCGCTTTTGCAGGAGCTGTTCTGCGCATGTGCTGATCAGTGTCTGCGATGATGGTCACAGTGCCCCCTTTGCCACAACCAGGGCCGCCATCAGGAGGGGGACTGCCGGGACTAGAGTCCCGGGCCCTGACAGAAAAGGGGCCCGGCCAGCAGCGGAGTAGATAAGCTCCTGGGGTATTTTGAAAGCGCCGCCGGCCATGTGCCAATTATAGCTCACGGACCAGAAGCCAATTATGAGCGGCCACAGCGGCGGCTTCTTATTGGCAGCCGGTCCGCGAGCTCCGGCTAACTCGCGGGCGGCACCAAATTCAAAATGCTGATGCCTCTCAGTCCCTGGGCCCTCTCTCTGTGCGGGTGAAACCGCGAGTGGCAGCTAGTACGGCAACACCCAGCCAGTGGGGAGAGGCTGAGACAGGAGGAGCAGCAGCAGCGGGGGAGGGAGTAGCAGCAGCGAGGGGAAGAACCTTTTTGCTACAGCCACTGTAAAGAGGAAGTGCTCATATGGGCAGGAGAGGCTGCAGGGGATCCCACTTCCCATCCATGTACAGAGATTCCTGCTTTCCTACCCTCCCCTTGTTTTCCCACTTTTACCTTGCTCTCCCACTTTTACCCTGCTCTCCCACCCTCACCATGCTCTCCCACTTTTACCCTGCTCTCCCACCCTCACCCTGCTCTCCCACATTCACCCTCTCTCCCACCCTCACCCTGTTTTCCCACATTCACCCTCTCTCCCACCCTCACCCTGCTCTCCCACTTTTACCCTGCTCTCCCACCCTCACCCTGCTCTCCCACATTCACCCTCTCTCCCACCCTCACCCTGCTCTCCCACATTCACCCTGCTCTCCCACCCTCACCCTGCTCTCCCACTTCTACCCTCTCTCCCACTCTCACCCTGCTCTCCCACTTTTACCCTGCTCTCCCACGCTCACCCTGCTCTCCCACTTTTACCCTCTCTCCCACCCTCACCCTGCTCTCCCACTTTTACCCTCTCTCCCACCCTCACCCTGTTCTCCCACTTTTACCCTCTCTCCCACCCTCACCCTGCTCTCCCACTTCTACCCTCTCTCCCACTTTTACCCTCTCTCCCACCCTCACCCTGCTTTCCCACTTTTACCCTCTCCCCCTTCTCACCCTGCTCTCCCATGTTTACCCTCTCTCCCACCCTCACCCTGCTCTGCCACTTTTACCCTGCTCTCCCACCCTCACCCTGCTCTCCAACTTTTACCCTCTCTCCCACCCTCACCCTGCTCTCCCACTTCTACCCTCTCTCCCACTTTTACCCTCTCTCCCACCCTCACCCTGCCCTGCCACTTTTACCCTCTCTCCCACCCTCACCCTGCTCTCCCACTTCTACCCTCTCTCCCACTTTTACCCTCTCTCCCACCCTCACCCTGCTCTGCCACTTTTACCCTTCTCTCCCACTTTTACCCTGCTCTCCCACTCTCACCCTGCTCTCCCACCCTCACCCTGCTCTCCCACTTTTACCCTCTCTCCCACCCTCACCCTGCTCTCCCACTTCTACCCTCTCTCCCACTTATACCCTCTCTCCCTCCCTCACCCTGCTCTCCCACTTTTACACTCTCCCCTGCTCACCCTGCTCTCCCACATTTACCCTCTCTCCCACCCTCACCCTGCTCTGCCACTTTTACCCTCTCTCCCACCCTCCCCCTGCTCTCCCATTTTTATCCTCTCTCACCCTCACCCTGCTCTCGCACATTTACCCTGTTCTCCCACTTTTACCCTCTCTCCCACTTTTTTCCCTGCTATTCCACCCTCACCCTGCTCTCCCACTTTTAACCTATCTCCCACCCTCACCTGCTCTCCCACCCTCTGCCTGCTCTCCCACCCTCTGCCTGCTCTCCCACCCTCCGCCTGCTCTCCCACCCTCCGCATGCTCTCCCACCCTCACCTTGCTTTCACACCCTCACCCCGCGCTATCACCTCTATATTATAGATTAACATGTTATAACACCCCCACAGCCCAAACTTTGATAATTTTTTTAAAGTTGGTTTATGCACCAATGCTACACCTATGCTATAGCTCCACCCACATCCACAGCAAAGCTCCTTTTCTCTAACAAACTCCCCCGCATCCCAAGGGGATGGGGCCCTGCCTATTTTGATAGTCCCAGGCCCCACAATCTCTGTTGGCAGCCCTGGCCACAACAGATGTGTAGAAGGTTAGTGTATCCTGCATTTTCTAGAGGTGTCTTCTTCCCCCTTATAGAATAGATTTGTGGTTATTTCTTAGAATACTTTATAGGGCTGTATTACTGCTTCTTAGCTGATAGTGATACTTACTGCTACTTCTAGCTATAATAACAGTATTTTCTACACTCTCCGAATAACAAGACTCTATAATAATGCGTTGTATTATACATTCTTATAATGCAATGTTATGTCATTGTCCCAGTGATGTTATTTGATGTTACCACATCTTTCTATTATGTGCTGTCTTTCCTGCTCAATTGTATTACCCTGATGTTTACATTTTGTTTTGTTTGATTTTTCTTTTTCTTATATTAAGTGTATTTTGTTATGATTGTTTCTGAAAACTATAAAATAAAAAACTATAAAATAAAAACTACTCAATTAAAAAAAAGAATGCGTTGTATTAGGAGTAAGAGTCTGTTGTACCCACCTATGTCAGGGACACTGACATCCGTTTTATTCAGCATATAGCTAACCACGGTACTGTACTGAGTATAAGAAGTGGTGTAGCTGGAGATATTTGTTATATCACTGGAATTGAGGTACCAGTAAATGTTCGTTAGTTTAGTGAAGTTACAAACAATTGTTAATGTGTCTCCATAAAAAAGTGTCTCTGGGGACTTTGCAATGGTTAGCTTTGCTGTAGGGAAGACAAAAGGAAAGCAAATATATTATTTATACATTGTAGCCATTATTTCACGGTCTACAGTATACAATGTTTATTGGTTTGTTCTGCACAAATGATATATGCCAGTGCCTTCCAAAACCTGTGCAGACAGAATTCAGCAAAAAAACATCCTACCTATACTATACATTTCTTGTTATTATATCTAACATCCTGGCTCCTCCTGTTAGCACAGTATATGTTGTGTATTATATAACTTATACTGTTTTTTTTTTGTAGTTTTTTCAAAACTGAAACAGAAAGAATAACGAGTCATCTGGTGTAACAATATGCAGACACCACTTCCTTCCAATGTGAGAGATTTACCAGTCTGTATTCTGTAGATCTATGAAGGTTTAACAATCTATATGTAGCTTCTGAGAGATGCTATAGGGGAGGTCCATGGGGCAGGTATGGGGTGGCCTGGTCACATGCTTTGTGTCATTGTGGCCTTCCCACTACTGCTGCAAAATGCTGAGATTGGTGGCGTCATGCAGCAGAGGTGGGGCTATATTGGCGCAATTTGCTGCAACTTCCGTCAAAACACACCCATCCAGTCGACTTCACTGGGAAAGTAGGTGAGATCTAGGAAGGTGGGCTGCTGTAGGTAGGTAGGCAAGTATCGATTAACTAGATGACAGGTTCTCAAACTTGGTCCTCAGGGCCCCAAACGGTGCAGCCCAGGATCCCAGAGTGTGATCGGCACACCCCCACAGTGACATGGACGGGGAAGCCGCGAGACCCCAGCCCACTTTCCCACAGACTCTGTCCCTATTTGTGTGCAATTATAACCATCATGGTGGTTATCCAATATAATTGTTGTGATGCGATGGCTGCCATCACATTGCATGATTTGATGTCAGAAGTCCGGCAAACATTCAATGCCGGGCTACCGATGTCCATCCCTGCACCAAACCAAATCTCCTTAAAATGCTATACCACATGCCTAACATGGCCAAGAAACACCCACCATATATCAACCCCATAGGCTACAACCATCCTAAACCTAAACCCCCCCCGCGGCTGTCCACCTTCGGTCGGTAAGCCGGGTGTCGGGCTCCCGGTGTAGGTAAAATGACAGGCATTGGGGTTTCGACACCTGTCATTTAACTCCTTGCCGGGATTAGACAGTCGGGAAGCCGGCAGTCGGGATTCTGTCCGTCGGCTTCCCGACTGCTTCCCCTGTATCTAAAGCTATCTCAGAGTCACTGGTGCTGTCATTTCTTTCTACCCGTTACCTTTTGCCAGTGAATTGAGTCTGTTACTCTGAGACCTGTGGTTCATCCCTTTGCTGCACTAATAGTTACCTGGCCGCAAAGGTCGGCTTATTAGGCAACTGACCAGTTACATTTTCATGTACAGTAGTTTTCTGCAGTTTAACAGGAGACAACTGAAATACAATAAAAACATAACAGAATGTTAAATGTTGTATCACTCAGTAACAAGGCTTACCTTCTGGCAAATATGTCACATTTATTGTCTTTGAAGCTGTTGCACCTTCCAATCTCTGCAATTTGCAAGTGTACGAGGAGATGGACGCATTAAGCGCGCACTCTGTCGCATTGGGGGTTACAATGTACGTTGTGCAGGTTGCGTTGCTAATTGATGCTCCTGTAATTGAGTTATGATGCAATTTATTTTACAAACATTCCAGTTACACTTTAATAAAATATAGGGGGGGGGGGGCTATGAATTTATGTATTAATGAGTAGTGCTAAATGCATATGGGGGAGGGGTGTTGTTAGACATAGGGCAACTCCTGGATGTTGTGACCTTCTGTAAGTATCATGATTTTAATATTTACAAAAGTTGGGTGGTCCAGCTAAACACCTGGGTGTTACCGTTGGTACAATATAATGATCCATGACCGCCTTCAGTCTTAGCTAGGTGTCATGGAACAGTTGGCTCTGATTTCATGGACCAAGTTTTATTTTTCTGAAAAAACTCATACTGAGATAAACCAAAAAAGAGTCTGTAACCAAGTATCTGAGAGGTGATGATGCCACCTTCCCAAGTTTTTGGAATTAGTGTTTTATTTGGAAGATTTATACCGCAAAATAGCTGGATTTAATATTTTGATCAACAGTCTAGGACAGTGCTGTCAAACTCAGGCCCTTCAGCTGCAGTAGAACTACACATCCCAGCATGCACTGCCACAATTCTGCTCTTAGTGAGTGCTAAAACTGTGGCAGGGCATGCTGGGATATGTAGTCCCATGGCAGCTGGACAGTCCGAGTTTGACACCACTGATCTAGGACAATTCCACTAATTATTATATAATTGTGGAATTAAATCTTCTCTTAACCTGGGTACACATCACCTGACCCGTCAATCCGATGCCCGATGGTTCGAGGAAACAATATATTGGGCAGTCAGTACATACTGCACGATCCGGTGTCTGATCGGCCAATACATCATTCACCTGCACCAATCACCTTGCTGGATTGGTAGCTAGGTGGCTCCATCTGCTGTTGTAACAAGCCATCGTAGCATCCTGTTGGACTTCAGTGCACAAGGCGGCTCTCGTGTGCTTGTTGCTAGGAGTATCAGAGTAGTCGGTTTCTTCTAAGCTTCTACAGTCTTAGTCACACTTCAGTATCATCTGTTACCAGCACTAGTGGCAGCTCAGCCACACTACAGCATCTAAGCGGTAGCTGTCACCAACATCACGGCAGTCTCAGCTGCATTACAGTGTCAGAGTGTACAGTTGTTTCCAAATTTCTATAGTCTCAGTCGCACTTCAGTGTCAGAGTGTATCATCTGTTACCAGCAATAGCGGCAGCCTAGCCGCACTGCAGCTAAATGTTACCAACGTCACGGCACTTGCTGTCATCCAACAGCAACTAGATAGACTCTTGTAATTTAGACTTTTGCTGCAATCTTGTCAAGTACACATCAGCCATCAAGGATGCAACCAGCCAAGTACATTTCAGCCCTCAAGGTTGCAACCAGCCAAGTACACATCAGCTCTCAAGGCTGCAACCAGCGAAGTACACATCAGCCCTCAAGGCTGCAACCAGCCAAGTACACATCAGCCCTCAAGCTTGCAACCAGCCAAGTACACATCAGCCCTCAAGAATAAAACCAGCCAAGTACACATCAGCCCTCAAGGCTGCAACCAACAAAGTACACATCAGCCCTTAAGGCTGCAAGCAGTCTAATACACATCAGCAATTAAAGGTGCAACCAGTCAAGTACACATCAGCCCTTAAGGTTGCCATGCGATCAAAGTCACACAATTGGCCAGTTCTCCAGTGTCCTCGGGTTCTACTACCTCTTCTGTGTGAATCTCCCCAGGGATTCATAACAGCTGTGAATGCATGGCCGATGGAACAACCCTGATATCACTGCGTGAGAGTGCGCATAGTACCTTCACACTAGATGATTGGGATGATATATCTGTCCAATTCACCATATCATCCGAGAAATCATCCAATGTGTACCCAGCTTTACTCTTTGGTAGAGGAGTCCAAACTAAAGCCCACGGGCCAAATGTGGCCTTCCACCTGCTCCAATGTGGCCCTCTGACCGGACCACAGTTTGGTGTCTTCGATCCACCGCTAGATTCCTGCACTTCCACAATGGCAAACAAGAAGTGCTGTGTAGGCCATACTTGAGAGACAGATCGAGCTGAGCCAACACCCCCTGAATGGAAGCAGCTGCCAGCCCAGTTATCCTGCCCATAGGGTGTCCTCAGCCAGGGGTCTCCAATTTAGCAGCAGAGTCAGACACAGGGTGGACAAGGACCAGAGACGACTTCTGTGTAGTAATTGGGGCTTTTATCTGAGGTAGGACAGGCACAGGTGACTGTATATAAGGAAGAATCCTGTATGATGGGGGAAGGGAGCATAGGATCCAAATACAGTATCTTAGGGGGAGAGATACCATAACCTGAGGATAATACAGACCATCGTCATTATTTGAGAGACAGTATCTGAGGAGAATAGCCCCTTACCGAGAGAGCTGGCCTTTGCGTATTTCTTCCTGCATGCCGATGTAATGAATGCCGACATGCATGGGAAAAGTGGCGGGAGGCATTTCATGCAAATTACGATGCGTCTTGCATCCCGCCCTGGGTATCACCGACATGCCACGTGACTTCCAGAACTACTTGTCCTGTTTGTAATTGATCAACCCACATCCGTGCACTTTTTGATCATGTGGCGAAATATCTGTTAGGTGTGGGACAGACCAGAGGAACATACTTACACTGGTACAGCCTCACTGGTGTGTTAAGGGCATTTTTTGTTGAGCAATATACTGTTCACTTAGATCTAGGGATGGGAATCGCTATTGAAAATATTGGTCTTATCTATTTTCCACATTTGATTTCCAATCATTTCTTAGGGCCTGATTCAGGGCCTGATTCAGACCCGCTCGCAAGCGGGTTGATGTTGCCCAAGTGCGCATGCGCACGACGGAGGCGGCTCCGTCGTGCGCATGCGTGAGACCCGAATAATGACGGGTGAGTGACAGCACGCCTCCTTTGGTGGGCGTGCCGGGGGCAAGGCTGCCCAGATGGAGGCATTCCCTTGGGAATGCCTACCGTCTGGAGCCGGCCCCACTGACATCACTAGTGATGTCAGTGGGAGTGCTTTTAGCTCTGATAGAGCCAAAATCACTCCAGGGCTTGCAGCAGACGAGACCCTACCACAAGGGTCTCATCACAAGCCCGATGGTCGCGATGGTCTTGACTATCGCGACCATCATTTTGGCCGCTCGCTATAGCTGTGGGTGGTCACCCACAGCTATGCGAGTGGCCAGGAGGCCGCTCCAAAAAGTAAGAGGGACGGCCCTGATTCAGAGCGAGCGCTCTGTCAGAGCGTCCGGCTCTGAATCAGGGTCTCAGTATGGATCGCAGCTGCGATTACGCTCACAGTCTCACTGCGATAATATGCTAATCCACTGCGACCGCTATGCCGTTGCAGCAGAATATAAGGACATCCACCTCACCTTGCACACATCCGTATTACTTTGCAAGACTGTGAAACCATCGGTAACACTGAGAACCATCGCAGCCTCACACACACTTGCACAAGGTCTGACCTTACTCAGGAATTGCTAGCCTCATCATAAGTAGTGAAAGCCCAAGCTGCGTATGGCCTGGCAGTGGATAATTTATGCACGCCCCTGCAACTGCGTTCAACCGCACTGGCACGTCTGCGTTTCTCCGACCACCCCCTGTCACCTCCCACAGATGGCCCTTCCTGTCAATCACTCTGTGATAGGTCTGCGTAGTCTCTGCGATCTCAGTCCCGATGGCAGTGGCTGGTTCGCGCACACGCACTGCGATGCATACGCATGTGCAGAACGCAAAAATCGTCCGATTGCATTTATAATCGCAGTTGCGATCCTTGCTGAATCAGGCCCTTAATTAATAGTGAGGCTTTGATGCTGCCTCACTGTTGTTGTGTTTTTTAACTGATATTCATTATATTTGTATAGGTTCCTGCAGGCCGGCCAGCCCCAGATTAACCCTTTCATTCCCTGTGACGTGAGACTCGCAGCTGCCATCTAGCAGCCGCTGCGCACAGCACACACTCAGCAAGCCGCAGGGCATTGTGATGTCACGTCTGTGTCTCAGAAAATGACGCATAGAAGGTTCAGATTTTTTTTCTGCAAACAATATCTTGTCTCTATCAATTTTTTTCTTCAATGTTGAAAATATCGATAAAATCAATTTTGTAATGATTCCCATCCTTATTAAATGCTCTGTTTGCTTGAATGAGGGGAGACCTCCGTAATGTGAGCTGGGGAAGGCCTTCCATGCTTTTCATGATTGCATAATCAGCATCCACAGTGATAGGAAAAAAGAGGGTCCCTACTGCTTCTGGGTAGCACACATTGCTGATGTGAATGATTTTCCTGCTACTGTTCGTGCGCAAAATTCCATAAAAACTGGTACAGTGCACGCGGTGCATGGTGTGTACAAACAGTGTTGCAGTAGTGATTGAGACTCATGGTCTCAGAAATGCATTGGACATGTATTTCGCGCTCCACGGCAGTGACTGGGAAGGGGCTAGTCAGACACACAGAGATGCACCATCGTATGGGCGTTTGCCGTGAGCGCTCAGGTACGTAATTGCTCAAATTGGAAGCCATACTCTGATGGACAATCTGCACTTAGCACGTGACTGGTGCAAGTTTCGATGGTGTGACCGATGATTCGCCTAAAGAAGCACAAAGTGCAATGATTGCTTTTAGTAGCATTAGTATAAAGTCACAGATGTGACTACGGTAAAAGATGCTAAAGCGGTTGCTGTGGCGATGCTACTCGGGATGAATCCCAGACTGTCCTCGGCTACAGAAATATATAAAATAGACATTACATATATAGCCTGTATTAGTGCAGATCCAATCTAAATCTAATCCAGCAGCATCTCATAGCTATATTTTGTGTATCCTGATACTATCCAGAGACATAGCCGTACAGATACTATTATTTGTGAATGAAATAGCTGCACTTTTATACACAGCAAATTTACTCGACAATCCTAAAATGTTGTGATTGTAGTGATTACATTTTATGTCCTTCCATAGTGCACCAATCAGAATGAGTCATTTCAGCTATGAGGCCAGATGGGAAGAAACAAAATATATCTGACTTACCGGATTTCCCGTTTACAGTCCATGTCCCATTAGATACTGAAAAGTCTTTGGCACAGCAAGTCAAATTAAATGTAACACCATTGCAGAAAGTTTCGTTATTACCCGACAGATCTATCGGTAGCTCAGTAATACTATCAATGGTTGTGTTTTGTTCTTGATTTGTTTCTCTGACAGCGCAGGTGTAAGTACCTATAGAAAATAAAAGGTAGAGTGGGGTAAACTCTGTTACGAAACAAGGACAATATGGATGAGATAATGGCCCATTCACTAAAGAAGACAATTGTAAAGGCAAATGTGGCATTTTGGAATGTGGGTAAAAATTAAGGGCCTGATTCAGAGCCACTCGTAAGGGGCCGCTCGTTCGCTCTGAGCAATGTTCGCACAACTGTGTATGGGTCGTAATGCGCATGCACAAACCAGTCATTGTGGTCGGAAATCGTGAGCTTGCAAAACAGCGAGGGGCTGCTAATTTGATTGACAGAATGTACCGTCTGTGGGTGGTAACAGGGGAAGGTGCTTGAAAACGGGGGAGTGGAGATCCAAACACAGGCGTGCCTAACGGTAAAAAGGTGTTTAATGGGAGTACATAATTATTAAAGGAGCATCATTGACCACATCACTTGGTTGTCCTTTAGCCTCGACGAGCAGTTCAGATGCCTTTCAATGTACCCGATTATTCTAATAAATACCGGAGATGACGTGTGATGCGATCGGCAAAGGGGCGTCTTTACAAAATAGCGAGCGCATTTTTCGTTCGCTCACTCAGACATAGAGGCCTCAACAAACCGCAAAGAGCGAGCGCTCAATTTAAATAGCCGGCCCCTTTTTTGAAACTACCGTCCGCAAATAGTGTCTGGGTCTGAATCAGGTCCAGATTTCAATGTAATGAGAGTGACCATTTTCTTAATTAATTTTTTTCTTTCTGTGGTGGCTTCTCGTGTTACTTAATAACAAATATGATCATTGGTTATTTTTCAAGAGAAGCTCTCTGTTTTGCATGTCTATCAGTAGAATGTGCTCTGGCATGCATAGAGTTTACAAAGATGTTCTCTGTATTGTCTGTTGCTCAATAAAATGCTCTGTATATTGGTCCCTAAGATGCTCTATTTATTGTAGGGCATACGGTCTGTGTTGCATGTACAGTAGTTTACAAAGATGCTCTCTGTATTGTACGTACATACAGTAGTAACATAGAATGCTCAGTGTATTGTATGGCAATTATTAGGATGCTTTTTGTTTTGTATAGCAGTCAATAGGATACTCTCTATATACTATGGCAGCTACTGTGATGCTCTCTGTATGGCATGACGGTGACTAAGATGTTCTCTGTATTCCATGACTGCCATTACAAAGCTCTCTATATTTTATGGTGGCCACAAGGATGCATGTTCACTGTATTATACAGTACATCTATCATTAATAATGGCTAAATTATCATGCAAAGTATTATAATACCTGCCAGAGGGAGTGGAAGAGGAAAGGGGCAGAGGGGGAGAAAAGGGGCGCAGGGTGCCGAGAAACCTAGCACCGGCCCTGCATAGGAAGGAGCGGGGCTCCGGGATTTAATGCCATCTGAAGATGGCGCTGTTTCCTGCAAGTGAACTCTGAGAACTTTCAGTTTTTTGTCGTTTGCAAATTACTAGGCATCCCAGTCAGGCCCCAAATAGTGAATGGGCCCGTTACTAAAACATGTAAAAACTAGTGTTTCTACATGAGCAACAGGCCCATAACAGTTCTTGAATAGGCCCCATAAACATGTAAGGGCAGCACTTGATTGATAGATTATTCTGCCTTTTCAGAAAGTCGCTGTTCGCGGTGAAACGCATTACCGATAAGCTGATATTATTAAATATTGCTCCTAAAACCAGTATAGAGCAGGACTGCATATCTGGATTACCATATTACTTTTAGACTGGAGGCCTCCAACTAAAGGCGCATTACACTATCGGGCTGAGGCCACAGCAACTAATTACTGGCATTGCACACAACAGCTATTTATGATCTATTAACGCGGCGACCCACAGCAGAGCTGGCGGAGAGACAGGCCGGGAAGCGGCAGATACAGCAACTTCATTGCCGGCAGGAGCGGCGCTCCCACTGCGCTGCCAGAGACGTACCCACTGCAGCTACTGATCTGTCTATTTACGGTTGGTGATTTGGCCCATGTCCCTTAATTGTACAGTGTATACTATCCATACAGTTTGGATTCACTTCAACTCATTTGTTTGGTAATTGTTACATATCCAGGTTTTAAAAGTGCAGTCACCACTATATCCCAGCTACGCCCGTCATTCTTATAAGCATTGGCTTTCCTGATATGACTCTGATATTTTATATACTTTCTATCATTATTATAGCAATTAGGAGATCACTGTTGTACTTTAGAATAACACATGGATGTATATTGTCCCCTGTCAGTATTTGCATTATTGCAGATAGGTATTGTGGATTTTCAGATACGAGCACATACTATTATTAGAGTGGTATGTCCTATAGGAATATATTACATATGATATTGTGTATTCCCTGTGTTATGGTTATATTGATTTGCATTTTAGCTTATGAATGAAATATTATTAGTTAGATTGTGTGTGTCCCATTGTGCCTGCAGCACTTTTCCACCTTTTTTCTCTTCAGGAGTCGATTGGGGCAGAAAACTTATATTCCTTTAAAAGTCGCATATTGTCAACAAAAAGACTGATTCAGAGTTATGTACAACTCTGAAGGTTTACATACAACTCCGATGGTTTACATACAACTCCGATGGTTTACATACAACTCCGATGGTTTACATAGAACTCCGATTGTTTACATACGACTCCGATGGTTTACATAGAACTCCGATGATTTACATACAACTCCGATGGTTTACATACAACTCTGATGGTTGCCGATCAGCGCTTGTGCAGGAGCTGTTCTGCGCATGTGCTGATCAGTGTCTGCGATGATGGTCACAGTGCCCCCTTTGCCACAACCAGGGCCGCCATCAGGAGGGGGACTGCCGGGACTAGAGTCCCGGGCCCGGACAGAAAAGAGGCCCGGCCAGCAGTGGAGTAGATAAGCTCCAGGGGTATTTTGAAAGCGCCGCCGGCCATGTGCCAATTGTAGCTCATGGACCAGAAGCCAATTATGAGCGGCCACAGCGGCGGCTTCTTATTGGCAGCCGGTCCGCGAGCTCCGACTAACTCACGGGCGGCACCAAATTCAAAATGCTGATGCCTCTCAGTCCCTGGGCCCTCTCTCTGTGCGGTTGAGACCACGAGTGGCAGCTAGTCCGGCAACACTCAGCCAGCGGGGAGAGGCTGAGACAGGAGGAGCAGTAGCAGCGGGGGAGGGAGTAGCAGCAGCGAGGGGAAGAACCTTTTTGCTACAGCCACTGTAAAGAGGAAGTGCTCAGATGGGCAGGAGAGGCTGCAGGGGATCCCACTTCCCATCCATGTACAGAGATTCCTGCTTTCCTACCGTCCCCTTGTTTTCCCACTTTTACCCTGCTCTCCCACTTTTACCCTGCTCTCCCACCCTCACCCTGCTCTCCCACTTTTACCCTCTCTCCCACCGTCACCCTGCTCTCCCACTTTTACCCTGCTCTCCCACCCTCACCCTGCTCTCCCACTTTTACCCTCTCTCCCACTTTTTCCCTCTCCCACTTTTAACCTCTCTCCCACCCTCACCCTGCTCTCCCCCTTCTCACCCTGCTCTCCCACCCTCACCCTGCTCTCCCACATTTACCCTCTCTCCCACCCTCACCCTGCTCTCCCACATTCACCCTCTCTCCCACCCTCACCCTGCTCTCCCACTTTTACCCTCTCTCCCACCCTCACCCTGCTCTCCCACTTTTACCCTGCTCTCCCACTCTCACCCTGCTCTCCCACATTCACCCTCTCTCCCACCCTCACCCTTCTCTCCCACTTCTACCCTCTCTCCCACTTTTACCCTCTCTCCCACCCTCACCCTGCTCTCCCACTTTTACCCTCTCCCCCTGCTCACCCTGCTCTCTCACGTTTACCCTCTCTCCCACCCTCACCCTGCTCTGCCACTTTTACCCTCTCTCCCACCCTCCCCCTGCTCTCCCACCTTCACCCTGCACTCCCTCTTTTACCCTGCTCTCCCACTTTTACCCTGTTCTCCCACTTTTACCCTCTCTCCCACTTTTTACCCTGCTATTCCACACTCATCCTGCTCTCCCACTTTTTACCCTGCTATTCCACACTCATCCTGCTCTCCCACTTTTACCCTCTCTCCCACCCTCACCCTGCTCTCCCACTTCTACCCTCTCTCCCACTCTCACCCTGCTCTCCCACTTTTACCCTGCTCTCCCAATTTTACCCAGCTCTCCCACCCTCACCCTGCTCTCCCACTTTTACCCTCTCTCCCACCCTCACCCTGCTCTCCCACTTTTACCCTCTCTCCCACCCTCACCCTGTTCTCCCACTTCTACCCTCTCTCCCACCCTCACCCTGTTCTCCCACTTTTCCCCTCTCTCACACTTTTTACCCTGCTATTCCACCCTCAACCTGCTCTCCCACTTTTACCCTCTCTCCCACCCTCACCCTAATATCCCACTTTTACCCTCTCTCCCACTTTTTACCCTGCTATTCCACCCTCATCCTGCTCTCCCACTTTTACCCTATCTCCCACCCTCCGCCTGCTCTCCCACCCTCACCTGCTCTCCCACCCTCCGCCTGCTCTCCCACCCTCACCTTGCTTTCTCAACTTCACCCCGCGCTATCACCTCTATATAATAGATTAACATGTTATAACCTCCACCCCCACAGCCCAAACTTTGATAATTTTTTTAAAACTGGTTTATGCACCAATGCCACACCTCTGCTATAGCTCCACCCACATCCACAGCAACGCCCCTTTTCTCTGACAAACCAACCCCCTCATCCCAAGGGGAGGAGGCCCTGCCTATTTTGACAGTCCCAGGTCCCACAATCTCTGTTGGCAGCCCTGGCCACAACAGGTGTGTAGAAGGTTAGTGTATCCTGCATTTTCTAGAGGTGTCTTCTTCCCCCTTATAGAATAGATTTGTGGTTATTTCTTAGAATACTTTATAGGGCTGTATTACTGCTTCTTAGCTGATAGTGATACTTACTGCTACTTCTAGTAATAATTACAGTATTTTCTACACTGTCCGAATAACAAGACTCTATAATAATGCGTTGTATTATACATGCTTATAATGCAATGTTATGTCATTTTCCCAGTGATGTTATTTGATGTTACCACATCTTTCTATTATGTGCTGTCTTTCCTGCTCAATTGTATTACCGTGATGTTTTACATTTTATTTTGTTTGATTTTTCTTTTTCTTATATTAAGTGTATTTTGTTATGATTGTTTCTGAAAACTATAAAATAAAAAACTAAAATAAAAACTACTCAATTAAAAAAAAGAATGCGTTGTATTAGGAGTAAGAGTCTGTTGTACCCACCTATGTCAGGGACACTGACGTCCATTTTATTCAGCATATAGCTAACCACGGTACTGTACTGAGAATAAGAAGTGGTGTAGCTGGAATTATTTGTTATATCACTGGAATTGAGGTACCAGTAAATGTTCGTTAGTTTAGTGAAGTTACAAACAATTGTTAATGTGTCTCCATAAAAAAGTGTCTCTGGGGACTTTGCAATGGTTAACTTTGCTGTAGGGAAGACAAAAGGAAAGCAAATATATTATTTATACATTGTAGCCATTATTTCACTGTCTACAGTATATAACGTTTATTTGTTTGTTCTGCACAAATGATATATAGGCCAGTGCCTTCCAAAACCTGTGCAGACAGAATTCAGCAAAAAAAAACAAAAAAACATCCTACCTATACTATACATTTCTTGTTATTATATCTAACATCCTGGCTCCTCCTGTTAGCACAGTATATGTTGTGTATTATATATAACTTACACTGTTTGTTTTTTTTAGTTTTTGCAAAACTGAAACAAAAAGAATATCGAGTCATCTGGTGTAACAATATGCAGACACCACTTCCTTCCAATGTGAGAGATTTACCAGTCTCTATTCTGTAGATCTATGGAGGTTTAACAATCTATGTGTAGCTTCCGAGAGATGCTGTAGGGGAGGTCCATGGGGCCGGTATGGGGGGGCCTGGTCACATGCCTTGTGTCATTGTGGCCCTCCCACTATTGCTGCAATATGCTGAGATTGGTGGCGTCATGCAGCAGAGGTGGGGCTATATTGGCGCAATTTGCAGCCACTGCCGTCAAAATACCCCCATCCAGTCGACTTCACTGGGTAAGTAGGTGAGATCTAGGAAGGTGGGCTGATGTAGTTAGGTAGGCAAGTATCGATTATCTAGACGACAGGTTCTCAAACTTGGTCCTCAGGACCCCAAACGGTGCAGCCCAGGATCCTGGAGTTTGATCGGCACGCTCCCACAGTGACATGGACGGCAAAGCCGCGAGACCCCAGCCCACTTTCCCACAGGCTCTGTCCCTATTTGTGTACAATTATAACCATCACGGTGGTTATACTATATAATTGTAGCGATGCGATGGCTGCCATCACATTGCATGATTTGATGTCCAGGCCAACATTCAGTGCCGGGCTACCGATGTTCATCCCTGCAGCAAACCAAATCTCCTTAAAATGCTATACCACATGCCTAACATGGCCAAGATACACCCACCATATATCAACCCCATAGGCTACAACCATCCTAAACCTAAACCGCCACGCGGCTGTCCACCTTCGGTCGGTAAGCCGGGTGTTAGGCTCCCGATGTAGGTAAAATGACAGGCGTTGGGATTTCGACACCTGTCATTTAACCCCTTGCCGGGATTAGACAGTCGGGAAGCCGGCAGTCGGGATTCTGTACATCGGCTTCCCGACTGCTTCCCCTGTATCTAAAGCTATATCAGAGTCACTGGTGCCGTCATTTCTTTCTACCCGTTACCTTTTGCCAGTGAATTGAGTCTGTTACTCTGAGAACTGTGGTTCATCCCTTTGCTGCACTAATGGTTACCTGGCCGCAAAGGATGGCTTATTAGCCAACTGACCAGTTACATTTTCATGTACAGTAGTTTTCTGCACTTTAACAGGAGACAACTGAAATACAATAAAAACATAACAGAACATTAAATGTTGTATCACTCAGTAACAAGGCTTACCTTCTGGCAAATATGTCACATTTATTGTCTTTGAAGCTGTTGCACCTTCCAATCTCTGCAATTTGCAAGTGTACGAGGAGATGGACGCATTAAGCGCGCACTCTGTCGCATTGGGGGTTACAATGTACGTTGTGCAGGTTGCGTTGCTAATTGATGCTCCTGTAATTGAGTTATGATGCAATTTATTTTACAAACATTCCAGTTACACTTTAATAAAATAGAGGGGGGGCCTATGATTTTATGTATTCATGAGTAGCTCTAAATGCATATGGGGGGGGGGGTGTTGTTAGACATAGGGCAACTCCTGGATGTTGTGACCTTCTGTAAGTATCATGATTTTAATATTTACAAAAGTTGGGTGGTCCAGCTAAACACCTGGGTGTTACCGTTGGTACAATATAATGATCCACGACCGCCTTCAGTCTTAGCTAGGTGTCGTGGAACAGTTGGCTGTGATTTCATGGATCAAGTTTTATTTTTCTGAAAAAACTCATACTGAGATAAACAAAAAAAGAGTCTGTAACCAAGAATCTGAGAGGTGATGATGCCACCTGCCCAAGTTTTTGGAATTAGTGTTTTATTTAGAAGATTTATACCGCAAAATAGCTGGATTTAATATTTTGATCAACAGTCTAGGACAGTGCTATCAAACTCAGGCCCTTCAGCTGCAGTAGAACTACACATCCCAGCATGCACTGTTACAATTCTTCTCTTAGTGAATGCTAAAACTGTGGCAGGGCATGCTGGGATATGTTGTCCCATGGCAGCTGGACAGCCCGAGTTTGACACCACTGGTCTAGGACAACTCCACTAATTATTATATAATTGTGGAATTAAATCTTCTCTTAACCTGGGTACACAATACCTGACCCATCAATCCGACGCCCGATGGTTCGAGGAAACAATATATTGGGTAGTCAGTACATACTGCACGATCCGGTGTCTGATCGGCCAATACATCATTCACCTGCACCAATCACCTTGCTGGGTTGGTAGCTAGGTCGCTCCATCTGCTGTTGTAACAAGCCATCGTAGCATCCTGTTGGACTTCAGTGCACAAGGCGGCTCTCGTGTGCTTGTTGCTAGGAGTGTCAGAGTAGACGGTTTCTTCTAAGCTTCTACAGTCTCAGTCACACTTCAGTATCATCTGTTACTAGCAGCAGCTCAGCCACACTACAGCATCTAAGTGGTAGCTGTCACCAACATCACGGCAGTCTCAGCTGTATTACAGTGTCAGAGTGTACAGTTGTTTCCAAATTTCTATAGTCTCAGTCGCACTTCAGTGTCAGAGTGTATCATCTGTTACCAGCAATAGCGGCAGCCTAGCCGCACTGCAGCTAACTGTTACCAACGTCACGGCACTTGCTGTCATCCACCAGTAACTAGATAGACTCTTGTAATTTAGACTTTTGCTGCAATCTTGTCAAGTACATTTGATGTACAAATGTACATCAAGGCTGCAACCAGCCAAGTACATTTCAGCCCTCAAGGTTGCAACCAGCCAAGTACACATCAGCTCTCAAGGCTGCAACCAGCGAAGTACACATCAGCCCTCAAGGCTGCAACCAGCCAAGTACACATCAGCCCTCAAGCTTGCAACCAGCCAAGTACACATCAGCCCTCAAGACTAAAACCAGCCAAGTACACATCAGCCCTCAAGGCTGCAACCAACAAAGTACACATCAGCCCTTAAGGCTGCAAGCAGTCTAATACACATCAGCAATTAAAGGTGCAACCAGTCAAGTACACATCAGCCCTTAAGGTTGCCATGCGATCAAAGTCACACAATTGGCCAGTTCTCCAGTGTCCTCGGGTTCTACTACCTCTTCTGTGTTTATCTCCCCAGGGATTCATAACAGCTGTGAATGCATGGCCGATGGAACAACCCTGATATCACTGTGTGAGAGTGCGCATAGTACCTTCACACTAGATGATTGGGATGATATATCTGTCCAATTCACCATATCATCCGAGAAATCATCCAGTGTGTACCCAGCTTTACTCTTTGGTAGAGGAGTCCAAACTAAAGCCCACGGGCCAAATTTGGCCTTCCACCTGCTCCAATGTGGCCCTCTGACCGGACCACAGTTTGGAGTCTTCGATCCACCGCTAGATTCCTGCACTTCCACAATGGCAAACAAGTAGTGCTGTGTAGGCCATACTTGAGAGACAGATAGAGCTGAGCCAACAGCCCCTGAATGGAAGCAGCTGCCAGCCCAGTTATCCTGCCCATAGGGTGTCCTCAGCCAGGGGTCTCCAATTTAGCAGCAGAGTCAGACACAGGGTGGACAAGGACCAGAGACGACTTCTGTGTAGTAATTGGGGCTTTTATCTGAGGTAGGACAGGCACAGGTGACTGTATGTAAGGAAGAATCCTGTATGATGGGGGAAGGGAACATAGGATCCAAATACAGTATCTTAGGGGGAGAGATACCATAACCTGAGGATAATACAGACCACAGTCATTATTTGAGAGACAGTATCTGAGGAGAATAGCCCCTTACCGAGAGAGCTGGCCTTTGCGTATTTCTTCCTGCATGCCGATGTAATGAATGCCGACATGCATGGGAAGAGTGGCGGGAGGCATTTCATGCAAATTACGATGCATCTTGCATCCCGCCCTGGGTATCACCGACATGCCACGTGACTTCCAGAGCTACTTGTCCTGTTTGTAATTGATCAACTGACATCCGTGCACTTTTTGATCATGTGGCGAAATATCTGTTAGGTGTGGGACAGACCAGAGGAACATACTTACACTGGTACAGCCTCACTGGTGTGTTAAGGGCATTTTTTGTTGAGCAATATACTGTTCACTTAGATCTAGGGATGGGAATCGCTATTGAAAATATTTGTTTTTACTATTTTCCACATTTGATTTCCAATCATTTCTTAGGGCCTGATTCAGGGCCTGATTCAGACCGTTCGCAAGCGGGTTGATGTTGCCCAAGTGCGCATGCGCACGATGGAGGCGGCTCCGTCGTGCGCATGTGTGAGACCCGAATAACGACGGGTGAGTGACAGCACGCCCCCTTTGGTGGGCGTGCCGGGGGTAAGGCTGCCCAGATGGAGGCGTTCCCTTGGGAACGCCTACCGTCTGGAGCCGGCCCCACTGACATCACTAGTGATGTCAGTGGGAGTGCTTTTAGCTCTGATAGAGCCAAAATCACTCCAGGGCTTGCAGCAGACGAGACCCTACCACAAGGGTCTCATCGCAAGCCCGATGGTCGCGATGGTCTTGACTATCGCGACCATCATTTTGGCCGCTCGCTATAGCTGTGGGTGGTCACCCACAGCTATGCGAGTGGCCAGGAGGCCGCTCCAAAAAGTAAGAGGGACGGCCCTGATTCAGAGCGAGCGTCCGGCTCTGAATCAGGGTCTCAGTATGGATCGCAGCTGCGATTACGCTCACAGTCTCACTGCGATAATATGCTAATCCACTGCGACCGCTATGCCGTTGCAGCAGAATATAAGGACATCCACCTCACCTTGCACACATCCGTATTACTTTGCAAGACTGTGAAACCATCGGTAACACTGAGAACCATCGCAGCCTCACACACACTTGCACAAGGTCTGACCTAACTCAGGAATTGCTAGCCTCATCATAAGTAGTGAAAGCCCAAGCTGCGTATGGCCTGGCAGTGGATAATTTATGCACGCCCCTGCAACTGCGTTCAACCACACTGGCATGCCTGCGTTTCTCCGACCACCCCCTGTCACCTCCCACAGATGGCCCTTCCTGTCAATCACTCTGTGATAGGTCTGCGTAGTCTCTGCGATCTCAGTCCCGATGGCAGTGGCTGGTTCGCGCACATGCACTGCGATGCATACGCATGTGCAGAACGCAAAAATCGTCCGATTGCATTTATAATCGCAGTTGCGATCCTTGCTGAATCAGGCCCTTAATTAATAGTGAGGCTTTGATGCTGCCTCACTGTTGTTATTTGCTATAACTGATATTCATTATATTTGTATAGGCTCCTGCAGGCCGGACAGCCCCAGATTAACCCTTTCATTCCCTGTGACGTGAGAGTCGCAGCTGCCATCTAGCAGCCGCTGCGCACAGCACACACTCAGCAAGCCGCAGGGCATTGTGATGTCACGCCTGTGTCTCAGAAAATGACGCATAGAAGGTTCAGATTTTATTTTCTGCAAACAATATCTTGTCTCTATCAATTTTTTTCTTCAATGTTGAAAATATCAATAAAATCAATTTTGTAATGATTCCCATCCTTATTAAATGCTCTGTTTGCTTGAATGAGGGGAGACCTCCGTAATGTGAGCTGGGGATGGCCTTCCAAGCTTTTCATGATTGCATAATCAGCATCCACAGTGATAGGAAAAAAGAGGGTCCCTACTGCTTCTGGGTAGCACACATTGCTGATGTGAATGATTTTCCTGCTACTGTTCGTGCGCAAAATTCCATAGAAACTGGTACAGTGCACGCGGTGCACGGTGTGTACAAACAGTGTCGCAGTAGCGATTGAGACTCATGGTCTCAGAAATGCATTGGACATGTATTTCGCGCTCCACGGCAGTGACTGGGAAGGGGCTATTCAGACACACAGAGATGCACCATCGTATGGGCGTTTGTCGTGAACGCTCAGGTGCGTAATTGTTCAAATTGGAAGCCATACTCTGATGGAAATCTGCACTTAGGACGGGACTGGTGCAAGTTTCGATGGTGTGACCGATGATTCACCTAAAGAAGCACAAAGTGCAATGATTGCTTTTAGTAGCATTAGTATAAAGTCACAGACGCGACTACGGTAAAAGATGCTAAAGCGGTTGCTGTGGCGATGCTACTCGGGATAAGACCCAGACTGTCCTCGGCTACAGAAATATATAAAATAGACATCACATAAATCACCTGTATTAGTGCAGATCCAATCTAAGTCTAATCCAGCAGCATCTCATAGCTATATTTTGTGTATCCTGATACTATCCAGAGACATAGCCGTACAGATTCTATTATTTGTGAATGAAATAGCTGCACTTTTATACAAAGCAAATTTACTCGACAATCCTAAAATGTGGTGATTGTAGTGATTACATTTTATGTCCTTCCATAGTGCACCAATCAGAACGAGTCATTTCAGCTATGAGGCCAGATGGGAAGAAACAAAATATATCTGACTTACCGGATTTCCCGTTTACAGTCCATGTCCCATTAGATACTGAAAAGTCTTTGGCACAGCAAGTCAAATTAAATGTAACCCCATTGCAGAAAGTTTCGTTATTACCCGACAGATCTATCGGTAGCTCAGTAATACTATCAATGGTTGTGTTTTGTTCTTGATTTGTTTCTCTGACAGCGCAGGTGTAAGTCCCTATAGAAAATGAAAGGTAGAGTGGGGTAAGCTCTGTTACGAAACAAGGACAATATGGATGAGATAATGGCCCATTCACTAAAGAAGACAATTGTAAAGGCAAATGTGGCATTTTGGAATGTGGGTAAAAATTAAGGGCCGGATTCAGAGCCACTCGTAAGGGGCCGCTCGTTCGCTCTGAGCAATGTTCGCACAACTGTGTAGGGGTCGTAATGCGCATGCACAAACCAGTCATTGTGGTCGGAAATCGTGCGCTTGCAAAACAGCGAGGGGCTGCTAATTTGATTGACAGAATGTACCATTTGTGGGTGGTAACAGGGGAAGGTGCTTGAAAACGGGGGAGTGGAGATCCGAACGCAGGCGTGCCTAACGGTAAAAAGGCGTTTAATGGGAGTACATAATTATTAAAGGAGCATCATCGACCACATCATTTGGTTGTCCTTTAGCCTGAACTGCTCGCAGTGATAGCGGTATGAAAAGGCTACCACAAGAACTGCGAGCAGTTCAGATGCCTTTCGATGTACCCGATTAATCTAATAAATACCGGAGATGACGTGTGATGCGAACGGCAAAGGGGCGTCTTTACAAAATAGCGAGCGCATTTTTCGTTCGCTCACTCAGACATAGAGGCCTCAACAAACCGCAAAGAGCGAGCGCTCAATTTAAATAGCCGGCCCCTTTTTTGGAACTACCGTCTGCAAATAGCATCTGGGTCTGAATCAGGTCAAGATTTCAATGTAATGAGAGTGACCGTTTTCTTAATTAATTTTTTTTCTTTCTGTGGTGGCTTCTCGTGTTACTTAATAACAAATATGATCATTGGTTATTTTTCAAGAGAAGCTCTCTGTTTTGCATGTCTATCAGTAGAATGTGCTCTGGCATGCATAGAGTTTACAAAGATGTTCTCTGTATTGTCTGTTGCTCAATAAAATACTATGTATATTGGTCCCTAAGATGCTCTATTTATTGTAGGGCATACGGTCTGTGTTGCATGTACAGTAGTTTACAAAGATGCTCTCTGTATTGTACGTACATACAGTAGGACCATAGAATGCTCAGTGTATTGTATGGCAATTATTAGGATGCTTTTTGATTTGTATAGCACTCAATTGGATACTCTCTATATACTATGGCAGCCACTGTGATGCTCTCTGTATGGCATGACGGTCACTAAGATGTTCTCTGTATTCCATGACTGCCATTATAAAGCTCTCTATATTTTATGGTGTCCACAAGGATGCATGTTCACTGTATTATACAGTACATCTATCATTAATAATGGCTAAATTATCATGCAAAGTATTATAATACCTGCCAGAGGGAGTGGAAGAGGAAAGGGGCAGAGGGGGAGAAAAGGGGCGCAGTGTGCCGATAAAAACTAGCACCGGCCCTGCATTGGAAGGAGCGGTATATTATTCTGCCTTTTCAGAAAGTCGCTGTTCGCGGTGAAACGCATTACCGTTAAGCTGAGATTATTGTATATTGCTCCTAAAACCAGTACAGAGCAGGACTGCATATCTGGATTACCATATTACTTTTAGACTGGAGGCCTCCAACTAAAGGCGCATTACACTATTGGGCTGAGGCCACAACACCTAATTACCGGCATTGCACACAACATGCTGTCGAGCCGCAGCTATTTATGATCTATTAACGCGGCGACCCACAGCAGAGCTGGCGGAGAGACAGGCAGGGAAGCGGCAGATACAGCAACTTCATGGCCGGCAGGAGCGGCGCTCCCAGTGCACTGCCAGAGACGTACCCACTGCAGCTACTGATCTGTCTATTTATGGTTGGTGATTTGACCCATGTCCCTTAATTGTACAGTGTATACTATCCATACAGTTTGGATTCACTTCAACCCATTTGTTTGGTAATTGTTACATATCCAGGTTTTAAAAGTGCAGTCACCACTATATCCCAGCTACGCCCGTTATTCTTATAAGCATTGGCTTTCCTGATATGACCGTCATATTTTATATACTTTGTATCATTATTGTAGCAATTAGGAGATCACTGTTGTACTTTAGAATAACACATGGTTGTATATTGTCCCCTATCATTTTTTGCATTATTGCAGATAGGTATTGTGGATTTTCAGATACGAGTACATACTATTATTAGTGTGGTATGTCCTATAGGAATATATTACATATGATATTGTGTATTCCCTGTGTTATGGTTATATTGATGTGCATTTTAGCTTATGAATGAAATGTTATTATGTAGATTGTGTGTGTCCCATTGTGCCTGCAGCACTTTTCCACCTTTTTTTCTCTTCAGGAGTCGATTGGGGCAGAAAAATTATATTCATTTAAAAGTCCCATATTGTCAACAAAAGGACTGATTCAGAGTTATGTACAACTCTGATGGTTTACATACAACTCCGATGGTTTACATACAACTCCGATGGTTTACATACAACTCCGATGGTTGCCGATCAGCGCTTGTGCAGGAGCTGTTCAGCGCATGTGCTGATCGGTGTCTGCGATGATGGTCACAGTGCCCCCTTTGCAACAACCAGGGCCACCATCAGGAGGGGGACTGCCGGGACTAGAGTCCCGGGCTCGGACTGAAAAGGGGCCCGGCCAGCAGCGGAGTAGATAAGCTCCGGGGGTATTTTGAAAGCGCCGCCGGCCATGTGCCAATTGTAGCTCACGGACCAGAAGCTAATTATGAGCGGCCACAGCGGCGGCTTCTCCTTGGCAGCCGGTCCGTGAGCTCCGACTATCTCGCGGGCGGCACCAAATTCAAAATGCTGATGCCTCTCAGTCCCTGGGCCCTCTCTCTGTGCGGATGAGACCGCGAGTGGCAGCTAGTCCGGCAACACTCAGCCAGTGGGGAGAGGCTGAGACAGGAGGAGCAGCAGCAGCGGGGGAGGGAGTAGCAGCAGCGAGGGGAAGGACCTTTTTGCTACAGCCACTGTAAAGAGGAAGTGCTCAGATGGGCAGGAGAGGCTGCAGGGGATCCCACTTCCCATCCATGTACAGAGACTCCTGCTTTCCTACCCTCCCCTTGTTTTCCCACTTTTACCCTGCTCTCCCACTTTTACCCTGCTCTCCCACCCTCACCCTGCTCTCCCACTTTTACCCTGCTCTCCCACCCTCACCCTCTCTCCCACCCTCACCCTGCTCTCCCACTTTTACCCTCTCTCCCACCCTCAAACTGCTCTCCCACTTTTCCCCTTTATCCACCCTCACCCTGCTCTCCCACTTTTACCCTCTCTCCCACCATCACCCTGCTCTCCCACTTTTACCCTGCTCTCCCACTTTTACCCTGCTCTCCCTCTCTCACCCTGCTCTCCCATTTTTACCCTGCACTCCCACTTTTACCCTGCTCTCCCACTTTTACCCTGCTCTCCCTCCCTCACCCTGCTCTCCCACCCTCACCCTGCTCTCCCACTTTTACCCTCTCATCCACCCTCACCCTGCTCTCCCACTTTTACCCTCTCTCCCACCATCACCCTGCTCTCCCACTTTTACCCTGCTCTCCCACTTTTACCCTGCTCTCCCTCTCTCACCCTGCTCTCCCATTTTTACCCTGCACTCCCACTTTTACCCTGCTCTCCCACTTTTAACCTGCTCTCCCTCCCTCACCCTGCTCTCCCACCCTCACCCAGCTCTCCCACTTTTACCCTGCTCTCCCACCCTCACCCTGCTCTCCCACCCTCACCCTGCTCTCCCACTTTTACCCTCTCTCCCACCCTCACCCTGCTCTCCCACTTTTACCCTCTCATCCACCCTCACCCTGCTCTCCCACTTTTACCCTCTCTCCCACCCTCACCCTACTCTCCCACTTTTACCCTGCTCTCCCTCTCTCACCCTGCTCTCCCATTTTTACCCTGCAGTCCCACTTTTACCCTGCTCTCCCACTTTTACCCTGCTCTCCCACCCTCAACCAGCTCTCCCACCCTCACCCAGCTCTCCCACTTTTACCCTGCTCTCCCACATTCACCCTCTCTCCCACATTCACCCTCTCTCCCACCCTCACCCTGCTCTCCCACTTCTACCCACTCTCCCACTTTTACCCTCTCTCCCACCCTCACCCTGCTCTCCCACTTTTACCCTCTCCCCCTGCTCACCCTGCTCTCCCACGTTCACCCTCTCTCCCAAACTCACCCAGCTCTGCCACTTTTACCCTCTCTCACCCTCACCCTGCTCACCGACTTTTACCCTGACCCTGCTCTCCCATCTTCACCCTGCACTCCCTCTTTTACCCTGCTCTCCCACTTTTACCCTCTCTCCCACTTTTTACCCTGCTATTCCACCCTCATCCTGCTCTTCCACTTTTACCCTATCTCCCACCCTCACCCTGTTCTCCCACTTTTACCCTCTCTCCCACTTTTTACCCTGCTCTCCCACACTCACTCTGCTCTCCCTTTTTTACCCTGCACTCCCACTTTTACCCTGCTCTCCCACTTTTACCCTGCTTTCCCACCCTCACCAACTCTCCCACCCTCACCCTGCTCTCCCTCTTCTACCCTCTCTCCCACTTTTACCCTCTCTCCCACCCTCACCCTGCTCTCCCACTTTTACCCTCTCCCCCTGCTCACCCTGCACTCCCACATTTACCTTCTCTCCCTCCCTCACCCTGCTGTCCCATTTTTACCCTCTCTCACCCTCACCCTGCTCTCCCACTTTTACCCTTACCCTGCACTCCCACCTTCACCATGCACTCCCTCTGTTACCCTGCTCTCCCACTTTTACCCTCTCTCCCACTTTTTACCCTGCTATTCCACCCTCATCCTGCTCTCCCACTTTTACCCTCTCTCCCACCCTCACCCTGCTCTCCCACTTTTACCCTGCTCTCCCTCTCTCACCCTGCTCTCCCATTTTTACCCTGCACTCCCACTTTTACCCTGCTCTCCCACTTTTACCCTGCTCTCCCACCCTCACCCTGCTCTCCCACCCTCACCCAGCTCTCCCACTTTTACCCTGCTCTCCCACCCTCACCCTGCTCTCCCACTTTTACCCTCTCTCCCACCCTCACCCTGCTCTCCCACTTTTACCCTCTCATCCACCCTCACCCTGCTCTCCCACTTTTACCCTCTCTCCCACCCTCACCCTGCTCTCCCACTTTTACCCTGCTCTCCCTCTCTCACCCTGCTCTCCCATTTTTACCCTGCACTCCCACTTTTACCCTGCTCTCCTACTTTTACCCTGCTGTCCCACCCTCAACCAGCTCTCCCACCCTCACCCAGCTCTCCCACTTTTACCCTGCTCTCCCACATTCACCCTCTCTCCCACATTCACCCTCTCTCCCACCCTCACCCTGCTCTCCCACTTCTACCCTCTCTCCCACTTTTACCCTCTCTCCCACCCTCACCCTGCTCTCCCACTTTTACCCTCTCTCCCACTTTTTACCCTGCTATTCCACCCTCATCCTGCTCTCCCACTTTTACCCTATCTCCCACCCTCCGCCTGCTCTACCACCCTCACCTTGCTCTCCCACCCTCACCCTGCTCTCCCACTTTAAACCAATCTCCCACCCTCACCTGCCCTCCCACCCTCCGCCTGCTCTCCCACCCTCACCTTGCTTTCACACCTTTACCCCGCGCTATCACCTCTATATAATAGATTAACATGTTATAACACCCACCCCCACAGCCCAAACTTTGATAATTTTTTTAAAACTGGTTTATGCACCAATGCCACACCTCTGCTATAGCTCCACCCACATCCACAGCAACGCCCCTTTTCTTTGACAAACCACCCCCCCTCATCCCAAGGGGAAGCGTCCCTGCCTATTTTGACAATCCCAGGCCCCACAATCTCTGATGGCAGCCCTGGCCACAACAGATGTGTAGAAGGTTAGTGTATCCTGCATTTTCTAGAGATGTCTTCTTCCCCCTTATAGAATAGATTTGTGGTTATTTATTAGAATACTTTATAGGGCTGTATTACTGCTTCTTAGCTGATAGTGATACTTACTGCTACTTCTAGTTATAATAACAGTATTTTCTACACTCTCCGAATAACAAGACTCTATAATAATGCGTTGTATTATACATGTTTATAATGCAATGTTATATCATTGTCCCAGTGATGTTATTTGATGTTACCGCATCTTTCTATTATGTGCTGTCTTTCCTGCTCAATTGTATTACCGTGATGTTTTACATTTTATTTTATTTGATTTTTCTTTTTCTTATATTACGTGTATTTTGTTATGAATGTTTCTGAAAACTATAAAATAAAAAACTTATAAATAAAAACTCAATTAAAAAAAAATAGAATGCATTGTATTAGGAGTAAGAGTCTGTTGTACCCACCTATGTCAGAGACACTGACTTCCGTTTTATTCAGCATATAGCTAACCACGGTACTGTACTGAGTATAAGAAGTGGTGTAGCTGGAGTTATTTGTTATATCATTGGAATTGAGGGACCAGGAAATGTCCGTTAGTTTCGTGAAGTAACAAACAATTGTTAATGTGTCTCCATAAAAAAGGGTTTCCGGGGACTTTGCAATGGTTAACTTTGCTGTAGGGAAGACAAAGGGAAAGCAAATATATTATTTATACATTGTAGCCATTATTTTACTATCTACAGTATATAACGTTTATTGGTTTGTTCTGCACAAATGATATATATGCCAGTGCCTTCCAAAACCTGTGCAGACAGAATTTAGCAAAAATTAAAGTCATACCTATACGTTTCTTGTTATTATATCTAACATTCTGGCTCCTCCTGTTAGCACAGTATATATTGTGTATTATATATAACTTATACTGTTTTTTTTTTTAGTTTTTGCAAAACTGAAACAAAAAGAATAACGAGTCACCTGGTGTAACAATATGCAGACACCAGTTCCTTCCAATGTGAGAGATTTACCAGTCTCTATTCTGTAGATCTATGGAGGTTTAACAATCTATGTGTAGCTTCCGAGAGATGCTGTAGGGGAGGTCCAGGGGGCAGGTATGGGGGTCCTGGTCACATGCTTTGTGTCATTGTGGCCCTCCCACTACTGCTGCAAAATGCTGAGATTGGTGGCGTCATGCAGCAGAGGTGGGGCTATATTGGCGCAATTTGCTGCAACTGCCGTCAACACACCCCCATCCAGTCGACTTCACTGGGTAAGTAGGTGAGATCTAGGAAGGTGGGCTGCTGTAGGTAGGTAGGCAAGTATCGATTATCTAGATGACAGGTTCTCAAACTTGGTCCTCAGGGCCCCAAACAGTGCAGCCCAGGATCACGGAGTGTGATCGGCACGCCCCCACAGTGACATGGACGGCGAAGCCACGAGACCCCAGCCCACTTTCCCCCAGGCTCTGTCCCTATTTGTGCAATTATAACCATCATGGTGGTTATACTATAAAATTGTTGCGGTGCGATGGCTGCAATCACATTGTATGATTTGATGTCAGAAGTCCGGGAAACATTCAATGCCGAGCTACCGATGTCCATCCCTGCACCAAACCAAATCTCCTTAAAATGCTATACCACATGCCTAACATGGCCAAGAAACACCCACCATATATCAACCCCATAGGCTACAACCATCCTAACGCCACCCACCTTTCTACCTCACACAGCTAGTAACGCCTAAGTGTACGGAGGCAGACCCCACAGACTCGGGTGTTTAATTACCGCCACACATATGCAATGTATTCCATCTCTCTTCTAATTTATTAAATTGCTGTGCAATAAAATAAAGCGTTTTTTTTATGCAAGCAGTACAGACACACTGTAAGGTAATATAAGCTAACAATGCCTTTCCGTAGACAGCGGGGGACTCATGTGGACCAATGTGCTACACCAACTTCTTGGTGAGTGACAGCTGCTGCAACCAATACTGCATAATTCGGGCAGATTTACTAAGATGTGGAAAGTGATAAATTGGAAAGTGATAAACTACCAGCCAATCAGCTCCTAATCCCCCTTTCACACTGAAAGTGAAAATCCTGTGTAATTCACTTTTGCCCAGTAATTTGCTAAACAACCCGGGATTTTTCCCTGTGTGAAAGGGTCATCCCGGGACTAAATTCCGGGGTCTCTGATTCTGTTTTATTGCAGGGTCGTAGACCCAGGAATTAAAGCACAAACGGTCAACACAAAAATGGTTTGTTAAACCTAACTCTAGACTAACCATAACCCCCCCTCCTAGTGTCTAACCCTATTGGTCCCCTCCAGCAGCCTAACAGTGAACCTCCCCGAAGTGCTCAACCCTAACCCATCCATAACCTTAAAAATGATGAAAAACCATTAAAAAAACGTGTCGACAAATCTTGTGTCAACCATTTTAACCTGTTGGCCTTTTAACCTTATCAACTTTTTAACTCTGTCAACATTCTGCACTGTCGACCATTTTTCAGTCAACGTTGTTCTTTTGACTATGTCATCCAATTGCATGTCGACCATCTGGTGTCTACCTATTGACTGTCGATATTCCATTTAGATGCCGTCCTCAATGAGAGACTGACTATGCTACATCCTCGTATTTCAAAGCTGCTACCCAGCAAGACTGGGACCTACTGTATCTGGATTCAGTATGATTGGCAGGTGGTTCAAATCCCAATCATCGAAAAGTATTCACTAACCTATTCTATCTCCTAAGCCTAACCCTCCCTTAGTGTTGCCTACCCCTAACCTCCCCCCAAGTGCCTAAACCTAATACCCCCTCTAAGTGCCTAAACCTAACCCCCCCTTCCCTGCCGCCTAAACCTAAGTCCCTGGGGGATCAGTAAGCCGGGTGTCGGGTTCCCGATGTAGGTAAAATGACAGGCATCGGGATTTCGACGCCGGTCATTTAACCCCTTGCCGGGATTAGACAGTCGGGATTCTGTCCGTCGGCTTCCCGACTGCTTCCCCTGTATCTAAAGCTATCTCAAAGTCACTGGTGCCGTCATTTCTTTCTACCCATTACCTTTTGCCAGTGAATTGAGTCTGTTACTCTGAGAACTGTGGTTCATCCCTTTGCTGCACTAATGGTTACCTGGCCGCAAAGGACGGCTTATTAGGCAACTGACCAGTTACATTTTCATGTAGAGTAGTTTTCTGCACTTTAACAGGAGACAACTGAAATACAATAAAAACATAACAGAACATTAAATGTTGTATCACTCAGTAACAAGGCTTACCTTTTGGCAAATATGTCATATTTATTGTCTTTGAAGCTGTTGCACCTTCCAATCTCTGCAATTTGCAAGTGTACGAGGAGATGGACGCATTAAGCGCGCACTCTGTCACATCGGGGGTTACAGTGTACATTGTGCAGGTTGCGTTGCTAATTGATGCTCCTGTAATTGAGTTATGATGCAATTTATTTTACAAACATTCCAGTTACACTTTAATAAAATAGAGGGGGGGCCTATGATTTTATGTATTCGTGAGTACAGCTCAATGCCATATTGGGGGTGAGGTTTGTTAGACATAGGGCAACTCCTGGATGTTGTGACCTACTGTAAGTATCATGATTTTTGTATTTACTAAAGTTGGGTGGTCCAGCTAAACACCTGGGTGTTACCGTTGTGGTGCAATATAATGATCCACGGCCACCTTCAGTCTTAGCTAGGTGTCATGGAACAGTTGGCTCTGATTTCATGGACCAAGTTTTATTTTTCTGAAAAAACTCATACTGAGATAAACCGAAAAAGTCTGTAACCAAGTATCTGATAGATCATGATGCCACCTGCACAAGTTTTTGGAATTAGTGTTTTATTTGGAAGATTTCTATCTCAAAATAGCTGGATTTAATATTTTGATCAACTGTCCAGGACAACTCCACTAATTATTATATAATTGTGAAATTAAATATTCTCTTAAGCTGGGTACACATTACCCGACCCGCCAATCCGACGCCCGATGGTTCGAGGAAACAATATATCGTGCAGTCAGTACATACTGCACGATCCGGTGTCTGACTGGCCGATACATCGTACACCTGCACCAATCACCTTGCTGGGGTCGGTAGCTAGGTCGCTCCATCTGCTGTTGTAACAAGCCATTGTAGCGTCCTGTTGGACTTCAGTGCACAAGGCGGCACTCATGCGCTTGTTGCTAGGAGTGTCAGAGTAGGCGGTTGCTTCTAAACTTCTACTGTCTCAGTCACACTTCAGTATCATCTGTTACCAGCACTAGCGGCAGCTCAGCCACACTACAGCATCTAAGCGGTAGCTGTCACCAACATCACGGCAGTCTCAGCTGCATTACAGTGTCAGAGTGTACAGTTGTTTCCAAATTTCTACAATTTCAGTCGCACTTCAGTGTCAGAGTGTAACATCTGTTACCAGCAACAGCCGCACTGCAGCTAACTGTTTCCAACTTCACGGCAGTTGCTGTCATCCACCAGCAACTAGAAAGACTCTTGTTATATAGACTCTTGCTGCAATCTTGTCAAGTACACATCAGCCATCAAGGCTGCAACCAGCCACGTACATATTAGCCCTCAAGGCTGCAACCAGCCAAGTATACATCAGCCCTCAAAGCTGCAACCAGCCAAGTACATGTCAGCCCTCAAGGCTGCAACCAGCCAAGTACACATCAGCCCTCAAGGCTGCAACCAGCCAAGTACACATCAGCTTTCAATTCTGCAACCAACCAAGTACACATCAGCCCTCAGGGCTGCATCCATCCAAGTATACATCAACCCTGAAGGCTGCAACCAGCCTAGTACACATCAGCCCTTAAAGCTGCAACCAGTCAAGTATGCATCAGCTCTTAAGGTTGCCATGCGATCAAAGTCACACAATTGGCCAGTTCTCCAGTGTCTTGGGATTCTACTACCTCTTCTGTGTGAATCTCCCCAGGGATTCATAACAGCTGTGCAAGCATGGCCGATGGAACAACCCTTATGTCACCACTTGGTAGAGAGCAGAGTACCTTCACACAAGATGACTGGGATGATATATCTGTCCAATTCACCATATCTTCCGAGAAATCATCCAGTGTGTACCCAACTTTATTAATAATTAATAGTGAGGTTTTGATGCTGCCTCACTATTGTTTTTTTTTTTTTAACCAATATTCATGATTTGTTTATAGGCTCCTGCAGGCCGGCCAGCCCCAGATTAACCCTTTCATTCCCTGTGACGTGAGACTAGCAGCTGCCATCTAGCACACAGTGTGTACAAACAGTCTTGCAGTAGCGATTGAGACTCATGGTCTCAGAAATGCATTGGACATGTATTTGGCACTCCACGGCGGTGACTGGGAAGGGGCTATTCAGACACACAGAGATGCACCATCGTATGGACGTTTGCCGTGAGCGCTCTAGTGCGTAATTGCTCAAATTGGAAGCCATACCCTGACGGACAATGTGCACCTAGCACGGGACTGGTGCAAGTTTCGATGGTGTGACCGATGATTCGCCTAAAGAAGCACAAAGTGCAATGATTGCTTTTAGTAGCATTAGTATAAAGTCACAGACGCAACTACGGTAAAAGATGCTGAAGCGGTTGCTGTGGCGATGCTACTCGGAATGAGTCCCAGACTGTCCTTGGCTACAGAAATATATAAAATAGACATCACATAAATCACCTGTATTAGTGCAGATCCAATCTAAATCTAATCCAGCAGCATCTTATAGTTATATTTTTTGTATCCTGTTACTATCCAGAGACATAGCTGTAGAGATGCTATTATTTGTGAGTGAAATAGCTACTCTTTTATACACAGCAAATTTACTCGACAATCCTAAAATGTTGTGATTGTAGTGATTACATTTTAAGTCCTTCCATAGTGCACCAATCAGAACGAGTCATTTCAGCTATGAGGCCAGATGGGAAGAAACAAAATATATCTGACTTACCGGATTTCCCGTTTACAGTCCATGTCCCATTAGAAACTGAAAAGCCTTTGCCACAACAAGTCAAATTAAATGTAGCCCCATCGCAGGAAGTTTCATTATTACCCGACAGATCTATCGGTAGCTCATTAATACTATCAATGGTTGTGTTTTGTTCTTGATTTGTTTCACTGATAGCGCAGGTGTAAGTACCTATAGAAAATAAAAGGTAGAGTGGGGTAAACTCTGTTAGAAAACAAGGAAAATATGGATGAGATAATGAGATAATGAGATAATGGCCCATTCGCTAATTGTAAAGGCAATTGTTGCATTGTGGAATGTGGGTAAAAATAGATTTCAATGTAATGAGAATGACCATTTTCTTAATTAGTTTTTTTTCTTTCTGTGGTGGCCTCTCGTGTTACTTAATAACAAATATGATCATTGGTTATTTTTCAGGAGAAGCTCTCTGTTTTGCATGTCTATCAGTAGAATGTGCTCTGGCATGCATAAAGTTTACAAAGATGTTCTCTGTATTGTATGTTTCTCAATAAAATGCTCTATATATTGCTCCCTAAGATGCTCCATTTATTGTAGGGCATATGCTCTGTATTGCATGTACAGTAGGTTACAAAATGCTCTCTGTATTGTACATACAGTAGGTCCATGGAATGCTCCGTGTATTGTATGGCAATTATTAGAGTGCTTTTTGTTTTCTATAGCAGTCACTAGGATACTCTCTATATAGTATGGCGGTCACTGTGATGCTCTCTGTATGGCATGACAGTCACTAAGAGGTTCTCTGTATTCTATGACTGCCATTACAAAGCTCTCTATTTATTATGTTGGCCACAAGGATGCATGGTCTCTCTATTGTACAGTACATCTATCATTAATACTGGCTAAATTATCATGCAAAATATTATAATACCTGTCAGAGGGAGTGGAAGAGGTAAGGGGCAGAGGGGGAGAAAAGGGGCGCAGGGTGCCGAGAAACCTAGCACCGGCCCTGCATAGGAAGGAGCGGGGCTCTGGGAATTAATGCCATCTGAAGTTGGCGTTGTTTCCTGCAAGGGAACTTTGAAATCTTTCCGTTTTTGGAGTTTGCAAATTACTAGGCGCCCCAGTCAGGCCCCAAATAGTGAAAGGGCCGTTACTAAAAACATGCAAAAACTAGTGTTTCTACATGAGCAACGGGCCCATAACGGTTATTGAATAGGCCCCATAGACATGTAAGGGCAGCACTTGATTGTTAGATTATTCTGCCTTTTCAGAAAGTCGCTGTTCGCGGTGAAACGCATTACCAATAAGCTGATATTATTGGATATTGCTCCTAAAACCAATACAGAGCAGGACTGCATTTCTGGATTACCATATTATTTTTAGACTGGAGGCCTCCAACTAATGGCGCATTACGTTATCGGGCTGAGGCCGCAGCACCTAATTACCGGCATTGCACACAACATGCTGTCGAGCCGCAGCTATTTATGATCTATTAACGCGGCGACCCAAGCAGAGCTGGCAGAGAGACAGGCCGGGAAGCGGCAGATACAGCAACTTCATGGCCGGCAGGAGCGGCGCTCCCACTGCGCTGCCAGAGACGTACCCACTGCAGCTACTGATCTGTCTATTTACGGTTGGTGATTTGGCCCATGTCCCCTAATTGTACAGTGTATACTATCCATACAGTTTGGATTCACTTCAACCCATTTGTTTGGTAATTGTTACATATCCAGGTTTTAAAAGTGCAGTCAACACTATATCCCAGCTATGCCCGTCATTCTTATAAGCATTGGCTTTCCTGATATGACTCTCATATTTTATATACTTTGTATCATTATTATAGCAATTAGGAGATCACTGTTGTACTTTAGAATAACACATGGTTGTATATTGTTTCCTGTAATTTTTTTGCATTATTGCAGATAGGTATTGTGGATTTTCAGATATGAGTACATACTATTATTAGTGTGGTATGTCCTATAGGAATATATTACATATGATATTGTGTATTCCCTGTGTTATGGTTATATTGATGTGCATTTTAACTTATGAATGAAATATTATTAGTTAGATTGTGTGTGTCCCATTGTGCCTGCAGCACTTTTCCTTTTTTTTTTCTTTTCCTCCTTATAGAATAGATTCGTGGTTATTTATTTGAATACTTTATAGGGCTGTATTACTGCTTCTTAGCTAATAGCAGGGCCAGACTGGGACTAAAAATAGGCCCTGGCATTTTAATGCACACAGGCCCATCTTGGGGGTCAATCATATTAGCCGCAATTATCTCGCCGGCGCGAGTCATCGCGGCAGTGGCCGCACTTTACAGCAGCCCGGATTTTCCTAATATTGCTTGCAGCCCCATAGGGCTCAGAACAAAATTATGTGAATCCTGGCTTGGGTAGCGAAGGGCGCGAGCTGCGGTGGCGTTGGCGGCATTTAAGTGCCATTGCAACGACACATCGCACCTAATAGGATTGACCCCTTGGTGTCAGCATCCTGGTTCCTGTCACAGACTCCTCCCCTTTCTATTCCTAACTCTTCCCACTGCTTAGTCTATGCTCGTACACATATAATTAATATTAGAACAACATAAAAGTGTATATTATTCTCTGTATTTAGTGTTCACTCTAGGTCCGACAGTAGGCAGGGTGCCGGACCTAGAGATAGGGCACTTCTGCGCGCGCTGAAGGCGCGTCCGAAAAGGGGGCTTGGCAAAAAAGGGGTGTGTCTTTATGACGTGTCCCCTTTTCGTCATTCCTGGGGTACTTAAGTGCCAGGCAGTCCCCAAGCGCCACGGTCACTGTGAATGGATGCTGGGTGCACCAGCAGTGACCGCAGCGCCACCGTTTTGACCACCTGTGGGACACTGTGACCCACGAGTGAATACAGAACCCACAAGCTGTCTCAGCGGGGCACCGAGCTGGAGGGTAGGGTGCTTTCTGCCCTTCAGAAATAGGACAGGACGAGGCACCCTGCTGAAACAGTCTAGTGGGAATGCTAGTATTAAAACACACGCAACAGTGCGCATTCTGCAAGGGATTTAAACATGTGCCACCACACAGATGAGGGCTGGGACACTGAGGGATGGTTCAGGGAGGGTGAGGGAAGGGACACTGAGAGGGAGATACAGGGAGGGTGAGGGATGGGACACTGATGGGGAGTTACAGGGAGTGTGAGGGATGGGACACTGAGGGGGAGATACAGGGAGGGTGAGGGATGGAACACTGAGGGGGACTTACAGGGAGTGTGAGGGGTGAGACACTGAGGGGGAGTTACAGGGAGGGTGAGGGATGGGACACTGAGGGGGAGTTACAGGGAGTGTGAGGGATGGGACACTGAGGGGGAGTTACAGGGAGGGTGAGGGAAGGGACACTGAGGGGGAGATACAGGGAGGGTGAGGGAAGGGACACTGAGGGGGAGACACAGGGAGGGTGAGGGAAGGGAATTGGTATGAAATACCGCCAGCCGCATGGCCGGCGGTTCGATTCCCGTCACCGGCAGCCCGACAGGAGCAGAGTGCGACACAGCGGAAGCCTGACAGCGCTGGAAATCCCGATCGTGGATAGGTAAGTATCCACTAACCTAACCTAACCCCCTAACCCTCCTTAGGGGTGCCTAACCCTAACTTCCCCCCCAAGTGCCTAACCCTAATCCCCCCTCTAAGTGCCTAACCCTAACCACCCCCTTCCCCGCTGCCTAAACCTAAGTCCCCCGGGGGGGTGCCTAACCCTAAGTCCCCCCCGGGGGTGCCTAACCCTAACCCTCCCTTCCCCTAGCCTAACCCTAACCCTCCCTTCCCCTAGCCTAACCCTAAGTCCCCCCCAGGAGCCCTAAACCTAACTCTCCCCCCCCGCGGCTGTCCGCTCGCGGCGCCCGGCATCACTACGATCGTGATGCCGGGCGCCGGTCTCCCGGCGTCGGGGAAATGCGGGCGTCTGCATGTAGACGCCGGCATTTCACCCTTGCCGGGATAAGACAGTCAGGAAGCCGGCTTCCCGATTGCCTCCCGAGGGAAGGGACACTGAGGGGGGTTACAGGGAGGGTGAGGGATGGGACACTGAGGGGGAGTTACAGAGAGGGTGAGGGCTGGGACACTGAGGGGGAGATACAGGGAGGGTGAGGGCAGGGACACTGAGGGGAAGTTATAGGGAGGGTGAGGGCAGGGACACTGAGGGGGAGCTACAGGGAGGGTGAGGGATGGGACACTGAGGGGGAGATACAGGGAGGGTGAGGGATAGGACACTGAGGGGGAGTTAAAGGGAGGGTGAGGGATAGGACACTGAGGGGGAGTTACAGGGAGGGTGAGGGAAGGGACACAGAGGGGGAGTTACAGGGAGGGGGAGGGCAGGGACACTGAGGGGGAGGTACAGGGAGGGTGAGGGATGGGACACTGAGGGGGAGTTACAGGGAGGGTGAGGGGTGGGACACTGAGGGGAAGTTACAGGGAGGGTGAGGGGTGGGACACTGAGGGGGAGTTACAAGGAGGGTGAGGGATGGGACACTGAGGGGGAGTTACAGGGTGGGTGAGGGATGGGACACTGATTGGGGGTTACAGGGAGGGTGGGGGATGGGACACTGATTGGGGGTTACAGGGAGGGTGGGGGCTGGGACACTAATTGGAGGTTACAGGGAGGGTGGGGGCTGGCACACTGAGGGGTGTTATAGGGAGGGTGGGGGCTGGGACACTGAGGGGTGTTTTAGGGAGGGTGGGGGCTGGGACACTGAATGGTGTTATAGGGAGGGTGGGGCTGGGACACTAATTGGGGGTTATAGGGAGGGTGGGGGCTGGGACACTGAGGGGTGTTATAGGGAGTGTGGGGGCTGGGACACTGAGGGGGGTTACAGGGAGGGTGGGGGCTGGGAAACTGATTGGGGGTTACAGGGGGTGGGGGCTGAGACACTAATTGGGGGTTACAGAGAGGGTGAGGGCTGGGACACTAATTGGGGGTTACAGAGAGGGTGGGGGCTGGGACAGTAATTAGGGGTTACAGAGAGGGTGAGGGCTGGGACACTAATTGGGGGTTACAGAGAGAGTGGGGGCCAGGACACTAATTAGGGGTTACAGAGAGGGTGTGGGCTGGGACACTAATTAGGGGTTACAGAGAGGGTGTGGGCTGGGACACTAATTAGGGGTTACAGAGAGGGTGGGGCTGGAACACTATTTGGGGGTTACAGAGAGGGTGTTGGCTGGGACACTAATTGGGGGTTACAGAGAGGGTGGGGGCTGGGACACTGATTGGGAGTCACAGAGAGGGTGGGGGCTAGGATACTAAGTGGGACATACAGTGATTATACAGTATAAAGCTTTCTGTCATTAGGGTAAAGAGCAACAGATTGAAAAAGTAAATAAAGTGCACACACTTACCTGATAGTGTTTGGTCGTCTCCACTTCAGGGTCGCATTGGGTCTCCTCCTGCTCCTGTAGTAGCCTGCTGCTCCTCTTTGGCACTTCCAGCTCTTCAAAGAAGTTCACACACAGCAGGCAGGGGGGCGTGTCACACAGTACCTGTTACTAGAGGTCCCGCTGGTCCTCTAGTGTTTGCTGGCAGACCATGGCAAGTGGACACTAGAGGATTAGCGGAGCCCCTATTGTCATTACTGTTCTTAATGTGGAAAAAATGTCTTCTCTGCAGCGGCGGCCATTTTGGGAAAGACATTTTGTATGGCATCCAAACGGACGGCCAGACCAGCCTACTTGACCATCGGCCCTTCTGGCAATTGCCAGAAGTGCCCGATGGCCAGTCCGGCCCTGGCTGATAGTGATACTTACTGCTACTTCTAGTTATAACAGTATTTTCTACACTCCCCGAATAATAAGACTCTATAATAATGCGTTGTATTATACATGTTTCTAATGCAATGTTAGGTCTTTGTCCCAGAGATGTTATTTGATGTTACCACATCTTTCTATTATGTGCTGTCTTTCCTGCTCAATTGTATTACCCTGATGTTTTACATTTTGTTTTGTTTGATTTTTCTTTTTCTTATATTAAGTGTATTTTGTTATGATTGTTTCTAAAAACTATAAAATAAAAAACTATTAAATAAAAATGACTCAATTAAAAAAAAAAAGAATGCGTTGTATTAGGAGTAAGAGTCTGTTGTACCCACCTATGTCAGAGACACTGACATCCGTTTTATTCAGCATATAGCTAACCACGGTACTGTACTGAGTATAAGAAGTGGTGTAGCTGGAGTTATTTGTTATATCATTGGAATTGAGGTACCAGTAAATGTCCGTTAGTTTAGTGAAGTAACAAACAATTGTTAATGTGTCTCCATAAAAAAGTGTCTCCGGGAACTTTGCAATGGTTAGCTTTGCTGTAGGGAAGACAAAAGGAAAGCAAATATATTATTTATTCATTGTAGCCATTATTTCACTGTCTACAGTATATAACGTTTATTGGTTTGTTCTGCACAAATGATATATAGGCCAGTGCCTTCCAAAACCTGTGCAGACAGAATTTAGCAAAAATAAAGGTCATACCTATACTGTCCGTTTCTTGTTATTATATCTAACATTCTGGCTCCTCCTGTTAGCACAGTACAGTATATGTTGTGTATTATATATAACTTACACTGTTTTTTTTTTTTTCGTTTTTGCAAAACTGAAAACAAAAAGAATATCGAGTCATCTGGTGTAACAATATGCAGACACCAGTTCCTTCCAACGTGAGAGATTTAACAGTCTTTATTCTGTAGATCTATGGAGGTTTAACAATCTATGTGTAGCTTCCGAGAGATGCTGTAGGGGAGGTCCAGGGGGCCGGTATGGGGGGACTGGTCACATGCCTTGTGTCATTGTGGCCCTCCCACTACTGCTGCAAAATGGTGACATTGGTGGCATCATGCAGCAGAGGTGGGGCTATATTGGCGCAATTTGCTGCAACTGCCGTCGACTTCCGTTGACTTCACTGGGTAAGTAGGTGAGATCTAGGAAGGTGGGCTGCTGTAGGTAGGTAGGCAAGTATCGATTATCTAGACGACAGGTTCTCAAACCCGGTCCTCAGGGCCCCAAACAGTGCAGCCCAGGATCCCGGAGTGTGACCGGCACGCCCCCACAGTGACATGGACGGCGAAGCCGCGAGACCCCAACCCACTTTCCCCCAGGCTCTATTTGTGCAATTATAACCATCACGATGGTTATACTATATAATTGTAGTGATGCGATGGCTGCCATCACATTGCATGATTTGATGTCAGAAGTCCGGGCAAACATTCAATGCCGGGCTACCGATGTCCATCCCTGCACCAAACCAAATCTCCTTAAAATGCTATACCAAATGCCTAACATGGCCAAGATACACCCACCATATATCAACCCCATAGGCTACAACCTTCCTAACGTCACCCACCTTTCTACCTCACACAGCTAATAACGCCTAAGTGTCCGGAGGCAGACCCCACAGACTCGGGTGTTTAATTACCGCCATGCATATGCAATGTATTCCGTCTCTCTTCTAATTTATTAAATTGCAGTGCAATAAAATAAAGTTCTTTTTTTCTATGCAAGCAGTACAGACACACTGTAAGGTAATATAAGATAACGATGCCTTTCCGTAGACAGCGGGGGACTCATGTGGACCAATGTGCTACACCAACTTCTTGGTGAGTGACAGCTGCTGCAACCAATACTGCATAATTCGGGGCAGATGTACTAATCTCTGGAAAGTGATATATTGGAAAGTGATAAACTAACAGCCAATCAGCTCCTAATATCCCTTTCACACTGAAAATGAAAATCCTGTGTAATTCACTTTTGCCCAGTAATTTGCTAAACAACCCGGGATTTTTCCCTGTGTGAAAGGGTCATCCCGGGACTAAATTCCCTGGTCTCCGATTCTGTTTAATTGCAGGGTCGTAGACCCGGGAATTAACGCACAAACGGTTAACACAAAAATGGTTTGTTAATTCTAACTCTAGACTAACTTTACCCCCCCCCTAGTGCCTAACCCAATTGGTCCCCTTCAGCAGCCTAACACTGACCCTCCCCGAAGTGCTCCACCCTTACCCATCCATAACCTTAAAAATTTTGAAAAACCATAAAAAAACATGTCGACAACCTGTTGACTTTTTAACCTTGTCAACTTTTTATCTCTGTCGACCTTCTGCACTGTCGACCATTTGTCAGTCAACGTTGTTCTTTTGACTATGTCAACCAATTGCATGTCGACCATCTGGTGTCTACCTATTGACTGTCGATCTTCCATCCAGATACCATCCACAATGAGAGACTGACTATCCTACTTCCTTGTATCTCAAGCTGCCACCCAGCAAGACTGGGACCTACTGTATCTAAAGCTATCTCAGAGTCACTGGTGCCGTAATTTCTTTTTACCCGTTACCTTTTGCCAGTGAATTGAGTCTGTTACTCTGAGAACTGTGGTTCATCCCTTTGCTGCTCTAATGGTTGCCTGGCCGCAAAGGACGTCTTACTAGGCAACTAACCAGTTACATTTTCATGTACAGTAGTTTTCTGCACTTTCAGATGACACAACTGAAATAAAATAAAAACATAACAGAACATTTAATGTAACAAGGCTTACCTTTTGGCAAATATGTCACATTTATTGTCTTTGAAGCTGTTGCACCTTCCAATCTCTGCAATTTGCAAGTGTACGAGGAGATGGATGCATTAAGCGCGCACTCTGTCGCATCGGGGGTTACAATGTACATTGTGCAGGTTGCGTTGCTAATTGATGCTCCTGTAATTGAGTTATGATGCAATTTATTTTACAATCATTCCAGTTACACTTTATTAAAATAGTGGAGGGGCCTATGAGTTTATGTATTTGTGAATGGAGCCCAATGCCATATTGGGGGGGAGTGTTGTTTGACATTAGGGCAACTCCTGGATGTTGTGAAATACTGAAAGTATCATGATTTTTATATTTTATGTGTTAACCCACAGCCTAACGACCGTCATGGAGGCGGCCGTTCAGGATGCAAGCGGCCGCCCTGTTTCAGAACGACCGCTTGCATCCTACGACTGCCTCTTAATGAGGCCCATAGTGCATACTCACTAGACAATCGGGCCAATATGCTGGTCCAATTCACAATAATGTTAGAGAACTCATCTAATGTGTACCCAGCTTTGCTCTTTGGAAGTGTAGTCCAAACTAATACCCACGATACAAATGTGACCTTCCACCTGCTCCAATGTGGCCCTTTGACTGGACCACAGTTTGCTACATTCCTGCATCCCCCACAATGGCGAGGGTGGAGAGCTACATAGGCCCTACTCGAGAGACAGGCAGAGCTGAGCCAACACCCCCTGAGTGGAAGAAGCTGCCTGCCCAGGCTGTACCCCAACCTAGCCCGGGGTCTCCCATTTAGGCACAGAGATAGACACAGGGCGAACAAGGACCAGAGACTTCTTCTGGGTTGTGATTGGGGCTTTTATCTGAGGGAGGACAGGCACTGGTGACTGTATATCAGGAGGAGGTGGGGAAAGGAAGCATAGGATCCAGGAATGGTATCTAAGGAGGAGAAACACCATAACCTAAGGATAAAACAGACCACAGTCATTATCTGAGAGACAGTATCTGAGAATAGCCCAGGGACTCCTGTAGATTCAGAGATGGACAGAACTGCAGAGCAATTCCATCCATCTAAAATGCTAATGCAGCAGGAGGTATCTGCAGGAAACATTCTGGGGTTATGATGCGGTTGACAACTCCGTCTTTAGATGGCATTGCCCAATAGAAGTCTGTGGGCTTCAAATTGCTGCTTCCCCCTGGGAGTGATCTCATCTAATCCCTCTCAGTACCCCATCGTAATTTTCTGCGCCGACGCCATTTTCCCAGTGAGTAATAATTTTTGTATCGTGATACTATACAGAGACATAGCCAAACAGATTCTATTAGTGGTGAATGAAATAGCTGCACTTTTATACACAGCAAATTTACTCTACAATTCTAAAATGTTGTGATCGTAGTGATTACATTTTAAGCCCTTCCATAGTGCACCAATCAGAACGAGTCATTTCAGCTATGAGGCCAGATGGGAAGAAACAAAATATATCTGACTTACCGGATTTCCCGTTTACAGTCCATGTCCCAACTGAAACTGAAAAGTCTTTGGCACAGCAAGTCAAATTAAATGTAGCCCCATCGCAGGAAGTTTCGTAATTACCCGACAGATCTATCGGTAGCTCATTAATACTATCAATGGTTGTGTTTTGTTCTTGATTTGTTTCACTGATAGCGCAGGTGTAAGTACCTATAGAAAATAAAAGGTAGAGTGGGGTAAACTCTGTTACGAAACAAGGACAATATGGATGAGATAATGGCCCATTCACTAAAGAAGACAATTGTAAAGGCAAATGTGGCATTTTCGAATGTGGGTAAAAAATAGATTTCAATGTAACGAGAATGACCATTTTCTTAATTAGTTTTTTTTCTTTCTGTGGTGGCCTCTTGTGTTACTTAATAACAAATATGATCATTGGTTATTTTTCAGGAGATGCTCTCTGCTTTGCATGTCTGGTTATTTATTAGAATACTTTATAGGGCTGTATTACTGCTTCTTAGTTGATAGTGATACTTACTGCTACTTCTAGTTATAATTACAGTATTTTCTACACTGTCCGAATAACAAAACTCTATAATAATGCGTTGTTTTAGGAGTAAGAGTCTGTTGTACCCACCTATGTCAGAGACACTGACATCCGTTTTATTCAGCATATAGCTAACCACGGTACTGTACTGAGTATAAGAAGTGGTGTAGCTGGAATTATTTGTTATATCATTGGAATTGAGGTACCAGGAAATGTCCGTTAGTTTAGTGAAGTTACAAACAATTGTTAATGTGTCTCCATAAAAAAGTATCTCCGGGGACTTTGCAATGGTTAACTTTGCTGTAGGGAAGACAAAGGGAAAACAAACATATTATTTATACATTGTAGCCATTATTTTACTGTCTACAGTATATAACATCCTACCTATATGTTTCTTGTTATTATACCTAAAAATCCTGGCTCTTCTTGACTGTTAGCACAGTATATGTTGTTTATTATATAACTTATACTGTTTTTGTTTGTTTTTGCAAAACTGAAAACAAAAAGAACAAAAAGTCATCTGGAGTAACATTCTTACAGTCTGTATTCTGTAGATCTATGGAGGTTTAACAATCTATGCTAGACACCTCCTTGCTGCATTTGGAAGCACCATCGCGACCACTGGACGCTGGTCACTTCAGAGGCCAGGAATCTGCATCTGTCAACACAGACCCTGGTCTCATCCTTCCCAGAAAACATAGCGACATGCCCCCACTCCGTCCCCCAAATGCACATGCACAGAATGGGTCCTGCACAGACACAGACCCCGAACCATCGAAGATGTACGTTTATCGTCGATGAACGTGCATCTCTGTAACAGGCCCTATGTGTAGCTAGCATACTTACAGTACCTACTTTTGGTTCTGAGAGATGCTGTAGGGGAGGTCCAGGGGGCAGGTATGGGGGGGCCTGGTAAAATGCTTTGTGTCATTGTGGCCCTCCCACTACTGCTGCAAAATGCTGAGATTGGTGGCGTCATGCAGTAGAGGTAGGGCTATAATGGCGCAATTTGCTGCAATTTCCGTCAAAACACCCCCATCCAGTCGACTTCACTGGGTAAGTAGGTGAGATCTAGGAAGGTGGGCTGCTGTAGGTAGGTAGGCAAGTATCGATTATCTAGATGACAGGTTCTCAAACTTGGTCCTCAGGGCCCCAAACAGTGCAGTCCAGGATCCCGTAGAGTGATCAGCACACCCCCACAGTGACATGGACGGCGAAGCCACGAGACCCCAACCCACTTTCCCACAGACTCTGTCCCTATTTGTGCAATTATAACCATCACAATGGTTATACTATAGAATTGTTGCGATAAGATGGCAGCCATCACATTGTATGATTTGATGTTAGAAGTCCGGCAAACATTCAATGCCGGGCTACCGATGTCCATCCCTGCACCAAACCAAATCTCCTTAAAATGCTATACCACATGCCTAACATGGCCAAGAAACACCCACCAAATATCAACCCCATAGGCTACAACCATCCTAATGCCACCCACCTTTCTACCTCACACAACTAGGAACGCTTAAGTGTCCGGAGGCAGACCCCACAGACTCAGGTGTTTAATTACCGCCATACATATGCAATGTATTCCGTCTCTCTTCTAATTTATTAAATTGCAGTGCAATAAAATTAAGTGATTATTTTTTTTATGCAAGCAGTACAGACACACTGTAAGGTAATATAAGCTAACTATGCCATTCCGTAGACAGCGGGGGACTCATGTGGACCAATGTGCTACACCAACTTCTTGGTGAGTGACAGCTGCTGCAACCAATACTGCATAATTCGGGCAGATTTACTAAGATGTGGAAAGTGATAAATTGGAAAGTGATAAACTAACAGTCAGTCAGCTCCTAATCCCCCTTTCACACTGAAAATGAAAATCCTGTGTAATTCACTTTTACCCAGTAATTTGCTAAACAACCTGGGATTTTTCCCTGTGTGAAAGGGTCATCCCGGGACTAAATTCCCGGGTATCCGATTCGGTTTTATTGCAGGGTCGTAGACCCGGAAATTAACACACAAACGGTCAACACAAAAATGGTTTGTTAAACCTAACTCTAGACTAACCCTAACCCCCCTTCCTAGTGTCTAACCCTATTGGTCCCCTCCAGAAGCCTAACAGTGACCCTCCCCGAAGTGCTCAACCCTAACCCATCCATAACCAAAAAAAATTGAGAAAAACCATCAAAAAATGTGTTGACAAATTTTGTGTCAACCATTTTAACCTGTTGGCCTTTTAACCTTGTCAACTTTTAACTCTATTGACCTTCTGCACTGTCGACCATTTGTCAATCGACGTTCTTTTGACTATGTCAACCAATTGCATGTCGACCATCTGGTGTCTACCTATTGACTGTCGATATTCCATCCAGATACCGTCCTCAATGAGAGACTGACTATCCTACTTCCTCGTATCTCAATCTGCCACCCAGCAAGACTGGGACCTACTGTATCTAAAGCTATCTCAGAGTCACTGGTGCCGTAATTTCTTTCTACCAGTTACCTTTTGCCAGTGAATTGAGTCTGTTACTCTGAGAACTGTGGTTCATCCCTTTGCTGCACTAATGGTTACCTGGCCGCAAAGGTCGGCTTATTAGGCAACTGACCAGTTACATTTTCATGTACAGTAGTTTTCTGCACCTTAAGAAGACACAACTGAAATACAATAAAAACATAACAGAACATTAAATGTTGTATCACTCAGTAACAAGGCTTACCTTCTGGCAAATATGTCACATTTATTGTCTTTGAAGCTGTTGCACCTTCCAATCTCTGCAATTTGCAAGTGTACGAGGAGATGGATGCATTAAGCGCGCACTCTGTCGCATCGGGGGTTACAATGTACGTTGTGCAGGTTGCGTTGCTAATTGATTCTCCTGTAATTGAATTATGATGCAATTTATTTTACAAACATTCCAGTTACACTTTAATAAAATAGAGGGGGGGGGGGTCTATGATTTTATGTATTCGTGAGTACAGCTCAATTCCATATTGGGGGGGGGAGTGTTGTTAGACATAGGGCAACTCCTGGATGTTGTGACCTACTGTAAGTATCATGATTTTTGTATTTACAAAAGTTGGGTGGTCCAGCTAATCTCCTGGGTGTTACCGTTGGTACAATATAAAGATCCACGACCGCCTTCAGTCTTAGCTAGGTGTCATGGAACAGTTGGCTCTGATTTCATGGACCAAGTTTTATTTTTCTGAAAAAACTCATACTGAGATAAACCGAAAAAGAGTCTGTAACCAAGTATCTGAGAGATCATGATGACACTTGCCCAAGTTTTTGGAATTAGTGTTTTATTTGGAAGATTTATACCACAAAATAGTTGGATTTAATATTTTGATCAACTGTCTAGGACAGTGCTGTAAACTCTGGCCCTTCAGCTGCAGTGGAACTACACATCACAGCATGCACTGCCACAATTCTGCTATTAGTGAATGCTAAATTTGTGGCAGGGCATGCTGGGATATGTAGTCCCACGGCAGCTGGAGGGCCCAAGTTTGACACCAGTGGCCTAGGACAACTCCACTAATTATTATATAATTGTGGAATTAAATCTTCTCTTAACCTGGGTACACATTACCTGACCCACCAATCCGACGCACGATGGTTCGAGGAAACAATATATCGGGCAGTCATTACATACTGCATGATCCGGTGTCTAGCCTAGCTGCACTGCTGCTAACTGTTAACAACTTCACGGCAGTTGCTGTCAACCACCAGCAACTAGAAAGATTCTTGTTATTTAGACTTTTGCTGCAATCTTGTCAAGTACACATTAGCCATCAAGGCTGCAACCAGCCAAGTACATATCAGCCCTCAAGGTTGCAAACCAGCCAAGTATACATCAGCCCTCAAGGCTGAACCAGCCAAGTATACATAAGCCATAGAGACTCTTGTAATTTAGACTTTTGATGCAATCTTGTTAAGTAACCATCAGCCATCAAGGCTGCAACCAGCCAAGTACATATCAGCCTTCAAGGTTGCAACCAGCCAAGTACACATCAGCCCTCAAGGCTGCAACCAGCCAAGTACACATCAGCCCTCAAGGCTGCAACCAGCCAAGTACACATCAACCCTCAAGGCTGCAACCAGCCAAGTACACATCAGCCCTTAAGGCTGCAAGCAGTCTAATACACATCAGCTCTTAAAGGTGCAACCAGTCAAGTACACATCAGCCCTTAAGGTTGCCATGCGATCAAAGTCACACAATTGGCCAGTTCTCCAGTGTCCTCGGGTTCTACTACCTCTTCTGTGTGAATCTCCCCAGGGATTCATAACAGCTGTGAATGCATGGCCGATGGAACAACCCTGATATCACTGCGTGAGAGTGCGCATAGTACCTTCACACTAGATGATTGGGATGATATATCTGTCCAATTCACCATATCATCCGAGAAATCATCCAATGTGTACCTAGCTTTACTCTTTGGTAGAGGAGTCCAACCTAAAGCCCACGGGCCAAATGTGGCCTTCCACCTGCTCCAATGTGGCCCTCTGACTGGACCACAGATTGGAGTCTTTGATCCACTGCTAGATTCCTGCACTTCCACAATGGCAAACAAGAAGTGCTGTGTAGGCCATACTTGAGAGACAGATAGAGCTGAGCCAACACCCCCTGAATGGAAGCAGCTGCCAGCCCAGTTATCCTGCCCATAGGGTGTCCTCAGCCAGGGGTCTCCAATTTAGCAGCAGAGTCAGACACAGGGTGGACAAGGACCAGAGATGACTTCTGGGTAGTAATTGGGGCTTTTATCTGAGGTAGGACAGGCACAGGTGACTGTATATAAGGAAGAATCCTGTATGATGGGGGAAGGGAGCATAGGATCCAAATACAGTATCTTAGGGGGAGAGATACCATAACCTGAGGATAATACAGACCACAGTCATTATTTGAGAGACAGTATCTGAGGAGAATAGCCCCTACCGAGAGAGCTGGCCTTTGCGTATTTCTTCCTGCATGCCCATGTAATGAATGCCGACATGCAAGGAAAGAGTGGCGGGATACATTTCATGCAAATTGCGATACGTCATGCATGTCGCCCTGGGTATCACCGACATGCCACGTTACTTCCAGAGCTACTTGTCCTGTTTGTAATTGATCAACTGACATCCGTGCACTTTTTGATCATGTGGCGAAATATCTGTTAGGTGTGGGACAGACCAGAGGAACATACTTACACTGGTACAGCCTCACTGGTGTGTTAAGGGCATTTTTTGTTGAGCAATATACTGCTCACTTAGATCTAGGGATGGGAATCGCTATTGAAAATATTGGTCTTATCTATTTTCCACATTTGATTTCCAATCATTTCTTAGGGCCTGATTCAGGGCCTGATTCAGACCCACTCACAAGCGGGTTGATGTTGTCCAAGTGCGCATGCGCACGACGGATGCAGCTCCGTCGTGCGCATGCGTGAGACCCAAAAAACGACGGCTAAGCTGTCGTTATGGGTCTCGCACCAAAGGGGACGTGCTGTCGATGGTGAGTGACAGCACGCCCCCTTTGGTGGGCGTTAGGGGGCAAGGCTGCCCAGACGGAGGCGTTCCCATGGGAAGGCCTACCATCTGGAGCCGGCCCCACTGACATCACTAGTGATGTCAGTGGGAGTGCTTTTGGCTCTGATAGAGCCAAAATCACTCCAGGGCTTGCGGCAGATGAGACCCTACCACAAGGGTCTCATCGCAAGCCCGATGGTCGCGATGGTCTTGACCATCGCAACCATCATTTTGGCCGCTCGCTATAGCTGTGGGTGTTCACACACAGCTATGCGAGTGGCCAGGAGGCCGCTTCAAAAAGTAAGAGGGACGGCCATGATTCAGAGCGAGCGCTCTGTCAGAGCGTCCGGCTCTGAATCAGGGTCTCAGTACGGATCGCAGCTGCGATTACGCTCACAGTCTCACTGCGATAATATGCTAATCCATTGCGACCGCTATGCCGTTGCAGCACAATATAAGGTCATCCACTTCACAGTACACACATCCGTATTACTTTGCAAGACTGCGAAACCATCGGTAACATCGAGTACCATCGCAGCCTCACACACACTTGCACAAGGTCTGACCTTACTCAGGAATTGCTAGCCTCATCATAAGTAGTGAAATCCCAAGCTGCATATGGCCTCGCAGTGGATAATTTATGCATGCCCCTGCAACTGTGTTCAAACGCACTGGCACGCCTGCGTTTCTCCGACCACCCCCTGTCACCTCCCACAGATGGCCCTTCCTGTCAATCACTCTGTGATAGGTCTGCGTAGTCTCTGCGATCTCAGTCCCGATGGCAGTGGCTGGTTTGCGCACACGCACTGCGATACATACGCATGTGCAGAACGCAAAAATTGACCGATTGCATTTATAATCGCAGTTGCGATCCTTGCTGAATCAGCCCCTTAATTAATAGTGAGGCTTTGATGCTGCCTCACTGTTGTTATTTGCTTTAACTGATATTCATTATATTTTTATAGGTTCCTGCAGGCCGGCCAGCCCCAGATTATCCCTTTCATTCCCTGTGACGTGAGACTCACAGCTGCCATCTAGCAGCCGCTGCGCACAGCACACACTCAGCAAGCCGCAGGGCATTGTGATGTCACGTCTGTGTCTCAGAAAATGACGCATAGAAGGTTCAGATTTTTTTTTTTGCAAACAATATCTTGTCTCTATCAATTTTTTTCTTCAATGTTGAAAATATCATTAAAATCGAGACCATCGCGACCATCGAATTTGCGAGCCGGAGCCTGCGGTTGAGGTTTTCAACCGCAAGCTCCGGAGTGATTTTGGCTCTATCAGAGCCAAAATCACTCCCACTGACATCACTAGTGATGTCAGTGGGCCGGCTTCTGACGGGAGGCGTTCCCGCGGGAACGCCCCCGTCAGGGAGGCACGCCCACCAAAGGGGGCGTGCTGTCAATCAACATTGACAGCACGCCCCCTTTGATCGGACACAACGAGCGAAGGACTTTCCTTCGCTCGTCGCGTCTGGCGCATGCGCACGACGGAGCTCCCTCCGTCGTGCGCATGCTCAGTCCATAACATCGACCCACTTGCGAGCGGACAGCCGCTCGCTAGTGGGTCTGAATCAGGCCCAGTGTCGCAGTAGCGATTGAGACTCATGGTCTCAGAAATGCATTGTACATGAATTTGGCGCTCCACGGCGGTGACTGGGAAGGGGCTATTGAGACACACAGAGATGCACCATCGTATGGGTGTTTGCCGTGAGCGATGAGTTGCGTAAATGCTCAAATTGGAAGCCATATTCTGTCGGAAAATCTGCACCTAGCACAGGACTGGTGCAAGTTTCGATGGTGTGACCGATGATTCGCCTAAAGAAGAACAAAGTGCAATGATTGCTTTTAGTAGCATTAGTATAAAGTCACAGACGCGACTACGGTAAAAGATGCTAAAGCGGTTGCTGTGGCGATGCTACTCGGGATGAGTCCCAGACTGTCCTTGGCTACAGAAATATATAAAATAGACATCACATAAATCACCTGTATTAGTGCAGATCCAATCTAAATCTAATCCAGCAGCTTCTCATAGCTATATTTTGTTTATCCTGATACTATCCAGAGACATAGCCGTACAGATTCTATTATTTGTGAATGAAATAACTGCACTTTTATACACATCAAATTTACTCGACAATCCTAAAATGTTGTGATTGTAGTGATTACATTTTATGTCCTTCCATAGTGCACCAATCAGAACGAGTCATTTCAGCTATGAGGCCAGATGGGAAGAAACAAAATATATCTGACTTACCGGATTTCCCATTTACAGTCCATGTCCCATTAGATACTGAAAAGTCTTTGGCACAGCAAGTCAAATTAAATGTAACCCCATTGCAGAAAGTTTCGTTATTACCCGACAGATCTATCGGTAGCTCAGTAATACTATCAATGGTTGTGTTTTGTTCTTGATTTGTTTCTCTGACAGCGCAGGTGTAAGTACCTATAGAAAATAAAAGGTAGAGTGCGGTAAGCTCTGTTACGAAACAAGGACAATATGGATGAGATAATGGCCCATTCACTAAAGAAGACAATTGTAAAGGCAAATGTGGCATTTTGGAATGTGGGTAAAAATTAAGGGCCTGATTCAGAGCCATTCGTAAGGGGCCGCTTGTTCGCTCTGAGCAATGTTCGCACAACTGTGTATGGGTCGTAATGCGCATGCACAAACCAGTCATTGTGGCCGGAAATCGTGCGCTTGCAAAACAGCGAGGGGCTGCTAATTTGATTGACAGAATGTACCGTTTGTGGGCGGTAACAGGGGAAGGTGCTTGAAAACGGGGGAGTGGAGATCCGAACGCAGGCGTGCCTAATGGTAAAAAGGCGTTTAATGGGAGTACATAATTATTAAAGGAGCATCATCGACCACGTCACTTGGTTTTCCTTTAGCCTGAACTGCTCGCAGTGAGAGCGGTATGAAAAAGCTACCACAAGCACTGCGAGCAGTTCAGATGCCTTTCGATGTACCCGATTAATCTAATAAATACCGGAGATGACGTGTGATGTGAACGGCAAAGGGGCGTCTTTACAAAATAGCGAGCGTATTTTTCGTTCGCTCACTCAGACATAGAGGCCTCAACAAACCGCAAAGAGCGAGCGCTCAATTTAAATAGCCGGCCCCTTTTTTGGAACTACCGTCCGCAAATAGCGTCTGGGTCTGAATCAGGTGTAATGAGAGTGATCATTTTCTTAATTAATTTTTTTTCTTTCTGTGGTGGCTTCTCGTGTTACTTAATAACAAATATGATCATTGGTTATTTTTCAAGAGAAGCTCTCTGTTTTGCATGTCTATCAGCAGAATGTGCTCTGGCATGCATAGAGTTTACAAAGATGTTCTCTGTATTGTCTGTTGCTCAATAAAATGCCCTGTATATTGGTCCCTAAGATGCTCTATTTATTGTAGGGCATACGGTCTGTGTTGCATGTACAGTAGTTTACAAAGATGCTCTCTGTATTGTACGTACATACAGTAGGAACATAGAATGCTCAGTGTTTTGTATGGCAATTATTAGGATGCTATTTGTTTTGTATAGCAGTCAATAGGATACTCTCTATATACTATGGCAGCTACTGTGATGCTCTCTGTATGGCATGACGGTGATTAAGATGTTCTCTGTATTCCATGACTGCCATTACAAAGTTCTCTATATTTTATGGTGGCCACAAGGATGCATGTTCACTGTCTTATACAGTACATCTATCATTAATAATGGCTAAATTATCATGCAAAGTATTATAATACCTGCCAGAGGGAGTGGAAGAGGAAAGGGGCAGAGGGGGAGAAAAGGGGCGCAGGGTGCCAAGAAACCTAGCACCGGCCCTGCATAGGAAGGAGCGGGGCTCCGGGAATTAATGCCATCTGAAGATGGCGCTGTTTCCTGCAAGTGAACTCTGAGAACTTTCAGTTTTTTGTAGTTTACAAATTACTAGGCATCCCAGTCAGGCCCCAAATAGTGAATGGGCCCGATACTAAAACATGTAAAAACTAGTGTTTCTACGTGAGCAACGGGCCCATAACGGTTATTGAATAGGCCCCATAGACATGTAAGGGCAGCACTTGATTGATAGATTATTCTGCCTTTTCAGAAATTCGCTGTTCGCGGTGAAACGCATTACCGATAAGCTAATATTATTGGATATTGCTCCTAAAACCAGTACAGAGCAGGACTGCATATCTGGATTACCATATTACTTTTAGACTGGAGGCGTCCAACTAAAGGCGCATTACACTATCGGGCTGAGGCCACAGCACCTAATTACCGGCATTGCACATAACATGCTGTCGAGCCGCAGCTATTTATGATCTATTAACGCGGCGACCCACAGCAGAGCTGGCGGAGAGACAGGCCGGGAAGCGGCAGATACAGCAACTTCATGGCCGGCAGGAGCGGCGCTCCCACTGCGCTGCCAGAGACGTACCCACTGCAGCTACTGATCTGTCTGTTTACGGTTGGTGATTTGGCCCATGTCCCTTAATTGTACAGTGTATACTATCCATACAGTTTGGATTCACTTCAACCCATTTGTTTGGTAATTGTTACATATCCAGGTTTTAAAAGTGCAGTCACCACTATATCCCAGCTACGCCCGTCATTCTTATAAGCATTGGCTTTCCTGATATGACTCTCATATTTTATATACTTTGTATCATTATTATAGCAATTAGGAGATCACTGTTGTACTTTAGAATAACACATGGAAGTATATTGTTTCCTGTCAGTTTTTGCATTATTGCAGATAGGTATTGTGGATTTTCAGATACGAGTACATACTATTATTAGTGTGGTATGTCCTATAGGAATATATAACATATGATATTGTGTATTCCCTGTGTTATGGTTATAATGATGTGCATTTTAGCTTATGAATGAAATGTTATTAGTTAGATTGTGTGTGTCCCATTGTGCCTGCAGCACTTTTCCACCTTTTTTTCTCTTCAGGAGTCGATTGGGGCAGAAAACTTATATTCCTTTAAAAGTCCCATATTGTCAACAAAAGGACTGATTCAGAGTTATGTACAACTCTGATGGTTAACATACAACTCCGATGTTTTACATACAACTCCGATGGTTTACATAGAACTCCGATGGTTTACATACAACTCCGATGGTTGCCGATCAGCGCTTATGCAGGAGCTGTTCTGTGCATGTGCTGATCAGTGTCTGCGATGATGGTCACAGTGCCCCCTTTGCCACAACCAGGGCCGCCATCAGGAGGGGGACTGCCGGGACTAGAGTCCCGGGCCCTGACAGGAAAGGGGCCCGGCCAGCAGCGGAGTAGATAAGCTCCGGGGGTATTTTGAAAGCGCCGCCGGCCATGTGCCAATTATAGCTCACGGACCAGAAGCCAATTATGAGCGGCCACAGCGGCGGCTTCTTATTAGCAGCCGGTCCGCGAGCTCCGACTAACTCGCGGGCGGCACAAAATTCAAAATGCTGATGCCTCTCAGTCCCTGGGCCCTCTCTCTGTGCGGGTGAGACCGCGAGTGGCAGCTAGTCCGGCAACACTCAGCCAGCGGGGAGAGGCTGAGACAGGAGGAGCAGCAGCAGCGGGGGAGGGAGTAGCAGCAGCGAGAGGAAGAACCTTTTTGCTACAGCCACTGTAAAGAGGAAGTGCTCAGATGGGCAGGAGAGGCTGCAGGGGATCCCACTTCCCATCCATGTACAGAGACTCCTGCTTTCCTACCCTCCCCTTGTTTTCCCACTTTTACCCTGCTCTCCCACTTTTACCCAGCTCTCCCACCCTCACCCTGCTCTCCCACCCTCACCATGCTCTCCCACTTTTACCCTGCTCTCTCACCCTCACCCTGCTCTCCCACTTTTACCCTGCTCTCCCACCCTCACCCTGCTCTCCCACCCTCACCCTGCTCTCCCACTTTTACCCGGCTCTCCCACCCTCACCATGCTCTCCCACTTTTACCCTCTCTCCCACCATCACCCTGCTCTCCCACTTTTACCCTCTCTCCCACCATCACCCTGCTCTCCCACTTTTACCCTCTCTCCCACCATCACCCTGCTCTCCCACTTTTACCCTGCTCTCCCACCCTCACCCTGCTCTCCCACTTTTACCCTGCTCTCCCACCCTCACCCTGCTCTCCCACATTCACCCTCTCTCCCACCCTCACCCTGTTTTCCCACATTCACCCTCTCTCCCACCCTCACCCTGCTCTCCCACTTTTACCCTGCTCTCCCACCCTCACCCTGCTCTCCCACATTCACCCTGCTCTCCCACATTCACCCTCTCTCCCACCCTCACCCTGCTCTCCCACATTCACCCTGTCTCCCACTCTCATCCTGCTCTCCCACATTCACCCTGCTCTCCCACCCTCACCCTGCTCTCCCACTTCTACCCTCTCTCCCACTTTCACCCTGCTCTCCCACTTTTACTCTGCTCTCCCACGCTCACCCTGCTCTCCCACTTTTACCCTCTCTCCCACCCTCACCCTGCTCTCCCACTTTTACCCTCTCTCCCACCTTCACCCTGTTCTCCCACTTTTACCCTTTCTCCCACCCTCACCCTGCTCTCCCACTTCTACCCTCTCTCCCACTTTTACCCTCTCTCCCACCCTCACCCTGCTTTCCCACTTTTACCCTCTCCCCATTCTCACCCTGCTCTCCCATGTTTACCCTCTCTCCCACCCTCACCCTGCTCTGCCACTTTTACCCTGCTCTCCCACCCTCACCCTGCTCTCCAACTTTTACCCTCTCTCCCACCCTCACCCTGCTCTCCCACTTCTACCCTCTCTCCCACTTTTACCCTCTCTCCCACCCTCACCCTGCCCTGCCACTTTTACCCTCTCTCCCACCCTCACCCTGCTCTCCCACTTCTACCCTCTCTCCCAACCTCACCCTGCTCTCCCACTTTTACCCTCTCCCCCTGCTCACCCTGCTCTCCCACATTTACCCTCTCTCCCACCCTCACCCTGCTCTGCCACTTTTACCCTCTCTCCCACCCTCCCCCTGCTCTCCCATTTTTACCCTCTCTCACCCTCACCCTGCTCTCGCACGTTTACCCTGTTCTCCCACTTTTACCCTCTCTCCCACTTTTTACCCTGCTATTCCACCCTCACCCTGCTCTCCCACTTTTAACCTATCTCCCACCCTCACCTGCTCTCCCACCCTCTGCCTGCTCTCCCACCCTTTCTGCCTGCTCTCCCACCCTCCGCCTGCTCTCCCACCCTCCGCCTGCTCTCCCACCCTCACCTTGCTTTCACACCCTCACCCCGCGCTATCACCTCTATATTATAGATTAACATGTTATAACCTCCACCCCCACAGCCCAAACTTTGATAATTTTTTTAAAGTTGGTTTATGCACCAATGCTACACCTCTGCTATAGCTCCACCCACATCCACAGCAACGCTCCTTTTCTCTATCAAACTCCCCCGCATCCCAAGGGGATGGGGCCCTGCCTATTTTGATAGTCCCAGGCCCCACAATCTCTGTTGGCAGCCCTGGCCACAACAGATGTGTAGAAGGTTAGTGTATCCTGCATTTTCTAGAGGTGTCTTCTTCCCCCTTATAGAATAGATTTGTGGTTATTTATTAGAATACTTTATAGGGCTGTATTACTGCTTCTTAGCTGATAGTGATACTTACTGCTACTTCTAGTTATAATAACAGTATTTTCTACACTCTCCGAATAACAAGACTCTATAATAATGCGTTGTATTATACATGCTTATAATGCAATGTTATGTCATTGTCCCAGTGATGTTATTTGATGTTACCACATCTTTCTATTATGTGCTGTCTTTCCTGCTCAATTGTATTACCCTGATGTTTACATTTTGTTTTGTTTGATTTTTCTTTTTCTTATATTAAGTGTATTTTGTTATGATTGTTTCTGAAAACTATAAAATAAAAAACTATAAAATAAAAACTACTCAATTAAAAAAAAGAATGCGTTGTATTAGGAGTAAGAGTCTGTTGTACCCACCTATGTCAGGGACACTGACATCCGTTTTATTCAGCATATAGCTAACCACGGTACTGTACTGAGTATAAGAAGTGGTGTAGCTGGAGTTATTTGTTATATCATTGGAATTGAGGTACCAGTAAATGTTCGTTAGTTTAGTGAAGTTACAAACAATTGTTAATGTGTCTCCATAAAAAAGTGTCTCTGGGGACTTTGCAATGGTTAGCTTTGCTGTAGGGAAGACAAAAGGAAAGCAAATATATTATTTATACATTGTAGCCATTATTTCACGGTCTACAGTATATAACATTTATTGGTTTGTTCTGCACAAATGATATATGCCAGTGCCTTCCAAAACCTGTGCAGACAGAATTTAGCAAAAAAACATCCTACCTATACTATACGTTTCTTGTTATTATATCTAACATTCTGGCTCCTCCTGTTAGCACAGTATATGTTGTGTATTATATATAACTTACACTGTTTTTTTTTTGTAGTTTTTTCAAAACTGAAACAGAAAGAATAACGAGTCATCTGGTGTAACAATATGCAGACACCACTTCCTTCCAACGTGAGAGATTTACCAGTCTGTATTCTGTAGATCTACGAAGGTTTAACAATCTATATGTAGCTTCTGAGAGATGCTATAGGGCAGGTCCATGGGGCAGGTATGGGGTGGCCTGGTCACATGCTTTGTGTCATTGTGGCCTTCCCACTACTGCTGCAAAATGCTGAGATTGGTGGCGTCATGCAGCAGAGGTGGGGCTATATTGGCGCAATTTGCTGCAACTTCCGTCAAAACACCCCCATCCAGTCGACTTCACTGGGAAAGTAGGTGAGATCTAGGAAGGTGGGCTGCTGTAGGTAGGTAGGCAAGTATCGATTAACTAGATGACAGGTTCTCAAACTTGGTCCTCAGGGCCCCAAACGGTGCAGCCCAGGATCCCAGAGTGTGATCGGCACACCCCCACAGTGACATGGACGGGGAAGCCGCGAGACCCCAGCCCACTTTCCCACAGACTCTGTCCCTATTTGTGTGCAATTATAACCATCATGGTGGTTATCCTATATAATTGTTGTGATGCGATGGCTGCCATCACATTGCATGATTTGATGTCAGAAGTCCGGCAAACATTCAATGCCGGGCTACCGATGTCCATCCCTGCACCAAACCAAATCTCCTTAAAATGCTATACCACATGCCTAACATGGCCAAGAAACACCCACCATATATCAACCCCATAGGCTACAACCATCCTAAACCTAAACCCCCCCGCGGCTGTCCACCTTCGGTCGGTAAGCCGGGTGTCGGGCTCCCGGTGTAGGTAAAATGACAGGCGTTGGGGTTTCGACACCTGTCATTTAACTCCTTGCCGGGATTAGACAGTCGGGAAGCCGGCAGTCGGGATTCTGTCCGTCGGCTTCCCGACTGCTTCCCCTGTATCTAAAGCTATCTCAGAGTCACTGGTGCTGCCATTTCTTTCTACCTGTTACCTTTTGCCAGTGAATTGAGTCTGTTACTCTGAGACCTGTGGTTCATCCCTTTGCTGCACTAATAGTTACCTGGCCGCAAAGGTCGGCTTATTAGGCAACTGACCAGTTACATTTTCATGTACAGTAGTTTTCTGCACTTTAACAGGAGACAACTGAAATACAATAAAAACATAACAGAACGTTAAATGTTGTATCACTCAGTAACAAGGCTTACCTTTTGGCAAATATGTCACATTTATTGTCTTTGAAGCTGTTGCACCTTCCAATCTCTGCAATTTGCAAGTGTACGAGGAGATGTACGCATTAAGCGTGCACTCTGTCGCATCGGGGGTTACAATGTACGTTGTGCAGGTTGCGTTGCTAATTGATGCTCCTGTAATTGAGTTATGATGCAATTTATTTTACAAACATTCCAGTTACACTTTAATAAAATAGAGGGGGGGGCCTATGAATTTATGTATTCATGAGTAGTGCTAAATGCATATGGGGGGGGTGTTGTTAGACATAGGGCAACTCCTGGATGTTGTGACCTTCTGTAAGTATCATGATTTTAATATTTACAATAGTTGGGTGGTCCAGCTAAACACCTGGGTGTTACCGTTGGTACAATATAATGATCCATGACCGCCTTCAGTCTTAGCTAGGTGTCATGGAACAGTTGGCTCTGATTTCATGGACCAAGTTTTATTTTTCTGAAAAAACTCATACTGAGATAAACCAAAAAAGAGTCTGTAACCAAGTATCTGAGAGGTGATGATGCCACCTTCCCAAGTTTTTGGAATTAGTGTTTTATTTGGAAGATTTATACCGCAAAATAGCTGGATTTAATATTTTGATCAACAGTCTAGGACAGTGCTGTCAAACTCAGGCCCTTCAGCTGCAGTAGAACTACACATCCCAGCATGCACTGCCACAATTCTGCTCTTAGTGAGTGCTAAAACTGTGGCAGTGCATGCTGGGATATGTAGTCCCATGGCAGCTGGACAGTCCGAGTTTGACACCACTGGTCTAGGACAACTCCACTAATTATTATATAATTGTGGAATTAAATCTTCTCTTAACCTGGGTACACATTACCTGACCCGTCAATCCGATGCCCGATGGTTCGAGGAAACAATATATTGGGCAGTCAGTACATACTGCACGATCCGGTGTCTGATCGGCCAATATATCATTCACCTGCACCAATCACCTTGCTGGATTGGTAGCTAGGTCGCTCCATCTGCTGTTGTAACAAGCCATCGTAGCATCCTGTTAGACTTCAGTGCACAAGGCGGCTCTCGTGTGCTTGTTGCTAGGAGTATCAGAGTAGTCGGTTTCTTCTAAGCTTCTACAGTCTTAGTCACACTTCAGTATCATCTGTTACCAGCACTAGCGGCAGCTCAGCCACACTACAGCATCTAAGCGGTAGCTGTCACCAACATCACGGCAGTCTCAGCTGCATTACAGTGTCAGAGTGTACAGTTGTTTCCAAATTTCTATAGTCTCAGTCGCACTTCAGTGTCAGAGTGTATCATCTGTTACCAGCAATAGCGGCAGCCTAGCCGCACTGCAGCTAAATGTTACCAACGTCACGGCACTTGCTGTCATCCAACAGCAACTAGATAGACTCTTGTAATTTAGACTTTTGCTGCAATCTTGTCAAGTACACATCAGCCATCAAGGCTGCAACCAGCCAAGTACATTTCAGCCCTCAAGGTTGCAACCAGCCAAGTACACATCAGCTCTCAAGGCTGCAACCAGTGAAGTACACATCAGCCCTCAAGGCTGCAACCAGCCAAGTACACATCAGCCCTCAAGCTTGCAACCAGCCAAGTACACATCAGCCCTCAAGACTAAAACCAGCCAAGTACACATCAGCCCTCAAGGCTGCAACCAACAAAGTACACATCAGCCCTTAAGGCTGCAAGCAGTCTAATACACATCAGCAATTAAAGGTGCAACCAGTCAAGTACACATCAGCCCTTAAGGTTGCCATGCGATCAAAGTCACACAATTGGCCAGTTCTCCAGTGTCCTCGGGTTCTACTACCTCTTCTGTGTGAATCTCCCCAGGGATTCATAACAGCTGTGAATGCATGGCTGATGGAACAACCCTGATATCACTGCGTGAGAGTGCGCATAGTACCTTCACACTAGATGATTGGGATGATATATCTGTAGAATTCACCATATCATCCGAGAAATCATCCAGTGTGTACCCAGCTTTACTCTTTGGTAGAGGAGTCCAAACTAAAGCCCACGGGCCAAATGTGGCCTTCCACCTGCTCCAATGTGGCCCTCTGACCGGACCACAGTTTGGAGTCTTCGATCCACCGCTAGATTCCTGCACTTCCACAATGGCAAACAAGAAGTGCTGTGTAGGCCATACTTGAGAGACAGATCGAGCTGAGCCAACACCCCCTGAATGGAAGCAGCTGCCAGCCCAGTTATCCTGCCCATAGGGTGTCCTCAGCCAGGGGTCTCCAATTTAGCAGCAGAGTCAGACAGGGTGGACAAGGACCAGAGACGACTTCTGTGTAGTAATTGGGGCTTTTATCTGAGGTAGGACAGGCACAGGTGACTGTATATAAGGAGGAATCCTGTATGATGGGGGAAGGGAGCATAGGATCCAAATACAGTATCTTAGGGGGAGAGATACCATAACCTGAGTATAATACAGACCACAGTCTTTATTTGAGAGACAGTATCTGAGGAGAATAGCCCCTTACCGAGAGAGCTGGCCTTTGCGTATTTCTTCCTGCATGCCGATGTAATGAATGCCGACATGCATGGGAAGAGTGGCGGGAGGCATTTCATGCAAATTACGATGCGTCTTGCATCCCGCCCTGGGTATCACTGACATGCCACGTGACTTCCAGAGCTACTTGTCCTGTTTGTAATTGATCAACTGACATCCGTGCACTTTTTGTGTTAAGGGCATTTTTTGTTGAGCAATATACTGTTCACTTAGATCTAGGGATGGGAATCGCTATTGAAAATATTGGTCTTATCTATTTTCCACATTTGATTTCCAATCATTTCTTAGGGCCTGATTGAGGGCCTGATTCAGATCCGCTCGCAAGCGGGTTGATGTTGCCCAAGTGCGCATGCGCACGACGGAGGCGGCTCTGTCGTGCGCATGCGTGAGACCCGAATAACGATGGATGAGTGACAGCATGCCCCCTTTGGTGGGCGTGCCGGGGGCAAGGCTGCCCAGATGGAGGCGTTCCCTTGGGAACGCCTACCGTTTGGAGCCAGCCCCACTGACATCACTAGTGGGAGTGCTTTTAGCTCTGATAGAGCCAAAATCACTCCAGGGCTTGCGGCAGACGAGACCCTACCACAAGGGTCTCATCACAAGCCCGATGGTCGCGATGGTCTTGACTATCGCGACCTTCATTTTGGCCGCTCGCTATAGCTGTGGGTGGTTACCCACAGCTATGCGAGTGGCCAGGAGGCCGCTCCAAAAAGTAAGAGGGACGGCCCTGATTCAGAGCGAGCGCTCTGTCAGAGCGTCCAGCTCTGAATCAGGGCCTCAGTACGGATCGCAGCTGCGATTACGCTCACAGTCTCACTGCGATAATATGCTAATCCACTGCGACCGCTATGCCGTTGCAGCACAATATAAGGACATCCACCTCACCTTGCACACATCCGTATTACTTTGCAAGACTGTGAAACCATCTGTAACACTGAGAACCATCGCAGCCTCACACACACTTGCACAAGGTCTGACCTTACTCAGGAATTGCTAACCTCATCATAAGTAGTGAAAGCCCAAGCTGCGTATGGCCTGGCAGTGGATAATTTATGCACGCCCCTGCAACTGCGTTCAACCGCACTGGCACGTCTGCGTTTCTCCGACCACCCCCTGTCACCTCCCACAGATGGCCCTTCCTGTCAATCACTCTGTGATAGGTCTGCGTAGTCTCTGCGATCTCAGTCCCGATGGCAGTGGCTGGTTCGCGCACACGCACTGCGATGCATATGCATGTGCAGAACGCAAAAATCGTCCGATTGCATTTATAATCGCAGTTGCGATCCTTGCTGAATCAGGCCCTTAATTAATAGTGAGGCTTTGATGCTGCCTCACTGTTGTTGTGTTTTTTAACTGATATTCATTATATTTGTATAGGTTCCTGCAGGCCGGCCAGCCCCAGATTAACCCTTTCATTCCCTGTGACGTGAGACTCGCAGCTGCCATCTAGCAGCCGCTGCGCACAGCACACACTCAGCAAGCCGCAGGGCATTGTGATGTCACGTCTGTGTCTCAGAAAATGACGCATAGAAGGTTCAGATTTTTTTTCTGCAAACAATATCTTGTCTCTATCAATTTTTTTCTTCAATGTTGAAAATATCGATAAAATCAATTTTGTAATGATTCCCATCCTTATTAAATGCTCTGTTTGCTTGAATGAGGGGAGACCTCCGTAATGTGAGCTGGGGATGTCCTTCCATGCTTTTCATGATTGCATAATCAGCATCCACAGCGATAGGAAAACAGAGGGTTCCTACTGCTATATCCTCAGAGAGGACCTGCTTCTGGGTAGCACACATTGCCAATGTTCACAGACGGAGTTGAACGATTTTTCTGCTACTGTTCGTGTGCAAAATTCCATAGAAACTGGTACAGTGCACGCGGTGCACGGTGTGTACAAACAGTGTTGCAGTAGCGATTGAGACTCATGGTCTCAGAAATGCATTGTACATGAATTTGGCGCTCCATGGTGGTCACTGGGAAGGGGCTAGTCACACACACAGAGATGCACCATCGTATGGGCGTTTGCCTTGAGCGCTCAGGTACGTAATTGCTCAAATTGGAAGCCATACTCTGATGGACAATCTGCACTTAGCACGGGACTGGTGCAAGTTTCGATGGTGTGACCGATGATTCGCCTAAAGAAGCACAAAGTGCAATGATTGCTTTTAGTAGCATTAGTATAAAGTCACAGACGTGACTACGGTAAAAGATGCTAAAGCGGTTGCTGTGGCGATGCTACACGGGATGAGTCCCAGACTGTCCTTGGCTACAGAAATATATAAAATAGACATCACATAAATCACCTGTATTAGTGCAGATCCAATCTAAATCTAATCCAGCAGCATCTCATAGCTATATTTTGTGTATCCTGATACTATCCAGAGACATAGCCGTACAGATTCTATTATTTGTGAATGAAATAGCTGCACTTTTATACACAGCAAATTTACTCGACAATCCTAAAATGTTGTGATTGTAGTGATTACATTTTATGTCCTTCCATAGTGCACCAATCAGAACGAGTCATTTCAGCTATGAGGCCAGATGGGAAGAAACAAAATATATCTGACTTACCGGATTTCCCGTTTACAGTCCATGTCCCATTAGATACTGAAAAGTCTTTGGCACAGCAAGTCAAATTAAATGTAACACCATTGCAGAAAGTTTCGTTATTACCCGACAGATCTATCGGTAGCTCAGTAATACTATCAATGGTTGTGTTTTGTTCTTGATTTGTTTCTCTGACAGCACAGGTGTAAGTACCTATAGAAAATAAAAGGTAGAGTGGGGTAAGCTCTGTTACGAAACAAGGACAATATGGATGAGATAATGGCCCATTCACTAAAGAAGACAATTGTAAAGGCAAATGTGGCATTTTGGAATGTGGGTAAAAATTAAGGGCCTGATTCAGAGCCACTCGTAAGGGGCCGCTCGTTCGCTCTGAGCAATGTTCGCACAACTGTGTATGGGTCGTAATGCGCATGCACAAACCAGTCATTGCGGTCGGAAATCGTGCGCTTGCAAAACAGCGAGGGGCTGCTAATTTGATTGACAGAATGTACCGTTTGTGGGTGGTAACAGGGGAAGGTGCTTGAAAACGGGGGAGTGGAGATCCGAACGCAGGCGTGCCTAACGGTAAAAAGGTGTTTAATGGGAGTACATAATTATTAAAGGAGCATTATTGACCACATCACTTGGTTGTCCTTTAGCCTGAACTGCTCGCAGTGATAGCGGTATGAAAAAGCTACCACGAGCAGTTCAGATGCCTTTCGATGTACCCGATTAATCTAATAAATACCGGAGATGACGTGTGATGCGATCGGCAAAGGGGCGTCTTTACAAAATAGCGAGCGCATTTTTCGTTCGCTCACTCAGACATAGAGGCCTCAACAAACCGCAAAGAGCGAGTGCTCAATTTAAATAGCCGGCCCCTTTTTTGGAACTACCGTCCGCAAATAGCGTCTGGGTCTGAATCAGGTCCAGATTTCAATGTAATGAGAGTGACCATTTTCTTAATTAATTTTGTTCTTTCTGTGGTGGCTTCTCGTGTTACTTAATAACAAATATGATCATTGGTTATTTTTCAAGAGAAGCTCTCTGTTTTGCATGTCTATCAGTAGAATGTGCTCTGGCATGCATAGAGTTTACAAAGATGTTCTCTGTATTGTCTGTTGCTCAATAAAATGCTCTGTATATTGGTCCCTAAGATGCTCTATTTATTGTAGGGCATACGGTCTGTGTTGCATGTACAGGAGTTTACAAAAATGCTCTCTGTATTGTACGTACATACAGTAGGACCATAGAATGCTCAGTGTATTGTATGGCAATTATTAGGATGCTTTTTTTTTTGCTTAGCAGTCAATAGGATACTCTCTATATACTATGGCAGCCACTGTGATGCTCTCTGTATGGCATGACGGTCACTAAGATGTTCTCTGTATTCTATGACTACCATTACAAAGCTCTCTATATTTTATGGTGGCCACAAGGATGCATGGTCTCTGTATTGTACAGTACATATATTATTAATACTGGCTAAATTCTCATGCAAAGTATTATAATACCTGCCAGAAGGAGTGGAAGAGGAAAGGGGCAGAGGGGGAGAAAAGGGGCGCAGGGTGCCGAGAAACCTAGCACCGGCCCTGCATAGGAAGGAGCGGGGCTCCGGGAATTAATGCCATCTGAAGATGGCATTGTTTCCTGCAAGTGAACTCTGAGAACTTTCAGTTTTTTGTAGTTTGCAAATTACTAGGCATCCCAGTCAGGCAGCAAATAGTGAATGGGCCCGTTACTAAAACATGTAAAAACTAGTGTTTCTACATGAGCAACAGGCCCATAACAGTTATTGAATAGGCCCCATAGACATGTAAGGGCAGCACTTGATTGATATATTATTCTGCCTTTTCAGAAAGTCGCTGTTCGCGGTGAAACGCATTACCGATAAGCTGATATTATTGGATATTGCTCCTAAAACCAGTACAGAGCAGGACTGCATATCTGGATTACCATATTACTTTTAGACTGGAGGCCTCCAACTAAAGGCGCATTACACTATCAGGCTGAGGCCACAGCACCTAATTACCGGCATTGCACACAACATGCTGTCGAGCCGCAGCTATTTATGATCTATTAACGCGGCGACCCATAGCAGAGCTGGCGGAGAGACAGGCCGGGAAGCGGCAGATACAGCAACTTCATGGCCGGCAGGATGCAGCGGTCCCACTGCGCTGCCAGAGACGTACCCACTGCACTGCCAGAGACGTACCCACTGCAGCTACTGATCTGTCTATTTACGGTTGGTGATTTGGCCCATGTCCCTTAATTGTACAGTGTATACTATCCATACAGTTTGGATTCACTTCAACCCATTTGGTAATTGTTACATATCCAGGTTTTAAAAGTGCAGTCACCACTATATCCCAGCTATGCCCGTCATTCTTATAAGCATTGGCTTTCCTGATATGACTCTGATATTTTATATACTTTGTATCTTTATTATAGCAATTAGGAGATCACTGTTGTACTTGAGAATAACACATGGATGTATATTGTCCCCTATCAGTTTTTGCATTATTGCAGATAGGTATTGTGGATTTTCAGATACGAGAACATACTATTATTAGTGTGGTATGTCCTATAGGAATATATTACATATGATATTGTGTATTCCCTGTGTTATGGTTATATTGATGTGCATTTTAGCTTATGAATTAAATGTTATTAGTTAGATTGTGTGTGTCCCATTGTGCCTGCAGCACTTTTCCACCTTTTTTCTCTTCAGGAGTCGATTGGGGCAGAAAACTTATATTCCTTTAAAAGTCCCATATTGTCAACAAAAGGACTGATTCAGAGTTATGTACAACTCTGATGGTTTACATACAACTCCAATGGTTTACATACAATTTAGATGGTTTACATACGACTCCGATGGTTGCCGATCAGCGCTTGTGCAGGGGCTGTTCTGCGCATGTGCTGTTCAGTGTCTGCGATGATGGTCACAGTGCCCCCTTTGCCACAACCAGTGCCGCCATCAGGAGGGGGACTGCCGGGACTAGAGTCCCAGACCCGGACAGAAAAGGGGCCCGGCCAGCAGCGGAGTAGATAAGCTCCGGGGTATTTTGAAAGCGCCGCCGGCCATGTGCCAATTGTAGCTCACAGACCAGAAGCCAATTATGAGCGGCCACAGCGGCGGCTTCTTTTTGGCAGCCGGTCCGCGAGCTCCGAATAACTCGCGGGCGGCACAAAATTCAAAATGCTGATGCCTCTCAGTCCCTGGGCCCTCTCTCTGTGCGGGTGAGACCGCGAGTGGCAGCTAGTCCAGCAACACTCAGCCAGCGGGGAGAGGCTGAGACAGGAGGAGCAGCAGCAGCGGGGGAGGGAGTAGCAGCAGCGAGGGGAAGAACCTTTTTGCTACAGCCACTGTAAAGAGGAAGTGCTCAGATGGGCAGGAGAGGCTGCAGGGGATCCCACTTCCCATCCATGTACAGAGACTCCTGCTTTCCTACCCTCCCCTTGTTTTCCCACTTTTACCCTGCTCTCCCACTTTTACCCAGCTCTCCCACCCTCACCCTGCTCTCCCACCCTCACCCTGCTCTCCCACCCTCACCATGCTCTCCCACCCTCACCCTGTTCTCCCACTCTCACCCTGCTCTCCCACTTTTACCCTGCTCTCCCACCCTCACCATGCTCTGCCACTTTTACCCTCTCTCCCACCATCACCCTGCTCTCCCACTTTTACCCTGCTCTCCCACCCTCACCCTGCTCTCCCACATTCACCCTCTCTCCCACCCTCACCTTGCTCTCCCACATTCACCCTCTCTCCCACCCTCACCGTGCTCTCCCGCTTTTACCCTGCTCTCCCACGCTCACCCTGCTCTCCCACATTCACCCTCTCTCCCACCCTCACGCTGCTCTCCCACTTCTACCCTCTCTCCCACTCTCACCCTGCTCTCCCACTTTTACACTGCTCTCCCACCCTCACCCTGCTCTCCCACTTCTACCCTCTCTCCCACTCTCACCCTGCTCTCCCACTTTTACCCTGCTCTGCCACTTTTTCCCTGCTGTCCCACCCTCACCCTGCTCTCCCACTTTTACCCTGCTCTCCCACTCTCACCCTGCTCTCCCACCCTCACCCTGCTCTCCCACTTTTACCCTCTCTCCCACCCTCACCCTGCTCTCCCACTTCTACCCTCTCTCCCACTTTTACCCTCTCTCCCACCCTCACCCTGCTCTCCCATTTCTACCCTCTCTCCCACTTTTACCCTCTCTCCCACCCTCACCCTGCTCTCCCACTTTTACACTCTCCCCCTGCTCACCCTGCTCTCCCAAGTTTACCCTCTCTCCCAACCTCACCCTGCTCTCCCACTTTTACCCTGCTCTCCCACCCTCACCCTGCTCTCCCACTTTCACCCTGCTCTCCCACCCTCACCCTGCTCTCCCACTTTTACCCTGCTCTCCCACCCTCACCCTGCTCTCCCACTTTTACCCTCTCTCCCACCCTCACCCTGCTCTCCCAAGTTTACCCTGCTCTCCCACCCTCACCATGCTCTCCCACTTTTACGCTCGCTCCCACCATCACCCTGCTCTCCCACTTTTACCCTGCTCTCCCACCCTCACCCTGCTCTCCCACATTCACCCTCTCTCCCACCCTCACCCTGCTCTCCCACATTCACCCTCTCTCCCACCCTTACCCTGCTCTCCCACTTTTACCCTGCTCTCCCACCCTCACCCTGCTCTCCCACATTCACCCTCTCTCCCACCCTCACCCTGCTCTCCCACTTCTACCCTCTCTCACACTCTCACCCTGCTCTCCAACTTATACTCTGCTCTTCCCCCCTCACCCTGCTCTCCCACTTCTACCCTCTCTCCCACTCACACCCTGCTCTCCCACTTTTACCCTGCTCTCCCAATTTTAGCCTGCTCTCCCAGTTTTACCCTCTCTCCCACCCTCACACTGCTCTGCCACTTTTATCCTGCTCTCCCACTTTTACCCTGCTCTCCCACTCTCACACTGCTCTCCCAACCTCACCCTGCTCTCCCACTTTTACCCTCTCCCCCTGCTCACCCTGCTCCCCCATGTTTACCCTCTCTCCCACCCTCACCCTGCTCTGCCACTTTTACCCTCTCTCCCACCCTCCCCCTGCTCTCCCATTTTTACCCTCTCACCCTCACCCTGCTCTCCCACATTTACCCTGTTCTTCCACTTTTACCTTCTCTCCCACTTTTACCCTGTTCTCCCACTTTTACCCTCTCTCCCACTTTTTACCCTGCTATTCCACCCTCACCCTGCTCTCCCACTTATAACCTATCTCCCACCCTCACCTGCTCTCCCACCCTCTGCCTGCTCTCCCACCCCCCGTCTGCTCTCCCACCCTCACCATGCTCTCCCACTTTTACCCTCTCTCCCACTATCACCCTGCTCTCCCACTTTTACCCTGCTCTCCCACCCTCACCCTGCTCTCCCACATTCACCCTCTCTCCCACCCTCACCCTGCTCTCCCACATTCACCCTCTCTCCCACCCTCACCCTTCTCCCCCACTTTTACCCTGCTCTCCCACCCTCACCCTGCACTCCCACATTCACCCTCTCTCCCACCCTCACGCTGCTCTCCCACTTCTACCCTCTCTCCCACTCTCACCCTGCTCTCCCACTTTTACCCTGCTCTCCCACCCTCACCCTGCTCTCCCACTTCTACCCTCTCTCCCACTCTCATCCTGCTCTCCCACTTTTACCCTGCTCTCCCACTTTTAGCCTGCTCTCCCAGTTTTACCCTCTCTCCCACCCTCACCCTTCTCTGCCACTTCTACCCTCTCTCCCACTCTCACCCTGCTCTCCCACTTTTACCCTGCTCTCCTACTTTTACCGTCTCTCCCATCCTCACCCTGCTCTGCCACTTTTACCATGCTCTCCCACCCTCTCCCTGCTCTCCCACTTTTACCCTGCTCTCCCACTCTCACCCTGCTCTCCCACCCTCACCCTGCTCTCCCAATTTTACCCTCTCTCCCACCCTCACCCTGCTCTCCCACTTCTACCCTCTCTCCCACTTTTACCCAGCTCTCCCACCCTCACCCCGCTCTCCCATTTCTACCCTCTCTCCCACTTTTACCCTCTCTCCCACCCTCACCCTGCTCTCCCACTTTTACACTCTCCCCCTGCTCACCCTGCTCTCCCAAGTTTTCCCTTTCTCCCAACCTCACCCTGCTCTCCCACTTTTACCCTGCTCTCCCACCCTCACCCTGCTCTCCCACTTTCACCCTGCTCTCCCACCCTCACCCTGCTCTCCCACTTTTACCCTGCTCTCCCACCCTCACCCTGCTCTCCCCTTTTACCCTCTCTCCCACCCTCACGCTGCTCTCCCACTTCTACCCTCTCTCCCACTCTCACCCTGCTCTCCCACTTTTACCCTGCTCTCCCACCCTCACCCTGCTCTCCCACTTCTACCCTCTCTCCCACTCTCACCCTGCTCTCCCACTTTTACCCTGCTCTCCCACTTTTACCCTCTCTCCCACCCTCACCCTGCTCTGCCACTTTTACCATGCTCTCCCACCCTCTCACTGCTCTCCCACTTTTACCCTGCTCTCCCACTCTCACCCTGCTCTCCCACCCTCACCCTGCTCTCCCAATTTTACCCTCTCTCCCACCCTCACCCTGCTCTCCCACTTCTACCCTCTCTCCCACTTTTACCCAGCTCTCCCACCCTCACCCCGCTCTCCCATTTCTACCCTCTCTCCCACTTTTACCCTCTCTCCCACCCTCACCCTGCTCTCCCACTTTTACACTCTCCCCCTTCTCACCCTGCTCTCCCAAGTTTACCCTTTCTCCCAACCTCACCCTGCTCTCCCCTTTTACCCTCTCTTCCACCCTCACGCTGCTCTCCCACTTCTACCCTCTCTCCCACTCTCACCCTGCTCTCCCACTTTTACCCTGCTCTCCCACCCTCACCCTGCTCTCCCACTTCTACCCTCTCTCCCACTCTCACCCTGCTCTCCCACTTTTACCCTGCTCTCCCACTTTTACCCTCTCTCCCACCCTCACCCTGCTCTGCCACTTTTACCCTGCACTCCCACCCTCACCCTGCTCTCCCACTTTTACCCTGCTCTCCCACTCTCACCCTGCTCTCCCACCCTCACCCTGCTCTCCCAATTTTACCCTCTCTCCCACCCTCATCCTGCTCTCCCACTTCTACCTTCTCTCCCACTTTTACCCTCTCTCCCACCCTCACCCTGCTCTCACATTTCTACCCTCTCTCCCACTTTTACCCTCTCTCCCACCCTCACCCTGCTCTCCCACTTTTATACTCTCCCCCTGCTCACCCTGCTCTCCCAAGTTTACCCTTTCTCCCAACCTCACCCTGCTCTCCCACTTTTTCCCTGCTCTCCCACCCTCACCTTGCTCTCCCACTTTCACCCTGCTCTCCCACCCTCACCCTGCTCTCCCACTTTTACCCTGCCCTCCCACGTTTACCCTGTTGTTCCACTTTTACCTTCTCTCCCACTTTTACCCTGTTCTCCCACTTTTACCCTCTCTCCCACTTTTTACCCTGCTATTCCACCCTCACCCTGCTCTCCCACTTTTAACCTATCTCCCACTCTCACCTGCTCTCCCACCCTCTGCCTGCTCTCCCACCCCCCGCCTGCTCTCCCACCCTCACCATGCTCTCCCACTTTTACCCTCTCTCCCACTATCACCCTGCTCTCCCACTTTTACCCTGCTCTCCCAACCTCACCCTGCTCTCCCACATTCAACCTCTCTCCCACCCTCACCCTGCTCTCCCACATTCACCCTCTCTCCCACCCTCACCCTGCTCCCCCACTTTTACCCTGCTCTCCCACCCTCACCCTGCTCTCCCACATTCACCCTCTCTCCCACCCTTATGCTGCTCTCCCACTTCTACCCTCTCTCCCACTCTCACCCTGCTCTCCCACTTTTACCCTGCTCTCCCACCCTCACCCTGCTCTCCCACTTCTACCCTCTCTCCAACTCTCACCCTGCTCTCCCACTTTTACCCTGCTCTCCCACTTTTACCGTCTCTCCCATCCTCACCCTGCTCTGCCACTTTTACCAGGCTCTCCCACCCTCTCCCTGCTCTCCCTCTTTTACCCTGCTCTCCCACTCTCACCCTGCTCTCCCACCCTCACCCTGCTCTCCCAATTTTACCCTCTCTTCCACCCTCACCCTGCTCTCCCACTTCTACCCTCTCTCCCACTTTTACCCAGCTCTCCCACCCTCACCCCGCTCTCCCATTTCTACCCTCTCTCCCACTTTTACCCTCTCTCCCACCCTCACCCTGCTCTCCCACTTTTACACTCTCCCCCTGCTCACCCTGCTCTCCCAAGTTTACCCTTTCTCCCAACCTCACCCTGCTCTCCCACTTTTACCCTGCTCTCCCACCCTCACCCTGCTCTCCCACATTCACCCTGCTCTCCCACTTTTACCCTGCTCTCCCACTTTTACCCTCTCTCCCACCCTCACCCTGCTCTGCCACTTTTACCCTGCACTCCCACCCTCACCCTGCTCTCCCACTTTTACCCTGCTCTCCCACTCTCACCCTGCTCTCCCACCCTCACCCTGCTCTCCCAATTTTACCCTCTCTCCCACCCTCATCATTCTCTCCCACTTTTACCCTCTCTCCCACCCTCACCCTGCTCTCCCATTTCTACCCTCTCTCCCACTTTTACCCTCTCTCCCACCCTCACCCTGCTCTCCCACTTTTACACTCTCCCCCTGCTCACCCTGCTCTCCCAAGTTTACCCTTTCTCCCAACCTCACCCTGCTCTCCCACTTTTACCCTGCTCTCCCACCCTCACCTTGCTCTCCCACTTTCACCCTGCTCTCCCACCCTCACCCTGCTCTCCCACTTTTACCCTGCTCTCCCACCCTCACCCTGCTCTCCCCGTTTACCCTCTCTCCCACCCTCACCCTGCTCTCCCACTTTTACCCTGCTCTCCCACCCTCTCCCTGCTCTCCCACATTCACCCTCTCTCCCATCCTCACCCTGCTCTCCCACAATCACCCTCTCTCCCACCCTTACCCTGCTCTCCCACTTTTACCCTGCTCTCCCACCCTCACCCTGCTCTCCCACATTCACCCTCTCTCCCACCCTCACCCTGCTCTCCCACTTCAACCCTCTCTCCCACTCTCACCCTGCTCTCCCACTTTTACCCTGCTCTCCCACCCTCACCCTGCTCTCCCACTTCTACCCTCTCTCCCACTCTCATCCTGCTCTCCCACTTTTACCCTGCTCTCCCACTTTTAGCCTGCTCTCCCAGTTTTACCCTCTCTCCCACCCTCACCCTGCTCTGCCACTTTTACCCTGCTCTCCCACCCTCAGCCTGCTCTCCCACTTTTACCCTGCTCTCCCACTCTCACCCTGCTTCTCCACCCTCACCCTGCTCTCCCACTTTTACCCTCTCTCCCACCCTCACCCTGCTCTCCCCCTTCTAGCCACTCTCCCACTTTTACCCTTTCTCCCACCCTCACCCTGCTCTCCCATTTCTACCCTCTCTCGCACTTTTACCCTCTCTCCCAACCTCACCCTGCTCTCCCACTTTTACAATCTCCCCCTTCTCACCCTGCTCTCCCAAGTTTACTCTCTCTCCCAACCTCACCCTGCTCTCCCACTTTTACCCTCTCCCCCTTCTCACCCTGCTCTCCCACCTTTACCCTCTCTCCCACCCTCACCCTGCTCTGCCACTTTTACCCTCTCTCCCACCCTCCCCCTGCTCTCCCATTTTTACCCTCTCACCCTCACCCTGCTCTCCCACGTTTACCCTGTTCTTCCACTTTTAACTTCTCTCCCACTTTTACCCTGTTCTCCCACTTTTACCCTCTCTCCCACTTTTTACCCTACTATTCCACCCTCACCCTGCTCTCCCACTTTTAACCTATCTCCCACCCTCACCTGCTCTCCCACCCTCTGCCTGCTCTCCCACCCCCCACCTGCTCTCCCACCCTCCGCCTGCTCTCCCACCCTCACCTTGCTTTCACACCCTCACCCCGCGCTATCACCTCTATATTATAGGTTAACATGTTATAACACCCGCCCCCACAGCCCAAACTTTGATAATTTTTTTAAAACTGGTTTATGCACCAATGCCACACCTCTGCTATAGCTCCACCCACATCCACAGCAACGCCCCTTTTCTCTGACAACCCCCCCCATCCCAAGGGGAGGGGGCCGTGCCTATTTTGACAGTCCCAGGCCCCACAATCTCTGTTGGCAGCCCTGGCCACAACAGATGTGTAGAAGGTTAGTGTATCCTGCATTTTCTAGAGGTGTCTTCTTCCCCCTTATAGAATAGATTTGTGGTTATTTCTTAGAATACTTTATAGGGCTGTATTACTGCTTCTTAGCTGATAGTGATACTTACTGCTACTACTAGTAATAATTACAGTATTTTCTACACTCTCCGAATAACAAGACTCTATAATAATGCGTTGTATTATACATGTTTATAATGCAATGTTATGTCATTGTCCCAGTGATGTTATTTGATGTTACCACATCTTTCTATTATGTGCTGTCTTTCCTGCTCAATTGTATTACCCTGATGTTTTACATTTTGTTTTGTTTGATTTTTCTTTTTCTTATATTAAGTGTATTTTGTTATGATTGTTTCTGAAAACTTTATAATACAAAACTATAAAATAAAAACTACTCAATTAAAAAAAAAGAATGCGTTGTATTAGGAGTAAGAGTCTGTTGTACCCACCTATGTCAGGGACACTGACGTCCGTTTTATTCAGCATATAGCTAACCACGGTACTGTACTGAGTATAAGAAGTGGTGTAGCTGGAATTATTTGTTATATCATTGGAATTGAGGGACCAGGAAATGTCCGTTAGTTTAGTGAAGTTACAAACAATTGTTAATGTGTCTCCATAAAAAAGTGTCTCCGGGGACTTTGCAATGGTTAACTTTGCTGTAGGGGAGACAAAGGGAAATCAAATATATTATTTATACATTGTAGCCAATATTTTACTATCTACAGTATATAACGTTTATTGGTTTGTTCTGCACAAATGATATATAGGCCAGTGCCTTCCAAAACCTGTGCAGACAGAATTCAGCAAAAAAAGAAAAACATCCTACCTATACTATACGTTTCTTGTTATTATATCTAACATCCTGGCTCCTCCTGTTAGCACAGTATATGTTGTGTATTATATATAACTTACACTGGTTTTTTTTTGTAGTTTTTGCAAAACTGAAACAGAAAGAATAACGAGTCATCTGGTGTAACAATATGCAGACACCAGTTCCTTCCAACGTGAGAGATTTACCAGTCTGTATTCTGTAGATCTATGGAGGTTTAACAATCTATGTGCAGCTTCCGAGAGATGCTGTAGGGGAGGTCCAGGGGGCAGGTATGGGGGGGCCTGGTCACATGCTTTGTGTCATTGTGGCCCTCCCACTACTGCTGCAAAATGTTGAGATTGGTGGCGTCATGAGGCAGAGGTGGGGCTATATTGGTGCAATTTGCTGCAACTGCCGTCAAAATACCCCCATCCAGTCGACTTCACTGGGTAAGTAGGTGAGATCTAGGAAGGTAGGCTGCTGTGGGTAGGTAGGCAAGTATCGATTATCTAGACGACAGGTTCTCAAACTTGGTCCTCAGGGCCCCAAACGGTGCAGCCCAGGATCCCGGAGTGTGATCGGCACGCCCCCACAGTGACATGGACGGCGAAGCCACGAGACTCCAGCCCACATTCCCCCAGGCTCTGTCCCTATTTGTGTGCAATTATAACCATCATGGTGGTTATACTATATAATTGTAGCGATGCGATGGCTGCCATCACATTGCATGATTTGATGTCCAGGCCAACATTCAGTGGCGGGCTACCGATATTCATCCCTGCAGCAAACCAAATCTCCTTAAAATGCTATATCACATGCCTAACATGGCCATGAAACACCCACCATATATCAACCCCATAGGCTACAACCATCCTAAACCTAAACCCCCCCTGCGACTGTCCACCTTCGGTCGGTAAGCCGGGTGTCGGGCTCCCGGGGTAGGTAAAATGACAGGCGTCGGGATTTCGACACCTGTCATTTAACTCCTTGCCGGGATTAGACAGTCGGGAAGCCGGCAGTTGGGATTCTGTCCGTCGGCTTCCCGACTGCTTCCCCTGTATCTAAAGCTATATCAGAGTCACTGGTGCCGTCATTTCTTTCTACCCGTTACCTTTTGCCAGTGAATTGAGTCTGTTACTCTGAGAACTGTGGTTCATCCCTTTGCTGCACTAATGGTTACCTGGCCACAAAGGACGGCTTATTAGGCAACTGACCAGTTACATTTTCATGTACAGTAGTTTTCTGCACTTTAAGAGGAGACAACTGAAATAAAATATAAGCACAACTGAACATTAAATGTTGTTTCACTCAGTAACAAGGCTTACCTTTTGGCAAATATGTCACATTTATTGTCTTTGAAGCTGTTGCACCTTCCAATCTCTGCAATTTGCAAGTGTACGAGGAGATGGATGCATTAAGCGCGCACTCTGTCGCATTGGGGGTTACAATGTACGTTGTGCAGGTTGCGTTGCTAATTGATGCTCCTGTAATTGAGTTATGATGCAATTTATTTTACAAACATTCCAGATACACTTTAATAAAATAGAGGGGGGGGGGCTATGAATTTATGTATTCATGAGTAGCGCTAAATGGATATGGGGGGGGGTGTTGTTAGACATAGGGCAACTCCTGGATGTTGTGACCTACTGTAAGTATCATGATTTTAATATTTACAAAAGTTGGGTGGTCCAGCTAAACACCTGGTTGTTACCGTTGGTACAATATAATGATCCATGACCGCCTTCAGTCTTAGCTAGGTGTCATGGAACAGTTGGCTGTGATTTCATGGACCAAGTTTTATTTTTCTGAAAAAACTCAAACTGAGTCTGTAACCAAGTATCTGAGAGATCATGATGCCACCTTCCCAAGTTTTTGGAATTAGTGTTTTATTTGGAATATTTATACCGCAAAATAGCTGGATTTAATATTTTGATCAACAGTCTAGGACAGTGCTATCAAACTCAGGCCCTTCAGCTGCAGTAGACCTACACATCCCAGCATGCACTGCTACAATTCTGCTCTTAGTGAATGCTGAAACTGTGGCAGGGCATGCTGGGATATGTAGTCCCATGGCAGCTGGATGGCCCGAGTTTGACACCACTGCTCTAGGACAACTCCACTAATTATTATATAATTGTGGAATTAAATCTTCTCTTAACCTGGGTACACATTACCTGACCCATCAATCCGACGCCCGATAGTTCTAGGAAACAATATATTGGGCAGTCAGTACATACTGCACGATCCGGTATCTGATCGGCCAATACATCATTCACCTGCACCATTCACCTTGCTGGGTTTATAGCTAGGTCGCTCCATCTGCTGTTGTAACAAGCCATCGTAGCATCCTGTTGGACTTCAGTGCACAAGGCGGCTCTCGTGTGCTTGTTGCTAGGAGTATCAGAGTAGTCGGTTTCTTCTAAGCTTCTACAGTCTCAGTCACACTTCAGTATCATCTGTTACCAGCACTAGCAGCAGCTCAGCCACACTACAGCATCTAAGCGGTAGCTGTCACCAACATCACGGGAGTCTCAGCTGCATTACAGTGTCAGAGTGTACAGTTGTTTCCAAATTTCTATAGTCTCAGTCGCACCTCAGTGTCAGAGTGTATCATCTGTTACCAGCAATAGCGGCAGCCTAGCCACACTGCAGCTAACTGTTACCAACGTCATGGCAGTTGCTGTCATCCACCAGCAACTAGATAGACTCTTGTAATTTAGACTTTTTCTGCAATCTTGTCAAGTACACATCAGCCATCAAGGCTGCAACCAGCCAAGTACATTTCAGCCCTCAAGGTTGCAACCAGCCAAGTACACATCAGCTCTCAAGGCTGCAACCAGCGAAGTACACATCAGCCCTCAAGGCTGCAACCAGCCAAGTACACATCAGCCCTCAAGCTTGCAACCAGCCAAGTACACATCAGCCCTCAAGACTAAAACCAGCCAAGTACACATCAGCCCTCAAGGCTGCAACCAACAAAAGTACACATCAGCCCTTAAGGCTGCAAGCAATCTAATACACATCAGCTCTTAAAGGTGCAACCAGTCAAGTACACATCAGCCCTTAAGGTTGCCATGCGATCAAAGTCACACAATTGGCCAGTTCTCCAGTGTCCTCGGGTTCTACTACCTCTTCTGTGTGAATCTCCCCAGGGATTCATAACAGCTGCGAATGCATGGCCGATGGAACAACCCTGATATCACTGCGTGAGAGTGCGCCTAGTACCTTCACACTAGATGATTGGGATGATATATCTGTAGAATTCACCATATCATCCGAGAAATCATCCAGTGTGTACCCAGCTTTACTCTTTGGTAGAGGAGTCCAAACTAAAGCCCACGGGCCAAATGTGGCCTTCCACCTGCTCCAATGTGGCCCTCTGACCGGACCACAGTTTGGAGTCTTCGATCCACCGCTAGATTCCTGCACTTCCACAATGGCAAACAAGAAGTGCTGTGTAGGCCATACTTGAGAGACAGATCGAGCTGAGCCAACACCCCCTGAATGGAAGCAGCTGCCAGCCCAGTTATCCTGCCCATAGGGTGTCCTCAGCCAGGGGTCTCCAATTTAGCAGCAGAGTCAGACACGGGGTGGACAAGGACCAGAGACGACTTCTGTGTAGTAATTGGGGCTTTTATCTGAGGTAGGACAGGCACAGGTGACTGTATATAAGGAGGAATCCTGTATGATGGGGGAAGGGAGCATAGGATCCAAATACAGTATCTTAGGGGGAGAGATACCATAACCTGAGTATAATACAGACCACAGTCATTATTTGAGAGACAGTATCTGAGGAGAATAGCCCCTTACCGAGAGAGCTGGCCTTTGCGTATTTCTTCCTGCATGCCGATGTAATGAATGCCGACATGCATGGGAAGAGTGGCGGGAGGCATTTCATGCAAATTACGATGCGTCTTGCATCCCGCCCTGGGTATCACCGACATGCCACGTGACTTCCAGAGCTACTTGTCCTGTTTGTAATTGATCAACTGACATCCGTGCACTTTTTGATCATGTGGCGAAATATCTGTTAGGTGTGGGACAGACCAGAGGAACATACAGGGCCGGATTACTAATGGGCTTGGTGGAGCTCCAGCTCCAGGCCAACCATTCAAATAGGCCCAACGCAGTGCAGACAGGAAAAAAAAATCCCTGTGAACACTGTCTGCACTACTTTGAATCCGACATTGCAGTGATGGAGGATTCGAAGTCTGGTCCATTCACCCCCCTCCGCGCATCGGCAGTCCGAAGCTCCGTCACTGACTGTCCAATTTCTCTCCCTGGCCCTGCAGTCTGAGGCTCCGCCCCCATGCCGCCCGAAGCTCCGCCCCCATGCCGCCCGAAGCTCCGCCCCCCCGGTCGTACTAGCTTCCCTGACCATGTGAAATTGGCTCCGGTTCCCTGGGTCATCTGAAGCCCAGCCGTTTCACCCAAGGGGCCACTACTCCCCTCCTCCCTGCGCAATGAAATTAAACTATAAGGTTAGCCTTTTGAGCAGAGTGCAGAGGCTGAGCTGCTGTGAGAAGAAGCCAGCATGCATAACCAGCGTTCCTTCCCACAGGTCAGTGTAATGTCTGGCATCTATTAAGTGTGTGTATTTATATATGTGTATATATACACAAATGTGTGTGTGTATGTATATATATATATATTTACATACATGTGCACACATATACAAAAACATATACATATATATATACACACACACACACACATTTTATATATATATATATATATATATATATATATAAAATGTGTGTGTGTGTATATATATATGTATATGTTTTTGTATATGTGTGTACATGTATGTAAATATATATATGTATATGTTTTTGTATATGTGTGGGTATATATATATATATATATAGATCAGTTGTTGAACCTGGCACTCCCATACTCGCAGTGGTGTATCTATAATGAGTGCAGTGTGTGCGGTGTGGGGCCCCCGGGTCCAGGGGGGCCCCGCACCGCACACACTGCACCCATATTTTTTTTAAACTTACCTGTCCGAGGTCCCGCGTCGGGGGTCACTGCGGCTCAGAACACCGGAAAAATGGCTGCCCCGCCCATTTTCTGGCGTTCTGCGCATTTGTAGTAGACTCCGGGCACACTCTAGTGCCCGGAGTCGACTAATGCTCCAGTGGCTAGCCAGCCGCGTCAGTCGGCGGCCAGCCACCAGGGAGAGAGGAGGGGGCCCCGCACGAGGAGTGCACACGGGCCCCCTCCTCTCTTAAAACGCCCCTGCATGCTCGTAAATAGAATTTGCGCCAGTGTCCTCCTTAATTGCCAACTTCTGCAATAGGTTGGCATCCACACAATTATGCCAATAAATGCGACCCTGATGGTGATTATGGACCACACAGGACATCCAATTGCTTTCAAAATACAATAACTCTTTACTTAAGCTGGGTACACACTGATAGATATATCCCCCATTTCACTGAACAGGCGATATATCCATAGTGCATCACCGTGTGTGTACAGCGGATATGTCTGTGAACGACATGGTTCACAGACATATCCGATCTGCTGTGCAGCTGTCAAGGCCGGGTCATCGGGCAGATGATTGGCAAGTGTGTATACACTTAAAAATCAGCAGGTCGCGGGTCAGTCCAACATCGACCTAGTGTGTACCTGGCTTTAGGTTCTTTCATGATTAAAGAACCTAAGTAAAGAATTCTGAAACATTGAAAGCATCTTGGGGGTCTTGTGTGATCCACAATTGCAGTCAGAGTGTCGCCTTCACTGGTATTGGATGCGGTCATTATACCGACAGTCGGGATTCCGGTGCTTACAATGCCAGCGCTGGAATCCTCATACCTGTCAGAATCCTGGTCCCGGCATCCTGACTAAGTACCGGGCTTAGGGTTAAGCATTAGGGGGAGGGTTGGACACTAAGTAGAGAGGGTTAGGTTTACGGGTGCAGAGAGGAGAGGTTAGGATTAGGCACTATAGGATTAGGCACTAGGGGGGAGGGTCAGGATACTGACCAGCAAGTGTTGTTATCCTAACCCTGGCGGGATGCCGGCGCTGGAAACCCATACCCAACCCATTGATCCATTGATATATATATTAGTGTTTATATACAGTGTGTCTGTGTGTATATATATATATATATATATATATGTCTCTGTGTGTATGCATATAGGGAGCTGCTGCATCTATGAGGGGTGATTATGATCAATCATAACCTCCAGAGGTGCGGCAGGCCGCGGATGGCAGCTGTGTTTGCACTTTCACAAAAGAAACAAAACTTTTTTGTTATAGCTCCACTATAAATTTGTTAAAGGTAGGCGCAAGTTTTGCCCCCATGGACATAGCCATGCCCCCTGTGTAGACCACATCACTGGTCACACTGCCACAGAAGTTATCACACTCCTCTGCAGCGCCACACAATAGGCCATTCATAAATTTCAGCTCCAGGCCCATGTGGACCTTAATCTGGCACTGGGAACATACTTACACTGGTACAGCCTCACTGGTGTGTTAAGGGCATTTTTTGTTGAGCAATATACTGTTCACTTAGATCTAGGGATGGGAATCGCTATTGAAAATATTGGTCTTATCTATTTTCCACATTTGATTTCCAATCATTTCTTAGGGCCTGATTCAGGGCCTGATTCAGACCCGCTCGCAAGTGGGTTGATGTTGCCCAAGTGCGCATGCGCACGACGGAGGCGGCTCCGTCGTGCGCATGCGTGAGACCCGAATAATGACGGGTGAGTGACAGCACGCCCCCTTTGGTGGGCGTGCCGGGGGCAAGGCTGCCCAGATGGAGGCGTTCCCTTGGGAACGCCTACCGTCTGGAGCCGGCCCCACTGACATCACTAGTGATGTCAGTGGGACTGCTTTTAGCTCTGATAGAGCCAAAATCACTCCAGGGCTTGCGGCAGATGAGACCCTACCACAAGGGTCTCATCGCAAGCCCGATGGTCACGATGGTCTTGACTATCGCGACCATCATTTTGGCCGCTCGCTATAGCTGTGGGTGGTCACCCACAGCTATGCGAGTGGCCAGGAGGCCGCTCCAAAAAGTAAGAGGGACGGCCCTGATTCAGAGCGAGCGCTCTGTCAGAGCGAGCGCTCTGTCAGAGCGCCCGGCTCTGAATCAGGGCCTCAGTATGGATCGCAGCTGCGATTACGCTCACAGTCTCACTGCGATAATATGCTAATCCACTGCGACCGCTATGCCGTTGCAGCAGAATATAAGGACATCCACCTCACCTTGCACACATCCGTATTACTTTGCAAGACTGTGAAACCATCGGTAACACTGAGAACCATCGCAGCCTCACACACACTTGCACAAGGTCTGACCTTACTCAGGAATTGCTAGCCTCATCATAAGTAGTGAAAGCCCAAGCTGCGTATGGCCTGGCAGTGGATTATTTATGCACGCCCCTGCAACTGCGTTCAACCGCACTGGCACGTCTGCGTTTCTCCGACCACCCCCTGTCACCTCCCACAGATGGCCCTTCCTGTCAATCACTCTGTGATAGGTCTGCGTAGTCTCTGCGATCTCAGTCCCGATGGCAGTGGCTGGTTCGCGCACAAGCACTGCGATGCATACGCATGTGCAGAACGCAAAAATCGTCCGATTGCATTTATAATCGCAGTTGCGATCCTTGCTGAATCAGGCCCTTAATTAATAGTGAGGCTTTGATGCTGCCTCACTGTTGTTGTGTTTTTTAACTGATATTCATTATATTTGTATAGGTTCCTGCAGGCCGGCCAGCCCCAGATTAACCCTTTCATTCCCTGTGACGTGAGACTCGCAGCTGCCATCTAGCAGCTGCTGCGCACAGCACACACTCAGCAAGCCACAGGGCATTGTGATGTCACGTCTGTGTCTCAGAAAATGACGCATAGAAGGTTCAGATTTTTTTTCTGCAAACAATATCTTGTCTCTATCAATTTTTTTCTTCAATGTTGAAAATATCGATAAAATCAATTTTGTAATGATTCCCATCCTTATTAAATGCTCTGTTTGCTTGAATGAGGGGAGACCTCCGTAATGTGAGCTGGGGAAGGCCTTCCATGCTTTTCATGATTGCATAATCAGCATCCACAGTGATAAGAAAAAAGAGGGTCCCTACTGCTTCTGGGTAGCACACATTGCTGATGTGAATGATTTTCCTGCTACTGTTCGTGCGCAAAATTCCATAAAAACTGGTACAGTGCACGCGGTGCATGGTGTGTACAAACAGTGTTGCAGTAGTGATTGAGACTCATGGTCTCAGAAATGCATTGGACATGTATTTCGCGCTCCACGGCAGTGACTGGGAAGGGGCTAGTCAGACACACAGAGATGCACCATCGTATGGGCGTTTGCCGTGAGCGCTCAGGTACGTAATTGCTCAAATTGGAAGCCATACTCTGATGGACAATCTGCACTTAGCACGGGACTGGTGCAAGTTTCGATGGTGTGACCGATGATTCGCCTAAAGAAGCACAAAGTGCAATGATTGCTTTTAGTAGCATTAGTATAAAGTCACAGATGTGACTACGGTAAAAGATGCTAAAGCGGTTGCTGTGGCGATGCTACTCGGGATGAATCCCAGACTGTCCTCGGCTACAGAAATATATAAAATAGACATTACATATATAGCCTGTATTAGTGCAGATCCAATCTAAATCTAATCCAGCAGCATCTCATAGCTATATTTTGTGTATCCTGATACTATCCAGAGACATAGCCGTACAGATACTATTATTTGTGAATGAAATAGCTGCACTTTTATACAAAGCAAATCTACTCGACAATCCTAAAATGTTGTGATTGTAGTGATTACATTTTATGTCCTTCCATAGTGCACCAACCAGAATGAGTCATTTCAGCTATGAGGCCAGATGGGAAGAAACAAAATATATCTGACTTACCGGATTTCCCGTTTACAGTCCATGTCCCATTAGATACTGAAAAGTCTTTGGCACAGCAAGTCAAATTAAATGTAACACCATTGCAGAAAGTTTCGTTATTACCCGACAGATCTATCGGTAGCTCAGTAATACTATCAATGGTTGTGTTTTGTTCTTGATTTGTTTCTCTGACAGCGCAGGTGTAAGTACCTATAGAAAATAAAAGGTAGAGAGGGGTAAGCTCTGTTACGAAACAAGGACAATATGGATGAGATAATGGCCCATTCACTAAAGAAGACAATTGTAAAGGCAAATGTGGCATTTTGGAATGTGGGTAAAAATTAAGGGCCTGATTCAGAGCCACTCGTAAGGGGCCGCTCGTTCGCTCTGAGCAATGTTCGCACAACTGTGTATGGGTCGTAATGCGCATGCACAAACCAGTCATTGCGGTCGGAAATCGTGCACTTGCAAAACAACGAGGGGCTGCTAATTTGATTGACAGAATGTACCGTTTGTGGGTGGTAACAGGGGAAGGTGCTTGAAAACGGGGGAGTGGAGATCCAAACGCAGGCGTGCCTAATGGTAAAAAGGTGTTTAATGGGAGTACATAATTATTAAAGGAGCATCATTGACCACATCACTTGGTTGTCCTTTAGCCTCGACGAGCAGTTCAGATGCCTTTCAATGTACCCGATTATTCTAAAAATACCGGAGATGACGTGTGATGCGATCGGCAAAGGGGCGTCTTTACAAAATAGCAAGCGCATTTTTCGTTCGCTCACTCAGACATAGAGGCCTCAACAAACCGCAAAGAGCGAGCGCTCAATTTAAATAGCCGGCCCCTTTTTTGAAACTACCGTCCGCAAATAGCGTCTGGGTCTGAATCAGGTCCAGATTTCAATGTAATGAGAGTGACCATTTTCTTAATTAATTTTTTTCTTTCTGTGGTGGCTTCTCGTGTTACTTAATAACAAATATGATCATTGGTTATTTTTCAAGAGAAGCTCTCTGTTTTGCATGTCTATCAGTAGAATGTGCTCTGGCATGCATAGAGTTTACAAAGATGTTCTCTGTATTGTCTGTTGCTCAATAAAATGCTCTGTATATTGGTCCCTAAGATGCTCTATTTATTGTAGGGCATACGGTCTGTGTTGCATGTACAGTAGTTTACAAAGATGCTCTCTGTATTGTACGTACATACAGTAGTAACATAGAATGCTCAGTGTATTGTATGGCAATTATTAGGATGCTTTTTGTTTTGTATAGCAGTCAATAGGATACTCTCTATATACTATGGCAGCTACTGTGATGCTCTCTGTATGGCATGATGGTGACTAAGATGTTCTCTGTATTCCATGACTGCCATTACAAAGCTCTCTATATCTTATGGTGGCCACAAGGATGCATGTTCACTGTATTATACAGTACATCTATCATTAATAATGGCTAAATTATCATGCAAAGTATTATAATACCTGCCAGAGGGAGTGGAAGAGGAAAGGGGCAGAGGGGGAGAAAAGGGGCGCAGGGTGCCGAGAAACCTAGCACCGGCCCTGCATAGGAAGGAGCGGGGCTCCGGGAATTAATGCCATCTGAAGATGGCGCTGTTTCCTGCAAGTGAACTCTGAGAACTTTCAGTTTTTTGTCGTTTGCAAATTACTAGGCATCCCAGTCAGGCCCCAAATAGTGAATGGGCCCGTTACTAAAACATGTAAAAACTAGTGTTTCTACATGAGCAACAGGCCCATAACAGTTATTGAATAGGCCCCATAAACATGTAAGGGCAGCACTTGATTGATAGATTATTCTGCCTTTTCAGAAAGTCGCTGTTCGCGGTGAAACGCATTACCGATAAGCTGATATTATTGGATATTGCTCCTAAAACCAGTATAGAGCAGGACTGCATATCTGGATTACCATATTACTTTTAGACTGGAGGCCTCCAACTAAAGGCGCATTACACTATCGGGCTGAGGCCACAGCAACTAATTACTGGCATTGCACACAACATGCTATTTATGATCTATTAACGCGGCGACCCACAGCAGAGCTGGCGGAGAGACAGGCCGGGAAGCGGCAGATACAGCAACTTCATGGCCGGCAGGAGCGGCGCTCCCACTGCGCTGCCAGAGACGTACCCACTGCAGCTACTGATCTGTCTATTTACGGTTGGTGATTTGGCCCATGTCCCTTAATTGTACAGTGTATACTATCCATACAGTTTGGATTCACTTCAACTCATTTGTTTGGTAATTGTTACATATCCAGGTTTTAAAAGTGCAGTCACCACTATATCCCAGCTACGCCCGTCATTCTTATAAGCATTGGCTTTCCTGATATGACTCTGATATTTTATATACTTTATGTCATTATTATAGCAATTAGGAGATCACTGTTGTACTTTAGAATAACACATGGATGTATATTGTCCCCTGTCAGTATTTGCATTATTGCAGATAGGTATTGTGGATTTGCAGATACGAGCACATACTATTATTAGAGTGGTATGTCCTATAGGAATATATTACATATGATATTGTGTATTCCTTGTGTTATGGTTATATTGATGTGCATTTTAGCTTATGAATGAAATATTATTAGTTAGATTGTGTGTGTCCCATTGTGCCTGCAGCACTTTTCCACCTTTTTTCTCTTCAGGAGTCGATTGGGGCAGAAAACTTATATTCCTTTAAAAGTCGCATATTGTCAACAAAAGGACTGATTCAGAGTTATGTACAACTCTGAAGGTTTACATACAACTCCGATGGTTTACATACAACTCCGATGGTTTACATAGAACTCCGATGGTTTACATACGACTCCGATGGTTTACATAGAACTCCGATGGTTTACATACAACTCCGATGGTTTACATACAACTCCGATGGTTGCCGATCAGCGCTTGTGCAGGAGCTGTTCTGCGCATGTGCTGATCGGTGTCTGCGATGATGGTCACAGTGCCCCCTTTGCCACAACCAGGGCCGCCATCAGGAGGGGGACTGCCGGGACTAGAGTCCCGGGCCCGGACAGAAAAGAGGCCCGGCCAGCAGTGGAGTAGATAAGCTCCAGGGGTATTTTGAAAGCGCCGCCGGCCATGTGCCAATTGTAGCTCATGGACCAGAAGCCAATTATGAGCGGCCACAGCGGCGGCTTCTTATTGGCAGCCGGTCCGCGAGCTCCGACTAACTCGCAGACGGCACCAAATTCAAAATGCTGATGCCTCTCAGTCCCTGGGCCCTCTCTCTGTGCAGGTGAGACCACGAGTGGCAGCTAGTCAGGCAACACTCAGACAGGAGGAGCAGTAGCAGCGGGGGGAGGGAGTAGCAGCAGCGAGGGGAAGAACCTTTTTGCTACAGCCACTGTAAAGAGGAAGTGCTCAGATGGGCAGGAGAGGCTGCAGGGGATCCCACTTCCCATCCATGTACAGAGATTCCTGCTTTCCTACCCTCCCCTTGTTTTCCCACTTTTACCCTGCTCTCCCACTTTTACCCTGCTCTCCCACCCTCACCCTGCTCTCCCACTTTTACCCTCTCTCCCACCCTCACCCTGCTCTCCCACTTTTACCCTGCTCTACCACCCTCACCCTGCTCTCCCACTTTTACCCTCTCTCCCACTTTTACCCTCTCCCACTTTTAACCTCTCTCCCACCCTCACCCTGCTCTCCCTTCTCACCCTGCTCTCCCACCCTCACCCTGCTCTCCCACATTCACCCACTCTCCCACCCTCACCCTGCTCTCCCACTTCTACCCTCTCTCCCACTCTCACCCTGCTCTCCCACTTTTACCCTGCTCTCCCACCCTCACCCTGCTCTCCCACTTCTACCCTTTATCCCACTCTCACCCTGCTCTCCCACTTTTACCCTCTCTCCCACCCTCACCCTGCTCTCCCACATTCACCCTCTCTCCCACCCTCACCCTGCTCTCCCACTTTTACCCTCTCTCCCACCCTCACCCTGCTCTCCCACTTTTACCCTGCTCTCCCACTCTCACCCTGCTCTCCCACATTCACCCTCTCTCAGACCCTCACCCTTCTCTCCCACTTCTACCCTCTCTCCCACTTTTACCCTCTCTCCCACCCTCACCCTGCTCTCCCACTTTTACCCTCTCCCCCTGCTCACCCTGCTCTCTCACGTTTACCCTCTCTCCCACCCTCACCCTGCTCTGCCACTTTTACCCTCTCTCCCACCCTCCCCCTGCTCTCCCACCTTCACCCTGCACTCCCTCTTTTACCCTGCTCTCCCACTTTTACCCTGTTCTCCCACTTTTACCCTCTCTCCCACTTTTTACCCTGCTATTCCACCCTCATCCTGCTCTCCCACTTTTTACCCTGCTATTCCACACTCATCCTGCTCTCCCACTTTTACCCTCTCTCCCACCCTCACCCTGCTCTCCCACTTCTACCCTCTCTCCCACTCTCACCCTGCTCACCCACTTTTACCCTGCTCTCCCAATTTTACCCTGCTCTCCCACTTTTACCCTCTCTCCCACCCTCACCCTGCTCTCCCACTTTTACCCTCTCTCCCACTTTTTACCCTGCTATTCCACCCTCAACCTGCTCTCCCACTTTTACCCTCTCTCCCACCCTCACCCTATTCTCCCACTTTTAGACTCTCTCCCACTTTTTACCCTGCTATTCCACCCTCATCCTGCTCTCCCACTTTTACCCTATCTCCCACCCTCCACCTGCTCTCCCACCCTCACCTGCTCTCCCACCCTCCGCCTGCTCTCCCACCCTCACCTTGCTTTCTCACCTTCACCCCACGCTATCACCTCTATATAATAGATTAACATGTTATAACCTCCACCCCCACAGCCCAAACTTTGATAATTTTTTTAAAACTGGTTTATGCACCAATGCCACACCTCTGCTATAGCTCCACCCACATCCACAGCAACGCCCCTTTTCTCTGACAAACCAACCCCCTCATCCCAAGAGGGGGTGGGGCCCTGCATATTTTGACAGTCCCAGGCCCCCCAATCTCTGATGGCAGCCCTGGCCACAATAGATATGTAGAAGGTTAGTGTATCCTGCATTTTCTAGAGGTGTCTTCTTCCCCCTTATAGAATAGATTTGTGGTTATGTATTAGAATACTTTATAGGGCTGTATTACTGCTTCTTAGCTGATAGTGATACTTACTGCTACTTCCAGTAATAATTACAGTATTTTCTACACTGTCCGAATAACAAGACTCTATAATAATGTGTTGTATTATACATGTTTATAATGCAATGTTATGTCATTTTCCCAGTGATGTTACTTGATGTTACCACATCTTTCTATTATGTGCTGTCTTTCCTGCTCAATTGTATTACCCTGATGTTTTACATTTTATTTTGTTTGATTTTTCTTTTTCTTATATTAAGTGTATTTTGTTATGATTGTTTCTGAAAACTATAAAATAAAAAACTAAAATAAAAACTACTCAATTAAAAAATAGAATGCGTTGTATTAGGAGTAAGAGTCTGTTGTACCCACCTATGTCAGAGACACTGACATCAGTTTTATTCAGCATATAGCTAACCACGGTACTGTACTGAGTATAAGAAGTGGTGTAGCTGGAATTATATGTTATATCAATAGAATTGAGGTACCAGGAAATGTCCATTAGTTTAGTGAAGTTACAAACAATTGTTAATGTGTCTCCATAAAAAAGTGTCTCCGGGGACTTTGCAATGGTTAACTTTGCTGTAGGGAAGACAAAGGGAAAGCAAACATATTATTTATACATTGTAGCCATTATTTTACTGTCTACAGTATATAACGTTTATTGGTTTGTTCTGCACAAATGATATATAGGCCAGTGCCTTCCAAAACCTGTGCAGACAGAATTTGGCAAAAATAAAGGTCATACTTATACGTTTCTTGTTATTATATCTAACATTCTGACTCCTCCTGTTAGCACAGTATATGTTGTGTATTATATATAACTTACACTGGTTTTTTTTTTTTTGCAAAACTGAAAACAAAAAGACTAACGAGTCATCTGGTGTAACAATATGCAGACACCAGTTCCTTCCAACGTGAGAGATTTACCAGTCTGTATTCTGTAGATCTATGGAGGTTTAACAATCTATGTGTAGCGTCCGAGAGATACTGTAGGGGAGGTCCAGGGGGCAGGTATGGGGGGACCTGGTCACATGCTTTGTGTCATTGTGGCCCTCCCACTACTGCTGCAAAATGCTGAGATTTGCGGCATCATGCAGCAGATGTGTGGCTATATTGGCGCAATTTGCTGCAACTTCCGTTAAAACACCCCCATCCAGTCAACTTCACTGGGAAAGTAGGTGAGATCTAGGAAGGTGGGCTGCTGTAGGTAGGTAGGCAAGTATCGATTATCTAGACAACAGGTTCTCAAACTCGGTCCTCAGGGCCCCAAACGGTGCAGCCCAGCATCCCGGAGTGTGACAGGCTACCAATGTCCATCCCTGCACCAAACCAAATCTCCTTAAAATGCTATACCACATGCCTAACATGGCCAAGAAACACCCACCATATATTAACCCCATAGGCTACAACCTTCCTAACGTCACCCACCTTTCTACCTCACACAACTAGTAACACCTAACTGTCCGGTGACAGACCCCACAGACTCAGGTGTTTAATTACCGCCATGCATATGCAATGCATTCCATCTCTCTTCTAATTTATTAAATTCAGTGCAATAAAATAAAGTGTTTTTTTTTTTTATACAAGCAGTACAGACACACTGTAAGGTAATATAAGCTAATGATGCCTTTCCGTAGACAGCGGGAGACTCATGTGGACCAATGTGCTACACCAATTTCTTGGTGAGTGACAGCTGCTGCAACCAATACTGCATAATTCAGGGCAGATTTACTAAGCTCTGGAAAGAGATAAATTGGAAAGTGATAAACTAACAGCCAATCAGCTCCTAATCCCCCTTTCACACTGAAAATGAAAATCCTGTGTTATCCACTTTTACCCAGTAATTTGCTAAACAACCCGGGATTTTTCCCTGTGTAAAGGGGTCATCCCGGGACTAAATTCCCGGGTCTCTGATTCTGTTTTATTGCAGGGTGGTAGACCTGGAAATTAACGCAAAAACGGTCAACACAAAAATGGTTTATTAAACCTAACTCTAGACTAACCCTAACCCCTCCCCCTAGCGCCTAACCCTATTGGTCCCCTCCAGCAGCCTAACACTGACCCTCCCCAAAGTGCTCAACCCTAACCCATCCATAACCTTAAAAATTGAGAATAACCATCAAAAATGGGTTCGACAAATTTTGTGTAAACCATTTTAACCTGTTGACCTTTTAACCTTGTCAACTTTTAACTCTATCGACCTTCTGCACTGTCGACCATTTGTCAGTCGACGTTGTTCTTTTGACTATGTCAACCAATTACATGTCGACCATCTGATGTCTACCTATTGACTGTCGATTTTCCATCCAGATACCATCCTCAATGAGAGACTGACTATCATATTTCCTCGTATCTCAAGCTGCAACCCAGCAAGACTGGGACCTACTGTATCTAAAGCTATCTCAAAGTCACTGGTGCTGCCATTCCTTTCTACCCGTTACCTTTTGCCAGTGAATTGAGTCTGTTACTCTGAGAACTGTGGTTCATCCCTGTGCTGCTCTAATGGTTACCTGGCCGCAAAGGATGGTTTATTAGGCAACTGACCAGTTGTACATTTTCATGTACAGTAGTTTTTTGCACTTTAGGAGGAGACAACTGAAATAAAATATAAGCACAACTGAACATTAAATATTATATCACTCAGTAACAAGGCTTACCTTTTGGCAAATATGTCACATTTAATGTCTTTGAAGCTGTTGCACCTTCCAATCTCTGCAATTTGCAAGTGTACGAGGAGATGGACTCATTAAGCGCGCACTCTGTCACATCTGGGGTTACAATGTACGTTGTGCAGGTTGCGTTGCTAATTGATTCTCCTGTAACTGAGTTATGATGCAATTTATTTTACAAACATTCCAGTTACACTTTAATAAATTAGAGGAGGGGGGCCTATGATTTTATGTATTCGTGAGCAGAGTTCAATGCCATATTGGGGGGGGGAGTGTTGTTAGACATAGGGCAACTCCTGGATGTTGTGACCTACTGTAAGTATCATGATTTTTGTATTTACAAAAGTTGGATGGTCCAGATAATCACCTGGGTGTTACCGTTGTGGTACAATATAATGATCCACGACCGCCTTCAGTCTTAGCTAGGTGTCATGGATCAGTTGGCTCCGATTTCATGTACCAAGTTTTATTTTTCTGAAAAAACTCATACTAAGATAAACCAAAAAAGAGTCTATAACCAAATGTCTGAGAGATCATGATGCCACCTGCCCAAGTTTTTGGAATTAGTGTTTTATTTGGAAGATTTATACCTCAAAATAACTGGATTTAATATTTTAATCAACTGTCCAGTATGATTCTTCTAACTCTTACATAATTGTGGAATTAAATCTTCTCTCAAACATTACTCAACCCGCCAATCTGTTGCCCGATGGAATGGTATATCGGTGGGCAGTGCACACTGCATGTTCCAGAGTCTGACTGGGCGATACATTTTTCACCTGCACCAATCACATCGCTGGGATTGGCAGCTGGGTCGCTCCATCTGCTGTGCATGCAGGGCCAATGGAATTACCCCAATGACCAGCGCGGAAGCACACATAGTGCATACACACTAAACAATCAGGCCAATACGCTGGTCCAATTCACAATAATGTCAGAGAACTCATCTAATGTGTACCCAGCTGTACTCTTTGGTAGGGTAATCCAAACTAAGACCCATGAGACAAATGTGACCTTCCACCTGCTCCAATGTGGCCCTTTGACCGGACCACAGTTTGCTACACTCCTGCATCCCCCACAATGGTGAGGGTGGAGAGCTACATAGACCCTACTCGAGAGACAGGCAGAGCTGAGCCAACACCCCCTGAGTGGAAGAAGCTGCCTGCCCAGGTATCCTACCCCTAGGCTGTACCCTGACCCAGCCCGGGGTCTCCCATTTAGCCACAGAGATAGAAACAGGGCGAACAAGGACCAGAGACTTCTTCTGGGTAGTGATTGGGGCTTTCATCTGAGGGAGGACAGGCACTGGTGACTGTATATCAGGAGGAGGTGGGGAAAGGAAGCATAGGATCCAGGAATAGTATCTAAGGAGGAGAGACACCATAACCTAAGGATAAAACAGACCACAGTCATTATCTGAGAGACAGTATCTGAGGAGAATAGCCCAGGGACTCCTGTAGATTCAGAGATGGACAGAATTGCAGAGCAATTCCATCCATCTAAAATGCTAATGCAGCAGGAGGTATCTGCAGGAAACTGCTGCTGCTTCCCCCTGGGAGTGATCTAATCTAATCCCACCCAGCGCCCCAGCGGCACATGTGTTTTTCTGCGCCACCGCCAATTTCCCAGTGAGTTATATTTTTGTATCCTGATTCTATCCATAGACATAGCCAAACAGATTCTATTAGTTGTGAATGAAATAGCTGCACTTTTATACACAGCAAATGTACTGGACAATCCTAAAATGTGGTGATCATAGTGATTACATTTTGAGTCCTTCCATAGTGCACCGATCAGAACGAGTCATTTCAGCTATGAGGCCAGATGGGAAGAAACAAAATATATCTGACTTACCGGATTTCCCATTTACAGTCCATGTCCCAACTGAAACTAAAAAGTCTTTGGCACAGCAAGTCAAATTAAATGTAGCCCCATCGCAGGAAGTTTCGTTATTACCCGACAGATCTATCGGCAGCTCATTAATACTATCAATGGTTGTGTTTTGTTCTCGATTTGTTTCACTGACAGTGCAGGTGTAAGTACCTGTAGAAAATAAAAGGTAGAGTGGGGTAAACTCTGTTAGGAAACAAGGAAAATATGGATGAGATAATGGCCCATTCGCTAAAGAAGACAATTGTAAAGGCAATTATGGCATTATCGAATGTGGGTAAAAAATAGATTTCAATGTTACGAGAATGACCATTTTCTTAATTAGTTTTTATTCTTTCTGTGGTGGCCTCTTGTGTTACTTAATAACAAATATGATCATTGGTTATTTTTCAGGAGATGCTCTCTGTTTTGCATGTCTATCAGTAGAATGTGCTCTGGCATACATAGAGTTTACAAGGATGTTCTCTGTATTGTATGTTGCTCAATAAAATGCTTCCTGTATTGTATATTGGTACCTAGAATACTCTATTTATTATAGGGCATTCCCTAGGATACACTCTGTATTGCATGTACAGTAGGTTTCTAAGATGCTCTCTGTATTGTACATACCATAGGTCCATAGAATGCCCCATGTATTGTATGGCAAATATTAGGATGCTCTTTGTTTTGTATAGCAGTCACTAGGATACTCTCTATATAGTATTGCAGTCACTGTGATGCTCTCTGTATGGCATGACGGTCACTAAGATGTTCTCTGTATTCTATGACTGTCATTACAATACTCTCTATTTTTTATGGTGGCCACAAAGATGCATGGTCTCTGTATTGTACAATACATATATCATTAATACTGGCAAAATTATCATGCAAAGTGGTATAATACCTGCTTTGTCATACTTGCAATATATGGCACATTCATGGAAGCATTGTTACTTTTCATTTAATTTGAAACAATAAAATAATAATGTTGAATTATTCATGCTAGTGTCTACATGTAATCACAGTTACGTTTAAGAATATGTCCTTTTTCTATGTGAAAGCCATCCCTTCCCCAAGAAACTGTACAGAGAGCAATGAGAAGGTGAATCCTCCAACAGTTATACCCACGACCATACTAAACATTTGTGTAAGGAATTGTGCTGCACTGATGTGCTTATGCCACCCACTGGTGTGCTGGCATTGCCTATTTATACTTATACCACCTACAGGTGCAGTGTGGTGCCAACATGTGTGTTACCTCCATCTGGTACAGCACACTACACCTGCCTTTGATGTGACTCGCCTACCATTGCATGGTGCATTGGCTTGCATACAACTGATGTGACTAGCTATGTCTCACCTACATGAAGTATCTTTCAGAACATTTCTTGGGGCCACTTTATGTTCCCAATTTTCCCCTGACCCTATAGGATTATGTGGTTTGAGATCATAAGATACATTTTAATACTTTTATATTCATTTTAAAAATGTGTACATATGAAACTGGACGTGGCATTTGCTATTATCATATAGATATAACATTGTAACAATATTTCTGTGGCTGTTTTAGGGTTTCCTTTCTATCTTCCCCTATGAGGAACTCAGTAACTGATCCAGTATTTGAAGATGTAGTCAATTCATTGCCTAGCAACCAATGACATCACAGAGAGACAAAGCAATCACATCTGCTGCTTCCAATATTTAGTTTATCTGGTTGCTTTGTGTCTCATATAGGGGCCTATTCATCCACATGGCCCCCGTTAATTAAGTATCTAACTCTCTGCAAGTTTCGGCAGTGGACAATTAACCACAGGAGCAATTCAGTGTTGCTCCGATGCTCCAAAAACAGTTTTTGGAGTTTGCAAAATACTAAGCGGTCCCATCAGGCCCCAAATAGTGAATGGGCCCGTTACTAAAAACATGCAGACACTAGCGTTTCCACATGAGCAAAGGGCTTATGGCAGTTAATGAATAGGCCCAATAGATATGCAAGGGCAGCACTTGATTGGGGCAGAAAACTTATATACCTTTAAGCGACCCATATTTTATGCAAACCCGGTAGTTAACGTACAACTTAAATTTATTAGAATACTTTATAGGGCTGTATTACTGCTTCTTAGCTGATAGTGATACTTACTGCTACTTCTAGTAATAATTACAGTATTTTCTACACTGTCTGAATAACAAGACTCTATAACAGGCTTGCCTACCCTCCCGATTTGTCCGGGAGCCTCACGATTTTTGGGTGCCGCTCCCGGCCCCCCGGAAAGGCAGGCAAGCCTCCCGGAAGCCGGCATCCCTCCCTACCCCCTGCAGAGTTAATATCAAACCCCCCGCAGCGGGGGGGGGGCTCGGTGACCCGATTCACGCTGAATAGCGTCATTGTGGCCCCCTGCTTCACAATGCTGAAAATAACGGCATTGTGAAGAGTGGGTGGGTCCACGATGACGCAATCACGCGGGTCGGCCCCAGCTCCGCCCCCAAATGTGACATCATGGCCGGCCACGCCCCCCGCTGTTAGCCGGCAATCAGCTCCCTCCCGGAAGGAGGGAACTGATTGTCGGCAAGTATGCTCTATAATAATGCGTTGTATTAGGAGTAAGAGTCTGTTGTACCCACCTATGTCAGAGACACTGACATCCGTTTTATTCAGCATATAGCTAACCACGGTACTGTACTGAGTATAAGAAGTGGTGTAGCTGGAATTATATGTTATATCATTGGAATTGAGGTACCAGGAAATGTCCGTTAGTTTAGTGAAGTTACAAACAATTGTTAATGTGTCTCCATAAAAAAGTGTCTCCGGGGACTTTGCAATGGTTAGCTTTGCTGTAGGGAAGACAAAAGGAAAGCAAATATATTATTTATACATTGTAGCCATTATATTACTGTCTACAGTATATAACATCCTACCTATATGTTTCTTGTTATTATACCTAAAAATCGTGGCTCCTCTTGACTGTTAGCACAGTTTATGTTGTGTATTATATAACTTATACTGTTTTTGTTTATTTTTGCAAAACTGAAAACAAAAAGAACAAAAAGTCATCTGGAGTAACATTCTAACAGTCTGTATTCTGTAGATCTATGGAGGTTTAACAATCTATGCTAGACACCTCCTTGCTGCATTTGCAAGCACCATCGCGACCCCTGGACGCTGGTCACTGCAGAGGCCAGGAATCTGCGTCTGTCAACACAGACTCATCCTTCCCGGAAAACAGGGTGACATGCCCCCACTCCGTCCCCCAAATGCACATGCACAGAATGGGTCCTGCACAGGCACAGACCTCTAACCATCGAAGATGTACATTCATCATCGATGAACGTGCATCTCTGTAACAAGCCCTATGTGTAGCTAGCATACTTACAGTACCTACCTTTGGTTCCGAGAGATGCTGTAGGGGAGGTCCAGGGGGCAGGTATTGGGGGGCCTGGTCACATGCTTTGTGTCATTGTGGCCCTCCCGCTGCTGCTGCAAAATGCTGAGATTCGTGGCATCATGCAGCAGAGGTGGGACTATATTGGCGCAATTTGCTGCAACTTCCATCAAAACACCCCCATCCAGTCGACTTCACTGGGTAAGTAGGTGAGATCTAGGAAGGTGGGCTGCTGTAGGTAGGTAGGCAAGTATCAACTATCTAGACGACAGGTTCTCAAACTCGGTCCTCAGGGCCCCAAACAGTGCAGCCCAGGATCCTGGAGTGTGATGGGCTACCGATGTCCATCCCTGCACCAAACCAAATCTCCTTAAAATGCTATACCACATGCCTAACATGGCCAAGAAACACCCACCATATATCTACCCCATAGGCTAAAACCTTCCTAACACTACCCACCTTTCTACCTCACACAGCTAGTAACGCCTAAGTGTCCGGAGGCAGACCCCACAGACTCGGGTGTTTAATTACCGCCATGCATATGCAATGTATTCCGTCTCTCTTCTAATTTATTAAATTGCAGTGCAATAAATTTAAGTGATTATTTTTTTTTTTTATGCAAGCATTACAGACACACTGTAAGGTAATATGAGCTAACGATGCCTTTCCGTAGATAGCAGGGGACTCATGTGGACCAATGTGCTACGCCAGCTTCTTGGTGAGTGCCAGCTGCTACAAGCAATACTGCATAATTCGGGGCAGATTTACTAAGCTCTGGAAAGTGATAAATTGGAAAGTGATAAACTAACAGCCAATCAGCTCCTAGTCCCCCTTTCACACTGAAAATGAAAATCCTGTGTAATTCACTTTTACCCAGTAGTTTGCTAAACAACCCGGGATGTTTCCCTGTGTGAAGGGGTCATCCCGGGACTAAATTCCCGTGTCTCCGATTCTGTTTTATTGCAGGGTCGTAGACCTGGGAATTAACGCACAAACGGTCAACACAAAAATGGTTTGTTAAACCTAACTTTAGACTAATCCTAACCCCCCTCCTACTGTCTAACCCTATTGGTCCCCTCCAGCAGCCTAACAGTGACCCTCCCTGAAGTGATTATCCATAACCTTAAAAATTTTGAAAAACCATAAAAAAACGTGTCGACAAATTTTGTGTCAACCATTTTAACCTGTTGGCCTTTTAACCTTGTCAACTTTTTAACTCTGTCAACATTCTGCACTGTCGACCTTTTTTCAGTCGACGTTCTTTTGACTATGTCAACCAATTGCATGTCAACCATTTGGTGTCTACCTATTGACTGTCGATATTCCATCCAGATACTGTCCAAATGAGAGACTGACTATCCTACTTCCTCGTATCTCAAAGCTGCTACCCAGCAAGACTGGGACCTACTGTATCTGGATTCAGTATGGTTCAAATCCCGACAGTGGCATCCCGGCATAAGTGAAAATCCCAATCGTCGAAAGGTAAGTATTCACTAACCTATTCTACCTCCTAACTCTACTCTCCCCCTCAAGTGCCTAACCCTAATCCCCCCCTTCCCCGCCGCCTAAAGTCCCTGGGGGGGTGCCTAAGCCTAACCTCCCCCCGGGGGTGCCTAACCCTAACCCTCCCTTCCCCTAGCCTAACCCTAAACTCCTGGACAGTCGGGAAGCTGGCTGTCGGGATTCCGTCCGTCGGCTTCCCGACTGCTTCCCCTGTATCTAAAGCTATCTCAAAGTCACTGGTGCCGTCATTTCTTTCTACCCATTACCTTTTGCCAGTGAATTGAGTCTGTTACTCTGAGAACTGTGGTTCATCCCTTTGCTGCTCTAATGGTTACCTGGCCGCAAAGGATGGTTTATTAGGCAACTGACCAGTTACATTTTCTGCACTTTAGGAGGACACAACTGAAATAAAATATAAGCACAACTGAACATTAAATGTTGTATCACTCAGTAACATTGCTTACCTTTTGGCAAATATGTCACATTTATTGTCTTTGAAGCTGTTGCACCTTCCAATCTCTGCAATTTGCAAGTGTACGAGGAGATGGACGCATTAAGTGCGCACTCTGTCGCATCGGGGGTTACAATGTACGTTGTGCAGGTTGCGTTGCTAATTGATTCTCCTGTAATTGAGTTATGATGCAATTTACTTTACAAACATTCCAGTTACACTTTAATATAATAGGGGGGGGCTATGATTTTATGTATTCGTGAGTAGAGCTCACTGCCATATTGGGGGGGGGGTGTTGTTAGACATAGGGCAACTCCTGGATGTTGTGACCTAGTGTAAGTATCATGATTTTTTAATTTACAAAAGTTGGGTGGTCCAGCTAATCACCTGGATGTTAGCGTTGGTACAATATAATGATCCACGACCGCCTTCAGTCTTAGCTAGGTGTCATGGAACAGTTGGCTCTGATTTCATGGAAAAGTTTTATTTTTCTGAAAAAACTCATACTGAGATAAACCGAGTCTGTAACCAAGTATCAGAGATCATGATGCCACCTGCCCAAGTTTTTGGAATTAGTGTTTTATTTGGAAGATTTATACCTCAAAATAGCTGGATTTAATATTTTGATCAACTGTCCAGGACAACTCCACTAATTATTATATAATTGTGGCATTTAATCTTCTCTTAAGCTGGGTACACATTACCCGACCTGCCAATCCGACGCCCGATGGTTCGAGGAAACAATATATCAGGCAGTCAGTACATACTGCTCGATCCGGTGTCTGATCGGCCGATACATCGTTCATCTGCACCAATCACCTTGCTGGGGTCGGTAGCTAGGTCACTCCATCTGCTGTTGTAACAAGCCATCGTAGCGTCCTGTTGGACTTCAGTGCACAAGGCGGCTCTCGTGCGCTTGTTGCTAGGAGTGTCAGAGTAGACGGTTGCTTCTAAGCTTCTACAGTCTCAATCGCACTTCAGTATCATCTATTACCAGCACTAGCGGCAGCTCAGCCACACTACAGCATCTAAGCGGTAGCTGTCACCAACATCAGCACAGTCTCAGCTGCATTACAGTGTCAGAGTGTACAGTTGTTTCCAAATTTCTATAGTCTCAGTCGCACTTCAGTGTCAGAGTATATCATCTGTTACCAGCAATAGCGGCAGCCTAGCCACACTGCAGCTAACTGTTACCAACTTCACGGTAGTTGCTGTCATCTACCAGCAATTAGAAAGACTCTCATTATTTAGACTTTTGCTGCAATCTTGTCAAGTACACATATGCCATCCATGCTGCAACCAGCAAAGTACATATCAGCCCTCAAGGTTGCAACCAGCCAAGTACACATCAGCCCTTAAAGCCTGCAACCAGCCAAGTATACATCAGCCCTCAAGGCTGCAACCAGCCAAGTACACATCAGCCCCCAACTTCCAACCAGCCAAGTACACATCAGCCCTGAAGGCTGCAGCCAACCAAGTACACATCAGCCCTCAAGGCTGCAACCAGCCAAGTATACATCAGCCCTCAAGGCTGCAACCAGCGTAGCACACATCAGCCATTAAAGCTGCAACCAGTGAAGTACACACCCACCCTTAAGGTTGCCATGCGATCAAAGTCAATCAATTGGCCAGTTCTCCAGTGTCCTGGGGTTCTACTACCTCTTCTGTGTGAATCTCCCCAGGGATTCATAACAGCTGTGCATACATGGCAGATGGAACAACCCTGATGTCACCATGTGAGAGTGCGCATATTACCTTCACACTAGATTATTGGGATGATATATCTGTCCAATTCACCATATCATCCGAGAAATCATCCAGTGTGTACCCAGGTTTACTCTTTGGTAGATGAGTCCAAACTAAAGCCCACGGGCCAAATGTGGCCTTCCACCTGCTCCAATGTGGCCCTCTGACCGGACCACAGTTTGGAGTCTTCGATCCACCGATAGACTCCTGCACTTCCACAATGGCAAACAAGAAGTGCTGTGTAGGCCATACTTGAGAGACAGATTGAGCTGAGCCAACACCCCCTGAGCGGAAGCAGCTGCCAGCCCAGTTATCCTGCCCATAGGGTGTCGTCAGCCAGGAGTCTCCAATTTAGCAGTAGTGTCAGACACAGGGCGGACAAGGACCAGAGATATCTTCTGGGTAGTGATTGGGGCTTTTATCTGAGGTAGGACAGGCACAGGTGACTGTATACAAGGAGGAATCCTGTATGATGGGGGAAGGGAGCATAGGATCCAAATACAGTATCTTAGGGGGAGAGATACCATAACCTGAGGATAATACAGACCACAGTCATTATTTGAGAGACAGTATCTGAGGAGAATAGCCCCTTACTGAGAGAGTTGGCCTTTGCATTGTTCTTCCTGCATGCCGGTGTTATGAATACCGACATGAATGGGAAGAGTGACGGGATGCATTTCATGCAAATTACGATGCGTCTTGCATCCCGCCTTGGGTATCACCGACATGCCACGTGACTTCCAGAGCTACTTGTCCTGTTTTTAATTGATCAACCGGCATCCGTGCACTTTTTGATCATGTGGCGAAATATCTGTTACGTGTGGGACAGACCAGAGGAACATACTTACACTGGTACAGCCTCACTGGTGTGTTAAGGGCATTTTTTTTTGAGCAATAAACTGTTCACTTAGATCTAGAGATGGGAATCGATATTGAAAATATTGGTCTTATTTATTTTCCACGTTTGATGTCCTATAATTAATAGTGAGGTTTTGATACTGCCTCAATATTGTTTTTTATTTTTTAACCAATATTCATTATTTGTTTATAGGCTCCTGCAGGCCGGCCAGCCCCAGACTAACCCTTTCATTCCCTGTGACGTGAGAGTCGCAGCTGCCATCTAGCAGCCGCTGCACACAGCACACACTCAGCAAGCCGCAGGGCATTGTGATGTCACGTCTGTGTCTCAGAAAATGACGCATAGAAGGTTCAGATTTTTTTTCTGCAAACAATATCTTGTCTCTATCAATTTTTTCTTCAATGTTGAAAATATCAATATTTGTAATAATTCCCATCCTTATTAAATGCTCTGTTTGCTTGAATGAGGGCAAACCTCCGTAATGTGAGCTGGGGAAGGCCTTCCATGCTTTTCATGATTGCATAATCAGCATCCACAGCGATAGGGAAACAGAGGCTTCCTACTGCTATATCCTCAGAGAGGACCTGCTTCTGGGTAGCACACATTGCCAATGTTCACAGACGGAGTTGAACGATTTTTCTGCTACTGTTCATGAGCAAAATTCCATAAATACTGGTACAGTGCACGCGGTGCATGGTGTGTACAAATAGTGTCGCAGTAGTGATTGTGACTCATGGTCTCATAAATGCATTGGACATGCATTTGGCATTCCACGGCGGTGACTGGGAGGGGGCTATTCAGACACACAGAGATGCACCATCATATGGGCGTTTGACCTGAGCGCTCAGGTGCGTATATGCTCAAATTGGAAGCCATACTCTGACTGACAATCTGCACCTAGCACGGGACTGGTGCAAGTTTCGATGGTGTGACCGATGATTCACCTAAAGAAGCACAAAGTGCAATGATTGCTTTTAGTAGCATTAGTAAAAAGTCACAGACGCGACTACAGTAAAAGATGCTAAAGCGGTTGCTGTGGCGATGCTACTTGGGATGAGTCCCAGACTGTCCTTTGCTACAGAAATATATAAAATAGACATTACATATATAGCCTGTATTAGTGCATATCCAATCTAAATCTAATCCAGCAGCATCTCATAGCTATATTTTGTGTATCCTGATATTATCCAGAGACATAGCCATACAGATGCTATTATTTGTGAATGAAATAGCTGCACTTTTATACACAGCAAATGTACTCGACAATCCTAAAATGTTGTGATTGTAGTGATTACATTTTAAGTCCTTCCATAGTGCACCGATCAGAATGAGTCATTTCAGCTATGAGGCCAGATGGGAAGAAACAAAATATATCTGACTTACCGGATTTCCCATTTACAGTCCATGTCCCAACTGAAACTGAAAAGCCTTTGGCACAGCAAGTCAAATTAAATGTAGCCCCATCGCAGGAAGTTTCGTTATTACCCGACAGATCTATCGGTAGCTCATTAATACTATCAATGGTTGTGTTTTGTTCTTGATTTGTTTCACTGATAGTGCAGGTGTAAGTACCTATAGAAAATAAAAGGTAGAGAGGGGTAAGCTCTGTTAGGAAACAAGGAAAATATGGATGAGATAATGGCCCATTTGCTAAAGAAGACATGTGAAAAAGGCAATTATGGCATTTTCGAATGTGGGTAAAAAATAGATTTCAATGTAACGAGAATGACCATTTTCTTAATTAGTTTTTGCTCTGGCATGCATAGAGTTTACAAAGATATTCTCTGTATTGTATGTTCCTCAATAAAAATGCTCAGTATATTGGTCCCTAAAATGCTCTATTTATTATAGGGCATACGCTCTGAATTGCATGTACAGTAGGTTACAAAGATGCTCTCTGTATTGTACATACAGTAGATCCATAGAATGCTCCATGTATTGTATGGCAATTATTAGGATGCTTTTTGTTTTATATAGCAGTCACTAGGATACTCTCTATATAGTTTGGCGGTCACTGTGATGCTCTCTGTATGGCATGACGGTCACTAAGATGTTCTCTGTATTCTATGACTGCCATTACAATGCTCTCTATTTTTTATGATGGCCACAAGGATGCATTGTCTCTGTATTGTACAGTACATCTATCATTAATACTGGCTAAATTATCATGCTAAATATTATAATACCTGTCAGAGGGAGTGGAAGAGGGAAGGAGCAGAGGGGGAGAAAAGGGGCGCAAGGTGCCGAGAATCCTAGCACCGGCCCTGCATAGGAAGGAGTGGGGCTCCGGGAATTAATGCCATCTGAAGATGGCGTTGTTTCCTCCAAGTGAACTCTGAAAACTTTCAGTTTTTGGAGTTTGCAAATTACTAGGCGTCCCAGTCAGGCCCCAAATAGTGAATGGGCCCGTTCCTAAAATCATGCAAAACTAGTGTTTCTACATGAGCAATGGGCACATAATGGTTATTGAATAGGCCCCATAGACATGTAAGGGCAGCACTTGATTGTTAGATTATTCTGCCTTTTTAGAAAGTCGCTGTTCGCGGTGAAACTCATTAAAGATAAGCTGATATTATTGGATATTGCTCCTAAAACCAATACAGAGCAGGACTGTATTTCTGGATTACCATATTATTTTTAGACTGGAGGCCTCCAACTAAAGGCGCATTACGCTATGGGGCTGAGGCCTCAGCACCTAATTACCGGCATTGCACACAACATGCTGTTGAGCCGCAGCTATTTATGATCTATTAACTCAGCGACCTGCAGCAGAGCTGGCGGAGAGATAGGCCGGGAAGCGGCAGATACAGCAACTTCATGGCCGGCAGGAGCGGCGCTCCCACTGCGCTGCCAGAGACGTACCCACTGCAGCTACTGATCTGTCTATTTACGGTTGGTGATTTGGCCCATGTCCCTTAATTGTACAGTGTATACTATCCATACAGTTTGGATTCACTTCAACCCATTTGTTTGGTAATTGTTACATATCCAGGTTTTAAAAGTGCAGTCACCACTATATCCCAGCTACGCCCTTCATTCTTATAAGCATTGGCTTTCCTGATATGACTCTGATATTTTATATATTTTGTATCATTATTATAGCAATTAGGAGATTCACTGTTGTACTTTAGAATAACACATGGTTGTATATTGTTCCCTGACATTTTTTGCATTATTGTAGATAGGTATTGTGGGTTCTCAGATACGAGTACATACTATTATTAGTGTGGTATGTCCTATAGGAATATATTACATATGATATTGTGTATTCCCTGTGTTATGGTTATATTGATGTGCATTTTAGCTTATGAATGAAATGTTGTTATGTAGATTGTGTGTGTCCCATTGTGCCTGCAGCACTTTTCCACCTTTTTTTCTCTTCAGCACTCGATTGCAGCAGAAAACTTATATACCTATAAAAATCCCATATTGTCAACAAAAGGACTGATTCAGAGTTATGTACAACTCTGATGTTTTACAGTACATACAACTCTGATGGTTTACAGTACATACAATTCCGATGGTTTACAGTACATACAACTCCGATGGTTTACAGTACATACAATTCCGATGGTTGTCGATCAGCGCTTGTGCAGGAGCTGTTCTGCGCATGTGCTGATCGGCGTCTGCGATGATGGTCACAGTGCCCCCTTAGCTACACTTTTTACCCAGGTACAGAGACTCCTGCTTTCCCACCCTCCCCCTGCTCTCCCACTTTTACCCTCTCTCCCACCCTCACCATGCTCTCCCACTTTTACCCTCTATCCCACCCTCACCCTGCTCTCCTACTTTTACCCTCTCCCACCTCACCCTGCTCTCCCACTTTTACCCTCTCTCCCACCCTCACCCTGCTCTCCCACTTTTACCCTGCTTTCCCACACTTGCCCTGCTCTTCCACCCTAACCCTGCTCTCCCACCCTAGCCCTGCTCTCCCACCCTCACCCTCCTCTCCTACTTTTACCTTGCTCTCCCACCCTCACCCTGCTCTCCCACCCTCGCCCTGCTATCCCACCCTCACCCTGCTCTCCCATTTTTACCCTCTCTCCCACCCTCACCCTGCTCTCACACTTTTACCTTCACCCTGCTCTACCACCTTCACCCAACATTCCCATTTTTTCCCTGCTCTCCCACCCTCACCCGACTCTCCCATTTTTCCCTCTCTCCCACTTTTACTCTGCTCTTCCACCCTCACCCTGCTCTTCCACTTTTACCCTCTCTCCCACCCTCACCCTGCTCTCCCACTTTTACCCTGCTCTTCCACCCTCACCCTGCTCTCCCACTTTTACCCTCTCTCCCACCCTCCTTATGCTCTCCCACTTTTATCCTCTCTCCCACCCTCCTTCTGCTCTCCCACTTTTATCCTGCTCTCCCACTTTTACCCAGCTCTCCCACCCTCACCTTGCTCTCCCACCCTCACCCTGCTCACCCATCCTCCGCCTGCTCTCCCACCCTCACCTTGCTTTCACACCCTCACCCCGTGCTTTCACCTCTATATTATAGATTAATATGTTATAACACCCACCCCCACTGTCCAAACTTTGATAATTTTTTTAAACTGGTTTACGCACCAATGCCACACCTCTGCTATAGCTCCACCCACATCCACAGCAATGCCCCTTTTCTCGGACAAACTGCCCCCCCATCCCAAGAGGGGGTGGGGCCCTGCATATTTTGACAGTCCCAGGCCCCCCAATCTCTGATGGCAGCCCTGGCCACAATAGATATGTAGAAGGTTAGTGTATCCTGCATTTTCTAGAGGTGTCTTCTTCCCCCTTATAGAATAGATTTGTGGTTATGTATTAGAATACTTTATAGGGCTGTATTACTGCTTCTTAGCTGATAGTGATACTTACTGCTACTTCCAGTAATAATTACAGTATTTTCTACACTGTCCGAATAACAAGACTCTATAATAATGTGTTGTATTATACATGTTTATAATGCAATGTTATGTCATTTTCCCAGTGATGTTACTTGATGTTACCACATCTTTCTATTATGTGCTGTCTTTCCTGCTCAATTGTATTACCCTGATGTTTTACATTTTGTTTTGTTTTATTTTTATTTATTTTTTTCTTATATTAAGTGTATTTTGTTATGATTGTTTCTGAAAACTATAAAATAAAAAACTTATAAATAAAAACTCAATTAAAAAAAAATAGAATGCGTTGTATTAGGAGTAAGAGTCTGTTGTACCCACCTATGTCAGAGACACTGACATCAGTTTTATTCAGCATATAGCTAACCACGGTACTGTACTGAGTATAAGAAGTGGTGTAGCTGGAATTATATGTTATATCAATAGAATTGAGGTACCAGGAAATGTCCATTAGTTTAGTGAAGTTACAAACAATTGTTAATGTGTCTCCATAAAAAAGTGTCTCCGGGGACTTTGCAATGGTTAACTTTGCTGTAGGGAAGACAAAGGGAAAGCAAACATATTATTTATACATTGTAGCCATTATTTTACTGTCTACAGTATATAACGTTTATTGGTTTGTTCTGCACAAATGATATATAGGCCAGTGCCTTCCAAAACCTGTGCAGACAGAATTTGGCAAAAATAAAGGTCATACCTATAAGTTTCTTGTTATTATATCTAACATCCTGGCTCCTCCTGTTAGCACAGTATATGTTGTGTATTATATATAACTTACACTGGTTTTTTTTTTGCAAAACTGAAACAGAAAGAATAATGAGTCATCTGGTGTAACAATATGCAGACACCAGTTCCTTCCAACGTGAGAGATTTAACAGTCTGTATTCTGTAGATCTATGGAGGTTTAACAATCTATGTGTAGCTTCCGAGAGATGCTGTAGGGGAGGTCCAGGGGGCAGGTATGGGGGGGCCTGGTCACATGCCTTGTGTCATTGTGGCCCTCCCACTACTGCTGCAAAATACTGAGATTCATGGCATCATGCAGCAGAGGTGGGGCTATATTGGCGCAATTTGCTGCAACTCCCGTCAAAACACCCCCATCCAGTCAACTTCACTGGGTAAGTAGGTGAGATCTAGAAAGGTGGGCTGCTGTAGGTAGGTAGGCAAGTATCGATTATCTAGACAACAGGTTCTCAAACTCGGTCCTCGGGGCCCCAAACGGTGCAGCCCAGCATCCCTGAGTGTGACGGGCTACCAATGTCCATCCCTGCACCAAACCAAATCTCCTTAAAATGCCATACCACATGCCTAACATGGCCAAGAAACGCCCACAATATATCCACCCCATAGGCTACAACCTTCCTAACGTCACCCACCTTTCTACCTCACACAACTAGTAACGCCTAAGTGTCCGGAGGCAGACCCCACAGACTCGGGTGTTTAATTACCGCCATGCATTTGCAATGTATTCCATCTCTCTTCTAATTTATTAAATTCAGTGCAATAAAATAAAGTGGTTTTTTTTTTATACAAGCAGTACAGACACACTGTAAGGTAATATAAGCTAACGATGCCTTTCCGTAGACAGTGGGAGACTCATGTGGACCAATGTGCTACACCAACTTCTTGGTGAGTGACAGCTGCTGCAACCAATACTGCATAATTCGGGGCAGATTTACTAAGCTCTGGAAAGAGATAAATTGGAAAGTGATAAACTAACAGCCAATCAGCTCCTAATACCCCTTTCACACTGAAAATTAAAATCCTGTGTAATTCACTTTTACCCAGTAATTTGCTAAACAACCCGGGTTTTTTCCCTGTGTGAAGGGGTCATCCCGGGACTAAATTTCCAGGTCTCTGTTTTATTGCAGGGTCATAGACCTGGAAATTAACGCACAAACGGTCAACACAAAAATGGTTTATTAAACCTAACTGTAGACTAACCCTAACCCCTCCCCCTAGCGCCTAACCCTATTGGTCCCCTCCAGCAGCCTAACACTGACCCTCCCCGAAGTGCTCAGCCCTAACCCATCCATAACCTTAAAAATTGAGAATAACCATCAAAAAATGTGTCGACAAATTTTGTGTAAACCATTTTAACCTGTTGACCTTTTAACCTTGTCAACTTTTAACTCTATCGACCTTCTGCACTGTCGACCATTTGTCAGTCGACGTTGTTCTTTTGACTATGTCAACCAATTACATGTCAACCATCTGATGTCTACCTATTGACTGTCGATTTTCCATCCAGATACCATCTTCAATGAGAGACTGACTATCCTACTTCCTCGTATCTCAAGCTGCCACCCAGCAAGACTGGGACCTACTGTATCTAAAGCTATCTCAAAGTCACTGGTGCCACCATTTCTTTCTACCCGTTACCTTTTGCCAGTGAATTGAGTCTGTTACTCTGAGAACTGTGGTTCATCCCTGTGCTGCTCTAATGGTTACCTGGCGGCAAAGGACGGTTTATTGGGAAACTGACCAGTTGTACATTTTCATGTACAGTAGTTTTTTGCACTTTAGGAGGACACAACTGAAATAATATACAAGCACAACTGAACATTAAATATTATATCACTCAGTAACAAGGCTTACCTTTTGGCAAATATGTCACATTTATTGTCTTTGAAGCTGTTGCACCTTCCAATCTCTGCAATTTGCAAGTGTACGAGGAGATGGACTCATTTAGCTCACACTCTGTCGCATCGGGGGTTACAATGTACGTTGTGCAGGTTGTGTTGCTAATTGATTCTCCTGTAATTGAGTAATGATGCAATTTATTTTACAAACATTCCAGTTACACTTTCATAAAATAGAGGAGGGGGGCCTATGATTTTATGTATTTGTGAGCAGAGTTCAATGCAATATTGGGGGGGGAGTGTTGTTAGACATAGGGCAACTCCTGGATGTTGTGACCTACTGTAAATATCATGATTTTTGTATTTACAAACGTTGGGTGGTCCAGATTATCACCTGGGTGTTACCGTTGTGGTGCAATATAATGATCCACATCTGCCTTCAGTCTTAGCTAGGTGTCATGGAACAGTTGGCTCTGATTTCATGGACCAAGTTTTATTTTTCTGAAAAAACTCAAACTGACACAAACTGAAAAAGAGTCTGTAACCAAGTATCTGAGAGAACATGATGCCACCTGCCCAAGTTTTTGGAATTAGTGTTTTATTTGGAAGATTTATACCTCAAAATAGTTGGATTTAATATTTTGATCAACTGTCCAGTATGATTCTTCTAATTCTGATATGATTGTTGAATTAAATCTTCTCTTAAGCATTACTCAACCCGCCAATCTGTTGCCCGATGGAATGGTATATCGGTGGGCAGTACACACTGCATGATCCAGTGTCTGACTGGGCGATACATTGTACACCTGCACCAATCACATCACTGGGATTGGCAGCTGGGTCGCTCCATCTGCTGTGCATGCAGGGCCAATGGAATGACCCCAATGACCAGCACGGAAGCACACGTAGTGCATACACACTAAACAATCAGGCCAATACGCTGGTCCAATTCACAATAATGTCAGAGAACTCATCTAATGTGTACCCAGCTGTACTCTTTGGTAGGGTAATCCAAACTAAGACCCACGAGACAAATGTGACCTTCCACCTGCTCCAATGTGGCCCTTTGACCGGACCACAGTTTGCTACACTCCTGCATCCCCCACAATGGCGAGGGTGGAGAGCTACATAGGCCCTACTCGAGAGACAGGCAGAGCTGAGCCAACACCTCCTGAGTGGAAGAAGCTGCCTGCCCAGGTATCCTACCCCTAGGCTGTTCCCCGACCTAGCTCGGGGTCTCCCATTTAGCCACAGAGATAGACACAGGGCGAACAAGGACCAGAGACTTGCTCTGGGTAGTGATTATCTGAGGGAGGACAGGCACTGGTGGCTGTATATCAGGAGGAGGTGGGGAAAGGAAGCATAGGATCCAGGAATGGTATCTAAGGAGAAGAGACACCTTAACCTAAGGATAAAATAGACCACAGTCATTGTCTGAGAGACAGTATCTGAGGAGAATAGCCCAGGGACTCCTGTAGATTCAGAGATGGACAGAATTGCAGAGCAATTCCGTCCATCTAAAATGCTAATGCAGCAGGAGGTATCTGCAGGAAACATTCTGGGGCTTTGATGCGGTTGACAACTCCGTCTTTAGATGGCATTGCCCAATAGAAGCCTGTGAGCTTCAATTTGCTGCTTCTCCCTGGGAGTGATCTAATCTAATCCCTCTCAGTGCCCCAGCGGCACATGTGTTTTTCTGCGCCACCGCCATTTTCCCAGTGAGTAATATTTTTTGTATCCTGAAATTATCCAGAGACATAGCCAAACAGATTCTATTATTTGTGAATGAAATAGCTGCACTTTTATACACAGCAAATGTACTGGACAATCCTAAAATGTGGTGATCGTAGTGATTACATTTTAAGTCCTTCCATAGTGCACCGATCAGAACCAGTCATTTCAGCTATGAGGCCAGATGGGAAGAAACAAAATATATCTGACTTACCGGATTTCCCATTTACAGTCCATGTCCCAACTGAAACTGAAAAGCCTTTGGCACAGCAAGTCAAATTAAATGTAGCCCCATCACAGGAAGTTTCGTTATTACCCGACAGATCTATCGGTAGCTCATTAATACTATCAATGGTTGTGTTTTGTTCTTGATTTGTTTCACTGATAGCGCAGGTGTAAGTACCTATAGAAAAAAAAAAGGTAGAGTGGGGTAAACTCTGTTAGGAAACAAGGAAAATATGGATGAGATAATGGCCCATTCGCTAAAGAAGACAATTGTAAAGGCAATTATGGCATTGTCGAATGTGGGTAAAAAATAGATTTCAATGTAACGAGAATTACCATTTTCTTATTTAGTTTTTTTTCTTTCTGTGGTGGCCTCTTGTGTTATTAGTAACAAACATGATCATTGGTTATTTTTCAGGAGAAGCTCTCTGTTTTGCATTTCTATCAGTAGAATGTGCTCTTGCATGCATAGAGTTTACAAAGATGTTCTCTGTATTGTATGTTGCTCAATAAAAGGCTTTCTGTATTGTATATTGGTCCCTAGAATGCTCTATTTATTGTAGGGCATTCCCTAGGATACACTCTGTATTGCATTTACAGTAGGTTACTATGATGCTCTCTGTATTGTACATACCGTAGGTCCATAGAAAACCCCATGTTTTGTACGGTAATTATTAGAATGCTTTTTGTTTGTATAGCACTAGGATACTCTCCATATAGTATGGAGGTCACTGTGATGCTCTCTGTATGGTATGACGGTCACTAAGATGTTCTCTGTATTCTATGACTGTCATTATAATGCTCTTTATTTTTTATGGTGGCCACAAGGATGCATGGTCTCTGTATTGTACAGTACATCTATCATTAATACTGGCTAAATTATCATGCAAAGTAGTATAATACCTGCTTTGTCATACTTGCAATACATGGAACATTCATGGAAGCACTGTTACTATTCATTCAATTCGAAACAATAAAATAATAATGTTGAATTATTGATGCTAGTGTCTACAAGTAATCACAGTTACGTTTAAGAATGTGTCCTTTTACTATGTGAAAGTCATCCCTTCCCCAAGAAACTGTACAGAGAGCAATGAGAAGGTGAATCCTCCAACAGTTATACCCATGACCATACTAAAGATTTGCGTAAGGAATTGTGCTGCACTGATGTGCTTATGCCACCCACTGGTGTGCTGGCATTGCCTATTTATACTTACGCCACCTACCAATGCAGTGCGGTGCCAACATGTGTTACCTCCATCTGGTACAGCACACTACACCTGCCTTTGATGTGACTCGCCTACCATTGCATGGTGCATCGGCTTGCATACAACTGATGTAACTAGCTATGTCTCACCTACATGAAGTATCTTTCAGAACATTTCTTGGGCCACTTTATGTTCCCAATTTTTCCCTGACCCTATAGGATTATGTGATTTGAGATCATAAGATACATTTCAATACTTTCATATTCATCTTAAAAATGTGTACATATGACACTGGACGTGGCATTTTCTATTATCATATAGATATAACATTGTAACAATATTTCTGTGGCTGTTTTAGGGTTTCCTTTCTATCTTCCCCTATGAGGAACTCAGTAAATGAACCAGTATTTGAAGATGTAGTCAATTCATTGCCTAGCAACCAATGACATTACAGAGAGACAAAGCAATCATATCTGCTGCTTCCAATAATGGACAATTAACTACCGGAGCAATTCAGTATTACTCCGATGCTCCAAAAGCAGTTTTTGGAGTTTGCAAAATACTAAGCAGCCCCATCAGGCCCCAAATAGTGAATGGGCCCGTTACTAAAAACATGCAGATAGTAGCGTTTCCAGATGAGCAACGGGCTTATGGCAGTTAATGAATAGGCCCAATAGACATGCAAGGGCAGCACTTGACTGGGGCAGAAAACTTATATACCTTTTAATGACCCATATTGTATGCAAACTCGATGGTTTACATACAACTGCAATGTTCTCTGTATTCTATGACTGCCATTACAAAGCTCTTTTATGGTGGCCACAAGGATACATGGTCTCTGTATTGTACAGTACATCTATCATTAATAATGGCTAAATTATCATGCATAATATTATAAAACCTGCCAAAGGGAGTGGAAGAGGGAAGGAGCACAGGGGGACAAATGGTGCGCAGGGTGCTGAGAAACCTAGCACCGGCCCTGCATAGGAAGGAGCAGGGCTCCAGGAATTAATGCCATCTGACGATGGCGCTGTTTCCTGCAAGTGAACTCTGAAAACTTTCAGTTTTTGGAGTTTGCAAATTACTAGGCATCCCAGTCAGGCCCCAAATAGTGAAAGGGCCCATAACTAAAAACATGCAAAAACTAGTGTTTCTACGTGAGCAACGGGTCCATAATGGTTATTGAATAGGCCCCATAGACATGTAAGGGCAGCACTTGATTGTTAGATTATTCTGCATTTTCAGAAAGTCGCTGTTCGCGGTGAAATGCATTAAAGATAAGCTGATATTATTGGTTATTGCTCCTAAAACCAATACAGAGCAGGACTGCATTTCTGGATTACCATATTATTTTTAGACTGGAAGCCTCCAACTAAAGGCGCATTACGCTATCGGGCTGAGGCCTCAGCTCCTAATTACCGGCATTGCACACAACATGCTGTCGAGCCGCAGCTATTTATGATCTATTAACCCGGCGACCCACAGCAGAGCTGGCGGAGAGATAGGCCGGGAAGCGGCAGATACAGCAACTTCATGGCCGGCAGGAGCAGCGCTCCCACTGCACTGCCAGAGACGTACCCACTGCAGCTACTGATCTGTCTATTTACGGTTGGTGATTTGGCCCATGTCCCCTAATTGTACAGTGTATACTATCCATACAGTTTGGATTCACTTCAACCCATTTGTTTGGTAATTGTTATATATCCAGGTTTTAAAAGTGCAGTCACCACTATATCCCAGCTACGCCCGTCATTCTTATAAGCATTGGCTTTCCTGATATGACTCTCATATTTTATATACTTTGTATCATTATTATAGCAATTAGGAGATTCACTGTTGTACTTTTGAATACCACATGGTTGTATATTGTCCCCTGTCATTTTTTGCATTATTGCAGATAGGTATTGTGAATTTTCAGATACGAGTACATACTATTATTAGTGTGGTATGTACTATAGTAATATATTACATATGATATTGTGTATTCCCTGTGTTGTGGTTATATTGATGTGCATTTTTAACTTATGAACAAAATATTAGTAGTTAGATTGTGTGTGTCCCATTGTGCCTGCAGCACTTTTCCACATTTTTTTTCTCTTCCCCCTTATAGAATAGTATTGTGGTTATTTATTAAAATACTTTATAGGGCTGTATTACTGCTTCTTAGCTGATAGTGATACTTACTGCTACTTCTAGTTATAATGACAGTATTTTCTACACTGTCCGAATAACAAGACTCTATAATAATACGTTGTATTATACATGTTTATAATGCCCTGTTATGCCATTGTCCCAGTGATGTTATTTGATGTTACCATATCTTTCTATTATGTGCTGTCTTTCCTGCTTAATTGTATTACCCTGATGTTTTACATTTTGTTTTGTTTGATTTTTCTTTTTCTTATATTAAGTGTATTTTGTTATGATTGTTTCTGTAAACTATAAAATAAAAATTACTCAATAAAAAAAAAGAATGCGTTGTATTAGGAGTAAGAGTCTGTTGTACCCACCTATGTCAGAGACACTGACATCCGTTTTATTCAGCATATAGCTAACCACGGTACTGTACTGAGTATAAGAAGTGGTGTAGCTGGAATTATTTGTTATATCATTGGAATTGAGGTACCAGGAAATGTTCGTTAGTTTAGTGAAGTAACAAATGATTGTTAATGTGTCTCCATAAAAAAGTGTCTCCGGGGACTTTGCAATGGTTAACTTTGCTGTAGGGAAGACAAAGGGAAAGCAAACATGTTATTTATACATTGTAGCCATTATTTTACTATCTATAGTATATAACGTTTATTGGTTTGTTCTGCACAAATGATATATAGGCCAGTGCCTTCCAAAACCTGTGCAGACAGAATTTAGCAAAAATAAAGGTCATACCTATACGTTTCTTGTTATTATATCTAACATTCTGGCTCCTCCTGTTAGCACAGTCTATGTTGTGTATTATATATAACTTATACTGGTTTTTTTTTTTAGTTTTTGCAAAACTGAAAACAAAAAGAATAACGAGTCATCTGGTGTAACAATATGCAGACACCAGTTCCTTCCAATGTGAAAGATTTAACAGTCTGTATTCTGTAGATCTATGGAGGTTTAACAATCTATGTGTAGCTTCCGAGAGATGCTGTAGGGGAGGTCCATGGGGCAGGTATGGGGGGACCTGGTAACATGCTTTGTGTCATTGTGGCCCTCCCACTACTGCTGCAAAATGCTGAGATTCGTGGCATCATGCAGCAGAGGTGGGGCTATATTGGTGCAATTTGCTGCAACTTCCGTTAAAACACCCCCATCCAGTCAACTTCACTGGGAAAGTAGGTGAGATCTAGGAAGGTGGGCTGCTGTAGGTAGGTAGGCAAGTATCGATTATCTAGATGACAGGTTCTCAAACTCGGTCCTCAGTGCCCCAAACGGTGCAGCCCAGCATCCCGGAGTGTGACGGGCTACTGATGTCCATCCCTGCACCAAACCAAATCTCCTTAAAATGCTATACCACATGCCTAACATGACCAAGAAACACCCACCATATATTAACCCCATAGGCTACAACCTTCCTAACGCCACCCACCTTTCTACCTCACACAGCTAGTAACGCCTAAGTGTCCGGAGGCAGACCCCACAGACTCGGGTGTTTAATTACCGCCATGCATATGCAATGTATTCCGTCTCTCTTCTAATTTATTAAATTGATTGAAAAGAATACTTAGGCGCTTGATGCTACAGCTGATAGGGGTAGTCAATCCCAAAGTGCAAAAACATCTAGAATAAAATGCAGCTGATACAGTATATCAGGCAGTATATACAATAACAATGTTTGTCTTAGTAAAAGTATTTTTATTTTTAATTAGGTATTGTTAAAATCTTAAAAGGTAGTCAAATACATGAACCCACTGATTGCAATAAAGAAATAATGTATACAATAAACATAGTCAATTGAATTAAATTAGCATTTAGCATATATTCCTGGAACCCACATAAACAATGTCTCTTGAATAATAACCAAATTGGTTAGGATATACAATAAGTTGCTATACTTGCCAGTCTTGTAAGAAAAAATAGAGGAACAAGTTTCCTGATATTAATCACTGACAGCCAATTGTCTGTCTGTGGTGGGGTAGAGCAGTTTGAATCACGGTGTCTCTATGAGAGGCTCTACCTGTTTGTAGGGAGCCTGGACCTCCGTGTGATGTCTGTGGTATAAGGTAACGTTCCACCGTAAAGGTTTAAACCACCATTAAGCAGCCGATCTGTCAGCTCAACCTGAGATAGGGAGCCGAATGTGAGCCTGTGCAGCTGGGCTGGTGGAGCACTCCGGTAAGTAAGGCACCATCCTTATATATTTTATTTAGTATGTAAGAAGTATACAAACAAATGTGGGATCTCTTTAAAACAATGCTATAATGTTACAATGTTACATGAGATAATGTGTGTCTATTCCTTTTAATATTTTAACAATACCGAATTAAAAAAAAAATACTTTTACTAAGACGAACCTTGTTATTGTATATACTCCCTTATATACTGTATCAGCTGCTTTTTATACTTAATTTATTAAATTGCAATGCAATAAAATGAAGTGATTATTTTTATTTTATGCAAGCAGTACAGACACACTGTAAGGTAATATTAGCTAACGATGCCTTTCCGTAGACAGTGGGGGACTCATGTGGACCAATGTGCTACACCAACTTCTTGGTGAGTGACAGCTGCTGCAACCAATACTGCATAATTTAGGGCAGATTTACTAAGCTCTGGAAAGTGATAAACTAACAGCCAATCAGCTCCTAATACCCCTTTCACCCTGAAAATGAAAATCCTGTGTAATTCACTTTTACCCAGTAATTTGTTAAACAATCTGGGAATTTTCCCTGTGTGAAGGGGTCACCCCGGGACTAAATTCCCGGGTCTCTGATTCTGTTTTATTGGAAGGTCGTAGACCCGGAAATTAACGCAGAAACGGTCAACGCAAAAATGGTTTGTTAAACCTAACTCTAGACTAACCCTAACCCCCCCTCCTAGTGTCTAACCCTATTGGTGCCCTCCAGTGGCCTAACAGTGACCCTCCCCGAATTGCTCAACCCTAACCCATTCATAACCTTAACATTTTTTAAAAACCATGAAAAAAACGTGTCGACAAATTTTGTGTCAACCATTTTAACCTGTTGGCCTTTTAACCTTGTCAACTTTTTAACCTTCTGCACTGTCGACCATTTTTCAGTCGACGTTGTTCTTTTGACTATGTCAACCAATTGCATATCGTCCATCTGGTGTCTACCTATTGACTGTCGATATTCCATCCAGATACTGTCCTCAATGAGAGACTGATGATCCTACTTCCTCGTATCTCAAAGCTGCTACCACGCAAGACTGGGACCTACTGTATCTGGATTCAGTATAATTGACCACCGGCCGCATGGCCGGTAGTTCAAATCCCGACAGCGGCATCCCGGCATCAGTGAAAATCCCAATCTTTGAAAGGTAAGTATTCACTAACCTATTCTACCTCCTAACCGTAACCCTTTAGGGGTGCCTAACCCTAACCTCCCCCCAAGTGCCTAACCCTAATCCCCCCTCTAAGCACCTAAACCTAAACCCCTTTTTCGCGCCACCTAAACCTAAGTCCCTAGGGGGTAGCCTAACCCTAACCTCCCCCGGGGGGGTGCCTATCCCTCCCTTCCCCTAGACTAACCCTAAACTCCCTGGGGGGGTGCCTAACCCTAAGTCCCCCTGGGAGTTGATATTCCGTCCTTTGGCTTCCCGACTGCTTCCCCTGTATCTAAAGCTATCTCAAAGTCACTGATGCCGTCATTTCTTTCTACCCGTCACCATTTGTTAGTGAATTGAGTCTGTTACTCTGAGAACTGTGGTTCATCCATTTGCTGCACTAATGGTTACCTGGCCGCAAAGGATGGTTTATTAGGCAACTGACCAGTTACATTTTCATGTACAGTAGTTTTCTGCACTTTAAGAGGACACAACTGAAATAAAATATAAGCAGAACTGAACATTAAATGTTGTATCAGTCAGTAACAAGGCTTACCTTTTGGCAAATATGTCACATTTATTGTCTTTGAAGCTGTTGCACCTTCCAATGTCTTCACTTTGCAAGTGTACGAGGAGATGGATGCATTTAGCGTGCACTCTGTCGCATCAGGGGTTACAATGTATGTTGTGCAGGTTGCGTTGCTAATTGATTCTCCTGTAATTGAGTTATAATGCAATTTATTTTACAAACATTCCAGTTACACTTTAATAAAATAGAGGGGTGGGGGAAAGCTATTATTTTATGTATTCATTAGTAGAGCTCAATGCATTAATGGGGGGGGGAGTGTTGTTAGACATAGGGCAACTCCTGGATGCTGTGACCTACTGTAAGTATCATGATTTTTGTATTTACAGAGGTTGGGTGGTCCAGCTAATCACCTGGGTTTTACCGTTGTGGTTCAATATAATGATCCACAACCGCCTTCAGTCTTAGCTAGGTGTCATGGAACAGTTGGCTCTGATTTCATGGACCAAGTTTTATTTTTCTGAAAAAACTCATACTGAGATAAACCGAAAAAGTATCTGAGAGATCATGATGCCACCTGCTCAAGTTTTTGGAATTAGTGTTTTATTTGGAAGATTTATACCTCAAAATAGCTGGATTTAATATTTTGATCAACTGTTTAGGACAGTGCTGTCAAACTCGTGCCCTTCAGCTGCAGTGGAACTATACATCCCAGCATGCACTGCCACAATTCTGCTACAAGTGAATGCTAAAACTGTGGCAGGGCATGCTGGGATATGTAGTCCCATGGCAGCTGGAGGGCCCGAGTTTGACACCACTGGTCTAGAACAACTCCATTAATTATTATATAATTGTGTCAATAAATCTTCTTTTAAACTGGGTACACATTACCCGACCTGCCAATCTGACGCCCAATGGTTCGAGGAAACAATATATCGGGCAGTCAGTACATACTGCACAATCTGGTGTCTGATTGGCCAATACATCATTCGCCTGCACCAATCACCTTGCTGGGGTCAGTAGCTAGGTCACTCCATCTGCTGTTGTAACAAGCCATTGTAGCATCCTGTTGGACTTCAGTGCACAAGGCGGCTCTTGTGCGCTTGTTACTAGGAGTGTCAGAGTAGACGGTTGCTTCTAAGCTTCTACAGTCTTAGTCGCACTTCAGTATATTCTGTTGCCAGCACTAGTGGCAGCTCAGTCACACTACAGCATCTAAGCGGTAGCTGTCACCAGCATCACGGCAGTTTCAGCTTCATTACAGTGTCAGAGTGTACAGTTGTTTCCAAATTTCTACAGTTTCAGTTGCACTTCAGTGTCAGAGTGTATCATCTGTTATCAGCAATAGCGACAGCCAAGCTACACTGCATCTAACTGTTACCAACTTCACGGCAGTTGCTGTCATCCACCAGCAACTAGAAAGACTCTTGTTATTAAGACTTTTGCTGCAATCTAGTCAAGTACACATCAGCCATCAAGGCTGCAACCAGCCAAGTACATATCAGCCCTCAAGGCTTCAACCAGCCAAGTACACATCAGCCCTCAAGGCTGCAACAGGCCAAGTACACATCAGCCCTCAAGGCTGCAACCAGCCAAGTATATATCAGCCCTCAAGGCTGCAACCAGCCAAGTACACATCAGCCCACAAGCTTGCAACCAGCCAAGTACACATCAACCCTCAAGGCTGCAACCAGCCAAGTACACATCAGCCCTCAAGGCTGCAACCAACCAAGTACACATCAGCCCTCAAGGCTGCAACTATCCATGTATACATCAGCCCTTAAAGCTGCAACTAGTCAAGTACACATCAGCCCTTAAGGTTGCCATGCGATCAAAGTCACACAATTGGCCAGTTCTCCAGTGTTCTGGGGTTCTACAACCTATTCTGTGTGAATCTTCCCAGGGATTCATAACAGCTGTGCATGCCTGGCTGATCGAACAACCCTGATGTCACCGCGTGGAAGTGCGCATAGTACCTTCACACTAGATGATTGGGTTGATATATCTGTCCAATTCACAATATCATCCGAGAATTCCTCCAGTATGTACCCAGCTGTACTGTTTGGTAGAGGAGTCCAAACTAAAGCCCACGGGCCAAATGTGGCCTTCCACCTGCTCCAATGTGGCCCTCTGATTAGACCACAGTTTGGAGTCTTCGATACACCGCTAGACTCCTGCACATCCACAATGGCAAGCAAGAAGTGCTGTGTAGGCCATACTTGAGAGACAGAGCTGAGCCTACACCCCCTGAGTGGAAGCAGCTGCCAGCCCAGTTATCCTGCCCATAGGGTGTCGTCAGCCAGGAGTCTCCAATTTAGCAGTAGTGTCAGACACAGGGCGGACAAGGACCAGAGATATCTTCTGGGTAGTGATTGGGGCTTTTATCTGAGGTAGGACAGGCACAGGTGACTGTATATAAGGAGGAATCCTGTATGATGGGGGAAGGGAGCATAGGATCCAAATACAGTATCTTAGGGGGAGAGATACCATAACCTGAGGATAATAAAGACCACAGTCATTATTTGAGAGACAGTATCAGAGGAGAATAGCCCCTTACCGAGAGAGCTGGCCTTTGCATTTCTCTTCCTGCATGCCGGTGTTATGAACATTACAGACATTACATATTATTTACATTTTATTACATAAGAGACATTACATAAATCGCCTGTATTAGTACATATCCAATCGAAATCTAATCCAGCAGCATCTCATAGCTATATTTTGTGTATCCTGATACTATCCAGAGACATAGCCGTACAGATTCTATTATTTGTGAATGAAATAGCTGCACTTTTATATACAGCTAATTTACTCGACAATCCGAAAATGTTGTGATTGTAGTGATTACATTTTAAGTCCTTCCATAGTGCACCAATCAGAACGAGTCATTTCAGCTATGAGGCCAGATGGGAAGAAACAAAATATATCTGACTTACCGGATTTCCCATTTACAGTCCATGTCCCAACTGAAACTGAAAAGCCTTTGGCACAGCAAGTCAAATTAAATGTAGCCCCATCGCAGGAAGTTTCATTATTACCTGACAGATCTATCGGTAGCTCATTAATACTATCAATGGTTGTGTTTTGTTCTTGATTTGTTTCTCTGACAGTGCAGGTGTAAGTACCTATAGAAAATAAAAGGTAGAGTGGGGTAAGCTCTGTTAGGAAACAAGGAAAATATGGATGAGATAATGGCCCATTTGCTAAAGAAGACATGTGAAAAAGGCAATTATGGCATTTTCGAATGTGGGTAAAAAATAGATTTCAATGTAACGAGAATGACCATTTTCTTAATTAGTTTTTGCTCTGGCATGCATAGAGTTTACAAAGATATTCTCTGTATTGTATGTTCCTCAATAAAAATGCTCTGTATATTGGTCCCTAAAATGCTCTATTTATTATAGGGCATACGATCTGAATTGCATGTACAGTAAGTTACAAAGATGCTCTCTGTATTGTACATACAGTAGATCCATAGAATGCTCCGTGTATTGTATGGCAATTATTAGGATGCTTTTTGTTTTATATAGCAGTCACTAGGATACTCTCTATATAGTTTGGCGGTCACTGTGATGCTCTCTGTATGGCATGACGGTCACTAAGATGTTCTCTGTATTCTATGACTGCCATTACAATGCTCTCTATTTTTTATGGTGGCCACAAGGATGCATGGTCTCTGTATTGTACAGTACATCTATCATTAATACTGGCTAAATTATCATGCTAAATATTATAATACCTGTTAGAGGGAGTGGAAGAGGGAAGGAGCAGAGGGGGAGAAAAGGGCCGCAAGGTGCCGAGAATCCTAGCACCGGCCCTGCATAGGAAGGAGTGGGGCTCCGGGAATTAATGCCATCTTAAGATGGCATTGTTTCCTGCAAGTGAACTCTGAAAACTTTCAGTTTTTGGAGTTTGCAAATTACTAGGCGTCCCAGTCAGACCCCAAATAGTGAATGGGCCCGTTACTAAAAACATGCAAAAACTAGTGTTTCTACGTGAGCAATGGACCCATAATGGTTATTGAATAGGCCCCATAGACATGTAAGGGCAGCACTTTATTGTTAGATTATTCTGCCTTTTCAGAAAGTCGCTGTTCGCGGTGAAACTCATTAAAGATAAGCTGATATTATTGGATATTGCTCCTAAAACCAATACAGAGCAGGACTGCATTTCTGGATTACCATATTATTTTTAGACTGGAGGCCTCCAACTAAAGGCGCATTACGCTATGGGGCTGAGGCCACAGCACCTAATTACCGGCATTGCACACAACATGCTGTTGAGCCGCAGCTATTTATGATCTATTAACCCAGCGACCTGCAGCAGAGCTGGCGGAGAGATAGGCCGGGAAGCGGCAGATACAGCAACTTCATGACCGGCAGGATGCAGCGGTCCCACTGCGCTGCCAGAGACGTACCCACTGCAGCTACTGATCTGTCTATTTACGGTTGGTGATTTGGCCCATGTCCCCTAATTGTACAGTGTATACTATCCATACAGTTTGGATTCACTTCAACCCATTTGTTTGGTAATTGTTACATATCCAGGTTTTAAAAGTGCAGTCACCACTATATCCCAGCTACGCCGGTCATTCTTATAAGCATTGGCTTTCCTGATATGACTCTGATATTTTATACACTTTGTATCATTATTATAGCAATTAGGAGATCACTGTTGTACTTTAGAATAACACATGGTTGTATATTGTTCCCTGTCATTTTTTGCATTATTGCAGATAGGTATTGTGGATTTTCAGATACGAGTACATACTATTATTAGTGTGGTATGTCCTATAGGAATATATTACATATGATATTGTGTATTCCCTGTGTTATGGTTATATTGATGTGCATTTTAGCTTATGAATGAAATATTATTAGTTAGATTGTGTGTGTCCCATTGTGCCTGCAGCACTTTTCCACCTTTTTTCTTTTCCCCCTTATAGAATAGATTTGTGGTTATTTATTAGAATACTTTATAGGGCTGTATTATTGCTTCTTAGCTGATAGCAGGGCCCGACTGGGACTAAAAATAGGCCCTGGCATTTTAAAGCACTCAGGGCTTGATTCAGACCCGCTCGAGAGCGCCGAGTGCTCGCAAGCGGGTCGATGTTGCTCAAGTGCGCATGCGCACGACGGAGGCTGCTCCTTCATGCGCATGCGCGAGACCTGGATAGCGACGAGGAAGCCGTCGCTCCGGGTATCGCACCAAAGGGGGCGTGCTGTCGATGGTGAGTGACAGCACGCCCCATTTGGTGGGCGTGCCAGGGCATGGCTGCCCAGACGGAGGCGTTCCAAGGGAACGCCTACCGTCTGGGTCCAGCCCCACTGACATCACTAGTGATGTCAGTGGGAGTGTTTTTGGCTCTGATAGAGCCAAAAGCACTCCGGCCTTGCGGCCAACGAGACTCTACCGCAAGGGTCTAGTCGCAAGCCCGATGGTCGCGATGGTCTTGACCATCACGACCATCTTTTTGGCCACTCGCATAAGCTGTGGGTGGTCACCCACAGCTATGCGAGCAGCCAGGAGGCCGCTCAAATTTTAGTTAGGACGGCCCTGATTCAGAGCGAGTGCTCTTGTCAGAGCATCCGGCTCTGAATCAGGCCCTCAGGCCCATCTTGGGGGTCAATCATATTAGCCGCGATGATCTCGCCGGCGTGAGTCATCGCGGCAGTGGCCGCACTTTACAGCAGCCCGGATTTGCCTAATATTGCTTGCAGCCCCATAGGGCTCAGAACAAAATTATGTGAATCCTGGCTTGGGTAGCGAAGGGTGCGAGCTGCGGTGCCGTTGGGGGCGTTTAAATGCCATTGCAATGACACATCGCACCTAATAGGATTGACCCCTTGGTGTCAGCATCCTGGTTTCTGTCACAGACTCCTCCCCTTGCTATTCCTAACTCTTCCCACTGCTTAGTCTATGCTCATACAAATATAATTAGTATTAGAAAAACATAAAAGTGTACATTATTCTCTGTATTTAGTGTTCACTCTAGGTCCGGCAGTAGGAGATAGGAAACTTCTGCGCGCGCTGAAGGCACGGTCAAAAAAGGTGGTGTGTCTTTATGACGCGTCCCCTTTTCGTCACTCCTGGGGTACTTAAGTGCCAGGCAGTCCCCAAGCGCTACGGTCACTGTGAATGGATGCTGGGGACACTGAGGGAGGTTACAGAGGGATGAGGGCTGGGACACTGATTTGAGGTTACAGGGAGGGTAAGGATGGGGACACTGATTGGGGGGTTACAGGGAGGGTGAGGGCTGGGACACTGATTGGGGGTTACAGGGAGGGTGAGGGCTGGGACACTGATTTGTAAGGAAACATTGTTTCCTATACACTACTGTCAAGCAGGGACGGCATGGACACAGCACGGCAGCCATCCTGCTCAGTGGATATTCCCGGCTGTAACATGACGACTGTGCCGTGTGAAAAGAGGCACCTGTTTTCAGCCACCATTATTTCTCACACCCGGCAAAAAGACGGATGGCCTTTTGTCGCCTGGTCAAAACCGACATGTATGAAACTGGCCTGAGGGTGAGGGAAGGGACACTGAGGGGGAGATACAGGAAAAGTGAGGGCAGAGACACTGAGGGGAAGATACAGGAAAAGTGAGGGCAGGGATACTGAGGGGGAGATACAGGGAAGGTGAGGGCAGGGACACTGAGGGGGAGATACAGGGAGGGTGAGGGAAGGGACACTGAGGGGGAGATACAGGTAGGGTGAGGGCAGGGACACTGAGGGGGAGATACAGGGAGGGTGAGGGCAGGGACACTGAGGGGGAGATACAGGGAAGGTGAGGGCAGGGACACTGAGGGGGAGATACAGGGAGGGTGAGGGCAGGGACACTGAGGGGGAGATACAGGGAAGGTGAGGGCAGGGACACTGAGGGGGAGATACAGGGAGGGTGAGGGAAGGGACACTGAGGGGGAGATACAGGGAAGGTGAGGGCAGGGACACTGAGGGGGAGATACAGGGAGGGTGAGGGAAGGGACACTGATTGGAGGTTACAGGGAGGGTGGGGACACTGATTGGGGGTTACAGGGAGGGTGGGGACTGGTTATAGGGAGGGCAGGGAGGTTACAGGGAGGGCAGGGACACTGATTGGGGGTTACAGGGAGGGTGGGGACTGGGACACTGATTGGGAGTTACAGGGAGGGTGGGGGCAGGGACACTAATTGGGGGTTACAGAGAGGGTGGGGGCAGGGACACTAATTGGAGGTTACAGGGAGGGTGGGGACACTGATTGGGGGTTACAGGGAGGGTGGGGACTGGTTACAGGGAGGGCAGGGAGGTTACAGGGAGGGCAGGGACACTGATTGGGGGTTACAGGGAGGGTGGGGGCAGAGACACTAATTGGGGGTTACAGAGAGGGTGTGGGCTGGGACACTAATTGGGGGTTACGGAGATGGTGGGGGCTGGGACACTTATTGGGAGTCACAGAGAGGGTGGGGGTTGGGATACTGAGGGGGACATACAGTGATTATACAGTATAAAGCTTTCTGTCATTAGGGTAAAGAGCAACAGATTGAAAAAGTAAATAAAGTGCACACACTTACCTGATAGTGTTTGGTCGTCTCCACTTCAGGGTCGTATTGGGTCTCCTCCTGCTCCTGTAGTAGCCTGCTGCTCCTTTTCGGCACTTCCAGCTCTTCACAGAAGTTCACACACAGCAGGCAGGGGGGCGTGTCACACAGTACCTGTTACTAGAGGTCCCGCTGGTCCTCTAGTGTTTGCTGGCAGACCATGGCAAGTGGACACTAGAGGACTAGCGGAGCCTCTAATGTCATTACTGTTCTTAATGTGGAAAAAATTTCTTCTCTCCGGTGGCGGCCATTTTGGGAAAGACATTTTGTATGGCATCCAAACGGACAGCCAGACCAGCCTACTTGACCATCGGCCCTTCTGGCATTTGCCAGAAGTGCCCGATGGCCAGTCCGGCCCTGGTTCATAGTGATACTTACTGCTACTTCTAGTTATAATGACAGTATTTTCTATACTGTCTGAATAACAAGACTCTATAATAATGCGTTGTATTATACATGTTTATAATGCAATGTTATGTCATTGTCCCAGAGATGTTATTTGATGTTACCACATCTTTCTATTATGTGCTGTCTTTCCTGCTCAATTGTATTACCCTGATATTTTACATTTTGTTTTGTTTGATTTTTCATTTTCTTATATTAAGTGTATTTTGTTATGATTGTTTCTGAAAACTATAAAATAAAAAACTATAAAATAAAAACGACTCAATTAAAAAAAAAAAGAATGCGTTGTATTAGGAGTAAGAGTCTGTTGTACCCACCTATGTCAGAGACACTGACGTCCGTTTTATTCAGCATATAGCTAACCACGGTACTGTACTGAGTATAAGAAGTGGTGTAGCTGGAATTATTTGTTATATCATTGGAATTGAAGGACCAGGAAATGTCCGTTAGTTTAGTGAAGTTACAAACAATTGTTAATGTGTCTCCATAAAAAAGTGTCTCCGGGGACTTTGCAATGGTTAGCTTTGCTGTAGGGAAGACAAAGGGAAAGCAAACATAGTATTTATACATTGTAGCCATTATTTTACTGTCTACAGTATATAACGTTTATTGGTTTGTTCTGCACAAATGATATATAGGCCAGTGCCTTCCAAAACCTGTGCAGACAGAATTCAGCAAAAATAAAGGTCATACCTACACGTTTCTTGTTATTATATCTAACATCCTGGCTCCTCCTGTTAGCACAGTACAGTATATGTTGTGTATTATATATAACTTACACTGTTTTTTTTTTTTTGCAAAACTGAAAACAAAAAGAATAACGAGTCATCTGGTGTAACAATATGCATACACCAGTTCCTTCCAACGTGAGAGATTTAACAGTCTGTATTCTATAGATCTATGGAGGTTTAACAAGCTATGTGTAGCTTCCGAGAGATGCTGTATGGGAGGTCCAGGGGGCAGGTATGGGGGGGCCTGGTCACATGCTTTGTGTTATTGTGACCCTCCCACTACTGCTGCAAAATGCTGAGATTTGTGGCATCATGCAGCAGAGGTGGGGCTATATTGGTGCAATTTGCTGCAACTTCCGTCAAAACACCCCCATCCAGTCGACTTCACTGGGTAAGTAGGTGAGATCTAGGAAGGTGGGCTGCTGTTGGTAGGTAGGCAAGTATCGATTATCTAGACAACAGGTTCTCAAACTCGGTCCTCAGGGCCCCAAGCAGTGCAGCCCAGGATCCCGGAGTGTTATCGGCACGCCCCCACAGTGACATGGACGGCGAAGCCACGAGACCCCAACTCACTTTCCCACAAGCTCTGTCCCTATTTGTGCACAATTATAACCATCACGAAGGTTATACTATAGAATTGTTGCGATGCGATGGCTGCCATCACATTGCATGATTTGATGTCAGAAGTCCGGGCAAACATTCAATGCCGGGCTACCGATGTCCATCCCTACACCTAACCAAATCTCCTTAAAATGCTATACCACATGCCTAACATGGCCAAGAAACACCCACCATATATCAACCCCATAGGCTACAACCTTCCTAACGCAACCCACCTTTCTACCTCACACAACTAGTAACGCCTAAGTGTCCGGAGGCAGACCCCACAGACTCGGGTGTTTAATTACCGCCATGCATATGCAATGTATTCCGTCTCTCTTCTAATTCATTAAATTTCAGTGCAATAAAGTTTTTTTTTACAGACACATTGTACAGACACATTGTAAGGTAATATAAGCTAACGATGCCTTTCCGTAGACAGCGGGGGACTCTTGTGGACCAATGTGCTACACCAACTTCTTGGTGAGTGACAGCTGCTGCAACCAGTACTGTGTAATTCGGGGCAGATTTACTAAGCTCTGGAAAGTGATAAATTGGAAAGTGATAAACTAACAGCCAATCAGCTCCTAATCCCCCTTTCACACTGAAAATGAAAATCCCGGGTAATTCACTTTTACCCGGTAATTTGCTATACAACCCGGGATTTTTCCCTGTGTGAAAGGGTCATCCTGGGATTAAATTCCCGGGTCTCTGATTCTGTTTTATTGCAGGGTCGTAGACCCGGGAATTAACGCACAAACAGTTAACACAAATATGGTTTGTTAAATCTAACTCTAGACTTACTCTAACCTCCCCCCTAGTGTCTAACCCTATTGGTCCCCTCCAGCAGCCTAACAGTGACCCTCCCCGAAGTGCTCAACCCTAACCCATCCATAACCTTAAAAATTTTGAAAAACCATAAAAAAACATGTTGACAAATTTTATGTCAACCATTTTAACCTGTTGACCTTTTAACCTTGTCAACTTTTTAACTCTGTCGACCTTCTGCACTGTCGACCATTTTTCAGTCGACATTGTTCTTTTGACTATGTCAACCAATTGCATGTCGACCATCTGGTGTCTACCTGTTGACTGTCGATATTCCATCCAGATACCGTCCTCAATGAGAGACTGACTATCCTACTCCCTCGTATCTCAAATCTGCTACCCAGCAAGACTGGGACCTACTGTATCTGGATTCAGTATGATTGACCGCTGGCCACATTGCCGGCTGTTCAAATCCCGCCAGCGGCATCCTGGAAGCAGTGAAAAACCCAATCATCGAAAAGAATTCATTAACCTATTCTATCTCCTAACCCTAACCCTCCCTTAGGGGTGCCTAACCCTAACCTCCCCCTAAGTGCCTAACCCTAATCCCCCCCTGTAAGTGCCTAAGCCTAAACCCACCTTTCCCACCGCCTAAACCTAAGTTCCTGGGGGGGTGCCTAACCCTAACCTCCCCCCGGGGGTGCCTAACCCTATACCTCCCTTCCCCTAGCCTAACCCTAAACTCCCGAGGGGGTGCCTAACCCTAAATCCCCCCAGGAACCCTAAACCTAACCCTCCTTCTCCTCGCAGCTGTCCGCCTTCGATCGGTAAGCTAGGTGTCGGGCTCCCGGTGTAGGTAAAATGACAGGCGTCGGGATTCCATTCGTCGCCTTCCTGACTGCTTCCCCTGTATCTAAAGCTATCTCAAAGTCACTGGTGCCGTCATATCTTTCTACCCATTACCTTTTGCCAGTGAGTTGAGTCTGTTACTCTGAGAACTGTGGTTCATCCCTTTGCTGCACTAATGGTTACCTGGCCGCAAAGGACGGCTTATTAGGCAACTGACCAGTTACATTTTCATGTACAGTAGTTTTCTGCACTTTAAGAGGAGACAACTGAAATAATATATAAGCACAACTGAACATTAAATGTTGTATCAGTCAGTAACAAGGCTTACCTTCTGGCAAATATGTCACATTTATTGTCTTTGATGCTGTTGCACCTTCCAATCTCTGCAATTTGCAAGTGTAGGAGGAGATGGATGCATTAAGCGCGCACTCTGTCGCATTGGGGGTTACAATGTACGTTGTGCAGGTTGCGTTGCTAATTGATGCTCCTGTAATTGAGTTATGATGCAATTTATTTTACAAACATTCCAGATACACTTTAATAAAATAGGGGGGGGGGGTAAGCTATTATTTTATGTATTCATTAGTAGAGCTCAATGCATTAATGGGGGGGGAGTGTTGTTAGACATAGGGCAACTCCTGGATATTGTGACCTACTGTAAGTATCATGATTTTTATAATTACAGACGTTGGGTGGTCCAGCTAATCACCTGGGTGTTACCGTTGTGGTTCAATATAATGATCCACGACCGCCTTCAGTCTTAGCTAGGTGTCATGGAACAGTTGGCTCTGATTTCATGGACCAAGTTTTATTTTTCTGAAAAAACTCATACTGAGATAAACCAAAAAAGTGTCTGTAACCAAGTATCTGAGAGATCATGATGCCACCTGCCCAAGTTTTAGGAATTAGTGTTTTATTTGGAAGATTTATACCTCAAAATAGCTGGATTTAATATTTTGATCAACTGTTTAGGACAGTGCTGTCAAACTCGTTCCCTTCAGCTGCAGTGGAACTACACATCCCAGCATGCACTGCCACAATTCTACTACAAGTGAATACTAAAACTTGGCAGGGCATGCTGGGATATGTAGTCCCATGGCAGCTGGAGGGCCCGAGTTTGACACCACTGGTCTACAACAACTCCATTAATTATTATATAATTGTGGAATTAAATCTTCTTTTAAGCTGGGTACACATTACCCGACCCGCCAATCTGACGCCCAATGGTTCGAGGAAACAATATATCGGGCAGTCAGTACATTCTGCACAATCTGGTGTCTGATTGGCCAATATATCGTTCGCCTGCACCAAACACCTTGCTGGGGTCGGTAGCTAGGTCACTCCTGTTGTAACAAGCCATCGTAGCGTCCTGTTGGACTTCAGAGCACAAAGCGGCTCTTGTGCGCTTGTTGCTAGGAGTGTCAGAGTAGACGGTTGCTTCTAAGCTTCTACAGTCTTAGTCGCACTTCAGTATAATCTGTTGCCAGCACTAGTGGCAGCTCAGCCACACTACAGCATCTAAGCGGTAGCGGTCACCAACATCACGGTAGTCTCAGCTGCATTACAGTGTCAGAGTGTACAGTTGTTTCCAAATTTCTACAGTTTCAGTCGCACTTCAGTGTCAGAGTGTATCATCTGTTACCTGCAATAGTGTCAGCCTAGCCGCACGCAGCTAACTGTCACCAACTTCACGGCAGTTGCTGTCATCCACCAGCAACTAGAAAGACTCCTGTTATTTAGACTTTTGCTGCAATCTTGTAAAGTACACATCAGCATTCAAGGCTGCAACCAGCCAAGTACATATCAGCCCTCAAGGTTGCAACCAGCCAAGTGCAACATCAGCCCTCAAGGCTGCAACCAGCAAGTATACATCAGCCCTCAAGGCTGCAACCAGCCAAGTACACCTCAACCCTCAAGGCTGCAACCAGCCAAGTACACATCAGTCCTCAAAGCTGCAACCAAACAAGTACACATCAGCCCTCAAGGCTGCAACCATCCAGGTATACATCAGCCCTCAAGGCTGCAACCAGCCTAGAACACATCAGCCCTTAAAGTTGCATCCAGTCAAGTACACATCAGCCCTTAAGGTTGCCATGCAATCAAAGTCACACAATTGGCCAGTTCTCCAGTGTCCTGGGATTCTACTACCTCTTCTGTGTGAATCTCCCCAGGGATTCATAACAGCTGAGCATGCATTGCCGATGGAACAACCCTGATGTCACCGCTTGGGAGTACGCATAGTACCTTCACACTAGATAATTTGGGATGATATATCTGTCCAATTCACCATATCTTCTGAGAAATCATCCAATGTGTACCCAGCTTTACTAATATTTAATAGTGAGGTTTTGATGCTGCCTCACTATTGTTTTTTTTTTAACCAATATTCATTATTTGTTTATAAGCTCCTACAGGCTGGCCATCCCCAGATTAACCCTTTCATTCCCTGTGACGTGAGACTAGCAGCTGCCATCTAGCATATGGTGTGTACAAACAGTGTCGCAGTGGCGATTGAGACTCATGGTCTCAGAAATGCATTGGACATGTATTTTTTGCTCCATGGCGGTGACTGGGAGGGGGCTATTCAGACACACAGAGATGCACCATCGTATGGGCGTTTGCCATGAGCGCTCAGGTGCGTAATTGCTCAAATTGGAAGCCATACTCTGATGGACAATCTGCACCTAGCAAAGGACTGGTGCAAGTTTCGATGGTGTGACCAATGATTCGCCTAAAGAAGCACAAAGTGCAATGATTGCTTTTAGTAGCATTAGTATAAAGTCAAAGAATCGACGATGGTAAAAGATGTTAAAGCGGTTGCCGTGGCGATGCTACTCGGGATGATTCCCAGACTGTCCTTGGCTACAGATATATATAAAATAAATATTACATAAATTGCCTGTATTAGTGCATACCCAATCTAAATCTAATCCAGCAGCATCTCATAGTTATATTTTGTGTATACTGATACCATCCAGAGACATAGCCGTAAAAAATTGTATTATTTGTGAATGAAATAGCTGCACTTTTATACACAGCAAATGTACTCGACAATCCTAAAATGTTGTGATTGTAGTGATTACATGTTAAGTCCTTCCATAGTGCACCGATCAGAACGAGTCATTTCAGCTATGAGGCCAGATGGGAAGAAACAAAATATATCTGACTTACCGGTTTCCCCGTTCACAGTCCATGTCCCATTAGAAACCGAAAAGCCTTTGGCACAGCAAGTCAAATTAAATGTAGCCCCATCGCAGGAAGTTTCGTTATTACCCGACAGATCTATCGGTAGCTCATTAATACTATCAATGGTTGTGTTTTGTTCTTGATTTGTTTCACTGATAGCGCAGGTGTAAGTACCTATAGAAAATAAAAGGTAGAGTGGGGTAAACTCTGTTAGGAAACAAGGAAAATATGGATGAGATAATGGCCTATTCGCTAAAGAAGACAATTGTAAAGGCAATTGTGGCATTTTGGAATGTGGGTAAAAATTGATTTCAATGTAACGAGAATGACCATTTGCTTAATTAGTTTTTCTTCTTTCTGTGGTGGCTTCTCATGTTACTTAATAACAAATATGATCATTGGTTATTTTTCAGTAGAAACTCTCTGTTTTGCATTTCTATCGTAGAATGTGCTCTGGCATGCATAGAGTTTACAAAGGTGTTCTCAGTATTGTATGTTGCTCAATAAAATGCTCTGTATATTGGTCCCTAAGATGCTCTATTTATTGTAGGGTATACACTCTGTATTGCATGTACAGTAGGTTACAAAGATGCTCTCTGTATTTTACATGCAGTAGGTCCATAGAATGCTCCATGTATTGTATGGCAATTATTAGGTTGCTTTTTGTTTTGTATAGTTGTCACTAGGATACTCTCTATGTAGTATGGCGGTCACTGTGATGCTCTCTGTATGGCATGACGGACACTAAGATGTTCTCTATATTCTATGACTGCCATTACAAAGCTCTCTATTTATTATGGTGGCCACAAGGATGCACGGTCTCTGTATTGTACAGTACATCTATCATTAATACTGGCTAAATTATCATGCAAAATATTATAATACCTGCCAGAGGGAGTGGAAGGGGGAAGGGTGAATCCTAGCACCGGCCCTGCATAGGAAGGAGCGGGGTTCTGGGAATAAATGCTATCTGAAGATGACGTTGTTTCCTGTAAGTGAACTCTGAAAACTTTCAATTTTTGGAGTTTGCAAATTACTAGGCGTCCCAGTCAGGCCCCAAATAGTGAATTGGCCTGTTACTAAAATTATGCAAAAACTGGTGTTTCTACGTGAACAACGGGCCCATAACACTTATTGAATAGGCCCCATAGACATGTAAGGGCAGCACTTGATTGTTAGATTATTCTGCATTTCCAGAAAGTCGTTGTTCACGGTGAAACGCTTTAAAGATAAGCTGATATTATTGGATATTGCTCCGAAAACCAATACAGAGCAGGACTGCATATCTGGATTACCATATTATTTTTAGACTTGAGGCCACCAGCTAAAGGCGCATTACGCTATCGGGCTGAGGACACAGCACCTAATTACCGGCATTGCACAAAACATGATGTTGAGCCGCAGCTATTTATGATCTATTAACGCGGTGACCCACAGCAGAGCTGGCGGAGAGACAAGCTGGGTAGCGGCAGATACAGAAACCTCATGGCCGGCAGGATTCAGCGGTCCCACTGCGCTGCCAGAGACATACCCACTGCAGCTACTGATCTGTCTATTTGCGGTTGGTGATTTGGCCCATGTCCTTTAATTGTACAGCGTATACTATCCATACAGTTTGGATTCACTTCAACCCATTTGTTTGGTAATTGTTAAATATCCAGCTTTTAAACGTGCAGTCACCACTATATCCCAGCTACGCCCTTCATTCTTATAAGCATTGGCTTTCATGATATAACTCTGATATTTTAGACACTTTGTATCATTATTATAGCAATTAGGAGATTCACTGTTCTACTTTAGAATAACACATGGTTGTATATTGTTCCCTGTCATTTTTTGCATTATTGCAGATAGGTATTGTGGATTTTCAGATACGAGTACATACTATTATTAGTGTGGTATGTCCTATAGGAATATATTACATATGATATTGTGTATTCCCTATGTTATGGTTATATTGATATTAGGGGTGTGCACCGGCCACTTTTTGTGTTTTGTGTTTTGGTTTTGGATCTGGATCTTTCTTCGTGTTTTGGATCTGGATTGGTTTTGCCAAAACCACCCTTCCGTGTTTTGGGTTCTGGGTTTTGTGTTTTGGATCTGTATTTTTTTGAAAAAAAGCATAAAAACAGCTAAAATCACAGAATTTGTAGGTTTTTCTGCTCCTATGCTATTATTAACCTCAATAACCTTAATTTCCACTCATTTCCAGTCTATTCTGAATACCTCACACCTCACAATAGTGTTTTTATGTCCAAAAGGTTGCACCGAGGTAGCTGGATGACTATGCTAAGCGACACGAGTGGGCGGCACAAACACGTGACCCATCTAGGCGTGAAACTGCAGTGGCAGACAGGATGGCATTGAAAAACTAGGCCCCAAACTGTACATAATGCAAAGAAAAAAAAGAGGTGCAAGATGGAATTGTCCTTGGGCCCTCCCACCCACCCTTATGTTGTATAAACAGGACATGCACACTTTAACAAACCAATCATTTCAGCGCCAGGGTCTGCCACACAACTGTGGCTGAAATGATTGGTTCGTTTGGGCCCCCACAAAACAAGCTGGCAATTAATCTGTCCCTGCACAAACTGGCTCTACGGAGGCAAGAAGTCGTCCTCATCCTCCTCATCCACAGATTCCTCACCCTCTTCAGTGTTATGTACATCCTCATCCTCACAGAGTATTAATTCGTCCCTGCTGGAACCACAGGTCCCTCTGTACGTTCTGGAGGCTGGTCTCCCTGGAAGAGTTGATCATTCATTTTATGAACATCATCTTCTCCACATTTTGTGGAAGCAACCTCCTACGCCTTTCGCTAACAAGGTTCCCGGCTGCACTAAACACTCTTTCGGAGTACACACTGGAGGGGGGGCAACTCAGGTAAAATAGAGCCAGTTTGTACAGGGACCTCCAAATTGCTTCTTTTTCCTGCCAGTACAGGTACGGACTGTCTGACATGCCTACTTGGATGCTGTCACCGATGTAATCCTTTAACAGACAGACGCACGCTTGTCGCTGCTGCTTTGAGGATTCAAGTGCGGCTACAGCCCACACAATTCACAAAGACAGAAAAAAAAAAGAATATTTTTATTGTTTGTGGAGCACACTTTGAGGGTTACACCACCCTCTAACAGACAGACGTACGCTTGTCGCTGCTGCTTTGAGGATTGAAGTGCGGCTACAGCCCACACAATTCACAAAGACAGAAAAAAGAAGAAGAATATTTTTATTCTTTGTGTAGCACACTTTGAGGGTGTCACCACCCTTTAACAGACAGACGCACGCTTGTCGCTGCTGCTTTAAGGATGCAGGTGCGGCTACAGCCCACACATTTCACAAAGACCGAAAAAAAAAGAACAATATTTTAATTGTTTGTGTAGCACACTTTGAGGGTGCCACCACCCTTTAACAGACAGACGCACGCTTGTCGCAGCTGCTTTAAGGATGCAGGTGCGGCTACAGCCCACACAATTCACAAAGACAGAAAAAAGAACAATATTTTAATTGTTTGTGTAGCACACTTTGAGGGTGTCACCACCCTTTAACAGACAGACGCACGCTTGTCGCTGCTGCTTTGAGGATGCAAGTGCGGCTACATCGCACACAAGTCACAAACACATTAAAAAAATAGTTTTTTATTTTTTGGAGCACTTCGTGAGTTACACCACCCTTTAACAGACAGACGCACGCTTGTCGCTGCTGCTTTAAGGATGCAGGTGCGGCTACAGCCCACACAATTCACAAAGACAGAAAAAAGAAGAATATTTTTATTGTTTGTGTAGCACACTTTGAGGGTGTCACCACCCTTTAACAGACAGATGCACGCTTGTCGCTGCTGCTTTGAGGATGCAAGTGCGGCTACATCGCACACAAGTCACAAACACATAAAAAAAATAGTTTTTTATTTTTTGGAGCACTTCGTGAGTTACACCACCCTTTAACAGACAGACGCACGCTTGTCGCTGCTGCTTTAAGGATGCAGGTGCGGCTACAGCCCACACAATTCACAAAGACAGAAAAAAGAAGAAGAATATTTTTATTGTTTGTGTAGCACACTTTGAGGGTGTCACCACCCTTTAACAGACAGACGCACGCTTGTCGCTGCTGCTTTGAGGATGCAAGTGCGGCTACAGCCCACACAATTCACAAAGACAGAAAAAAAAAGAACAATATTTTAATTGTTTGTGTAGCACACTTTGAGGGTGTCACCACCCTTTAACAGACAGACGCACGCTTGTCGCTGCTGCTTTAAGGATGCAGGTGCGGCTACAGCCCACACATTTCACAAAGACAGAAAAAAAAAGAACAATATTTTAATTGTTTGTGTAGCACACTTTGAGGGTGTCACCACCCTTTAACAGACAGACGCACGCTTGTCGCTGCTGCTTTGAGGATGCAGGTGGAATCTAGACGGTATTTGGAACCGAGGACACACTACCTCCATCAATTGTCTAAATCCCACTGCACTAATGTCGGATACCGGACGCACGTCTAACACCAACATAGCAGTCAAGGCCTCAGTTATACGTTTTGCTTCAGGATGACTGCTGTCGTACTTCATCCTCATCGCTAGGGACTGTTGGAGGGTCAATTGTTTAGTAAAAGTAGTGATGTTCCTACTTCCTCTCTGGGATGATGAACAACTCCCAGCAGCAGCAACAGCACTAGTAGGAAGTGGTTCTTGATCTTTCCCTATTTTATTTTTATCAGAGAAAGTTTGGTCCTCCATTTATGTTATATTGATATATATACGTGCGGCTAAAGCGCACACAAACACAGAAAATATTTTTTTATTTTTGCTGGAGAGTAGTGCACTTTGTGGGTTACACCACCCTTTAAGAAATGAGCCAGCCGGCTCTTTACTTATGGGACACAGGCGCACGCTTGGCGCTGCTCCTTTGTTGATGCACGTGCAGCCACAGTGCACACAAGTCACAAACACAGAAAATATATATTTTTTTGGTTTGGAGTGTACTTTGGGGGTTACAGAACCCTTTAACGGTCAAGCCAGCCGGCCCTTTACTTATGACACAGGCGCACGCTTGGCACTACTTTGTTGATGCACGTGCGGCTACTGCGCACACAATTCACAAACACAGAAAATAATTTTTTTTTTGGTTTGGACTGGAGTGTACTTTCGGGGGTTACAGCACCCATTAACGGTCAAGCCAGCCGGCCCTTTACTTATGACACAGGCGCACACTTGGCACTACTTTGTTGATGCACGTGCGGCTACTGCGCACACAATTCACAAACACAGAAAATAATTTTTTTTTTGGTTTGGACTGGAGTGTACTTTCGGGGGTTACAGCACCCTTTAACGGTCAAGCCAGCCGGCCCTTTACTTATGACACAGGCGCACACTTGGCACTACTTTGTTGATGCACGTGCGGCTACTGCGCACACAATTCACAAACACAGAAAATAATTTTTTTTCGGTTTGGACTGGAGTGTACTTTGGGGGTTACAGCACCCTTTAACGGTCAAGCCAGCCGGCCCTTTACTTATGACACAGGCGCACGCTTGGCACTACTTTGTTGATGCACGTGCGGCTACTGCGCACACAATTCACAAACACAGAAAATAAATTTTTTTTTGGTTTGGACTGGAGTGTACTTTGGGGGTTACAGCACCCTTTAACGGTCAAGCCAGCTGGCCCTTTACTTATGACACAGGCGCACGCTTGGCACTTCTTTGTTGATGCACATGCGGCTACTGCGCACACAATTCACAAACACAGAAAATAATTTTTTTTTTGGTTTGGACTGGAGTGTACTTTGGGGGTTACAGCACCCTTTAACGGTCAAGCCAGCCGGCCCTTTACTTATGACACAGGCGCACGCTTGGCACTACTTTGTTGATGCACGTGCGGCTACTGCGCACACAATTCACAAACACAGAAAATAATTTTTTTTTTGGTTTGGACTGGAGTGTACTTTCGGGGGTTACAGCACCCTTAACGGTCAAGCCAGCCGGCCCTTTACTTATGACACAGGCGCACGCTTGGCACTACTTTGTTGATGCACGTGCGGCTACTGCGCACACAATTCACAAACACAGAAAATAATTTTTTTTTTGGTTTGGACTGGAGTGTACTTTCGGGGGTTACAGCACCCTTAACGGTCAAGCCAGCCAGCCCTTTACTTATGACACAGGCGCACGCTTGGCACTACTTTGTTGATGCACGTGCGGCTACTGCGCACACAATTCACAAACACAGAAAATAATTTTTTTTTTGGTTTGGACTGGAGTGTACTTTCGGGGGTTACAGCACCCTTAACGGTCAAGCCAGCCGGCCCTTTACTTATGACACAGGCACACGCTTGGCACTACTTTGTTGATGCACGTGCGGCTACTGCGCACACAATTCACAAACACAGAAAATAATTTTTTTTTGGTTTGGACTGGAGTGTACTTTCGGGGGTTACAGCACCCTTTAACGGTCAAGCCAGCCGGCCCTTTACTTATGACACAGGCGCACGCTTGGCACTACTTTGTTGATGCACGTGTGGCTACTGCGCACACAATTCACAAACACAGAAAATATATTATTTTTTTAGCACTTGGGGGGAGCACCCCTGATGGACAGAGCACCCCCTGGACAACACTACAGCACCTCTTTAGGACTGGGACACTGCACAGGACTTTGGAGTGGACACAGCCCCTATGGAGAACTGACTGCACAACACAGTCCAGCCAGCCCCTATGGACTTTGAAGTAGTGGACACAGCCCCTATTAACAACAGCAGCACAGCACAACACAGCCAGCCCCTATGGACTTTGAAGTAGTGGACAACAGCAGCACTACACTACACAGCCCTAACTCCCACCCTCCCTCTTCACTGTCCACAGCCGAGTGAGAAAATGGCGCCGACGTGGGTACCTTATATAGGATCCAAAACCCGCGAGACTCGGAAGGCGGGATGATGACGTTTTGCCTCGATTTCAGATCCGAGTCAGGCGGGAAAAGTCGAGCCTGATTCGGATCGGACTCGGATCAGGGGGGCTCGGGGGGTTCGGATTTCAGAAATCCGAACCCGCTCACCCCTAATTGATGTGCATTTTAGCTTATGAATGATATATTATTAGTTAGATTGTGTGTGTCCCATTGTGCCTGCAGCACTTTTCCACCTTTTTTTCTCCTCCCCCTTATAGAATAGTATTGTGGTTATTTATTAGAATACTTTATAGTCCTGTATTACTGCTTCTTAGCTGATAGTGATACTTACTGCTACTTCTAAATGACAGTATTTTCTACACTGTCCGAATGACAATACTATAATAATGCGTTGTATTATACATGTTTATAATGCAATGTTATGTCATTGTCCCAGTGATGTTATTTGATATTACCACATCTTTCTATTATGTGCTGTCTTTACTGCTCAATTGTATTACCCTGATGTTTTACATTTTGTTTTGTTAGATTTTTCTTTTTCATATATTAAGTGTATTTTGTTATGATTGTTTCTGAAAACTATAAAATAAAAATTACTCAATGAAAAAAAAGAATGCGTTGTATTAGGAGTAAGAGTCTGTTGTACCCACCTATGTCAGAGACACTGACATCCGTTTTATTCAGCATATAGCTAACCACGGTACTGTACTGAGTATAAGAAGTGGTGTAGCTGGAATTATTTGTTATATCATTGGAATTGAGGTACCAGGAAATGTCCATTAGTTTAGTGAAGTAACAAATGATTGTTAATGTGTCTCCATAAAAAAGTGTCTCCGGGGACTTTGCAATGGTTAACTTTGCTGTAGGGAAGACAAAGGGAAATCAAACATTTTATTTATACATTGTAGCCATTATTTTACTATCTATAGTATATAACGTTTATTGGTTTATTCTGCACAAATGATATATAGGCCAGTGCCTTCCAAAACCTGTGCAGACTGAATTTTGCAAAAATAAAGGTCATACCTATACTATACGTTTCTTGTTATTATATCTAACATCCTGGCTCCTCCTGTTAGCACAGTATATATTGTGTATTATATATAACTTATACTGTTTTTTTTATTTAGTTTTTGCAAAACTGAAAACAAAAAGAATAACGAGTCATCTGGTGTAACAATATGCAGACACCAGTTCCTTCCAAAGTGAGAGCTTTAACAGTCTGTATTCTGTAGATCTATGGAGGTTTAACAATCTATGTGTAGCTTCCGAGAGATGCTGTAGGGGAGGTCCATGGGGCAGGTATGGGGGGGCCTGGTCACATGCTTTGTGTCATTGTGGCCCTCCCACTACTGCTGCAAAATGCTGAGATTAGTGGCATCATGCAGCAGAGGTGGGGCTATATTGGCGCAATTTGCTGCAACTCCCGTCAAAACACCCCCATCCAGTCAACTTCACTGGGTAAGTAGGTGAGATCTAGGAAGGTGGGCTGCTGTAGGTAGGTAGGCAAGTATCGATTATCTAGACAACAGGTTCTCAAACTCGGTCCTCAGTGCCCCAAACGCTGCAGCCCAGCATCCCGGAGTGTGACGGGCTACTGATGTCCATCCCTGCACCAAACCAAATTTCCTTAAAATGCTATACCACATGCCTAACATGACCAAGAAACACCCAACATATATCTACCCCATAGGCTACAACCTTCCTAACACCACCCACCTTTCTACCTCACACAGCTAGTAACGCCTAAGTGTCTGGAGGCAGACACCACAGACTCGGATGTTTATTTACCGCCATGCATATGCAATGAATTCCGTCTCTCTTCTAATTTATTAAATTGATTGAAAAGAATACTTAGGCACTTGATGAGTGAACTAAAGCCCCCTGATATGCTTCAGCTGATTGGGGTAGTCAATCCCAAAGTGCAAAAACATCTAGAATAAAAAGAAGCTGATACAGTATATCAGGGAGTATATACAATAACAAGGTTTGTCTTGGTAAAAGTTTTTTTATTTTTAATTAGGTATAGTTAAAATCTTAAAAGGTAGTCAAATACATTAACCCCTGATTGCAATAAAGAAATAATGTATACAATAAACATAGTCAATTGAATGAAATTAACATTTAGCATATATTCCTGGAACCCACATAAACAATGTCTCTTGAATAATAACCAAATTGGTTAGGATATACAATAAGTTGCTATACTTGCCAGTCTTGTAAGAAAAAATAGAGGAACAAGTTTCCTGATATTAAACGCTGACAGCCAATTGTCTGTCTGTGGTGGGGTAGAGCAGTTTGAATCACGGTGTATCTATAAGAGGCTCTACCTGTTTGTATGGAGCCTGGACCTCCGTGTGATGTCTGTGGTATAAGGCAACGTTCCACCGTAAAGGTTTAAACCACCATTAAGCGGCTGATCTGTCAGCTGAACCTGAGAAAGGGAGCCGAATGTGAGCCTGTGCGGCTGGGCTGGGTGAGCACTCCAGTAAGTAAGGCACCATCCTTATATATTTTATTTAGTATGTAAGAAGTATACGAATAAATGTGGGATCTCTTTAAAACAATGCTATAATGTTACAATGTTACATGAGATAATGTGTGTCTATACCTTTTAATATTTTAACAATACCGAATTAAAAAAAAAATACTTTTACTAAGACGAACCTTGTTATTGTATATACTCCCTGATATACTGTATCAGCTGCTTTTTATACTTAATTTATTAAATTGAAATGCAATAAAATGAAATGATTATTTTTATTTTATGCAAGCAGTACAGACACACTGTAAGGTAATATAAGTTAACGATGCCTTTCCGTAGACATTGGGGGACTCATGTGGACCAATGTGCTACACCAACTTCTTGGTGAGTGATAGCTGCTGCAACCAATACTGCATAATTCGGGGCAGATTTACTAAGCTCTGGAAAGTGATAAATTGGAAAGTGATAAACTAACAGCCAATCAGCTCCTAATCCCCCTTTCACACTGAAAATGAAAATCCTGTGTAATTCACTTTTACCCAGTAATTTGCTAAACAATCCGGGATTTTTCCCTGTATGAAGGGGTCATCCCGGGACTAAATTCCCGGGTCTCCGATTCTGTTTTATAGCAGGGTCGTAGACCCGGAAATTAACGCAGAAACGGTCAACGCAAAAATGGTTTGTTAAACCTAACTCTAGACTAACCCTAACCCTCCCTCCTAGTGTCTAACCCTATTGGTGCCCGTAGCCTAACAGTGACCCTCCCCGAAGTGCTCAACCCTAACCCATTCATAACCTTAAAATTTTTTAAAAACCATGAAAAAAAACGTGTCGACAAGTTTTGTGTCATCCATTTTAACCTGTTGGCCTTTTAACCTTGTCAACTTTTTAACCTTCTGCACTGTCGACCATTTTTCAGTCGACGTTGTTCTTTTGACTGTCAACCAATTGCATATCGTCCATCTGGTTTCTACCTATTGACTGTCGATATTCCATCCAGATACCGTCCTCAATGAGAGACTGATGATCCTACTTCCTCGTATCTCAAAGCTGCTACCACGCAAGACTGGGACCTACTGTATCTGGATTCAGTATAATTGACCCCCGGCCGCAGGGCCGGTACTTCAAATCCCGACAGTGGCATCTCGGCATCAAAAAAAAGTATTCACTAACCTATTCTACCTCCTAACCCTAACCCTCCCTCAGGGGTGCCTAACCCTAACCTCCCCCCAAGTGCCTAACCCTAATCCCCCCTCTAAGCGCCTAAACCTAAACCCCTTTTTCCCGCCACCTAAACCTAAGTCCCTAGGGGGGAGCCTAACCCTAACCTCCCCCAGGGGGTGCCTATCCCTCCCTTCCCCTAGACTAACCCTAAACTCCCGGGGGGGGTGCCTAACCCTAAGTCCCCCCGGGAACCCAAGACTTAACCCTCCCCCTTCCCCTCATGGCTGTCCGCCTTCGATCGGTAAGCCAGGTGTCGGGCTCCCGGTGTAGGTAAAATGACAGGCGTCGGGATTTCGACATCTGTCATTTAACCCCTTGCCGGGATTAGACAGTCGGGAAGCCAGCGGTTGATATTCCATCCGTCGGCTTCCCGACTGCTTCCCCTGTATCTAAAGCTATCTCAAAGTCACTGGTGCCATCATTTCTTTCTACCTGTTACTTTTTGCCAGTAAATTGAGTCTGTTACTCTGAAAACTGTGGTTCATCCCTTTGCTGCTCTAATGGTTACCTGGCCGCAAAGGATGGTTTATTAGGCAACTGACCAGTTATATTTTCATGTACAGTAGTTTTCTGCACTTTAAGAAGAGACAACTGAAATAAAATAGAAGCACAACTGAACATTAAATGTTGTATCAATCAGTAACAAGGCTTACCTTTTGGCAAATATGTCACATTTATTGTCTTTGAAGCTGTTGCACCTTCCAATCTCTGCACTTTGCAAGTGTACAAGGAGATTGACTCATTTAGTGTGCACTCTGTCGCATCGGGGGTTACAATGTACGTTGTGCAGGTTGCGTTGTTAATTGATTCTCCTGTAATTGAGTTGTAATGCAATTTATTTTACAAACATTCCAGTTACACTTTAATAAAATAGAGGGGGGGGTAAGCTATTATTTTATGTATTCATTAGTAGAGCTCAATGCATTAATGGGGGGGGGAGTGTTGTTAGACATAGGGCAACTCCTGGATGTTGTGACCTACTGTAAGTATCATGATTTTTGTATTTACAGACGTTGGGTGGTCCAGCTAATCACCTGGGTGTTACCGTTGTGGTTCAATATAATGATCCACAACCGCCTTCAGTCTTAGCTAGGTGTCATGGAACAGTTGGCTCTGATTTCATGGACCAAGTTTTATTTTTCTGAAAAAACTCATACTGAGATAAACTGAAAAAGTGTCTGTAACCAAGTATCTGAGAGATGATGATGCCACCTGCCCAAGTTTTTGGAATTAGTGTTTTATTTGGAAGATTTATACCTCAAAATAGCTGGATTTAATATTTTGATCAACTGTTTAGGACAGTGCTGTCAAACTCGTTCCCTTCAGCTTCAGTGGAACTACACATCCCAGCATGCACTGCCACAATTCTACTACAAGTGAATGCTAAAACTTTGGCAGGGCATGCTGGGATATGTAGTCCAATGGCAGCTGGAGGGCCCGAGTTTGACACCACTGGTCTACAACAACTCCATTAATTATTATATAATTGTGGAATTAAATCTTCTTTTAAGCTGGGTACACATTACCCGACCCGCCAATCTGACGCCCAATGGTTCGAGGAAACAATATATCGGGCAGTCAGTACATTCTGCACAATCTGGTGTCTGATTGGCCAATACATCGTTTGCCTGCACCAATCACCTTGCTGGGGTCGGTAGCTAGGTCACTCCATCTGCTGTTGTAACAAGCCATCGTAGTGTCCTGTTGGACTTCAGTGCACAAGGCAGCTCTTGTGCGCTTGTTGCTAGGAGTGTCAGAGTAGACGGTTGCTTCAAAGCTTCTACAGTCTTAGTCGCACTTCAGTATAATCTGTTGCCAGCACTAGTGGCAGCTCAGCCACACTACAGCATCTAAGCGGTAGCTGTCACCAGCATCACGGCAGTCTCAGCTGCATTACAGTGTCAGAGTGTACAGTAGTTTCCAAATTTCTACAGTTTCAGTTGCACTTCAGTGTCAGAGTGTATCATCTGTTACCAGCAATAGTGACAGCCTAGCCACACTGCATCTAACTGTTACCAACTTCACGGCAGTTGCTGTCATCCACCAGCAACTAGAAAGACTCTTGTTATTAAGACTTTTGCTGCAATCTAGTCAAGTACACATCAGCCATCAAGGCTGCAACCAGCCAAGTACATATCAGCCCTCAAGGCTGCAACCAGCCAAGTACACATCAGCCCTCAAGGCTGCAACCAGCCAAGTATACATCAGCCCTCAAGGCTGCAACCAGCCAAGTACACATCAGCCCTCAAGCTTGCAACCAGCCAAGTACACATCAACCCTCAAGGCTGCAACCAGCCAAGTACACATCAGCCCTCAAGGCTGCAACCAACCAAGTACACATCACCCCTCAAGGCTGCAACTATCCATGTATACATCAGCCCTTAAAGCTGCAACTAGTCCAGTACACATCAGCCCTTAAGGTTGCAATGCAATCAAAGTCACACAATTGGCCAGTTCTCCAGTGTTCTGGGGTTCTACAACCTATTCTTTGTGAATCTTCCCAGGGATTCATAACAGCTGTGCATGCCTGGCTGATCGAACAACCCTGATGTCACCGCGTGGAAGTGCGCATATTACCTTCACAATAGATGATTGGGTTGATATATCTGTCCAATTCACCATATCGTCCGAGAAATCCTCCAGTGTGTACCCAGCTTTACTCTTTGGTAGAGGAGTCCAAACTAAAGCCCACGGGCCAAATGTGGCCTTCCACCTGCTCCAATGTGGCCCTCTGATTAGACCACAGTTTGGAGTCTTCGATACACCGCTAGACTCCTTCACATCCACAAATGCAAGCAAGAAGTGCTGTGTAGGCCATACTTGAGAGACAGAGCTGAGCCTACACCCCCTGAGTGGAAGCAGCTGCCAGCCCAGTTATCCTGCCCATAGGGTGTCCTCAGCCAGGAGTTTCCAATTTAGCAGTAGTGTCAGACACAGGGCGAACAAGGACCAGAGATATCTTCTGGGTAGTGATTGGGGCTTTTATCTGAGGTAGGACAGGCACAGGTGACTGTATATAAGGAGGAATCCTGTATGATGGGGGAAGGGAGCATAGGATCCAAATACAGTATCTTAGGGGGAGAGATACCATAACCTGAGGATAATACAGACCACAGTCATTTGAGAGACAGTATCTGAGGAGAATAGCCCCTTACCGAGAGAGCTGGCCTTTGCATTTCTCTTCCTGCATGCTGGTGTTATGAACATTACAGACATTACATATTATTTACATTTTATTACATAAGAGACATTACATAAATCGCCTGTATTAGTACATATCCAATCTAAATCTAATCCAGCAGCATCTCATAGCTATATTTTGTGTATCCTGATACTATACAGAGACATAGCCGTACAGATACTATTATTTGTGAATGAAATAGCTGCACTTTTATATACAGCTAATTTACTCGACAATCCTAAAATGTTGTGAATGTAGTGATTACATTTTAAGTCCTTCCATAGTGCACCAATCAGAACGAGTCATTTCAGCTATAAGGCCAGATGGGAAGAAACAAAATATATCTGACTTACCGGATTTCCCATTTACAGCCCATGTCCCGACTGAAACTGAAAAGCCTTTGGCACAGCAAGTCAAATTAAATGTAGCCCCATCGCAGGAAGTTTCGTTATTACCCGACAGATCTATCGGTAGCTCATTAATACTATCAATGGTTGTGTTTTGTTCTTGATTTGTTTCACTGATAGCGCAGGTATAAGTACCTATAGAAAATAAAAGGTAGAGAGGAGTAAGCTCTGTTAGGAAACAAGGAAAATATGGATGAGATAATGGCCCATTCGCTAAAGAAGACAATTGTAAAGGCAATTGTGGCATTTTGGAATGTGGATAAAAATAGATTTCAATGTAACGAGAATGACCATTTTCTTAATTAGTTTTTTTTCTTTCTGTGGTGGCCTCTCGTGTTACTTAATAACAAATATGATCATTGGTTATTTTTCAGGAGATGCTCTCTGTTTTGCATGTCTATCAGTAGAATGTGCTCTGGCATGCATAGAGTTTGCAAAGATATTCTCTGTATTGTATGTTCCTCAATAAAATGCTCTGTATATTGGTCCCTAAAATGCATAGGGCATACGCTCTGAATTGCATGTACAGTAGGTTACAAAGATGCTCTCTGTATTGTACATACAGTAGATCCATAGAATGCTCCGTGTATTGTATGGCAATTATTAGGATGCTTTATGTTTTATATAGCAGTCACTAGGATACTCTCTATATAGTTTGGCGGTCACTGTGATGCTCTCTGTATGGCATGACGGTCACTAAGATGTTCTCCGTATTCTATGACTGCCATTACAATGCTCTCTATTTTTTATGGTGGCCACAAGGATGCATGGTCTGTGTATTGTACAGTACATCTATCATTAATACTGGCTAAATTATCATGCTAAATATTATAATACCTGTCAGAGGGAGTGGAAGAGGGAAGGAGCAGAGGGGGAGAAAATGGGCGCAAGGTGCCAAGAATCCTAACACCGGCCCTGCATAGGAAGGAGTGGGGCTCCGGGAATTAATGCCATCTGAAGATGGCGTTGTTTCCTGCAAGCGAACTCTGAAAACTTTCAGTTTTTGGAGTTTTCAAATTACTAGGCGTCCCAGTCAGGCCCCAAATAGTGAATGGGCCTTTTACTAAAAACATGCAAAAACTAGTGTTTCTACGTGAGCAATGGGCCCATAATGGTTATTGAATAGGCCCCATAGACATGTATGGCAGCACTTGATTGTTAGATTATTCTGCCTTTTCAGAAAGTCGCTGTTCACGGTGAAACGCATTAAAGATAAGCTGATATTATTGGATATTGCTCCTAAAACCAATACAGAGCAGGACTGCATATCTGGATTACCATATTATTTTTAGACTGGAGGCCTCCAACTAAAGGCGTATTACGCTATGGGGCTGAGGCCTCAGCACCTAATTACCGGCATTGCACACAACATGCTGTTGAGCCGCAGCTATTTATGATCTATTAACCCAGCGACCTGCAGCAGAGCTGGCGGAGAGACAGGCCGGGAAGCGGCAGATACAGCAACTTCATGGCCGGCAGGAGCAGCGCTCCCACTGCGCTGCCAGAGACGTACCCACTGCAGCTACTGATCTGTCTATTTACGGTTGGTGATTTGGCCCATGTCCCTTAATTGTACAGTGTATACTATCCATACAGTTTGGATTCACTTCAACCCATTTGTTTGGTAATTGTTACATATCCAGGTTTTAAAAGTGCAGTTACCACTATATCCCACCTACGCCCTTCATTCTTATAAGCATTGGCTTACCTGATATGACTCTGATATTTTATATACTTTGTATCATTATTATAGCAATTAGGAGATCACTGTTGTACTTTAGAATAACACATGGTTGTATATTGTTCCCTGTCATTTTTTGCATTATTGCAGATAGGTATGTGGGTTCTCAGATACGAGTACATACTATTATTAGAGTGGTATGTCCTATAGGAATATATTACATATGATATTGTGTATTCCCTGTGTTATGGTTATATTGATGTGCATTTTAGCTTATGAATGAAATGTTATTATGTAGATTGTGTGTGTCCCATTGTGCCTGCAGCACTTTTCCACCTTTTTTTCTCTTCAGCACTCGATTGCGGCAGAAAACTTATATACCTATAAAAGTCCCATATTGTCAACAAAAGGACTGATTCAGAGTTATGTACAACTCTGATGGTTTACAGTACATACAACTCCGATGGTTTACAGTACATACAATTCCGATGGTTTGCAGTACATACAACTCCGATGGTTTACAGTACATACAATTCCGATGGTTGCCGATCAGCGCTTGTGCAGGAGCTGTTCTGCGCATGTGCTGATCGGTGTCTGCGATGATGGTCACAGTGCCTCCTTAGCCACACTTTTTACCCAGGTACAGAGACTCCTGCTTTCCCACCCTCCCCCTGCTTTCCCACTTTTAACCTCTCTCCCACCCTCCCCCTGCTCTCCCACTTTTACAGTCTCTCCCACCCTCCCCCTGCTCTCCCACTTTTATCCTCTCTCCCACCCTCACCCTGCTCTCCCACTTTTACCCTCTATCCCACCCTCACCCTGCTCTCCTACTTTTACCCTCTCCCACCTCACCCTGCTCTCCCACTTTTACCTTGCTTTCCCACACTTGCCCTGCTCTTCCACCCTCACCCTGCTCTCCCACCCTAGCCCTGCTCTCCCACCCTCACCCTCCTCTCCTACTTTTACCTTGCTCTCCCACCCTCACCCTGCTCTCCCACCCTCGCCCTGCTGTCCCACCCTCACCCTGCTCTCCCATTTTTACCCTCTCTCCCACCCTCACCTTACTCTCACACTTTTACCCTCACCCTGCTCTACCACCTTCACACATTCCCATTTTTTCCCTGCTCTACCACCCTCACCCTACTCTCCCATTTTTACCCTCTCTCCCACTTTTACCCTGCTCTTCCACCCTCACCCTGCTCTTCCACTTTTACCCTCTCTCCCACCCTCACCCTGCTCTCCCACTTTTACCCTGCGCTTCCACCCTCACCCTGCTCTCCCACTTTTACCCTCTCTCTCACCCTCCTTATGCTCTCCCACATTTACTCTCTCTCACACCCTCCTTCTGCTCTCCCACTTTTATCCTGCACTCCCACTTTTACCCAGCTCTCCCACCCTCACCTTCCTCTCCCACCCTCACCTTGCTTTCACACCCTCACCCCGTGCTTTCACCTCTATATTATAGATTAATATGTTATAACACCCACCCCCACAGCCCAAACTTTGATAATTTTTTTAAACTGGTTTACGCACCAATGCCACACCTCTGCTATAGCTCCACCCACATCCACAGCAATGCCCCTTTTCTCTGACAAACTGCCCCCCCATCCCAAGAGGGGGTGGGGCCCTGCCTATTTTGACAGTCCCGGGCCCCACAATCTCTGATGGCAGTCCTGGCCACAACAGATGTGTAGAAGGTTAGTGTATCCTGCATTTTCTAGAGGTGTCTTCTTCCCCCTTATAGAATAGATTTGTGGTTATTTATTAGAATACTTTATAGGGCTGTATTACTGCTTCTTAGCTGATAGTGATACTTACTGCTACTTCCAGTAATAATTACAGTATTTTCTACACTGTCCGAATAACAAGACTCTATAATAATGCGTTGTATTATACATGTTTATAATGCAACGTTATGTCATTGTCCCAGTGATGTTATTTGATGTTACCACATCTTTCTATTATGTGCTGTCTTTCCTGCTCAATTGTATTACCATGATGTTTTACATTTTGTTTTGTTTGATTTTTATTTATTTTTTTCTTATATTAAGTGTATTTTGTTATGTTTGTTTCTGAAAACTAATAAAAACTTCTCAATAAAAAAAAAAGAATGCGTTGTATTAGGAGTAAGAGTCTGTTGTACCCACCTATGTCAGAGACACTGACATCCGTTTTATTCAGCATATAGCTAACCACGGTACTGTACTGAGTATAAGAAGTGGTGTAGCTGGAATTATTTGATATATCATTGGAATTGAGGTACCAGGAAATGTCCGTTAGTTTAGTGAAGTTACAAACAATTGTTAATGTGTCTCCATAAAAAAGTGTCTCCGGGGTCTTTGCAATGGTTAACTTTGCTGTAGGGAAGACAAAAGGAAAGCAAATATATTATTTATACATTGTAGCCATTATTTTACTGTCTACAGTATATAACATTTATTGGTTTGTTCTGCACAAATGATATATAGGCCAGTGCCTTCCAAAACCTGTGCAGACAGAACTTAGAAAAAATAAAGGTCATACCTACACGTTTCTTGTTATTATATCTAACATCCTGGCTCCTCCTGTTAGCACAGTATATGTTGTGTATTATATATAACTTACACTTGTTTTTGTTTTTGCAAAACTGAAAACAAAAGGAATAACGAGTCATCTGGTGTAACAATATGCAGACACCAGTTCCTTCCAACGTAAGAGATTTAACAGTCTGTATTCTTTTGATCTATGGAGTTTTAACAATCTATGTGTAGCTTCCGAGAGATGTTGTAGGGGAGGTCCAGGGGGCAGGTATGGGGGGGCCTGGTCACATGCTTTGTGTCATTGTGGCCCTCCCACTACTGCTGCAAAATGCTGAGATTCGTGGCATCATGCAGCAGATGTGGGGCTATATTGGCGCAATTTGCTGCAACTCCCGTCAAAACACCCCCATCCAGTCAACTTCACTGGGTAAGTAGGTGAGATCTAGGAAGGTGGGCTGCTGTAGGTAGGTAGGCAAGTATCGATTATCTAGACAACAGGTTCTCAAACTCGGTCCTCAGTGCCCCAAACGGCCCAGCATCCCGGAGTGTGACGGGCTACCGATGTCCATCCCTGCACCAAACCAAATCTCCTTAAAATGCTATACCAAATGCCTAACATGACCAAGAAACACCCACCATATATTAACCCCATAGGCTACAACCTTCCTAACGCCACCCACCTTTCTACCTCACACAACTAGTAACACCTAACTGTCCGGAGGCAAACCCCACAGATTCGGGTGTTTAATTACCGCCATTCATATGCAATGCATTCCGTCTCTCTTCTAGTTTATTAAATTCAGTGCAATAAAATAAAGTGTTTTTTTTTTAAAACAAGCAGTACAGACACACTGTAAGGTAATATAAGCTAACGATGCCTTTCCGTAGACAGCGGGGGACTCATGTGGACCAATGTGCTATACCAACTTCTTGGTGAGTGACAGCTGCTGCAACCAATACTGCATAATTCGGGGCAGATTTACTAAGCTCTGGAAAGTGATAAATTGGAAAGTGATAAACTAACAGCCAATCAGCTCCTAATCCCCCTTTCACACTGAAAATGAAAATACTGTGTAATTCACTTTTACCCAGTAATTTGCTAAACAACCCGGGATTTTTCCCTGTGTAAAGGGGTCATCCCGGGACTAAATTCCCGGGTCTCCGATTCTGTTTTATTGCAGGGTCGTAGACCTGGAAATTAATGCACAAACGGTCAACACAAAAATGGTTTATTAAACCTAACTCTAGACTAACCCTAACCCCTCCCCCTAGCGCCTAACGATATTGGTCCCCTCCAGCAGCCTAACAGTGACCCTCCCCGAAGTGTTCAACCCTAACCCATCCATAACCTTAAAATTTGAGAATAACCATCAAAAAAGGTGTCGACAAATTTTGTGTAAACCATTTTAACTTGTTGACCTTTTAACCTTGTCAACTTTTAACTCTATCGACCATCTGCACTGTCGACCATTTGTCAGTCGACGTTCTTTTGACTATGTCAACCAATTACATGTCGACCATCTGATGTCTACCTATTGACTGTCGATTTTTCATCCAGATACCGTCCTCAATGAGAGACTGACTATCCTACTTCCTCGTATCTCAAGCTGCCACCCAGCAAGACTGGGACCTACTGTATCTAAAGCTATCTAAAAGTCACTGGTGCCTCCATTTCTTTCTACCCGTTACCTTTTGCCAGTGAATTGAGTCTGTTACTCTGAGAACTGTGGTTCATCCCTGTGCTGCTCTAATGGTTACCTGGCCGCAAAGGATGGTTTATTAGGCAAATGTCCAGTTGTACATTTTCATGTACAGTAGTTTTTTGCACTCTAAGAGGACACAACTGAAATAAAATAGAAACACAACTGAACATTAAATGTTATATCACTCAGTAACAAGGCTTACCTTTTGGCAAATATGTCACATTTATTGTCTTTGAAGCTGTTGCACCTTCCAATCTCTGTAATTTGCAAGTGTACGAGGAGATGGACTCATTTAGCGCGCACTCTGTCGCGTCGGGGGTTACAATGTACGTTGTGCAGGTTGCGTTGCTAATTGATTCTCCTGTAATTGAGTTATGATGCAATTTATTTTACAAACATTCCAGTTACACTTTAATATAATAGAGGAGGGGGGCCTATGTTTTTATGTATTCGTGAACAGAGCTCAATGCCATATTGGGGGGGAGGGAGTGTTGTTAGACAGAGGGCAACTCCTGGATGTTGTGACCTACTGTAAGTATCATGATTTTTGGATTTACAAAAGTTGGGTGGTCCAGCTAATCACCTGGGTGTTACCGTTGTGGTACAATATAATGATCCACGACCACCTTCAGTCTTAGCTAGGTGTCATGGAACAGTTGGCTCTGATTTCATGGACCAAGTTTTATTTTTCTGAAAAAACTCAAACTGAGATAAACTGAAAAAGAGTCTGTAGCCAAGTATTTGAGAGATCATGATGCCACCTGCCCAAGTTTTTGGAATTAGTGTTTTATTTGGAAGATTTATACCTCAAAATAGCTGGATTTAATATTTTGATCAACTGTCCAGTATGATTCTTCGAATTCTGATATAATTGTGGAATTAAATCTTCTCTTAAGCATTACTCAACCCGCCAATCTGTTGCCCGATGGAACGGTATATCGGTGGGCAGTACACACTGCATGATCCAGTGTCTGACCGGGCGATACATTGTACACCTGCACCAATCACATCGCTGGGATTGGCAGCTGGGTCTCTCCATCTGCTGTGCATGCAGGGCCAATGGAATGACCCCAATGACCAGCACGGAAGCACACATAGTGTATACACACTAGATAATCAGGCCAATACGCTGGTCCAATTCACAATAATGTCAGAGAACTCATCTAATGTGTACCCAGCTGTACTCTTTGGTAGGGTAATTCAAACTAAGACCCACGAGACCAATGTGACCTTCCACCTGCTCCAATGTGGCCCTTTGACCGGACCACAGTTTGCTACACTCCTGCATCCCCCACAATGGCGAGGGTGGAGAGCTACGTAGGCCCTACTCGAGAGACAGGCAGAGCTGAGCCAACACCCCCTGAGTGGAAGAAGCAGCCTGCCCAGGTATCCTACCCCTAGGCTGTACCCCAACCCAGCCCGGGGTCTCCCATTTAGCCCCAGACATAGACACAGGGCGAACAAGGACCAGAGACTTGCTCTGGGTAGTGATTATCTGAGGGAGGACAGGCACTGGTGACTGTATATAAGGAGGAGGTGGGGAAAGGAAGCATAGGATCCTGGAATAGTATCTAAGGAGGAGAGACACCATAACCTAAGGATAAAATAAACCACAGTCAGTCATTATCTGAGAGACAGTATCTGAGGAGAATAGCCCAGGGACTCCTGTAGATTCAGAGATTGACAGAATTGCAGAGCAATTCCGTCCATCTAAAATGCTAATGCAGCAGGAGGTATCTGCAGGAAACATTCTGGGGCTTTGATGCGGTTGACAACTCCGCCTTTAGATGGCATTGTCCAATAGAAGCCTGTGAGCTTCAATTTGCTGCTTCCCCTGGGAGTGATCTAATCTAATCCCTCCCAGTGCCCCAGCGGCACATGTGTTTTTCTGTGCCGCCGCCATTGTCCCAGTGAGTTATATTTTTTGTATCCTGATACTATCCAGAGACATAGCCAAACAGATGCTATTATTTGTGAATGATATAGCTGCACTTTTATACACCGCAAATGTACTCGACAATCCTAAAATCTGGTGATCGTAGTGATTACATTTTAAGTTCTTCCATAGTGCAACGATCAGAACGAGTCATTTCAGCTATGAGGCCAGATGGGAAGAAACAAAATATATCTGACTTACCGGATTTCCCATTTACAGTCCATGTCCCAACTGAAACTGAAAAGCCTTTGGCACAGCAAGTCAAATTAAATGTAGCCCCATCGCAGGAAGTTTCGTTATTACCCGACAGATCTATCGGTAGCTCATTAATACTATCAATGGTTGTGTTTTGTTCTTGATTTGTTTCACTTATAGCGCAGGTGTAAGTACCTATAGAAAATAAAAGGTAGAGTGGGGTAAACTCTGTTAGGAAACAATGAAAATATGGATGAGATAATGGCCCATTCGCTAAAGAAGACAATTGTAAAGGCAATTATGGCATTTTCGAATGTGGGTAAAAAATAGATTTCAATGTTACGAGAATTACCATTTTCTTAATTAGTTTTTTTTTTCTGTGGTGGCCTCTTGTGTTACTTAATAACAAATATGATCATTGGTTATTTTTCAGGAGATGCTCTCTGTTTTGCATGTCTATCAGTAGATTGTACTCTGGCATACATAGAGTTTACAAGAATGTTCTCTGTATTGTATGTTGCTCAATAAAATGCTTCCTGTATTGTATATTGGTACCTAGAATACTCTATTTATTGTAGGGCATTCCCTAGGATACACTCTGTATTGCATGTACAGTAGGTTACTAAGATGCTCTCTGTATTGTACATACCATAGGTCCATATAATGTCCCATGTATTGTATGGCAATTGTTAGGATGCTCTTTGTTTTGTATAGCAGTCACTAGGATACTCTCTATATAGTATGGCAGTCCCTGTGATGCTCTCTGTATGGCATGATGGTCACTAAGATGTTCTCTGTATTCTATGACTGTCATTACAATGCTCTCTATTTTTTATGGTGGCCACAAGGATGCATTGTCTCTGTATTGTACAATACATATCATTAATACTGGCTAAATTATCATGCAAAGTAATATAATACCTGCTTTGTCATACTTGCAATACATGGCACATTCATGGAAGCACTGTTACTTTTCATTCAGTTCGAAACAATAAATTAATAATGTTGAATTATTGATGCTAGTGTCTACATGTAATCACAGTTACATTTAATAATGTGTCCTTTTTCTATGTGAAAGCCATCCCTTCCCCAAGAAACTGTACAGAGAGCAATGAGAAGGTGAATCCTCCAACAGTTATACCCACGACCATACTAAACATTTGTGTAAGGAATTGTGCTGCACTGATGTGCTTATGCCACCCACTGGTGTGCTGGCGTTGCCAATTTATACTTACACCACCTACAGGTGCAGTGCGGTGCCAACATGTGTGTTACCTCCATCTGGTACAGCACACTACACCTGCCTTTGATGTGACTCGCCTACCATTGCATGATGCATCGGCTTGCATACAACTGATGTGACTAGCTATGTCTCACATACATGAAGTATCTTTCAGATCATTTCTTGGGCCACTTTATATTCACAATTTTCCCCTGACCCTATAGGATTATGTGGTTTGAGATCATAAGATACATTTCAATACTTTTATATTCATCTTAAAAATGTGTACATATGACACTGGACGTGGCATTTTCTATTATCATATAGATATAACATTGTAACAATATTTTTGTTGCTGTTTTAGGGTTTCCTTTCTATCTTCCCCTATGAGGAACTCAGTAACTGATCCAGTATTTGAAGATGTAGTCAATTCATTGCCTAGCAACCAATGACATTACAGAGAGACAAAGCATTCATATCAGCTGCTTCCAATATTTAGTTTATCTGGCTGCTATGTGTCTCATATAGGGGCCTATTCATCCACCTGGCCTCCGTTAATTATCTAACTCTCCGCAAGTTTCGGCAGTGGACAATTAACTACCGGAGCAATTCAGTATTGCACCGATGCTCCAAAAGCAGTTTTTGGAGTTTGCAAAATACCAAGCGGCCCCATCAGACCCCAAATAGTGAATGGGCCCGTTACTAAAAACATGCAGAAACTAGCGTTTCCACATGAGCAAAGAGCTTATGGCAGTTAATGAATAGGCCCAATAGACATGCAAGGGCAGCACTTGATTGGGGCAGAAAACTTATATACCTTTAAGCGACCCATATTGTATGCAAACCCGGTAGTTAACGTACAACTCCGATGGTTGCCGTTCGCCGCATGCGCAGGATCTGCAACGACGGTCACAGTGCCCCCTAAGCCACAATAGATGTGTAGAAGGTATAGTTTATCCAGCTTTTTCTAGAGGTGTCTTCTTCCCCCTTATAGAATAGATTTGTGGTTATTTATTAGAATACTTTATAGGGCTGTATTACTGCTTCTTAGCTGATAGTGATACTTACTGCTACTTCTAGTTATAATGATAGTATTTTCTACACTGTCCGAATAACAAGACTCTATAATAATGCGTTGTATTAGGAGTAAGAGTCTCTTGTACCCACCTGCATCAGAGTCACTGATATCCGTTTTATTCAGCATATAGCTAACCACGGCACCGTACTGAGTAGAAGAAGTGGTGTAGCTGGAATTATTTGTAATATCAATGGAATTGAGGTACCAGGAAATGTCCGTTAGTTTAGTGTAGTTACAAACAATTGTTAATGTGTCTCCATAAAAAAGTGTCTCCGGGGACTTTGCAATGGTTAACTTTGCTGTAGGGAAGACAAAGGGAAAGCAAATATATTATTTATACATTGTAGCCATTATTTTACTGTCTACAGTATATAACATCCTACCTATATGTTTCTTGTTATTATACCTAAAAATACTGGCTCCTCTTGACTGTTAGTACAGTATATGTTGTGTATTATATAACTTATACTGTTTTTGATTGTTTTTGCAAAACTGAAATTTTTTTTTGGTTTGTAAATTTACTAAGAAGCGAGTTTAGCTGAAAGCGAGATTTTCGATGGTGAAGCCATTCGAGATTTCTCAGGTGAGTTTTTTTATTAAACTCAGAGGAAATATCTCACTTCTGTTGAAAGTTTGTTTTTTGGCGGGAACGGAGGTTTGTTTTTTTTGTTTACTCGCCCGTGAACACCGGTTAGCTTTTAAACACACCTTTCAGATTGATTTTGATTGGTGGAAGTGATCACATGTTTTGGAATGTTCAGACAGAATATAAATACGCCCTGTGATGTCCGTACCTCGTGGGTTTGTGGCAGGAGTTAGTGAAGAGAGGGACAGTGAGGAGTTTGTGGTATCTAGTTTGCGGAGTCTGGAAAAGCGATTGTTGAGTGAATTTTGTCTTGTGCCTATTTGTAGTCTTGTTTTTTTGTGTGTATTTGTCTATATTTTGGTCTGTAGTCATTTTCATTTCATCCTGTCAGTGTTCATCTCTGTGTGTGTGTGTGTGTGTGGTACATTGATAGTGGTGGTGGGTTTGTTTAGTGTTCGTTTGTTTTTTCTTTGTAAGTGTTATTTGTGTAATTGTGGAGACCCTGATGTCTGCCCAGCAGGAGAGCCAGGGAGAGATTGAGGGTCTGGAGTTGTCCGGTACCCAGCCTCATGTAACTTCCAGTGAAGAGAGTGAGGTTGAGGCACGCCATAGTGTTAAAACAAAAACAGGCAGAAATGTCAAATTTTCCTTTGACCAGAATGTTGCACTTGTGGGTGAGGTTATGAAGCACCAGCACTTGCTGTTTGGAAGACAGGCTGTCCGCACCTCTGCCCGGCGTAAAAGCTCGTTTTGGGCCGGAGTTGTGAATGCAGTAAATGCAGTGGGGCCCACTAAGCGTGATGCCAACCACTGTAAAAAGCACTTTTCAGATATTAAGCGGCATGTAAAGGAAAAGATGGCAGATGAGCTGAAGTATGCCAGGGGTACTGGCGGTGGCTCCCCATATCAATCTGTTTATTTGGATTATGGGGAACCCCTGAAAGAGCTGATCCCTCCTGAAGTTGTGCGCAAAAGTTATGATGCTCCTATGCAGACCTGTGAGTATTTTTTGTCTTTTTTTTTTAAAGTTGTCTGTTTTTTCTTTTTAATATGTTTTTTTACTATCAATACATTTCCAGGGTATTTGATGAGACCATTGTAATGGTTCTTGTTTTTTTTGGGGGGGGCCTGTGGTAACCAACAGCAACCAATGTTTGTAATTATTTTTTTTGGCCAATTATCTCATGCATTGTATTCATTGTTTTCACTCTGCTTGCTGTTTAGTTTGTTAATTTACTTGTAACCATGTTTTTATTTTATTTTTTATTTTTTTTAATTGCAAAAATACACAGGACAACCACACATTTGTAATAACCAATTAATGGTAGCCACATTTATTCTGTTTAACTCAAATGTACAAGTGTAGATTTCATTTGGGCAAACCACTGTTTATATAATCATGGAAAGGTGATGTACATTCCTCAGCAACACACATTATGAAACCAGATTCATTTTAATAAAGGTCAATGTCTGCAATTAGGCATCCCAACAGTATTTGTAATGGTTCATTGTTAGCACAAAGAAATGGCAGGCATTTTGGCAAGTTTCAATACAAAATTTGTGTCCTTTCAAATGCTAGCAAAGAAAAGGAGAATATATCCAGAGCCAAAAAGGGAGCAGCAGCGCCATCAACAACAGCAGCAGCAACAACACCAACAACAACAGCAGCAGCAACAACACCAACAACAACAGCAGCACCAGCAGCAGGAGTCCGAGGAGGCTGGTAAGTTAAGGGCCACTAGTTGTTTGTAGACACACAGTAATATAAATGTCACAATGACACTGTGAATGTTGCTCTGTAGGTCCCTCCAATCTTCCACCTAAAAAGAGGCGTCTGACACCACAGTCTTTTGATCAGACAATAACCCCACCAAGATGTCAGGATGTGGTTTTGTTTTCTGGGTGACCCTCTTCACCTCTTCTTAATTGTGAGTTTGTGTGGATCTGAAAATGAAAAAAGTATTGTATTTAATGTTTTTAATGTATAAGCAGACATTTTTTACATTCGCCTCAAGGAACATGGTATGTTTTAGGGCACAAAGTAAGGTATGTTGGATTACCTTGTAAAGGCTTGGCCTATTTTAATATTTTAAATCGTTTTAATGGTCTACTTATAACTGGCATGTATTTATTATTTTGGACACAATGCTTTCTTATGCTGTAAGTTCAACTTTCATCATTGTGGGCGATTTTGAACATAGATCTGTTCCTAAATTGAATTATTAAACATTTATTTTAAACTAAAGGGATAATTGGGAATAGCATAAAAATGTAGACTTTACAATTGGCCAAACCATCTACTCTGGTTTTGTATTTGAAATCTAACTTGCAAATGAATGCATCTTAATGTATACCCATTTACTATTTTGCAAATTCCAATATTTGGGCCAAATATCATCTACAATCCTTTCAAAAAAATGGTAGGTGGGGCAGTGTTACCTTTGGGAGTTGTAGTTGGCCTCCAATAGAGTTGGATCACCTGTACACTACATCACGCGTTGTTTGCTATTTTTGGTAGTAGTGGATGTCCTGTTGCACCTGTAGAGGGTTTTCTTTAAAGAAATTTATGGTCAGAAATAATCTCCAACAGTGGCCTACAAAATGTTATGTGTGAAAGTGTACATAATGTTGTTTGAGCAGTCAATAAATATATACTGTATATATTTTTTTGGTTAACTTTACAATTTAAAAAAACAGAGTATACACAACTTGACATTAACAATATTTTGTGGTTACACCAAAATAAACCTTGCACTTGTTTTATTCACAACATTCCATACATTGGCAAACTGCCCTAATCAAGTAACACAGGCCAACAGTTGGCGATAGTACAATTACTCCATGAAATGATATTAAACACAGTAATTCTGTCACTTCTTAAATTTATATGTTGAAATTATTGACTCATTTCCTTGTTTGTCCAAATTGCAACATTGATTCTAATGTAAAAACCACATTAATTACCCAAGTGTCTCTTATAGATTCTCCAGAACAACCTGGCCTTCCACAAGACACCTTTTCGGATGTAGAAGGGCTCTATGAAAATGAAGATAACGAAACATTAACAGTAATTCCTCCAACTATGCCAACACAAAATACTGTGCCATCCACTCCACCCATTTTACTCCGTACACCACAACCACCACCTCCACCTCCCCCTCCCCCTCCACAGCCAAAATCAACATACTGGCAAGATATGTTTGCTTGCCCACAGCAACAAAGTGATTTACTACGTACACACATCACTCAAAATCAAACCATCAATAAAATAGACCACCGACACAACAAGAACCAGATGGCTCAGAGGGTGGAGCAAACACATTTGGCAAACTCTATGGAGCAAATGAGACAGAGCATTGTTCGTTTGGAGGGCTCAGACTTACGGCAAACTGATCTTTCTAATAGGTTCAATGATAACTTTCTGCGCCTAATAGAAAAACAAAACGCAGCATTCAGGGATTTTTCTGGCAGTTTAGAAAACTTAGGCACACAAATTTTAGGGTGCTTACCTGAAAATACTGCAAGCACCACCTCAAGCAGCACTTCCCAGGCACCAACCCCAATTGCCACACCACCCTCGACGCACAACTCGAACTAGAGGTGGCAGCCAACAAACTCGGTGTGGCAGGGGTCACTCCAAGCGAGTTCTGGAAGATTGGAAAATAAAAATCTGTGTTCAAATATGCATGGTACAAAACACATAGATTGCCTTTTAAAACATTGCTGAACCATTGTAATCTACCTCAAGCATTGTACCTAATTGATTTTTTTTGTGCAAAAATCACTCCTAACCATTTTGTGGTTTAAAAAAAATGAAGATGTTTCTGATGTGTTTGCTCATTTTGTCAGTTTGCAAAACATTATGGGCATTTGTTTTGGTTTGTATGCACAATGATGTGTAAAAATATCTTTCTACGAAAAAAAAAAGAGACAAAATATGTTATTTTATTATGTGCACTAACCTTTATCATTGATATTTTGGCTAAACAAAAAAACAAAAAAAAGATTGCTGACCAAACATCAAAAATAAACTTGATGAAAAGCAAAAACATGTCTCATTTTTCTGCTTACACCCCATATTGTATGTTCTTACATTATAGGTAAGTCTAAAGTTTGGTTTGGGATGTTAAAGTGTAAAATTCTTGACAAGGTGCCCAAAAAATACATTGTCCAAAAAGGACACTACAACACTCAATGTTGCCACACGTGTGTGAAAGTAACACATAGACAACACACATTATGGTTCAAAAAACATATGGTAATAAAAACATACAGCACAAATGATAGGGTGGAAATTACAAGTCCAAATACATTTTACAGTAACTTAATATTGTAAGGGCAAATTATTTGGTGTACACTTTATGCTTCTGAATGCAACATGCGGGCATTTGAAAGGGACAACACAATGTCACAACAACAAAGTCGTCTGAAAATTAAGAACAACAATACACTTAGGAATCAAATCTATTTTTACATGTAGAGAAGACACATTTCAGCAAACATGTGATGAATGACACTTACCAGTAAAGTGCTCCACAATCAGATTCTGCCTCACCTGTCTTCCAGTTTCTGTGCTCACGCTGTCGCCTGATGTATCCAAAAAACCAGCCTGCTGGCTGTCCTCCACATAGTCAGCGGATAAAGGCTGCTGCAAACACATATTATGCAAAAGACAGCAGCAGAGCACAATATCTGACACTTTATTGGGCGCACACAATAAAATTCCACCAGATTTATCGAGACAACATAATCTAGACTTTAACAGGCCAAAAGTAGGTTCAATCACACATCTGGTTGACTTATGTGCATCATTATATTTGTGCTCAGCTGGAGAATTTGGAAGCGATAGTGGAGTCAGTAACCAAGAGCAACACCCATAGCCAGAGTCACCTATTGGGCAGAATAGAGTTTCCAAAATTAGACAAATGTGTGTTTTTGGATTGTACTTACTGAAAAAGGTTGTAACAAATACTTACCCAACAGCCATCCTTCCGGCATTTGACCAGCCTCGAATTTATCATGGAGGGATGACTGACTGAGGATAAAGGCATCGTGACATGAGCCATGGTAGCCGACTACAACACTCATGATTTTGAGTTTGGCATCACAAACCACCTGGACGTTGGTAGAATGGGCATGGTGTCTATTCAAATAAACATGCGCCCTAGCTCGAGGTGGTCTCAGCTCAATGTGTGTGCAGTCTATTGCGCCCAGGAGATTTGGCATGCCTGCAATGCCATAAAAAGCTACCTTGACTGCATACCAGTGTGACTCTTGGTTAGGGAAGAAGTTTCCCGTAGCAAAAAAGTGCAACACACTCAAAAGCTTATGCATTCCTGAGACAGCACGTGAGCGACCTGTCTCAGGGTCTATGTCAAGTTTGACAAGGTCATACAGATGGAATATGTTTGATCGATTTAGCCTGAACATCTGTATGACCTCGCCATCAACCAATACGTTCAGATTCAAATGCCCCATAAAAAAATGCTGCCTGCGCAGCCTCCACGGTACCTGCATAACCTCTTCAGCCTGCTCAGTTTCTTCCTCAAGTTCACTTCCAGCTGGTATCCCAGCCACAAACCAAACACAACAGCATTCACAAAAAAAAGCCATCTTCCCTCAGTACAACCCAATACAAAAACCTGCCTCCTTTTATAGTCTCCCTGTGAGTGTCCTCATTAATGCAAGTGAAAACACGTTAACTTTTGTAAAACAGGTGTGAGTTTCAAGGCGAGTTTGCATTTTAAAGGTATTTTGCATGGCTTCACAAGAACCCGCTGCTGACAGGCACATCTGTTTGAATCGGGAAATCTCGCCCGAGATCATGAATTTCACGGGCGAGTTTACGATTGTAAATTTGCGAGATGTATTTCTTACATGTTAAAACTAACCAATTTTTGATGATGGCGAGTTAAGGCGAGATTTACATCTCGTGCGAGAAAAAAAGTGAGTGAATAAAAACACACTAAAAAACCCACACGAGTTTGCAATTTGTAAATTTGCGAGATGAAAAACATGTCTAAAAACACCAGAGAATGTCATCTCGACCAAACTCGATTCTTAGTCAATTTACCCCTAACAGTATTCTGTAGATCTATGGAGGTTTAACAATCTATGCTAGACACCTCATTGCTGCATTTAGAAGCACCATCGCGACCACTGGATGCTGGTCACTTCAGAGGCCAGGAATCTGCGTCTGTCAACACAGACCCTGGCCTCATCCTTCCCGGAAAACAGGGTGACCTGCCCAAACTCCGCCCCCCAAATGCACATGCACAGAATGGGTCCTGCGCAGGCACAGACCCCTAACCATCGAAGATGTACGTTCATCATTGATGAACGTGCATCTCTGTATCAGGCCCTATGTGTAGCTAGCATGCTTACAGTACCTATTTTTGGTTCCGAGAGATACTGAAGGGGAGGTCCAGGGGGCAGGTATGGGGGGGCCTGGTCACATGCTTTGAGTCATTGTGGCCCTCCCACTACTGCTGCAAAATGCTGAGATTCGTGGCATCATGCAGCAGAGGTGGGGCTATATTGGCGCAATTTGCTGCAACTTCCGTCAAAACACCCCCATCCAGTCAACTTCACTGGGGAAGTAGGTGAGATCTAGGAAGGTGGGCTGCTGTCCCAGGTCCGGGGGATTTCCACAAAATTTGTGAATCTCCCAAAACTTTCTGGGGAGTAGGCAAGTAACGACTATCTAGACCAGTATGAATCATTGCATGCCCGGCTGTCCGTCCTTTACTCCCAGGAATGGAGGTCACTGGCACCTGGTGCAGAGGCGCACCCGCTGCACCCAGCATCAGTGACCTGCAGCCCGGCACTGCAGGGTGGCTCTAAGTCGGACGCCCGCTGAGATGTAATTACCAGTGGGCGCCCGGCTCCTTCCCTGCAGTGACGCGCTAGCTGGAGGCTGGAGTTCTCTTCTGAACTCTAGCTTCCGGCCCTTTCGATGCGCCCCATAGAGGTATAACTATGGGGGCACTGCTACAGGGGCATAACTATAGGGGCACTGCTACAGGGGCATAACTATGAGGGCACTGCTACAGGGGCATAACTGATGGCACTGCTACAGGGGCATAACTATGGGGGCACTGCTACAGGGGCATAACTATGAGGGCACTACTACAGTAGCATAACTGAGTGCACTGCTACAGGGACATAACTATGGGGGCACTGCTACAGGGACATAACTATGGGGGCACTGATACAGTGGCATAACTATGGGGGCACTGCTACTGGGGCATAACTATGGGGGCACTGCAACAGGGGCATAACTATGGGGACACTGCTACAGGGGCATAACTATGGGGGCATTGCTACAGGGGCATAACTATCGGGGCACAACTACAGGGGCATTAGATGGGGGCACTGCTACAGGGGCATAACTATGGGGGCACTGTTACAGGAGCATAACTATGGGGGCACTACTACAGGGGCATAACTATCGGGGCACTGTTACAGGGGCATAACTATGAGGGCACTGTTACAGGGGCATAACTATGGGGGCACTGCTACAGGGGCATAACTATGGGGGCACTACAAAAGGGGCATTATATGGGGGCACTACTACAGGGGCATCACTATGGGGACACTGTTACAGGGGCATAACTATGGGGGGCACTGCTACAGGGGCATAACTATGGGGGCAATGCTACAGGGGCAAAACTATGGGGGCACTATTACAGGGGCATTATATGGGGGCACTGTTACAGGGGCATAAATATGGGGGCACTGCTAAAGGGGCATAACTATGGGGGCACTTCTACAGGGGCATAACTATGGGGGCACTGCTACAGGGGAAAAACTATGAGGGCACTGTTACAGTGGCATAACTATGGGGGCACTGCTACAGGGGCATAACTATGGGGGCACTGCTACAGGGGCATAACTATGAGGGCACTGCTACAGGGGCATAACTATGGGGGAACTGCTACAGGGGCATAACTATGAGAGCACTGCTACAGGGGCATAACTATGGGGGCACTGCTACTGGGGCATAACTATGGGGGCACTACTAAAGGGGCATTATATGGGGGTACTGCTACAGGGGCATCATATGGGGACACTGTTACAGGGGAATAACTATGGGGCACTGTTACAGGAGCATTATATGGGGGCACTGCTAGAGGGGCATTAATATGGGGGCACTGCTACAGGGGCATTACTCTGAGGGCACTACTACAGGGGCATAACATTGGGGGCACTGCTACAGGTGCATAACTATGGGGGCACTGCTTCAGGGGCATAACTATGGGGGCATTGCTACAGGGGCATAACTGAGGGCACTGCTACAGGGGCATAACTGAGGGCACTGCTACAGGGGCATAACTATGGGGACATAATTATGGGGGCACTGCTACAGGGACATAACAATGAGGGCATTGCTACAGGGGCATAACGATGAGGGCATTGCTACAGGGGCATAACTATGGGCAGGGACGGATTGGGATAAAAAACCAGCCCGGGAAATTTATGGAAGCAGCCCTAATGGGGTCGGGGTCTTTTGAGGGGGTGGCGTCTGTCGAGGGGGCAGGACCTCTCCTCATATGGCCTGATTTGTTATGTTGGACACAGTTGCTGGCTTACTTATGTTTTTTGGAGTTGGGTCTGCAACTCTATGCTAATTACGCTACAATGCCCTTCCCTGGTGTACATAAGTGCTTTTGCACATGCAAGGACTAAGACACCCATTGTCAGTGTCTACAGATACTGCAATTATGCTTTGAGCATCTTTAGACGCCACCGTTGGTCGTGCCATTTAAACTTTCACCAGCCCTATGCTATATGCAGATCATCAGTCTGTGTATGGCCTCCAATGTGAGTAATACAGCGTCTCTATAGCCAACCCCCTGTAACTGCCCAGGAGCCCCCAAAACATTTCTAATACACTTGGTGCATGCATCTGAATCCGTACTGCAACTCTGTACGAACATCATCTAGACGCATGCGCAGTGAAACTCAGACGCATGCGCCGAGGAAGAGCAATGCACTAAAAAAAAAAAAAAAAACATTGGCCCCCACAGGAAAAATAATAAAACACATTGACACCCACAGGAGAAAAGAAACACACTGACCCCCCTACAGCAAGCAATAAAACACACTGGCCCCTAAAAGAAAACAATAAAACACACTGAACCCCTGCAGCAAACAATAAAACACACTGACACTCGACAGGAAAAAAAAAACACATGGCACCTACAGAAAGCAATAAGACAGACTGACACCCCCCGGGCAGGTAAAAAAAACAAAATACACATTATCCCCCACAAGAAAAACAAAATACACATTAGCCCCCACGAGAAAACATAACACACATTGGCCCCCACAGATTAAAAATAAAAAAAAAACATTGACCCCAGCAGGAAAAAAATTAAAACAAATTGGCCTCCACAAGAAAAAAATAGGGTGAGCAGTGTACGTCCCTGTAGCCAGGAGGTATGGTGGGTAGTGTATGTCCCTGGCCTGGGGGGATATTGTATATCTACGGGGCCAGGGAGTAGGGTAAAATCCGGAGGCCTGGGGGTAGGGTGGGTTACTGGTATGTTCCAGAGGCAGGGATGGTAGTTAGGGTGGGTACTGCATTGTGAGGCCATGGGGAAGTCTGGTTAGTCAATCGCCACCACCGAAGCCAGCTCCTGGAGCATGAGCTCCATACACTCTGCCACTGCTGGGGTCAGAATGCAGAAGTAGCGGGTTGCAAGGGCAGGACGGGAGTAGTAATAGTGGGAAGGAGGTGGTTGGATGGGAGTAGTTGTAGTGCAGATCAAGGGCAGGATGGGAATAGGAGTGGGGGCAGCATGGGAGTAGTAGTAATGTGGGGCAGGCTTGGAATAGTAGTAGTGCAGAGCAGGGGGCAGGCTGAGAATAATAGTAGGGATGGGATGTAATAGTGGAAAGCTGGGGCAGGATGAGAGTAGTAGTGTGGAGCAGGGGGCAGGGAGGAAGTAGTTGTGTGGAGCAGGGGGCAGGGTTGGAGTGGTAGTGTGGAGCAGGGGGCAGGGTGGGAGTAGAAGTAGTTCGGGGCAGGATGGAAGTAAAAGTGGTCAGCAGGGGCAAGATGGGGATAGTAGTGAGGAGCAGGGTGGGAGCAGTGGTGGGAATAAGTGCGCAGGATGGGTTGTAAACTAGAAAGTTGAACACGAATTACCTTCACTCCGGGCCAGGCTCACCATCTATCCGCATGGGTCCTACCTCTCACGCTGACAGCAGACAGTGTGCACATGAGTAGATAGCTCCTGTAACCCACGTGACGTCCTGCTCCTCCAGGTCCTACTGTACACAGTCAGCTTAATCATTTCATTAAGACAGGGGAGCTGATGGCTGATGAGGCTGGCGGCGGGCGGCTGAGGCTGAGGGCTCTAACGGCGGGCGGCTGAGGGCTCTGACGGCGGACGGCTGAGGGCTCTGACGGCGGGCAGCTGAGCAGGCTGACAGTGGACAGCTAAGGCTGAGGGGGCTGACGGCGGGCTGCTGAGGAGGCTGACGGTGGACAGCTAAGGCTGAGGGGCTCTGACGGCGGGCAGCTGAGCAGGCTGACAGTGGACAGCTAAGGCTGAGGGGGCTGACGGCGGGCTGCTGAGGAGGCTGACGGCGGACAGCTAAGGCTGAGGGGGCTGACGGCGGGCGGCTAGGGCTGAGCAAAAAGGGGATTTATATTGAGGGAGAGTAGGACACTGCACAGCACAGTGATGTAGCTGGGAGCCTCCGGTTTGCGTTCCTGGAAGCACAGCAGCCGGAAGGCAGTGTCGGCCAGCGCAGCAGAGGGGTTCAAGGGGCCGGCCCAGCGGGAACTTTCCCGCTTTCCCGGTGGCCCAATACGCCCCTGACTATGGGGGCACTGCTACAGGGGCATAACTATGGGGGCACAGCTACAGTGGCATAACTATGGGGGCACTGCTACAGGAGCATAACTATGGGGGCACTGCTACAGGGGCATAACTATGGGGGCACTGATACACGGGCATAATTTTGGGGGCCCTGCTACAGGGGCATAACTATGGGGGCACTGCTACAGGGGCATAACTATGGGGGCACTGCTACAGGGGCATAAGTATGGGGGCACTGCTGCAGAGGCATAACTATGAGGGAACTTTTACAGGGGCAAAACTATGGGGCACTGCTACAGGGGCATAACTATGGGGGCACTGCTACAGAGGCATAACTATGGGGGCTCTGCTATTGGGGAATAACTATGGGGGCACTGCTACAGGGGCATAACTATGGGGGCTCTTCTACAGGGGCATTATATGGGGGCACTGCTACAGGGGCATATCTATGGGGGCACTGCTGCAGAGGCATAACTATGGGGGCACTGCTGCAGAGGCATAACTATGGGGGCACTGCTACAGGGACATAACTATGGGTGCACTGCTACAGAGGCATAACTATGGGGACACTGCTACAGGGGCATAACTATGGGGGCACTGCTACAGGGGCATAACTGTTGGGGCACTGTTATAGGGGCATAACTATTGGGGCACTGCTACAGTGGCATAACTATGGGGGCACTGCTACAGGGGCATAACTATGGGGGCAATGCTACAGGGGCATAACTATGGGGGCACTGCTACAGGGGCATAGCTATGAGGGCAATGCTACAGGGGCATTATATGGGGACACTGTTACAGGGGCATAACTATGGGGGCACTGCTACAGGGGCATAACTATGGGGACAATGTTACAGGGGCATAACTATGGGGGCACTGCTACAGGGGCATAACCAATGGGGGCACAACTACAGGGGCATTAGATGGGGGCACTGCTAGAGGGGCATAACTATGGGGGCACTGCTACAGGGGCATAACTATGGGGGCAATGCTAAAGGGGAATAACTATGGGGGCACTGCTACAGTGGCATAACTATGGGGGCACTGCTAGAGGGGCATAACTATGGGGGAACTGCTACAGGGGCATAACTATGAGGGCACTACTACAGGGGCATAACTATGGGGACACTGTTACAGGGGCATAACTATGGGGGCACTGCTACAGGGACATAAATATGGGGGCACTGCTACAGGGGCATTAGATGGGGGCACTGCTACAGGGACATAACTATGGGGGCACTGTTACAGGAGCATAACTATGGGGGCACTGCTACAGGGGCATAACTATGGGGGCACTGCTACAGGGGCATAACTATGGGGGCACTGCTACTGTGGCATACCTATGGGGGCTCTGCTACAGGGGCATAACTATGGTGTCACTGCTACAGGGGCATAACTATACGGGCACTGCTACAGGGGCATTATATGGGGGCACTGCTACAGGGGCATAACTGTGGGGTCACTGCTACAGGGGCATAACTATGAGGGAACTACTACAGGGGCATAACTATGGGGGCACTGTTACAGGGGCATAACTATGGGGGCACTGCTACAGGGGCATAACTATGGGGGCACTGCTACAGGGGCATAACTATGGGGACACTGTTACAGGGGCATAACTATGGAGGCACTGCTACAGGGGCATAACTATGGGAGCACAGCTACAGGAGCATTATATGGGGGCAATGCTACAGGGGCATAACTATGGGGGCACTATTACAGGGGCATTATATGGGGGCACTGTTACAGGGGCATAACTATGGGACAACTGTTAAAGGGGCATAAGTATGGGGGCACTACTACAGGGGCATAACTATGGGGCACTGTTACAGGGGAAAAACTATGGGGGCACTGCTACAGGGGCATTATATGGGGGCACTGTTACAGGGGCATAACTATGGGGGCACTGCTACAGGGGCATAACTATGGGGGAACTGCTACAGGGGCATAACTATGAGAGCACTGCTACAGGGGCATAACTATGGGGGCACTGCTACATGGGGTATAACAATGGGGGCACTGCTACAGGGGCATTATATGGGGTACTACTACAGGGGCATTATATGGGAGCACTGTTGCAGGGGAACAACTATGGGGCACTGTTACAGGAGCATTATATGGGGGAACTGCTACAGGGGCATAACTATGGGGGCACTGCTACAGGGGCATAACTCTGAGCGCACTGCTACAGGGGCATAACTTTGGGGGCACTGCAACAGGGGCATAACTATGGGGGCACTGCTACAGGGGCATAACTATGGGGGCACTGCTACAGGGGCATAACTGAGGGCACTGCTACAGAGGCATAACTATAGGGGCACTGCTACCGGTGCATAACGATGAGGGCACTGCTACAGGGGCATAACGATGAGGGCACTGCTACAGGGGCATAAAATTGGGGGCATTGCTACAGGGGCATTATATGGGGGCACTGCTACAGGGGCATAACTATGGGGGAACTGCAACAGGGGCATAACTATGAGGGAACTACTACAGGGGCATAACTAAGAGGGCAACGCTACAGGGGCATAACTATGGGGGCACTGCTACAGGGGCATAACTATGGGGGTACTGCTACAGGGGCATAACTATGGGGGAACTGCAACAGGGGCATAACTATGAGGGAGCTACTACAGGGGCATAACTAAGAGGGCAACGCTACAGAGGCATAACTTTGGGGGAACTGCTACAGGGGCATAACTATGGGAGCACTGCTACAGGGGCATAGCTATGGGGGCACTGCTACAGGGGCATAACTATGGGGGCACTACTACAGGGGCATTATATGGGGGTACTGCTATAGTGGCATTATATTGGCACTGTTACATGGGAATAACTATGGGGCACTGTTACAGGAGCATTATATGGGGGCACTGCTACAGGGGCATAACTAGGGTGGCACTACTACAGGGGCATAACTTTGGGGGCACTGCTACAGGTGCATAACTATGGGGGAACTGCTACGGGGCATAACTATGGGGGCACTGCTACAGGGGCATAACTATGGGGGCACTACTACAGGGGCATAACTATGGGGGCACTGCTACAGGGGCATAATGATGGGGGCACTGCTACAGGGGCATAAGGATGAGGGCACTGCTACAGGAGCATAATGATGAGGACATTGCTACAGGGGCATAACTATGGGGGCACTGCTACAGGGGCATAACTATGGGGGATCTGCTATAGGGGCATAACTATGAGGGCACTGCTACAGGGGCATAACTATGGGGGCACCACTACAGGGGCATTATATGGGGTACTGCTACAGGGGCATAATATGGGGGCACTATTACAGGGGCATAACTATGGGGCACTGTTACAGGAGAATTATATGGGGGCACTGCTACAGGGGCACAACTATGGGGGCACTGCTACAATGGCATAACTATGGGGGCACTGCTACACTGGCATAACTATGGGGGCACTGCTACGGGGCATAACTATGGGGGCACTGCTACAGGGGCATTTTATGGGGGCACTGCTAAAGTGGCATAACTATGGGGGCACTGCTACAGGGGCATAACTATGAGGGAACTACTACCGTGGCATAACTATGGGGGCACTGTTACAGGGGCATAACTATGGGGGCACTGCTACAGGGGCATAACTATGGGGGCACTGCTACAGGGGCATAACTATGAGGGCACTGCTACAGGGGCATAGCTATGGGGGCACAGTTACAGGGGCATAACTATGGGGGCACTGCTACAGGGGCATAACTATGGGGACACTGCTGCAGGGGCATAACTATGGGGGCATTGCTATAGGGTCATTATATGGAGGCACTGCTACAGGGGCATAACTATGAGGGCACTACTACATGGGCATAACTATGGGGGCACTATTACAGGGCATTTTATGGGGGCACTGCTACAGGGGCATAACTATGGGGGCACTGCTAAAGGGGCATAACTATGGGGGTACTACTACAGGGGCATAATTATGGGGGCTCTGTTACAGGGTCATAACTATGGGGGCACTGCTACAGGGGCATTATATGGGGGCTCTGCTACAGGGGCATAACTGTTGGGGAACTGCTACAGGGGCATAACTATGAGGGCACTGCTAAAGGGGCATAACTATGGGGGCACTGCTACAGGGGCATAACTATGGGGGCACTACTACAGGGGCATAACTATGGGGGAACTGCTACAGGGGCATAAGTATGAGGGCTCTACTACAGGGGCATAACTATGAGGGCACTGTTACAGGGGCATAACTATGGGGGCACTGTTACAGGGGCTTAACTATGGGGGCACTGCTACAGGGGCATAACTATTCGGGCACTGCTACAGGGGCATAACTATGGGGGCACTACTACAGGGGCATTATATGGGGGCACTACTATAGGATTTCCTTCCTTTCAAATCAAGGGGGTTACGTCAGCGTATCTAAATATATTTTGGGGTAAAAGGTAAAAAAGTTCTCTGACCCCTGATCTAGACAATGTATTAATAACTGTATGGCATTTATGTTGCTCAACTAAACTGATCCAGTTTTTATGTGTCCTTTGCGAGAATGATTTGCCTCTCTGCATAACAAATACAACTTATGACCCCTGATTGGTAATATGGCCTCATTTGCGAAGGAGCAGAATTTACACATATGGATGTATGGAGTAGGTGCACTGAATATTTTTTGGAGTTTGCTTGCAGGAACAGATGCCTTCTTAAGGTAGAAGAAGTTCTGAAGTGGACAGAGGGACATCCTGGGGACGGCTCGGACGCAGGCATATCACGGCCAGCCTGTGTCTGTGATCCCTTATGCTCTCGGAATCTCAGTTCCCGCGGCCATACTGTGTGATCATTGGGTTACTCAGATGGCCAGTGTCACAAGCCGCCACTGCTGCCGTGTCTTGTTGGATAACGGTGCTCCAGACAGTTCCCTTAGGCCTGTTGCTGGAAGACAGGGTCGACGTACTGTCAATTTATGATAATATTCCCTCTAGCCATTCATCATCTCTGCTGGGTTCGTATCGGTTACTCCTTCTATTTCTTTCCTGTTGATGCGTTGCTCGGATGCTGGTGATAGCTTTCACGTGTTTCTAGTTCTGGTGTTTGCATCCTGTCAAGTCGAGTGTCTTGTACCTCAGCCTGTCTCGAGTGTCTCCTGCCGCTTGTGTCATCCCGGCGGCTAAGGCCACAATCCAGTGTAATGCCGCTTGTGTCATCTCGACGGAACAAGCCGCACCCCATTGTGTCTCCTGCCGTTTGTGTCATCCTGGTGGCACAGGCCACAATCCAGCATCTCCTGCCTGTGCATTCCAGCGTCCTGCTGCATGTGTCATCTCAGCAGCACAGGCCATATCCTGCTGCTTGTGTCATCTCAGCGGCACAGGTCATAATCCAGTGTCTCCTGCCGCTTGTGTCATCCAGGCGGCACAGGCCACAATCCAGCGTTTCCTGCCCTCACAATTTAGTGCACTTCCGCTTGTGTCATTTCCGGGGCGCAAGTCACACTCCAGTGCCACCTGCTACTTATGTCATCTCGTCAGCTAAAGTCGCATTTCTGCGTCTTTTTGCCAACTCAACTGTGTCCTGTTACACGGCCCAAAGACCGCATCTTGTCAAGAAGTGCTACCAGCCCCAAAGGCTGCTCTACGGCCCAAAGGCTGCACCTTGCCAAGCACTATCAGCCCTCAAGGCTGCTACACAGCCCAAAGGCTGCACCTTGCCATGCACTACCAGCCCTCAAGTCTGCTACATAGCGGCCGCACCTTGTCAAGTTCTACCAGCCCTAAAGGCTGCTTCACAGCCCAAAGGCTGCACCTTGCCAAGCACTACCAGCCCTCAAGGCTGCTACACGGCCCAAAGCCACACCTTATCAAGTTCTACCAGCCCTCAAGGCTGCTACTCGTCCAAGGCCGCATCAAGCCAAGCATCACCAGCCCCCAAGGCTGTTGCTGGACTTCATCCTTAAGGAGTACCTCATAATTACATAATCCTCAGCACTATTGCTACTCAGTGGTGAATCTAATACAAGATTCATAACAGCCGATTATCGAAGAATGTTTGACCGATGCTCCACTTTTGTACACAGCCACTTAGATTTAAGAAGACGCTGGTGGGTGTCTCAATACAAATCCTGGTGGTCGCCACATTTGCATATTTTTACACGCCCACTGCAAGGACGCATGATTGGACCATCTGCGATCCCTTCAGCTGGCTAAATATGCATGGTTAAACATATTTCTTTATTTGAATTCAGTTGTTTATGGTCAGAGATGAGCGGTTTCAGTTTTGCTGAAAACCGAACACGCTCGAACTTTGGTGTTCCGAGTCACCATCGTGTTCCGAGTGACCATGTGGTCACGCAAGCCGGCCGCCGCAGTCGCACAAAAGAGTCCATGAAATCTCCGTCAGCCATCGGAGAGTCTGGCCTCTTCCCCCTGATTGCAGGCCCATTCTCAAGATGTACAGGCAAACACTTCAACAATGCTGTAATACATCATACTTCTTAAGGGTGGAGCAGACCTACAGGCATGTGAATTGCGCTTGAAGTGAAACTATGCAAGAAATGAGACTGATGATGAGTAATATACAGTCTGATAATGCCAAGGAATGCAGTCAGTGCTCCTCAAGGCTATGATCATTTGCAATACAAAAGGAAAAACAAATATCTGGATTAGATTGAACGTTTTAAAAGAAAAAAAATTTGGATCTCAGCATACAGGTTGCGCACATGCAAAGTTGAGATGTGCGCGGACCCCGTGTTTTGGTTTTAATTCATCATCGTGTTGTGTTTGTTTTGGCAAAACAAAACCTCAAGTGTTTTATGTTTGGTTTTGAATCTGGATTTCCTTAAGAAAGCAGCAAAAGTCATGTGACTTGGACCTGTGTTTGTTCCTATAGTATTATCATCATCAACATTAATTTCCAGCAGTTTCCAGTAATTTTGACCACCTCACAGCGCATGAAATCACGAGGGAGGGACTTAAATGCAATTCGAAACACGCGAGATCCGGATCTTAGATCCGAGTTTCAAACTTGGTGAGAAGACCCGAATTGAGACTGGGTTCTACTCGGGACCCCAAGGTTCAGGTGGGTTGTGTTTTCAGCAAAGCCGAACCTGTCATATCAAAGTTAATGTTACCTTCCATTTAAGCATGCCACATAGTGGTATTGTCAAGATGACTTGGGTGTACTATAACTCCCAGCATGGCGTGTTTACTGACTATAAGCAACCAAATTAAAATAAAGAAATTTTGAATTTTACTGTATTGTACGTTACTGTAGAAGCCGGTGCAAGGTTTTAGGGCGCCCTAGGCAAAGGTTCACATTGCCGCCCCTGTTTTCCCCCAAACCCTCCGCCCAGCTCACAGACACATACACAGCGCCCTAATAATATTCACATGACCCGAATTAAAGGGATGATTTCCCTCTGCAGTGCCCCTATTTAGGCCTCTTTAGTGCCTCCAGTTGTAATGCCCTTGTAGTGCCCCCAGTAATGCTCCACACAATGCCCCCAGTAGTAATGCCCTTGTAGTGCCCCCAAAAGTAATGCTCCCTGCAGTGCCCCCAGTAGTAATGCTCCCTGCTGTGCCCCCAGTAGTAATGCCCTTGTAGTGCCCCCAGTAGAAATGCTCCCTGCAGTGTCCCCAGTAGTAATGCCCTTGTATTGCCCCAATAGTAATGTTCTCTGCAATGCCCCAGTAGTAATGCCCTTGTATTGCCCCAATAGTAATGCTCTATGCAGTGCCCCAGTAGTAATGCCCTTGCAGTACCCCCAGTAGTAATGCTCCCTGCAGTGCCCCCAGCAGTAATGCCCTTGTAGTGACCCCAATAGTAATGCTCTCTGCAGTGCCCCAGTAGTAATGCCCCTTGAAGTGCCTCCAGTAGTAAGGGCCCCTGTAGTGCCCCCAGTTGTAGTGCTCCCATATGATGCCCCCAGGAGTAAGGCCTCTAGTGCCCCCTGTAGTAAGCTCCCAGCGCGCACACTTACACACAAAAAAAAAAAAACTTACCTTAAACGCCGCTCCAGTGCCTGCTGCCATCCGTCCCCGGCGCCTGCTCCTCGGAAATATGGGAGTGATGTCATGATGTCACTCCCACAGTGCACTGCGGGACCCGGAAGCCGGAGCTCAGGAGTGGGGGGGGGAGAGAAGGAGCCAGGCGCCCGCTGGTAACACAATCTCAGCGGGCAGCTGGCAAATGGAGGGTGCAGGGGGTGCAATCGTTGGGCCCCATAGCAACCACACCCTGCGCACCCTCTGTAGTTAGGCGAACTCAGAAGCGCCCCCTAGTGGCCAGCGCCCATAGGTAGCTGCCTAAGCTTGCCTAGTGGTAGCGCCGGCCCTGTTTACATATACATAGTGGAGCTTGCAGTCTATATTCCCTATCACATTTACTAGAATTGCATTTTGTCGGGAGCCCATTAACTCATCAGTATGGCTGTGCGTGGGGAAGCCTATTTACAAATGTGATATTTTAAAATAACTATCCAGTGTAAGCAGGGCCAGATTAACAATGGGGCGGATGGAGCTACAGCTCCAGGCTTCACATAAAAATAGGCCCATCATCATGACAGCATGATGTTGACTGTCCATCTGCTGTCCACAAGGTCAGCCATAAATCATAAGTAGTAAAAAAAATTTCTAGTTCCCTCACAAAATGAAGCTTTTTTTTTTTCTTTTACATATTTGGGAGACATTTGGGCTTATAGTGTAGGGTGTGTACACACCCACATGGCACTGGCCACACCCACACAGTAATGGTAACACCTCCTCGGCTTCTCATAATAGGCCCCTGATCATTTTAAGCTCCAGGCCCATGTGACCCTCAATCCGGCCCTGAGTGTAAGCCTGTCTCAGGTCTTCAGAGCTGTAGGTACTGAATGATTAAGTGTAACCTGGATCTCACAGTAACTGACATATCAGCTACTTTTGGATGCTGATGACATTGCACTGAGGGGTATCCCTACTGCAATGTGACAGGTTTTATAACTCTCATGGCTCCTGGACAATCCCCCAGAGTCCATCTGCGACCGCCATATATGCCAATAACAGATGTCTCCTCAGCACACAGCTTGGCCACCAGTGATGTAAACTGCATCAGGTACAACGATGCACATACTGTATCTGGCAACGCATATCATCCAAACTGACCCAAGCATTTCCCCATCCATATTCTGAGCATGCCTATAAAGCAACCACTGTCATAACCAAATTTGCCATCGCTACATCATACTTGCGGAGCAGAATGCCTGCGTGCAGCGGGGGGCGTGGCCGGGAATTGACGACGCATTGGGGGCGGAGCCATGCAATAGCGTCATCGTGGCTCCGCCCCCTCTTTACAATGCCGAAAATATTGGCATTGTGAAGCAGGGGTTGGGGCCACAATGACTGGCCCCCCCAGCCGCGGGAGTTTCTATGAGGTAGCGGGGGGGGGGAATCAAGCGGCAGCCGGGAGGCTTGCCTGCCTTTCCGGAGGATAGGGAGCTGCAACTGATATTTGGGAGGCTCTCGACCAAATCGGGGGTAGGCAAGCCTGTAAATACATGTTAATAGCATGTAATTCCCAAAGCTGGCTTCTCTCAATGTTATGCATTGAAATTGACCCCCAATAATATAAAGGATACAAAACACATCAAACAGCAAGGACAGGGATTTAGTAATGCTGACATACAGTAGACGTGCACGTTTGTGATCATCCATTTCAACCGACAGTAAAAGTAAGTTGATGGAAGCATTGTTGCTCGCCTTACGTTTGCAGTATTCTCGCAGCGGAAGGCTGGTGACACATATGCAGTCAGTGTCATTACACGGTCCTGGTGTTCCAATACAGTCAAAGTCCTTCCCACAACTGCATGTAGCGGTGGTCCCATTTATACTGCAGGCTTAAATAGCGTGAATGAGAAAGCGATATAAGTGATATATTAATATGATTACAAAGTACAAATGGGTACAGTGTGTAAATGTATTTTTTCTAAGGTGGATATAAATGCGCACAGGTGTAATAAAAGGCCCCGCACACATGTTTCACACCTAAATTTATGACTAGCATTTATTAAAACATTATTCTCATCTTGGATTTACTCATTGCAGAAATGTAGAAAATACCTTCACTTGAGCCCCCACTTCTATATATTCTATATATAAACCCCAACATACATCCCAAGCTACCTCCACCTGCCGTCTGACCCTACATAACTTCTAATTACCCGATTAATTCCCACTTTAACCCATTGTGGGACTCTAAACCATCATGCGTCACATAATTAACTTGATCTGTGCCCATCTTTCTGTAGGAGAAATACATCAATGCCTCCTAATTGTGGGCATAATGTCTGTCTCCACCACAAAGTCTTGGTGTCAATAATAGCCTAGATTAAACCAATTAACCAACCCAATAAAAAAACAGAATTGTAGGACACCGCCATATATCCCCCCCACTGATGGACTTACCTGGTAAAAAGTCAACACTGGATATTATCGTTGAGTCATTTATCAGTGGCTGGTACAGGCTTATGTTCTGCAGAAAACTTCTGATTTCAGCCTCCAAGCTGGGGTCTGGGAAGCTTATTTCAATAACGGCCTTATAGGATGACGGGGTATCACTGGCTGTAATTGCAAGAAACCAAAAAAGATATAATTCAAACACGGTGCACACCTTGTAACTGTACAGGTAAATGTGATTTACTTCTCCGATGTTAGTCAGAGAGAGGCTGTGCGCGTTACAGCTGTTAAAGGGAGATGTCCCTATTGCAAGCATATTAAAAGCATAATGAGAAGATACTGGAAGAATATTAAAAGTACACAGAAAGCCTATTAAAAGCATATTGAAAGTGCTGAGTACTTACAAGATTCTGTGCTAGACATATGAACATGATGACATTTTGGTATATATCATGCTTGAGATACTATACTGTATAACCAGTGACTGAGTCTATTATTATGAAGAGAGGAAGCAGTTTTAATTTTACTAAGATGATTAAAGTGAACTCTGGATTGAGATATTGATACTATTAGGTGATGAATTTAATTGTGCTACTGAAAGTGGAACTGTGTTAATTGTGCTTTTTCACTGGAAAGTCAAAGCTATTATCTGGAATCAAGAAATACCAGCATTAGATGCTTATCTTAGTACTGCACGTGTGCTTATTGTGGATTACAAGTACATGCATTTTATAGGACAGTGAACATTTAGCAAGAGATTACTTTAACGACTGAACTTTGTGTTCACTTTAAAGCAAATGACTGATCAGTCTGGGGTTTTGCTAGTCTGCTGAGTAATGATCTGTATTGCTATTTCATTATACATGTGTTTTGTTAAGGTTATTGTGTGTTTAGAATCCAGTGTATTGAAGCAGGGATGTGCAGTCAGGGTAGGCAGGGGAGACAGAGCCTCCCCTGTCATACTCCTGAGATTTGATTTAAAAATGATTAGAATAATACAAAGAAGATATTTATAATTTATAAACATCTTCTATGTTTATTGTAATCATTACTATAGTTAACAATCACCAGCTTTGTGGAGCTCCCTGGGACTGCAAGGAGCAAGAGATGAGGCAGCAAGAGCTCAGCCTCGCTTCTGTAATGTGAGACACTGCTTGCAGAGCTGGAGGCAGGCCACACCACAGGCAGTAAGCTGCACAGAAAGAGGGCTAATAGAGACATGCCTCTGAGTATGGGGGGGCATGTCTTGAGCACTGATGAACACCTTGAATGTGTCATGTGACCAGGAAGTGCACTGCAGTGTCTAGAGATCAGAGCTCAGTCAGCAGCAGCAAGAGAAGACACAGTGATGCAGGGAGAATTAATGGACACTGAAGCTTAGTGTAGTCAGGGGAGAGTTACAGTGAGTAGGGGGTGAGACAGGCTCCCAACACTCAGACCCATCTCCATGTGCCTCCAAAGCCATTGACCTCACCGCACCTCACTGTACTGAAGTAATTAAGAAACTGAATTTCCCCTATTTATAGCCAAATGAGGTAATGCAGCAGTTAATTTAAAGAAGCCTTTTTCACTATTTACCAGAGTTATTGCCCATTTCCTATTTACTACCGTATTGAAAACTACTGTCTTACACTTTTCATATTACATTTTTGCCAAATTGCCTGTCATAAGTATGGTGACCATTAATGTCTTCATGCAGTGACCTGCCCTGAACTCAAATCTTCTTAAACCCTCTTTAATAAATCTACTTGATTATTCTATTTAAAAAGGCTGTCACATTATGTAATGTTACTGTGTGTGTGGGACTAGCCTCTCTGCTACAGCATGAGGTGGATAAGCTTGTGGAGTCATTACCAAGGCTGTCAAATTATGTCATGTTACCCTGTGTGTGGGGCTAGCCTGTCTGCTACAGCCTGAGGTTGATAAGCTTGTGGAGTCATTGCCAGAGAAGAAGGAAGATATGCTGGAGCTGTTGTCTCAGCTGTAAGGTACCATCTACACCTAACTTATCTGTGCCCACACCAACACCCGGGTTACCACACATTCTAAATGTGCCTTTATGTCATCATTGGTGCTAAGCACATCACAGTCCCTATATTAGACAATGTGGGTATGGAGTCTTTGCACCAGTGTCTATCATTTACTTTTTCTTTATCTTATCATGTGTCAGATCAAAGCTTACTCTCAACCACACACCTACCTTATTTCTTTGCCTAGTCATACTGAGTGCGGGATGTTGGCACTTAAAATGCTGGCACCGGTATCCAGATGGTAAGTACTAGGGTTAGATACTTAGAGGGGAAGGTTAGGTTTAGGGTGTTGGGAGGGAGGTCAGGTTTAGGCACTAGGGGAGGAGGGTTAAGTTTAGGCAGTGGGAAAGGAATAGTAGGGGATGGTTAAGATACTAATCGACAGGTGTCGGTATACTAACCCTGACAGGATGCCGGTATCGGGATTCTGTCCACCGGGATCCTGAGCACCAGCATCCTGTACCCAATCCTATTAACATATATGTATATAGTGCCAGCATATTCTGTTGCACTTTACAATTGGAACAAAACAGCAATGAAACAAGACTGCGTGATAACAATGAGAGAGAGGTAGGAGGGCCCTGCTTGCAAGCTTACAGTCTAAAGGAAACACACAGAGGGCAAACTTCACAATGGCGCTAGCGTGACTTTAAACTCTCACAGCTCTCTACAGTGAAGAGAAACAAGTGTGATCCTAAAAAATTCTGACAACTCAATACGGTTGCTGCTACTAACAGATAAAGAGCTGGGCTTTATCTACAATAATCTCAACAGAAGAAACACTCAAAAAGAAATAGCACTAACCATGTATATTGTCACATTATAATAATCATAATATTGGGCATGGAATAAAAAATATTTTTTATAAAAATAAAAATATAAACATTAATAAATATTCAATAGATCACAATATCCAATATAGGCATAAAATAATTGGCACAATCAATTAAACACAGTAAAAAACAATCAAAAACATTTGGTTTCATATTATAAGTACAGTAACTACACATGTATAATTAATTCACTGGTTCTCCCATTCATATGGAAAGTGATTAAAAACAAAACATATCTGTACTCTACCATAAATTAGTAATTCTAAATTGATATGCACAGCCTCAAACACCTGGTGCCGTAAACATTCCTTTTAAAAAGGGTTTGATGTATGCACCTAATTTATATTATAAATGGCAATTATGAATTTCTCAAGGTGTATGGATTCCTGCACTTTATCTTTTCTCTACCTTGCGGCAGTATGTTAGTAGCAAGATGAAAAAATTCTTAGCGTGAATGGTAACAAACCATCTGAAATGTCTCAATTCGATGGCAACAAAAGAACTTCAATTAGTCAGTCCTGAGGCTGGCAAACAAGTAGCCGTCTGTTAATAAACACTTTGGATAGTGAATATGTTTTAAACAGGTTTAATCACCCGCTGCGTCATTCCAGTCAGGCATAACTGTCAGCCTGTAATTCATAGGATAATGTTTACTGACAGTATTGGTGTATGTCCTCCATGCATGGCGTAATCTCACAATAAATGTGGGAGAGACCGTCACACACAATTAGGGCTGAGTAGCGCTGTACAGGTGCTGCTTACCGCTACTTCGTACGGGACCTCAGGAGGTTAGTTAATTTCCCTTCCCTCGGATAATATGTCCAGGCTTTAAGCTGCTGTGTTGCGGTGTACACCGTATTTAGTTGGCGCGATTGTAAGGTCACGGCGGGTGCTGCCCGATCAGTATCAGCACAGCAAAAGTTTGTACACCGACTATGGTGTCAGACCCTCCAACATGACCCATTCCATTAGGTACAAAATAGCAGTCATGGCAAAGGGAAAGAGGCGTTTGATATATGAAGATAAGTGCTGCATTTTGCATATTGGTACCACCAGGTTGCAAGGGTCAAATGTTCCCAGCCTTGGCCTTGGGTCAGTGAGTTGTGTGAGTGTAGAAAGAGAACACATGTAACTATTGTGTGAACTGTGAAGGGAGAGGTAATTGGGTATAACCGTTTATGTAAGTGGTTCAGGAATCTCATTAGTTTGCCTAAAGAGGTGAGTTCTCAGAGAACGCCTAAGGGTTTGGAGTTTAGAGGAAAGACTTTTTGTTGGAGAGAGTTACGCAGGAGTTCACTTTGCAAATGGATGTTTAGCACTACATGTATTTTATTAACACATGCAATTGATAAAATGATGAACACAAATCATTTATTAGAAACAGTCTTTCAGAGCTGTATAGTTCCAAGTATTGGTTATCCTTTCATTAAAGTCACACAAGACCTTATGACCACAACAGTCTGACTTTACCTGCACCAGTTTCTTTTACATTTTTTTTTATAAAATGAGACCGGGAGAAATATGCAAATCAGGTATATATGGGAAGAGGTAATGCAGGCTTGGTGAGGCTAACTAGCCCACCTTTACCCAAATGCTTCCCTCTTGACCTCTGTGGCTTCTTCTTGTGCCGGTGGGTCCTGCTATTGGCTCCAGTTGCTGGATCCCACACTACACTGGAAGTGACTGGGTGATGTTGATGCCATGAGTCAGGGGGTCCATCGTGTTAGTCTGACAGCACCCTACGCGTTTCGTACATCTGTGTACTTTGTGAAGGATGCTGGCATTGTGCTGCCCTTTCATTCGAAGGCTCCATTTTTTTGGGCAAAACTTTTTTGTTTTATATTAAAATCACATATAGCCAGACATTCAATTAAAATCCAAAGAATCATATGATTTTTAAATCAGTAGTTATGATGTGTTTGTAGAGTATGTTGTAACTTTTATTAATGTGTAATAAGGTAAAAAGGGTAAAATTAATTTAAAAATACATCTATATATATATTTTTTTTCTCTTTCTTTTATTTAGTGCTATGTTTCTCCAGCAACGCACACCACTAGAGTGAGTATTGTCCTACTGTATTCATTCTTTACTGTACAATAAGGTCCAAGTGGATTCATACTTCTCATAATATAGATCCACTTGCTCTTTTGTTTTCTCTCTCATGTTTTCTTGAAGTTAGTGGTTATATTTCACTCTCTCCAATTTGGTGTTGTTGTTTTATTCAATTGCTACAAATTTTAGACCTTAAGGGTCCCTATTGTGGGCTTCTGAGAAATGTTGAGGGACGCTGTGGGTTGTTAATCTTGATATTGAATCCTGATACTGTAGATGTGCTCAGCAATTCAAATTTTTATTTTTACTTTTGTTTGTCCTTTATACTGATGTCCGCATGGACATTCCAAGAGGTAGATGGTTCCCTCTGTGTTACAGGATAGGTATCTTTTTATTTTGCATTGTTTCTTTGTTTGATTGGAGATGAAATCCGTAGTTAGTCTTCTGTAATTTTCTGTTTTTGCAGCCTTTACAGTCCTGACAGTAATGGAAACCTGTTCTTCCCATTTTTTTTCCTTATGTTTGTTTCTATTGGTAATGTAGCTCTCAGTTAGTTCTTGTTTTAATTTTTATCTTTTTTATATATATTATTCTTGGTTTTTCAGGTATGGTGAACTCTAATTATTCATCTAACTTCAGTACATACCAATGTTTTGTGGATCAAATGAGCACCTGAGATACTGTCATTTGAAAAGCCTCAAAACCATTGCACTGCTTTAAAATCTTGAGGTAGTTCCCAATTTTGAATAGCTAGGGGTTTATTTATTAAAGTGAGAGTTTTTAGAAGAGATGTTGCAACCAATCAGATTCCAGCTATTATCTTCTAGAAGGTGCTAGTTAATTGTTAAGTAGAATCTGATTGGTTGCTATGGGCAATATCTCCACTTCTAAAAACTCTCACTTTGGTAAATATACCCCCTAGAATCTTGTAAGGGTCCATACTGAGATCTAGTGAAGATACCACAAGGTATTCTATGTTCTTTACCTCATAAATGCATTTTTCCAATTTTGCATAAAATAGTTCTTAGATGTTCCAGAACTATATTAACATGACTTTGATGATTAGGTGAGTGTTGTGAGTAAAGTAGAATACCATCCAACTAGGTAATAACAAAGTGAGCAAGGATGCCCCAGGAATACATTGTGTATGAAAAAAAAAAAAAAATGGAAGTTTTGAGGGGCATTAGGTAAAGCAAAGGGAATCACAACATATTCCCAGTGTCCGGTGTGGGACCGAAAATCTGTTTTCCATTCATTCCAGGGACAATGTAAATTATATTGTAGGCCCCTCTTTGGTCTAATTAGGGAAAACTCAGGCTGACCTTAATCTTTTGAAGAATTCAGGAGTTAGGTAGAGGTTTCCGGATGTGCATTGTAATGGCATTCAGGGCCCAATAATCAACAGAAGGTCAAAGTCTCAAGCTTTATTTGACATGATTAGGGCTGTAACTGGGCACATTAGAGACGGCCCTGCCCACTGAGCGTGTGACTCCACATCGTCACACAAAGGGGGCGTTACCGGACGCTCAGGTAAGTGCAGCGCTGAACGCGCGTCCTTAGGAAGCCCATTTGGCCGTATATAGTGTGCAGGGTTCCCTTCTGGACAATCCACCAGTTGCTCCTGGAGGGAGCCATTACGGGCATCCTGCCAGCCAGAAGCAATGGCCGATGGGCGGCGTCAGTGCCACCCACAGAGCCTCTGAGATATGTGTGACAGCACCAGTTGCCCGTAGCTAGTTGCGGCCTTGGACACCATAAACCTATGCATTAAATGATCCTCAATGTATTCTTTAAGGATGGCTACCTCACAGAGGGAATAGATACAGACAAATGGAATAGAGGCTCCAGGAACCAAATCTATAGTGCAATCGTCTGGACAATACAGACTATTTTTCAAATCAAAAACATCCATGTACTGTAGTCTAGGTAAGTCCATAGGTATGGCTTCATCCATGGGTTTTTAATAGTGGTTCAAATGGTATCAGGTAGACAATATTCTCTGCAGAAACCAGAATAAAGGGTTAGTTCTTTCATGTTATGCAATGAGCCTGGGCAGCCTCTATTAGTCATATTATTTCCTTGACCACAGGTCCATAGGTGATAGACGGTCAGTCAATAGTTTCTAAAGGCACCTTATTTACCATGGGCACTTTGAAGCAAGCAATGAGACTCTGATCAATATAATTACCTAGAGAATCGGAGTCCAGCAAGATGAGACTGGGGAAAACGGGGTTTAAAAAAATAATACAATGATATGTAACAATGTGGTATGCCATCTTTTGCAGTCAAATGATTGATGTGTGTTCAAAAGCTTGACCCTAATACACCCTTTTAAGGAACTAAGGTCCTGAGGTTTCCCTTCAAATAGGACATTGAGTCCGAAAGTGGGTGGAACAAACACACAAATGGCACATAGTACAGTACAGTTCTCTTCTACATGTCTGTTCCTGATGTGACAAGGGGCCAACTTGCATGAGCATGGGTTCTGGTTCTTCCATTTTGAAGGCAGAAACCCTAGTACAGGTGCTTTGAGACTTTGTGACTTGTGTCTCTCCATTCCTTGCCCAGTTAAGTATGTATCTTTAGTGAGAATCAGTCCTCTAACCCCTGTGGGGTTCCATTTTGTCCAATTCATTCTTAATTTCCTTGTTTAAACTTACTGATGGTTTTTGGCAGCCATGTTCCAATGAATGCCTCCCATCCACTGACAAAATTCTCTAGTATAAACTAAAACTGAGCGAGAACCTTGGCGTAGATCTGGTAAGTGAGTTTTGCCGATGGCAGTGACAGTGAGCCGAGAATCAATGCAGTTTCAGGAGACTGAAGAATTGCTCCGGCGGGCTCCATGAAATGTGGTCTTAGTCATTCGGACGTATCTAGGTACCTTTTGCCCAAAGGAGGATTCTGGTAGCTTTAAGCAGCAAACACATGGAGGTCTGAATATGCATTTATGCAGTGTCAATACAGTTTATAAATTGTACATTTAAATACAACTATGCAGATTGATAACAGAATGGGAAGAATTAGCTTGTTGTGACTTTTTTTTTTCCAGGTAAACACGATAGGTGACACCTCTGAAAAGAATGTGTATCTCTCAGAGAATTTTCTCCAAGTATCTCTGAAGGGTACAGATGTGTATAAGGAAGTATAATTGTGGCAAGCTGACACGTCAACAACACTTTTCTTTAAATAAAAGTAAATAATAATATATAATATAGTTTGGGCATAAGAGATGACGGCCCATTTGGGATTTAAGTTTCCAGTTTTTGCTATGAGGCCCTTATGATGGAGTATTTCGCCATTGACTGTATATAGAGGTGCATATGATACCGCAATCTTTCAGAATCAGTACTAGTGGCGGCCCATCACTGCTCCCTGCTGCTGGTGACCCTACATATTATATACCATCACGGCAGCTGACAGGGAGGGTACAAAATAAATATCCATTGGTGAAATGCTAAAGGATCCGTAAACACGCCTCCCACGATGCAGCAACCACACCCCCTCTGCCCACCAAAGGAACATAGTCCCCTCTTTGTGCTGTGCCCTCTCCATTGCACCATATCCCCCCTCAACGGCCCTGTATACCATGCACATATACCATACACTGATGGAGTTGTACTGTATACTCGACAATGGGAGTGTCACTGTTTGCCCTGGGTACATGAACTGCATATGGGCTTTGCAACAATATTGCATATTATGCTGTAGGCATAGGAGTAGCATTATATACTGTAGACATGATTATTTTACCCAGTGCATATACTGTAAGCCATAGTGCAGCCTGCAGCAAGGTGTGGGCATTCCTGAGGATTGCCCATCACTACTGGCTGGAAGGAGGGGATAGACCAAGGGGAGTCAGGGCTGCAGTCAGCCCAGACTAGTGGCTGATCCTATCAGGCCGCCGATTGCAGCCTTCTGTGCCTGTAGCCTGGGGGTAAAGAATGGAAGCTGCAGCTTTCCTGAGTCCCCTGAGATCGAGCTGCACTTTATTCTGTACCCGAGTCGGGTGGAGGAGCCTGGGGGAGGTTGCCACGGCAACAGAGAAGCCAGCTCGGTGGGTTGACCCTGGAAGATTACCTTCCAACAGCCGCCAGCAGGCAATTCCACACCTCCCAACATGACTCTCTCCAGGAGGGACACAATGCTCTGGTCCTGGACTTCCCTGGTAAGAGGTGGGGCTGCAGCACAGTTCAAAATTCAAATAGGGGAGCCACACCAACTGTCATTTCACACGCTGCCCAATATCACTGGCTGGGACTCACTGGCAGTTGGTGTGACTCCCCTATTTGAATTTTGGACTGTGCTGCAGCCCCACCTCTGGAGCCTCCACCAATCATAAATTACCAGGGAAGTCCAGGACCAGAGCATTGTGTCCCTCCTGGAGAGGGTCATGTTGGGAGGTATGCAATTCTGAAATGGTCGCTTCAGATGCGACCGTGTCAGGGTAAGCCCAGCTTGGCATGGTCACATTTGCAAACTCTTTGCCACTTTTCAACCTGAACTGATCCACACCAATTGCAATCTCCAGCTTACAAGCGGTACTTTTTTCGTGCTGGCAATCAGGGGCACACAGTACTGGCACCATTTTGTCTACATTTTATTCCTATAACTACAGTAGCTCCAGTCCAGTGACAGGAAGAAATCAGTGAAATAAATTCAGAAATGAATAAAATAAGCATGCGCATACTTATACAGGGTATGGAAGCTACACACTTGTAACTAAAGCGGAGTATCTGCAACTTGTTATCTGAATACATCAAACATTGCTCCGTAGCTCTGTTACAGGAAATGATTGGCCCAGGAAACCCCTGAATACCTGTTGCACAAGAAATCTCTCACCGATGCCTCCAGCCAATAAATAAATCTGCTTTGGTTCCTGGTTTTTCAGTGAAAGTATCAGGAGACCTTTACAATATCAGTCTGTATAGTATCCACATAGTTTCAGTGTCAGAAATCTACAAAAACCTGCCTGACTGCTCAGTGACAGACAGTGTACTGCAGCTGCCTGACAGCAATCCTGGAAACCTCCTGACAAGGCGCCTGGTGCTGGTTACATACAGTATAGGAGGGGCATGACTTTATTTGTTGTTATTTTTATAACAGGGATATAGCAGTATTTATCACCAATAATCTCACTAGTAAGCAGGGGCGTATATATAATGGGTGCAGGGTGTGCGGTACAGGACCCACAACGCACACCCTGCACCCATATTATGTCAAACTTACCTCTCCGAGGTCCTGTGTCGCGCTGCTCAAACGCTGGATAATGCCCGCCGCGGCCTACAGCTCCGGTAATTCAGTGATATCTCCTGTGTTAAGTGTGTTCATGAATACTAAAAAAAGGGTCATTAAGGAAAATTTCCTTAAAATCATTATTTTAGTGTTGATGAATAGGCCCCTGGGGGAGGTTGCCACGGCAACAGAGAGGCCAGCTTGGTGGGTTGGCCCCCGGCGGTAAATTGACCCCAACGGCAAATGTCACCAGCACGTTAAAGGAGCAATTCACTAAAACACACCTTTTGGTTTCTCCTCCTGTCAGCAGAAACATTCCCCGCATTCACCTTTGTTATATGGGCTGTGCAAAGCATGAGACGCCTACTTTCCTTTCCTGAAAACAGCAGAGTACCGTCGCAGGCTGAACCCATGCCACCATCCGCTCAATATATCGGTCAACTGCTTGAATAAGTCCTTGGTCTCGCAGAGTAGCAGGGGCACTGAGAGGGTACTAATTACCCAGGGCCGGGTTGTTGGAGGGGCCTGGCGCCGCCCCCCCTCCCTCTTACCTGTCAGCAGCCCCTGGATTGCAGTGGGAGATTGCTCGCTGCTGCTGAGAGCAGTCTCCTCTCCTCATGATTTGCGCTGGGCTGAGGGGCTAACAGTGCCCCCCTCCCCAGCGTGTGAAGCAGCGCTGCAAATAGGTTTTGTACTTTTTTTTTCAAAGGGGCTGTGGCCATGCCTCCCGTGATTAGGCCACGCCTCTTCCCCCGGGCCGTCTCTCTACGGCCCTGCAGAGTAGAGATATGCGCTGATCCCTGTGTTTTGGTTTTTTTAAAAACACCCTCAAGTGTTTTTGTTTTGAAACTGGGTTATTCTTTTTTTTTTTTTAAATAATTGATAAAAAAAAAGTGTTCAAAAACTGCTAATATCATGCAATTTTTGCAATCCAAAACCCAAAATTCAGATCTAAAATCCAAATTCTGAACCACGGGAAGATCAGAACTGCGATTCTGATCTGTCCAGATCTCCTAAGGAGATCAGAATCGCAACTCGAATCTGGCCAGATTCACAAAATTCAGGTGAGAACCAAACCGCACATCTCTAGCGCAGAGTCAGCCACAATATGCACAAATAAAGCCCTCTGTGGTTGTGGTTTTGCGAGAGTGAAAGCCGCCAGAAGCATTACCCCACCCATGACACTCCCGCAACACGCCCACGATCCAGCCTCTTTTTGCCATCACTTTTGGTCACCACCCTACCTCCACTCAGGAACGCCCAGAAATCGCAGTGGTCTTCTCAATCCCATACAAGTTGTGATTGCTGTTACAGAGCTTGGTTCGTGCACAGTAAGGACTGGATCGGCTTTTTGCGCATGTGCAGAAGCAAATAATCGCTCAACTGTGTAAAAGTCGGCATAGCGTACAATTCTGATTCAGGCCCAATAACTCATGCTATATTTGTGAGATAGTGAAGTGTCTCTATCAGATTTTTGTCATAAAGTTATCAATGCCAAAAGCATAATTTATTAAATGATTTAGAAGATATTTACTAATGTCAGTTCTTATATAAACCTAAAGCCGGCCATACATGGTGCGATTTCCTAACATTTGGATGTCTTGTACGATCTCCCTTGAGATTCTTACTTTGAAATTCTCTATACGATTTGTCAAATGGTGTACGCGATTGTACATACGAGCATATGATACCGATGTGTCGTATTCGATTGCTAATCGTTAAGGATGGATCGTTTACAGCCAAAAATTTTGCAGGGCTTTTGCAAGACCTCGTACATTGCACATAGGATCTTATGCCAGCAAAACAGCGTACGATGTGTATCACATTGTACACGATAGGTCGAAATCTTACCGCTTTTCCATAAGATCTACGATGCAGAATTACGACGACGGGAACACCCTTCGTCATCGTACAAATATCGCACATGATGTAACACGATTGGTCGATACAATTGATCTAAATCGGCCATATCGTGAAAAAAATCACTCCGCGTATGGGCCGCTTAAGGAAAATTAGTTTGTTTATTAAATGGAGAAAAGCCCTATCTCCCGTACATATCAAGGGAGCTCCGTCGTCAGCAAGATTTGCCAAGTCTCAGGTGGTGGCTGCTACAAATCACCAGAGCATCGCAGTTGGATCCATAACAGGTGTTAAATGTTAAATTCGCACTTGCCCCCATAGTGCCTAACGTCATCACGTTGCATGAAGGGCGAGTTATGTCATCACGTTGCATAGAGAGGGCAGGGCCGGCAGCACAAGTAAGTGCAACGCAGATTTGGAGCATCCTGAAGTCTCTCGAGATCAGCTGAATGCATTGCAGGGCACCTGTGTCTGGAGCGTCTAAAGGACTCTCCGGCGGTGCCGCAACAGTGGTTCTGGCAGGTTGGGCTGTGCGGCAGCTATGATGCCTCCCACAGAGCCCTACATGGTCAAACACCCCTAGTTACGGCCCTGTAGGTTGTTGTCGAGCAGGATACAGGGAGTTTCTGTTGTGGTGGTCTAGGTGGTGGTGGTTTCTTGATGGCTGAGGTCTGTGTGGCATCAGCACCTGGCTCGTAGGTGCGGGTAACAGCAGTTTGTTGCCGTAGGGCACTACCGGCATCTTGGTCCTGCAGCATGTAACCTGCCGGCATTGCACCAGCCTCCTGCTCCCTCTGCTGGCTTTCTATAAAGGGAAGTTATCCATAGGCCACCGTGCTTGGTTATTGCTACAAGCTCTTGGTGTTTCCGTACCTCGTTTCCTACATCTACATCCAGAGCCTCCTGTTTGAGTGTGATAGGTATGCGGCCGGCGGTTCAAATCCCGGCAGCGGCAGCCCGGCAAGGGTGAAGTCCCGATCGTCCCTAAGATAAGTATTGCTAACCTATTCTACCCCCTAACCCTAACCCTTAGGGGTGCCTAACCCTAACCTCCCCCCCAAGTGCCTAAACCTAATCACCCCTCTAAGTGTCTAAACCTAACACCCCCTTCCCCGCTGCCTAAACCTAAGTCCCCCGGCGGGGTGCCTAACCCTAACCTCCGCCCCAGGGGTGCCTAACATTAACCCCCCCTTCCCCTAGCCTAAATCCAACCCTCCCGGGGGGTGCCTAACTCTAAGGCCCCCCCGGGAACCCTAAGCCTAACCCTCCCCCCCGTGGCTGTCCGTGCCCGGCGCCTAGCTTACCTTCGTTTGATATGCCGGGCGTCAGTCTTCCGGCGTATCATTTATGACGGGTGTCGAGTTTTCAACGCCTGTCATTAGTACCATGCTGGGATTAGAGAGTCTGGAAGCCGGCGGTCGGCATTTAGACCGCCGGCTTCCAGACTACATCCCTCCTGTTTAGCTTTGCCCTGTACAGACTGCTGCCTCTGTATATCTGACCTGCGTTGGATTTCCCTTGCTACTTCAGTCTGCCCCTGTACATGTTCATGCAAGTCAGATGCAGATGTGCTACAGTAGCTTGGAGGTGCATAACATGAACTAACGATGATGGCGATCGGCGTCCGTCTTCTGATTGACTGAATGCATCTGAGTCCCACCCACTTGTCTTAGACTAATAATATTATGGTAAAGTTGATGCTGCAGTCTAGTAGCATAATTAAAGTGATATTAGTAACCATTCCAGAGCAAATATTACCATTTCCAAAGTATTTATTATTTATTTGTTTATTGACGTTTATCTTTTACTTGTGTATTTGATGTGAACGTAATAAAAATTAGAATTTTGTAAATGCGTCTTGGTCTAAATTTTTTTTACATGTTATTAATATTATTAGCTATTAATAACACTGCCTGTACATATACTATATTGTGTATGACTTTTAATTACTGACACAACCATGGAGAAACATCTTTTGGTGTAAACCGGGGGCATTTGATACTGCACCTTCATTCGGGATGCTGTTTTTATGATTACAAATATAACAACTTAAACAGCATGAGCCCCTCAGTGATTAAGGCTTAGATCAGATAATAGGGTAACACAAATCCTGTCGTCCCTGTGATCGCTAAACCTACCAAATCAAGGTCCTTTTTGAATAGACTGAAGAATGAATTTGTTCCCCCCCTTTTGGATATATTTGGCTCGAAACAACCAAATTGCTGGGTTATAGCAGATTTCACATTAAGAGCAGCTTGTGTACAGGGATTTAATAGCAATGCTGCTGTGATACTTGAGATGATGAGGTGATCTTTTCCTAAGTAATCTAAGTATATTTATGTACTTAAATTGTGGTAATCTCTAAATCACTTAAATGGTGGTAAAGTGTAATCCACTGAAATATGAGTGGTAAAGTGTAATCCACTGAAATAGTGGAAAAGTGTAATCCATTGAAACAGTGTAAATTGTAATCCACTGAAATTGTGGTAAAGTGTAATCCACTGAAATTGTGGTAAAGTGCAATCCACTGAAATAGTGTTAAAATGCAATCCACTGAAATAGTGGTAAATTAAAATTTTAAACGGTATTATAAACCAAGATCCACATTAATAGTGTTAAAATATTTTACAATATCAACAAAACATCAAGAGGCTTACTGTATTATAGATTGAAAAATGATCTATGTAGTAATTGTATAAAAACTGCTCTGTCTCCAATGGTTCTCACTGCTAGGAGACTGGCTAGACCTTAGCCTAGTAGGAGCCAGGAGAGGAGGAGGAACACGCGGCAGGGAACATAGGACGTATGGGGGCAGGAAGGAATGTGTGTGGGGGTGTGGGACTGAGCAGGGGGCAGGCATTACAAGGAGGTGAGACTGAATGTGGGGCAGGCATTAGAAAAGGGGGTACAGGGCAGTCTGGGCGGATGGGATAGAGTGGTAGCGGAGAGGGACACAGTGGAGGATGGGGAGGGTGGGAGCATCCTGCAGACACTGAGGTGACTCGACATATGCCGGGTCACTTTATGGTTAGGTCTAAATTCAAATTGGCTAAAGGACTTCTGATGTCACAACTATATGACCCGCAATAGAAGGAGGAGGTAGATAGGCTCAATTTCAGAACATGGTACCCAACGTGTACCCTCGCAGTCTTGATTCACTCACCATGCTTGGGGGAACATTACTATTCCCAATAGATGTCCACGTGGATAGCAAAACTTATAGCCCACCGACCTTGCCCTACCCCCTGCCATCGCGGGTCACATGGTTGTGACTTCAGAGGTCCTTTAGCCCACTAGGTGCTAGCATTAACCATCTCTTTACTAGTTGAACATAATAGAATAAGTGCCACATCTATAAAACAGAGAGAGTCTCTTATAAGAGTGATATTTGATGATTGATATTGGTAAATAAGTAAAGGTCATTATACCCGTAATTTAACTGACACAATTTTCCTATATACTACACATCACTTTGAGTTTTATAATACACTTTTAGTACAACATGCGAAAAAAGTTATATTTTACATAATATCACTACATATATACAGTACGTGTGTCCCATAAAAGAATACTATCTCTCTTCTTGTAACAAACAACCTACTTGCCCACGGAATTTGCCATGTGCCTTGCCAATCTTGGGGCCTATTTACTAAGCCTTGGATGGAGATAAAGTGATCAGAGATATAGTCCCAGCCAACCAGCTCCTAACTGCCATGTCACAGGCTGTGTTTGAAAAACGACAGTTAGGAGCTGATTGGTTGGTACTTTATCTCGCTTCACTTTATCGCCACCCAAGGCTTGGTAAATGGACCCCTTTGTCATCTACCCGGAGCATTATTATAGTCAATTTGAAACTGTCACAATGATGATATAATTTACCTGAACGCTCATGTCGAATCAGAGAGATGTAATCGTCCATCTTAAAAATGTGAAACACATGGTATAGGTCATTCATTTGTTCCCAATATTGTTACATTTATTTGTGTAAGATTGTAATGCCCCTATGTTCATGTACTGAATATTTCATAATTGCATGGTTTGCTATAGGTACATGAAGCATTTTACATTCATCTGCTCTAGCAATCTATTCTGTTACATAAATTGTCATTGTGTCTGATTGATTTTCGAAGATATTGTAACAAATAAAACACATAAAATGTGTTACATTAAAAAAACTTAAAATCTTACACAAATACAAATATTTACAGATATTGCATGAATACCAATACAGTTGTGAGTGTGATCAATCAGAAATTGCTCACTGCCCATTGACATATTTCAGTGAAACTCTGTCCCTCATTCCTAGTCACTGACTATGACCTGTAATTAAATTGCAGAAATGTTCACTACCTACAATAGAATTTTTTTTTTTATTAACTCACCGAATTAAATTGAATTGTTTTCATTATCGGAAATTGTATTTGCCATTTCAATGCATACTTATAAGCATACCAAAGCAACTTCCAATCTAAATAACTCATACGTTACTTTAAGGTGTATAAAAATATGTCTATGCCCATCTAGATACGAAGAGTCCCTCTTGCGTCATATGAACAGGGCAGCTAAGGCAGTTATACCAATTAAATGGAGATCAACGTCTCCCCCTATCATTAAAGAATGGTTCATCCGTCTAGACGGAATCGTATGACAAACTGCCGGACCTAAACCAGGCGGATGAAATACAGACGCCAGAAGTTCGGCAGATGAAGATCCCAACGGCGCCTGGTAAGTATCCTAACCGTCCCCTCTCCCCCCCCTAACCCTAACCCTCCCTTAGGAGTGCCTAACCCTAACCTCCCTCCCTAGTGCCTAACCCTAACCTCCCTCCAGGGGTGCCTAAACTTAACCCCCCCTCCCCGCTCCCTAAACCTAACCCTCCCGAGGAGGTGCCTAACCCAAGCCGGGCATCGGGATTTCGGCGTGGGGCTGATGATAGGCATTGGTATTTAGATGTCTATCATTAGTCCCATGCTGGGATTTCACAGTCGGCTTCCTGACTACATACCGTCTAGACATGTACATGACTATGGAAGAGATTGTGCTGTCTGCAAGAGATCGTCTCTCTACATTTACTACAACATGGTTCTATTGGCTTGAATTTAAAGAATCTGATAAATGTAAGGCCCTAATGCCCTGAATTGATTTAGTGTTACCCCTTATTGATTTAATTTGTGATTGTTAGGGGCAGGGCCGTAACTAGGGTGGTGCGGCCCTCTTTCTGGCACAGGGCGCCAAAATGTCTAGATACAGCTCTGGTTAGGGGTATATTTACTAAAGTGAGTGTTTTTAGAAGTGGAGATGTTGCCCATAGCAACCAATCAGATTCTAGCTATTATCTTCCAGAAGTGCTAGTTACATATTAAGTAGAATCTGATTGGTTGCTATGGGCAACATCTCCATTTCTAAAAACTCTCACTTTAGTAAATATACCCCTTATAGTTAGTAGGAGATTTAGGAGACCCTCTTTTTCCTCCCTCTCCGCTATTTTTTTTCCCCCTCCCCGTTTGTATTTGTAGTGTCTGTATTTGTAACTTTGTTATTATTTTAAATGATCGATGCATCTGTATATGGTGTGTTGTTGATTTAATATTTTTATTGTATGTTTAAGCTATATTTTGCATCTTTAAATAAAAGAATATATACAGTATATTAAAAAAATATGTATATGCACAGTTTTGTTTCTTTTCATGTGCTTTCATTTGTTTGTGTTTAGCTACATTTTGTTAAACCTGAACCGCACATTCAGTGTTAGAGGAATTACCATGTAACTGATGTCATGTTCGCTCAGAGATGAATACAAATAGTTGTCCACATCTTCTGCCAGTAAAGTTTCAAAGAAAAGCAAAAATAGCAAAAAATAAGGAATGGATGATAATGGAGCCATCGTGCTCTGTAGAGCTGAAACAAAACAGAATCAAAACAATAAATATTCACATTATGTGTCAATTAAACGGTGTCACAGAGAGATGCAAATCAGCTGCCAGATATAAAATTCAGTAAATGTGCCGCGTTGCCTCTCAGTCTCAGTGCAGCAATCTTTAGGGGACAATTCAATTAGATGTGAGTTTGCTAAAGTGAGTTGGCATCAGCGCCGTATCTGGACGGCAGTGCGCCCTGTGCAGCATTGCCGCCCCTCTCGCTACCCCCCGCCCCCTCCTCCCCCTGAGCGCTTACCTTTCCCTCTAGGGGTGGAGGGAGGGTGGGAACCTTTGCCGGCGTTCTTGGTGCACCGTGCACCACTGCAGGAGGTCTCTTCCTGCAGACCTCCTGAGCCGGGAAGTGTGCGGCCGGTGACCTGGGAGGATTCCGCCCTGTGCGGAGGCACCGGCCGCACCACCCTCCCTACGGCCCTGGTTGGCATCATAAAAGTTGTGTACACTATGGGCATACGGGTACGTGAGAAATGCGAGATTCAATTATAAATGGTGACTCCGGAATCGCAGCAGCTTTGATGTGCGCGGATCTCTGTGTTTTGGTTTTGGTTCTACAGTAATTCATCATCATTTTTTGGTTTTGGCAAACCAAGACCGAATCTGAACCAAACCACTTGATGGTGGCATCAAGTGTTTTGGTCTTGGTTTGATTTTGGATTTCATAAAAATTGATAGAGTTTGTTTTTTATATCCGAGTATCGTACTGACAGCAGTTCTACTCGGATCCCAAAAGTGATTCCGAACTGAAACTCAATTCGACTTAGAAGAACCATAAATTCGGGTGTGTTCAGGAAAACCGATCCGCACATCTCTACAAAAAAGTGGCAATTAAGATAGCGGAACCATACAGAAAGCTGTTAGTGATAACTGAGATAGCAGGGCCATACAGAAAGCTGTTAGGGACAACTGAGATAACAGGACCATATAGAAGGCTGTTAGTGACAGCTGAGATAGCAGGACCATACAGAAAGCTGTTAGTGATAACTGAGATAGCAGGACCATATAGAAGGCTGTTAGTGACAACTGAGACAGCAGGACCATATAGAAGGCTGTTAGTGACAACTGAGACAGCAGGACCATATAGAAGGCTATCAGTGGCCATAAAGAAAGTGCTGGCGGTTTTAAAATAAGTCAAATGGCTGATTTTTTAAATATTTTTTTATCGAAGGTGGAAAACTGATAGGCAGTGAATGTTTTTCAGCAAATGAACGTCTTTACAATAATTTGGAGTACATTAAAATGTGTTTAATGTGATTTCTTCAGTGTTTTTATACAAGTTTGTAAAAAGTTGGAAACAACCCTTGAACTCCCATCTGGAAGTTTAAAAACCCATTTTCCATTAATACATCTCACCATACATGTCACACCCAATTTTTGAGCAAGTAAATTGAACAAATGATGTATTTATTGGCCAAATTATACTATTATACCCCTCCAAGTGCATCATTACTCATTGGAAGGGGGCTGCCTGAGATGCGGCCTGGCGCAAGCCACTATGTCAGAGTGTCAAAGTACGGCACACACATGCAGTACTTAGCTCCAGAGGCGAGACCACTATAGCCTGCATGGCCGCTGTTATGGCTACTGCCAAAGACCACCCCTGTGTACCTCTGTCATCACTATGTGTGTTACCGCGGAGCTGTTATCAATAAAACAGAAAATGTATCACAACCGCTATTGGCGCATCTGATGATTAGATATCTAAATGTTTTTAAAATAATTCCCATTCCGATGCTAAAAGCAGCTATGTTAGGGGAGGACCACTCCTGTAACTGAACAGTGATAGGACAAGGAAACACAGAAGGCAGCGCTAGGGAAGGATTGGATTGGTGGAAATGCGATACTAATAACTAAGTCAGCCGTATTATAAAATATTAAATTATTTATTATACATGTGATTAAACAAAGTATAAAACAAACTCCTTAAAACAACCCAAAATAATGTATACAAATAATTGGTAAGTAAACCATATATGCCTATGCAATAATCAGTCATCATTCTTTTATTAAAGTATTGAGTCTGCTCGTAAGAGTGCATCCCGATACTCTTGTCTCTGTATAGAATGAGAATTTAATAAGGGGTGTAGTAAGTATTACCGCCGGCTGCGTGGCTGGCGGTTCAAATCACGACAGCAGAGGCTCGGCAGAGGTGAAGATCCCGATCGCTAATAAGGTAAGTATAACTAACCCTATTTTCCCCCCTAACCCTCCCTTAGGGGTGCCTAACCCTAACCTACCCCCAAGAGCCTAACCCTAACCCCCCTCTAAGAGCCTAAACCTAACCCCCCCTTCCCCGCAGCCTAGCCCTTAGTCTCTCGGGCGGGTGCCTAACCCTAACTTCTCCCCGGGGGTGCCTAACCCTAACCCTCCCTTCTCCTAGCCTATACCTAACCCTCCCGGGGGGGGTGCCTAACCCTAAGTCCCCCCAGGAGCCTTAAAACCTAACCCTCCCCCCCTGCGGCTGTCCGCGCCCGGCGCCTGGCTAACCTTCATGCGGTATGCCGGGTATCGGGCTCCCAGCGCAGGTCTAATGACAGGCATCGGGATTTCGACACCTGTCATTAGTACCTTGCCGGGATTAGACAGTCGGGAAGCCGGCGGTCGGTATTTAGACCATCGGTTTCCTGACTACAACCCTATTGTAAGTGCTGGGTTCTCATGATCAGTGGAATAATTAAACCAAAGTTTATATATTTACCACTCCAGGGAAAGTTTTATCAGCTGGAAGCAGAGGATCTGTATAGTTCTTAAATGATCCTCTTGTTTTCCTGATATGTCGGTATCAGATGTAAAGAGCTGGTGCTGGCATACGGCCGGTCACAGGGGCTTAGCTCTGCCAGCTGTTTCCTGAACTCTTCATTTGGCACACAGGGTCGGACTGGCCCACAGGGGTACAGGGAAAAACCCCTGTGGGCCACACGGCCTGAGGGCCCACCCACTCCTCTAGGGATCAGGTTCCAGACTGTGCACTTGAATTACACATTACATATATGTTACATAATACTGCACAGGACTATTGTGTATTTTCCACAATGCATTGCTGTTATTAATCTGATACATTATCACTAGCTGTATTTACTATATATATATATATATATATATATATTTAAAGGGGCCCAGACCAGGGTTGTCTTAACAGCAGTGTGGGCCCTGGGCAAAGCAATGCACTGGGGCCCCTACCCACCCATTCACAGGAAAAATTTTTAAATGGTCAATAAAATTAAACCCTCCTGCAAGCCCATAAGACCTCCCACACATGCAGAGAGACTCTGTCTGACGGTTTGAAGCCAGCGGATGAAGTGAAACTGGGACAGAAGTGAGTACTCGTTCCCAGGGGTGAAGGGGGGGGTATGGGGTGGGGGAGGTTAGATCAGAATACAGTGCATCGCTGGCCGGCTTGTAAAAATATCACAAATTTACCAACCCGCCAAACCTGCAGGGGGCGGGTTGGTGGGCCCCTGCAATCTTCGGGCCCTTGGGCAACTGCCCAACAAGCCCATGGTCTGGCCCTGGTCCAGACCATGTACTCTTTATTAGTTAGCCAAGCCTCTGTGGAGGCTGGCCACACCCCCTCTGGAGGCTGGCCACACCCCTAAGTATGGGCCCCTATTAGTGCATTCCCCCCGTGGAGCCTTCATGCCCCAGTCTGACAATGGACACATTCACTATAGTGAGAAGCAACTACTGCAAGTAGGGTTCACCTTGTGTTGACTTCACAGAAAAAATTTGTTAATGCCAGGTCATACTGGGCTGTGTCAGATATAACAGCGATGGCAGACTGATCGTGCTGATAATAGATCCTGGCATGGCTGTTTCACCACTTGTCTGATGTGGTCGCCTCGTTTGCAACCACGCCAGGCAGTGTGTTAATTTACATAGTCACAAATGATGGGACCTGTAAAAAACGCTGCTGAGAGATATGTCTCCCAGGACACCTCTGCATGCCTGCACCCTCCCCCAGCATCTGCCATTCTGCCAATCACTGCTGATCGGTCAGCACTGCAAGACCCTCCACCCAACGGCTGCAGAGAGGAGCAGCCACCGGGGAAATATAAATTACCAGTCCTCCAGTGTGTACTGCATCTCAGAGGAGAAGCTGCTGGGGAAAGCAAAGTCGCAAAGGTCGCGATGTTCTAAACATCGATGGTCCAAGATATTAATGGCCGTTATAGTAAAATCAATGTTAAGTGTTTAAATAAAATTGTTTTTTTTTTCTTAAAATCGTGTTGTATAAGTATTAAATAGATGTTCTTGGCCTAATTCAATCATTAAAAAAAAAAAAACAGAAAATTTTGGAGCGGTTTTTAGAGTAAAAAAATCGCCAGTTTAGTGGTTAAGTTCTATACAGTAGGAGCCAAGAAGCTTCAATGAATGCTGCCTATTGAATCGTACTTCTGTGCAGAGCCGTAACTAGACTTTTTTTGGTGCCCTGTGCCAGAAAGAGCATTGGCGACCCCTTCATTTTTCAAAGGGACATAATGCACCCAAAAAGGGCCATGGCTTCATGGAGAAGGGCCAGGGAAGAGATAGGAGAGGCCAGGAGATGCCGGGGATGAAATAAGAGGAAGCTACAAGCAAGAATGATAATATACAGAAATTTGACAGGCCCAAACAGCGCCCCCTGATCTGTGGTGCCCTGTGCGATGGCACCGGCCGCACTACCCTAGCTACGGCCCTGCTTCTGTGGAGCAGCTGTTACAGCAGGTGCAGATGCACTGTTTCTCAAAGGTGCATTCTCATTCCTGCCTTGATTCCTAGAGGGGACAATGGTGGAGATATTTCAAGCAGAGAAAACAGCGGAGAAATGGACACTAGGCGAAGTTGCTCATAGCAGCCAATGAGCTTCTATCATTCAAAGCTGATCCAAATGTCCAATCTTTTTACTACATGATACTGTACATCTTCCCCATAGTATGTAATTTCCATCAAATCCTAATTTCTTTGTATCAGTAGTTAATTGTAATTTTATATCCATCTATCACATAGGGGTCAATCCTTTTAGGTGTAAATTGTGAGTAGCGAGTTTGTTTCTTGAAATTCGCAGACTTTGACAGCGAAGCGTGCTCCCGAGAATTCTCCAATCCAATTAAAAATCCGTATTCGCAATACTCGCAGTGGAGGGGTGCAAATTGACTGTAAAATTAGATTGGCAAGAAATGCATGAAAATGTTAGGAGACCCTCCTGGACCCCCCAAAATGGATAATTTTGTTAGCAGGACTGTATAGAAGGCTGTTTGTGGGCATTAGGAAGCTAGTGTAGGTTTTGAAATGGTGTCAAATGGCTGATCTGTGTTTTTTTTTTTTAATGCAAAAAAATTATAAAAAGCAAACTTTTTTAATTTAATCTCTAATGAATTAAACGAAAAATGCAAAAAAAATTTGGAAAAAAATTGATTTTGGGGTACTTTGAGGGCACCTTGAAATATTTTTAAAAAATTATAAAAAAATATATATATTTTTCAATTAAATAAATATTGTAATTAAATTATGGGGTGCCTAAACTAATGAAAAGTTGATTTTGGGGTAATTTGAGGATACTTTTTTCTTTACCCCCAAAATGAAATGTAATTGACTAATTAAGCTAATTGGAAACTTCCAATTGCCTAATTAGTCATTAGGGGGATGTCCAAGGGGTTCAGCACAGTGTCCCGACATTTTAACCTTAAAATAAAGATTTTCCTTTCCATCTTTCACCCTCAGAGAGGTGCGAATGGAAAAATGCGAATTCAGTCTGACTGGTTCAGTGCGAGTTGCTAATTGAATTGCAAATTGAATTCACTATGCGAATTCCAAGAGAAAATAGCAACTCGTACCTAATGGGATTGACCCCCAAAGGCTCTTTTTACTTCTAATCCATTATTCTGTTAGATTATTTGTGGTACACAGAATTTAAACTAGTCAAATTGTATCTCTGTTATTTGAATGGTTTGATACAATGTTTATACGATGCATTTAGAGATATTCCCATGGATACATTTAAATAAAGTTTATTAGAACTGATAGGATGATCTTACAGTCCGTGAGGGACATGATTTATATAAAAGCTGATACATAACTTTTACTAAACTGGCTTAATGGACTTTTTAGTCAATAAACTGAATTTTATAAATGTACTAGTTTGAAAGATATATAATACATACTTAGAGGTTATATCAGCGCAGCTTATCTCCTTTTTCATTTCTGTTTACATTAGTGTGTTATTATATGTATTTTATAACAGAATGGGAGTAACAAAGAATAAAAAACATTCTAGGGTACAGTATATGAAATTCTTTTTAATCTATGCAATAAAGAATTATGTATTTTTTTTACCATCATTCATTTTCCCCTTTGCTTTTATTTCATTAAATGTTTACACTATACACATTATCAATTCATAAATAACGTTGATTACATTCATATTGATAGTTTCATGTTTCTAATTGAATGTTAGAGGAATTCAAAGATATATGTATGTAATGTTTATAATTCAATGCTAAATAAATGAACATATAGGGGTAAATTTAATAAAGGGTGGGTTTTTAGGAGTGGAGAATGTTGCCCATAGCAACCAATCAGATTCTAGCTATTATCTTCTAGAAGGTGCTAGATGAATGTTAAATAGAATCTGATTGGTTGCTATGGACAACATCTCCACTTCTAAAAAAACACACTTTCGTAAATATACCGCTACTGTTGATAAAAAATACACAAAAAGGAAAAGGGACAAAGGATATTAAATTGACACTGAGTTTTCCATATCGATTTAATATTTTACCTATAGATGTTAACCCATTCTTTCTCAATCATATAATTCTTATTTATAATTCTAAATTATTCAGACTTATTGCACGTGTATATATACACATCTTCTACTAATTTGTGCAAACATAGAGAAGGTTTCTAGCCTGCAATAGATTTAATATTTGATATCGATATTATCGCGCTATCACAAGGTTATATGTTCCTACAAATATCCATCTAATAAAGCACAAACCCGTCTTCTCACCTCTGAAACTACTAAGATTCTGGTTAATAAATCTAGTGTCTAATATTATATCCAAAACCCCATTCATAAATGAATTATTACAATTAGTGTGGCTCATCTACCTACCTCTATCTGATATTATTTTACCTGACAATGCTTTTGTTCTGAACTATACATTTATTCAGTATACAATACTCTAGGAAACTGTCATATTATGAGACACAAAAGCTGTATTTAACTTTTAGAAAACAATTTTACTTCAATAGCGCAAAGAAACTCTGCAGCCTGTATTACCATTAAACAAGGTGCATCAACCGGGGCTGCCATTAGAAATTGTGGGGCCTGGTACTGACGAAAATAGGTAGGGATCCCCCTGGTGGGATGGGCCCTGGCAGAGGTGGGTGGAGCTGTGGATAATGTTAGCGGAGCTACAGTGTAGGGTTGGGACATCAATTGGTGCATAAACCAGAGAAGGCTGGACCTTGACCTATTGGGGGCACAGGGATGACTAGATATGGTAGGGGGTGGTGGCGTAGGGCAGGGGTAATTGAACCTTAATGGGTGGACACAGGGCAGGGAAGGCCGGACCTGGGGAGGCTGGATTGGGTGGTGGGGGGGGGCTCTGGGCATGGTAGGCTGGCTGGATGAGAGGGGGTACAGGGCTGGACCAGGAACAATGTACCTGTTTGCAGCTTGCACTGCAGCGTGTGCACTGGCAGCCAACCAGGCATAGAGGAGAAACAGTGCTGGAGGCATTGAAAATATGGCATGGCTGCTCCTGATTGGCTGCCGTTCCAGGAGCTCTGATTGGCTCCCGGCTAATGCCGGATTCGAAATGCTGCAGGTGCCGTTTCCTCTCCATGACTGGCTCACGGTACCATGTGCCAGCTGCAATCAGCTGGTGGCAGGGTGTAAAACTGCACCGCTGCCACCCGTGCACCCCTCCAGTTCCCCCCTGATGGCGACCCTGAAATCAACCTTGTAAATTACGAAAAAAATTAATAAAGCGATATTACATTGCTGCTGGTTTTCTGCTTCTCACAAGATACAATCAATAGGTCAATGAATTGATTCCACCATGGAACGTATGTAGAACATAAAGAACAACAAAAAATGTCCAATCTAGTGTAGTAAGTAAATAGGGTTAATTGTTGAAAAAGTCCCAGTAACATTCACAGCACTACAATGAAATAGGGAGGATAAATCGGTGGTGTAAGTAAGGTGGTACCTGGTACGGGCTGGTATGGCATACCATCAGAAAATTAGTAGCTGGTACGCTGCATCCCTTACCAACTTACCAACAGCACCATTAGCTGTGACTTGCAGCGAGACGGAACCTAAGCCGTGAGTGGATGAGGGCAGCCCAGCAGCTCCCGCAGTGATGAGAAATTATGGTGTGTTGTGCTGCTAGGCCACACCCATTTTTCCATGTGCCCCCCAAAGATGCCCACACAGAGGTCCTGATTTAGATTTGTGAATAGAGTAAGATAGAGCAAGTAACTGTGCACCTAGACAAATAATGTTGCAATGCAAAGGGGGGAAATACATACACTTTTTTTTTGCATGTAGGCTAAATACCTGCTGCTTTTGCATGTAGCCTACAAATACTGGGCAGCTTTATTTTTACACTGCAATTTAGATTTCAGTTTGGATACATTCCTCCCACATCTAAATCTCTCTGCACATTTTAAATCTGCGCCACCTGCAGTGCAGCATGGTTACCTGCTATATCTTACTCTGGGCCTGATTCAGAGCAGGACGCTATTTGCGGAATCTCGTTCAGAAAAAGGGGCTGGCTATTTAAATTAAGCGCTCGCTCTTTGCGGTCTGTTGACGCCTCTATGTCTGAACGAGCAAACAAAACATGCGCATTCTACGTCATCTCCGCTATTTATTTGATTACATCGAAAGGCGTATGAACTGCTCGCAGTACTTGTGGTTGGTATTTCCTACCGCAATCATGCGAGCAGTTCAGGCTAAAAGACAACCAAGTGACGTGGTCGATGACGCTGCTTTGTTAATTATGCACACCCTTAAAACGCCCATTTTGACTGTTTGGCACGCCTGCGTTCGGATGTCCACTCCCCCGTTTTCAAGCACCTTCCCCTGTTACCACCCACAAACGCCTCCTCCTGTCACTCAAAAATGCAGGCATTCGCTATTTAGCGAGCACACGATTTCCGACCGCACTGACTGGTTCGCACATGCGCATTACAACCCATATGCATGCGCAGATGTGCGAACATTGCTCGGAATGAACGAGAGGCCGCTTACGAGCGGCTCTGAATCAGGCCCTGTATTCCCAAATCTGAATTAGGCCCAACTTACCTGCAGAAAATAAAACGTACTTGCACCTCTGTTCACCACAAAGGATAGAGGGCCTGATTCTGCTTGGTTTGCAAAATTGCAATCGCGAGCTCCCTGGGGCGGCGATTATATGCAAAAATGCCATCACAATGCTGCCGCTCAGCGAACATAAGGACGCCCACTTGCTTATGCACATATTCATAAGACCACCCAAACTAGCCAGAACATCGGTAACATCGAAGGACTTCTTACCCTCACGCTCCTTTGTGGCTGGTCAGACCTTACTCAGAAATTGCTAACTTTTCTGGTCACGTAGGAGACTGAGGCTAATTCATGCACGCCAATGCAACGCCGTTTAAACGAACTGACACACCTGCGATCGCACGACCACCCCCCGTCACCACCACAAATGCTCAAATCCTGTCAATCACTCTTCGATAGGTCTGCGTAGTCACTATGATCGCATCCAGATTGCAGCCGGACCATCACGCACATGCATTGCGAAGCATACGCATGCGCATAACAACAAACATCTAACGATTGCGTGAGTCATTGCAACTGCGTTCCTTGCTGAATAAGGCCCACATTCCCTTGAAATTGGAAAAAAATCTTACGCATTATCCCAATAAAATATATCTCATTACAAACATTATTAAACTCATATAAAATAATTAAAAAAAATCTGGTAAGAAAATAACAATCTCCTTATTAAAGTCCCAGCTTTCCTATCAGAAAGTAACTAACAAAAAAGACTTTCAACCAGATCTTAATAAAATGTATCAAATAACAGGAACACAGTGTCCTAATAGTAGTCCCAACTTTTCTACCATAGGGTTGGTTTCAATTAGAGATGTGCACTGACCCCAGTGCTTTGTTTTTTGGCAAAACCACCCTCAAGTGTTTCGATTCTTTTCTGTTTTGGTTTTGGATTTTTTTTATATTGATACAAACAGCTAAAATCATTTTTGTAAACATACAACACCAGGCGCTATTTGAAATATAAAGTTAAAGTTGTTTGCAAAAAATTTATAAAAAGTTGCTACCCAATAAATAGCTCTGATATTACTACTTAACAATAAACAGTTAATATAAGAGGTGATTTCTGAAGATAATTCACCTCACTGTGCGCTCACATAGACATAAGGATAAATGTAATACAGTAAAATATTTTATCAAAATTACACAATAGTAAACATATAATAAACATTTATAAATCAACATCTAAATGGCCATTCTCGCATATCCTTCATATTGGATCAATAATAACGTGTGTGAACAATCAAGGGTCCACTTATATCGAATAAATAAATTGGTTTCCTTAAAGAATGTTTTTATGTCCAAATGGGACAATAATGCTCTCCAGTCCCATCAATAGTTAAACTCCTGATTAAGAAGGGATAGTGAAATTTCCAAGCAAGTTTCAGCTGTTAAATGTCCACTCCAGAGTGCCTGAAGTAATCAATCAACACTCTCTGCGGCCTACCAAGGATGGTTTAAGGTAGCTATTTCAAAGAGGGTGATGGTATAGTAATACAGTCTTGGTATATTTACCGAGCTCTCCACTCCCTGACCTCTGTAGGGGCACTGCTGGTCTATAAACACTGCTGGTATCTTACTTTTCCAAAGTTGTGGAATCCCTTTCTCTACTCGTTCTCACTGCAGAACCACAGTCTTGGACAGGAGGCAATATTGTGGTCTGCATATGAGAGAGTATCTGATCGCTAACGCGTTTCTCCATCATGTAATGGCTTCTTCAAGAGGGTGGTATAATAGAATCTCTGTTGGGGCACTTTATAACCCCCATCTAATTAATCTTAAGCTAATAAGATCGCTTAATTAAAACAGGTGTATCCTGAAGTCATTTTTCATTGGTGCTTTGGCACTTCATTTGTATTATTATAAGTTTAAAATTAAAATAAACAACTTAATATTCAGTGTTCACAAAGCATAATATACATCGCTTATATCAGGTTCACTAAGAAATCATTATATTCATTATATTCCTAAAGACGGAGACGGGTCACTCTATAAAAAACTGCTAAATACTCCAAATATACCTAAAGAGCACTTGTGGCATAGCAAAGCTCAACAGCTCAATGGGCTAATGCTCCATAGCACAGTGTGGGCATCCTGGGTTCAGATCCCAGTGAATTATCCTTTAGTGCTTTAATATTTTTAAAAGTCTAAATATAGATCTTAAAACAGCATATGATATAATAGAGCTCAATGGCTCAGGAGACTAACACCCCAGCACAGAGCTCAAATGTCCCAGGTTCAAAACCCAGTGAGGTAAATTAAATTTTTTTATTTTAGATTCATTCTTTACTTGTAATAGACATTTTACTATATTTAGCTTACTAATCACATGTAATCCCTAATAGATCAAATCACATTTGACTCTAAGGGACAATGAGTGGCACAGAAACACAATCCACTATTAAATATTATTCATCTCTATATTTTCATTTAGACCCCCAGGTGTAAGAGTACCTAGAGCAAATATCCAAAATGCTTCTCTACTTGATAGTTGGCTAAACCTATCTCCTCCTATACTTCTGGGTGAGATATGTTCAATACCTTGTATAGACAGAACATGAATATTACCTCCGTGTTCTTGCATAACATGGCGGGATACACTATGAACCATGCTCTTGTTAAGAACATTTCTTCTATGTTCCAGAAAACGTATGTTCATTGTTCTAATTGAAATGATTCTTTAGATTTTTAGCCTTCTTAAAAACTACTAACGGATCCTTATCCAGATATGGTGCTAATATTTTGTCCATTTTTAGTTGGGAGTAATTCTTTTTCACAATTCTTTTAATTTGAAGAGAACAACTGTCAAATTTGGAAATAAATACCGGATTGAATAAAAAATCAGATTCTTCCTTTCTATTATTACTGGTTGTATTTTTATTATAGTCTGCACATACAATCTCAGACCTATCCATAGATTCTACAGTTCTAAACGCTTCATATAATAGGTCATCTGGATATCCCTGTTCTCGTAGAGCAACAGTTAAATCTTTAGCTTGTTCATAGTAATCTCTCACATCCATGCAATTACGTTTAATCCTTAGGTACTGTCCTTTAGGAATATTACTTCTCCATTTTAAATGATGGCAACTCGAGTAATTTAGGTAATTGTTACAGTCCACTTCCTTTTTAAAGGTCTTGGTATAAATACAATTTTCTCTGATCGAGAGGGCAATGTCCAAGAAATTAATATGTGAGTGGTGAATAGTGTGTGTAAAAGAAAGACCAAACGTGTCAGAATTAAGATGTGAAACAAAAGAAGAAGCTGATTCAAGGTCCCCATCCCAAATAATAAACAGATCATCTATATATCTGCCATAAAGCACCAAGTTTGCCCCGAATGGACCCCCCCACACGTATTCCTCCTCTAGGAGGCCCATGTAGAGGTTCCCCAAAACTCAGGGCGAACTTGGTGCCCATGGCAGTGCCAAGTGTCTGAAGATAGAACTGTGAGCCAAAATAAAAATAGTTGTGCGTCAAAATGGACATAATAGAATCCAAAATAAATTCACAACGTCTGTCCCCCAGGTCCAAATCAAGATTCAAGAAGTGACGGCTTGCTCTTACTCCACCCACATGTGGAATGTGACATCGACATCGCAAGTCATTAACACATAGCCAGCTCGCCACTTCACATCACTCACTAGTTGGAGAAAGTGAGTGGTATCTCAGATATTGGACCTGAGGGAGATGACGTGTGTCTGTAAGAATGAATCCACAAAAGCCGACAGATTAGTTGTGAGGGACCCTACACCCAAAAAAATAGGCCGACCAGGAGGTGATGTGGGGGTTTGTGTATTTTGGGTAGGTGATAATAAGTGGGGATAATGGGATAAGGAAAAAAAATATATTAAAATTCATCCTTAGAGATGGCCCCCTTGATCAGGGCCCCATCCAGCAGTATTTTAAATTCCTTCAAAAAAACCTTTGTTGGATCTGAGGGGAGTTTTCTGTAAAATTTTTAATCGTTCAGTAATCTGTATGCTACTTTACAGCAATCTACTGTGTCCTGAATGATTGTCCCTCCCCCCATATCGGCAGCTTTGATAATTATGGACTTATCATCCTTTAGAGCTTTAAGTGCCTTGCTTTCGTTAATATGGAGATTATCAAATCTTTTTCTCTTTTTATTGTTTTTTCCACAGAGACTCCTTAGATCATCAAGTGTTGATGTGTAAAAAGATTCTATGTTTGCACTCTTGAATTGGGTGGGGTAAAATTCAGACTTCTTTTTAAAAGTTTTGGTTATACGGTATGTGGATGATTCACATCATATATTTTGATCGATTCATTAACTTGTGTGTTAGTCTCTACCAATAAGTCCTCTAAAATTTGCAAAGCATTTTCATCTTCTATGTTTAATACCACAGGTGTCCCTTCAATTCCTTTCTTCTTAAGTGATTTGTTTAAAAAGTATCTCTTCTGGCACAAATCCCTGGTATACTTATTGAGGGCTACAAAAAGATCCGGGTTTGAAGTTGGAGCATATTTTAAGCCTTTTGTCAACACAGATTTTTCATGTTCTGTTAGATTTCTAGAAGATAAGTTGTAAATACCCCTATTTCTCATCTTAGTTTTATGTTTTTGGATTGATTTCTTTCCACCTCCTCTACAACCTCAGGATCTTCCTCTCGAGCCCTTTTTGGGGAGTGTGTACCTAATGCCTCGTATCTGTTGGCATATCTGTTTAGAACCCGGCCTCGTCCAAAAAAATGATCACTATGTGGTGGACCCTTAGTGTCATTAGCTCTATTCCAAACAGTTCTCTGTTTGGGTCTTGCCCCTTTAAGATCATAGAGATCCTCTTGATTGACTGATTTTTTCCTATATGGATATTTAGGCTTCATGGGATGCATGTTATTGATTTTCTTATCATCCTTAGGTGATCTACCATCAGAGATCATTAAACTCTGGGGGTAATCTCCATATTCCTTATTATGGTCTCCTCTATCTGTTGAGTCATTAGATGTTTGCTCAAATCTGTTGAATCTCCATTTTATATCAAAAGATTCCTTATTTCTATTATTATTATATGTTCTTACTTGATCATTAACATAATCTCTACTGTCCCTCTCAAGCTTTTTATTTTTGTTGGAAACTAGAAATTTCTCATGATCCTCAATTTGTTTTATTTAATAACAGATCTCTCTCCTTAAATTCCTTCTCATTTTCAAAGGGTTTAAGGAGGTTCTGTATTTTATCTATCTCTAGTGATAAATCATCAATCTTTTGTTCTCTATATGCAATCAATAGTTTAATTAATGAAAAAGAGCAATCGTCAAGGGTTTTGTTCCAATTACTAAGCAATTCTGGATCGTTTTGAAAAGAACAAGTCTTAAAAATACGTAAACCTCTGGGGATCATTTTGTTTTCCACATATTTAGTGAGCATTACTTGATCCCTCCAGTGTCTAGTTTCTGTTTTAAGTAATGTCTCCAAATTATTGAACAATTTATGCATATCTCTATTCACATTCTCATCACTATTAATTTGTAAAGTACTTGAACAGTTTTCTTCTCAATACTGTATCTGATTTGGTAATGAGTGATGCCATCTCTGTCTCTAAACAATAAACCACACAAATGCGAGTGTTAAACCTGAAAGCTAATTAAATGCAGCCCAGACACAATCAAAACTTACACCATAAGAAAAATAAATATAAACATACATCAGGCGCTATTTGAATATAAAGTTGTTTGTAAAAAAATTACAAAAAGTCGCTACCCGATAAATAGCTCTGCTTGCTTGGAAATCTCGCTATACCTTCTTAATCAGGAGTTTAACTATTGACGGGACTGGAGAGCATTATTGTCCCATTTGGACATAAAAACATTCTTTAAGGAAACAAATATATTTATCTATATAAGTGGACCCTTGATTGTTCACACACGTTATTATTGATCCAATATGAAGGATATGTGAGAATGGCCATTTAGATGTTGATTTATAAATGTTTATTATATGTTTACTATTGTGTAATTTTAATCAAATATTTTACTGTATTACATTTATCCTTATGTCTATGTGAGCGCACCCTGAGGTGAATAACTTCAGAAATCACCTTTTAGATTAACTAAAATAATTTTTGACCTGTTTACATGTAATCCAAAACCCGAGATTCAGTTTTTAAATCCAAGTTCTGATCTTACAACATTCGACCCAGAACCCCAAAGTTTGGGTGTGTTCGGTTTTCAGCAGAACTCTCTAGTTGCAATGGGCATACAACCAGATCTTTCAGCGCTGTGGTTCCCGGTAAGCCTACCGGCTTGGTCGATATGTCCCTGCAGCGTTCCTCTCCGGCAGGGTGTGGCGGCAGCATTGGCACTACGCGTTTCGACTCTAAAGAGTCTTTGTCAAAAGCGGATCTATTTAAATCTAGGTATACCAATATACATTTTATTCGTGTTTTGCTGACACATATCCCTATCTAGGTAACTCCTCATTGTGAGACCATTTACCTGATAATTGCATTTTTGAGTTATTCATATTGAGGTAATATTGAGACTATGGGGTAGATTTACTGTTTTTTATATTGTTGTTTAGATATATGTGTGTGTTGAGTCCAGATGTGTACTAAGATATTATTAATAGTAAAAGTTATGTTTAAACTAATACTCAGATATATTTAGTGTCCCCCTTAAACCAAGAATACTCTTTTCTCTCTTTTGAAGGATAAATAAAATAAGACAATACTCACTTTTTGTTACCCCCTGATTGTCTCTTCCTCGTTGTCACACCGATATTTGTCCAGTACGACAGTGTTTGCACAAATGCTGGTTTAGGCTTAATAAACACTAAATACAGTGAGAATATTCAGACAATGCTTCCTGATTCTTTACAGCAATAGAAGTATTTACCCTGTGGCTTATACCTGCTTGTACGTTAGTCTCACAAGAAGCATTACAGAATGTGATTGATCTTCATAAATCAATGCAGTGAGTGTTATCGGGTATTCTTAACAGAATTTGCATTATATTATTACATAATTTTACATTATAAGCGACAGAGAAGACTCTAATGACCCCAAGTGCTGGCACCAATCCCTGCGCCGGCAATATGGCGACAGAATGGGCCTCATTCTGAGTCGTCCGCAGTGCCAATAGATTTGTGTAAATAGGTTGCTGTTTTTCAACTGCAGATACATCACAGCCGCTAAAAAGTTGTACTGCCCACGGGGTGAGCGTACAGAGCCAAAGGACAGAGGGCCTTATTCAAACCCGGTCACAAGCGCTGAGCGCTCGCAACCGGGTCGATGTTTGCCCACTGGGCAAGTGCACGTCGGAGCCGGCTCAGCCCCATCGTGGTGCCCATATGCAGTGCCCCCCTGTGCCCCAGGAGAGGACCCCCTTATGCAGGCCTCCAGTAGTGCCCCCAGTAGTGATCCCCCCTATGCAGTGCCCCTAGTAGTTGTCCCCTCCCCTTGTAGTGCCCCTAGTAGTAGTAGTCCCCTCTTGTAATAGTAGTCCCCCCCTTGTAGTGCCCCCAGTAGTAGTCCCCCCAGTTGTAGTCCCCCCCCTTGAAGTGCCCCCAGTTATAATCCCCAGTAGTGGTCCCCCCTTGTAGTGCCCTCCCCCCTGTAGTGCCCCCAGTAGTGATCTCCCCCTTGTAGTACCCCCAGTAGAGGTCTCCCTCTTGCAGTGCCCCAGTCCAGTAGTGGTACCCCCTTTGTAGTGCCACCAGTAGTCCCCCCCTTGTAGTGCCCCCAGTAGTAGTAGTACCCCCCTTGTATTGCCCCCATTAATAGTAGTCCCCCCCTTGCAGTGCCTCCAGTAGTGGTTCCACCCTTGTGGTGCCCCTAGTAGTGGTCTCCCCCTTGTAGTGCCAGCCTCCCCCCCAGTAGACACACGTAGTAAAAAACAAAAAAACCAAAACACTTACCTGAATCCCCGCTCCCGCCGTCGCCATCCGCTCCTCCGTCTGTCCTTCCCGGGCCGGGCCGCTCTGCATTATGGGAGAGACGTCATATGACTTCATGACGCCTCTCCCATTGCCCACTGCAGGAGCCGGAAGATGGAGCGGCTCCTGCAGTGGGCGCAACAGCAGCTAATGAGAGTCTGACAGACTCTCATTGGCTGCTGATCAAAACAAACACACAGCTGCCGGAGCCGGCGGCTGTGTGTTTGTCACTTGTGTAGCGCTGACCGAACTCCGTCCGGTCAGCGCTACACACGCGGTGCAGTCTGTGTCACAGTGACACAGACTGCCTGTGGCCCGCATGATGCTGCGGCCCGGGGGGCACATGGCACCCTGCCCCCCGGCCCAGCCCGCCACTGGGTCTCGCACTAAAGGGGGCGAGCTGTCGATGGTGATTGACAGCTCACCCCGTTTGGGAGGCGGGCAGGGGGGGTGGCCGGCCAAGCGGAGGCGTTCCCGACGGAACGCTTGCCGTTTGGGGGCGGCACCACTGACATCAGCAATGATGTCAGTGGAGAGCTTCCTGCTCGATCAGAGCAGGAAGCTCCCTGGGGCTTGCGGTTGCCGAGACCCTAAGACACAGAGTGTTCCAAGGAGTATTTTCATTGCAAACCAGGAGGCTCTTACTGTAGTCTTTCAAGCTCTTAATTCATTATTTGTCTGCAGATTGTATTTTTTTTTAAATAAAAACTGCAAAATCCTGATTGCATAGGTATGCTAGTACTTAGAAAAGCTGTAATATATAATAGCTTTAAGTCTATTCGAGTCAGCATACACCAGGTTTGCACATGGGTTCGGACTGATTGTTGCCCTTTCTTCCTGGAAGATTTGCTCCAGGTTAGTTGGATGACACATATCATATTCTCAATTGGATTAAGATCTGGACTTTGGCCATTGTATAATTCACCTTTTTCTTTTTCCACCTCACCACACCAGGGTTGCTTTGGCCTTGTGTTTGGGATTATTGTCCCATTGAAATGTGAACATTCGCCCAAACTGTAGTTGTCAAGCAGACTAAAGCGGATTGTCTCACAGTATCGCCCTGTAATTCATCGGTCCTTCAATTTTAACAAGATGCCAAGTCCCCGCTGAGGAAAAACATCCCCACAGCATGACGTTGCCAATGCCACCTCCATACTGCTGGCATGGTATATGCTGAGGAATGGGCACTGTTAGGTTTACACCACACATGGCATTTTGAATTGGGACACAAAAGCATATTTGTCTCATCTGACCACAGCATGTGGCAACTTAGAGCAAGTGGAAGTAAGTAGAGGTAATGGAGTTGGGCTGGGTAGGCTCAGGGCTGACATCTGGGGGGGCACAGAAACTACAACTGTAAGGAGCCTGGACATCCTTAGGGGCCCTTCAGGATCTTAAACTTAATTTTCTCTTTCTTTGTGTTTTTATGGATACCTTGCCATCAGCCACCTGCCGTTACCATTACTGACCACTCCTACTGGCAGTAGTTACTCCACCACCAGATACCCCCCAACTGCGAGGGCCAACTGATCACTAGTGGTAAGAGAGCAGTTACTGCCGCCCCCCAGGCTCCTGTGTCGTTACCTCTAACTGCTAAATTCTTGGTGTTTCCTTATATCTGCTGCAGCCCCTCTTGCTGGTGAGTATGACCGGTTCCTCCTGACCACTTACTTCATATCAGGACTGCAGGGTCACTGGATGATTGTTGGTACAGGATGCTGGGATCAACACAGGACAGCCGGGGTACAGATTAGTGAGTTGGCTCTTATCTGTAGGCAGGGAGTGTATGTCCTGGGAGGTGGTTAGAGCAAGCAGCCAATGTCCCGGAGAGGGTTACTGCACATCCTTTGTCCTGAACCTATGTGTGCTTAATAATTCTTAGCAATTGCATGGTCACCATCCAGTTCCCACCCCCCAAATGCTCATTTCATGGCAAGGGGCCTTGGAGAGAGATAAAGTACAAACTAATCAACTCCTAACTGCCATGTTACAGGCTGTGTTTAAAATGATAGGAGATGATTTGTTTGGTACTGTGGGCCTCATTTATCAATGAGTTTTATCACTCACTACGAGTGATAAAACTCATTGGGTATGATAAATGATGCTCCAGCCAATCAGCTCCCAACTGTTACATATTAAACAGATAACAGTTGGGAGCTGATTGGCTGGAGCACCATTTATCATATGCAACAAATTTTATCACTTGTGAGTGATGCAACTTGCTGATAAATGAGGTCCTATATATCTCTCTCTACTTTATCACTCTCCAAGGCTTTGTACATCTACCATCAAGGGAGATCCATCCAAGATCTGACTGACTCAGACATTGGGCACGATTCAATTCAGCGCGATGTAAATAGCGCCGGGAGATAGCTCCCGGAGCTATTCAATTCATCGCGCTGTTAGGTCGGGGAAGGCTCGTTATCGTGCCTTAAACAGGGTGTTTAGGCGCAATAACGGGCATTCCCCGACCTAACTTCCCGGCGCGAGGCTGTTTTCCCGGCGCTAAGGCAGAAAACCCTCGCGCCGACTCTTTTGTCGGATTTCTTCTCTCATCCCCGGAGGGATGAGCGAAGATATCATTAGTCGGACTTGTCAGCACGGTGTATTGAATAGCTCCGGGAGCTCACTCCCGGAGCTATTTACATCGCGCTGAATAGAATCGAGCCCATTGACTGGAGATAGGCAAAAATGAGTAAATTCGCTTCTTAGCATGCGCTGTTTGCGAGATGTGCGTCAGGCAGATATTACTTGGTGGTTGCCATTTTTTCTGGTTAGCCATTCCTTCAAGGCTGACACGATATGACTTGTGCACCAGAAAATTCACTGAAATAACACAAATAGGCGTTGCAATTTTAACGGCATTTATAAAAAAAAAACGACACGGAAATAAATATTTAAAATGCAAATTGCAGATAATACATTTATTTTACAAAACAGTGGACACATTAGTGTAAATGATTTAAACATGGTACAGATGTGTACAGTATCACGATAGTTGAATGTGTGGTTTATACAGTAGTTAAATACAGCACATATACATATTTAAATTCTCATCAATGCCCTTCAAGACTATTTACCTTTTCAAACTTTATATACATTAAGGACTTGCAGAAATGTGGACTGTTCATAGAGAACATATAAAGGATTAAGGTGCCCGTTTAGGAACAGAGTTCAGTTTGCGACGATAAGGCGTACGCCATTTTGTTATCGCAGAGACTATGCAGACCCATCACAGAGTGATTGACAGGAAGTGCCGTTTGTGGGAGGTGACGGGGGGAGGTGGTCGACGAAAACGCAGGTGTGCCAGTGCGTTTGAACACCGTTGCAGGGGTGCATATACATTTTCCACTGCGATGCTTTAGAGTATTCATAACGTGTGATGAGGTTAGCAATTCTTGAGTAAGGTCAGAGCTTGTGCAAGTGTGCGTGAGGCTGCGATGGTACTCGATAGTACCGATGGTTTCGCAGTCTTGCTAAACATTACGGATGTGTGTTAGGTAAAATAGGCGTCCTTATGTTATGCTGGGACGGCATAGCGATCGCAATAGATTAGAATACTATCGCAGTGAGACTGCGTGCCTAATAGTAATTGCAATCGCAGTTCCGATCGGTAGTGACTGAGGTCCTCTGTTCTCTCTGTATGTACGTCCATTTACTGTACTGGAGAGCAGTGTCTTGGCATAGAGAGTAACGCCACCATAGTATCAACAGATGAGTGACCGAACGTGTCGAAACAATGGAACCCGTAGCAACCAATCCGCTGTTTGCTGTCAGTTTCTAAACTGCACTAAAAAACTAACGACAGTTGAGCTTCAATCGGTTGCTATTGGTTACAGCACCCGCGCTAACAGTGCACCAAATCTAAAACAATTTTATTGATAACACTTCTGCGAGCAAAAGGGGACACAATAGCAGATTCTCCAAGTACAACACGTTTTTGGTTTCACAGAATAATGCATTCATTCATTTAATAAGAACAAAAAAATTGCAAAAACTACAGCAGGAGTCAGGCAAATGTTTCACTGAAATAAATATTTTATACCAAAAATAAACCTACAGTATTTTATATTTATTTTAGTTAAGTCACAAAAATCTCATTACAATCCAGGAAATTGGAAACAGAAGATACAATATAGGACCGTACAAATACATATTTAACCGTCCTACAGAAAATTTTCATCTGATCAATAGTTTATTGAACCTTTTCTTGTCAATGGCGGTCAACATCGCACATGGAGCACAACTGTGTTGTAAGATGTAACCAGTATCAATCAATTAGGTACAGATGTGTCCTCATATCCCTGCCGATCACGCTACAAACGTGTACGCTACGCTACGCTATGGGGCGCACTGAGATCACACCATGCAATCCTATGGCGTCGCGGATGCGAAACAATGCATGGCGCGAAATTCCGCATACGCAGCAAAGATGCAAGAGGACAGATCAGTATAGCAGGGTGTAACACTCACTCATTGGGTCCCATAATGTATTTTTTGGGGGGGAAGGGGACAAATGTGTTGTAACCAATATCAACCATTTAGGTATAGCAGGGGCGCAACACTCAATCATTGAACCCTATAATACATTTTTGGGGGTGGGGAGATGGGGGATACTGGTCTGTGTGCCTGTTCCTTCTCATTAAAAACCTGTTTGGGGGAAATGTACTAAGTTTTGGAGAGCATGAAGTGGAGAGAGAGTACCAGCCAATCAGCTCCTAACTGCCATATAACAGGCTGTGTTTGAAAAAATGACAGTTAGGAGCTGATTGGTTGGTACTTTATCTCTCTCCGCTTTATCTCTCTCCAAGGCTAAAGCTGGGTACACACTAAACGATGTGTACCCAGCGTGATATCGTGAGCCGAGGGACCCGGCAGGGGTGCCAGCATTGGCAACTGCATACACACTGGCCCCCGCTGACGATATCACCCGTCAGACTTGCATGCATAGCGGGTACACACTGGCCGATGTGCCTGATATGTCGTCCGATCTGCCGGATCGGATGACATATTGTCTAGACCAGGCATGCCAAACTCATTATACCAACCAGGCCGAATATTCAAGGTCTAAGAGTGCGTGCGCCGCAAGAAAAAAAAAAACTCTTATATGCAATTTTGAAAGGTTAATTATTAATAAAAACCAAAGCAGTGCCCCCTGTATTAGAGCCCCTTATGCAATGCCCCCTGTATTAGAGCCCATTATGCAATGCCCCCTGTATTAGACTCCTTATGCAATACCTCCTGTATTAGAGCTCATTATGCAATGCCCCCTGTATTAGAGCCCATTATGCAATGCCCCCTGTATTAGAGCCCATTATGTAATGCCCCCTGTATTAGAGCCCCTTATGCTATGCCACTGTAGTTGTGCCCCTTATGCAATGCCCCTGTATTAGAGCCCCTTATGCAGCGCTCCCAGATGGGCCCATTATGCAGTGCCCCCAGTAGTACCCATTATGCAGTGCCTCCAGTAGTGCCCCTTATGTTGTGCCCCCAGTAATGCCCCTAGTAGTACCCCTTATGCAGTGCCCACAGTAGTGCCCCTTATGCAGTGTCCCCCATAATGTCCCTATTAGTGCCCCTTATGTAGTGTCCCCATAATACCCCTAGTAGTGCCCATTATGCAGTGCCCCTTATGTAGTGCCCTCAGTACTGCCCATTATGCAGTGCCCCTTATGTTGTGCCCCCAGTAATGCCCCTAGTAGTACCCCTTATGCAGTGCCCACAGTAGTGCCCCTTATGCAGTGTCCCCCATAATGCCCCTAATGTAGTGTCCCCATAATACCCCTAGTAGTGCCCATTATGTAGTGCCCCCAGTAGTGCCCCTTATGTAGTGCCCTCAGTACTGCCCATTATGCAGTGCCCCTAGTAGTGCCCCTTATGTTGTGCCTCCTCCCAGTGTAAAACATGTCCCACTGCAGTACTTACCTCTCTCTTACACTGGGCACCGCTCCTGCGTAGACGCTGCCGCTGGCTGGATCTAATTAGATCCAGCACGGCAGGCTGCTCTCATCGCAGGTGACATCATGACGTCACCCGCGCACTGCATCACTTGGAACACTGGCCTCTGAAGCGATATGGGGCTTCTTTAGTCTCTGATAGATTCAGAGACCAGTGTTCCCAGTCTTAAACACAGTAAACACTGCCCAATCGGAGTTGAGCTCCGATCGCGGAAGGGGTTTGGACCGCATGACATTTTTTATTCGGGCCCACACAGTCGGGCCGCATAAAATGTTTATTTGGGCCGCATACGGCCTGTGGGCCGCATGTTTGACATGCCTGGTCTAGTGTGTACCCAGCATTAGTACATCTGCACCCAGGTCTTCACTGTAGTGCATTGCCAGGAACTCCCCTACTGTGGGACTCCATAACAGCCACAGTGGTAGTTCTGCTACAGGCTTTCATTCTTAAACTATCATAGAAAATAGTTTCTATGGGTTACATCACATTCATACACCCTACAGCATGTTGTGGAAAACTGGACGCCTCTTGGTGGTGTTGAGTTATGAACATGTGTGAGAGATACGGGTTTGTGCTGGAAGATACGTTAGAGCAGTGGTCAGGGAACAGGGGTAAGTTACCCCACATGGGTAAAAATTAAATTCTTGGGGGTAATGGACGGACAGCCGGGCATGCATATGAATCTTTCTATAATATAGAATGATTCATATGCATGCCCGGCTGTGCCGCAGGGAGGCTCTAAGCCAGACGCCCGCTGAGATGTTATTACCAGCGGGCACCCGGCTCCTTCCCTGCAGCGTCGTGTTAGCCGGAGGCTGGAGTTCTCTTCTGAACTCCAGCTTCCGGCTCTCTCCATGCGCACTATAGGAGAGACGTCATGACGTCTCTCTCATAGTTCCGAGGAGCAGCCGGACGGACAGGACGGCGGCGGATGCAGGAGTGGGGATTAAGGTAAGTGTTTTTTTTTTGTACAAGCGGCACTACAGGGGCATTATATGGGGGCACTACTACAAGGGCATTATATGGGGGCACTACTACAGGGGCATAACTATGGGGGCACTACTACAGGGGCATTATATGGGGGCACTACTACAGGGGCATTATATGGGGGCACTACTACAGGGGCATTATATGGGGCACTACTACAGGGGCATAACTATGGGGGCACTACTACAGGGGCATTATATGGGGGCACTACTACAGGGGCATAACTATGGGGGCACTACTACAGGGGCATTATATGGGGCACTACTACAGGGGCATAACTATGGGGGCACTACTACAGGGGCATTATATGGGGGCACTACTACAGGGGCATAACTATGGGGGCACTACTACAGGGGCATTATATGGGGCACTACTACAGGGGCATAACTATGGGGGCACTACTACAGGGGCATTATATGGGGCACTACTACAGGGGCATAACTATGGGGGCACTACTACAGGGGCATTATATGGGGGCACTACTACAGGGGCATAACTATGGGGGCACTACTACAGGGGCATAACTATGGGGGCACTACTACAGGGGCATTATATGGGGCACTACTACAGGGGCATAACTATGGGGGCACTACTACAGGGGCATTATATGGGGCACTACTACAGGGGCATTATATGGGGCACTACTACAGGGGCAAAACTATGGTGGCACTACTACAGGGGCATTATATGGGGCACTACTACAGGGGCATAACTATGGGGGCACTACTACAGGGGCATTACTACAGGGGCATAACTATGGGGGCACTACTACAGGGGCATTATATGGGGGCACTACTATATGATTTCCTTCCTTTCAAATCAAGGGGGTAACGTCGGCGTATCTAAATATATTTTGGGGTAAAAGGTAAAAAAGTTCCCTGATCCCTGCGTTAGAGTGTCTTGTGTCCATAGTTCCTGGATTGTCCCCTGACATTATGGGCCTGATTCATACTCGAACGGACTGAAAACATCGGGTGCTTGCGCCTTTTAAATCTGCGCATGCGTCCACATACAATTTCAAAAGACGTTGCTGGGCAGTGACTTGGGGGTGGCTCTGGTTGACAGGCGTGTCAGGCGGCATGCCAGCGTCAGGGACTGTATCGGAAGATGCAGTGCCACTGGTACCAGCGGCCATGTACCGTCAGACATTCAGAGCAGCCATAGGGTTGGTCTAATGGTGCGGTTGATGTCTGTTGGTAGGTGCGACTGTCTGCGCACATCATTGGATTGGAGCGGCAGCTGGTGGTTGTCTCAGTAGAAAGCCCATTGTCTGCGGCCCTAGCATAAATTCAAAGTAACGACTGCAACTCTGAATCAGGACCCTGTAACCATTATTACGTCCTTTATTTTATTAGACTTGATAAATTATATCATATAGGGCTTTAAAAAAACTGGCACTCATTTTTTTTTTATACATACATCAAATAAATAAATTAAAGAGTGATAGAAACAAAAACACTGAGTAGTATTAGCTATAGAGTAAGGCTATACAATGCAGCGTGGTTATAGCAGGTATACAAGATGACAGAAAATCCATTCTATGGAGATCTGAAATACAGGAGAATCATGATACTGAGATCTAAAACCTGAAGCATGTAGCAAACCAGTAGTTGAATTAAATAATTACATGTAGTCTGTTACTACTTAAACATTATATGTAGTGAAAAAATAGCTGTGCCAAGTGAGCCAAAGCTTAGGGGTTACTCACTCGGCTGGCACCTCAGTTCCAAAGATCAAAGTGAACCACCATGGTCCTGTTACTTTGGGGCAAAGGAAACATTGTAGCATAATACTTTACGGGAAGGGCAGTGTGGAATTCTCTAGCAAGGAAAGTCGTTATGGCCAATTTGCTAACTGGATTAAAAAAGGGGGTTTATGCCATTATCGCCAAAAAAATGTTTATGCAGCCAGATCCATTAATTGGCTGCATTACGCAGCGACTGCTCCAAGAAATTAATCTGACTGTTATGCACGAGGTCAGGAGAGAATTGTTGGTTTTCTTCACTGAAGGGACAAACTGGCAACTGCTTAGCTGGAATTTTATGTTGTTTCCCTCTGGTCCAACACAGTTAGAGCTTATAGGAATCTGAATGTAATTGACTTCATTGTCCTAAACATACCAACTATGTAACTACTGTATACGCACAAAGGATTTTTGTCAACAGTGATATCAGTTCCTTGTAAATTGATACATTGGATCCTTAGCGATGTCTCAGATTCCTAGAAACTGGATAGGCTGCATCCTCAGTGATGTCACTGGTTACTATTGACTGGATAGGCCACATCCTCAGTGATGTCAGTGGTTTCTAGTCAGTGGATAGGCCACATTCTCAGTGATGTCACTATTTAGTAGTGAATGGATATTGTGCATCCTCAATGATGTCACTGGTTCCTAGCCGCTGGATAGGCTGTTTTCTCAGTGATGTCATTGGTTCTTTGTGAACAGATATTTTGTGCATCCTCAGTGATATCACTGGTTCCTAGTGAATTCATAGGTTGCATTATCAGTGATGTCACTGGATTCCAGTGAATAGATATCACTGAATCCTTGTAAAGCGGTAGTCTGGATTCTTAATGATGCCTCATTCACATGAACATATTTCCGGTTCATAAAATGGCTGCCTTTTAGTAGCAGTTTTAATCTAGATCATAATATCACATCCAAAAAAAGTCACACTATAGAACAATGACAATCAGAATAATGTACTATTTGGTGTAATAACCGCAGATGTTTTAGGTGGCTATGATGTGTAGTGTCCTGACTTGTGTATTATAGTACTTATGTAATCGCTTTACGTTTTCAGCATCAGTGAGCAGACAAAGTCTAGATGGCTGTGAGCATTGCCTGGCTATAAGTTATACACTGGAACATACTGCCATCCTAACAGATACGACATAAACTTCATTTACGGTGGAGTTCAGGCGTCAATGGCTTGCCTGCAATCCAATGCACTAAGGGTGATAGACTTGGATATACAGTATAAAGTGCATGCAGTAGATTTAACAAATATTACAATAACGGAATGGAGAGATATGCAATATTAGCATGTTTAGCAGTCAGTCTCTTTACGGTCAGTTGAGTAGTGAGTACGAATTTGAAGGCATTTCACTAGATGAGCTTTCTTGGGCGGAAGAAATGTTGTAAAGTCCTAGAAACAAAAACATGACATTCAGTTTCTTCAGTTTAAAATTAGACCATTTTTTTTGACCACATTGAATTTTTAAAGCTTTAGAAAATACAACATGTTACCAAACAGAAATTCTATTGTGTCTTACAGTACATGGCATTTCCTGAACTACAAAGGGAGTTTACAAAATAGTAACCCGAGCGTTCTCATCCTTTCTAAATCTACTGCAATAGATCCCTATAGATCACGGGTTCTCAAATTCAGTCCTCATGACCCCAAACAGTGCATGTTTTCCAGGCCTCCTCACAGAATCGCAAGTGAAATAATTAGCTCCACCTGTGGATCTTTTAACATGTGTCAGTGAGTAGTGAATACACCTGTGCACCTGCTGGGTGACCTGGAAAACGTGACCTGTGTGGGGTCCTGAGGACAGAGTTTGAGAAACTATAGATGGACGAACTACTGTTAGCGTCTCATGTCACCATCACAATGTTGCAGCTGGCTTGGAGTCGGTCTTCCTTTCAGCTTAGCTTTAATGCTGCAGGTAAGCTGATAATGTGAAATGATGTTTTTCAACCATAAATGAATAACAATGTTTGTAAATCAATTGGGAAATATATGTTTATTTGTTCGTATCACTGTGATACTAAAAGAAATATACCGCCCGTTTATTAGGATCGATTTAAAATTAAAATGGAGTCCTCGGTAATGTAAGGCTGTGGAGGTGATTAGAGGCTCTCCTACAAATGTTGTCTGTGGGGCTCCGTCATTTCTTATCAGGCAGTTTCACATTTCTTTAATACTCACCCCTTTTAGCAAACAAATTGATAACTCCTTTTGAAAATGGAGGCTCTGTAGAACTGAGATTGGACGACTAATAAAAAAAAGAGAATGATCATTAGACTCATGTACGAGTATGCAGATGGCATTAAAATCCCTTTCTCATAAATATTCACTGCTTTCCCCAAAGTGTAGTGTACGTAATTGGTATGATATACCGCCGGACCTAAGCCCAGCGGATAAAATACACCGGAAGTCTGGCAAATGAAGATCCTGATAGTGCCAGGTAAGTAACCTAACCCTCCCCTCCCCCCCCTAACCCTTCCTTAGGGGTGCCTAACCCTAACCTCCCCCCCAGTGCATAACCCTAACCTGCCCCCCAGGGGTGCCTAAACCTAACCCCGCCTCCCCGCTCCCTAAATCTAACCCTCCCGGGGGGGTGCCTAACCCTAAGCTCCCCTTCCCCTAGCCTAATCCTAACCCTCCCAGGGGGGGTGCCTAAGCCTAAGTCCCCCTGGGGTTCCTTAAACCTAAACCTCCCCCCCTCCCGCGCGTCTTACAGGTCCCGACGCCCGGGTTACCTACGTTCGGTATGTTGGGCGTTGGGATTTCGGCGTGGGGCTGATGATAGGCGTCAGTATTTAGACATCTATCATTAGTCCCATGCCGGGATTTCACAGTTGGGAAGCAGGCGGTCGGCATTTCATCCGCCGGCTTCCTGATTACATCCCTAGTGTACAACGCACTGTGAGACTTATGTCTCAATGTTTAACTGCTCCGCATATTACTACTGCTCTTATACAGTATACTGCATTCATGCCCTGCCACATATATTGTACACTTTGATGAAACGCTGATGCGAAATCTGAAATCAGTGAGTACGATGCACTGTATAAACACTGAGGACAAATAAATCTCCATAGTAATGTTAGTAGTAATGTTAGTACTTCTTGCATATCTGCTCAGGTTTAAGGTAAATAAGAAAAAAGTAAGTCTACAGAATGAACAGGGCAATTTATTAATTGTTCCATTGTATGGCTCCTCTCTGGGTAATGGCTGGGAGGGAGGTCCAAATGGGACATTCGGGGGCTCACTGACGCGTTTCGCATCATTAAACCCCATTCCCAGCTGCAATTCGCAGGTTTACACAGCAGGGGAGGGACATTTAATATGAATAAATTAAATAATGTGAAATACTGAAAAAAATATTTTGTTGCTACAGTATTAAGATGGCAGATGTATGTATACACAAAATGTTTGATTATAGTTAATATTAATATAAAAATGGGAAGTTGCAGTGGGTGCCAGGCACCCATAGGACCACCAGCTGTCATATGTGCCTCGTTCTAAACCTAATAATAGATAAATAAAATGTCTACGTACCTTTGTCTGCTGTGAAGACCATCTGGAGATGGAAAATCTGCTGAGCAATGAATCTCGTACCTTTTGGGGGATGAAGAGGTATTTTATTTTAGAAACATGAGCGCTGTAAAACACAACTAACATTAAACAGTGTTATGTACTAATTGTGGACATGCAGTATACAGTAGATGCAGTTTCCTCCCCACTTCTTTACTGACGGCCACAGGACCTCTGTACTTCTGCAATATGACCTCATTTGTACATGGCCTCAGAAGTGCAATCATGACTTTTGCGCGGTCGTAAATCACCCTCCAGTGTTTGGATCTTACCTTTTTGTCCAACAAACACCCGAACAACAGAATAAATAGTCCCTGAAAGAGAAAGCAGAATTTCATTTCTTAATTATATTGGGACTTTCTCTGGAAAAAACAATGCAAAGCAACCAGACTACTAGCTCACTATATACTAGGCAGAATAATGTCAGTATTATAATGCCCATTTAACAATAATAGTTATCTCCAGTTATACTCTAGTGGGATGTAGTCAGCATCCCTGCGTCCGGGATGCTGACGGACGAAATGCCGGCACCAAAATCGGGATACCCATACTAGTTTATGCTGTTGTCACAGTACATCCAACACTCTATACTGTATGTACATACATTCCAACTATTAAAGTGGGTAATCAGGACAAGTGTCAAGAGAATGGGGGAGTGGCCATACACCAAGGGGTACACCCAGTGTTTCCAACACAATGAACAGACCCCAGCTGTCTTTACCGACCCTAAAACCTCCCTTCCATGGTGTGCTCACCAGTGTCAGGTTCCCATGCAGAGCAGCTGTGAACGGAACACACCTCCCAATGGGTCTACCTAACCAGACCAGGACAACGGGACAGAGCCCAAAAATCAGGACTGCCCACCAAAAAAGGGACAGTTGTGAGCTATGTGTGTTAGTGTTAGTGAGGACAGGGCAACATCGTACTTGCCTATCCTCTCGGAATGGCCTGGAGGCCACTGAAAATTGGGTGACGCGGCCACCCGCCCAGAACAGTGGGCAAGACTCCCAGAGGCTGGAACCACCCAGCCACAGCCGGCCACTTCCCAAGTCAATTCGAGCTGAATCACAACTTCGTGGTTGCTGATGACCCCCTTTGGGTTAAGTGGATCTCCATAAGTTGTTCTAAGGGAGGGCTGTTCACCAGCAAATGTGCTAGTTGTTTATTTGTTAGATGGTTGGTTTTTATCAGCAGTTATTTCCTACTCCCCTCCTTTTTTCCTTAGTATTTTTAGTTTGTTATATAAAAAATTGATATTGTGTCTGATGTACATGTCTGATGGTGGTTTATAGGCCGTTAGGGAGTCTATAATTGCGTAGACAATCCTACCTTCTTTATAGCGGAAGAAAGACTTGATGGCTCTGCGAGAACCTGTATTTCATAGTGAAGTTCCTTACCTGAAGTGAATTCAACGCTGCAAAAATCCCTCCTAACACTTCCGATGATGAGTTTAGTATTGTTCCAATTCCGAATCCCCAGGTCAATCCTAGAAGTGGGGTCAGGATCAGTATACATTTGGCAATATGATTTAAGGTGCTCTTCTCCTCTTTTCTTGGCCTATCTCCTACAGAAGGTCTGAGGACTTTGACTATGACCACGAGCAGAGTAATAAAATTGACCAGTAAAATGGTGAGTGCCGGCACTATAAAGGCAATTATCGTTTTGCTGTCTTTAACATTGAGCCAGCAAGCTCTTACTTTATCGTTTTGCTGTAGATATTTGTTGTCGGGTTGGGTGACTGCCACCGTGATGACTGAAATAATGACAGGACATCCGTAACCCAGGAAAAAAGATATGCCCATCATGATGGTCTTGCTCAGGTCGTGGAAGACACACATAAGGCGGTAGAATAGTATAAGCCCCATGGTTAGCATCCAGAAAAAGACGCACAAGTAGAAGAGATGGGTGAAAAAAGTTGCCGCTACGCAAGCCTGCTGATTGTTTTTCACCGCCGCGCCAACGATAAACCAAATGTCGGCCATCAGGAGAGTGACAGCAATGTTCATGATGCAGATGTGTCGCATGTAAGAGGTCTTGTTCTTGGTTACGGATTTCCAGACCGTGGCCTCAATGATGATGCAGATGACCAGGCTGAGGATGGAGATGCCCAAACCAATATAGGTAATATACTCTAACGCTTTGCTATCAATGTTCTCTAATGACATGAGAATGGAGAATGAAGTCAAGTGAGTACAGGTACAGCTCACTATATCTCCATCCGTTTTAGGAGTACAGCCAGTCTCATCCCAATCCTTGATGTCGAAGTTCCAGAAGACACATTTTGCCTTATTTAACGTCCGGTTGCTCTTTGAAAAATTCATCCCAATCTGGAAGTTGGGTTTGAAATAACTCCCCGTTACTGTTGTTGTCATCACAAGACCGTTCAAAGTCCCATTGTTACTGGTGTCATTAGGTGTACCAATGATGTCCTTTAATGTAGCGTATGCGATGCTTATTACCTTGGAGCCAATTGACAGGGTGCTCAGGGTGGTACTATTAACCAAAACATCACCCGTCAATTTATTTGACTGGCTGAAATTAAAAGGTGCATGGTAATTTGCTGTTGAATTACTTATAACACTGCCGATTAGCTGAACATTGGTGTTGTTGTTGATTTTTATCTCGCTGCTAAATACCAGATTGTTTGCAAAGTTTTCCACAGATTGGAGAAGAGTTGAACTTGCGTTAACCCTGTTTGGAATTTTAGTCCAAGTTTCATTAGTTGAAACGTCCAAGACAACGTTGACCGTCTGAAGAAAGTTCTGGGGAGTAAAGAAGAACTGAATGAAAAAAGGGATATTGTGGAGCTAGACAGCATCAAATAACAGTGATATATGTATCATATATGATTTTCCTTAGTTTCAGTAGGCAGGGCTAGTACAACCTGTCACCAATCACAACCTCAGAATACTTACAGCAGCACTAAGTATTTTAGGAGATAAGTGCTCTGGTTTTGTGAGAGGCTATGCTTAGTCTGGTCGTGAGAGTACGGTATGTCAATGGGGACAGGGCTGCATGTGACAAGGGCAGTGACATGATGTGAGGAGGGGAATGGAGGCAGCAGGAAGCCACAGACTGAGAGTTATATAGTGGTAGGAGCAGGCTCTCCCAGCAGCACAGAGTGTATCAGGAGATGAATGATGTGTTAGTGGGGACAGGGCTACATGTGACAGAGGCAGTGATATGATGTGAGTAAAGGAATGGAGCAGAGGCAGCAGGAATCTATAGCCAGAGAATTATGTAATGGAAGGAACATGGTCTCCCAGCAGCACAGAGTATATCAGGAGATGAGAGATGTGTCAGTGAGGACAGGTCTGCATGTGACAAGGGCAGTGACATGATGTGAGGAGGGGGAATGGAGGCAGCAGGAAGTCACAGACTGAGAGTTATATAGTGGTAGGAGCAGGCTCTCCCAGCAGCACAGAGTGCATCAGGAGATGAATGATATGTTAGTGGGGACAGGGCTGCATGTGACAGGGGCAGTGACATGATGTGAGGAGGGGAATGGAGGCAGCAGGAAGTCACAGACTAAGAGTTATATAGTGGTAGGAGCAGGCTCTCCCAGCAGCACAGAGTGTATCAGGAGATGAAAGATATGTTAGTGGGGACAGGGCTACATGTGACAGGGGCAGTGATATGATGTGAGTAAAGGAATGGAGCAGAGGCAGCAGGAATCTATAGCCAGAGAATTATGTAATGGAAGGAACATGTTCTCCCAGCAGCACAGAGTATATCAGGAGATGAGAGATGTGTCAGTGAGGACACGTCTGCATGTGACAAGGACAGTGACATGATGTGAAGAGGGGAATGGAGGCAGCAGGAAGCCACAGAGTGAGAGATATAGTGGAAGGATCAGGGTTTCCCAGCAGCACAGAGTATATCAGGAGATAAATGATGTGAGGATGGGAATGGAGGCAGCAGGAAATGCCTATTTTGCATAACATAAAAAATCCCATAAAGTAAAAATGCTTAAACTGATTCAGAGATGGTGATGGGGAGGGGCAGCAAAGATCGCAGGTGACCATTTCCAGGACATGTCACAGCCTTTGTCTGCGATCCCGCAGTGAAAGTGGCTCTGGCGTTTCACTACACGCGGCCATTTGCGCAACCATAGGGCCTCTCAGAAATCTGATTATCGAAGGATCTGTGACTGATGCTGCGTCTTTGTACGCAGTCGCTTGGATTTGCGAAGCCGCCAGTGGGCGTTTCAATAAAAATCTTGGCGGTGGCTAAATTTGCACAATTTCGCCAGATAGCAGCAACAGTATTAGCATACAACTCTGAATCAGGTCCTCTGTGCCCAAACATTGCACCAATCAGTGTCAGTGTAACGCAAACAGCCAATCACAAGCAGGCTGTTAATGCCGGTGACAGTCATCATCGGTCAGTATTTATATCTGCCCCTAACCACCTGCCTCCCCATCTCACTCTGGGCCTGATTCAGAGCCGCACGCTGCTGGCGAGCGCTCGTTCTGAATCAGGGCATGTTTTTTTTTTCTCCAGGCCGCCCGCAAAACTGTGGGTGACCACCCACAGCTTGTGCGAGCGGCCTGGAGTCCGTCACGATTATAGCAACCATCGGGCTTGTGACGAGACCCTGTGGTAGGGTCTCGGCTCCCGCAAGACCGAGTTGACTTCCTGCTCTATTAGAGCTGGAAGTCCACTACTGACATCACTAGTGATGTCAGTAGGGCTGCCCTCAAACGGCAGGCGTTCCTAAGGGAACGCCTGCGTTTGTGCAGCCACCCCCCCCCTCCCCGCCTACAAAACGGGGCGAGGTGTCACTCACCATCGACAGCCGCCCCGTCTTGTAGCGAGCCCCGCAGCGACTGAAGCTCAGTCGATGATCGGGGTTCGCGCATGCGCACGCCGGACGTGGCGCATGCCCAGTGGGGGACCATCGACCCGTTTGCGAGCGCTGTGAATCAGGCCCTCGGTTCTGCCCATCTAGACACACACTGTTAGAGCATACAGTACTGCAGGGGTGCAGGAGCCAATCAGCAGAGACTTCCTGCCTGTGATGCCCCAAATACCTCAGCAGGATATCGCCCATCAGAGAATTCTCAGTCTTTCAAGTATTAGCGGCGAAAGCTTAAACTGCCAGGTTCTGCCACGGCAGTGTTGCTGCCCATGTACAGCCTCAGGTCATACATGAGCACTGTGAGAGGCAGAGAAGCATCTACAAAATCCTCTTGTTATTTTCGGAGATTGATAAATCAGACTGTCCCCATACACTGTATGGCATTGCGCATTGCTCCTTAAATGAATGTAGGAGAGATCTGTGACACTTCCTGCCTTAGGCCATTCATTCATACACAGGAAAGGAACTTTAAATTGCGTCGATCATACAGAAACTGTGGTTTCCCCTTGAATTAAGCCAAACAAGGGCCTGATTCAGTGGTCGATGCAGCACGCAAGCGTCCAATCTTTTAAGTCTGCGCACGCGTCCAAGTCACATGCGTCCCGATGATTACCACCGAAAGATGCAGAACGAATTTGGAAGCAGAGACAGAGGGAATTACCTGAGAGGTAACAGGGGGGGATTTGGTGGATAGTCAAGCGTGGCTGGGTGGCCTACTATTGCATCCTTTGCCGCAGCAGCTGCAGAAGCACCGGCGGCCATGTTCATACGAAAATGTCCTTCACCTCCATAGGGCTGGAGTAATGGCGATTGTGGGTTTTTGTATGCACAGCGGCAGATTAGCACTGCGGCTGGTCGGCGTGTCAGTAGAAAGCCCATCAGCTGCGTCACTAGTACATGCAGTCGTGGCTGGAACTGCATCCACCTGTGAGGCCCAAAGTCTGAGGGCCTGATTCAGACCCGCTCGCGAGCGCTGAGCGCTCGCGAGCGGGTTGATGGTGGCCCAGTGCGCATGCGCGCCATGGAGCCGGCTCCGTCGTGCGCATGCGTGAGACCCGGATAGCAACGGGCAAACCGTCGCTCCGGGTCTCGTACCAAAGGGGGCATGCTGTCGATGTTGAGTGACAGCACGCCCCCTTTGGTGGGCAGGCCGAGGGAGTGGCTGCGCAAACGGAGGAGTTCCCATGGCAACGCCTACCGCCTGGGGCTGGCCCCACTGACATCACAAGTGATGTCAGTGGGAGTGATTTTGGCTCTGTTTGAGCCGAAAGCACTCTAGGGCTTGCGGCAATGAGACCCTACCACAAGGGTCTCATCGCAAACCCGATGGTCGCGATGGTCTTGACCATCGCGACCATCTTCCTGGCCGCTCGCTATAGCTGTGGGTGGTCACAGGAGGCCGCTCTAAAAAAACAGAAGGCCGGCCCTGATTCAGAGCGAACGCTTTGTCAGAGCGTCCGGCTCTGAATCAGGCCCTGAGCACCCTGTGAGTTACATCTGCTCTATATATAATGAAGAAATCTTAAACCATTTAAGATTTGGCTTAATGGAGCCATTTGACGATTATGCTATAAATCTCCTGGTTATCTTGATCATGGCAAAGCTTCATAGGATGCTATTTCAGAGGACTAGTGTGACAGTGCCATCCTAACGTGCTGTATGACCGTGCCATCCTAACGTGCTGTATGACCGTGCCATCCTAACGTGCTGTATGACCGTGCCAGCCTAACATGCTGTATGACCGTGCCATCCTAGCGTGCTGTATGACCGTGCCATCCTAACGTGCTGTATGACCGTGCCATCCTAACCTGCTGTATGACTGTGCCATCCTAACATGCTGTATGACCGTGCCATCCTAACATGCTGTATGACCGTGCCATCCTAACGTGCTGTATGACTGTGCCATCCTAGCGTGCTGTATGACTGTGCCATCCTAACGTGCTGTATGACCGTGCCATACTAACGTGCTGTATGACCGTGCCATCCTAACGTGCTGTATGACCGTGCCATCCTAGCGTGCTGTATGACCATGCCATCCTAACGTGCTGTATGACCGTGCCAGCCTAACGTGCTGTATGACTGTGCCATCCTAGTGTGCTGTATGACCGTGCCATCCTAATGTGCTGTATCGTGGGACCTGGGGTCTGGTTAGGTTATGGAATGCTGGGGGCTCAAATATAGGAAGCATGTACAACCACAGCCCGGTGCAGGGGTAGACAAAGTGTGACCAGCCCAACTGCTGTGGAACTACACATCCCAGCATTCCCTGCCACAGTTTTGATGTTGGGGCATGCTAAAACTGTGTCAGTCTTTGGACACAGCTACTGTGTAATAATATGCTAATGCCGCATATAGGCGCCTCCTGTCTGCCGGCATCTACAGCTGCATCCGAAGGCGTGGCATTAGCTCACTCTGAGTGTCCTTCGCTCATCTGAGTAGCCCTTAGGTTACTAAGTATGGCCGGTGCTATCAAGCAACTGAAGCCAGTGAGCTGAGTACAAGGACGCAGTCACTGGCTTCAGCATGCCCAGAAAATGGGGGGACCAGCCACCATTTTCTAGGATGCTGCCTGACGCCGCCCCCAAATGGCCAAAGCCGGTCAATCAGGCTGCGGCGTCCAGGCACTGCAAGTGAGCACGCAGAAAATGATCTGCTCATGTGCTGTACAGGTCCTGCACATGCGCAGATCTTCTAACATCAGAATTGTACACAAACCATTGGGTTATTTAGTACAACTCTGAACCAGCCCCCATGCACAGATCTGCTTGTCCCACGTGATCGGCACATTGCATCGCTTGTTCGGCTTTGTGGGCTCAGGTTGTTTATGGTTCTCAACTTGATTTGAAAGTGACCTGTGCGATCATCCTTCTGCTGTTTGATTGGCACTGACCCTTTCCCTGGTCACGGTGATGCCTAGGGCCATTTACTACAGAACAAAACACAAGACTTGTGCTGATGGTGCCGCTGGCCAGCTATTGTCGGACAGCATCAGCATAACCTGCCCGTTATTTTTGTGAACCCTTACCTGCATGGCCGGTTCTTCCACATTCCGAGCGACGGTTCCGACCTGCGTTAATATGTCCAGCACAAGCTGCATATTACTAACAGACGAAGTTATATTTTGTCTTTCCGAAGCTACTGTAGAACTTAGGGTCCCAAGCAGAGCAGGAACTTTTGTTTCAGATCCGGGGCTCGTTAAGTCCTGAAAAAGAAAAAAAAAAAAGTAAAAATGAACTTGAATGAATGAGCTTATTAGGTAACATAGGGCCTGATTCTTTAACGATAGCAACTGCAACAGCGTACGCAATTGGGCGATTGTTGTGTACTGTGCATGCATGTGCGCAAAGGCATCACTGCAATCGCACTGTGATCACACAGACCACGTAGAGCCATCGCAGAGCGAGTGACAGGCAGTGAGTGTTTGGGGGTGGTGACGGGGGAGTGGTCGGAGAAACGCAGGCGTGCCTGTCCGTTTAAACACCGTTACATGGGCGTGCATAAATTAGCCACTGCGACGGCATACACAATCTGAGTACTCGCTGCGTGCAACGAGGTTAGCAATCTCTAAGTAAGGTCAGAGCTGCTGTAATTCTGTGTGAGGGGCCGATGGTACTCGATGTTACCAATGTTTATGGCAGGTTTGCGAGGTATTACGGATGTGAGATAGCGGTAGTGGGAGGCAGCGGGGGTCTCTATGCTGGCAGTGTGACGGCATTGCGATTGCATTCATTAGCATATTTTCGCAGCAGACCTGCGCGCGATTACTGAGCTGCAATAGCGATCGTTAAATGAATCAGGCGCATAATGTGTAATATAATGAATATATTTGTACCATTGTTTATGCTTGTTAAAGCTATGACAGTTTAATTGTTACAGACCGGGGTAAGCTGCACATAGTTATTAGCAACGCTATGGGAGCACTTATCTGTGGCGTTTATCTTCCTGTTCCGCCCTGATTCTGCGACTGTATGCTAACACTGCCACATAGCCCTTCCCTGGTGTCCAGCCGGGCGTATGAATGTGCCAGAACTGAGATGCCCACATCGTGCGCCTATACATTGCAGCAGTCATACTTGGCCCGTCTTTAGACGCCACCATCGGTCGCACCATGATAACTTGCACCAGCCCCATGCTAGGTGTGGATTCTCTGTCTGAGCCTCTGTGTACCTAAACCTTTCAGCAACACGTCCATGGCTCCCCCATAACACGCCTATAAGAAAGCTCATCTGGGTACATCCGCATTGTCACCGCCCAGGAGTCACTTCTTTGTGCGCGTGGCTGAAATCACTGCTATGACTCCGGGCCTGATTCAGAGACGGTCGCAGAACAATCGACTGTCCGGTGTGCATTGATGGTACCATTGTTTATGCTGTTGCACCTTGTCGGATGGACATGAGGGGTGTCTCTCTACCCCTATTCCCTGTATTTCTCTCTCCTTCTCCATCTCTCTCATTCTCTCACCCTCCCCATGTCTCTCATTCTCTCACCCCCCATGTCTCTCATTCTCTCACCCTCCCCATGTCTCTCACTCGCTCACCCTCCCCATGTCTCTCATTTGCTCACCCTCCCCATGTCTCTCATTCTCTCACCCTCCCCATGTCTCTCATTCTCTCACCCCCCATGTCTCTCATTCTCTCACCCTCCCCATGTCTCTCATTCTCTCACCCCCATATCTCTAATTCTCCGACCCTCCCCATGTCTCTCATTCTCTCACCCTCCCCATGTCTCTTACTCGCTCACCCTCCCCATGTCTCTCATTCTCTCACCCTCCCCATGTCTCTTACTCGCTCACCCTCCCCAAGTCTCTCATTCGCTCACCCTCCCCATGTCTCTCATTCTCTCAACTCCCATGTCTCTCATTCTCTCACCCTTCCCATGTCTCTCATTCTCTCACCCTCCCCATGTCTCTCATTCTGTCACTACCCCATGTATCTCACTCTCTCACCCTCCCCATGTCTCTCATTCTCTCACCATTCCCATGTCTCTCATTCTCTCACCCTCCCCATCTCTTGCATTCTCTCTCTCCCCATGTCTCTCATTCTCTCACCCTCCCCATGTCTCTCATTCTCTCACCCTTCCCATGTCTCTCATTCTCTCACCCTTCCCATGTCTCTCATTCTCTCACCCTCCCCATGTCTCTCATTCTCTCACGCTCCCCATGTCTCTCATTCTCTCACCCTCCCCATGTCTCTCATTCTCTCACCCCCATATCTCTCATTTGCTCACCCACCCATGTCTCTCACCCTCCCCATATCTGTCATTCTCTCCATGCCTCTCATTCTCTCATCCTCCCCATGTCTCTCATTATCTCACCCTCCCCATGTCTCTCATTCCCTCACCCTCCCAATGTATCTCATTGTCTCACCCTTCCCATGTCTCTCATTCTCTCACCCACCCCATGTCTCTCATTCTCTCATCCTCCCCATGTCTCTCATTCTCTCATCCTCCCCATGTCTCTCATTCGCTCACCCCCCCATGTCTCTCATTCTCTCACCCTCCCCATGTATCTCATTCTCTCACCCTCCCCATGTATCTCATTCTCTCACCCTCCCCATGTCTCTCATTCTCTCCCCCACCTCATGTCTCTCATTCTCTCACCCTCCCCATGTCTCTCATTCTCTCACCCTCCCCATGTATCTTATTCTCTCTCCCTCCCCATGTCTCTCATTCGTTCTCCCTCCCCATGTCTCTCATTCTCTCACCCACCCCATGTCTCTCATTCTCCCCATGTCTCTCCCCATGTCTCTCATTCTCTCACCCTCCCCATGTCTCTCATTCTCTCACCCTCCCCATGTCTTTCATTCTCTCTCTCCCCATGTCTCTCATTCTCTCACCCTTCCCATGTCTCTCATTCTCTCATCCTCCCCATGTCTCTCATTATCTCACCCTCCCCATGTATCTAATTCTCTCACCCTCCCCATGTCTCTCATTCTCTCACCCACCCCATGTCTCTCATTCTCTCATTCTCCCCATGTCTCTCATTCTCTCACCCACCCCATGTCTCTCATTCTCTCATCCACCCCATGTCTCTCATCCTCCCCATATCTCTCATTGTCTCACCCACCCCATGTCTCTCATTCTCTCATCCACCCCATGTCTCTCATTCTCTCACCCTCCCCATGTATCTCATTCTCTCACCCTCCCCATGTCTCTCATTCTCTCACCCACCCCATGTCTCTCATTCTCTCATCCTCCCCATGTCTCTCATTCTCTCACCCTCCCCTTACCTCTCATTCGCTCACCCCCCCATGTCTCTCATTCTCTCACCCTCCCCATGTCTCTCATTCTCTCACCCTCCCCATGTCTCTCATTCTCTCACCCACCCCATGTTTCTCATTCTCTCATCCTCCCCATGTCTCTCATTCTCTCACCCTCCCCTTACCTCTCATTCGCTCACCCCCCCATGTCTCTCATTCTCTCACCCTCCCCATGTCTCTCATTCTCCCACCCTCCCCATGTCTCTCATTCTCTCACCCACCCCATGTTTCTCATTCTCTCATCCACCCCATGTCTCTCATTCTCTCACCCTCCCCATGTATCTCATTCTCTCACCCTCCCCATGTATCTCATTCTCTCACCCTCCCCATGTCTCTCATTCTCTCACCCACCCCATGTCTCTCATTCTCTCATCCTCCCCATGTCTCTCATTCTCTCACCCTCCCCTTACCTCTCATTTGCTCACCCCCCCATGTCTCTCATTCTCTCACCCTCCCCATGTCTCTCATTCTCTCACCCTCCCCATGTCTCTCATTCTCTCACCCTCCCCATGTCTCTCATTCTCTCACCCTCCACATGTCTCTCATTCTCTCACCCACCCCATATTTCTCATTCTCTCACCCTCCCCATGTCTCTCATTCTCTCACCCTCCCCATGTCTCTCATTCTCTCACCCTCCCCATGTCTCTCATTCTCTCTCCCACCCCATGTCTCTCATTCTCTCATCCTCCCCATGTCTTTCATTCTCTCACCCTCCCCTTACCTCTCATTCACTCACCCCCCATGTCTCTCATTCTCTCACCCTCCCCATGTCTCTCATTCTCTCACCCTCCCCATGTCTCTCATTCTCTCACCCTCCCCATGTCTCTCATTCTCTCACCCTCCCCATGTCTCTCATTCTCTCACCCTCCCCATGTCTCTCATTCTCTCACCCTCCCCATGTCTCTCATTCTCTCACCCTCCCAATGTCTCTCATTCTCTCACCCTCCCAGTGTCTCTTTCACTCCCTCCCCTGTGTTTATCCCTCTCCTTCTCATTTCTCTCTCTCACTCCCCTATCTCTTATTTCTCACTCCACATGTATTTCTATTTTTCCCCCAAATCTCTCCTTCACCTATGTGTCTCTCTACCCCATGTCTCCCTCTCCCCCTCCCATGTGGGTGTCTCTCCTTCCCTGTGTCTCTCTCACCTACCCCTGTGTATTTCTCTCCTGTCCCTATGTAACACTTTCCCCTATCTGTCTCCTTCCCCATCTCTGTTTCTCTCGATCAATCTCTCGCTGTGCAGCAGCAAGCGTGCTCAGAGTCTGCAGATACTCCAGAGTACACCCAGGGGCACACTGTATCTATTATGGGTGCAGGGTGTACGGTGCACTGTACTTTATACTTACCTGTCGGTTGTCTCGGCCAGCGCTGAAAATGGCGGCTGCCATTTTCCCCGTGACTTGCGCATGCACACTACTGCTGTCCCTGTCAAAAAGGCTTGAGCGCCATTTTCCTGGAGAGCCGCACATGAGCAGTAATTTCTGGCACTAAGCCAGAATCTACTGCTGCACCCGCCGCCATTGCAGTGGCACCACTAGAGAGAGGAAAGGGCCCCGCACTGAGTCTGCACACTGGCCCCTTCCTCTCTTAAAACACCCCTGAGATAGTCTGTGAGCTTGAGGGTATGTGAAATGCTGACATATTGCCTGGAACAGTGAGGACTTGAGAAAAAGCAGCAGAGACCCAGTGCATGGAGCATTTATGCAAGAGACTTCCTGCTCAGCCTTAGGATCTGGAGCTGCTGGTCATTGCCACTGGAACACTGCTGCTTGGATCTTGCTTCTCTATTGTTTCTCTGAGTGAGTTCCTGTCTCAGTGCTGGCAGACTGCAGTTGGAGGCAACTGTCACCAGCAGGCAGTTGTCAGCAGGTGTCCAGCGTGCCTGCGCTAGACGGTCACCTTACACGATTATATATTATATGTACCTGGTATCACCCAGGTATACTTTAGATGTTTACCTTTTCCATTTGCATCTCACCAATAACACATTAATAATTCACCTCTATAGTAATGCATCACTGCTTTAGTAAGACACTACCCTCCCTCACCTGTGTACTAACACATTCCACTACCTCACCTCTGTAGTAACACATTATCCTCACTCACCTCTGTAGTAACACATTACCCACACTCCCACCTGTAGTAAGTTATTCCCATCCCTCACCTCTGGAGTAACACATTACTCCTGCTAACCCCTGTAGTAATACATTCTCTTCCCTTGCTGCGTAGTAACACATTGGACATTTTCCTCCCTCACCTGTGTAGTAACACATTCCCCTCCATCACCTCTATAGTAACGCATCCCACTCCCTCACCTGTGTAATAGCATATTTCCTTCCCTCACCGCTATAGTAACACATTCCCCTCTCGCTGCTGCTTTAACACATTTTCCTCTCTCGCCTCTGTAGTAATACATTCCCTTCGCTCACTATTCAAATAGGGGAGCCACACCAACTGCCAGTGATGTTTGGCAGCACTTCGGGTGACAGTTGGTGTTTGAATACTGAACTGTGCTGCAGCCATGATGAGACAGTCAGGCAGGACACTGCACAGGAGGAGGAATCATTTTAGCCCTTTTCACCCCCTTAGGAGTCGCATTTTGAAAAATCCCTTCTCAGTGGGCACCTACATCTTGGAAGGAATATACTCCTTTATTTGCAGATGACACAAAAATATGCAACATGGTTGACACACCAGGAAGGGGTAAGACAAATGATGGAGGATCTAGGTAGGCTATAGGAATGATTAAGAACGTGGCACCTACATTTTAAATCTAAACAATGCAAGATCATGCACTTGGGTTTCAAGAACCCAAAAGGTTAAATATAGTATCAAGGGTACTATATTGGAAACTACTGGAAAGAGGATGAAAGGGATCTAGGAGTCACTATTTCATGTGACTTAAAGGCAGTTAAGCAATGTAATAAAGTAATGAGAAAGGCAAGTCAGATTCTTGGTTGCATAGGGAGATGAATCAAAGCAGGAAGGAAGAAGTAATAATGCCCATATATACTGTAGGCAATTGGGGTTGTAGTTAGCAGACCAGAGGCTGCCAGTCTAGATCCCGACAGGGGAAGCCCTACACGAGACTTAAGTTAGGCATCGAAATACAGACACCTATCTTAATTCAGATGCCGGAATCCAGAATGATGCCAACCCAAACAAAGTAAGCCCGGGGCATCTTAGCTGTTAGCCACGAGGGGGGAGTGTTAGGTTTAAGCAGTGAAGTGGGTTTAGGGTTAGGTTTTGGGGGGGGAGGGGTAGGCACCACTGAGGGGGGGGGTAGAGAGTCAGGCACTAAGGAGGGAGGGATTGCTTTAGGCATGAAGGGGGGAAACTTAGGTTAACGGGGAGGTTAGTGTGCAGGGTGGAGAGGGTTAGGGTTAGGCTACAAGAAGGGAGAGTTAGGGGGAGGGTAAGTATACTTACCCGACCCCGTCGGGATACCGCTGTCTGTATTTTGACAGGAGGCATCCCGACTGTCGGTACTAAATGCCCATTCCGGTCTTTGGCACAGCCTAATCTAGAATACTGTGTTCAGTTCTGGAGGCCACATCTCCAGAAGGACATAAATACATCAGATACTGTACAAAGAAGGGCCACTAAAATGGTGCAAGGTCTACACCACAGAACTTACCCAGAAAGACTAAAATATCTTAATATGTATAGTTTGGAGCAGAGAAGGGAAATAGAGAACATGATAGAAACGTTCAATTATATCCTGGGTTTTAACAAGATGCAGGAGGGAGACATTCTTCATAGGAAGGGAAGTACTAGAACACAAGGACATACACTGAGACTGGAGGGAGTTAGGTTCAAGAGAAATTTGAGGAAAAATTACTTTACGGAAAGGGTAGTGGATAAGTGGAATAGCCTCCCATCATAGGTGGTAGAGGCTAAGACAGTAGAGCAGGCCAGGCTAACCTGTGGCTCTCCAGCTGTTGAAAAACCACAAGTCCGAGCATGCCTTGCCAGTGTTTTGCGGTTAGGGAATGCTAAAACTGTGGCAGGGAATGATGGGACTTTTAGTTTCACAACTGCTGGAGAGCCACAGGTTGGCAGACCTGCAGTAGAGCAATTTAAACATGCTTGGGATAGGTATAAGAATATCCTTAAAAAGAATTGAGGATCACATAGGGCTGAGGTTAGCAAACGGTAAAAAAAAAGGGTAGACTAGATGGGCCAAGTGGTTCTTATCTGCCGTCAAATTCTATGTTTCTATGTTACTCCCTGATTTTCATGTTTCTAGGTCCAGGACTTTGGGCTGGGCATTGATGAATCAGTAAGTCAGTCAGGACATTTGGTTTTATACTGTATATTGAGGTTTTCACTTTTAGTATAGTGATGCACTTCCATCTCATTACAAGGAAGAAAAAACAGCATTTTTCAAAAACATTAGAATCTCGTTCATACTTTTCAACTCTCCAGGAATATCAGGGAGTTTTTCACTACTGTGATAATGACGTGATGCGTGGCTCCTGGGGCGCCCTCCAAGCCCAATGCCTCAAATCGCAGCATTCCACAGGCAGGGGGGGGGGGGGCCACAATGATGCAATTTGTGCTGCCACATCCAATGCACTTACCATGTCTTGCTCCCCCAAGGGATTATGTGTGCCTGACCCCCCTTCTACGCTTTCACCGCCAGAGCCAATCATACCCTTATATATTCAGTTGTTGTAATATGTCCTTCACAGTTCAGTTATTCCCCCAATGTGTCCACTAACGTTTCACAATAACAGGAAAATGTCAGTTCAGTATCTGTATAGAGAAGTTGAGGAAAGTCTCAAAAGAACTCAGTATTGACTAGTACAAATCAATGAGATTGTAGGGTCCACTCACCGCAACTTGATCCTTGAGACTGTTGAGAACAGCAAGCACACAGCCTCTGTCATTCATAACCCAAGATGACTTAATGCACGTGTAGGTCAAGTTTCCTGTCAGAGTACTATCTTTTGTAGCACATGAAACTGTGACTTTGCTACCTTCAGCTCCCACCCCAATGTTGGCTTGGGTACAAACTGGATCTGAAAAGCCAAATAATTTAAAACAATTTATTGATATTTCTTGTTCACTATTACCGATTCATGGGCTATAAATAAAAATTGTACAGTTGGTTTGGGCAGGTTTCGTGGCAATAACCATACTTACGACCTAAGTCTGACAGTGAATGTATTGGAGACCTCAGAGGGTCCTAGTTTCATATGCATCTAACTACTGAATGGGTTGGTCATTCGGAAGCGTAATGTGTTTCCTTGTAACAATCAACAATGTGTCTAAGGTGTCTACATCTTAGATACATTGATGATCAGTGTCAGATTGGCATATGAAGGGCACACCAGGGACAGCAGTGGTAGGGGCACAAGCTTAAGGCATGTGACCAGCCATTACAGAGGGACTGGGCCAACCATTAGAGAGGACATGCAAATAACAATCTGCCGACATCTTCTTGAGTTCTACCAAGAGGTGAAGGTCAGTCTGACCATATAAATTTGGAATCAGATAGAAATTTGATCACAATTTACCAATTTGATAGCCATGACCATGTTAGTGGCGCAATCTTCTATAGATCTTTATCTGATTCTGTGTTTAGAAATTTGCACAGATTCAGCATTCAAAGTTCACTTTGAAATTTGTATTTTTTAAACATGTTTTTTTTTCCAGTACTTCTTTAATAATAAAAAAATATTTAAACTTTTTTTTTTTTGCGAACAGCAGACACTTTTAGGTTTCGCCATATGCGTTTCACCTATTTGCCAAAGTCAGAAACATTTAACCTGTATCAATTGAGGCTTGAACACGTTCAAACCGGCTTGACTTGCTCAAATTGACCTCAACTTTTTTAACTGCCTTAAGGTCAACAAGAAGCTAACATGCTCATCACCAGATAATGGCGCTGCAATGTGTATGACGCTGTGTTTTACTTTTTATTTTGAGCCACTTTTAAAAGATAGCACTTCCATGTATACTTTATTGCAGTGCACGACGGGCCCGTAATCTTTTTACTCTCCAGCGCTATTTATTAAGCTACGGAATTTCGCCCTGTTAATATCATTATGTCCCCATCTCCTGCTGCAAAGTGCCGCGGATTGTGGCCTCACGCACAGGGGGCAATGCTACGAGGAGGTGATTTCACATTATCATCCCCCATTTCCCCCAACCGTTCCACCTATAACATCTGCGAGATACAGGAGGGATAGCTGGTCTCTTGGGACATTCTTTGGGAGTAGGCAAGTCTATACAATAATTGACAATGGGCTGTCCTGTCTCCCAGGACCGTAACTAGGGTAGTGCGGCCGGTGCCATGGCACAGGGCACCGCAGGGCAGGGGGCACTGTTCGGGCCTGTCAATTTTCCGGTTTATTATGATTCTCACTTGTAGCTTCCTCTTCTTTTATCCCCAGCATCTCCTGGCCTCCCCTATCTCTTCCCTGGCCCTTCCCCATTCTTATGTCCCTCTTTAAAAAAAAGGCAGGGGAGGGAGTGGTACCAATGCTCTCTCTGGTACAGGACACCAAAAAGTCTAGTTACGGCTCTACTGTCTCCAACATGCGCAGTGAAAATAGATGACATGCCATGTGTATGGCCACCACCAGTTGGGCAACTTCAGGCGACTGACGGTTCTAATATTGAACAACTGTACAATAAAACTTTTCAGAAAGATTTTTGAAGGCGAAAGGGGACAGACAAGGGAAGAACAGTTCAAATTGGGGGAAGGACCCTTCACCTCCACATCTACATGAGGAGCACTGGAGAGTTCTGCGGATATTAGATAAGATATTACATATCACAATGACACAGTAACAATGTACAACAGAAGTCTTACCTGTAATATAATTCAGATTCATTGGGTCGCTTGTTACACTATCACCCAGCTTGTTAGTAAGTGTGCAGCGAGCTGATAAATTTATCTCTCCAGCTGTATAACTCGCCTTATAGCAATTATCAGAAAGAGACATCACTGTGAAGAAAGAGTTATCGTGTAAGTTTTTCCAGGGCATGAGAAATGTGACGCTATCACACATCATTGGGGCTTATTTATTAAAATGGGGCATGTATACTGTACAAATGCGCTCTTTGGGGTATATTTACTAAAGTGAGAGTTTTTAGAAGTGGAGAAGTTGCCCATAGCAACCAATCAGATTCTAGCTATTATCTTTTAGAAGGGGCTAGATAAATGTTAAGTAGAATCTAATTACAGTAGTTGCTATGGGCGACATCTCCACTTCTAAAAACCTGCACTTTAGTAAATATACTCCTAAATGTAGCAATCAACAGGATTAAAGTTTAACCCTATAAACCTGTCATTTTACAAGTACTGTTTTAAAAATGGAAGCAACACTGATTACTGGGATATTGCAAACCCGTGAGACATTGCAGCATGCAGTTACATAATAACGGTCTTTTAGGTCTGTCTAGACCTTTTGTTATCTGATACAATCATGAAGTTAATGATCATTATTTTACAATTGCAAAGAGAGTATACAGCATAGAGACCTTCACCTTGTGTAGAAGGGACTGCAACGGCATATATCTGTAAGCTTCCAGTAGGGTTGTACTGATCGCTGTAATCTAAACAGCAGGAAAATTCTATCACGTCACCTTTCTTGAATCCTGAATTGATTGGGTTTATTCTAATTTGCTGTGGTTTGGCCAATCGGGCAACGCCAATCGTTTTATTTGCAGACAGCGTGCCAGAGTTTACTAAACAGCTAAAAATTCCTGTAAGACAAAAAACAAAACAAATGACAAGATGCTCACTTACTGGTAGGATTAGTAACGCACATCTAGGCTGATGACGGTTATCACTGTAGCATTCTGCTACCATTAAAAAGCACAGAGGTGCAGGGTATTACTTACAGATGTGTCCTCAAACACCTAGCTTCTATACACCACATGGCACGAAACACCCGGTGCAAGTGAGCTGTTCTGAGGAGTAGCGTTCCCAAACATCAGTCGTATATCGGCTACACATTGAACTTCTGAGTAAGCCTATGCTGTTTCAGGCAGAGCGGCTCTCACCTGAGCACATCCAGAAAATGGCCCAGACACGCCTGCGTTTTTGTAACCACTCCTCCCCCCCCCATTACCTCCGTACGCTGACCATGGACGGGATGCCGGCTGTCAGTACACTGACCGCAGCATCCCAATGGTTAAAATCCCGACAGGGGATTGGTAAGTAATGTTCCCCTTTCCTATTTACCCCCTAACCCTCTTTTTCTACACCCTTATACTAACCCTCCCCACCCCACACCCTAACTCTAACCCTCCCGCCTTTGTGACTAACCCTAACCCTGCCTCCCTTAGTGCCTAACCATAACCCCCCTGCCCGGAGCCTAAACCTAACCTCCCCCCTCCCGCAGCCTAACCCTAAATCCCCCCCGGGCCGCGTACACCTAACCCCATAAGGTAAGTGTCAGTGATGCTGGGGCTGGCTGGAGACACACAGGCTGGAGCTGGCTGGAGACACACAGATGGGGCTAGCTGGAGACACACAGGCTGGGGTTGGCTGAAGACACACAGATGGGGTTGGCTGGAGACACACAGATGGGGTTGGCTGGAGACACACAGGCTGGAGCTGGCTGGAGACACACAGATGGGGCTGGCTGGAGACACACAGATGGGGCTGGCTGGAGACACACAGGCTGGGGCTGGCTGGAGACACACAGGCTGGGGCTGGCTGGAGACACACAGGCTGGGGCTGGCTGGAGACACACAGGCTGGGGCTGGCTGGAGACACACAGGCTGGGGCTGGCTGGAGACACACAGGCTGGGGCTGGCTGGAGACACAGAAGGGAGCTGGCTGGTGACATAAAGGGGGTTGGCTAGAGACACACAAGCTGGGGCAGGCTGGGGACATAGAAGGGGTTCTGGCTGGGGACACAGAAGGGGTGCTGGCTGGGGACACAGAAGGGGTGCTGGCTGGGGACACAGATGGGGGCTGGCTGGAGACACAGAAGGGAGCTGGCTGGAGACACAGAAGAGAGATGGTTGGCGACATATAAGGGGGGCTGGCTGGACACACAGGAGGGGTGCTGGCTGGAGACACAAAAGGGGGGCTGGCAGGACACACAGAAGGGGGGCTGGCTGGGAAGACAAGACAGAATGGGGCTGGCTGGAGATGCTGCAGGGCCATAGTTGCAGAAACACAGAGGGTGGGGGGGGAGTTGGGGGCCCAGCCTATTTTGTCAAACCCCTGGCCCCACAATTTCTGATGGTAACCCTGGATATTGGCAGACACCCACCCCGAAAATGATCATGACACTGTTACATTTTAGCGGCCACTCCTCATGACCACCCCAAAGGTCCTGAATGTCAATCCTCACTGTGACTGGCATCACTAAAGTAGCATGGTGTGTGCGCAGTACATCTGTGACGCATGTGCAGCCGAACGATAATCGCTTAACTGCGTAAAATTCGGTATTGCGTCCACATCTGAATCAGGCCCTTGGTGTAGCAATATACATATAATATATTCATTGTGAGCTCAACCTACACTTAGAACGCCCTGGTCAGTATAAAACACTCTTTGGGTAAACTCCTCATTATCGCCATTACCTGCTTTTTTTTATTATATGTCACTATTTGTGTGTGACTTTATTACTTTGTACTAATAGAGACAACCTGAGTAAGATAAAATGTAAGTTTATACAGAGAAATGCAGTATTAGGGCCTGATTTTGGCTTAGCGCGCAAAAGTGCACGCAGCAGCATCTATTCATGGTTGCCCATCTGAGAATTTAGTGCCCATGCACGCTATAATACTGATTGGTGCTTCCATATACGCCACCATCGGTCGCACCATCGGAACGTGCACCAGCCCAGTGGCACGGGCGTAATGTGTACGACTCAGAATCAGACACGTAGGGACCTTATAAAGTCAAATGAAAATACACTTTGGGTCTCATTTAGACCCGGTCACAAGCGCCGATGCGCTCGCAACCGGGTCTATGATTAGCCCTGCGCACGCGCAGCAGCCGCACTGCGCGTGCACAAGCCCAGGAGCGAGAGATAAACTCTCTCGCTCCGGAGCTCTCTACAAAAGGGGCGGCTGTCGATGTTGATCGACATCTTGCCCCGTTTTGTAGGCGGGCCCGGGGGGGGTGGTTTCCTTAAGGAACGCCTACCGTTTTGTGGGCGGCCGCACTGACATCATCAGTGATGTCAGTGGGGAGCTTCCTGCTCGATCAGAGCAGGAAGCTCCCTGGGGCTTGCGGTCACCGAGACCCAACCTTAGGGACTTGTCGCAAGCCCCGATGGTCGCGATGGTGTTCACCATCGCGACCATCAACCTGGTCGGTCGCTAAGCTGTGGGTGGTAACCCACAGCTTAGCTAGCGACCAGGAGGCCGCACCAGGAGGCCGCACTAAAAAAAAAAGAAGCAGCCGCCCTCATTCAGAGAGAGCGATCGCTTCTTGAGACCGCCTCTGGATGAGGGCCTTTGTGCCATTTTTTCACTGCAACTTTCACCTTACTGCAAATGTAGACTGAGATCCATTTTGTACTTGCGACTCCTGGCAATACGGGGTTTGGAGCCAGTTCTGAAATGATAATAATAATGACGGCCGTCCCATCTTATTGGTCTAATGCACCGGACACACCCATTTATGCTAATATTCTAGTAATATTACTACTGTGACCTATTTGCATGAATACAGTGAAATGAGCAATTTGTCCGCAATGATAAAGCATATTTCCCAGTCACCTTTAGGAGAAGGCAACTGATACGTGTGTTAATATATATGTAAAGTTCTTACTTGCGTCTAGTTTGAATTTTGGTTTGCAATCTCCCGGTGACTTTATTAGTTATGTAAGGTGTATTGTTATCACTGGCACATTGGCTTCTGTTGTCTGCAGGAGTAGAGGAGGAAACGGTACTAGACTCGCCGATTTGCTGCATCTGGCGTTTTCTACCAGCTCAGCAAGCCCAGCAGCGAAATGCATTTCATTTTCGGAATGCGTTTTGACTCCCTCCCCCCCATTGACTATTTTTTCTCTGGAGAGTAAAACAAAACATCAATACTTCCTCCTGTTCAAGACATTGAGTGGGAGATGTACCAGACCTTCTAATGAGGACATGTGGGGAAGTTACCCATAGTAACCAATTGATTTCTATCTATCATTTTATAGACTGTACTAGATAAATGTTAGCTAGATGCTGATTGGCTCCTAGGGGCAACTTCTCCACTTGTTCTTTTTAGATGATTTCATACATCTACCCCTAGAAGTACAGTAGTAGTACCGTACTTGCTACTATCCTGAATTGCCCGGAAGATTCAGAAGTTTGTGCAAGAGTGAAAGTGTAGGCAAACCTTCCGAATTGATGTGAAATGCGTCATCATGGTCCTGTGTAATAAGTGCAGGGCCGGAATAACACAATTTGTGGTGCCAGTCACTATAAGCAACTCCCCCTCACCCAGACCTCGCCTCTCTGGAGCACCCGGAGGCCATTTTAGAAAAGCAGATATGCATGAGTAAACCAAGCATAAAATATACAGTACAAACTGCATAAAACATTGTCTCGCAAATACAAAGAAAAGAGGCCCCCATTTATTAACGAGTTTTACCACCAAAGCGAGTGATAAATGTCACTGTGTATGATAAATGGTGCTCCAGCCAATCAGCTCCCAACTGTCATATTTCTAACAATTGACAGTTGGGAGCTGATTGGCTGGGGCACCATTTATCATACACAATGAAATGTATTACTCGTTTTGGTGATAAAACTCATTAGTAAATGAGGCCCTATAGGGGTCTAGTTACTAAGCAGTGTTAGGAGACAGAGTGAAAAGTGATAAGGTGCCAGCCAATCAGCTCCCAACTGTCAATTTTCAAACACAGCTTGTGAGATGACAGTTGGGAGCTGATTGGCTGGCACCTTATCACTTTTCACTCTGTCTCCTAACACTGCTTAGTAAATAGACCCTTTAATCACTTACCATTCCATTCCACTGTCGTAACGTTACTTGGAATTGTGAGAATAGAAGTACACTTGGCCAGATCAGTAGATGTACTGTAACCATCAATGCTGTTGTTTGTGGTACTGATGAAATACCATTTAATGTCTGTTACTTTTCCGGCATTACAACTGCAGTTCAATGTTATTGCTGTCCCCTCGGAGATGTTCTCTGAGTTTGCAGTAAGTGTAGCTACAGCTAACAGAAAAATAGAGAAAAATATGATATTTTATTCAATATTTTCTAAGCATCCGTCCCCATGTAAATGTCACAGTGCCCCTGCTGTGCGTGATTCTCTGTTCTTATTCAGGGAGTAAGGAGAAGTTTCTATGCTGAGTGCAATAGGCGTTATCATTTTCTATTAGGCAGGTTTTAAATGTATTGAAAGTGACACATTAGTGGAAATGGGGTCCAGCAGTCATAATACTGTACAGTATGTCCAGAGGCGTAATATTTTTGTTATGCCCCGAGCAGTGCAGGCAGTGGTTCCCATACACTTATCTGCTCTGCGTTCTGAATAGTCCCTTAAAATCATTAGTTGTTTTATTTACATTAAAATACAGTAAGACGTGTGAGCCTATTCCCGGTGTTCCTCTAGGTTTATCAGCCCTGACATCGTACAGCCGCATCCGGACACAATGGCCGTGGTATCTCCGCAGCACAGTAAATCTTATAACTGTTTTTGCAGTGTCTGCTCAGAGGGTCTGATTTAGCTCGGATCGCAGTTGCTAATACGCACACAATCGGCCGTTTGTTGCATTCTGCGCATGCAAATACATGGCAGTGCGCGTGCGCTAACCAGCCACTGCGATCGCAGTGACTACGCAGACCCATCGCAGAGTGATTGACAGGAAGTGCCGTTTGTGGGTGGTGACGGAGAAATGCAGGCATGCCAGTGTGTTTCAACGGCGTTGCATGGGCGTGCATAAATTATCCACTGCGATGGCCTACGCAGACTAAAGCCTGATAGCGTGCGATGAGGTTAGCAATTTACGAGTAAGGTCAGAGTTTGTGCAAGTGTGCGTGAGGCTGCGATGGTACTCAGTGTTACCGATGGTTTCGCAGTCTTGCTAAACATTACGGATGTGTGGTAAGTAAAGTGGGCGTCCTTATGTTATGCTGCGAGGGCGTAGCGATCTCAATGTATAAGCAGTGGATTAGCATACTATCGCAGTTGAATTGTGTGCGTAATTGCAGTTGCGATCCTCTAGTGAATCAGGCACAGAGTCTGCAAAGCACCAGCTATACTGGTGGATGTAGTCAGCATGCTGACATTGTCAATGTCGACATTCAAAATGTCGGTGCCACAATGTTGAAATGGTCAGAATGTTGACATTAAAAATGTTGACCTGTTCAAAATCTTTTAACATGTCAAAATTCAAAATATGAACACTGAGAAAATGCTGACATTTTCAAAATGTTGACATTAGGAATGTCGACAGTCAGAATGTTGACGTGAAATTAGGATTAAAATTAGGATTAAGCTGCAATTAGGGTTACTGGGTTAGACTGCAATTAAGGTTACTGTTTGGGTTAGGATGCAATTAATGTAAGGGGTAGGCTGCAATAAGGGTTCATTGTAGGCTGCAATTAAGATTAGGGTTAAACTGCAATTAGGGTTATTGTTATGATTAGAATGCTGTTAGGGCTAGGATGAATTTAGGGTTAGCATTAGAGCTATACTATGGCTGCAATTAAAGTTAGGCTAAAATATAAATTTCGACATCCTGACTGTCGACTCATCCGAATCTAGAGTTAGAATAATTGGACGCAAAATGGTAAATCATGAATTGTGCCATGAGATTAAACCGTTAAGCATTATCTGCATACTCTGCCTCCCAAATGAAGCTACTTTAACACTTTTTAGACCCATTAGTAGTGATCACTAATTTTCAGGCAAACTATTTTTTTTTTTTTCAAAAGTTTGCTGCCCCCACAAATCCTGCGGCCTGGCAGCTGTACATTTACATTCTTGGTAGTATTTTTAATTAGATACCACTTACAGGAAGATGTATAGGTCACTTGGACTGTCTGTGTCAGGACTGCTCCATTCCCTGTGGAACAGTTACAGGTATAGTTGGAAGCGTTTATACCAGTGCAATTGGAAGGCTCCGCTGCGATTGTGTACGTTTTACACGTAGCGCTGGATATTGCGATCCCTGTTTAAACAAGAAAAAAAGGGGAAAAATAAGTACAGTATGTGAGGTCGGCATTGAAACTATTTTATTCTGTTTCGATATTAACAACAAAAATAAATGGGGATGCTGAATACGTTATCATTTATTACTTCAAAACGGAGGCAGCTTATCACATCACTAGGAACCAATCATATCGCTGAGTCATGAAGCCCCTAATTGTCCCGTATCAATTAGAGATGAGCGGATCTGGTTCTCAGAGAACCGCGTCTGCCCGAACTTCGCATGGGTGCAGTGTTGTCGGGCTGGGAATGCAGTACATAGAGGGGTGCTGTGTCGTCCAGGGATGCTTTGTCAACCCAGGGGTGCTCTTCCCCAGTGTTAAACAAAATAAAAAGTTAAGTCTAAATTATCATTCCACAAAAAAAAAGATCTGTTTTGATTTTTGTGTGTATGCTACGGTAGCTAGTAGCTGCGCTATTATTGTTCGGTGACACTGTCGGCCGGACCGCAGTTTATCATCCACGTATTTGTGACTCTGCAGGTGGTCCCCTGCGTTCATCTGCACTCTGCAGGGGTGCTTTGTTGTCCATAAAGGGGTGCTGTGGTGTTCTTTTTTTTTGTGTGAGTGCGTGTGTGCTAGCTAGTAGCTGCGCTATTATTGTTCTGTGACACTGCTGGCCAGACCGCAGTTTATCATCCACGTATTGTGACACTATAAGTTGTATTGCAGTGTGTTATTCTTATTCATAAAAAATCTTGTGATACTGTAAGTGGTAGCGCAGTGTTTTACTCATAAAAAATCTTGTGACACTAAGTGGTAGCGCAGTGTGTTATTCTTTTCTTAGCTTGTGGCACTGTAAGTGGCAGCACAGTGCGTTATTCTTTTCTTATTCATAAAAATCTGTGGCAGAGAAGTGTGTTATTCTTATTCATAAAAATGATTGTGACACTGTAAGTGACAGGGCAGTGTGTTATTATTTTCTTATTCATAAAAAATCTTGTGACACTGTAAGTGGTAGCGCAGTGTGTTATTTTTATTCATAAAAAATCTTGTGACACTGTAAGTGGTAGCGTAGCGTAGTGTGTTATTCTTTTCTTATTCATAACAAATCTTGTGACACTGTAAGTGGTAGCGCATTGTGTTATTCTTTTCTTATTCATAAATAATATTGTGACACTGTAAGTGGTAGCGCATTGTGTTATTCTTTTCTTATTCATAAATAATATTGTGACACTGTAAGTGGTAGCGCAGTGTGTTATTTTTTTCTTATTCATGACAAATCTTGTGACACTAAGTGGTAGCGCATTGTGTTATTCTTTTCTTATTCATAAATAATATTGTGACACTGTAAGTGGTAGCGCAGTGTGTTATTCTTTTCTTATTCATAACAAATCTTGTGACACTGTAAGTGGTAGCGCATTGTGTTATTCTTTTCTTATTCATAAATAATATTGTGACACTGTAAGTGGTAGCGCAGAGTGTTATTCTTTTATTATTCATAAATAATATTGTGACACTGTAAGTGGTAGCGCAGTGTTATTGTTTTTTATTCATAAAAAGTATTGTGACATGGCAAGTAGTAGCGCAGTGTTTTACTCATAAAAAATCTTGTGAGACTGTAAGTGGTAGTGCAGTGTAATATCCAACGTTACACTTCTTTCCTCAATCATGAATACACGCCAACTACAAGACCATAACAAAGTGCTAAATAACATGCGTAATATATAAAACATAATGACATCACAACCGCCTCACCTGAGATTTGCATAAACATATTTTCAAAAGGTGAAATTAGAGGATACAGTTTAAAAAACAACTGAATAAAGCAGCTAAAACTGCGTTCTCTGAATATAGTGTCCCTACTCCCTACCCATGGCCCCTCTATCTGAATTCCAGTGAGTCAGAGGGGCAACTCCATGCAGTCGTATTCCAGAGTGCAGCTGCTCCTCCTGTAGCCCAGGTCAGAAGATGTGTAGGGGTTGTGGTGATATGGACTGAAATGGAGCTCACACCCACTGAAGTGGATAATGAATCCCCAATCTAACATGGAGCACAGCTGTATTTTATACACCACATGGGATGGGGTGATGATATAGGATTGGGTGCTGGTATAATCTGGGGTGATGGTATAGGCTGGGGTAACAATATAAACTGGGGTTATAGGCTGGGGTGACTATATAAACTGGGGTGACAATATAATATGCTGTTACAGGCTAGGGTGATGATACAGGCTTGGGTGCTGGTATAGGATGGGATATTGATATACACAGGGGGTTATAGGCTGGGTGACGATATAAACTTGAGTGACAATATAAAATGGGGTTACAGGTTGGGGTGACTATACAGGCTCGGGTGATGGTATAGGTTGGGGTAATGATATAAACTGTGGTAATAGGCTGGGGTGACGTCTGGGCATAAGACCAGAAAAGCCACGTCTTGGATGTGGAATTATTTTAACCCAAATCCTGTGAAGGCATCTGTACCATTTGTGAGGCCAAAGTTAGTAAAGGTAGGAATGTTAGCCATCTAGGCACCTCCTCCCTGTTACGTCATTTGCAGCGAGTTCATGCAATTTATTTAACAAAATTATAATAATTTGTAAAAAAAAAAAAATAAGAGGAGAGACAGCACTGAGGCCTGTGCATGACATCCTCCTGCAGCTCCCGACTACTATCGGGCACGCCTCCGGCGTGCAGGGATAGTCAGAGTGCGCACTGGATGTCTCCCGCTGAGAATAGTAATGGGGATGAAGCAGGGGGTGGGGCTAAGCCGCGGGCAGTCAAAGGCCATTTGAAAAAGCAGGAGAAGCGGCACCTATACAAGTGCCTCATTGACAGGGCCGGGCTTTCAGCCCACATCAAGGCACACCCCTGTCAGTGAGGCAGATGGGATTGGGCATCAGACCCAGCTCTGACAGAGACTGTATACGGCTGTCACTGTCAGTGCTGTACTCTGTGACTGTCTCCGGCCGTCACGGTCAGTGCTGTACTCTGTGACTGTCTCCGGCCGTCACTGTCAGTGCTGTACTCTGTGACTGTCTCCGGCCGTCACTGTCAGTGCTGTAATCTGTGACTGTCTCCGGCCGTCAATGTCAGTGCTGTACTCTGTGACTGTCTCCAGCCGTCACTGTCAGTGCTGTACTCTGCGATTGTGGACCTCATTCAGAGTGGGTCGTTGCGACCGCACGATCGTACGCCACCGATGTTCTCTAAACTGCGCATACGTAAAATTCGCAATGCGCGTGCGCAAACTAGCTATTACGATCAGAAATTGCTCTCTCCTTCAAGTTGGCCAGGTCGTTAGTTTGAGTGACAGGATGAGGGGTTTGTGGGTGGTAACAGGGGAAGGTGCTTGTGAACGGGGGAGTGGAGATCCGAACGCAGGCGTGCCTGACTATGCAAACGGCGTTTTATGGGAGTTCATAATTAACTAAGTAGTGTCATGGCACATGTGACATGGGAGGTTTTTACACTGACTTGATCGTAGTGCTTAAGAGAGGGTATGGTCAACCTTAAGGTCTACGACCAGCTCTGATGGTTCCCGATGGTCTCGATTAATCCTTATATGCCCGGAGATGACGTGTAATGGGAACGAGAAGGGGGCGTATTTTTAGTCTTACGGCCGCATCCTCCCCTCGCTCGTCCAGCTAATGATCCCATCTTAACGCCGCAAATTGCGAGCGCTTTATTTGCATATCCGGCCCCTTTTACCTTACGACCGTGCGGCCGCAACGACCAACTCTGAATGAGGTCCTGTATCCGGCCGTCACTGTGACTGTCTCCGGCTGTCACTGTCAGTGCTGTACTCTGTGACTGTCTTCGGCTGTCAGTGCTGTACTCTGTGACTGTCTCCGGCTGTCACTGTCGGTGCTGTACTCTGTGACTGTCTCCGGCCGTCACTGTCGGTGCTGTACTCTGTGACTGTCTCCGGCCGTCACTGTCGGTGCTGTACTCTGTGACTGTCTCCGGCCGTCACTGTCAGTGCTGTACTCTGTGACTGTCTCCGGCCGTCACTGTCAGTGCTGTACTCTGTGACTGTCTCCAGCTGTCACTGTCAGTGCTGTACTCTGTGACTGTCTCCGGCTGTCACTGTCAGTGCTGTACTCTGTGACTGTCTCCGGCTGTCACTGTCAGTGCTGTACTCTGTGACTGTCTCCGGCTGTCACTGTCAGTGCTGTACTCTGTGATTGTCTCCGGCTGTCACTGTCAGTGCTGTACTCTGTGACTGTCTCCGGCTGTCACTGTCAGTGCTGTACTCTGTGACTGTATCCGGCCGTCACTGTCTCCGGCCGTCACTGTCAGTGCTGTACTCTGTGACTGTCTCCGGCTGTCACTGTCGGTGCTGTACTCTGTGACTGTCTCCGGCTGTCACTGTCAGTGCTGTACTCTGTGACTGTCTTCGGCTGTCAGTGCTGTACTCTGTGACTGTCTCCGGCTGTCACTGTCGGTGCTGTACTCTGTGACTGTCTCCGGCCGTCACTGTCGGTGCTGTACTCTGTGACTGTCTCCGGCCGTCACTGTCGGTGCTGTACTCTGTGACTGTCTCCGGCCGTCACTGTCGGTGCTGTACTCTGTGACTGTCTCCGGCCGTCACTGTCAGTGCTGTACTCTGTGACTGTCTCCAGCTGTCACTGTCAGTGCTGTACTCTGTGACTGTCTCCGGCTGTCACTGTCAGTGCTGTACTCTGTGACTGTCTCCAGCTGTCACTGTCAGTGCTGTACTCTGTGACTGTCTCCGGCTGTCACTGTCAGTGCTGTACTCTGTGACTGTCTCCGGCTGTCACTGTCAGTGCTGTACTCTGTGACTGTCTCCGGCTGTCACTGTCAGTGCTGTACTCTGTGACTGTATCCGGCCGTCACTGTCTCCGGCCGTCACTGTCAGTGCTGTACTCTGTGACTGTCTCCGGCTGTCACTGTCGGTGCTGTACTCTGTGACTGTCTCCGGCTGTCACTGTCAGTGCTGTACTCTGTGACTGTCTCCGGCCGTCACTGTCAGTGCTGTACTCTGTGACTGTCTCCGGCCGTCACTGTCAGTGCTGTACTCTGTGACTGTCTCCGGCCGTCATTGTCAGTGCTGTACTCTGTGACTGTCTCCGGCCGTCACTGTCAGTGCTGTACTCTGTGACTGTCTCCGGCCGTCACTGTCAGTGCTGTACTCTGTGACTGTCTCCGGCCGTCACTGTCAGTGCTGTACTCTGTGACTGTCTCCGGCTGTCACTGTCAGTGCTGTACTCTGTGACTGTCTCCGGCTGTCACTGTCAGTGCTGTACTCTGTGACTGTCTCCGGCTGTCACTGTCAGTCCTGTACTCTGTGACTGTCTCCGGCTGTCATTGTCAGTGCTGTACTCTGTGACTGTATCCGGCTGTCACTGTCAGTGCTGTACTCTGTGACTGTCTTCGGCTGTCAGTGTCAGTGCTGTACTCTGTGACTGTCTCCGGCCGTCACTCTCAGTGCTGTACTCTGTGACTGTCTCCGGCCGTCACTGTCAGTGCTGTACTCTGTGACTGTCTCCGGCTGTCACTGTCAGTGCTGTACTCTGTGACTGTCTTCGGCTGTCACTGTCAGTGCTGTACTCTGTGACTGGGAGAGTTTCAGTGTCAGTCTGCTGGGCCCATACTCACTAAGTGGCTATTTTATTGTCCAGGTCTTTCGTTACCTTAATATCGCCGCACCCGCTATTAGGGAAACTGAAGCCCTGGACAGGATATTTATATATGTTTTAGTGTTAGGTCTTAACTGGAATAAATGAGATTATTTACATGAGTATAACCACCTATTGCAAAACTCAATAAATCCTGAGTTGTTCAGATACAGGTGAATGTATTGCTAGTTATTGTGCTGTTGGCTTTGAGTATTCCTGTGCTGTACATTCTGTTGAGATACAGGGCAATGTATTATACAGCCTGCCAATTGAATGGTGAATATAAGGTACCTTTCGGGTCTATATACTATATGTGTGTATAAATCTGACTCTGATACTGGCCAGTGCCTCACCAGCCACTGGCCTCACCACATGCCAATGCCTCACAAGCGGGCAGGAGGTGGCCATTCTGAGTGAGCTTAGGCTTACTAAGATGGCCGATGCTGCAAACATGGCGACTAAAGGCTGGTAAGGCACCATGAGAGTCACAGGCTACCTACAACTGGCAGAGCCTGCTTGGGATTGTTGTCCGTCCACAGGTTACCTCTCTATCATCTCTTGATGTGAGAGATTGTTGTCAAACTGGGAAGGTTGTGCGATGCCTCCCAGTCACAATGATGACTCCAGTTTTCCCAGCAAAGAAGTTTAATTGAATATTTACCTCTAATAGACGAGATAGTTTGGCAGGTAAGATCAAACGATGGACTTCCCCCTTGTGTGCAGCACTGTATTACAGAATAGCCTGTATTATTGCAAGTGACGGCTGTGTTCATTACAGTGAGATCGAAGTTTCCAACATACAAATCCGTCTGTACTATGTAAGAGTTCATGTCCAAGTCTATGGTGCACATATACGTTCCTAAAATAGACAAAAAAGATGTAAATAAATTCTATAAGAAAACAAAGCAGTCCAATTATAGATAGATATGAGATAGATAGATAGATAGATAGATAGATAGATAGATAGATATGAGATAGATATGAGATAGATAGATAGATAGATAGATAGATAGATAGATAGATAGATAGATAGATAGGACATAGACAGATAGATAGATAGATAGACAGATAGATAGATATGAGATAGATAGATAGATAGATAGATAGATAGATAGATAGATAGATTTTAGATAGATAGAATAGATAGCTAGAAATTATATCTTGCCCCCACCCCCAAACATAAAAATGTTCTGGCACCCCTGATTAGACGTGAAGTGTACTTTTATACTTTTTATACCTACACAATGTAACATGTTGGATTCAATACTGGTGACAGGGCAACATTTTTTTAATAACTAATGTTAATAACATTATTAATAACCTTTGTAGAACAAACTAGGGCAGGTATCCTACATACTTACCGGTATCGTTCAATGATGCGCGATTTATTGTTAAAATGGACTGTATTCCACTCCCAATGGGCACTGTGGTGAATGAACTGTATGAACTGTTAGTGATTTTTTGTGTGTTATTGAAATACCACGAGGCACTGGAAAAAGAGGCGATGTTCGATGTGCACGTCAGGATCACTTGGTCACCGAAGAAGACAGTTGACGGAGAAGCTACGATGCTGCTGTAGCCTGTAAATATAGGAAAAACAATAAAAAAATAAATGACTTCAGGATTACATCCATTAGTGCGGGAGCTGATTAAAGCTTCAGGACGCCCTAGGCTAATATAGTTGTAGCTTCCTCTGTAATGCTGCTAACGCACAGCACGTTGAGTATGCGCGTTGAGGAAATCACCATTCATGGTGCACATGAGCAGATAATGAAGGTTATACAACTGACAGTATTTGATTTTGGCTTCTGGTGATCTAGTGATGTTTGTGGAGTGCAGTAGCACAATGTACATAAAGCAAAGGTCTTAGCAGTAAGTTATATGGCCACATCGGCAAAGCCATCTGGTTGAGAACTTTTCCCTCAACACTATTTCGGGGTGCCTAGATAATTATTTCCAAGGTTCTTTAAGCTTGTGTGGCTGACGCAAACATGGAATGAATGGGATGTAGTCTGGAAGCCGATGGTTTACTTTAAATGCCGACCGCCGGCTTCCAGACCTTCTAATCCCAGCGTGGTACTAATGACAGGCGTCGAAAACTGGACGCCTGTCATTTACCATAAGCTGGAAGACCGATGCCCGGCATATCGAACGAAGGTAAGCCGGGCGCCGGGTACGGTCAGCCGTGGGGGGGGAGGGCTAGGTTTAGAGTTCCTGGGGGGATTTAGGGTTAGGCACTCCCCCGGGAGGGTTAGGTTTAGGCTAGGGGAAGGGGGGGTTAGGGTTGGGGGGGGGAATTATGTTAGCCATACTTACCTTAGGGACGATCGGGATCTTCACCCTTGTCGGGTTGCCGCTGTCGGGACTTGAACCTACTACACCCGAATGAATTAGGTCTTCATTTTATTACTGACAACTGCATGCCCAAGTGCAGACGCCCTAGGCTGTGGCCTAATCTGCCTAATGGTAGATCAGACACGGCCATTCCTGACTACTGTAAAAGCAAGAGTGGAGAACTAGCAGTGAACGACCGAATGAAGACAAGGAACAAGATGTAGTTGGTAACCAGATCTAAAATTCTCTTTTGGTACATACGGATTTTGCTTGTCTGCAGTATGAGGACTCCGGGCATAGTAGTACCCAGTACATATTTGCTTACTCTTCCAGAAATTACCACAGGACCACCCTCCCACATTGCAGCATTACGCAGCAGGTGGCGGGGCTACATTGAGGCGTTCACAGCGAAGCTCGTCATTAAAACCCCAGTTCACTAACTATGCTTGGGAAAGCAATATGTTCCCCCTCCCATCTGAACCTTCTCCCTGTATCTCTCAGAAGGTAACATTACATACAGGCTTCATTATATAATATCTTGTTTAACAGCAAACACCAATTAACAGCGGGCTAATTACTAATGGATCTTTTGGATGTTACTGCTGAATTCACTTCTATGTCCTCCTGCCCCAACTGCAACAGGAGCACTGGCTGCAACTTTGTTCTAAAACAATCGTTTACCATTGTAAAACAAAGGTCACAAGTTATTACCTGTCAATACAGTTTGAATTGTTGGGTCTATGGAGTAGTTAGAGCTCAGCATGGTTACAAGATCCTGGTTGGCTGACGCAATTGCAGAAGGAGTGGTCGGCTCGGTGACAATGGTGTAATCCGTTATAATACTCCCAGGTCTGAAATGGATAACAAACATTATGGAAAACTTTAATTTGGTAATAAGTTATAACACGTAGCACTTTGAAAAAGCTACAGGCAAACATGAGTCGTCATTAGCTGTTAATGTATCATTATGTGCCTGAATTGTGATAATATGTGTATTGATGCCTGTATCGAACATAGGACCTGTATCGAACATACGCTGGGAGCGAGCGATCGCATCCTAGCGAGTGGGTCTGAATCAGGCCCATAGTGAATGATTTATAGGACAATGCGATGCGATCATGGACAGTACTGGCGTGCCCAGATCGCATTGTAAGTGCGATCATTAATAAAAGGGAGCCCGAGTCTGTAAGCATACATGATCTGAGTAACCGTGAGTAGAGACATTATTGTAATTACATTGTTATAAAATTATAACATCGGCCCTTATTATTGATTGATCGACAGCTGCGATTACACACGCAGACCCAGGGCGAAAATATACTAATGTTTGCAATCGCTATGCTATTGCAGCCTCACATAAGGATGCCCACTTCCCCACTTCACATCTGTAATACTTAGCAAAACAGCGAAACCATCGGTAATATCGAGTACCATCGCAGCCTCATGCACACTTGCACAAGGTTCTGACCTCGTCACACGCACTGAAAGCCCAAGCTGCGTATACCATCGCAGTGGCTAATTTATGCACAACCCTGTAACGGCGTTCAAACGCACTGACACGCCGGCATTTCGCCGACCCCACCCCCCTTGTCAACACCCCCAAACACTCACTTTCTGTCAGTCACTCTGCAATGGGTCTGCGTAGTGTCTGCGATCACAGTGAAACCTTTGCACATGATCACTGCGATGCATACACATGAGCAGAACGCAACAGTCGGCCGTCTGCGCACGTAATCGCAGTTGACTGATAAAGTGACCGCTGTGAGGCGGCACCAATATGCTCACATTATGGTTGAAATTTAGATCTGCTAGTGAGACACTAAGCAGTCGTATACTTTTTTTAAAGGAGACAGGGCTAGCTAGTGACTTGAAAGAAAATAATACTAGTGTCCATGCCTTTATTATTTAAATGATCTGTATAAATGGCAGAGCTGTAGGGTGTGCGATCATAAAATGATGCAGTATGAATAGATGAATAACCCACAGTTTATAGGCAAAACGGGTTTACAATTTGCAATAATTAACAACGGATTCTACTGTAATTAATCTCTGCATATGAGTGAACACATGGATTAAACAGCATTGTGAGAATAACAGCTAATACGGCTGAACAGTTGAAGTGATATACAGATCTTAGAATCATGCCGGTACACACTGTAAGCGATATGTCGCCTGATCCGGTGGATCGGAGCAACATATCAGGGACATCGGCCAGTGCAGGGCCGACGGGCGACTGCGTTAGCGAGTGCCATGCTGCCGGCGATTTGTCTGGTTTAGATCACTTATCTCTAATGTCTCTAGGCACACACTGGTATCTAAGATTTATGCTGAATGTCCGAGCGTTACACACATTGTCAGACTGGGGCATGAAGGACACACCAGGGAATGCAGTGTTAGGGGCCCAAGCTTAAGGGGTGTGACCAACCACCAGAGGGGGAGTGGCCAGCCACCACAGACAGACTTAGCCAACCATTAGATAGGACATGCAAAGAGCAGCGCCCCTTTATAAAGAAAACGGGGACAGGGGTGTATCAGGACCACCGTCTTTGATTGGCAGGAAGGCTAATCTAGTTTCCATAAAACAAACCAAGCACCCAAGTTCATTCATGATCCTGCTCCAGCAAGTAACTGACCCCCAGAGGATGGAATTTTTCCTGTACACCTGTTGGTCAGTCCGACCCTGGTTACACACAATAATAATTTATTTTTAAACAAACTTTTCCCCAAATATTTGCTAAATGCCAATATTTGTAAACAAACTGTTTGATAAATTCCTTGGAAAATAAACCTTGTCCCATAGAAAGACAATTTAAACTAACGCTTACCTGAAATTTGAAATGATTGCAGATTTGAAACCAGCCAGTGATTTATAGGCATTATAAAACTGGGGGGAGGGGGGTAAAAACAGAAAACCATAGGTTACATTATTTCTTAAAGCTTGAGATTTTAGTAAAATAGTTTAACTTAAATTGTCTTTATTTTGGAATCATTGCAACCCAGATGTGTCTTATACCACTTTTATACCAAAATTCCGGGTCTGACCTGAGGGTTGGAGCAGGGCTTGAATCCAGATCAGACTCGAAACTTACCCCTTTCATACTGTGGCGCTGAACCAGGATATTCCCGAGTGCCGTTCACTCCGGAGCTGGGTCTGCAGTGACCCAGTTCTTCCGGCGTTGCAGTGGACGCTTGGAGATGATGTCATCTCCAACCACCACTGAAGCCGGCCAATTGGGCAGGTCGGTGTAAAAGGGGTAATAGGTACAACTGCAGATTTTCCTATTGCAGCATCAATTGGTGCACATGTCGGATTTTTGGTTTGTAACCCAGTGTTATCCTACTGTCTATATGTGTATATTCAGTGTAATGCACATCTCCTGGGAAGGCACAAGGCAGCAAGTGTAGTCCCTGGTTGGGGTTCTTTGTAAGGACAAAGAGAGGAATGAAGCTGAGAAGCTGCAGGTATTGTAACAGTATAACAATAGTGAATGAGCAACTGTGAAGTATATAATATTTGTCACCCTCGGCATGTCCTAATTCAGTGGGGTCACTAGAGAGCAGTGTTGGATGATGAAAATATTGAGATCACAGCTGAGGGGGGAAATAGCGAGTAGGTGCACAGTGACACCACTGTCCTAAATAGTCACCCTGGTGGAATATGTTATAACTTTTGAGAAAGTGTGATGGGTTTTAGAAAGTCATTACAGTGTATGTAGTGTCCACAGGTTTATAATGTCGACCACCCAGTTTTAAGACTAACCCTATACCTACCCCTAAACCCCAAATACTAATCCTGAATCCTCAACCCTAACCTAATCACTAACTCTAAAACTTCTGTTGCCGACATTTGTATTGTGTTGACTTTTCATATGTCAATATTTTAACTGTGTTCATGTTTTGCAGGTGTCGACACACGGGGTGTCCCACATGTTAACACATTGGTGTTAGAGCTTGACAAACATAAGATATCTCACATCTATTAATATTTGCACTTGCACCAGACATGTAATATAAGTCATTCGTTTTAAGTGATGTCACTGCTCACCAGATTAATGGTATACAGTATTATACAGGGCGGTTTACATATATACCTGCTTATTTATAATGGAAACAACGTACTCACATTCTGTAAAATTAAAGGGTATTAGAAGACATTTAGGAGTAAATTTACTTAAGTTTAGTGTAGGAATCGATTTTAAGTTGAGCAACTGACATCGACAGCATATCATCCGTCGGGTTTGAACTTCAATTGAAACCCGATGTCTATGTCAATCGGATTTTGCACTTCTATATGCCATCGGTTTTGAACTTTCATTTCAAAATCAAAAGCAAATTGAAGTTTACACATGATGGCAAACCCATCTGAAAAAGAAACATTGCACATATTACTATGACTATTCTAAGGCTTAAATGCTATTAAATTGTTAAAAAAAATTAAAAACGGTGTGCCCCCCCCAAATCCATAATTAGCCCCGGACCTTTTAGCCTGATCTGGTACCGAAAAATCAGTGGAAGAACCTGTGTGGTGTTCCCCCTATTTTCCTATAACCAGTACCAGGCTGAACCAGCCGGGGTGTTAATTCCATACCAGGGGGATACACAGCGTGGGGTCCCCCTGCCAAAGCATTAATCAGACCCAAGCTAGTCAGCCCAGGGCTAGCAATCCTCAGAAAGTAAGGGACTCCCTCTCCCAAGGATCAACTCTTCCAAGGACTGATAGCCCAGGGCTATTCCCTGCACCCCTGGTGGCAGTGGGTTCTGGGTTAATGTGTCAAAGATAAAAATAATATTGTACTTTATACTGGTTCAGCTCGGTGCTGGTTATAGGAAAATAGAGGGTACCCCATGCCGGTTTTCCCCCTATTTTCCTTTACCAGAGCAGTTTGAAAGGGCCAGGGCCGGTTATGGATTTAGGGGGATGGACACCACAGAGTTTAAAAAGAAAACATATTTAACTATTTAATCCTAAAAAGCCTGCACAAATCATAGTGATCAGTGCAGTGCTAATCCCAAACTCGCCTGCCTCAGGCAGGTCTATTGTCTGGTCGATTTTTATGTTGATTTTTTGGTCGATTTTTGGTCGATTTCAAAACCGACCATTAGTAAATCTTCGGTTTCTATTGTCGTCTATGTAAAAGTATTGATGGTTGGTCCGATGTTCTAAAGGCACATTTTTGGTCAATTTGACGTAGATTTTGACATTAGTAAATCTCCGATTTGCAAACTAGACACCAAATCGCACCAAAACTGCAAAATCGACCTATAGTAAATCTACCCCTTAGTTCTGTGACCGTTTAAAAGCTCAGGTTCCTGCAGAATATTCTATTTTTGTTTTACAATAGTGGGTGCATTACTCCTTGCAACACATTAGTTTTAATTTGAAAGAAACAAGTTACTTATTCATCAACAGTTATATTGTATGTTTATTCCATCCTAACAAAGTTCCAAAATGAATCATGCGACACAGACTACATCATTACTCACCAAATATAAGTTTATATCTGACACGAAGGACCTATAGTAACTGCTCTCCAGAAATACAGTATGTGAAGACATTGCTTCTCTCTAACATACTGGAAATATTTAATGAAATATTTATCATATATTCATGTCGCCTGTGAATTAGAACTGTAACAATACCTGATATTCCAGGTCTGATTTATATTTAATGTACTTGGCGGATGTTGGGTTGTAGAAATCTGGTGTGAAGCTGTCAAGGATCTTTAGGCTCAGGTTGATGGTCACTGGAATAAAACGAGACTTCTCAAAAAGTGTGCTTTATTGTACATGGTTTGTAACATTTTTAAGAGTATATATATATATATATATATATATAATATATATATATATATATATATATATATATATATATATATAAGAGAGGGTTTTTAGAAGTAGATATGTTGCCCATAGCAACCATTCAGATTCTACTTAACATCTAACTAGCACCTTCTAGAAGATAATAGCTAGAATCTGATTGGTTGCTATGGGCAACATCTCCACTTCTAAACACTCTCAATGTTAGAATTCCATCTCTTCCTGCAACTTTATTATTTATTTGTTACTCTGTACAGCCTTGTACTGTAATGTGTATTAATTGTGAACTGATTTTTAAACATTATTTGCCATCGCTGTGATAAACAAGTTGCATTTGCTCCGGTTTTCTGCTGGCGTAGAGGGCGCGCCTGTACTAGGCTGGCCGAGTTATCCTCATTTCTCATTTACTACCAGTTCTGCTCTGTTTAATAATACTGAACACAATTGGGCATTGAGCAATATAATGCAGTTCTTATAACCCGAGGCTCCTTTTAACCTCCAACCCACAACGATCTGGAAATTTGGCAAAGGTAAGTCTACATGAGACATTGTAACGTAACACTGCTGAACACCTCTCATCGGCCTTTGCAAACTTTTGCTAACCTACGAATGTCCCTCTCTTGCTACACAAACTCACGCACTGTGTTAAAATCAAAGTGCACATGAGCAAAAAAAGGAGCCCAACACTACCAAAGAGGAATCTATGCTGCACTCAGGGTGTTCTGCGCACCATGGTTATGAGCCTAAAAAGTTGTTGTGACCCTTGCTAGGTTTCAGAATCAATGTAATCAAGGCTGACGAAGCATCCCTGGCAGACAGAGACATAATTGGATCCTAAAAATGAATGAGGATAACTAGTAAAGGGGCGGGAGTAAAGGCGTATTACTGTACTTATTTTAAAGGCCCTTAGGCCATCAGGAACCCATCCATTTGAAAGTCATATCTATTTGCGTTACCACATGCAGAGCAGAGTACGTTAAGTTCATTTGACCTGGGCCATAACTAGGGATGTGCGAGCACTGCGTGGGACCGACACGGGGGGGCTCTGCAGCCCTGTTACACCTTCCACTATATCACAAACATTGATCATGATCCAGGATTTAGTGGGTTCACTTTCATTTACCTGTATTAAGCTGACAGTACTGAGAAGGAATGCTTGTGCCTTTTATACATGTGCAATTGCTTGGATTTGACGTGGCACAAACACTGTACGAGTTACATATTGCAGCAGGCCAGCTGTACCCGGCCTCACAGGAACACTGTACATCTCCTCCAGTCTGATTACACGCTGGGGACGAGAAGAGTAGAAAGTGTCAGAGTTATGTTAAAATACCTGATATCCAGTAATTCATTGTATCAATCGTTTGCTCCTTAATAAGTTAATTCATTAATTTGTTCATAAATTGTTGAAAGAAATCAATGATGAAAAATGGATGGGATATTTCTTGCGAAACGCATTGTTCTGTCACATTTTTTATATATATATATAATATATTATAAATATCTGCTGCAACAGCAGTAATATGATTTTTTTGTGTTGTCTTTTTTGTTTAGCGATTCCAGATCCTTTGTTATTAGAAATCAAACAAACTGTTTTACGAGTTGGATATTACATAATATCTTCATCTTATGCCACTAACGACTGATTACCTAAAGTTGTTTAGAGAAGATAAGAAGAGATAAGAAGTACTGTGTCTCCTTACAAGAGAAAGCATATGCTCAATGTATTTTAATCTTCTCTCTTTGTACAAGTTATGAATAAACATTACTGGATCTAACCCCATAGTGACATACCTAAAAGTTATTTTACTGTAAAAGGATTCTCACACTGAGAAAAGGGGATTCCGTACAGAGACAACTAGAAATCAGGATTTTGGTACTTACCGATAAATCCCTTTCTCCGATTCCACAGGGGACATTGGAGTCTCAGTACAATGGGTATAGAAGTGGGTTAACCGGGAGCTGGCACTTTAATAAATTTGAATAGTAGCTAGCTCCTCCCCCTCTATACCACCCTACAGGTCAGTCTAAATAAACTGTGCCTGAGGGGAGCTGGAATAAAAGGAGAAAGGAGATAAAAAAGTTACAGCATTCATGTACAAAGAAGTAAATTGTGTTATAAAAGAAACAATAACATCCGAATCAGACCCTGGATAAAAACAACCGTCTGAACCTGGAAAACAATAACTTATGTAGGTAGAACAGCGCAGGGTGGGTGTCCAGTGTCCCCTGTGGAATCGGAGAAAGGGATTTATCGGTAAGTACCAAAATCCTGATTTCTCCTTCGTCCACTAGGGGACATTGGAGTCTCAGTACAATGGGGACGTCCCAGAGCTCACATCCCGGGTGGGGGAGCGCTGAGAACCCTGCAAAACTGCACGGCCAAACTCTGAAGAGACCGCAAAAATATCAAAACAATAAAACTTTTAAAAGTAAGCCTGCCTGACCAAGAGGCCGCTCGACAAAGATGGTTTAAAGAGGCCCCACGAGTAGCTGTCCAAGAAGGACCTACCGAGCGCGTTGAATGCACCGTAATGGAAAAAGATGGTTGGCTTGAAGCCGCCATATAAGTCTGTCTGATAGTCAGACAAAATCATCTTGAATGGTTTGTTTTGAATCCGGCCAACCTGGTCGCGCCACATCAAGCCGAACAAAAAAGTGCATCCGACTCTCGGAGAGGAGCAGTTCTGTCGACATAAATCCGGAGTGCTCTAACAACATCTAAGGATTTAGAGGTTGAATACTCGTCCTTGAACAATGGGACCACAATTGGTTGGTTTATCTGAGAAGCAGATAGAACTTTAGGAAGAAACGACATCTACGTACACCACTCCGCCCTATCCTCATGGAAAATGAGATAAAGTGGACAACAGGATAGAGCCCCCAACTCCGACACGCGTCTCGCTGAAGTGAGCACCAAAAGAAGAACAACCTTCCAGGTTAAATGCCTTATCTGTACCCTCTGTAACGGCTCAAAGGTATCAGACTGGAGAAAAACCAGGACCAAATCCAAGACCCATGGTGCCGTAGGAGGCACAAAAGAAGGCTGAATTCTGACTACTCCAAGTAAAAAGGTCTGGATATCCGGCAATAAGGCTAATTTTCTTTGAAAGAAAATGGACAGCGCAGACACCTGTACCTTTAAGGAACCAAGACAAAGGCCTGCTGATAAAGTGGCCTGAGGAAAAAGGAGGCGTGCCATCTTAAATTCTGACGGAGATGAACTGCGGCGTTCACACCGAGCTACATCCATTTTCCTTACACTGTAGTAATGTTTAGACGTAACCTCCTTCCGAGCTCGAATCCCGGTATGAATCACATTGGACGGGATACCCTTCTTCCTGAGGATGGCCCTTTCAATAGCCAAGCCATCAAACTAAAGCGCCTTAAGTCCTGATAAATAAACGGACCCTGAAGAAGGGGATCTGCCTGTAGAGGAAGTGGCCATGGCTCGTCTATCAACAGACTCCATCTGTGGGAGTACCACACTCGTCTGGGCCAATCTGGAGCTACTAGTAGCACTCTGACATTTTTTTTTATTTTCTTTTTTAGCTTGATTCTCTGAAGCACTCGAGGGATGAGCGGAAAAGGAGGGAACAGATACACTTAGTGAACGGCCATGGTGTTGTCAGTGCATCCACTGCGGCAGCCTGCGGGTCCCTTATTCGGGAGCAGTAAACTGGCAATTGGTTGTTCAATTTTGCCTCCATGAGGTCGGCATGAGGTCGACCCCAATGCAGAGTCAGTTGGAGAAATACTTATGGATTGAGTGACCATTCTTCCGGATGAATGTCCTGCCAACTGGGGTACTCTGCCTCCCAATTTCCTACTCCTGGGATGAAAATCGCAGAAATCGCCACTGTAAAATTCTCTGCCCAAAGCAGAATTCGGCTAACCTCCCTCATGGCAGATCAATCTCTTGGTGTCGCCTTGCCTGTTTATGTACGCCACCGGCTTGGCCATATCGGGTTGCACTCTGATTGCATGGCCCTTCAACAGGGCTGTGCGATCTGAAGAGCATATAACACGGTCTTTAACACAGAATCTTTATGGGCCGTTCTGCCTCCGGTCGAGTCCAGCGGCCCTAAAAGTGTCTTCCCTGAGTCACTGCCCCCCATCCTCTCAAGACTGGCGTCTGTGGTGAGGAGAATCCTTCTCACATTGCAAACTTCTTGCCTGCAGGTAGGTGTGAGGAATTCGGCCACCAAAGGAGAGATGTTCGAGCCTTGGGTGACAGGGCACTCGCTGGTAAAGAAAAAGGTGGGACCCTGACCACTGAGAGATGAGGTCCAGTTGGAATGGACGGGTAAGGAACTCCAGTCTTGGATGGACTCTAAGGTCGCAAACATATTCCCCAGAGGAGGAATACACAGGAGTACTGGTACCCTGCGATTGCGCAGTATCAAACACACCCTATGTTGGATGGAGGTGACTTTTTCCCTGCGGAAGCAACACCCTCTGCTCCACCATGTCCAAAAACATCCCTAGGAAAGGCAAACGCTGAGTAGGCTGTTGGAAATTCAGGATCCATTGTGACTGACGGAGCCTTGAGAAGTAGGTCCAAGTACGGGACGATAGTAACACCCTGAATCCGAAGAAAGGCCATAATTACAGCCCTGCGCCTCGTGAACACACTTGGTGCTGATGAAAGACCAAAGGGTGAAATTGAGAATCCCGACTGCGTGTAGGAAAGCAAATAGGACTGTGGAGATAGGCATGGAGCCGTGACTCGGATGCGCACCGAGGTTACTGCAGACACAATGCAGAGTACTAACTATTGTATGAACACGGCCTCTCTCTCGAGACCTGCAATGACAGGCTGCAGGGACTATATCTTGAACCTGAAGTTCCGCAAATAAGACTGAAATGTTACAGAATGGGTCTCATTGAACCATCCAGCTTGGGAACTACCACCAAGCTGGAATAGAAGTTTTGACCCTTCTTGTATAACAAACAGTCTGTCTGCTGACGCTTGAAACTGCGAAAGTGAGCCCACACCTTGGGGACCCGCTGGAGGCTTAACTGCCGGGAAGAGGATGCAGTGGCTCTACTGTCTCTGGAACCACGGGAGATAGTGGGAGCTCCTCTGGGATGACAGTCCGAGTAGAAGGAGCAGCAGCTGGGAGATAAGTGTATTTACCACCTGTGGCTTGAACGAACCACTTGTTGCAAACAGAGCTTCCCCTGTGAATGGAAGAGCCTACACAGCTCTTTTAGATTCCTCATCCGCCTGCCATTGTCTCAGTCACAGGTCTCTGCAGCTGAGATAACCAAAGCCGAGGATCTAGAGGAAAAGATTCCAAATATATTTTGAATTCTCCCAGAGAAAAGGAAACAGACTCTGCAATCTGTTCCGTTAAAGGAACCAGATCCTCCACCGGAACACCAGTTTTAAGGCCCTTGTCATGCTGCGTAGCCCAAGCTTCCACAGCCCTGTTGACCCAACAGCTGACTAGTGCGGGTCAAGTTTCAGTGTACCTAGATCCTTGAACTCAGGTGCCCTGAGCTATTCCCTAGGTACACTAAAATGTGGCAGTGACGAGAACTGCTCCTAGCTGTACAGGGAGCACCGTCTCTTTAAAAGACGTGACATCGCATAATTTCCTGCACTCTTCAGGAAAGTGTATTCACAAGATGGGGCGTGTTGAGAGTGGTGTGGCCATAGGCTTTTAAGCCTATAGCACCAGGTATTCCCAGGCGGTTTCCAAGTACTAACCAGGCCTGACCCCTGAGATCATCTCATATATTCTCTACACCCTGAAACACAGGCTTCTATCGCCTGTCCCCCTCCTCTGTATTAGGCATGTCATCCGTTTTTCGGATCATCCCACATAACGGGATTCGGTATCATTCCCTTAACAGGGATATTAGAGGAATATGCCACGAGGAGGGACCTGGGCTGACATATTGTGAGCTCTTCTACAGACCTGGCTAAAAACACGCCCAATCTGGCTCAGAGAAGGCAGACGTTGTCTGTCATAGGATAAGAACTCTTAGATCATAATGGGGTTAGAACCCCTGACTCTAGCACCATAGAGGACAAGCCTACCAACTGAGCCAGCTCAGATCTTATTCCACTCCAAATCTAAAGAACATGTGCACTAGCCCATTGCTGAGCTTTGGCAACCTTTCTTCTCTGTGAGAAGCTTCCAGCTCTGTAGACAGGGCTGGGCATTAGCTCATTAGGCTACAAACTCCTACTGTGACATGATATAAATTGATCAGCCCAAGGCTGCTGAGGTGATTACAGGAGACTCTGCTAAACCTGTAACATCCGGCATGTATTGCTACAATCAGCACTGAAGCACATGTTTGCACACAGCAGGGAAGTAGCCAACTGTCCCTGTGTCAAATCTCTACACAATTTGCAGGAGAAAATCTTAACACACACGCACGCACGCACGCACGCACACACACACACAGTACAGAGTGAAGGGACAGTGAGACACATAGAGACTGTTAGTAACAAGAGATAAGGGCATAGAGGGTTATGTTTTAACTCAGCCCAACCAGCACTGATACAATGACCAGCACGCTGTAAACACAATGTAAATGTGCTATTAATGGCTGTGCACACACAGTTTTAATGTATCTTCAGTAGCCTGACCCCACTGTGTAATCACAGCCTGCAACAGGACAGTCTCTCTGCTGTTTTTTGCACATACATGCCTACCCTCCCGGTTTTCGCGGGAGGCTCCCGATTTTTCGGGTAACCCCCCGCACCCCCGGCAGGGTAGGCATTTCTCCCGCATTCTGCCCACTTCCTAGTGAAGTGGGCAGAATGAGGAGAATACCCGCGGCGATCGCGGGTCTCCGTGAAGGGGGCGGGGCTTAAGATGTGATTCTGCATGAATCACAGCATTTGGCCCCGCCCCCTATGTAAATTAGACCCAATCGCGGCAGTTTTGCCGCGAGGGGGCGGGGCTTAATGAAGCGAATTGTTAGGCCCCGCCCCCAACGGCCCCCTGCTGCTTCTCTTACCCGGGCTTCTCCCGGGAAGAGATTTATAAAGGTAGGTAAGTATGTTTCAGCATCTTGCAGCAGCATGCTATCTTTAAAATGGCCGCCAGCCTTGGAAATGCTGGGGATGCTGGAAAGGCAGGAGCAGAACTCAGTGTTAGGCTCTGCCCCCCCCCCCCGCTATGGCGCCCATTTACAGCGCTGAGCGGGCTGCATTAATGATGCCCGCCATATAGTATTCCTGGCCGCCCTGCTATTCGGGGTGCCAGGTGTTACTAACCTTACCGCTGCCAGTGCTGCCGGGTCGGGTCTGCTAGTGGGGGACCGCGACGTACGCCGCATGCAGCGCGTCTAGGTAAGCCCCAGAGACAGTGGTCTCTGTAGCTGAAGACCCCAGCGCACACCGCAAGCAGCTGCGGTGGGGTCTCTCGGCAGCTCCAACTATGCAGACAGGCAGGGGCAGGGAGCTGCCTGTCCATGTCCTCATATGCTGATCGAGGAATCGAATTAAAACAGAGAGCTCTGCATAGTGCAACCAGCTCCCAGGGCACAAAATTTAGACTGACCTGTAGGGGGGTATAGAGGGGGAGGAGCTAGCTACTATTCAAATTTATTAAAGTGCCAGCTCCCGGTTAACCCACTTCTATAGCCATTGTACTGAGACTCCAGTGTCCCCTAGTGGATGAAGGAGAAAGGCAGTTACTGACTGGTGAGTTTTGCCAGCAGATTTAGAATAGTAATGTATTATTCACCATATGGATCGAGATCTACAGTAAGGTCATCTTCCTAACTAAATCAATCTATTCACTATATATAAATCCATATATTCACTACATAGAATGCTTTATGTTGGAGAATAAGTTTTACGTTTGGAGTATAAAAACATTTGTTTCCCCAGAGTCCCACAGTTTACTACTATGGGGGAGAAATATCAAGCCTTAGAGAGAGATGAAGTACCAACTAAACAGCTCCTAACTGTCACTTTACAGGCTGTGTTTCAGAAATGACATTTAGGAGCTGATTGGTACTTTAGCTCTCTCCAAGCTCCCCTTATATGCTTTCAGTATAATCTTCATGACAATTCAGTCACACTGGTCATTTTATATTGCACATGGCGGGAATTTACCTGTGGTGATCTTGACGTCTGTAATTGTTGTGTCGTTAGAAGCAAGTATCATGGGGACGGTGAAGTTGTTCCTGATGAATTGCTTTATCTGGTCGGCAAGCGAGGGGTCAGGAAAATTGATCTCTATATCCACCGTGTATTCTGGAATCGATACTAAGAAAAAGAGAACGTGTTATCAGCAGCGTAATATTTGTACTATAATGAGTCCCCCTACTGCAAGTATTGAGGGTATTACAAGTCACCATGCCAGAGTTCCATTACCACATGAAGGCACAAGGCGGACAATTAAATGCTTCTTTATAGTTCACCAAAATCCGATGTGCACTATAATATCCTCCCCATGTTACAGTAAGGGTGCTTTATGCTTTTCCTAATGAAGTGATGAGAACTCAACAATTTGTTATGAATGCAGAAACGGTTTATTTGCTGGAGTTTATAAATGCACTACATTACCTCTAACATTCCAAGGGGTAAATATACAAAGAACTCCTAGTTCTATTAAGAAGTGATGTTGCCCATGGCAACCAATCAGATTCTACTTCCCATTTATCTAGCACCTTCTAGAAGATAATACCTGGAATCTGACTGGTTGCTAAGGGCAACATCACTTCTTAATAGAACTTCCATCTTTGTAAATTTACCCCCAAGTGGGACAGTCTTGACTGAGAGCTCTGTGTCCTGCAGGTCGGAGATGTGAGAGGTATGTTCCATTCTCTGCACTATCCAAATGCTGATGTATATACATGGAAGGTTAGGAATCCTGTAACCCAATGGGGAACACACCCTCAGCTGCACCTAATGTAAAGTTTAGGATAGTGACATTTTCCATATACAATCTGTTTAAAAGGGACCATTACAGATGTGTACATATACACTGTGGCTTCAGTCATGCCAAATAGCCCATCTCGGCGTGCAAGGTCCCAGATGCCGGGCGTCTGTCTCACGCAAAATGTGCATTTTATTTACAGAAATAAAACAACTGGGAGCGACAAAACCACATTACTAGATTACAGCACTGTATATGCAACTGAGTCTGAGGGCGAGATGTACTAAGCATCGCTTCTGTGATGCGGTACATTGCGCCTCTTATCGTGTACATACCGGCGTCAATTATGCCGGTATGTGCTTAGAAATGCGGTTAAAATTGCAAAGGACAGCTCTCCTGATAAGACCTGTCCTTTGCAACAGCCTTGGATACATAACAAGTCTCTCTGGTGTCCTCCTGTGCACGCTGACGGGGGAGCTGGGAGGGATCCTCTTAGGGGGCGGCCCAAAAAAGAAGCCCCTAGGCTTCTACTGGATAACACCACCTGAAAATGGCATTACCCACCGGGACAAAGCTGCAATACGGTGCTTTAATACATTTGAGAAATGCGGGGTTTTACCACATTTCTGCCTTTAGTGCATCCCACCCCGAATCTGCAACATTGCACGTGTGTAAAACCATTTCCTGTGTGGTTCATGTTGCAGCTGTGAGCGGCTCTTTGCTGCATTTGCGATGAACAGAAGATTCAAGATTTAAAGAAAAGTGCGGTATGCTACTACGCTCAGAGTGTCTCAGCTGCGACGTACTCTATACCGTATGGATGCTAGGTGCATGAGGACACATCTGTAGCTTCTGGATTTTTTCCCATTTTTAAATTAGCTAGCAAAGATGTTACGTTGAAGTCACTTCACTCTTTTCAGTCGTTAGCAGTAATACTAGCTGTGTATGTGCTGCACATTTTAAGTTGTTCACTAGATATATGGGAAGTTATGTAAAATAGAAGTGAAATACGCAACCACAAGAAGAAATATGAAAACTGAACTATGACCACTAATATTATCTGCTTGGTCTGACCTGAAACAGACAGCTACAGTACAAGCAGGTTCTTGCATAAACTTCCTATGTCAAATTAGTACACATAGTTACCAGCAGGTGGCAGTGTCGATTAAAAATACATCCATAATATCTGCACAGGTTTTGTTTTTTAAGAGTATGGCAGGGGATTCCAAACTCCGGACCTCATTCAGACTCGTTCGCAACGCAGCGCAGTTTTGCAGCCGACAGGGGCCGGGTATGCAAATTCCGCGATTGCACGGCCAGGCTTAAGGATGCCCTCTGTCTTAGCGAGAGATGGCAGAGTGCTCGCATGCCGGTGTAATGACGCCCACTTTTCTTTCTTAGCAAACGTCATCCCCAGGAAGTGTTTGATTTTTCAGTAGCATCGAGAGCCATCGGAGCTGCTCGCAGCCCTTGAGGTAGACCCTTCCCCGTCGCAAGCACTGCGATCACTGCAGTGTGAAATACAACCAGGTGACGTTTTGACGGTCAGACATGCCTGCGTTCGTTCATCCACTCCCCCATTTTCCAGGGCTTTGCCCTGTTAGCACCTACAAACGGCACTCAAAGTAGCGATCAGTCTTTGTGCTACAAGAGCACGATTCCCGATCGCCGTAAGTGGTTCGTGCACGCTCACTGCGACTTCTACGTATGCGCAGTTTGCAACAATCGCCCGGCTGCGAGTGATCGCAGCCTAGCGAACGGGTCTGAATCGGGCCCTTGGTCCTCAAAGCACCCTAACAGTCCAGGTTTTAATAATATATATGTTTGACCAAATGTGACTTAATAAGTACCTCAGTCACTTTGATTTAACCATCTGTGCTCAACCATGGATATCTCTAAAACCGGAACTGTTCGGCTGCCTTCAGAACCGCGTTTGGGAACCTCTTGACGAGGGCCGGCAAGAGCCGCGCCAGTCCCGGATGACAGGGGGCGTGGCCTAACCGAGGGAGGTGTGACTACGCCCCCTTAGGTAGAAAAGAAAAAACAGGAAAAAAAAACATTTTAGCAGCGCGCCCTCAGCCCTGCGCACGGCCAATGGGGGCGCGATCAGCGTGATCGCTCCCCCCGTAGGCATAGGAGACTGCTCCTGCTGCTGCTTAGCAGCTGCGAGCAGTCTCCCACTGCAGCCCAGCACACAGCACACAGCAGCGTGTGCTGGGCTGCTGTGATGTAGAAGGGAGGGGGGGGCGGTGCCAGACCCGGGCCCCCGCCGGGCGCCTCCAGCAAGCCCGGGCCCGAGGTAATTAGTACCTGCTCCCCCCCCATCTCTGCGCCCCTGCTCTTGACTATGGTGTCTCTAATCAGAACGTTGAGGAAGGATATAGACCAGTGGCTCTCAATCTCGGTTCGCATGACCACACACAGGGCCTGATTCAGAGCGCTCGCTCTGAATCAGGGCCGGCCCTCTGGTTTTTTAGAGAAGCCTCCTGGCCGCTCGCATAGCTCGCATTTTCAGTTGTCTGTAATGTATCAGTATAGGGGTGCTTTATAGTTTGAATATTCTGCATTTTTATAATCAGCGGTTCTGCAATATAAATGGATTTTACTCTTGTGTCTGTGTACTGAAAACACATATATTATATAGTTACAAAGACATGTGCTGCTAATAAATCAACTACATCTATAAAATTGTAATCTGAGATGACGTTCTTTCATTTTTCCAAAAGTACACTCACTACTTATCTTCTGATGTTTAAAGCCTCCAAACCTGAGTGATCAGTGTCCCAAATAACAATGTATAATCATATAGAAAATGACAGCGCCATCCTGTCCAAGTTTTCCAACATGCTCAATAATGACCTGAATAAGTTCAACCTGATATTTTGAGGCCAAAATCTTTGTGATATTGAGTGAGTCTCACAACATCGGTTGATATGGCAACATCTGTCGTGTATGACAGCTGAGTGAGTTTGACAGGGCTCGCAATCACAAAAAGAGAAATGTAACTATGGTAACTAGACAGTCACACGTTCCATAATTTCACCTTCGGCCAGCATGAGTGTCAAACTAATTACTGCACATGGCTCTTATCGGGACTCCCTAACAAAGCCTATTGAAAAAAAAAACACTAACCAGTGCAAAACGCGTTGGGTTAGTTATTAATGAGTAACACTATTTTTATTCTCTCTTTATTATACCTTTATTTATTTTTCACACATTAATTTTAATATTTCCATGTGTTTTTTTGTACAATTTTATACATTCTCTACTTTACATAATTAAATTGTTGTGGTCAAACTACTGTAATGTCATTTATTTAATTATTTTATAATTCTGTTATTGCTTTCCATTTTTTTTTTTGTTATCTATGACTACTAATTTCATCTCTTACTGTACATTATTATTTATATAACCATCACCCTTGCACCAAATACTCGCTTTGAAGCCCTTTTTGCACGGATTCAGACTCGGCCGCGCACAGATGTACAAGTGTCACACATGAAGTTGATCAGTGTCAGCCAGCAATGTAGTTTTGTCAATACTGTTTCTATTTGTTACACAAAATTGCGCATAAGATCCACATTTTGAGCTTTAAAAAAATGCTTGGCGTGGTCAAGTCACGCGGGAGAGGACCTATTTGGCGCGACTGAAGCAACAGTAAGGAAGGACGCATCTCTACGGCACGTCTTATAATCTCCTCATTGTTACTATTAAGCCACAAACTTTCCACATGGGCGCTCACACAAATGCACAAACACGCACACACACTTCTTTGTTTATTTATTTATATACTTACATACATAACTATTTTTCCCCAACTGTTTAGTTAATTATGTTATTTAATTGTAATCTGTAATACAGATGGAGAAAGACAAAGGTCCTCATTTATTAACGAGTTTCATCATTCACAATGATGTGATAAACCTCACTGCGTATGATAATGGATCTTTGGGTTTTTTTCTTGACAGTTTTGACTCTCAGGGGCCAAAGGGTATTATGGCCCTGATTCAGAGCCGGACGCTCTGACCAGAGCGCTTGCTCTGAATCAGGGCCCACCTCCATAACTATGGAGTGTCCTCCTGGATGCTCGTATAGCTGTGGGTCACCACCCACAGCCTATACGAGCGTGCAGGATGATGGTCGCGATGGTCTTGACCATCGCGACCATCGCCAGTGCGAGCAGAAGCCTGCGGTTGAGTTTCTCAACCGCAAGGCCAGGAGTGATTTTGGCTCTATCAGAGCCAAAATCACTCCCACTGACATCACTAGTGATGTCAGTGGGGGCGGCTTCTGACGGTAGGCGTTCCCTTGAGAACGCCTCCATCTGGCAGGCACGTCCCCGGCACGCCCACCAAAGGGGGCGTGCTGTCAATCAACATCGACAGCACGCGCCCTTTGATCAGACACAACGAGCGAAGGAAAGTCCTTCGCTCGTCGCGTCTCACGCATGCGCACGACGGAGCTCCCTCCGTCGTGCGCATGCGCAGTGCACACCATCGACCCACTTGCGAGCGGACAGCCGCTCGCGAGTGGGTCTGAATCAGGCCCTATATGCATTATACACATCTTATTGGGCCTCATTTAATAAAACCCACAGCAACCAATCAGATTCTAGCTGTTGTTTTCCCAGTGCTCTCTAAGCAACGCAATCCCTGTGAGCCTGTAGCACCACGAGGGAGAGAATACCATTCATCCCTCAGATATCTGTTACATCCTCATCTCTCACTATTTATCTTTGAGGATTAGTAGGGAGAGGTTGTACCGGCTCTGTTATCTGTCACTTGTTGCTCAGTGAGGCGGTGGGTGCCAGCAATGGCCAGGAGAGGTCAGCACACAACACCAATACAAGGCATACATATTATTATTGTTACCAGGTACATTACTTATCTGCATATCCAGAAACTACTGTATGTTAGTTTTCTTTTCTTATTGGGACCTCACAAATCTGCACACTATACGATGTATCATACGATATATCGTTCCAACGCTGATCGGAATGATATATTGTACGCATTGTATAGTTGCCAGTCGTAGTTCCTCACATCCCCCAATCTGTTGTGCTGCACGTTAGATGGGGCGATGAAATGAACGACGCGGTGTGTAGTTGCATGCAGCATGTGACCATACATCAGGCCATTGTACGCTGGATCATGCAGTTTGTACGATGCGCGCAATGTATTGTTACAACGGGAGCTGCATCGCTGTGTCGTACCGTTGTATGGTGAGTACGCAGTTTATGTGTGGGAGGGGGAATGAAGCAACAGTGGGGGTCGGTACGCAGTCACTACAGAATGGGGGGGTAAGGGAGAGAGAGGGGGCAGAGACTGAGGTGATCTGTAAAAAGCTCCCCCCACCATAATAAATAGACCTATCAGTGTGAAATGGTCGATAACATAACTGTGGCCAGTGTTCCTCAGCACAGGAAATATATAGCATCAAACATCGGAAATTCAATGTCAATGAATGGGAACTCGTACCTGTATATATGTGATGTTATTACTGTACTGTATATGAGGTAATACATACTTTAGGTTTGCCGGTCATTACAGATGATGGCACCAGCCTTTAGGGCAATCACAATACCGATTATCACAATGAATTGTTTCTGGCAGCATCACACAGGACATGACAATGACAGAGGAGCAGGACGGGTGAATCTTCATTCTCGGTGGTTAAGGTGCAGCAGCCGCATTGTGTGAGATCTAGGTATTTATACGCTGCTTTCTGTCAGTCTGTCAGACCTGTGATGTGACTGCCTGGGGCACTGAAAGTTTCATTTCCTATCCGTGTCTACCACTCATACCTTACTGTATTTGTCACTGAAAGATAGAGCACAGGCCTGCCATTATAATCATTATATACGATCCGTTAAACCTATAGGCTATTTCACACACGCCAGTTTTCACCGGCCGGCAAAAAAACAGGGCAGTTTTTTGCCATATATGAAATGTAATTAAGCACGTAACCGGATGGGTCCTTTCAGGCGGCACAGGCACGGTTACACCCCGAAATATCCACTGAAGTGGACGGCTGCCGTCCACGGTTTAAATTTTAAGGATTGGGGAATAAAACATACACATGGCAAAAGCATTATACACGGCACTCAACCGTTGTATGTGGAAGGAAAATATCCACTGGGAAAAAAACACCTGGATTTTTTTCCGGCCGGTGAGAACCGTCGTGTGTGAAATAGCCCTATAGAGCTGTACTACTAGGAAGTAGTTAATCAGTGTTCCACTTTTAGATACATTTATAGAGTAACTTATTGTTTTGTATACTATATCATATATATATATATATATATATATATATATTTATATATAAATAAATGTATAATGTATCATTGATTGCTTTTGTACACAAGCTCCCTAAAACTTTAACACTTTTATATATATATTATATATATATATATATATATCTGTGCTTTTCAACTATGTCCTCATATCATCAGTCGGGTTTGTTCATCGACCTAGGATATATGTTACTTTGCTGTACAGTTATACAGTTACAGGCACTGAACAACATTTTTTTTCTCTACCTGATTCAGGGCATGAAAAAAAGAACCTACTGTACCCCTGATTATATAGTTACAAGGCTAGAAAGTACAGAATTAAGCATGTACAGGCCACTTAATGAATGTCATGTACTGCTATTTACGTCACATGATTACTGTGATCATATGTCAATCCATCAATAAATAACAATAATAGCCAGGGCTAGTTTTCTGGAAAAATAGATTAAGGAATTGTGGGTGGGGCTACAGGGGGTGGAGCTATTGAAAAAAATTATATATATTTGATCCTATAGTGTGGTTTGGAAATCACACATTTTAAGGAAAGAGGCGGCACTCCTAGATCTTGTGAAAAATATGAAGTGTATCTCTAGGCATCATAGGCATAACAACAGTTATACACACACACTATATATATATATATATATATATATATATATATATATATATTATTTAAAGAAGAAGGCACTCAATAAGGACTTTTACATTAAACTTATCTTACTGAACATACATTGTGGCCCAGGACATTACGTCATAGTTAATGAGAGCTTCAGGAACTGAGTTCCTGCTGAACCATAGCACTGCTAATAGCCATATCCTGACCTCAGGCTCAGGAAGTGACACCTTCCCCCATAATACACATGAAATTGTAAATATCCTATGAAATTATGGACATTTAAAAACATGTATTTGTAAAAGGAAGAAAGCATTTACAAATGTGCTTGGTGGATGCCATCTCTTTGCCCATACAAGATGGATATCATGTGCTGCAATAAAACACTATGGGGCATATTCAATAGGCAGCAAGATTTTTGCTGCAGAACTTAACCCGCCCATCACGACCCATTTTTGATAACAGCGGTTATGAGTGTCCCCTATTGCTTGAGCTGTCCAATTGCATAAAATAGGGCGTGATCATTTTTTCAGCTAATACCTGCAAGAATTTTTTTTTGTTTAGAAAATGGGGAAATCGGCCTGTACCCTGAAAAGGTAAAACAAATATTAGATAACAGTATAGATGTCTATTACTGTCCCAAAGAAAAATATTTTGCGCTTTTAAAACGTTTCAAATGGCTGATATTTGAATGTCTTATTAGCAGTGAAAAAAATTATAGAAAGCATTTTTTTTTTTTTCATTCAAATAAATGCTTTGGTTAAATTTGGGGTGCATAAAAATGGCAACAAGATTATTTTTGAGTCAATTGAAGCCACTTTAAAAAAAGATTATTTAAAAAACACCAGTAACTCCCACCTGCAATGTTAAAAACACCTGTCCCATCCATACAGAACCCCATATACAGTACAACTCCCATATCTTTTAACCCATTATTCTGTAGTTTACAGAATAATACCCCATTATTATATTATGTATTATTGGACCAATTAAACTAATTGAAAAAGTTCAGTTGTCTAAATAGTCATTAGGGGGTTCTGAATCAAGTTAACTCCTGTTGAAATAGGAAAAACCTTGCGCCTGGCTGAAATTTATCGCGCCACAGGGAAAAAAACCTCTCTGCCCGTTGAATATGCCCCTATGCTGGCTGTTTTTGGAAAGTTGTAGAACCTCTAACACTGTATGTTTATCCTGAAACTAAACTTGTTGCATCATGAGGTTACAGGGGTAATGGAGGTTAGATGTTGTGCCAGACCTGCAGAGGAGTGAGAAAGGATGTGTATGTGTTTTTTTATGAGTTTATTATACCCTCCCTGCTGCCAGGTGGTCGAGCTGTTGTTAGCAACCTTTTAAACACTTTACATATAAATGCGCTTTATCATCAGATTAGAAACTATTTGAGCATCAGATGTCTTATCACACTTCCCCAGTTAAGGTAGGCACATAGCCACAAATTCAGTGATCTATCTAATACCACAAAACCCAACTTTGCAAGAACGAGTGACTTCGCCAGACAAACAAACACATTACTCAAAGCCAAAGAGACAGTTACACTTTGGTGTGGTCACAGTTTTGTTGAAACAACAGGTAATTATACCTGATTGCCCGTTCATTGTAATAGATGCCAAGCTCCCCCCAGCCCCAGCTCACTTTATTTATTTTATAAGTCATATTTACATCACTGATACCTCTTTTCCACCAAAAGCCCAGGTCAGACCCATATATACCCCTTTTACACCGGAGCTAAAACCCGGGTTTTTGAAGGGTTAACCCGGGCAGCTCCCTGGTGTAAAAGGGCAGAGGGTTGGATCGCCGGGTCGAGTGACCCGGCAATCCAACCCAGGTAACTAGCAGGGTTTAACACGGGCGTAGCCCGTGAAACCCTGCTATGGGAACAGCGCACTCCGGGTCACGAAGACCTGGAGTGCGCTGCTAGCCGGCCGATTGGTCCGGCTTCAGTGACGCTTGGAGATAACATCATCTCCAAGCGTCCACTTTCACTCCGCAATAGCCGGGTCTATGTACACCCGACTGCGGTGTGAGCGGTGCTGACTCGGGAATATCCCGAGTCAGCGCTGGCAAAATTCCGGGTCTGATCCGGATAGGAACTTTGTTCCAACTCCGGGTCAGACCCGGAATTTAGGTGGAAAAGGGGTATTACACTGCACCTTCAATCTGGGTTACTCCCAGGTCAGCCCCGTTCACACTGAACTCAGGTCTGCCCTGCTAAACCCGTGAGGTCATAAAAAGTGGGAGGTGAATGCTCCACAACCACCAATCAGCTCATTTTAGGCATGACCCAGGTCAGATAACCCAGGTTGCACCATTTACACTGCACCATTACACGGGTCCATCCTGGGTCCAACCCTGGTAGCTACCTGGGTTGGATTGCCAAGTCACTTGACCTGGGTTATTTTTCAGGGACCCTTTTACACTGAGCTGCGACCCGGATAGACCCAGCAAAAACCCTGGTTATTGCTCTGGTGTAAAAGGGGTATGAGTTTGAATGGGAAAAGACACCCCAACTATTTCTCTTCCCCCCCCGGGTAACCTCTCCAAAATTCCGTGGTCAGTATTTTACGAGTACCCTCCCCTGCCAGAATTTCACAATGTCATACTTTTGAGTATATTTACTAATATGCATCCAGAAGAAAGAACTTCTATAGCTATGGAAAATGAGCCATCGATGCAATTTAATGATAAAGCGCTACCGAATTAACTCAGTGATACTGCGCTCCACGGTGATACTGACTGACAGCAGTAAGAGGAGTCTCATAGCTTCACCAACAAGTCCCCCCTGCATCTGTGCATTTGTTAGCCAGTTTACATACAGTATGAGCAGTGGCCTGGTAGCCCCAACTTCGGGTTCGAGGCAGTTCCACTTTATAAGAATATAAAAAAAATTTTTTTACTAGAATAAAATAATTACGCTGCAATTTGCTTTTGAAAAAAATTTATTTAAATAAAAAAAAACATTTCTTCTATGCTTATCTGCTGCTATCTCCATCCCAGGATGGCAATGGCAACAAAAAGTTTTGTGACTCTACATGGACCACAGCAATCCTTTTAAAATAGACTCCCCCAAGCAAGAAAAAGAGTTTCTCCCATGGGGTCTACTACAACTGGCGGTAACTCCTTTAGAAGATAGGGAGAAGACTTTAATTAAACCCCTGATTTTCCAGGGAATAAAGTACCAACCAATCAACTCCTAACTGTCATTTTTCAAGCACATCCTGTAAAGTGACAGTTTGGAGCTGATTGGTTGGTACTTTATCTCTGTCCACTTTATCTCTCTCCAAGGCTTAGTACATAGACCCCTGTGTATGTCCAGAATGGCTAGTTAGACCTACCTGTAATACAAAACTTTCATACACTTCCACACTTAGCATCCTGTATTCTGTATGTCATTTCCCTGAAACATTTAACTGTTACTATTTATTTTAATTCAGTTCTAACAAACAAATGCGGCAGAGTGCCAGGCAGTATCGTACGCCCGACTTTTCTGGATATGTCCATTTTAACAAACCCCGATGCAACTCATGTGTGTCACCTTTTTTTTTCGCACTGTTAAGCCGGTTGGTTTTGACAAGAATGCTAATCACTTGCTATGAAGGTCAGGAGAGATCTATTGTAATAACAAAATACAGATGAAATCTGTCATCCTATTGTCTGAGGGTGCCACCAACGTAACAGCCTGACACTGACGAACGGCAGAAGCATCTTTAAATAGTACTTCAGACAAATGGAGGTTTCCGCATGAATTACTGATAAAAAAGATTTCATTGAGAAATGGTTGCGTTAACACGTCTCACAGGAGGAAACAAGGATCATAATTCAATGAGATCAAGATTATCACAATTGTGATCGCAGCTCCGTAGTCGCACACAATGCTGCTGCGAAGATATGCTAATGTCTGCCGCTCAGCCGGCATAGAGACGTCCACTGCTGCATTCTCACATCCGTAACACCTCGCAGTCCTGCGTATATATCGGTAACATCTGAGTACATCAGCCCATCACGCAGCTCCGACCTGTCGCAGAACGCAAGTCTCGTCGCACGCAGTGAGTACTTAAGCTGCGTATGCAATCGCAGTGGATAATTTATGCACATCCACGCAACGGTGGTCAAACGGACAGGCACGCTTATGTTTCTCCCGTCACCACCCCCAAACGCTCACAGCCTGTCACTCACTCTGTGATGGATTCCTGTGTGCGTCCGTAATCACAGCGCGATTGCAACGCTATCATTGCGCACACGCACTGCGGTGCGCAGTGTGCACCATCAGGGGGATCTATGTCATAGGTCTCTATGGGTCCAGCAAAGAAAAAACAGATTATTGTGTACCAAGGAGTGGGCTCATATTAAACCAATACTAGTAATTTAGTTATGGTTATGTCAGAAATACGAAGGGTGCCGACGCAGAGTTTCACCAGTGGGGGATGTATAGTTTTCCCCCTCCAGATGCAAATGTCAGACACCTCCCTTCTGCATTTGCGGTCCCAGCACTGCAACCCACATCGCAGGCTGGTATCACCATCGCAACTGATAGTCACGATGGTTGCTCCATAGGTCAGGCTGCTGGAAGCTTCTGGCTGGTGCCTGGTCATGCAAAATTCCAGAAGTCTGTCTGCCAACGCAGACCCAAGCCTCGTCCCTCCTGGCACATGCACAGAATGGGTCCTGCACAGACACAGACCCTTCAACATCGGAGATGTACGTTCATCCTCATTATGAACTGGAGGCACTATAGTGTGGCATGATATGAAATGGGGGCACTATAGTGTGGTATAATGTGAAATGGCAGCACTACACATGTAAATGCAGTGGGCCTGATCCTGAGTTGGACGCATCCACTGCCACTTTTAATTCGGCCCCAACAGCCTACTCCCTTTTGCAAATGCGGGAATCCACGTATACTGACAATCTGTACATCTGCATTTGGAGACCTGTGCCGCCCGCTGTTTTTACGTACGCACCCACAGCCGTTACTAATATTATCAGGACTTGAATCCACCCCATGTCGGGTGCAATACATATATCTGAAACAGGCGTCACACCTCCGCCCGCACGCTACCATAGAGCATGGACGTCAGCCTACACACCCACGACGTTCCCATGACACTTCTACGAGACTGAACGGTTCTGTGCGCCATCATGCTCTCCGCCCAGTCACCTCCCCAGAGATGTGCATTTCATTGAAAGAGTGCGCCGCCGATGGACCAATCTGCATGCACTAGAGATCTCTATGTGTGCGTAAATGCCTGATCTGGCGCGTTCGCATAGCCGATTTCTGTTCTTGGACACATGAGCAGTATGGTAAATTCCACGAGTTCCATCCGCAATTCCACTTACATTCACGTCAGAATCAGGCCCACTATAGGTATGTGGATGTTTTTCCCACTGTGACAGAGATCAGCGAGGAATGAAGAACCAGCGTAATTTACTAAAAATAAAATCCCCGTGTTAGCAGATAACATCTAGTCTATGTCAGTGCTGATAAGTGCTGTCTCTGGTTATCAAAACTGCCCCAACAGGAATGGCGAGGACGTCACTGCCAAATGCACAGAACAATGGAAGAATTCAGCTTACACAGATGAACAATGCATGCCAAGTATCAGTGGTGATCTATTCATCTCATATCTATCTCATTGTCTCATCTGTCTGCTTACAGTATCTATCTATCTATCTATCTATCTATCTATCTATCTATCTCATATCTGTCTATCTATCTATCTATCTATCTATCTATCTATCTATCTTCTATCTATCCCATATCTATCTATCTATCTCATATCTGTCTATCTATCTATCTATCTATCTTCTATCTATCCCATATCTATCTATCTATCTCATATCTATCTATCTATCTATCTATCTACACAGCCACAGAGGCCACGTTCAGATGGAGAAATTAAAACTGTCACAGAGCTGGTGCAAGTATCGATGGTGCATGCGATGGTGGTCTGATGGTGGCCGGCAGCGTAACAGCGCGCAGAGACGCTGAAAAATGGGCGTTGCAGTGCTCGTTCATTCAGACTCAGGCTACTGCACCTGGGAAGGGCTGATACCAGTATTGGCATATTATCGCAGCCACGACTCCGGCAACAGACTCATCAGCGAACACCCCAATTGGATCCCTCCCAGCACCCCCTAAGGCGCTTTTGTCACTCGACGCATGCGAAGAAGACCTCCCGAATCCTAAACCCGGAAATACTAGGAGCCAGTGATTGAGAATTCCCCCAGTTGCCTGACAAGCCTGGCACCGTGCGTGCTTCCCCGTGTTATGTGGGGAACAACACAGATGCAGTTCAGTGGCTACTTATAATATTGACTGAGTACATACCGGCATTTACAGGTGATCTGTTATGAACACAGACAATCTCAGCCCAGGATGAGCCCTGCCTGGTCTACAAAGCATGCATTGTGTATAGTCGTGTTGCAGTGTCCCCAGCTCCCAACCAGCAATGACACGTGTCTCCTCTCCAGCAGCTAGCCATGCTGAACATGCCATGTAACTACTGCTAATTTATAATGCAATGCAATAAGAGTATTTATACAGCAAAGTATGCCAAACTCCTCTACTAATATTTGTCTTGTGTCAGTTCCATTAATTGCTTTATTCATTTGTAATGTTTGTTAAATCATGAAGCTCTGTAGATTTATGGAACTAAGCAAATAGAAATACAACTTTCATCTGACTTCTGTGAACTCCGTAATATCTGCTCTTCGAGTACGTTTCTTTATCACAATGGGACTTATTTTAAAACTTGACGCATTGGGGTATAGTAACTAATTGTGGGTTTTTAGAAATGGAAGTGTTGCCCATAGCAACCAATCTGATTCTACTTATCATCATTTATCTAGCGCCTTCTAGGAGATAATAGCCGATTGGTTGCTATGGGCAACAAATCCACTTCTAAAAACCCGCACTTTAGTAAACATACCCCATTGTGGGTAAATGTACTGTGAAGCAGCCAATCAGGTGTTAGCTGGGTGCTGTAGGCGGCGCGCTCTAACAATGGGGGGAAATCAGTCATCAGGCAGATATTGTAGAAAAAAAAGCCAACTCTATCGTGCGCTGTAGCTAACGGGGGAACTTAACTATTGATTTTAGTCAGTGACTTTGCATGTGGTACAAACGTTTCCAAAAAATATGGCAGCTTGCAGTACACAATTTAGTTAGTGATGTGATTTAGGATTCATTTAATTTTAGTAAGGGTTCTCCTTGGACACTGGTTAATGTTTGTGATATTAATGTTACACTTATCGGAGTGATAATAATGATTAAAAGCAATAAACAGCATTTGACAACATACAGTATGAGATTATGGGGATAATAACAATTGATTTACCAGCATTACGCTTCTTTCTTGATAGGCTTCTTTCCAATGTTGTTTCAGATTCAGACCCGTGGAACACATGACCCTAAAGGAATACAAATAGTACATTACACATGATGCAGAATAATCAGGTCCACTATAGTACATGTACTGTGCAATAATACTAATAGCAAATGCTCATCACATATACGAGGACGGGCCTGGTGCGTGCAGCCTCGTATGTGCCAGTATCTACAGTATCTTGCTAGCGATGTTTCCCATACTGCGCATATATCCTGGGTTGCATATACATCTCTGCGAACAGATGCACGGTTGTCAGTGGTTACTATCTTGGAGATGCTAATGAGAGTTTATGGGTGGTAACTGGATGGCAGCACTAAGCCATTTTGTGGGCATGTTGGGGCGTGTTGCCAGAGCAACTATCTATTCTTATTTGTGCGTGTGCATTCTGGCAATATATTACACCAAGAGAGGCGAAACAGGGGAGGGAATGAGAGGGAAAGCATATACAGAATACAACTTTCACTGGAAGATGGCTTCTCACAACACATTGCCCCCCTCCCCATTATCCCCCTTCCTCCCCTTCCTCAGACTCCCTACCTGCGCAAGTACAGGCTTTTTTGTATGTGCCGTCAGGCGTGATGATGTCATACCTCCTGGCCAAAAAACAGTGCCATGGATCAGGGGTGTAACTAGGTATTTGAAGGCCCCATAATAAAAGTTTGTAAGGGCCTCTATGTACCACTGATAGGTGATAAATGTATATAACACATGTAACTTTGACAATAGGCCCCCCTCAGCTCTGGGAGCTATAGCAGCCGCACCCCTTGTACCTATGGTAGTTACACCCATGCCATGGATACAGAATATAATGGAAGCACCAGACTCTATATAAGGCTCAGGTTGGGTACGGGATGCCGGTGCTCGGTTTGGGTATGGGAATTATATGGCAGAGTTAAAAAAGCATAATGCAGTGTACTGTCCAATTTGAATATATGTAAATTATTTTACCCATAATACATGTTTGTTTTTAATGCTATGTTTCCAAGCTTTTTTGTGTATTTTGGCATTAGTAAATAGTAGTTTGCAATAGAGTAAGTTCTGTAAAAGATATAATTATATATGCTAAAAAGAGAAAAAAAAAATATTCTCCCTATTTCTACAGGTGTCTGAATTAAACTACCCCCAGTGTGTGTTATTATATTTTTTCAAGTAGAAGCAGTCATTGGAGGGGGGCGCTTGGACCCCAAGATACACCCCTGCCGCCAGGATCCCGAGCGATGGCATCCCATTCCCATCCCCTGCAGAACATAGTAAGTTTATATGTGCTAGATATTACAATCATATTTCAATTTGGCTTTGTTGTTTACATTCTAGAGACAGAAGTTATACAAAAAACTGTGAGGTGTGGTAAAGGGAATTTCTCAAAAAGTAATATATCTTAGACCAGTGTTTACCAAACTCATTTCCCAGGGAGCACTAACAGTGCATGTTTTCCAGGTCTCCTCACATAATTACATGTGAAATAATTAGCTCCACCTCTGGATCTTTTAAAATCTGTCAGCCAGTAGTGAATACACCTGTGCACCAACTAGGAAAATAGGAAACCATGCACTGTTAGTGCTCCCTGAGGAATGAGTTTGGGAATCACTGCCTTAGACCATTTTATGTGGCATAATATGAATTGGGACAATCTTGTGCAGCATAATATATAATGAGGGGTTAGGGCGGTGGCAAAAAAACATGAGTATACAGGGCCCCAAGATTTCTATTGCCAGGCCTGTCTGAGCGGCACATACAGTGCCGTGCCACCCTTCGATTTGGCCCGTCTGCCCACAATTTGGTCCAACCAGTTTACGTAATGTCCGTATTGTTCCTATTAGGACAAACACACATTATGCTTTACAAACTGTCCCAAGGAGCTCTTCAAAAATACTTCTCTGAGTTCCGGAAGAGAAGTTAAAGCATCCAATATATATGTCACCTTACACATTTAAGGTAAGCTGGTTTCTGATTAAATGCATCATCTCCAAACAGTAAGGCTTAAGTTGACTACGAGCACAAAATAGCTGAATGAATGTGTTGCTGGCCATAGTAATTATGGCAGGATGACCTCACGGAACAGTGAGGTTTAGAGAACAAGACAACATCTGTTCTCTAACCACACTAGAGCTGGAACCACAAACCTCAACTCACTTTTCCCCCAAAGTTTTTAATCATTGCAGGATGTTTTATGGTTATACGAGATATTATTTCAAACATAGACAAAATACTGTGGATAAGTAATTATTCACGTCATCATTCTCATCGCCATATATAGAGAAATGTGAGTTCTGAGCTACTTTGCGGCCAGGAAATCAAAAGAATACTGAATTTAATTAAATCAGGTACTTTGGAGAAAACTTAAACAACTTGTGGGCCTGGAGGGTTTTTTTTTTTTTTTAAGTTGTTTTAATCACAATTGAAAGCTATCTGTATTTTTTTTTTTATTGGGCCAATTTAATATTTTTCAAAATAAGGTAGATGGTTACGGGTTTAGGATGAACTTGAAATAGGGCCAGATTAACAGTGGGGCGAATGTGACAAGTGCAAGGAGGATCTCCGATCATAAAAGGAATTGCGCACCAAGGATTCTTGTTTATACTCACCAAGGAGGAGAGCAATGCTGAGAGGTCCCACGATTCTTTTGTCGCCTCACAAGGCGTCACAAGTACAGACAGTGAAAAGATAAATATCCACACAAGAAGCATCTTGTGTCTCGTTCAGCAAATCTGGAAATGAATACAAAAATGCTCAGTGGTCAGGTTCCATGAAAACATTTGATGCCCTGAATTAATGTTGTCACAATTGATGACACCTTAAATACTCCCTACAGCATCCCGCACTCTATTTTTCATCTTTTTTAAGTGTCATCTCCATAATATGACCCGAGAGACACTGCATGAAGCTCGGACAACCTGCGACTCCCCTGCTGTTGTAGAACTACAAATCCCTCTTACTGGGACTCACTGGTTTAACAACAGGTGGAGGGAACACGTATGAAATGAAACACGTAATGTAGAGATAAATTCAGTTATCATTCTAGAGCTTTAAAAATGTATATTCTCCCCACTTTGTACCAAACATAAGTAGCAGAACAGCAATCCTTAAGTCCTAAGCAGTAATGGATTATTAAGTTTACAACGTGCAAAAACGGCTAGAGGATAACTGGCCCCGTGTCCAGGATTCTGCAATTCTGAGGGCCAGTACAGTCATTTAGACCCTTATCTTCACATATGGATGGATCTGAATTAAGACACTAAAGGGGCCTGTCCATAACCCGACTTTGTGAACAATCCGACCAAAACCAGGAGGTTTCGGTCACGTTGTCCACAAAGTCGGGCAATGGATAGCCGCAAAGGACCAGCGATGCACTTGCACGCTGGGTCCTTGCCGCCCCCGACTATATACTGAACATGCCCGTCAACCTGACCAGTGGCGTGACTATAAATTTTGCTCCCCCATGCCAAAAAAGTTTCAGGCGCCTTTCCCGCCCAAAGATCAAACACACTCAAAGACGACGTTTAAGGTGTGTGGTTACATGATACAGTAACATGCCTTACACATTATGACACACTAAGTAATGCCACTTATAACACAGTGTGCCACACCAGATTGCCCCTTACAACACATTATGCCACACAGCAATGCCCTTTACACATGCCACACAATAATGCCACGTATAACACATAATGACATACAGTAATGCCCTTATAACAAATTTATGCCACGCTGTAATGCCCCTATTTTACATTATGCCACACTGTAATGCCACATACAACACATTATGCCACACAGTAATGCCACATACAACACATTATGCCACACAGTAATGCCCCTTACACATTATGCCACACAGTAATGCCCCTAATAGCACATTGGCATAATGTGTAGTTGGCATTACTGTGTGCACAAACAGTAATGCCCATTACATCCCACCCTGACAGATCTACTTCACCAACCCTCCTTTCTGCTCCTGCCAGTCCGTCACCTCAGCTCAAGACAGGTTGCACAGTTTTTATGTCCGTGTAGAACCAGATTATTGGGAACATAGTTTATAACCTGTAAACTGCGTGTATCAAGTTAGTGCCCCTGTAATAGTGCCCCTTATGCAGTGCCCCCTGTAATAGTGCCCCTTATGCAATGCCCCCTGTAATAGTGCCCCTTATGCAATGCCCTCTGTAATAGTGCCCATTATGCAGGGCCCCCTATAGTTGTGCCCCATATGCAATGCCCCCTATAGTTGTGCCCCATATGCAATGCCCCCTGTAATAGTGCCCCTTATGCAATGCCCCCTGTAATAGTGCCCATTATGCAGGGGCCCCTGTAATAGTGGCCATTATGCAGGGGCCCCTGTAATAGTGCCCATTATGCAGGGGCCCCTGTAATAGTGCCCATTATGCAGGGGCCCCTGTAATAGTGCCCCTTATGCAGGGGCCCCTGTAATAGTGCCCCTTATGCAATGCCCCTTGTAATAGTGCCCATTATGCAGGGCCCCCTGTAATAGTGCCCATTATGCAGGGCCCCCTGTAATAGTGCCCATTATGCAGGGGCCCCTGTAATAGTGCCCATTATGCAGGGCCCCCTGTAATAGTGCCCATTATGCAGGGCCCCCTGTAATAGTGCCCATTATGCAGGGCCCCCTGTAATAGTGCCCATTATGCAGGGCCCCCTGTAATTGTGCCCCATATGCAATGCCCCCTATAGTTGTGCCCCATATGCAATGCCCCCTGTAATAGTGCCCCTTATGCAATGCCCCCTGTAATAGTGCCCCATATGCAGGGCCCCCTGTAATAGTGCCCCTTATGCAGGGGCCCCTGTAATAGTGCCCCTTATGCAGGGGCCCCTGTAATAGTGCCCCTTATGCAGGGGCCCCTGTAATAGTGCCCCATATGCAATGCCCCCTGTAATAGTGCCCATTATGCAGGGCCCCCTGTAATAGTGCCCATTATGCAGGGCCCCCTGTAATAGTGCCCATTATGCAGGGCCCCCTGTAATAGTGCCCATTATGCAGGGCCCCCTGTAATAGTGCCCATTATGCAGGGCCCCCTGTAATTGTGCCCATTATGCAGGGCCCCCTGTAATTGTGCCCATTATGCAGGACCCCCTGTAATTGTGCCCATTAAAGTTGTGCCCCCCCGTAGTTGTGCCCCCTGTAGTTGTGGCCTCCCCAAACCTCTCCCCCCCCCCTCACTTACCTGACTTCGCGCGCTGTCAACCGGGCTGTCTCTCCGGCTGCCACGCTGACCCAGCAGACGCGGCCGCGCAGGTTTCCCAGGTCGCAGGTGACGTCATGACGTCACCCGCGCACTGCATTACTGGGAACGCTGGCCTCTGAAGTGATCGGAGGCTTCCTTAGCCTCTGATCACTTCAGAGGCCAGCACACACAGTTGCAGTGGCATAACCACTGCCTCCGTTGCCCCCAAGCTACCCGGCGCCTCCAAGCCACTGCGGGGGCTGTGGGGGCAGTAGTTACGCCACTGAACCTGACGATGCTCATCAGGGTCGGCATGTTTAGAGATAGGAGGTCGGGCTCCTGTACTGAATGACGTCCAGTGAACGCTGTTTAGTGCGGGCACCGCACCTCGGCGACCTGAAGGTCTGAAAGCTAGACATTCAGACTTCAGGTCGCCTAATGGATAGGCCCCTTTATTGCTTTGTGTTCACTGTAAGTAAACATCTTTGGGGATTTACAACTGAACACTGACCTTGCTCAGAAAGGAAACTGCTCAAAGCTCACATAAAATGCATCTTTTAGTATGATCATAGACTTCTGTCAGGAGCTGGCTGAGTTACAGCGATCTCAGATCTATATACTAGTCCTGAAGATATTTACATACTTTGAACACAGAGGGTGAGATGTATCAAGCCTTGGAGAGAGATGAAGTGGGGAATCTATGCAAAGCAACCATTCAGCTTCTGTCATTTAGCAAGAGCAGTCTTTATAATGACCGTTAGAAGCTGATTGGTAGAGCAACTACTCCACTTTTTCTCTCTCCAAAGCTTGAAACATTTCCCCCAGAGTAAGGTCATTGTTCTGTGCCTGATATTGGAGACAGCTCGGTGGGTGCCTGAGCAACCCCAATTATTCGCAGTCATTTCTATGCATTTAATTTTGAAGTCATTTGTGGTGGTTACCGTGAGCATCCCCAATGGTTTTAAAAAATTGTTTTTCATGGAAACTTATCTCATTGTTATTTACAGCACAACAAGGGTCTGAAGCCAAATAGCAACCTTACAGTATTATAGGACATAGGCACCTACTTACTACAATCCACATTTCAAATGCAGTTGTAATGTGATATTGTTGCCTAAAATTGCATTGAAACATCACAGCAATTTATCAAAGATCCCTTGCAGGGACAGAGCTTGTGAAAAAGCTCTGTCCCTGTGAAGTTAGGAGCTGAGTGGCTTGTAGTTGATCACTTTCCAATTCATCACTTTTCAGAGCTTAGTACATCGTACAGGACGTAGCTGATGCACATGCCAAATTGCAGCACCTTTTCCTTCCAAGTCTACTGAGTGTGTGGATCTGAGCTCTAAATCAGTGTACCATACATAGAGACCAGAGAGCAGCTGCCAGCAAGAGGAGACAGGTAACTTCACATGAAGTGGGCGAACGTGTGCTTAGAAAGTTCAGTACTGTTTTACCTTTTCCTGACCACCTATGTTATAGGAAATAAAATAAATTCAGCAGAGGCAGACTGGCTCTACTGTCACATCTAATGGCTTATTGTGATCACTGGCCAAGTATATGTCTGATGTATTTCATACACTGCACTGTGTGTGGCTGGCCCTACTGGTGCATCTAACTGGTTACTGTAATTGATGGCCTCTATAAGTCTGACGCAGTGGTGTCACTGGGGTCGGTTATTAGATTCCCTGTGTGCGCTGAAAGGCGCACGCACCTGAAAAGGTGTCCAGCACTCACGGAGATACCAGGCTGTGCCCAGAGACTTTCCCTACACTATCTGCTCATTCTCAATGACAGGAAGCCAGGCACTGCTAAATTACTTTACACTGTAGTGCTTGGTCCTGGTCACTGAGGAGGAGCCAGCATTTTGGTGTCACCTTCTCGGAGGGTGCATCCCCCAAGTGATGCCACTGGTCTGACGTATTACATACTATACACGGCCCTTTGTACGAGGCAGACTATGGCTTGCTCTGTGCTAATTATGCCTTCTTCACACTCACTCTAAAATCAAGCATTTGGGGGCAGATGTACTAAGCTCTGGAGAGTGATAAATTGGAGTGATAAAGTACTAACCAATCAGCTCCTAACTGTCATATTTCAAACACAGCCTGTAACATGACAGTTAGGAGCTGAGTGACTGGTAGTTTATCACTTTCCTATTTATCACTTTCCAGAGCTTAGTACATCTCCCCTTTGGAAACCACATCTGGAAATCCTGTGTTTGCCCCTGAAGCAATGGTGGCTGGACAATGGAATATAACAGTGTAAGGTTCCTTATGTACGCCCTGTAAGATTGTGATTTACTGCACAACCCTTAGAGACCAACCAACGCCTGCACATTGGAGACCAGAATGTCACATTACTGGCACTAAAAGCCAGCAGTAAAAAAATATGTGACTTGGGGGAAATAGTTTTAGCTACGTGTGCTAACCCAGGACACAGCAACGTGGGACATTACAGGGCTGTATATAATATAATCAGTAGTGGAATACAGTATTTATAAATCACTATGCACTTAGTGGAAGGTATACAGATATTATGCTCTAATACAAATTGTAACAAAACAATAGGGGCCAGCTCATGAGAGCCTTTATGGAGAAAAGCAATAAGAGAGACAAAGGCGCGGTACAGGCTGCTATTAAGTGACGTTAGATGTAACATTTATAGTAATGTAGTAAACAGCATATAAAAAATGCTTTATGGGCCTGATGTATATAGATTTTTACTATACAATGGTGGATTCTCGCATTATCACACACGGCCGGTAGCTGTGGCCAGAAGGAGAAGCGGCCATGGGTGTGTCAGAATGAGCCCCATAGCGTCACCATTCTTTCATCAGGGGCTACAAGAGCCTCTGTATCTGAGCGACTTTTCCTGCCCATGTTCTTATCTAGCATTCAAATTCCGCATTACCCCTCTCCATCAGAACAGCATCACATTTCTGAGCTCGGCAGTCTAGTTAGAAGGCCCTATGCCCCTTTTATTAAAACCAGCACTGCAAGGGAACGTGCTGGCAAAGTATCTGCATTGTACGTCATTGGTATATATATGACACCAGTACAGAATTCCAACACCAGAAATTGCAGCTCTCATATAAACTACAGCACAGAGAAGTTTACATATTATCAGTAAGTGGAGTAACGTCCATCTAGATGTCACCCCACAGCCTGATCTGAGCTGCCCGTACTACCTCTGAAAGCTCATCACACAGCGTATGGGGTTTCATTTCACTGGAAACTGGATCATGCTATGGAAAAAGGTCATTGTAGCAAGTCAAACTTTGTGTTAACTTGCACTACAGTCCCCATATAATAACCTGATCCTGCCTCTCCCCATAACAATATCTATCTATCTACTTATCTATCTTTCTCATATCTATCTATCTATCTCATATCTACCTATCTATCTCATATCTCTTTATCTCATATCTATCTATCTACCTCATATATATCTATCTATCTCATATCTATCTATTTTATATATATCTCATATCTATCTATCTCATATCTCTTTATCTCATATCTATCTTATACCAATCTATCTAGCTCATATATATCTATCTATCAATATATCTATCTCATATCTATCTATCTCTCTCTCACATCTGTCATATCTATCTATCTATCTACTGATCTCATATCTGTCTATCTCATATGTATCTCATATATATCTCATCTCTATCTATCGATTGATCTATCTATTTCATATCTATCTATCAATCTCATATCTATGTATCGATCAATCTATCTCTCTCATATCTATATATCTCATATCTATCTATCTCATATCTATCTATCTCATATCTATCTACCTCATATCTATCTATCTCATATCTATTTATCTATCTATCTCATATCTCTACCTCATATCTATCTATCTCATATCTATCTATCTCATATCTATTTATCTATCTATCTCATATCTATCTATCTATCTATCTCATATCTATATATCTATATCATATCTATCTATCTATCTCATATCAATATATGTATTGATCTCATATCTATCTCATATATGTCTCATCTCTATCTATCTCATATATATCTCATCTCTATCTATCTATCTATCTATCTATCTAATATCGCTCTCATATCTCTTATATATTTATCTATCAATATATCTATATCATATCTCTCTCTCTCTCATATCTGTCACGGCCAGGGTATTTCAGCATGGCGATAGGCGAGTGTTACCTGGGAGGTCATTGTGGCGCGGGCTGTCTGGTGGCGGAGCTGGTGTCTGGCGGGGGGCTTTGGCTGCACGCGTTGTTGTGCGGGCCTGTTGTCACTCTGCGCTGGTAAGGCCTGGCGGCGTCTCCATTCCGTTTGGCATGGGCACTGCCATCTTGCCTTCTGGCCATGTGATGCGGCTGGCCAATCCTGGTGAGTCACATGTTCCCTCCGGCCAGTAACAGCACGGCATGGGGTATTTAGGAAGGGTCAGTGCCTTCCTTCTTTGCCAGTGCAACGTGTATCTCAGCCTAGCTGAGAGGGAGTTCTCTGTGCTTTCCTGTTCCTGTGAATCCGCTGTGCCAGTCTGCCTGTCAGCTCCTAGTTCCCACTGGACTACACCGCTACCTCCATCACCCTTGCCCATACCTGAGTGCCTGAGCCTGCTGACATCCTGCACTTCAGTTCACTATCTGCAAACCTGGCTTGTTTATTTTCAGTTTCACTACCTGCACACCTGGACTGCTCTAATTGTTTCTACCTGGACATTAACCCTTTTGCTCCCACCACAGAACTCTTGTGCACATTTATATTTTCCTGGACTTTTATTTACTGCCACATTATATGTCCACTCGAGCACTTATTAAAAATCCTAGTTTTATTTACAAATCTGCTTCTGTGATCGCTCCTGCTACCACCCCGGGTCCACAAATAACCCAGAACGTAACAGTTTGCACTGGCCACATGGAGCCGGCCACGGATCAGGAGTCAGGAGTGGATTTGTTCAGGTGCATTTCTGGTCGATTAGAAAATCTGGAAAACATGCAGCATCAGATGGCTAAATTTCTGCAAGAGATGTCCAAGCGACAGGATAGTTTGCAAACTTCCTTTTCTACCCCTGAAGTACCAGCAATTACATCCGCATCAGCGTCTGGGAATACAGGAGGCAGATCATCTCCCCGCTTACGTCTTCCTTTACCTAATAAATTTGACGGCAATCCTAAACTCTGCCGAGGATTCCTAAATCAGTGTGACATACATTTTACCCTGTAGCCTGACAACTTTCCAACTGCAAGAACTAAAGTGGCTTATATAGTCTCTCTGTTATCCGGCCAGGCCTTGGAATGGGCTTCCCCACTCTGGGAGCGCTCAGATCCACTACTGGATAATTACGCAGGCTTTGTGTCATCCTTCAGGAGGATTTTCGATGAACCTGGGCGTACTGTATCAGCATCATCAAACATCATGACACTGAGGCAAGGGGTCCGTCCTGTCAGTCAATATGCCGTGCAATTTCAAATTTTAGCATCAGAGCTCAAATGGAATGAGGAAGCCCTCACCTCGGCCTTCTGGCATGGGTTGTCAGACTGACTAAAGGATGATCTAGTCACTCGAGAGCTTCCTACTAATCTGAACGACATGATTTCGTTGTGTATCAAAGTTGACCTACGCTTCAGGGAACGTCAGGCTGAAAAAAACAGAACTGACCGGCAAAGGTCATTTACCCCCTCCATTTCTACCCGTCCCATTCCTTCTCCCACTGAAGAGGAGCCTATGCAGGTGAATCATACACACCTCTCCAAAGAAGAACGTCAGAGAAGAATGCAAAAGAACCTCTGTCTGTACTGCGGAGAGTCTGGTCACCTGCTGATTTCCTGTTCCCGTAAACCGGGAAATGCCAAATCCTAACTGATCCTGGAGACATCAAGTTAGGAGTTATGAACCCGTCTCCAAAAATTAAAGATTTCACGATTACCCTAGCCTTGGATCTTAAACCCAAACCTGTCTTTGCTACTGCTCTAATCGACTCAGGAGCAGCCGGAAATTTCATAACGTCTAGTTTCATTGATAAATTTTAGATACCTTGTTTGACTCTCAACCATGCTATCTCTCTGACCTCGATAGACGGACGGCCTCTGACTAATGGGATAGTCACCAAAGAGACTCAACCTGTATTGGTCCGAATTGGGGCACTTCATTCTGAGTCCTTAAAATTCCTGGTGATATCAGAGGCCTCTCAAGAAATTGTTCTTGGTCTACCCTGGTTACGTAAACATAATCCCAGGATTGATTGAAGTTCTATGCAGATTCTGTCATGGGGTATGGACTGTCAGAAATCCTGTCTTCCAAAAATTCGACCTGTGAGAAAGACAGTTTCATTAGTTTCTTCTGCCATTCCCAAGGAATATCAGATGTTTGCCGACGTTTTTTCTGAACAACAAGCAAATATCTTACCCCCTCATAGGGAATGGGACTGTCCAATTGAATTGATACCTGATAAGATGCCACCTCGTGGTCGTACCTATCCGCTGTCCTTGCCTGAGACTCAAGCCATGACCGAGTACATCCGGGACAACCTGGCAAAGGGGTTCATCCGCCCCTCTACTTCACCTGCCGGAGCTGGGTTTTTCTTCGTTGGCAAGAAGGACGGTGGTCTAAGACCATGTATCGATTATCGAGGCCTTAATGACATTACTGTAAAAAATCGATACCCTCTTCCCCTGTTTACTGAGTTGTTTGATAGGGTCAAGGGCTCTGTCATTTTTTCTAAATTAGATCTAAGAGGGGCTTACAACCTCATCCGTATCCGAGCTGGCGATGAATGGAAGACCGCTTTTAATACCAGAGATGGACATTTCGAGTATTTAGTAATGCCTTTTGGATTATGTAACGCCCCTGCTGTCTTTCAAAGTTTCGTTAATGAGATTTTCCGGGATCTGTTATATGTTTCGGTTGTTGTCTATCTGGATGACATACTGATTTTTTCACCCTCTGTGGCTAAACATCAAGAACATGTTAAGGAGGTCCTGACCCGTTTGAGAGAAAACCACCTTTACTGCAAACTGGAGAAGTGCGTCTTTGGAGTGCCCAGTGTACCTTTTCTCGGCTATGTAATATCTGGCTCCAGTTTAGAAATGGACCCCAAGAAGGTACAAGCAATTCTGGATTGGACCCGACCTCAGACACTGAAGGCCATCCAGAGATTGTTGGGCTTCGCCAATTATTATAGACGCTTCATTAAGGGATTTTCTACACTGCTGGCTCCCATTACAGCCTTGACCCGCAAAGGTGCTAATTCTGCCCAATGGTCACCTGAGGCAGAGTCTGCCTTTCATCTTCTAAAACAGGCCTTCATCTCAGCACCAGTCCTTCGACAACCAGATCTGGACAGGCCTTTTTTGTTGGAAGTAGATGCATCATCTGAAGCTGTGGGAGCAGTCTTGTCTCAACGTTATGAGGACAACCGAGTCCATCCGTGTGGGTTCTTTTCTAAAAAATTCTCTCCTGCCGAAAGGAACTACGCCATAGGTGAGCAAGAACTACTAGCTGTAAAGTTGGCGTTGAAAGAATGGAGATATTTGCTAGAAGGCGCCAAGTTTCCATTTACTGTATTTCCGGACCATAGAAATCTCCTATTTCTCAAAAACCTCCAATGTGTGAGTCCTCGTTTGGCCCGCTGGGCAATATTCTTTGCCAGGTTTCAGTTCACCCTGACCTTTCGGTCTGGAGCACTTAATCAGAAGGCTGATGCCCTATCGAGATCTCTCCTCTGTGATGATCAATCTGAAAATCAAAGCAATACCCCTGTCTTGGAATCAAGAGTTTTCGCCGCATTACAACTTCAGCCTCCGACGGGAAAATCATTTGTGGCCCCGGAATTAAGGAAGCAGCTTCTCACTTGGGCACATTCCTCTCGCTTCGCAGGGCACTCAGGCACTCGGAAGACCTTTGAGTTCCTGAAAAGACACTATTGGTGGCCTTCTATGAAGGCAGACATAATGGAGTTTATCTCTTCCTGCTCCTCCTGTGCCCAGCATAAATCATCACGACAAGCTCCAGCTGGGGAATTGCTTCCATTACCTACTCCATCGCGTCCATGGACGCATCTCTCCATGGATTTCGTCACAGACCTGCCAGTCTCTCAAGGTTTCAACACTATCTGGGTTGTAATAGACCGATTTTCTAAGATGGTCCACTATATACCGTTGAAGAAGTTACCTTCTGCCCCTGACCTGGCACAGTTGTTTCTCCAACACATATTTCGTCTACACGGCCTTCCTGCTGAAATTGTCTCTGACCGTGGTGTGCAGTTTACTGCAAAATTCTGGAGGGCTTTGTGTTCTGTTCTTCAAGTGAAGTTAAACTTTTCCACGGCCTACCATCCGCAAAGCAACGGCTCCACCGAGAGAGTTAATCAAGATCTAGAGACTTTCTTAAGAATTTTTATGTCATCTTCCCAGGACAATTGGGCTGCCTTGCTGCCGTGGGCTGAGTTTGCACATAATGCTTCCTACCACTCGTCAACTAACCAAACGCCATTTCAGGTTGTATATGGCCTTCATCCTCGTGTTCCCGAATTCCGAAGCCTGCCTGTTTTCGATGTTCCGGCCGTGGAGGACACGGTGCGGAATTTTGCTGCCATCTGGACTCAAGTACGGTCTGATTTGTTGAAGGCATCCTCTCGCTATAAGACCCAGGCCGATAAGAAGCATAGAATAGTTCCACGCATGCAAGTTGGAAGCCAGGTCTGGCTATCCACCCGGAATCTTCGTCTGAGGGTTCCTTCTATGAAATTTGCACCACGCTTCATCGGTCCCTTCTCCATAACAGAAGTCATTAATCCAGTGGCCTATTGTCTACAGTTACCCCCATACCTAAAAATCCCTAATTCCTTCCATATTTCCTTATTGAAGCCCCTGGTCCTGAATAAATTCCATAGTGCTCTACCTGCTTCTCCTCGAGTCCAGACAAGAGAGGAGTTGAGTTTGAGGTCGCCCGGATCTTGGACTCTCGTCTACGCAGAGGTCATCTACAGTATTTGCTGGACTGGAAAGGTAACGGTCCAGAGGAACATTGCTGGACCGATGCTCGTGATGTCCACGCTCCCACACTCATCAGGAGATTCCATTCTGCCCATCCGGAGAAGCCTGGTGAGTGTCCTGAGGCCACCCCAAAAGGGGGTGGTACTGTCACGGCCAGGGTATTTCAGCATGGCGATAGGCGAGTGTTACCTGTGAGGTCATTGTGGCGCGGGCTGTCTGGTGGCGGAGCTGGTGTCTGGCGGGGGGCTTTGGCTGCATGCGTTGTTGTGCGGGCCTGTTGTCACTCTGCGCTGGTAAGGCCTGGCGGCGTCTCCATTCCGTTTGGCATGGGCGCTGCCATCTTGCCTTCTGGCCATGTGATGCGGCTGGCCAATCCTGGTGAGTCACATGTTCCCTCCGGCCAGTAACAGCACGGCATGGGGTATTTAGGAAGGGTCAGTGCCTTCCTTCTTTGCCAGTGCAACGTGTATCTCAGCCTAGCTGAGAGGGAGTTCTCTGTGCTTTCCTGTTCCTGTGAATCCGCTGTCTGCCAGTCTGCCTGTCAGCTCCTAGTTCCCACTGGACTACACCGCTACCTCCATCACCCTTGCCCATACCTGAGTGCCTGAGCCTGCTGACATCCTGCACTTCAGTTCACTATCTGCAAACCTGGCTTGTTTATTTTCAGTTTCACTACCTGCACACCTGGACTGCTCTAATTGTTTCTACCTGGACATTAACCCTTTTGCTCCCACCACAGAACTCTTGTGCACATTTATATTTTCCTGGACTTTTATTTACTGCCACATTATATGTCCACTCGAGCACTTATTAAAAATCCTAGTTTTATTTACAAATCTGATTCTGTGATCGCTCCTGCTACCACCCCGGGTCCACAAATAACCCAGAACGTAACAATATATATCTATCTATCTATCTCATATATATCTCATCTCTATCTATCTCTCATATCTATCTATCTATCTATCTATCTATCTCGTATATATCTCATCTCTATCTATCTCATATACTGTATCTCTCATATCTCATATATTTATCTATCAATATATCTATCTCATATCTCTCTCTCTCATATCTATCTCTTATCTATCTCTCTCATATCTCTCGTATATATCTATCTAGCAATATATTATTATTATTATCATTTATTTATATGGTGCTACAAGTGTTCCGAAGCGCCTTACACAGTACATAGGCAAATAGGGTGGCTTACAGTAAAATACAATACAGGACATGAATAATATACATTGCTACATTCGCGACCATAACACCCAGATAAGTAACAGAGGAAAGCAACCAAGTGTTAGGTGCCCTAGTGGGGAGTAAAAAGTAGATGAAAGTAGAGTTAGGAGAAGCACAAGAGGGTAGAGAGCCCTGCTCATAGGAGCTTACATTCTAAAGGGGAGGGACAGACAGACAGGTGTGACACAGATGGGGTAGGCAGGGAGGAAGGAGTATGTAGCAGCAAGTTACGATGAAAGCTGGAAGGCTTTGATGAAATAGTGGGTTTTGAGAGCCCATTTGAAGGATTGTAGAGAGGTGGAGAGTCTGATGGGAAGAGGGAGAGAGTTCCAAAGGTAGGGAGCAGCGTGGACAAAGCTTGGAGGCGGGAGTGGGAGGAAGTAATCAATTGGCATGAGAGGCGGCGTGCATTTGTTAAACGAGAGGGCGGACAGGAGAGTGAAGATCAGAGATGTAAATAGGAGAGGAATGTGTGAGGGCTTTGTAAGTGAGTGTGAGAACCTTAAATTGGGTTCTGAAAGGGATGGGGAGCTAGTGGAGAGTTTGTAGGAGAGGGGAGACAGATGCAGAGCATTTTGAGAGGAAGATGAGCCGAGCAGCAGCATTGAGGACAGACTGGAGAGGGGCGAAAAGGGAGTTGGGGAGGCCAGATTTGAGGAGGTTACAGTAGTCCAATCTGGAGATGACCTATGAGGGTTTTAGTGGCATCCTGGGTGAGAAAGGGTCTAATCTTGGAAATATTTTTAAGATGAAAACAACAGAACTGCGAGAGATTCTGGATATGTCCAGGATAACTCCAAGACAGCGCACTTTGGGGCTAGAGGAGATAGTTGTGCCATCAATTGATAAAGAAATGGTGGGAAGTGTGGTTATGTTGGGGGGTGGGAAAATGATCAGCTCAGTCTTAGACATATTAAGTTTAAGAAATCACTGGGACATCCAGGAAGACATGGCAGAGAGACAGTTGGAGATATGAGTGAGTAGAGAGGGGGAGAGGTCAGGGGAGGAAAGGTAGATCTGAGTATCATCAGCATAGAGATGATATTGGAGGTCAAAAGAGCTGATGAGTTCACCTAGTGAGGACGTATAAAGTGAGAGAAGGAGAGGTCCAAGAACAGAACCTTGGGAAACACCTACTGTAAGAGGCTGTGGGGGAGAAGAGGAGTCATGAGATTAGACAGAGAAGGATCGGTCAGAGAGGTAGTAGGATAGCCAGGAGAGGGCAGTGTCACGTAGACCAAGGGAGTGAAGGATTTGCAGAAGGAGAGGGTGGTCCACAGTGTCGAAAGCAGCAGAGAGGTAAAGGAGAATGAGTAGAGAGTAGTGGGCCTTGGATTTAGCAGCAAGGTGGTCATTGCTGACTTTTGTGAGGGCAGTTTCAGTGGAGTGGAGAAAACGGAAGCCAGACTGAAAAGGGTCAAGGAGGGAGTGGGAGGAAAGAAAGGTAGTAAGGCGGTTGTAAACAACATGCTCAAGGGGCTTGGAGGCAAAAGGGAGGAGAGAGATGGGACGGTAGTTGGAGAGAGTGTTAGAATCAAGGGTAGGTTTTTTAAGAATGGGGGAGACAAGGGCATGTTTGAATGCAGCTGAGACAGTGCCTGATGATAGGGAGGGATTAAGGAGGTGGGCAAGATGGGAGCAGGCAGAAGGAAAGCGGTAGCAGAGGAGATGTGAAGGGATAGGGTCAAGGGGGGAGGTGGAAGGGGGGAGGACCAGATGAGGGACATGACTTCATCTCCAGATACAGGGGAAAATAATGTTAGAGTCGTTAAAATGGATGGGGAGGGGTGATCTGGGAAAGGAGAATGTGGAGAGCTGGGGGACTGGTGGGATATGATGTCCTGACGTATAGAGTCAATTTTAGATGTAAAGTAGGTAGCAAAGTCAAGTGCAGAGAGGGAGGAGGGGAGGCGAGGAGGGGGTGGGCGGAGGAGGGAGTTGAAGGTGGTGAAGTGATTCTGGGGATTTGAGGACGGAGAGGAGATTAGGTTCTTGAAGAGAGAGCAGCACTATAGGATGAGAGCGTACATTTGAAATGGAGAAAATATGCCTTAGAGCGTGATCTTCTCCAATGTCGCTCGGCAGTTCGTGAACACTTTTGCAGATATCTGGTGCATTTGGAATGCCAGGGTTGAGATGTGAATCTGCAATGGTGAATAGTGATCTCCGGAGCGGAAGTAAGGGAGGCATTGTATAGGGAAATGGCTTGTTCAGGGCAGGAGAGAGAGAGAGGATAGAGTAGAGAAGTGAGTCATGCTGAGAATATATCTATCTCATATCTCTCTCAATCATATCTATCTATCTATCTCATATCTCTCTCATATCTATCTATCTATCTCATATCTATATCTATCTAACTATCTATCTATCTATCTAAACCCTCTTTTACTCTCTAAAAAATGCACTAGGTTACTTCCATCTAATCTCTTTTACCCACCCTTAAAGTCCTGGTAAGGAGTGTACCTCCGGTTATTAATCCAGTGCATCCACCCAAGTATTGGTAGTATTCTGAGCCTACTTGGGAAAACCCTAGGTCACACACTGATCGATTGGTGTTGATATGGATTACTATAGTGTATTGTGTTGATGTAGCTTGTTTTCTGGTCCTCACCACCTTGTGTCACTCCACCATGAGAGTACACGCCATTAAACACAGCTTTATCTTTGTACAGTATATATTCAGACTAATAGTAACATACATAACTACTCTTCTATACATGAAAATAATCATTTCAGAATATGAGCACACATATACAGTTTTATATGAACAATGAGTAACAACATACAGAGATGACAACAATGTTGAAATTAATGCTCAGAAATAAGTTCGGAGAGTCTTGCTGGGGCTCCGTAGTTTGGGAAGTATACAGTAAACTTTTAAATCACTTCCAGGAGATAACTTAACCTATACCCAGGGAAGTACAGTAATTTTTATCTGTTGTTTAGATCTACAAAAAGTACCAACAACTTGTGTTTGGTCACACTAAACTGCTTACATACAAGTAATAATGTACATAAGAAGAGTCAGGTTCAGCCTAGGAAAAAGCCCGGGCTATGAGGTATATAGATGGTTTCTGAAGTTGTTACAGTGGCTATACAAAAAGTTACCTTTTATCCTTTGCTCCTGCTATATAAGAAACACTATCCAATTAGATTTGATACTACAGCTTCTAATTATAGCTGCTATGCGAATCCTGAATAACTTCAATTGACTGTGCAGAGAAGTCAATTGAAGTTCTATTTATGAGCTCACTGTAAAGATTTAAATGGCTACCTCTGTGACATAATACTGTATCATTGCGATAGTGACATATTACTGTATCATTGCGGTAGTGACAAGTAGAATGTAAGTTTCTGCTCCTTGTGTTCCAAGAAGTAGTAGGCACTGGGTTCTTTTCTATAACTTTGCCTAAAATAGGCTCCCCCAATTTTCTCTCTAAGGCCTGTATTCAATTAGTCGCGAAAAGTCCCGTTGCCTGTTTGGGACGCGTATTCGCGGCTTGCGCGTCCCTGGTTTTGCCCTATACAATTGCAGAACAGGTGAAAACGCAAATAGGCGAATGCATAACAGGCGGAAAGTACTGAATAAATTGGGGGAATCAGTCTGTACCCCAAAATAAGATGCTCTGACACTGGAAATCACTACAGATGTGTACTATTAGCCCTAATAAATGTACTTTGTGTCCTTAAGTTGTGTTAAAAGGTTTCTAGAAACTTTTTTGGGGAAAAGTGGTGAAAAATGATAGAAAACAGTATTTTTTGGTTAAAATAAATAGTCCAGTCAAATTTGGGGTACTTGAAAATGGGTGATAGCATATTTTTGTGTCTCTAAAGTGCAATTTTAAAAAAAGTAAATAATCCACCTTCTGCATGCACCTGCAATCCTGAAAACGCCTGCCCCATCCAAACAGCCCCCCAAGAAACCTATTTCGCTAATTTTTATCTTATTCCCCCAACTTTTTTCATCTTCGTCCCAAAAATTACATTTCTTTTTTGGGGTGTTCTGAGGTAAAAAAATTTTCCTGATTTGTCCTTTTGGGGGGGGGTCCAAAGTGTTCTGAATCAGTTCTCCAAAATTTGTACCCCAAAATAGAGATTCTGCACTTTTTTTCGCCTGCCATTCATTGGAGACACTTTAACAGTGCATTGAGTTTCCGCGTACGTGAAAACGTCTTGGAATTGAATTTGGATATAAGATGCAAGCAGGCGAAAAGTGGCAATAGGCAAAACTTTTTTGCGGATTTAGGCTTTTCGCTTCTATTTGAATCCGACCCTTAGGCTGAAGGCTTTATAAGTGTTATTATTCCCCTTGTGACTTATCAATATTACAGCCTTTCTTTATGGTAATGAGCAGTAATAAAAGTGCTGGGTGAAGAGTCAGGCAGGCACTGAAGGGAGGGAACACCAGATGAGCCGTTCTATTTATACTCTCGTCCTCTGGTGCCACGCGACCCCTCTCTCTGACTACGCAACCTTTTTTTTCCCGCTCGCAGCGTGAGCCACTCATGCTTTACCGTAGCTCTAGAAATTTCTCAGGCAGCATGCGCCTCACTGCACCCTCATTCCTATATAACACGATATATTGTAAATATACATGTTTATGTACACTAATAAATATACACAGGGAAAAATATTGCACCTATTGAAATTAAGGATGGAGATTACTTATTGAATATACAATTATATAAGATACACATTCCAATATAAGTACATGACATATCTATTTTTTTCCTCAGGAATTGTACAGTAATACATAAAATTTTCAGTGTATACATAATTTGTTAAAGGTATTTATCCAAATAATTTTTCTTTAACCCTTAACCATATCTATATATCTCATATCTATCTATCTATTTATCTACCTCATATCTATCTGTCTATCTCATACACAATCTATCTCATATCTATTTATCTCATATCTACAGTATCTCAAATCTATCTATCTCATACACTCATATAGATAGATAGATAGATAGATAGATAGATAGATATGAGAGTGTATGAGATAGATATGAAATATATAGATAGATATGAGATATATAGATAGTGTATGATATAGAGAGATAGATATGAGATAGATAGATAGATAGATAGATAAATAGCTAGATATGAGATAGATAGATAAATAGATAGTTATGAGATAGATGGATATCTATCTATCTATCTATCTATCTATCTCATAATCTATCTCTCTATCTCATACACTATCTATCTATCTATCTCATATCTATCTATCTCATACACTATCTATTTCATATCTATCTCTATCTCATATCTATCTATATCATATCTATCTGTCTATCTCATACACAATATATATCTTATCTATTTATCTCATATCTATCTATCTATCTATCTATCTATCTATCTATCTCATACACTATCTCTCTCATATCTATCTCTCTATCTCATACACTATCTCATATTTATTTATCTATCTCATATCTACAGTATCTCATATCTATCTATCTCAAACACTATCTCATACACTATATATCTCATACACTATCTAATATCTATCTATGTATCTCATATCTATCTCATACACTATATATCTGTCTATCTCATATCTATCTTTCTCATATATATTTATCTATCTATCTCACACACTATCTTCTATCTATCTATCTATCTAATGTTTGTCTGTCTATCTATTTGTCTCACATCTATCTATCTATCTATCTATCTATCTATCTATCTATCTCATGTTTGTCTGTCTATCTATCTATCACATATCTATCTATCTATCTATCTATCTATCTATCTATCTATCTAATGTTTGTCTGTCTATCTATTTGTCTCACATCTATCTATATATCTATCTATCTATCTATCTCATGTTTGTCTGTCTATCTATCTATCTATCTATCTATCTATCTATGCAGAGATTTGTACTCCATACTATCCTGTAATGGAGACACACAGTAGGATACTGGTCAGACATCTTCAGTGGTGCAGGTGTCACATAATAAGCAGGTAAGCCTATGGGCTTGTTTGCACTACTAACAGTTCATAAGATAACAGCAAGAATTTCTATTATGTTCAGTCAGTATATAAGATTAAAATGACACAACCCAAGGACATATCAGTCACTGCATAGCAGGTTTTGGGAGCTCAGAAGAGAACAGGGGGGCCCTCCAGGCATAGATAGACCAGCATCCCTGGGCCCCTGTGACCGCTATTCCACAAAGCAGCCCCATCAGCCGCTCCGGCGTCACCTCTACCCCTGACAATAACATATTGTACAAGACAAGGGGCTATATTTACGAAGAATTTTCTTCTCCAACATGCTGAGAAGCAGCAGCTTGCAAAAGCCAAATCTAGGTATAGCTCATGGTCACAACTCCAGGTCTTGATAAGACGCCTACTAGCCTCACACGCAGTCACGTTTCACCATTTGGTCATGAACACCCACTTCTCCAGTCTCCTCGGCTGGTAGCGGTAAATGATGGGATCATCCAAAGGTAATATGTTCTCTATACTAAAGATGAACGATTCGGTTTCTTCTGAAAACCGAACACATCCAAACTTTTGGGTTCCGAGTCGAACTGAGTGCCAGCTCAGTCCCAGCTCAGATCTCTTTGGGGTACCGAGTAGAACCAAGTCGTGACTCGGGTCTTCCCGTCAAGTTCGGAATTCGGATCCCCAAAAACGATCTTGTGTGTTTTGCATTGCATGTAAGTCCCTCCCTCGTGCTCTCAGGTGCCATTTCACACAGGAGAGTCTACGGAGAGGGTGTGAGCTGTGGTTCATGCTGCAATACTACATACTAGTCACCATTAGAGAGAGCTTTAGGTAGATGAAGTGGGTGGGGAGTATGTTAAAGACTGCAGGCATCTTTGTCCTATGTATGTTTGTCAGACACTAGTAGAACCTGTAATCCAGTGCAAAGCTGCACACAGGCTCTAGTGTACGCTTGTTAGAAGTGAACTTGAAGTGAGCTGCACTTACTTACAATTGTTTAGATGTGATACATTCTTTTACACTGCCATGTGTTTGTGCCACTGCTCTGTCACCTAGTGTAGCCGGTCAGCTCACTGCAGCCTTTGGCCAGTCTTGGTGAAAACAATATTGTGTGCTGTGTGGTAGACAAAACTGATTGGAATTTGATGTTATTGATGTTAGTAATACTGTAGGAACAGAGGGCCTGATCCAGAGCCGGATGCTCTGACCAGAGCGCTCGCTCTGAATCAGGGCCCTCCTACCTCAACTTGGAGCGACCTCATGGACGCTCGCATACCTGTGGGTAAGACCATCGGGCTTGCGATGAGACCCTGCGGTAGGGTCTCGCTGCCGCAAGCCCTGGAGTGATTTTGGCTCTATCAGAGCCAAAATCACTCCCACTGACATCACTAGTGATGTCAGTGGGGCCGGACTCAGACGGTAGGCGTTCCCATGGGAACGCCTCCATCTGGCAGCCACGCCCCCGGTCACTCACCATCGACAGCACGCCCCCTTTGGTGCGAGACCCCGAGCGACGGATTCCCTGTCGCTCGCCGGGTCTCGCGCATGCACACGACGGAGCTCCCTCCGTCGTGCGCATGCGCACTTAGGCACCATCGACCCGCTTGCGAGCGTCCAGCGCTCGCGAGCGGGTCAGAATCAGGCCCAGAAACCGGTCCAAATTATATGATTTTAGCTGTTTTTATAAATTTGTTAAGAAATCCAGATCCAAAACTAAAAGCAAAACTAACCCATAACAATTGAGGGTCATTTTGCCAAAACCAAAACAGGACAATAATTTACAATTATTACAATTAAAACACGGGGGTCTGCGTACTTCTCTACTCTATACCAGTAGTTCTCAATTGCAGCCCTCAAGTATTCCTGAACAGGTCATGTTTTGAGGATATCTGTCTGTGGAAGCAGGTGGCATAATTACTGACCCAGTAAAACAGAATAACTCACCAGTGTATGATTAAGAAAATCCACAAAACATGACCTGTTGGTGGCACTTCTCTATACAGTTCCTTCGATGAATTTCAGCAACTTTTTATTATCAATTCTGTTGTTGGTCTTTTTTCTTCTACTAATGTTGTTGGAATTTGTATATCCAGTGAATCCATATGGTGGCACAGTGGTTAACATTGCTGGCTCACAGCACTGGAGTCATAGGTTTGATTCTGAGAGGACCCTACCTGTTTGGAGTTTCTATGTTATCCCTATGTTTACACGGGTTCCCTGTGAGTACTTCAGTTTCTTCCCACACTCCAATGACGTCTGATGAAATTAACCCTATGTCTGTTTTGAAAGAGTGCGCTACTGTCCAGTCTTCCATTTTTCCAGGGAGGCTTCATACCCTATCCCAAGATGGCCACTGTGATCACTACTGAGCATGTGCAGGGATCATCTTGTCTTTACTGTGAGAGAGTGACACAGTGGGAGAGAGAAGACCCCTAAAGAGAACCTGGTTAATACCTGCATTTAACGCTGTTCCAGCATCCTGCACTGCTACTCATTTGCAGCGTAAACTCACTGGCTGGTGAGCTGTATGGACCCTGCTTTGCTCGGTCTGCTCTATTACAAGTGTACATGTTACAGTGGGTATGGCTGTACCTGCTATATCAATAAACCAACAACACTGGTTAAGTAATTGCTCTGTTTATAGTTCGATTCATCTGCTGGTGTGTGCCTATGTAACTCTGCAATTTCAACACCTGCACACACATAATATCCTACAGGTTCTGGGCTCAGGAACACAGACGTAAGGTACCCAGATATCCAGACATACAAGCTATTAGAGACACACATAGCAGCACACAGATATCATCTTAGGCACATGTGTAGTGCAGATTGCATAAAAACACAGAGTGAAGACAGCACAGAGTATTTCCAGTGCAGTATAGAAGCATAAAATACAGGAGCTACACCCATAATGGGGTCAACCAAGCTAAAAGGTGCAGACATATTATACAACCTGGACGTTTGCTATAGAAATGCATTTAAAGCGTGAAAGGTCACTGTAGAACCAGATGCAGATTCAAGCCCAGATGATATAGAGATAGCCATGGGGACAACAGGCTTAAGTGTAGAGAAACATGTGTACTATATAATACATGGAAAAGAGCCAGCATGAAAAACATGTGGACAGCAGTGCAAGCAGCATAGTAAGATGGGGGTTTCATGAGGAGGATACATTTAAGATGTGTATTGTATAACACCAAATTGAATGGATGCAGCAATATAAATGATGTCTGTATCTGAGCAACTAACGTCTGTTGGAGTGCAAGTGGATGATGAAGAGATTACTACAGCAATGCTGCAGAACTTGATGCCTGAGATTGACTTTCTGGTTGTGGCGTTGCAGGCAAACACAGCAAAGTTAACAACAGACACAGTCAGATCAAAGTTATTGCAGTTTCAAGAATGTGTGCCTTGCGATTTTAGTGCTGAGATAACTGCATTACATACAAAAAGTGAAAGATTCAGAAAATGTTAATTCAAGTATTATAATTGTCACAAGATAGGTCACAGAGCAATTAAGTGCAAATTAAAGAATGCAAATTGTATGTAAAGCCAGAAATGTGATGACAGAGATGAGTTAGTCCGGATTGTAACAAATAGCCATAGAAAATATTAGTGTTATATTGATTAAGGCAAAACAAGGCATTTCAGTTGCAATGAGGAATGGTTCACCAAGTTAAACAGATTTGACCCTCTCTCTATCAAACAAATAATTCCCTTACAGCTACTAAAGTTTGGCAATTATAGCTCATTTAAAATAATGACAAAAATAAAAGTCAAAGAGATCCAAAATGTGCTTTATGTACCAGAAATGGGAACAAATCTCATAGCCATCAGTGTCCTAGAACAGAGAGGGCCACAGCAGTTTATCTCAAGAACTGTTCTCATACAGTTACCCTAAAGGACATAACAACTATTGAAGCCTGGTCAAAGAGAAAACTAAGTGTAAATACATCTCAGAACCTTTGGAAGTACACCATATGTGCATTTACCAAAGGAGAATAGATGAAAGCTGGATTCAAAGTCAGTAGAGTGCATCATGTTTGGCTATTGTCATGAAAGCAAAGATTACAGATTGTGGAATGCAAATACCAGAAAGCTTGTTAAGTCACAAGATGCTATCTTTAAAGAAGCAACACATATTGTAGAATAGTTGGAAACTGATATGCGGATCAAGTGTGTCACTACTGGACATGCCAGCAGCAGAAGATGACTATCAGTGTGGAAGATCAACCACAGAGGAGATTTTCTGTAAGATCAAATATCGGCATTCCACCTAAGAGGTATGAGGAGGAATTTCAAAACATTGCATTCAGTGAGTCTCAACTCTCAAGGTATCCAGAAGCCAAAACCAAAGTCTGATTGAATGGAAATCCAAGGGAGGAAAAACTTTGCAAGATTTAAAAACCACAAGTGTGAAAAGCATCAAGAATCGTGATAGTTGCAGCAATAATAATAATAATAATAATATTAATATGAAACTTTACATTTTACAGACAAAAAAATGTCGAATAGATTTCTATTATTTTTATTCTGGTATTGCCTCCTCTTTTTTTTTATATATACTGTAGTAATGGAGAACAGGCAGATCTCTTCACAAACAGGAATTGCAATTGAACTGTGCCAATGTTTCACCAAGTTATCAGACCATTGTAAAGTGAGTCCTGTTGTGTTGTGCAAAGAAGTCATATGGGGTTGTGCACACAGAGGCCTATGGGATCTGATGTCTCCTTTCAAGTACGTATAAAGGTTCTTAAAAAAAATATTTCCTCTTCCTCTTCTGCCCCTACCTCACTTATGTTGTCAGCCAAGCGATTTCTGCATCACCTTGCACATTTTGGACCTGCTTTTGAGTGGAATATAATTGCGCAATTATTAGCAGACTGTGCACGTGCCGAAGAGACCAATCTCAGACTACGTATGTGCTGCACCATACATTTGTACCATGCACACTGTAAGTACCATGCACACTGTAAGTACCATGCATATGTACCTAGGAAGCAGGATCAGCAGGGCCGCTAAGAGCTGACAAGGTTCCCCAGGTAACCAATACCAGAATCTCCCTCTCCCCCTCTTTGGGCCCCTGAGGGTCGGAACCTGGGGAACCTCTACATTTCATGCCTTCATTAGAAAAATGTGTTCTTTGGGTTTGAAGGATAGTGGAAAGAAAACTAGACATTAGGGATGATTTATTAATACCACTGTAACATTTGGACTGTGGATCCGATTCAGGGCCTGATTCAGACCCGCTCGTGAGCGCTATGTGCTCGCAAGCGGGTCGATGGTGGCCCAGTGCGCATGCGCACGACGGAGCCGGCTCCGTCATGTGCATGCGTGAGACCCGGATAGCGACTGGCAAACCGTCGCTCCGGGTCTCGTACCAAAGGGGGCGTGCTGTCAATGTTGAGTGACAGCACGCCCCCTTTGGTGGGCGGGCCGGGGGAGTGGCTGCCCAAACAGAGGCGTTCCCATGTGAATGCCTCTGTTTGGGGACGGCCCTACTGACATCACGAGTGATGTCAGTAGGAGAGATTTTGGATCTGTGAGAGCCAAAATCTCTCTGGGGCTTGCGGCAACGAGACCCTACCACAGGCAAGCCCGATGGTCGCGATGGTCGACTCTTGACCATCGCAACCATCTTCCTGGCTGCTCGCTATAGCTGTGGGTGGTCACCCACAGCTATGCGAGCGGCCTGGAGGCCGCTCTAAAAAACAAGAAGGCCGGCCCTGATTCAGCGCGAGCGCTCTGTCAGAGCGTCCGGCTCTGAATCAGGGCCTCAGGGCCTGATTCAGAGCCGCTCGTAAGCGGCCGCTCGTTCGCTCCGAGCGATGTTCGCACATCTGCGCATGCGTATGGGTCGTAATACGCATGCACCAACCGGTCAGTGCGGTCGGAAATCGTGTGCTCGCAAAATAGCGAGTGCCTGCTAATTTGAGTGACAGGATGAGGCGTTTGTGGGTGGTAACAGGGGAAGGTGCTTGAAAACGGGGAGTGGAGATCCGAACGCAGGCGTGCCAAACGGTCAAAACGGGCGTTTTAAGGGTGTGCATAATTAACAAAGCAGCGTCATCGGCCACGTCACTTGGTTGTCTCTTAGCCTGAACTGTTCGCATGATTGCGGTAGGAAAATCCAACCACAAGCACTGCGAGTAGTTCAGACGCCTTTTGATGTACTCGATTAATCTAATAAATAGCGGAGATGACGTATGATGCGAACGGCCAGGGGGCGTCTTTACAAAATAGCGAGCGCATATTTCGTTCGCTCGCTCAGACATAGAGGCGTCAACAGACCGCAAAGAGCGAGCGCTCAATTTAAATATCCAGCCCCTTTTTCTGAACGAGTGAGTGCAAATAGCGTCCGGCTCTGAATCAGGCCTTCAGTACGGATTGCAATTGCGTTTGCAGTAGGGGTGAGCGGGTTCGGATTTCTGAAATCCGAACCCCCCCGATCCGAGTCCGATCCGAGTCAGGCTCGACTTTTCCCGCCTGACTCGGATCTGACATCGAGGCAAAACGTCATCATCCCGCCTTCCGAGTCTCGCGGGTTTTGGATCCTATATAAGGTACCCGCGTCGGCGCCATTTTCTCACTCGGCTGTGGACAGTGAAGAGGGAGGGTGGGAGTTAGTGCTGTGTAGTGTAGTGTAGTGTAGTGCTGCTGTTGTCCACTACTTCAAAGTCCATAGGGGCTGGCTGTGTTGTGCTGTGCTGCTGTTGTTAATAGGGGCTGTGTCCACTACTTCAAAGTCCATAGGGGCTGGCTGGACTGTGTTGTGCAGTCAGTTCCAAAGTCCTGTGCAGTGTCCCAGTCCTAAAGGGGTGCTGTAGTGTTGTCCAGGGGGTGCTCTGTCCATCAGGGGTGCTCCCCCCAAGTGCTAAAAAAATAATATATTTTCTGTGTTTGTGAATTGTGTGCGCAGTAGCCGCACGTGCATCAACAAAGTAGTGCCAAGCGTGCGCCTGTGTCATAAGTAAAGGGCCGGCTGGCTTGACCGTTAAGGGTGCTGTAACCCCCGAAAGTACACTCCAGTCCAAACCAAAAAAAAAATTATTTTCTGTGTTTGTGAATTGTGTGCGCAGTAGCCGCACGTGCATCAACAAAGTAGTGCCAAGCGTGCGCCTGTGTCATAAGTAAAGGGCCGGCTGGCTTGACCGTTAAGGGTGCTGTAACCCCCGAAAGTACACTCCAGTCCAAACCTAAAAAAAAATTATTTTCTGTGTTTGTGAATTGTGTGCGCAGTAGCCGCACGTGCATCAACAAAGTAGTGCCAAGCGTGCGCCTGTGTCATAAGTAAAGGGCCGGCTGGCTTGACCGTTAAAGGGTGCTGTAACCCCCGAAAGTACACTCCAGTCCAAACCAAAAAAAAATTATTTTCTGTGTTTGTGAATTGTGTGCGCAGTAGCCGCACGTGCATCAACAAAGTAGTGCCAAGCGTGCGCCTGTGTCATAAGTAAAGGGCCGGCTGGCTTGACCGTTAAGGGTGCTGTAACCCCCGAAAGTACACTCCAGTCCAAACCTAAAAAAAAATTATTTTCTGTGTTTGTGAATTGTGTGCGCAGTAGCCGCACGTGCATCAACAAAGTAGTGCCAAGAGTGCCCCTGTGTCATAAGTAAAGGGCCGGCTGGCTTGACCGTTAAAGGGTGCTGTAACCCCCGAAAGTACACTCCAGTCCAAACCAAAAAAAAATTATTTTCTGTGTTTGTGAATTGTGTGCGCAGTAGCCGCACGTGCATCAACAAAGTAGTGCCAAGCGTGCGCCTGTGTCATAAGTAAAGGGCCGGCTGGCTTGACCGTTAAAGGGTGCTGTAACCCCTGAAAGTACACTCCAGTCCAAACCAAAAAAAAATTATTTTCTGTGTTTGTGAATTGTGTGCGCAGTAGCCGCACGTGCATCAACAAAGTAGTGTCAAGCGTTCGCCTGTGTCATAAGTAAAGGGCCGGCTGGCTTGACCGTTAAGGGTGCTGTAACCCCCGAAAGTACACTCCAGTCCAAACCAAAAAAAAAATTATTTTCTGTGTTTGTGAATTGTGTGCGCAGTAGCCGCACGTGCATCAACAAAGTAGTGCCAAGCGTGCGCCTGTGTCATAAGTAAAGGGCCGGCTGGCTTGACCGTTAAGGGTGCTGTAACCCCCGAAAGTACACTCCAGTCCAAACCAAAAAAAAAATTATTTTCTGTGTTTGTGAATTGTGTGCGCAGTAGCCGCACGTGCATCAACAAAGTAGTGCCAAGCGTGCGCCTGTGTCATAAGTAAAGGGCCGGCTGGCTTGACTGTTAAAGGGTGCTGTAACCCACAAAGTACACTCCAGTCCATACCCAAAAAAAAATTATTTTCTGTGTTTAGCCGCACGTATATATCAAATCGATATAACATAAATGGAGGACCAAACTTTCTCCGATAAAAATAAAATAGAGAAAGATCAAGAACCACTTCCTCCTAGTGCTGAAGCTGCTGCCACTAGTCATGACATAGACGATAACATGCCATCAACGTCGTCTGCCAAGGCCGATGCCCAATGTCATAGTAGAGGGCACATACAATCCCAAGTGGCAAAGTTCAGGAAAATGACCTTGAAAAAGACATTTAAATCAGCTGAAGAGAAACGTAAACTTGCCAATATGCCATTTACGACACGGAGTGGCAAGGAACGGCTAAGGTCGATCCCTAGTATGTTCATGACTAGTGGTTCAGCTTCACATGACGATGGAAGCCCTCCTCCCACTAAAAAAATCAAAAGAGTTAAGCTGGCAAAAGCACAGCGAAGAACTGTGCTTTCTAAGAAGATATCACAAATCCCCAAGGAGAGTCCAAGTGTGGTGGTGGTTGCGATGCCTGACCTTCCCAGCACTGGACCGGAAGAGGTGGCTCTTTCCACCATTTGCACGCCCCCTGCAAGTGCTGAAAGGAGCACCCACAGTCCACTTGCTGATATGCAAATTGAAGATGTTACTGTTGAAGTACAACAGGATGAGGATACTGGTGTAGCTGGCGCTGAGGAGGAAGTTGGCGAGGAGGATTCTGATGGTGATGTGGTTTGTTTAAATCAGGCTCCGGGGGAGACAGTTGTTGTCCGTGGGATGAAAAAGCCCATCACGGTCATGCCTGGGCAGAAGACCAAACATTCCACCTCTTTGGTCTGGCAATATTTCTATCCAAATCCGGACAACAACTGTCTTGCCATATGTACCATATGTAAAGGTGAAATAAGTAGGGGTAGGGACGTCAACCACCTAGGAACATCCTCCCTTATACGGCACCTGCAGCGCGTTCATAAAAAGTTACTGTCAAGTTCAGAAACTTTGGCTAAGACCGTAAGCAGTCCAGGGACACCTAAATCCCGTTGTCCTGTTGTATCCAAGCGCCTGCAAACCACACCGTCAACTCCCTCCTCGTCAATTTCCTCCTTAGTCAGGATCGGAAGTAGTCCTGCAGGCCATGTCACTGGCATGACTGACTCTCCTATCCGGGATTCCTCTGGAGGATCCTGCATTGCTACGCCTACTGCTGCCGCTGCTGCTGTTGCTGCTGCTGGGAGTCGTTCATCATCCCAGAGAGGAAGTAGGAACACCACTACTTTTACTAAACAATTGACCCTCCAACAGTCCTTAGCGAGGAGGATGAAGTACGACAGCAGTCATCCTGAAGCAAAACGTATAACTGAGGCCTTGACTGCTATGTTGGTGTTAGACGTGCGTCCGGTATCCGCCATTAGTGCAGTGGGATTTAGACAATTGATGGAGGTAGTGTGTCCCCGGTTCCAAATCCCGTCTAGATTCCACTTCACTAGGCAGGCGATACCGAGACTGTACAGAAACGTCAGAAAAAGTGTCCTCAGTGTCCTGAAAAATGCCGTTGTACACAATGTCCACTTAACCACGGACATGTGGACAAGTGGAACAGGGCAGACTAAGGACTATATGACTGTGACAGCCCACTGGGTAGATGTATCACCTTACGCAGCAACAGCAGCAGCGTCACCAGTAGCAGCATCTCAGAAATGCCAGCTCGTTACAAGGCAGGCTACGCTGTGTATCACCGGTTTCAGTAAGAGGCACACCGCCGACAACCTCTTAGAGAAACTGAGGGAAATCATCGCCCAGTGGCTTACCCCACTTAGACTCTCCTGGGGATTTGTGATATCTGACAACGCCACCAATATTGTGCGGGCATTACATCTGGGCAAATTCCAGCACGTCCCATGTTTTGCTCACACAATAAACTTGGTGGTGCAGAATTTTCTGAAAAGCGACAGGGGCGTGCAGGAGACGCTTTGGGTGGCCCGAAAAATTTCTGGCCACTTTCGCCATTCAGCGACTGCGTGCCGAAGACTGGAGCGCCAGCAAACACTCTTGAACCTGCCCCGCCATCACCTGAAGCAAGAGGTTGTGACGCGGTGGAACTCAACCCTCTATATGCTTCAGAGGATGGAGGAGCAGCAAAAGGCTATACAAGCCTATACATCCACCTATGACATAGGCAAAGGAGGGGGTATGCACCTGACTCAAGCGCAGTGGAGAATGATTCCCGTGTTGTGCAAGGTTCTCCAGCCCTTCGAACTTGCCACACGTGAAGTCAGTTCAGACACTGCCAGCTTGAGTCAGGTCATTCCCCTCATCAGGCTTTTGCAGAAGCAGCTGGAGAAAGTGAAGGAGGAGCTAAGACGGAGCGATTCCGCTCGGCATGTGGGACTTGTGGATGAAGCCCTTCATTCGCTTTGCCAGGATTCCAGGGTGGTCAATCTGTTGAAATCAGACCACTACGTTTTGGCCACCGTGCTCGATCCTAGGTTTAAAGCCTATGTGGTGTCTCTCTTTCCGGCCGACACAAGCCTGCAGAGGTGCAAAGACCTGCTGGTGAACACACTGTCAGCTGAAGCGGAACGTGACACGTCAACGGCTCCTTCTTCATTTTCTCCTGCAACTGGGGCTGCCAGGAAAAAACTTAGGTATCCTAAGCAACCCGCTGGCGGTGATGCAGGGCAGGCAGGACCAAGTTTGGACATCTGGTCCGGACTGAAGGACCTGGCAACAATTTCTGACATGTCTACTGTCACTGCATATGATACTGTCACCATTGACAGAATGGTGGAGGATTACATCGGTGACAGCATCCAAGTAGGCATGGCAGACAGTCCATACCTGTACTGGCAGGAAAAAGAGGCAATTTGGAGGCCCCTGTACAAACTGGCTCTATTTTACCTGAGTTGCCCCCCCTCCAGTGTGTACTCCGAAAGAGTGTTTAGTGCAGCCGGGAACCTTGTCAGCGAAAGGCGTAGGAGGTTGCTTCCACAGAATGTGGAGAAGATGATGTTCATCAAAATGAATTATCAGCTCTTCCAGGGAGACCAGCCTCCAGAAGGTACAGAGGGACCTGTGGTGGTGGATTCAAGTGGGGACGAGTTAATACTTTGTGAGGATGAGGATGTACACACTGAAGAGGGTGAGGAATCGGTGGATGAGGAGGATGAGGATGACATCTTGCCTCCATAGAGCCAGTTTGTGCAGGGACACATTAATTGCCAGCTTGTTTTGTGGGGGCCCAAACGAACCAATCATTTCAGCCACAGTTGTGTGGCAGACCCTGGCGCTGAAATGATTGGTTTGTTAAAGTGTGCATGTCCTGTTTATACAACATAAGGGTGGGTGGGAGGGCCCAAGGACAATTCCATCTTGCACCTCTTTTTTTTCTTTGCATTATGTACAGTTTGGGGCCTAGTTTTTCAAACTGCCATCTTGTCTGCCACTGCAGTTCCACGCCTAGATGGGTCACGTGTTTGTGCCGCCCACTCGTGTCGCTTAGCATAGTCATCCAGCTACCTCGGTGCAACCTTTTGGACATAAAAACACTATTGTGAGGTGTGAGGTGTTCAGAATAGACTGGAAATGAGTGGAAATTAAGGTTATTGAGGTTAATAATAGCATAGGAGCAGAAAAACCTACAAATTCTGTGATTTTAGCTGTTTTTATGCTTTTTTAAAAAAAATACAGATCCAAAACACAAAACCCAGAACCCAAAACACGGAAGGGTGGTTTTGGCAAAACCAATCCAGATCCAAAACACGAAGAAAGATCCAGATCCAAAACCAAAACACAAAACACGAAAAGTGGCCGGTGCACACCCCTAGTTTGCAGTGGCAATTTTTTTATGGAACGCAGCGGTGAAATATGCTAATGCTTTCCAAAGCTCAGCAGCAACAAAAACGCCCACTGCTGCTTTCTCACATCCGTCCAATGCCGCCCTTCTGCATAAACATCGGTACCTACGACACATCACACAGGTACGCAGCATTTAGTCTGACCGGCTGCAGAGGGCTCTCATGCTGCATATGCAATCCCTGCGGCTAATTTATGCACGCCCGAACAACGGCGTCCAAACGGACAGGCACGCCGGCATTTTTCTGACCACTCCCCCGTCACCACCCCCAAATGCTCACAGCCTGTCACTCACTCTGCGATGGGTTTCTCTGTGCGTACATAATCGCAGTGCGCCCGCAGCGCCCACAATGCAGCTTATACGCATGCGCAATGGATAACAATCGCTCGATCTGCGTACGTAGCTGCCTTTGTGATCGCTGCTGAATCGGGCCCCTTGTCGCCATTAATTGTAACTGTTATTTTCTATATCGGCTCATTGGGCTGTAATTTGCTCATGATGTGATGCAGGATAATAATTAGGCATCAGGATGGTCCTTTTTCCCTGTTTTTGTCCCCCATTTTTTTTATTTTCGAGTACATTGATTTTGGCCCGTACATAATATCAGCGGCCCAGACAGTGCTACTGCCAAAGTCGGTGTTCATACAATCTGGGCCTTTTATATGACTGATAATCACCTTTAAATAAATCACATTGTTTTCCAAACCACAAAACAAATTGTAGGATGTACAGTACACAGTGGTCATGACGCTATCACTATAAATAAAGCAGCAGCCATATAAATATATTACCCTCAGAGCTGGCCCCATTGCCTGATGACCATGCATGTGTAGTAGGCAAGCCCAATCTTAGCCATACCCTGGCCGGCATTAGCCACACGACTCAGCTACCTATGTACGCCATCAGTGGTCTCCCATTGATGGTAAAACTAACTACCATTATCAATAGAGCATCAATGGCTAATAATGAATGGTTGATGGCCAACATTAGTCAGAAGTAAATGCAGGCTCTCTCTTCCGTACATCCCACTGTACAGAGCACAATTGTAAGGGAAGCCATATAACCAGTCGGGTCACCCGGCGTCTCCGTCTGATGTCAGTGTAACATGGAGCGGGGGCTGTGACAGCAGATTAGGGAATGAGGAAGCAGGAAATCAAATGGGATAAAGCATAACAGCAAGAAATTCTCAGGAGGAGTAATGGTGGGGGGCAACGCTAGAATGGCCCTGTGCCTAGAGGGCCAAACTGAAATTTGGACGTGATGACATGTTTTAACAAAACGCCATCCATGCTTTCTTTTATTTCGGAAAAGTAATTTAAGAAAAAAAAAAAGTAACTTATTTTTATGGCTATTAGATATTTTAAAATTATGTACACATACAACAGCAATCACCTGGGCTCCATAATGCAATGCAAGCTACAGTTATTTCCTTGGGCTTCCCATGTATACTTCTACATAAACAACTCTTTCTAGGTATAAACTAGTTCAAACTAATCACTGAAAAAAAAACATCACAGACAAATTCATATAACATGATAATAAAAACCACAGAAATATAAAACGTCCTCTCTCATATCTCCATTAAATTAAATGGCAGCAAAGGTGAAACTGTTTAAGTCTCAGTATGCCCTGCATGCTGGGACTTGTAGTTCATTTGTGACTAGCGACCCCCTGGCAAAAGTTGTGGTAAGAAATAGATTTATAAATATATCAAATGGTAAATCTTTTCACAAACAGCCGCTCGATCAGTCATGTCAGAACCAGGTAAGACAAAGATATTCTACAAACAGCTTGTGATACAAATATGTGTAACTGGAAGCCAGAATAAAAATGGTTAGTGGTGTAAAGTATTTGCTTCAGGATAACAGTGAATCCGGTAAATATTTATAATTCTATAACGTGCGTGAATCATAGTTGAGACAATGTAAAGAATGGTATTGCTATATAGCAAGGCAAGTTCTCCTTGTTCTCCTTTCTTTCTAACAAATCGTTTAGATTTATAGAATTAAATGAAAGGGAGCAAAGACAAATATACAGGGCTTCATTCAGAGCCGCTCGTAAGCGGCCGCTCGTTCGTTCCGAGCGATGGTCGCACATCTGCGCATGCGCACGGGTTGTAATACTCATGCGCGAACCAGTCAGTGCGGTCAGAAATCGTGTGCTCGCAATATAGCGAATGCCTGCTAATTTGAGTGACAGAGTGAGGCGTTTGTGGGTGGTAACAGGGGAAGGTGCTTGAAAACGGGGAGTGGAGATCCGAACGCAGGCGTGCCAAACGGTCAAAACGGGCGTTTAATGGGAGTGCATAATTAACAAAGCAGCGTCATCGACCACGTCAGTTGGGTGTCATTTAGCCAGAACTGCTCGCATGATTGCGGTAGTAAAATGCAACCACAAGAATAGCGAGCAGTTCATTCGCCTTTCGATGTACTCGAATAATATAATAAATAGCGGAGATGACGTATGATGCGAGCGGCCAGGGGGCGTTTTTTACAAAAAAAACGTCCGCATGTTTTGTTCGCTCGTTCTGACCTAGAGGCGTCAACACACCGCAAAGAGCGAACGGTCAATTTAAATAGCCAGCCCCTTTTTCTGGATGAGTGAGCGCAAATAGCGCCCGGCTCTGAATCAGGCCCACTGTACATAAAAAGCCTGTATTAAAAAGCTGCTGGTCCGTGCAACCCTAAATAATAGTCGGATTGTAAAATCTGGTATTTGCCCGATATATAATAGGACAATGCTTTTACTAGCCATGTTTTGCTGGTAATAGCATTGCACTTCTAAATATCCGGCGTGATCAGAAGCGCAGAGAATCCAACGCTTCGTAAATAACCCCTATATCTCCAACGTTTAGATAAAGCCTTGATTGTGCTGCTACTAAAGTGTACAATCTGTACCTGCGTCTAGCTAGTGATAAAACATAGGAAAATGTAATTTCATGTTGTAATATAAAGAGAGAGCGAGAGGAATCCAGAAACCGCTCATGGTAGATATAAACACATTTCTCTTTGGTGCAAGTTGTACCAGATATATGAATACGAATCACCCCAGTATTAGGTAATTAATACACATTTCATTGAAAGTTCATCAAAGGTAAACAGTTGATTTTGATGCTTCTTACAGTAGAGTACAATTGCTAGATTTTGGCATGGAGATTAAGGGGTCTATGTACTAATATACGCGGACCAGCCGCGATTATTATCTACCTAACTCGCCAGGGATATTTTCATTTTTAATAAAAATATCCCCGCTATGGACAACAGGGAACTCGCGGGGACAGCACTTGCGGTAACCGCTGTCCCCGCGAGTTATATCCCTGGCATTTCGGAGAAGTCTTTTACAGAAGTGAAAGACTTCTCTGGTGGAAGCTGACACTGCGCATGCGCACAGCATCAGCTTCTGGGGCCGGCTGGGGGCTGCGGGGGAGAGATCAAAAGATCTCTCTCCTGCACCTGGAGCCCCCATAGGCTTACAGTAGTTTATACTATCTGAAGATGGTGTAATTACCGGGCCTAAGCTCCGGAAAGCTTCGCTTTTTGGAGTTTAGTACATAGGGGTCAGATCATAGTCCCCATTGATAATAATGGGTACTGCGAACTGCAGCGCTAATTAGCACTTTGCTGGAGATTTCTGTAAAATCTCCTGCATTGTGACATTAGTAGATAGGTTCACCACATACAATTATGCAGAAACTGTAGTTTCTGCATAATTACCGTATATACTCGAGTATAAGTTGACCCGAATATAAGCCGAGGTACCTACTTTTACCACAGAAAACTGGGAAAACTTATTGACTCGAGTATAAGCCTAGGGTGGGAAATGCCTGGTAGTGCCCCCAGTAGTAATTCCCCCTGGTTGTGCCCCCAGTAGTAATCCCCCCTGGTAGCGCCCCCAGTGGTAATCCCCCCTTTTAGTGCCCCCAGTAGTAATCCCCCCCTGGTAGTGCCCCCAGTAGTAATCCCCCCCTGGTAGTTCCCCCAGTGGTAATCCCCCCTTTTAGTGCCCCCTGTAGTAATTCCCCCCTGGTAGTGCACCCTGTAGTAATCCCCCCTGGTAGTGCCTCCAGTAGCCCCCCCCCCCCCCAGTAGAGACGTAATAAAAATAAAAAATAAATCACTTACCTGAAACCCCCGCTCCTGGTCCCTCCGCTAACAGCTCCTCCGGCCGCGTTGCATTACTCATGACGTCTCTCCCATTACCCACTGCGGGAGCTGGAAGAAGGCTCCCGCAGTGGGAGCAGCAGCAGCCGATGAGAGTCTGACAGACTCTCATCGGCTGCTGATTACAACAAACACACAGCTGCCGGCTCCGGCGGCTGTGTGTTTGTGCTGTCCGGTCAGCGCTACACACTTCACTCGAGTATAAGCCGAGGGGGTGCTTTTTCAGCACAAAAAATGTGCTGAAAAACTCGGCTTATACTCGAGTATATACGGTATATGTAAAAACCGGCTTGATACATAGGCCCCTAAATCGCTATGTCATAATCCTGTCATGCGTTTCGCTGGTACGCTGACCACTTCATCAGACTTGGTTATGCTGATATTACTTAAATATCCGTTTTGTTGTTCAGATCCTGGCTACAGTTATTTGTCAGGACATATAGATATGACGCTACTCGACTGGTTATTGCAATCCTGATGAAATCATTAAACAGACATTTAGGTCATTACCTTCACAAACATATCTGCATAATAAAGTGTGATGAAGCTGGCAGCGTACCCGCGAAACGCGTGATAGGATTAAGCCATAGTGAATTCATCTCCATGTCAAAATCAACTACGTACCTTTGATGAACTTTCAATAAAACTTTTATTGATCACCTACTACTGGACTGATTCACACATCAGGTAAAACCTGCGCCAAAGCGAAATTTGCCTATAATAAAGCATTTGTAAGACCACTGACTTTTATCTATTATATCACACATATAACATTGTAACATTGTGTAAGTTTACTAAAGCATATGACAAGGTCGTGAATTGCTAGGCTACAACTATTTCCTAAACACAACATAGTATCTGAAACATTAGAAAGATCTTTGTCAAAGGCGGATACCGTATACATATCCCAGCACTCAGGGATTCCTCGGTCATAAAAACTCTGAAGACAACAATACAACCATTGTTTTTAGCCACAGAGTCCTAGTACATAACACAATAAGAACATACAGCGTGTCTCCAAGCTGAACTGTATTCAGGAAATAGCCGTAATCGCGAGGACTCGGGTCCAAGCATGATTCCAGACTGAAATGGAGCAAGATGTCCAGCCATGTGTCCCTTTAATCACTGATATTAAATACTTTTAACCTGCCCCAGTAATAGGTCCTTCCAACAATCAATTTCTTGAAGGGTGTTATATATCCTCTTACATTATACAATCCCACGCCTGGTAACGATGGTGTGAAAGGAATGACTGAGAGAAGTCACTTTGTTATTGTGTATCAAAAAAGGATTATAGGGAAAACAGTATCTGACAAAAGAAATGGAATTACCATCATAAAACCTTAGCGGATTGAGCCGAAATTAGACCTGGATAAACTATTGGATGAGGGCCATGGCCTCTGGTTCTGTTTTGGCAGCACCAGGCAAGGCTGGCATTAGGGCAGGGAAGAACTAACTATGAAGCAAAGTTTGTCGCAAATCAAATCTTGCAGAATAATAGACCATTACAGAGAGGTGCAAATTCCCGGTAATACAATCTCTGAGTTTTTCTTTTTCCTTTGTATTGCTTGGAATGGTCATGCTACAGTACACTGTGGTTCTCATTCTGAGCTGGGAGCAAAGCAAAAAGAGCCAGTAACTTTGTACCTTGGGAAAATCATGTTGCACTGCAGGTGTAGGAGATGTATAATGAGATTTAGATGTGAGTAGGGATGGCCATCGAGCATCGATGATTATCAACCACCGATGGCTGATGGTTTTGCCATCGATGGCAGAGATCTAATGGTTCTCCGCATCAATGGCTCAGAGCCCCATTATGTTTTCTTTCTTCTTCCCTGGAGCAAAGCTCTGCCCAATATATGTGGGCTACATGCAAAAGCAGCCAGTGTTTCCCCCGTATATCAAAATAATAAATGAATTTGATCCCCTTGCATTGCAGCATGGTGTGTCCAGATACACAGTTACTTGCTTTTTTGATCTGCTCCCCACTCAGAATAAGCCCCTGTATTTTTAAATTCCAGATTCTTCATTTCACGAAAATTGCAATCTATAAACCTATAAATAAACCTGCGGTAACAGCAATGTCCAGAGTACTATGGGTCATACTGTATTTACCAAGCCCTGCATTTTAGTCCCAATAAGTACAAGTTCTTATTACCACATATCCCAGTAATAAGAAATGATTTACAATATTTTTACTGATTATGTATCTAGAAACTTATGGGTGCAAATACATTTTATTTTATTGTTTTTTGCATGCAGGGTAAATACTGGCTGCTTTTGCATGTAGCCCACAAATGCTGGATAGCTTTATTGTTATTTCAGGATTTCAGTTTGGACACTCCCCTCCAAACCTAAATCTCTCTGCATGTTTTACATTTCCCCCCAGCTGTAGCCAACGTGGTTTTACAAAGGTGCAATGTAAAGGCCTCCATACATATGCAATGGATTTCCCCGATCCCCAGATGCCGAGGTCGGGGCAACGGTGAAATCTAACATGTTGAATTTCCCGGACCAAAATATGATCGTGATCAGCAAATCGGGGATTTGTAACATGAAAAATTTGACAGATTCCCCCGAAAGATTTCCAAGCATCGATGGTCTGCGATCAGTATTTCCGACCGGCGATTCCGGTCCGATCGTGGAAACGTTGGGCAGATGTATGCGGGACTTTACCTGTTTTTTTCTTTGCTCCCAGAATCAGCCCTTACAGAATGTGTGTTATCTCTGAAACTTTTTGCTATGAAGTAAAACTTGTTTTTTTAAATTACTCATTTTTAGATGATCAGAGAACTTTATGTAACGGTTTTTAAATTGCCTGAACACCCAGCATTTTCCTACTAAGGGCCATATTCAATAAGTTTTCACATCTGCGAAGAAGTTCTGCCTACCCGACTTTTTTGGATGCGAAAATTTATCATGCGCGTCCCCGCTTTTCGCCGTATTCAATTACAAAACAGGCGAAAACGGCAAGCGGCGACTGCAGAACAGGTGGAAAGTACTGTCAGTATTAGGGAAATCAGTCTGTACCCCAAAAAATGATGCAATAACATTGGGGATCAATGTAGAAGTGTTCCAATAGCCCTAATAAAAAATTTTGGGGTACTGAAGTTGTATAAAATCCCTGTTATTAGCGTCCTTGCAATAGTGGTGAAGAATGGCATTAAGCGGTGAAGAATGATAAAAAAACAGTATATTTTGGTGAAAATAAATAGTGCAGTCAATTTTGGGGTACTTGAAAATGTGGACTAGCATATTTTAATGTCTCTAAAGTGAAGTTTTAGAAAAAGTTACATTTCTCCTGCATACAAGCACCTGCAAACCCAAAAACACTTGGCCCCTTCTTAGAGCACCCCCAGAACCTTATTTTGCTAGTTTTTGAAGTTATCCCCCCACGTTTTCATTTTCGCCCCAAATTTCTTAGGTGTTTTTTGGGGTGTTCCTGGTTTTTTTGAGGGGCTGAATATGTCCTTTGGGGGGTGTACCAAGGGTACTGAGTGGTTTCCCAACATCTGCACCCCAAAATATAGATTTTGCACTTTTTTTCTCCTGCTATTCTATAGAGAAATAGTATCGCCTATTTCAGTGCATTGACTTTTCGCATAGACGAAAATGGAATGGAATTGAATACGGAGATAAATTTTCAGGCAAAGTTTTCGCAAAAAAACGGGCAAAACCGGCTTTTCGCACCTAATTGAATACGGCCCTAAGAGTAAACATGTTTACATAATACATTTTATTGGGCGAAGTATAAGCAATCAGTTAACATTTTAATAGTACAGTTTTATGTGATTTTTATTTACAGTTAAAGGTGTTGATTTATTACAATAAATAGTAAAGACGAGCGGAATATTATTTTTTACTCTTTTAAAAAAATACTTTCTTTTTTTAAAACGTTCATACCAGTCTGGCGCCTTTCACCTCCTTGTATAACAAATCCATTGTCCAGCCTCACATTTATGGACACCAGAGTTGGAGAAATACCACAGATGACGAAAGCAAAAGCTATCACATGAGAAATCTCAGAGGGACCCGAAACCCAAACCGCGGGGACCACTCGGTCCTCATTCTACAGTTGCACCTGGAGAGTAGCTACAATCTACTGCTGCCAATTGTCTGCCACCTTGTCACACTGGCTACGGCCCAGATAAATATGATAACGTGTAATGGCAATAATCTGTTTTTTTTTTTATCACCACAATTTACTAAACAAATATCACCACGAGTGATACTCAGCTGGCACAGATGGTTAACTTACCACTTCGCTGGGTGAGACTCTGCAGTCATACGCAGGCATGTGCCAGCTAGTTGGTATACATGATTATCATCTGCTATTGCCAACCAGAGATGGCGATAACAGAGCAGGTATTGGGCAAGTACGACTACCACGACGATTGTTAAATAGGCCTCCCCAAGCAAAAGCAAAATAAACTATTGGTGCAAAAGGGCTGCCTGTAACCGTTTGTTATAGTGCGCAAAATGGAAATTAAAAAATAAACTATAGCCGGTGAAATAATAAGCATGGCATTATGTCAATTGATAAATCAGTCCCTTAATCTCACACAGCATTAACCACACCAAAAATTTTGGGTCTGACTAAGGTGTTTTTGCTCGAGTCCCTTACTGTCAGTTTTTGGATCCAAAAATGATATTGATAAAGTGTCAATAAAACATGTTGGAAATCAATAGATTATAATTAAATTGTCAGTAGAGGATGTGTTAAAAAAAAAAAAAAAACACTCTGTAAAGGCATTTTTCACCCCTGTGCTGTATCTACAGTACTTCGGCTCTTCCAGCCTCAGAGTCAGGGGTGTATCTAGGGGTCCGAGCGCCCCTGGCAAACTAAGGGACTGGCGCCCCCCTCCAATGACTGCTTCTACTAAAAAAAAAAAAACACACACTGGGGGTAGTTTAATCCACACACGTGAAGAAATAGGAAGAGTATAATTTTATTTCTCTTTTTAATATATATATATATATATCTTTTATAGAACTTACTCTATTGCAAACCACTATATATAAATTTATTTATGCAAAAAAAACACAGGAAAAGCTTAAAAACATTGAATAAAAAAAATGCATTATGGGTAACATAATTTACATATGTTCAAATTGGGCAATCTATACTGCATTACGCTTTTTAACAACTGATATCTACACTCCACCATTAATTTACTGGGATGATAACTCACATGAATCTTTTATATTAGCCTAGATAAGAATGAAGTCAGTCCATATGGATGATGTCTTATTCCCAACACGGGGTTAGCCACAACCTATAAAGATCATAGCCAGTCCCCCAAACTCAAAAAAAAAACTTATTACACTTACACTGGGGGTAGTTCAATTTACATGCCTGTAGAAATAGGGAGACATATATATATATTAGGGGTGTGCACCGGCCACTTTTCGTGTTTTGTGTTTTGGTTTTGGATCTGGATCTTTCTTCGTGTTTTGGATCTGGATTGGTTTTGCCAAAACCACCCTTCCGTGTTTTGGGTTCTGGGTTTTGTGTTTTGGATCTGTATTTTTTTTTAAAAAAGCATAAAAACAGCTAAAATCACAGAATTTGTAGGTTTTTCTGCTCCTATGCTATTATTAACCTCAATAACCTTAATTTCCACTCATTTCCAGTCTATTCTGAACACCTCACACCTCACAATAGTGTTTTTATGTCCAAAACGTTGCACCGAGGTAGCTGGATGACTATGCTAAGCGACACGAGTGGGCGGCACAAACACGTGACCCATCTAGGCGTGAAACTGCAGTGGCAGACAGGATGGCAGTTTGAAAAACTAGGCCCCAAACTGTACATAATGCAAAGAAAAAAAAGAGGTGCAAGATGGAATTGTCCTTGGGCCCTCCCACCCACCCTTATGTTGTATAAACAGGACATGCACACTTTAACAAACCAATCATTTCAGCGCCAGGGTCTGCCACACAACTGTGGCTGAAATGATTGGTTCGTTTGGGCCCCCACAAAACAAGCTGGCAATTAATGTGTCCCTGCACAAACTGGCTCTATGGAGGCAAGATGTCATCCTCATCCTCCTCATCCACCGATTCCTCACCCTCTTCAGTGTGTACATCCTCATCCTCACAAAGTATTAACTCGTCCCCACTTGAATCCACCACCACAGGTCCCTCTGTACCTTCTGGAGGCTGGTCTCCCTGGAAGAGCTGATAATTCATTTTGATGAACATCATCTTCTCCACATTCTGTGGAAGCAACCTCCTACGCCTTTCGCTGACAAGGTTCCCGGCTGCACTAAACACTCTTTCGGAGTACACACTGGAGGGGGGGCAACTCAGGTAAAATAGAGCCAGTTTGTACAGGGGCCTCCAAATTGCCTCTTTTTCCTGCCAGTACAGGTATGGACTGTCTGCCATGCCTACTTGGATGCTGTCACCGATGTAATCCTCCACCATTCTGTCAATGGTGACAGTATCATATGCAGTGACAGTAGACATGTCAGAAATTGTTGCCAGGTCCTTCAGTCCGGACCAGATGTCCAAACTTGGTCCTGCCTGCCCTGCATCACCGCCAGCGGGTTGCTTAGGATACCTAAGTTTTTTCCTGGCAGCCCCAGTTGCAGGAGAAAATGAAGAAGGAGCCGTTGACGTGTCACGTTCCGCTTCAGCTGACAGTGTGTTCACCAGCAGGTCTTTGCACCTCTGCAGGCTTGTGTCGGCCGGAAAGAGAGACACCACATAGGCTTTAAACCTAGGATCGAGCACGGTGGCCAAAACGTAGTGGTCTGATTTCAACAGATTGACCACCCTGGAATCCTGGCAAAGCGAATGAAGGGCTTCATCCACAAGTCCCACATGCCGAGCGGAATCGCTCCGTCTTAGCTCCTCCTTCACTTTCTCCAGCTGCTTCTGCAAAAGCCTGATGAGGGGAATGACCTGACTCAAGCTGGCAGTGTCTGAACTGACTTCACGTGTGGCAAGTTCGAAGGGCTGGAGAACCTTGCACAACACGGAAATCATTCTCCACTGCGCTTGAGTCAGGTGCATACCCCCTCCTTTGCCTATGTCATAGGTGGATGTATAGGCTTGTATGGCCTTTTGCTGCTCCTCCATCCTCTGAAGCATATAGAGGGTTGAGTTCCACCGCGTCACAACCTCTTGCTTCAGGTGATGGCGGGGCAGGTTCAAGAGTGTTTGCTGGCGCTCCAGTCTTCGGCACGCAGTCGCTGAATGGCGAAAGTGGCCAGAAATTTTTCGGGCCACCCAAAGCGTCTCCTGCACGCCCCTGTCGCTTTTCAGAAAATTCTGCACCACCAAGTTTATTGTGTGAGCAAAACATGGGACGTGCTGGAATTTGCCCAGATGTAATGCCCGCACAATATTGGTGGCGTTGTCAGATATCACAAATCCCCAGGAGAGTCTAAGTGGGGTAAGCCACTGGGCGATGATTTCCCTCAGTTTCTCTAAGAGGTTGTCGGCGGTGTGCCTCTTACTGAAACCGGTGATACACAGCGTAGCCTGCCTTGTAACGAGCTGGCATTTCTGAGATGCTGCTACTGGTGACGCTGCTGCTGTTGCTGCTTAAGGTGATACATCTACCCAGTGGGCTGTCACAGTCATATAGTCCTTAGTCTGCCCTGTTCCACTTGTCCACATGTCCGTGGTTAAGTGGACATTGTGTACAACGGCATTTTTCAGGACACTGAGGACACTTTTTCTGACGTTTCTGTACAGTCTCGGTATCGCCTGCCTAGTGAAGTGGAATCTAGACGGGATTTGGAACCGGGGACACACTACCTCCATCAATTGTCTAAATCCCACTGCACTAATGGCGGATACCGGACGCACGTCTAACACCAACATAGCAGTCAAGGCCTCAGTTATACGTTTTGCTTCAGGATGACTGCTGTCGTACTTCATCCTCCTCGCTAAGGACTGTTGGAGGGTCAATTGTTTAGTAAAAGTAGTGGTGTTCCTACTTCCTCTCTGGGATGATGAACGACTCCCAGCAGCAGCAACAGCAGCAGCGGCAGCAGTAGGCGTAGCAATGCAGGATCCTCCGGAGGAATCCCGGATAGGAGAGTCAGTCATGCCAGTGACATGGCCTGCAGGACTACTTCCGATCCTAACTAAGGAGGAAATTGACGAGGAGGGAGTTGACGGTGTGGTTTGCAGGCGCTTGGATACAACAGGACAACGGGATTTAGGTGTCCCTGGACTGCTTACGGTCTTAGCCAAAGTTTCTGAACTTGACAGTAACTTTTTATGAACGCGCTGCAGGTGCCGTATAAGGGAGGATGTTCCTAGGTGGTTGACGTCCCTACCCCTACTTATTTCACCTTTACATATGGTACATATGGCAAGACAGTTGTTGTCCGGATTTGGATAGAAATATTGCCAGACCAAAGAGGTGGAATGTTTGGTCTTCTGCCCAGGCATGACCGTGATGGGCTTTTTCATCCCACGGACAACAACTGTCTCCCCCGGAGCCTGATTTAAACAAACCACATCACCATCAGAATCCTCCTCGCCAACTTCCTCCTCAGCGCCAGCTACACCAGTATCCTCATCCTGTTGTACTTCAACAGTGACATCTTCAATTTGCATATCAGCAAGTGGACTGTGGGTGCTCCTTTCAGCACTTGCAGGGGGTGTGCAAATGGTGGAAAGAGCCACCTCTTCCCGTCCAGTGCTGGGAAGGTCAGGCATCGCAACTACCACCACACTTGGACTCTCCTTGGGGATTTGTGATATCTTCTTAGAAAGCACAGTTCTTCGCTGTGCTTTTGCCAGCTTAACTCTTTTGATTTTTTTAGTGGGAGGAGGGCTTCCATCGTCATGTGAAGCTGAACCACTAGTCATGAACATACTAGGGATCGACCTTAGCCGTTCCTTGCCACTCCGTGTCGTAAATGGCATATTGGCAAGTTTACGTTTCTCTTCAGCTGATTTAAATGTCTTTTTCAAGGTCATTTTCCTGAACTTTGCCATTTGGGATTGTATGTGCCCTCTACTATGACATTGGGCATCGGCCTTGGCAGACGACGTTGATGGCATGTTATCGTCTATGTCATGACTAGTGGCAGCAGCTTCAGCACTAGGAGGAAGTGGTTCTTGATCTTTCTCTATTTTATTTTTATCGGAGAAAGTTTGGTCCTCCATTTATGTTATATCGATTTGATATATACGTGCGGCTAAACACAGAAAATAATTTTTTTTTGGGTTTGGACTGGAGTGTACTTTGTGGGTTACAGCACCCTTTAACGGTCAAGCCAGCCGGCCCTTTACTTATGACACAGGCGCACGCTTGGCACTACTTTGTTGATGCACGTGCGGCTACTGCGCACACAATTCACAAACACAGAAAATAATTTTTTTTTGGTTTGGACTGGAGTGTACTTTCGGGGGTTACAGCACCCTTAACGGTCAAGCCAGCCGGCCCTTTACTTATGACACAGGCGCACGCTTGGCACTACTTTGTTGATGCACGTGCGGCTACTGCGCACACAATTCACAAACACAGAAAATAATTTTTTTTTGGTTTGGACTGGAGTGTACTTTCGGGGGTTACAGCACCCTTTAACGGTCAAGCCAGCCGGCCCTTTACTTATGACACGGGCGCACGCTTGGCACTACTTTGTTGATGCACGTGCGGCTACTGCGCACACAATTCACAAACACAGAAAATAATTTTTTTTTGGTTTGGACTGGAGTGTACTTTCGGGGGTTACAGCACCCTTTAACGGTCAAGCCAGCCGGCCCTTTACTTATGACACAGGCGCACGCTTGGCACTACTTTGTTGATGCACGTGCGGCTACTGCGCACACAATTCACAAACACAGAAAATAATTTTTTTTTGGTTTGGACTGGAGTGTACTTTCGGGGGTTACAGCACCCTTTAACGGTCAAGCCAGCCGGCCCTTTACTTATGACACAGGCGCACGCTTGGCACTACTTTGTTGATGCACGTGCGGCTACTGCGCACACAATTCACAAACACAGAAAATAATTTTTTTTTTGGTTTGGACTGGAGTGTACTTAGGGGGTTACAGCACCCTTTAACGGTCAAGCCAGCCGGCCCTTTACTTATGACACAGGCGCACGCTTGGCACTACTTTGTTGATGCACGTGCGGCTACTGCGCACACAATTCACAAACACAGAAAATAATTTTTTTTGGGTTTGGACTGGAGTGTACTTTCGGGGGTTACAGCACCCTTTAACGGTCAAGCCAGCCGGCCCTTTACTTATGACACAGGCGCACGCTTGGCACTACTTTGTTGATGCACGTGCGGCTACTGCGCACACAATTCACAAACACAGAAAATAATTTTTTTTTAGGTTTGGACTGGAGTGTACTTTCGGGGGTTACAGCACCCTTTAACGGTCAAGCCAGCCGGCCCTTTACTTATGACACAGGCGCACGCTTGGCACTACTTTGTTGATGCACGTGCGGCTACTGCGCACACAATTCACAAACACAGAAAATAATTTTTTTTTGGTTTGGACTGGAGTGTACTTTCGGGGGTTACAGCACCCTTTAACGGTCAAGCCAGCCGGCCCTTTACTTATGACACAGGCGCACGCTTGGCACTACTTTGTTGATGCACGTGCGGCTACTGCGCACACAATTCACAAACACAGAAAATAATTTTTTTTTTGGTTTGGACTGGAGTGTACTTTGGGGGTTACAGCACCCTTTAATGGTCAAGCCAGCCGGCCCTTTACTTATGACACAGGCGCACGCTTGGCACTACTTTGTTGATGCACGTGCGGCTACTGCGCACACAATTCACAAACACAGAAAATAATTTTTTTTTTGGTTTGGACTGGAGTGTACTTTCGGGGGTTACAGCACCCTTAACAGTCAAGCCAGCCGGCCCTTTACTTATGACACAGGCGCACGCTTGGCACTACTTTGTTGATGCACGTGCGGCTACTGCGCACACAATTCACAAACACAGAAAATAATTTTTTTTTGGTTTGGACTGGAGTGTACTTTCGGGGGTTACAGCACCCTTTAACGGTCAAGCCAGCCGGCCCTTTACTTATGACACAGGCGCACGCTTGGCACTACTTTGTTGATGCACGTGCGGCTACTGCGCACACAATTCACAAACACAGAAAATATATTATTTTTTTAGCACTTGGGGGGAGCACCCCTGATGGACAGAGCACCCCCTGGACAACACTACAGCACTCCTTTAGGACTGGGACACTGCACAGGACTTTGGAGTGGACACAGCCCCTATGGAGAACTGACTGCACAACACAGTCCAGCCAGCCCCTATGGACTTTGAAGTAGTGGACACAGCCCCTATTAACAACAGCAGCACAACACAGCCAGCCCCTATGGACTTTGAAGTAGTGGACAACAGCAGCACTACACTACACTACACTACACAGCCCTAACTCCCACCCTCCCTCTTCACTGTCCACAGCCGAGTGAGAAAATGGCGCCGACGCGGGTACCTTATATAGGATCCAAAACCCGCGAGACTCGGAAGGCGGGATGATGACGTTTTGCCTCGATTTCAGATCCGAGTCAGGCGGGAAAAGTCGAGCCTGACTCGGATCGGACTCGGATCGGGGGGGCTCGGGGGGGTTCGGATTTCAGAAATCCGAACCCGCTCACCCCTAATATATATATATATATATATATATATATATATAACAATGGATGTCACTCGGATAAAAAACCATGTAGCAAATGGTTTTTTATCCGAGTGACATCCATTGTTATGCATATATGATACCTGGGTATTCTGGATGTGCACCGGGACTGCTGTTATTTTGAGGTCAGCGGAGTGCTGGACATTGTGCCTGTTTTATATATATATATATATATTTTTTTTTTATATATATATTTTTTTCAGTTATAACACTTAACATGAAAAGCACGGTTTATTAATTTCTATATGTCAACACAGGAAAAGAGGGCATCAATAACAAACAAGATGCATTGTGGGCAAGATAATTTTCATATATGCAAATTATCTTGCGAATAGAGCCTTGTGATTGATGTGGTGCTTGCACTCTTTTCCTGCACAGTTACCATATTGGAATTAGTGAGTGGTGATTGGTATGTGTTGGGTATTGTGGGGAAAGAGATATACTAGGGATAAAAATAAAAAAAATGTACTCTCCCTAATTTTAAATGTTTCTGATATAAAGGGACATATAAGAAGGCTAATACATAGTAACAATTAATGGAGAACACTGGTAAGAGCAGAGGAGACAGAAGGAGACCAGGGATCTTTGACTGCAGGACACTGCTAAGAGGAGACAGAAGATCATGTGCTGTGAAACAGTGCCCTCTCGGCCAGCACCCCTGGCAAGGGCCATCCAGGCCAGTAGGATGATATGCCCCTACTCAGAGTTAGCATATTCCCACTTCATTGTCAGCATTTCCTCTAATACCTACAAAAATACCATCTCTTGTTTGTAGTGAGAAGACTGCACATTTTTAGGAAGTGCTTCTGGGCTTCTTTATAACCAAGGGGGCCTATGTATCAAAGCTTGATGAGAGAGAAAATTGGATTTTATATTTTATAGGCTGTGTTTGAAAAATGACAGGAGCTGATTGGTTAATACTTTTTCTCTCACAATTTTATCTCTCATCAAGCTCTGATGCATAGACCCCCAACAGTGGCGTAAGTTCATCCCAGACGCCCGGAGGCAAGTTATAATTTGGTGCCCCCACGTTGCAGCCACTGGCATTGTAATGTAGCATTTTGCATGCAGATACACACGCAGCCGCACGCAGAATATAGGAATGCCACATATAATTTTAATAGGTTGTGTGTCCTGTGCAAAAGACGCATTTGAAGGGAAATATTTGCACGAAAAGACGTCACACTGACATAAGAAGCCTCTGAGGAGCAGCGACACCAATGAGTAGGGACAGGCTATAGATAGACGGAGGCGGCAGCTGATGGTCTGACACGGAGCTCTCCACTAGTGTATGGTGGCTTCTCAGGTGCCGAGAAGAGGTGCCATGTATTGGGCGGCCGTGACGGTACACTCTGGGTACATAGTTACAGCCCTAAGTGGGGTGAATATATTGTGGGTAATGGAGGAGGTGCCCCTTCAGTACTGGCGCCTGGGGGCAGGTGCCTCCATTGTCTCCCATAGTATTGCCTCTGGCCCCCAAATATCAATAGATTGTATTGAGATATATTTTGAACAGCTGGAACTGTTGTGACCGAGCATAACTGAACACAAGGACAATGTAAGGTTGTGAGCACAATACAGATAAGCCTTACTTAAACAACGTGACAATGGTAAAACTAACAAATATTAAATGATAACATTTACAAGTTAGCAAATTATTACTTACAATTATACAAAGAAGAGGACAGGGAGAAAGGTAATGGGTAGCCTGAAAGCCGGAGGGCGTGAATAGCTATCAGAGAGTCACTGACAAGCCGAATGACAAAAATGTAATGTATGTTGTGGCAAATTTTAACGGAGAGGTGGATCCTCAGGGGCTCAGGACCAGATTAAGGGGTCTATTTACTAAGCCGGCCAATCAGCTCCCAACTGTCATTTTTTCAAACACAGCCTGTGCGATGACAGTTGGGAGCTGATTGGCTGGCACCTTATCACTTTCTTATCACTTTTCACTCTGTCTTCGAACACTGCTTAGTAAATAGACCCCTCAGGTTTGTGGGGGTCCCAGGCCAACTAAATTGTCAGGGGCCCTACCAATATGATTGTCACTATGTGCTGGCGATGTTATTATAAAGCATACTGTGTGAATGCTCCCAGCACCAATTAACTTGCTAATATTTTTCCCCAAAAAACACTAAGAAATTGTCAGGTTTCTTTTTTTATTATTGTATTAGGTAAAGAACATCTATTTATAACTTATCCAACACAATTTTATTTTTTTAAAAATTGCATTTTTTTTTTTTTTTTGAAACACAACATATAATATTGATTTCTAAAATAGCGATCAGCGAAACAGCGGAACATCGCGGGTTTTCTCCGGCGGCTTTTCAGAGGGTATACACTGGAGGGGGGGCTGGTACATTTGACCAAGATGGCACTGAACCAATAACTGTTTTCCAGCAGTGGTTCTAATGTCAAGTTTGTTTCACCCAAAGGAAAATGGGCTAACATACACACTTCCATTTCAGTTAAAATATTTTTTTAACTAAAAAAGTAACAATTGAACACATCAAAAAAAGAATAGCACCCTGATTTTAAAAGGGGTCTCTATTCTCTATCATGTGGGTTTATTCAGAGCCGTGAGGGCAGGTGAAATCACCCTGTCTCTTCCAGTGTTACTTGTTTCCAGATGGTTAAGAACAATCAGCAGCCAAAATATAAACAGGAGCACCCTTGTCTGAAATTAGACTCAGCGATTTAAAAATGAAGGTGCCCCCGTTTATCCTGGAGCAACGGGGGTGAGATCAGAGCCCCAAATCACAAATGATCAGCAGTCAACAGTTTAATTTTTGTTACTTAGTTATTCTGCGACAGGTACTGTATAGCGAGAGAGACCCCCATACCGTACCTAACATTTTCCTTACTCGTAGCATGGGCGGGCAATGTTCTTGCACATTGTGACACCATAACATGCTCACACAAGACCCTGCTACAGTATGCCGCAATGTGTCTGTGGGGTACACACGTGAAAAGGGGAGAATTAGGGGGCAGAATGTATGACACATATGACCTTCCCCAGTTTCTCTTTGTCACATATGTTTCCCCCATCATTCGCCCCTTGTCACTTATATAAAAAGGGGTGCAAGCACTACTCCTTCGCACAGGTCCACTAAATTCATAAAACGCCTCTGCCACAAAGGTATATCCTGAAAACATGGTTTACTAAGGCTACTTTAGGAATGGATTTGAGAAGACTTGCTCTCAATTTGGCGCAGTTACAATCACACTTTAATCCACAGTTGGTGAGGTGAATATTATTACTTCTTCAAAGCCCTGAGGTCTCGAGTTCAATTCCAAACCAAGGCACGCTATCTGTGTGGAGTTTGTATGTTCTCATCATGCTAGCGTGGGTCTTCCTAAATTCCATAAACATGCTGGTAGGTTATATGGCTTCTGACAGAAAATTAATCCTAGTGTGTATCTGTGTGTGTGTCCATGTGGTAGGGAGTATAGATTGTAAGCTCCACTGGGGCAGAGGCCGACAAGAATGACTGAAACATTCTACGCAAAGCGCTGCGTAATATGTGTGCGTTATATAAATGACTTAATAAATCCCAACAAAAGCACTAGATAAAAATAAATATTTGATAGATCAGTGATGCTGAATCCAGTCTGAAATAAATTGCTGTCATAATATATAAACCAATATAATACCCCTACTACAGTAAGTGCAAATCACTGGAACATAAAGACACAATATAGAATACACTAAAACCTATGGTACTTTAAGTAATCTTCTGTGATGTGTCTAAACTCTGTGCTGGTGAATTTACCTCGCTGCTGTTATTTTGTCAGATGTCTTTGGAGGTTTGTAGTCCCTGGCTGTAGGTACTCCGAGCAACGGCGCATGTTTAATAATAATCCACAGAAAGTCCGTAAACCATCTTTTCACAGTCAATGTGTAACAGCTCCGAAGTCCCCCTGGGGTGATGGCTGAGTGTCTGCAAGTGGTGAACTTCACTGGGAGTAGAGAAATCTCTATACACATTTTACTGACATTACTTCCTGATGACGCGCTCCCACTAAAGAATGTGTCAGCCACAGTTTTCACCTATTTATGCATGCTTAAAGTGGAATAACTCGTTCCCGTGTCCTTTTAGATTCTTCTTTCCTAACAAAAGGTGAAAAAGCAGAGCAAGATCGATGTCTGGATATACAGGTCTTGCTAGATTCACTTAGATGGTTAACAGATATCTCGCTTGCATTTTACACATGCTACCCTCTGTAATACATAGATAGGGCTGGTATGGAATCATTCATAAGCTGGGTACACACCTAAACGACGGTGCCACCCAGTGATGCGGCAACGCGATGTAATGATACAGTGCGTCGCCGTACACACTACTCGATCTGGCGTACAGTGGCGCGAGGTATCGGTACATGCTGCATGTAAGAACACTGTGGGCTATATTCAATTTGGAGCGAAAAGTCAGTTGCCGGACTTTTCGCCGCCATCTGAGGTTTTGCCGTCAAAAACTTATGCCGTGCGTCCCTCCGTATTCAATTCCAAATTGGCGAAAACGGGACCCGGCGAAAATGAAATCGGCGACAAGTCCTGTAGTTTTTGGGTAAATCAGAGATAAAAAAAAAAAATCAGCCTGGCACCCCACTAAAGATGCTCTGACATGGGGATTCACTATGGGTACCCCCGAATAGCCCTGCAAAAGCTATTTTGGGTCTTTGAATGGTCTCAATAGGTGCTATTTAGCGTTTTTGGGACAGGGGTGAAGAATAGCATTTGGCAACTTTTTTTGGTCCAAAATAAGTATTCCCATCAAATTGGGGTACATGAAAATGGGTGCAAGCATATTTAAAAATCGCTAAAGTTAAGCATTAAAAAGCGCCAAACAAGCACCTTCAGCAAACACCTGCAATCAAAAATACACCTCCCCCATACTTGCAGACCCCCCAAAGGCTATTTCGCTAGTTTTTGAAGTTGTACCCCCACTTTGAATTTTTTCGTCCACTTTTTCAAAGTGCTTTTTTAGGGTGTCCTTTATGGGGGTTTTTTTTAGCGTTTTTTGAAGCAGTTAGCACCAAGGGGGGTGTACAAAGGGTGTAGAGTGGTTTCCATATCTCTGCACCCCAAAACCCCAAATCTGCACTTTTTTCCGCCAGGTATTCATAGGCGAAACTTTATCGCCTATTACATTGCATTGCATTTTCGCACCGGCAAAAAGACGCAAAAATTGAATACGGGAATAAGTGAAAATGGGGAAAATTACGTCATTGACGAAAAAGTTTAGCCGAAAACGGCTTTTCGCTCCAAATTGAATACGGCCCTGTGTCGGGTGTGGTATCGTCCCAACTGATGTTTAGCATGTACCCAGCATTAGAGACTTCTCTGTATCCTGAAATATATATTATTAGTGTTATCATTTATTTATAAGGCGCCACAAGGATTCCTCAGCGCCGTACAAAAGGGAAAAATGGACAACAACATACATAAGTAATACAGACAGTATGTAAATTCTCATAGCTACACAATTACAGTGTGCAGTTAGACAAAGGGGACATAGCACTGCTCATAGGAGCTTACAATCTATAGGGGGTTTGGGGTGGTCACAAAGGTGAGAAGAAGGCAGAGGAAGGCAGATCCCCTATTTACTGTACTTTAAAAAATGAAATCAGTTTGCACAACAGATAGCAGACATGGCAATATAACAAGTGCTGGCATGGCACTTCCAACACTACTGTGTGATTATAAAGACCATAAAATAAATGTTACTCATTAACCATAATACGCTGCTGTATTATGGGTGGTTGCTATGGAATTGGAGGAAGCAGGAGGCGGAGTTAAATGTCTTTAAAATGGAGGCATTTAGCTCCTCACTGTATAAAAACAAATACTAGTACTTTATCTCTATATTCCACAGAATTAAACAAAGCTGGAGGTAAATGTGTTTTTTATTTTCAGTATAGTCCCCTTACTTTTGTAAAGAGTTTTATAGGAAATTGGTGTTAACTTGTATCCATTTTAGAGACATTGGAGGAGATGTATCAGTAAATGGAGAGATATAAAATGGAGAAGTTGCCAAAAAGCAACCAATCAGCTTCTAACTGCCATTTATCTAGATCAGTCTTTGTAATGACAGTTACAGGTCAATTTACTAAGATGGGAGTTCTATTTAAGAAGTGATGTTGCCCATAGCAACCAATCAGCTCCCAACTGTCATCTCACAGGCTGTGTTTGAAAAATGACAGTTGGGAGCTGATTGGCTTGCACCTAATCACTTTCTTATCACTTTTCACTCTGTCTCCTAACACTGCTTAGTAAATAGACCCCCAAGGCTTGATACATCTCCCCTATTGTATCTCCACACTGCTTCTAACAATTATTTTATACAATCCCCCCTTTTTGTTGCTTCAATATTGAAAGTATTAATACTAACATTGATGCAATTAATTAATATAGCTTTACATAACTTTATATTATTATTATTATTATTATTATTATTATTATTATTATTATCAGTTTTACTTATATATTATGCACTTTACAATTGGGAATCAAAACAGTAATAAGACAAGACTGGGTAATAACAAACTGACAAAGAGATAAGAATACTGTTTGTGTAATGCTGAGCTGTAAGCTATACGAACAGAGGACTATCATCATTTATATAATTATAGTAACTTTATTTTCCCCTAACTGCCCAGCAGGACATACAGAATGCAGCACACTATTCTGCAATGAGAACCTGACGTCTCTGGATGTGTGTAATTCTTAGGGGTAAATTTACTAAGAATCGAGGTTGGTCAAGATTGCAATCTAGGGTGAGTTTAGGCATTTTTTTCATCTTGCAAATTTACTAAAGACAAACTCTGGTCAGTTTGGGAGAGAGTTTTCATTTTTCACTGAAAAACTCGGGTGAGATTGCTAACTCGAATCTACTCACCATCAGGCAAACGCAGAAGTACTATTCATGAAAAAGATGCAACGCTGGAATTTACCAAGAATCGAGATTACAATCTCTGGTGAGATTGTAGCAAACTCACAGAGAAATTGAAGTTTCAAATAGACCACCTCCTGACCTGTGAGCTTTGCAGAAACATACACAGATCAGTGTGATTTCTGTAATGTTTCTGCATGTGTACCTAATTTAAAGGGTTTTTATTTAACAAAAATGACGTAGGGTCCCCCCCCCAAAGACATAACCAGCCCCAGACTGCTCAGCCAGTCCTGGTTCCTAAAATTACGGGGAACAAAACGTGTAGGGTTCCCCTGTAATTTAGGAACCAGCACCTGGCTGCAGGGCCAGTGCTGGTTTTAGATATAGGTGGGAAAAATGCGTAGGGGTCCCCCTATATTTAAAACCAGCACTGGACCCAAACTGACCGGAGTGTAATGCCACAGCCAGGAGACCCTATCACCGGGTCTCCAGGGCATTAACACCCCGAGCTGGTCAGCCCAAGCCGGGGATCTCAGGGGTGGTGGGGACCCCCAAGAAGGGGGCCCCCTCTCCCAAAAACCTCAGGCTTAAGCTGAAGCCCGGGGCTTTCCCCGCACCCCTGGTGTGGTGGGTACGGGTGTAATAATGTGGTGCCTCCACTGTAAATTAAATAGTTAAAAAAAATATAGTACACACACACACCATCTAAAGTGCTATGGAGAACAGGGCAAGAATGGAGGTGAGTATGGGATCTCCTTTTCAGGTACTCCAACGAGTTCTATGGGACAAGTGGACGTGACCAGCTGGCAAAGGTAAGCATGAGTGAATGAGTGAGGTAGGTAGGTATGTAATAAAGTTTTATTTTAGACGGTGTGTGTGTACTGTGTTTTTTTAACTATTTCATTTACAGTGGAGGTATGGGTGCCGGCCACCTTCAGGCACTTGTAGTTCCACAAGTGCCAAAGGGCAGGCATGCTGGCACCTGTAGTTACACTGTAAATTACAATAGTTTAGAACTATATACCACATTATTACCCCCGTACCCACCAATCCAGGGGTGCGGGGAAGAGCCCTGGGCTTCAGCCTAAGCCTGCAGTTTCGGGAGAGGGGTGACCCCATCTTGGGGGGGTACCCACCTCCCCTGAGATCCTGACTGGCTTGAGGTGTTAATGCTTTGGCCTTGGAGACCCGGTGATATGGTCTCCTGGCTGTGGCATTACACACCGGTCGGTTTGGGTCCAGTGCTGATTTTAAATATAGGGGGACCCTTACGCATTTTTCTCCCCTATATTTAAAACCAGCACTGGCCCTGCAGCCAGGTGCTGGTTCCTAAACTACGGGGGAACCCTACTAGTTTTGTTACCCGTAATTTTAGGAACCAGGACTGGCTGAGCAGCCTGGGGCTGGTTATATCTTTGAGTCATTTTTTTTTAAGATTTAACCCTTGTTTAACAGGTAGACCACACAAGCAGCCTTCACATATCTCACTGATATGTGCAGGCTGCTTGCTCGGGAGAGTTTTGCAGAAAGAAAACTCAGCAATCTCAGGTGAGTAATCTCATCTAAACTTGCTACTTGGGGCAGAAATCTCAATCTGCTTCACCAGCGGCCAACTCACTTTCAGCTAATCTCACTTCTTAGTAAATTTGAGAGTTTAAAAATGGAAAAATCACCCGTTTCGGCGAGGCAAATTGAGTTTAAAAAAACAAAAACTCTATCAGACTCGAATCTTAGTAAATTTACCCCTTAAGGTGCGTACACACTGGGCGACAAAGTGGACGACTGAACGATAACGATATCGTTATTGTTCAGTTGTCCACTTTATCGTCCATTTTTAACCCCAAAACGATAAACGATAACGACGACGCGCGCTCCCGCGGGTCGTTCGTCATCATCGTTCATCGGGCTGACATGCAGGCCAACCTCACGATCTCATCAGGTTGCTGCATGTTGGGGAATGGGGGAGAGAACCCGGCGCTGAACGATATCGTTAATGATATCGTTCAGCGGCTGTGCTCAATGTCATGAACGACATTGAGCACAGCCTGCCGGGGACACACTACACGATATCGCTCAGAGAGCATATCGTGTAGTGTGTACGCACCTTTAGTGTGAGTTTCCATATCACCAGCTCTCAGCTGACGACACAAAACAATTTATAGAAGCAGCAGAACAGCGCCATCACTGGTCAAAATAAGTAAAATGATAAAGTGCTGATATGACGAGTTACAAATTTTTAATATACAGTAAGTGTCAGTTATCCGTATTCTCTGTGAAAAAATAATTCCCTTAAACCCAGCCCTGTATATAACGTGAAAATGGAAACCATTGTTTTAAAGGACCCCATACCCACTAGTGATGCTTCTTGCATTCTGGAGCATTGCAACAGTGTTCTAGTTTTTAAGCTTTCAATGCAATTTATATACATTGAGGTCAATGGAGTGATCTCCACTGACCTCCTTTGCAGGAGTAAAACTGCAAGGTAATGTGTGTGCGTGTAAGTGGTTTTCACTCTGACCTTCAACCCAGCAAATAAATACTTGAACACATGCATTCGGAAAGGTAAAACAAAACTAGAGATTGCGGTACAGTTTCCCTGAAAACCGAACACACCTGAACTTCCAAGTCACATCGAGTCCCGGTTCGGGTCACCTTTGTGGTTCTTAATAGGACCGAGTCCCAGCTTGGCTCAGCTGTATGTTTGGAACTGGGATTTAAAAAATGAATTGCCGGGTTTTGGATTGTATGGTAACAGGTCCAAATGACATGATTTTAACTGTTTTATCGATTTTAAAGAAATCCAGAGCAAAACATTAGAGGGTGGTTTTGCCAAAACCAAAACACGGGGGTCCGCGCACTTCTCTAAAAATAACGCAAAGGCTGCAGCTAATTTACCAAATGGATTTGGAACCCAAGATTTTATACAGACATCCTCTTAGACTCTACATTTTGCATTAATCTAGCACTTGTCTATTGTCTCCATACCCCTCCTTAACACATTGAAAGGACTCCATGTTGACATGATCCAATCAGATCCCTCCCAGTGTTCCATGCAGCGCACCAGTCATAAACCCAGAAGTCCTTCTATCGCACAGGACAGCTCTTATCGGGAGCGCTGTCCTTTGTGCCTTCAATCGCATTTCTAGGTACATACCGGCGTCATTAATTTATATGCATCTGTGAACCAAAAGTTATTCAAAATATTGGTGGTTTGAAACTTTTATATGAAATGTGAGTCAGACCAGGGGATATAAAATGTGGTAAGACAGCTGGTAAACATGGCCACACTTATATTTACAGTACCTAACACACCTCTTATCTACAAATATATATATACACAGTATATGCATTTTCTGAAATACCTCTCTTGCTTTATGTATTCTTTAAAATGTGTTGACTTTGTAAAGATAAATCTGAAACGAGTTCGCTGCCACACGTTCTCCATTCATTTCACAATTATAATGTATCATAATAGTCATCACTCTATCAATCATACAGCCAGGGCTGGTGCTACATTAGACAGCTTTAGAGCCGTATTCAATTTGAGGCGAAAAGCCATTTTCGCGTATTTTTGGCGGAAACCTTTCGCCGATGACGTCATTTTCGCCTGTTTTGCTTTTACCCAGTATTCAATTTCAAAGACTTTCCGCCTAGGCGGAAAGTCAATGCAATGTAATAGGCGAAAAATTTTCGCCTATGAATCACAGGCGTAAAAAAGTGCAGAATTGGGGTTTTGGGGTGCAACATTGTGGGAACCCCCCTGCAGCCTTCAGACAGTCCCCCAAAGGTAAACTGTCAAATTTAAAAATAAAAAACACTTAAGAACACCCCAAAAAAATCACTTTCATTTTGGGGGCGAAAAAAAATGTTGGGGGACACAGTTAAAAACTAGCGAACTTGACTCTTGGGGGTATGCCCCAAGTGTTTTTTTGATTGCAGGTGCTTGCGGCAGGTGGATTTTTCACGATTTTTTCAACTTCACTTTAGCAACTTTTAAATATGCTGACCCCCATTTTCAAGTACCCCAAATTTGCTGGGATAAGTTATTTTCTGGAAAAAATACTCCTGAATACTATTCTGCACCATGTATACAAAAACGCTATTTAGCAGCTATTGAGCCCGTTTAAAAACACCAAATACCTTCAGCAAGCCAATTCGGGGGGTATCATAGGGAACCCCCATGTCAGTGCATCTTTTGGGGAGTATCAGGCTGATTTCCCCAAATCTGACAGTACTTTCCGCCTGTTCAAGTTTCGCCGGGTGCCGTTTTCGCGTACTTTCAAGCTGAATACGGGGTAAAGCGGGCACGCGCGCGATACATTTCCGCCTACAAAACAGGCGAAGTAGGCGGAAAGTCCGGGAAGCGAAAAAGTGTCGTGGTTCGGCTCAAATTGAATACGGCTCTTAGACGGCTACCTAAGGGTGCCGCTGAGTCCACAAAAAAAAAAAAAAGAAGGCTATTTCTTTCAGGGGCACAAATGTGTGGAATATTGGGCATTGATGTGTAGCATAATTATGAATTGGGGATACGGCTGTGTGGCATATTATGAATTGGGGCAGTGCTATGAGACACAGTATTATTTTTGGGATCTGTTGTGTGGTATATTAGCTGGGATATTTATGCATATATATATATATATATATATATATATATATATTTATATATATATATATTATATACAGTATATATATATACATACACATATACTTATAATTTTATATATATATATATATATATAAATATATATAGTGCATTTATATTTTTGTGCTATAGTTTCTGAAAGGTTATGCCTCTTGCTAGTTAATGAAAATAAAAAAGCATGGGTGTTGCCAATGGTTACCCTGTGCCTTGCAGCCTTAGGAGAAACAGGTTTTCCCAGACCCTCAGGGGTCAATACAATTAGCCACAAATGCATCGTGGGTGCAAGTTAGAGGAGCAACAGTCACACTTTATGGCAGCCTGAATTAGCTCAAAACAAGCAGAAATGAGCGTATTCGGACCGACAGCAGGCAGCAAAAGATGCGAGATGCGGTGCCATTGGCATTTTAACGCCGTGGCGACGGCATTTTGCACCCTTCACGGCTAATTGGACTGACGCCTTTAGTGTACAAGTGTGCAAAAGAGAATTCTCTTCGACTGGGAAAGCCAATAAATTAAATAGATAAATCAATGAAATCCATGTGTCTCTGCAGGGGTGTATTACAGCCAAAGGAGGACCGTGTGCTGTGGGGCCACGCCCTTGGAGCAGTGGGGCCCCACAATTTACGTTGTGCTGGCAAGCGGGTCTCTCCTCCTCAGTGGCGCCATTTTCCAAATGATATTCAGGAAGATGGCGCATGCACACAAAAGAGGAAAGTCTTTGCTTTCCATGCACGTGGCATCTTCCCGAAGATGTCACTAAGAAGATGCCACCGTAGTGGAGGGACCCGCTTGCCAGCAAAAAGTAAGTATACCTCTGGGTGCAGGGCCCGCCTGGACCGAGGGACTTGTGTGCACTGCACACTCTGCACCCATTATAAATACATAGATTTTTTCAGCCTGACGCGGCTGAGTTTTATACACATATATATATTACTTCTAATAAGAAGCTTTAGGCTCTATGAGAGCACACCAGGGGTGGCCAACCAGTCAGAGGCAAAGAGCCAAAAAATATATGTAGTCAAGCGAAAGAGCCAATAGCATGCGCGCGCCTATGGCGCGCAGGCAAAAATGGGGCTGGCAAGGTCACGCCCCATTTTTGTGCGCACGCCTTTGGTATGACATTTGCAGGAGCATGACCTTGTGTTACACCCCCGTTTTTAGTCACGCTGAGGGTGAGCCCAGGACATAAACATAAATAAACATTTTACATAAACTTCCCAATATCCATTTTTCACTGTTGAAGTGAAAGAAAAAGCCAGAAACATAGAAAACATTGACATAGCCACGTTCACATAAAATACACAGAAACAAGCCAGATCCACATAAAATACATATTGAAATCCAGAACCACATAAAATACATTGAGAATGCCAGTGCCCATTATGCTGTGCCCCCTGTAGCTGTGCCCCGTATGCAGTGCCCTCCTGTAGTTGTGCCCATTAAGCAATGCCCCCAGTAGTTGTGACCATTATGAAATGCCCCTGTAGTTGTGCCCATTAAGCAATGCCCCCATTAGTTGTGGCCCTTATGCAATGCCCCCTGTAGCTGTGGCAATTATGAAATGCCTTCTATAGTGGTGCCCCTTCTGCAATGCCCCCTGTAGCTGTGCCCTTTAATCAATGCCTCCAGCAGTTGTGCCCCTTTTGCATTGTCCCTTGTAGCTGTGCCCATTAAGCAATGGTCATGCCCCCTAAGGAAGTGCCCCAGCACTAGCTCCCCCTTTCCGCCCACACCCCTATGAAGAAACGTACCTTCATGCTGGCACCGCTCCACGCCATCAGGGCTCCCGAGCCCCGCCATCGCTGCTGCCTGCAAACGCACGGGCTCCTCCTATCGCGGGTGACATCATGACGTCACCCGTGCACTGCATTACTGAGAACGCTGGCCTCTGAAGCGATCAGAGGCCTCTTTAGTCTCTAATGGCTTCAGAGACCAGTATTCTCAGTAATAATGGGGGTCTGTTGAGCCGCGAGCCGGGAGCCGCATTAGAAGCTCAAAAGAGCCTCATGCGGCTCGAGAGCCGCGGGTTGGCCTCCCCTGGAGCACACAGTTATAGGACTTTTTAGTTAATCTGTTTTCTACAGATCCTTTTTAGGATTGCTATTCATTACTAGAAACAATGTTTCATTTCTTATATGCTTGATTCAATGTGTGTTATTTATTGTACATGTCCATTACGGGGAATATTTGAGCCTTTATGAAGATACTAAAAATTAAATTATTTACATATTTTTTCATTGCACATCTAGACTGAATGTACTTATTTTTACCATTGATTATATACGTATACATTTGTTCTACAATGGATACAAGTTAAAGCGCGGTTATTTCGATTGTTTTTTGGCTGTACATTGGGTTGCAACCATTTAACTGCTGCTAAAAGGTATCTTATTTATATATATATAGCACAACCATTGCTTATATTTTTTACATTTATCTATATTTATTTTTGTTCCGTTTCAAGCGCCAGGGGCTATATATATTCCCATTATAAATGTGCCTATGTGTCTAGGGGGTATTCATGAAAACTTGGAGAGAGATAGATTTGTGAGAGATCATTTTTTAAACACAGCTTATAAAGTAACAGTTAGGAGCTGATTGGTTTGTACTTTATCTTTCACAATTCTGTCTCTCTCCAAGCTTTCACGAATACCCCACTTTAGTCACTATCCTGTGACAAGACCCACCCTTACTCCCCCACATAAAGAGAGCTAATGTGTATTTTGGAAAGGGTCAATAATGCTGGGTATACACTATACAATTTTCTGTCCGATATCTGTCCAATCTGGCTGGTTGGAATGAAAACCTGGTAATGGATGGGAGCCAATGACAATCGACCATGTGCTCACAAACACTGGAAAACAGACAAAAATGGCCGTTCAGACAAATTGGTTAAAACACACGAATTTAACCAATTTGAACAATTGTTTTTTGTCCATTTTCCAGTGTTTAAGACCATATGATCGACTGTCATTTGCTCCCATACATTACCAGGTTTTCATTCCAACCAGCCAGAATGGACAGATAATTGTATAGTGTATGCCCAGCATATGTTGTCACCAATTAGATAAAATGTAAAACCATTTAAATTAGTAAATAGGTTTAAATGATAAATAGTAGAGACCCAAGTTACTCTATAAGTGCCATTTAAAATCCAAACAATTTCTGTCATGGACAAACGTATTCAGTATTCATAAAATGTAAAAAAAAATATATATGTTTATAGACAATACATTGCTGGTAGTAAATAATTAATTTGTAAAAAATACAACAGCACCAAAAATATAACAACAGGCATAAGATCAAATAAACCAAAAAATAAAACATAAAAATAAATATAAAAGTAAATATGTCACTGATGGGTTATACTGCACGCGTTTCACGGGACCTGACAGCTTCCTCAAGCAGTAGGGAGCGAATTATTGACCCATTCCAAAATACACATTAGCTCTCCTTATATGAGGCACCAAGGGTGGGTCTAACCACAGTATAGGAATTGATTCAGAGATGGACGCTGCTCCGTCCTCTCTAGCGCACTGTGCTGAAGGCGCGACTTCGATAATATGCAAATACTGGTTTCAGCCTTCATTACAGTCTAAAAAGAAGTTGCCCTGGAGCAATGCACAGATTAAGATAAAACTTTTGTTATGTTTCATATAAAATATCTAGCAAATGTCAAACAAGACTACGTGTGGTTACATGCGCTCTCCGAGGTATTTTCAGACTCTATAAAAGATGTTAACGTTCTCGCCTTCCACTTCTCACAATACATTTTTTTTCCATATGAATAAGGTGTTTCTTCTGAGTAGGATAACACTTCACTACTTTTCAATCTCTGAATGATAACAATCCTGATGATGGGCAGTTAGTGCTGACAAGGGCCGGATTAAAGGGGGGGGCGACAGGGGCGGTCATCCCTGGGCCCCCACATGTAAAGGGCCCCCACACCCATCGAGGTTAACGTGCGCCAGAGGAGACGGAACCAGTTCCGCCTCCTCCAGGCCACCTCAGCCCGGCGCCGCAGAGAGGATCAATTTACCGGGAGCCCGCTGGTAACCAGCGTGCACCCAGCTCTCTCCCCTCATCAGCAGCCGGAGTCGGAGCTCACTCGAGAGCCCCGACTTCCGGCTCACGCAGTGTGCACTATGGGAGAGACATCATGATGTCTCTCCCATAGTGCAGAGGAGCAGCCGAGCGGATCGGACGGCAGCAGCGGACGTGTGAGCGGGGTTTAAGCTAAGTATTAGTTGTTTTTTTGTGTGTGTGCAGGCAGCTTTATTACTGGGGGCAATACGCGGGGGACATTATTACAGGGGGCAAAGTTCGGGGGACACTAATACAGGGGGCAATATGCGGGGGCCATTACTACTAGGGGCAATGCTCGGGGGATATTACTACTGGGGGCAATGCTTGGGGGGCATTACTACTGGGGGCAATGCTTGGGGGGGCATTAGTACTGGGGGAAATGCTTGGGGGGCATTACTACTGGGGGCAATACTCAGGGGGACATTACTACTGGGGGCAATACTCAGGTGGGCATTACTATTGGGGGCTCTACTTGGGTGCGGTGCATTACTACTGGGGCACTACTACAGAGGGCACTATTACAGAAGGAGCATTACTATTGGGGGCACTAATACAGGGCCATTACTACTGGGGGTAATTATACAGAGGGCTCCACTATAGGGGGCATTACTATTGGTGGCACTACCACAGGTGGCATTACTACTGGGGGGGCATTACTATTCGGGGCTCTACATTTATAAAGGGGGCATTACTATTCGGGGCACTACAATAGGGGCATAACTACTGGGGACATGACTACAGGTGGCACTACTGATAAGGGTATTGAATAGGCACTGCATAAGGGGCACAACTCCTGGAGGCACTACTACTCTGGGCTCTGCATATGGGACACTACTACTGTGAGCACTGACATTACTGGGGGCACTGCATGAGGTCCCCATTGTGCATGCCCCCAGTTTATCCACATTTAATAGGGCCCCCCCACATGTTTGTTGCCCAGGGGCCCCCGCAGACCTTAATCCGGCCCTGGTGCAGACAAGTTTCATGCATGGCAACTGGGACTGTGTCTGAGGTCTTCAAGGGTTCAGGCAGGAACAGTTCCTAAACTGCCCAGACACACAGTTCCATATTCCATATAGGACACTCCATGCACCTGTTACCTGCACGGTGGAACTGAACCAATATACAGAAGAATGCCAATATACAGTACAGAAGAAGGCATTCTTCTGTATACTGGTTCAGCTTCAGGTAACAGGTGCATGGAGTATCCTATATGGCATACGGAACTGTGTGTCTGGGCAGATTATGAGGTTGTTAGCAATATGCCTCTTACTGAAACCGATGAAGGCCGCTGAAGGTAATACACCGGCTGTTACAGTAATTTAATCTTGCGTTTGCCCTGTTCCACTTGTTCACATATCTGTGGTTAAGTGGACAGTGGGTACAACAGCATTTTGAAGGACACTAAGTAAGCTTTTTTTTATGTCCCTGTACAAGTGGAATCTAGATGGGATTTCGTAGCGGGGACACATGACCTCAATTAACTGACTAAACCCACTGCAGTAATGGCAGATATCGGACGCACATCTAATACCAGCATAGATGATAAGGGGTCAGTGATCCAACTGGGTGACTGCTGTCATACTTGGTCCCCCTTGCAAAGGATTGTTTAATAGTCAATTGTTTTTTTTTTTTTACTACTACTACTAGTAGTCTTCCTGATCCCCTTCTGGGATGAAGATCCACTCCCAGCAGCAGCAGGCATAGTGCTCAAGGATTTTTCTGAGGAATCCAGAATAGGGGAGGACTGAGTTAGTCTTATCAATTTGGATGCAGGACTAGTTCCGATCATGATTGAGGATATTGTTGATGAATGTGATGGTGGTGAAGATGCCAGGTACTCGTATCCAGCAGAGAGAAGGGAGCTAACGCTGGACTGCTTGTTGTTACTTTTTTAGCCAAAGTTTCTGAATTTTGCAAACACTTTGGTTGATTGCGCTCTAGATGATGTAATAGGGAGGAGGTTACTAGATGGTTAAGGTTCCTACCTCTACTTACTCTGGCATGACAATGGGTTTTCCCTTATCATGGGCAACAACAGTTTCCACTGGGGCCTGATTTACACAAACAACATCCTCATCAACAACATCCTCATCATAAGCATCCTCATCATCAACATCCTTATTAGCATCAGCTACACAAATATCCGCCTCATTCTGGTGCACTTCCACAGAAGCATACTCGATTTCTATGTCAGCATGTTGACATTTGCAGACAACGCACAATTGGTGGAAGGAGGCTCCTCTTTGAGTACAGTTTTGCAAAGGTCAGACTCACATATGGCTCACACATGGGCCCAACCAATACACTTAGACTCTCCTCAGGAATTTGTGACATTTCTGAGCGCACAGTTGGTTCTTGTGCCTTAACAATTAAAAAAATTTTGAAACATCTACAGGGAGAAGGGCTTTTATCATCATAAAAGGAAGAACCACCAGTCATAAATAAAGGCCATGACCTTAGCCTTTCCTTGCCACTTTGTGTGGTGAAAGGCATATTGCCATTTTATGTCTTTCTGCAGCTAACTTTCCCTTTGAAGTTTTTTTCTTTAGCACTGTAAAAGATTGGTTCTTTGATTTTAGATGCCCTGATTTAAGCCATGTATGCCCTTGGGGATTGGCTTTAGCAGATGACGTAGATAGACTAGTATCGGCATGACTGGTGGAACTGTCAGCAGCTCCAGCACTAGTATGTGGTTCCTGCTCTCCTCTCAACTTATCATTCTCCATATCAACAAAAACAAACAAAATGGGGTACAGCACACACACATGAATTTGTACCAAATTTAAATATTACACTGTGGTATCAATGACCTACAGTATTAGAATATTTTTTATGAATAATACACTGTGGTACAACTTACAGTTTCAGAATTTTTCATGAATAATACACTGCGCTACCACTTACAGTGTCACAATATTTTTTATGATTTATACACTGCGCTACCACTTACATTGTCGCAATATTTTTTATTAATATTACACTGCGCTACCACTTACATTGTCACAATACTTGTATGGTATTACTGATCAACAGTGTCACAATACTTGTATGAATAATTATATTATCATGCGGTATTACTGGCCGTCAGTGTCACTCACAATACTTTAGAAATTATACACTTCAGTCTCTACAGTGTCACTCACAATATGGCCAGCAGCGTTACAGTGCTTTAGACATACTGGGGAGGGGGGGTTACGGCATACTGCATCACAGTGTAGGGTACAGCGCAAAAAAAAATATTTTGTACTTTTTCTTTAACTTTTTTTTTTTTTTACTGTCCGTGGACGGACAGCACACTGGATGGACAGCACAACCCAGGACAGCACACCCCTTGATGGACAGCACAGCGCACCCCTGGATTAGCAATGAATGATAAATAACACTGTCCCATGGACAGAGCACAGCACCCTCTGCCTGGATTGAATAACACAGCCCAGCACAGCACACCCCTGCACACCCCTATATTGGACAACACAGCCCCCCTTGGACTGAGCACAGCCTGACAGCCCGGGTCTCAGCAAGCAAATGGCGCTGATCATTGCTGGGAGGGACTTGTATACAATCCAAAACCCGCGAGAATCCGACAGCAGGATGACGTTTTGCCTCATTTTGGGATAAGAGTCCGGTGGGAAAACCCAAACCAGACTCGGGGCCTGATTCTGACCCGCTCGCGAGTGCTGTACGCTCGCAAGCGGGTCGATGGTGCCCAAGTGCGCATGCGCAAGACGGAAGGTGCTCCGTCATGCGCATGTGCGAGACCCGGCGAGCGACGGGGAATCCGTCGCTCGGGGTCTCGCACCAAAGGGGTGCTGTCGATGGTGAGTGACAGCATGCCCCCTTTGGTGGGCGTGCCGGGGGCGTGGCTGCCAGACGGAGGCGTTCCCATGGGAACGCCTACCATCTGGGTCCGGCCCCACTGACATCACTAGTGATGACTGACTAGTGATGTCAGTGGGAGTGATTTTGGCTCTGATACGGTCTCATCGCAAGCCCGATGGTCGCGATGGTCTTGACCATCGCGACCATCATCATGGACGCTCGCATAAGCTGTGGGTGGTCACCCACAGCTATGCGAGCGTCCAAGAGGCCGCTCCTATTTTAGGTAGGCCGGGCCTGATTCAGAGCGAGCGCTCTGGTCAGAGCGTCCGGCTCTGAATCAGGCCCTCGGTTCCCGGCCCGGGTCATGAAAATTCGGGTGAGTCCGTTTCCTTGAGAACCAGACCTGCTCAATTCTACTTAAAATACACATTGTTTTTCCTCTCCCCTCCCATTTCTGCACCCTAGGCCTGATTCTATAGAGGACGCAGTTGTGCCTCACGCAGGTTCCCGATTATCTGGAATCTGCTCATGCACAGGACCCGTTCTTCACATGTGCAGAACAGGTCCTGGGAGAGCACATGCAGGCCCCCCTATGCCTCTGCCTAATTGACAGGCAGAGGCATTTGAGGACAGCTGGCCCCCGCAGACTTTCTGGCATCACAACCTGGCCAGTCTGCGTAAGCGATGGTGGCGATGGTGATCCCAGGCTGCAACCTCAGTGCTGGGATCGCAGGACGGAATTGCAGAGCCTGTTGTGTGCAGCTCTGCAACTCCGTCCATCTCGGAATCAGGTTCATACAGGTATTTGCTAACTGTCTTTTATTACCAAGTTTTAAACATTTGTTCTGAATATGTTTGTGCCCATAAATGTCCCTGTTTTTTTTCACTGCTCACAAACTGTACATTAAAATCCCTTTTTTCTGCATGTTAAGTATAATTTTTCCCATTTAATCTTATTTTCTAAAGTTTTTAACTCAATATTTATTCAATCAGAGTGTTGTAATTCTGATATAAGTACACTACATTCCATAAATGATATAATGGGGATTGTAGACCCCTACGTTTGTGTGTAGCCTGCGTAGATGTACAAGCTCAACAGCAACGTGTTCCTGGAACATATTTTCAAAGGTTGGCAAATATGCCTCTAATAACAGTAAAAATAACAGTAAAAGACTCGCTTCCCCTCAGGTTTCTCTGCTTTGATTTTCACTATCTCTAAAACATAAATCTCCATGATGTGCAGATTGGGGTAGGACAAGGTGAAAAATGCATCTTTGATGATGATGAGAAACAGGATGATTCGGACGCCAAGTGAAAGAAAACATTAACAGTGAAATTTAGATAGTGAAATGTGACTAATTGCTGTAAAATAAGGAATTAACTTGGCTCACAATAGGGGAGTTTAATCGGCTCCTACCTGGTGCCAACACTGTACAGTCAGACACATGTGATGTATTCTAGCGCAGAAGATTAACAACTGCACAGTAACTTCCACCTTCCAGCAGGAAGAGTCACTCATCGGATATACAGATGTGTCCAGCTACAATGTTTACCAATCGCTCTACAAACGTGCGCACGCATCGCGCCATTCGATTACCCGCAGCAGCATAGGCTACGGTACACTGCGATTGCACCATGCAATCCTATGGAAGCACAGGTGCGAACGCAGTGCGCGTATCCGATGGCGGGCAAACGCCTCGCGCCATGCGTTGCTCGGTTTGCTGCGTATGCAGCAACAATGTAGCAGGACACATATGAAGCAACGGTGCATCGACATGGATCATAAAAACAGAAAAACTAAAGTGTCACATTGTCTATACCCTATTTACACACTTGCAGATTACTTTTATTATGTAGGCGTATCTGAATGTATAATAATAATGCTATAACAAAACAGTATATAAGCGCACCTATTGCTAACACATAACGGGCCTGAATCAGATTCGAATGCACGGAAAACGCAATTGCTCCCGCATTGCGCGCAAAGACGTGCGCTAATAATACAGCGCAGCGGCTGTGCAATAATATGCTAATGCCTCAGGAGGCGTCTTGTGTGAACAGACACCTCCAATCGGTTTCTCTGATCCGCTGTTGCATACAAAAGACGCAGCTCTGAAATATCCGCGTGAACATTTGTCATCTGAGTAACTCAGCAGGATGGCCGGTGTTTTCACTCTGCTGGGGCCAGTGATCCTGTGACGGAAGACTCAGACACTGGCCTCGGTGCTTCGAAAACATGGCCAACACTCCCCTGTTTTTGAGTATGGTGGCCGTCGCCGCCCTGTCCATGCTCCCAAACGGCCGCAGCATGTCACTCATGCGATCTCGCTGAATAAGATCTGCACATGCGCACGCGCAGATCTCATACCATCAGAGATAGACATAAACCATCGGGTTTGCGTATATCTCTGAATCAGGCCCCTGTATACAGAACTGTGCATATCTCTGTGCCTGCTCCACCCCCAAATGTGTTTGGTTTAATACTCATGATCATCATCAGGGCACTTTCATCATCCCAATTCTTAGTGCAGTAGATGCATCGGCAAACAGTCATATATATATATATATATATATATATATATATATATACACATACATACATACAGGTGCATAAATATTGGGACATTGACAGAATTTTCATATTTTGGCCTCTATTCACCACCACAATGGCTTTGAAATGAAAAAAATAAGATGTGCTTTAACTGCAGACTTTCAGATTTAATTTGAGGGTAATTACATCCAAATCGGGTGAACGCTGTAGGAATTACAACGGTTGCTATATGTGTCTCCCACTTTTTAAGGGGCCAAAAGTAATGGGACAAACTAAACAATTCTAAATCTAACTTTCACTTTTTAATTCTTTGTTGCAAATCCTTTGCAGGCAATTACAGCCTGAAGTCTGGAACGCATAGACATCACCAGACGCTGGGTTTCATCCCTGGTGATGCTCTGCCAGGCCTCTACTGCAAATGTATTCAGTTCCTGCTTGTTCTTGGGGCATTTCCCTTCAGTTTTGTCTTCATTAAGTGAAATACATGCTCAACCGGATTCAGGTCAGGGTATTGACTTGGCCATTGCATAACATTCCACTTTTTAGCCTTAAAAACTCTTTGGTTGCTTTTGCAGTATGCTTCGGGTCATTGTCCATCTGCACTGTGAAGTGCCGTCCAATGAGTTCTGAAGCATTTGACTGAATATGAGCGAGCATATACTATTGCCCGAAACACTTCAAAATTCATTCTGCTGCTTTTGTCAGCAGTCACATCATCAATAAATACAAGGGAACCAGTTCCATTGGCAGCCATACATGCCCACGCCATGACACTACCACCACCATGCTTCACTGATGAGGTGGTATGTTTTGGATCATGAGCAGTTCCTTTCCTTTTCCATACTCTTCTCTTCCCATCACTCTGGTACAAGTTGATCTTTGTATCATCTGTCCATAGGATGTTGTTCTAGAACTGTAATGGATTCTTTAGATGTTGTTTGGCAAACTAATCTGGTCTTCCTATTTTTGAGGTTCACCAATGGTTTACATCTTGTGGTGAACCCTCTATATTCACTCTTGTGAAGTCTTCTCTTGATTGTTGACTTTGACACATATACACCTACATCCTGGAGAGTGTTCTTGATTTTGCCAACTGTTGTGAAGGGGTTTTTCTTCACCAGGGAAATAATTCTTCTGTCATCCACCACAGTTGTTTTCCGTGGTCTTCCGGGTCTTTTGGTGTTGCTGAGCTCTCTGGTGCGTTCTTTCTTTTTAAGAATGTTCCAAACAGTTGATTTGGCCATACCTAATGTTTTTGCTATCTCTCTGATGGGTTTGTTTTGATTTTTCAGCCTAATGATGGCTTGCTTCACTGATAGTGACAGCTCTTTGGATCTCATATTGAGAGTCGACAGCAACTGATTCCAAATGCAAATGTCACACCTAGAATCAACTCCAGACCTTTTACCTGCTTTATTGATAATGAAATAATGAGGGAATAGCCCACACCTGTCCATGAAATAGCTTTTGAGTTGATAGTCCCATTACTTTTGGCCCCTTAAAAAGTGGGAGGCACATAAAGAAACCGTTGTAATTCCTACACCGTTCACCTGATTTGGATGTAATTACCCTCAAATTAAATCTGAAAGTCTGCAGTTAAAGCACATCTTGTTTGTTTCATTTCAAAGCCATTGTGGTGGTGAATAGAGGCCAAAATATGAAAATTCTGTCAATGTCCCAATATTTATGCACCTGACTGTGTATATATATATATATATACACACACAGTATAAGGAGGGACAAATCTGCATAGGTGCGTCACTTTCTAGTTACACCCCTACAGCTGCAAGAAGAGATCCAACTGAGGTGCGTATGGCTCACCGCCTGTAATCATGTCCTCTTTATTCTGGAGCATATGGGGAGCAAAGAAGCCTAAACACGCTCAGCAAACGGGTTTGTCTGCATGGCTGAACCAATATTCATTGGAATGCGGCTATACATCAGGTATACTAAGTGTATCTTAGTGCCCCATGAACGTAATGAGATGGGACTACACAGTGTTAGGGCCGTATTCAATTAGAGGCGAAAAGTCAGAATCTGCGGAAAAGTAGCGCGGATGACGTCATTTCGCCAGGCGGAAAGTTTTCGCCATTTTCAATTCGCGTAGACGAAAAGTCAATGCAATTTAATCGGCAGAAAAGTTTTGCCTATGAATAGCAGGCGGAAAAAAGTGCAGAATTTCAGTTTTGGGGTGCAAACTTCGGGAAACCCCCCTGCACCCTTGGGACAGTCCCCCAAAGATAAACTGTGTCAAAAACATTTTTTTAAATACTTTAGAACACCCCATAAATGTACTTTCATTTTGGGGGCAAAAAAATGCAAAGTTGGGGGCAAACTTAAAAACTAGCGAAATAGACTTCTGGGGGGTCCCCAAGTATGGGGCAGGTGTTTTTTGGATTGCAGGTGCTTGCATCAGGTGGTTTTTTAGTGTAATTTAAAACTTCACTTTAGCAACTTAAAAATATGCTAGCACCCATATTCAAGTACCCCAAATTTGCTGGGAGTAGTTATTTTCACATAAAAATACTGCTCAATGTATTCTTCACCACTTGTGTTAATGAGCTAATTGGCGCCATTTGTCACAACTTAAGCACCCTAAATACCTTCTTTAGGGCTAATCGGGGGCATCTATAGTTATCTCCAATGTTAGTGCATCTTTTGGGCAGTGTCATGTTGAGTTCCTCATTTTTGACAGGACTTTTCGCCTGTTTCAGTTTCGCCGGGTGCCGTTTTCGCATCTTTTCTAATTGATTACGGCGCACCCCATACTTTTCCGCATTCAAAACACACGATGTAGGGGAAAAGTCCGGCAGGCGGATAATTGAATACGGCCCTTAGTAGGAATTTGAGATTTGGATTCTCTGATTCATAAACAATATAAGGCAATGATGTGTCGTACACATGTAATCCCCAGTACACCAGTTATCTGAGTTTGGGGGCCTTGGAGAGGAGAGAGAGGCGAGGAAACAGCAGTGACCTGTAGCATTCCTGGCAGTCCCCTGGAGACTACATCTCCCAGCATGCCTGTAATCAGGGAATAATAATAAAGCCCATCCCCACAATACTCTGTAGTATAAAGGAGCAGTCCAGAAGTCTAACAGTGTCCAGACATCAAGAGGAAGTCCAGATCCAGTTCAGGGGACCAGACCGATTTAGGTGTATCAAAGGAGTCCAGTTCCAGTCCACATATCGAGAGGGAGCAACCCAAGTCTCCAGTCGGAGTTTGGTTCAGATGCCCAGAGGTGTCCAGGTAATGAGAAGGACCTCAAACCAGATATAGGCATTCTGTGGTGCCCATCTTCACCACCACCCAGTATATTTGGCACAGCAGCTGTGCCGGTAGGATCATGGAGACAATCAGAGCCCCCTTCTTGTGTTTTTTTTGGTTACATTACTTGATATTGAATTATGATTTGTTTTCTTGGAAACTCGCACCTTTACAATTCAGACATAAGTGGAGTACTATTGGCACGAGGGGAGGTCAATAACAACAACCAAGTACTGTAGAAGTGGCCAAATACTGTAGTGCTGCTGATGTCATCATCATCGTCTTTACAGTTGGCCTCCATTACCCGCAAAAGCTGCGCCTACAGTACTAAGACCATGCGATTCTATGGGGTATATTTACTAAAGTGCGGGTTTATAGAAGTGGAGATGTTGCCCATAGCAACCAGCCAATCAGATTCTACTTATCTTTTATCTAGCACCTTCTAGAAGATAATAGCTAGAATCTGATTGGTTGCTATGGACAACATCTCCACTTCCATAAACCTGTACTTTAGTAAATATACCCCCAAACATGTGTATCTTCAGTGGGCATGTGTACACAATCTGGGCGGGAAATGCTAAATAGAAAAATGCGGGTAAACCCCCACCCCCCAAAATGCAGTTTTCAAGGACTTTACCACATTTCCCAAATGTAATAAGCACCGGAATGCGATGATGGCGCTAACCAATAGAAGTCTATGGTCTTCTTATCGGGATGCCTCCTGAGAGGGATCCCTCACATCTCCCCCCACGGCAAGCGCCTCCTTCTCTGCATGCACAGAAGGACGCCAGAGGGACTTCTGGGTGTTAAACCTGTTAGTCCCTTTATCTGAGGGTGTCTCAAAGGACATCTCTTATCGGGAGAGCTGTCCTTTGTGATTCTAATCGCATTTCTTGGGGGTCTATTTATTAAGCAGTGTTAGGAGACAGAGTGAAAAGTGATAAGTAAGTGATAAGGTGCCAGCCAATCAGCTCCCAACTGTCATCTCACAGACTGTGTTTGCAAAATGTGTTTGAAAAATGACAGTTAGGAGCTGATTGGCTGGCACCTTATCACTTTTCACTCTGTCTCCTAACACTGCTTAGTAAATAGACCCCTAAGTACATGCTGGGTTAATTAAGCCCAATATGTATCAGATAAGAGGCGGGATGTACAGTATCGCGGATGAGATGCTTAGTACATCCCGTCCTTTTACTCTACCCAAGTTATGCTTGTCCAAACCTGTACCCCCAGTCCAGCTGTTAGGGCACACAAGACTAAGCAACATGGGTGCACTTTGGTACCTCAGAATAACATTCTCATCATGCCCCATAAATGAAGGCAGTAGTGGGCAAATGCAGTCCAGGGGCTATACTTGGGCCTCAGCAAACAGAATGAAAAAAAAGTGGGGACTCTATGCTGAGTACACCTGGATTCAATGTGACAACATAGTCCTCAACATTAAAAATAGGCCAGTACCATGATCCACCTAGCCAATGTGTTCTATCTACTTACCACGTAATAGGCACACTTCAATCAGTAGTCCCTATGCCACTGAAAATCAGGACTGTTCCATGAAAATTGGGACTGTTGGTGGTTATGTGAAAGACTCACTCTTAAACACTGGGTTACAGCATAATAAATATTAGGAGCACTTTGTAATCTAAGACACAGTCAAATTCCATGCTCCCTTAGTCATAAGTCCAATGTGTCACGACCCTGTCTAGTTGTCACCTTTTTGCCTTGAGACTTATCCCTGTCAGCTTCCCCATGGAGCTGTGTGTGTAATTTGCCTGGAGGATTCGCTCTGATTATTGCACCTGGCCTCTCCTCTGTCTGTGAGCACTGCTAGCCCTGATTGGAGTCACAGGTGTGGTTCTGATTCTCAGAGCTGCAGAGATGAATACTCCCTCTGCATGTTGTTCCTTCCACCACTCAGAATGCTACTACCAGACCAACTGTCCGTATCCACCAATTGCTGCCAGACCCATGGTATATATATCCTCTCCTGATAGCATTCTGGGCCTGAACATCTCATCTTCCCGTGGTGTATGGTTCATGCATTCAAGTCTGTCCCTGTAACCTGCTACAGCAATCCCTGGCGCTATCCAGAAAACCTGTTTCAGCTGTACCTGGCAATCCAGTAAATCTGCTGGCAGCAACCCCCGGTGCTTCCAGAAAACCTGTTACAGCCAAGCCTGGCAATCCAGTAAGCCTGCTGACAGCAACCTCTGGTGCATCCCTAAAACCTGCTAAAGTAATACCTGGCATCCAGACGTCCTGTTACAGAATACCTGGCCTGTGCTCTGCTGCTAGTCCTACTCCTGGTTGATCCCTGGCACTCTGTAAACCTGCATCGTGTCACCCTGCCTTGCTTCCTGCTGTGGATCAACTCCTGCCCCTGTTACCTACCTATTCCCTCCCTGAACCTAAAATTCCCAAACCTACTCATTCCTTCCTGAAACCTGTTATTTCCAATTATCCTGTCCAGCCTGCAAATTCCCAAACCTACCCAATCCTTCCTGAAACCTGTTATTTCCAATTATCCTGTCCAGCCTGCACCTGAGTTCTAGCCTTTGTCATAGTAATTCCAGATTACCCTGTTTAGCCCTCATCTCAGCATTACCTGACTTCCCTTCAGCCACTGTCACATTCCAGTCCTGAGTCAAGTTCCAAGCTCATCAGTTCAGTCCACGTTGCTCCAGTCCAGAGTCAAGTTCTTAGTTCATCAGTTCAATTCAACAAGTCTTCCTGCCGGTCCCAGTCCGGTCCCTCCAGTTCCTGTCATTTATCATCAAAGGCAGATTTCACTGCTACCCAAGTCTTGTAAATAGAGCTATTTACATTATCTGTGATTCCAGTCATGCCGGCCTCCGTTGAAACCCGATCACCACCTGAGACAGGTAACTCGCAGACACCAATCATGACACAATGTATTACAGGTTGAGTCTCCCAAATCCAAAATGCTTGGGACCAGGGGTATTTTGGATATCAGAATTAGGGGTGTGCACCGGCCACTTTTCGTGTTTTGGATCTGGATCTTTCTTCGTGTTTTGGATCTGGATTGGTTTTGCCAAAACCACCCTTCCGTGTTTTGGGTTCTGGGTTTTGGATCTGTATTTTTTTTTTTTAAAAGCATAAAAACAGCTAAAATCACAGAATTTGTGTGTTTTTCTGCTCCTATGCTATTATTAACCTCAATAACCTTAATTTCCACTCATTTCCAGTCTATTCTGAACACCTCCACACCTCACAATAGTGTTTTTATATCCAAAAGGTTGCACCGAGGTAGCTGGATGACTATGCTAAGAGATACGAGTGGGCGGCACAAACACATGGTCCATCTAGGAGTGACATTGCAGTGGCAGACAGGATGGCAGTTTGAAAAACTAGGCCCCAAACAGTACATAATTCAAAGAAAAAAAAGAGGTGCAAGATGGAATTGTCCTTGGGCCCTCCCACCCACCCTTATGTTGTATAAACAGGACATGCACACTTTAACAAACCAAACATTTCAGCGCCAGGGTCTGCCACACGACTGTGGCTGAAATGATTGGTTCGTTTGGGCCCCCACAAAACAAGCTGGCAATTAATCTGTCCCTGCACAAACTGGCTCTACGGAGGCAAGATGTCGTCCTCATCCACCGATTCCTCACCCTCTTCAGTGTTGTGTACATCCTCATCCTCACAGAGTATTAATTCGTCCCCAATGGAATCCACAACCACAGGTCCCTCTGTACGTTCAGGAGGCTGGTCTCCCTGGAAGAGTTGATAATTAATTTTATGAACATCATCTTCTCCACATTTTGTGGAAGCAACCTCCTACGCCTTTCGCTGACAAGGTTCCCGGCTGCACTAAACACTCTTTCGGAGTACACACTGGAGGGGGGGCAACTCAGGTAAAATAGAGCCAGTTTGTACAGGGACCTCCAAATTGCTTCTTTTTCCTGCCAGTACAGGTACGGACTGTCTGACATGCCTACTTGGATGTTGTCACCGATGTAATCCTTTAACAGACAGACGCACGCTTGTCGCTGCTGCTTTAAGGATGCAAGTGCGGCTACAGCCCACACAATTCACAAAGACAGAAAAAAAAGAATTTTTTTATTGTTTGTGGAGCGCACTTTGAGGGTTACACCACCCTTTAACAGACAGACGCACGCTTGTCGCTGCTGCTTTGAGGATGCAGGTGGAATCTAGACGGGATTTGGAACCGGGGACACACTACCTCCATCAATTGTCTAAATCCCACTGCACTAATGGCAGATACCGGACGCACGTCTAACACCAACATAGCAGTCAAGGCCTCAGTTATACGTTTTGCTTCAGGATGACTGCTGTCGTACTTCATCCTCATCGCTAGGGACTGTTGGAGGGTCAATTGTTTAGTAAAAGTAGTGGTGTTCCTACTTCCTCTCTGGGATGATTAACAACTCCCAGCAGCAGCAACAGCACTAGGAGGAAGTGGTTCTTGATCTTTCCCTATTTTATTTTTATCGGAGAAAGTTTGGTCCTCCATTTATGTTATATTGATATATACGTGCGGCTAAGGCGCACACAAACACAGAAAATATTTTTTTATTTGGTTTGGACTGGAGTGTACTTTGGGGGTTACAACACCCTTTAACGGTCAAGCCAGCCGGCCCTTTACTTATGACACAGGCGCACGCTTGGCACTACTTTGTTGATGCACGTGCAGCTACTGCGCACACAATTCACAAACACAGAAAAAATATTTATTTTTTTAGCACTTGGGGGGAGCACCCCTGATGGACAGAGCACCCCCTGGACAACACTACAGCACCCCTTTAGGACTGGGACACTGCACAGGACTTTGTAGTGGACACAGCCCCTATGGAGAACTGACTGCACAACACAGCCAGCCCCTATGGACTTTGAAGTAGTGGACACAGCCCCTATGGACAACAGCAGCACAGTGCAGCACAGCACAACACTACTCTGCACTACACTAGACAGCCCAGCCAGCCCTAACTCCCACCCTCCCTCTTCACTGTCCACAGCCGAGTGAGAAAATGGCGCCGACGCGGGTACCTTTATAAAGGATCCAAAACCCGCAAGACCTGGAAGGCGGGATGATGACGTTTTGCCTCGATTTCAGATCCGAGTCAGGCGGGAAAAGTCGAGCCTGACTCGGATCAGCCTCGGCTCGGGGGGGTTCGGATTTCAGAAATCCGAACCCGCTCACCCCTACATTGAACCATCGGAAAGCAAAAGTTTCACTTTCTCAGTCATGCTAAAAATATTCCGTATTTCGGAATATGTGGATATGGGAGACTCAACCTGTATTCATTATTTAACAATGGAAGATTTACCACATGCACTGCCAATGTATGGTCACAAATGTGCTGCCACCCACAGCAACCAATCAGATGCAAGCTTTCAATTTCTAAATTGGACTTGGTAAATGAAAGAATCTGGTTGGCCGCTATGTGTATTTATTTATCTATTAACGTTTTCTTATATTGCGGAATTGCGCAACATATTCCGTTGGGCTTCACAATTGGAAACATTAATAGAACAAAACTGGGTAATAATAACAGACAGATATATAGGTAGGAAGGCCCTGCTCACAAGCTTACAATCTATAGATCTATGTGTATCAAGTAAACCTCTATTTCCCAGATTTTGCATTGGTTACTTTAAGTTCCAAATTTTTTGTATTTTACCTACATCACGTGTGATAAGAAACCTGCCAAGAATGTAGTTCCTTTTTCTTAATGGACCCTTAAACCTGCATATAACAATAAAACAGACGTGACGGCTTCTGAGAAAGGTGGCAATAAACTTTTAGGATGGATCCAGCCTGACAGTAAACCTAACACCGAGATACTGTGCAGCCTAAGACAATGCAGTATCATTTCTTTATACTGTAGGCTACATTAAATATTCACATGATCACAAAGGATATTCCTTTGTTAGAAATCATGCCAATAATTGACATTTTACGTGAAGACGTGATATATTTTTAGCTTCACGCTATTCTATTCCTTTTCTACTCAGTTATGTTGGCACAGCATTTTCACTTGCATAATTGCTATTGCTGGACTTTGCTCCTCACACTTTAAGTGGTGAAAGCCATCAGGGACGGTGACATTCAAACACATTTGCTTGAATCTCACAGTAATCTATAAATGTAGATTTTATTCCTGAAAAAAACTGTTCAGGCCATTACAGAAATAGGGCCTAATTCACTAACGATCACAACTGCAATTGCAATAGCCATTACGTATGCAGTCTCACTGCAATAGTATGCAAATCCATTGCGATCGCTATGCCGTCGCAGCATATCATAAGGATGCCCACTTTACCTTACACACATCCGTAATGTTTAGCAAGATTGCAAAACCATCGTTACCATCGCAGCCTCACGCACACTTGCACAAGCTCTGACCATAGGCCATTCCCTGGAAACCCCCCTCCCCAGCCCACACCATAACCACAATAGAAATAATAATATAACAGAATATTACTGTTATATGTTCTTCTCACTATCACAAATTAATTAGCACCACCTGTACACCTGTGCACCAACTAGGAGATCTGGAAAACATGCACTTTTAGGGGTGAACTGCAATAGACCATCAATAGGGTTAATTACTAAATACCCAAAATAATAAACTATTCAGTCCATAATATGTACATTATGTCCAGGGCAGTGCTAGGTTCTTCTGCTGCTCCCCCAGACTCCCAGACTTGCTCCAATGCTCACATCTGAAATAAAAACATTCAGCTCAGCAGGATGGTCCTACTGTTGCATCTTATGGCTTAAGCTGCATACACACACAACGATTTAGTAAATTAACGATTTCAGTAAATGATTTTCGTTAATTTTTTCAAGGGAAAAATGAATGAAAATCGTTTACTAAAATCGTTCATTTACTAAATGTAATGAACGATTTTTTTGAACTACAAACGATTTTTGCATATTACCTTACTGAAAATCATTGAGTTGGTCAGTATGACTGAACTACAAACTACAAACGTGAACGATAATCGTTCATCGTTTTAACTCAGAAAGTGAACGATTTTTTCAACGATTGAACGATAAACTGTATCGTTATCGATAATCATTAAAAAAATCGTGTGTGTGTGCGCGTGTGCACCTTTACTGTGATCACTGATCCTGTATATGCTGGAATAATGACACACAATACACTTTGTATGGAGCATATTAAAGCTGGTTAAGTGCTAATTATGCCCTCTTCATAGACTGGCCACACTCGCTCTAACATCAGGCATTTGGAAACCCCCCCCCCTCTAGAAATCCTGCGTTTGCCCCTGAAATGTGCAGTCCAGGCGCACAATGATACAATTCGCACTTAACTGCATCATCGTGACCTTGCCCTGCTTCACAATGCCAGTAATCGCAACATTACTCCCACTCCTCCCACCCCCTGCTGTGCTGACCTGGCTGTTCCCTCTTGGAGAGGGCAGCCCGGAAGTCGGCAAGTATGCTGTGTAGTGAGTCCTAGAAGTACCGCCTGTCTTGGCTCCAGTGAAGGAATTTATTTGGAGGGCACATGGGCAAGTATTGTTTGACTTACAGTATATGTTTATATAAACAGAAAAAAACAGTATGTATATATATATATATATATAGTTTAAAAAGACCAATAGCCATCGTCCCTTCCTCTGTGAGATAGTAACTCATGACGGGCGCCTGGGGCACTAATAATGCTCCCGGGAATGAGACTGACCGTGTGACATTGCAGTGGACAAGGCTTAAATGTCATCTTTTTTTTTCCCCCGTGACAAAATGCAACTGGCCCAAAACAAGTTGTGGATATTCTGTTCCTGTCGCTGTGATTAGGGCGAGCTCCCACTGTTACTGCTGCTCATGCTCCCAGCTAATATTTCACAAGTCAGAGGGCACAATATCAATGTGTGATGAAAATAAAAAACAAGAATATTCTGCCAAGTGTATCTACAAAAAGATTCTGCTTTGAAAGCCCCTGGTCCTGTAGACTCGTCATTGTCTACGTTCTCTTGTATTGATAAGTTGATGAAATAATATTATGAGAAACGAGTTTATGGCTTTTTATACCTACTGCACTTATCTATGTATAACTAGAGATGAGCGGTTCGGTGTTAGATTGGATCTTCGCGACCAGTTCGGATCCAGGAATGAAGCAAAAATCTTTCACGGACAAAGATAACGGTTTTCCTCGTTCTTCTGAGAACTTGGCGGCAAGATCCGAGCCAAAACCTAACTGCTCATCGCTAACTATAACATTGTATAGTAATGTGTTAAAGGACAATGATATCATATACATACCTCCCGTAGGATTTGCGTTTGTGTTTTATATATGATATGTCTAATTCTATTTGCCATCTACAATTAATGGCCCTCCGCTGAGTATCAGACTATATTAGGTGATATTCTAGGTTTTATACACAATCAGGTTCAGAGTGTTTAGTTTAGTAGAACTATGTGTGACACATTGCTAAATATAGCGAGTTTGCTTTGTCTTTCTTTTTTGTTGAGAATATTTTAGGCATAGTGTTACAATGTAATTATGGATCATGTATCAACTCTAAACATGGCATCTAGATGGAAGGAGATACAGTACATTATTTTGACCTAAGTGATACAAAGAAATTACAAATAGCATATTGCATTTGTGTTCTTCCATAATTTATAAAATGTATTCAACACTGTGTGATATACAGTATATCCTTCATACTGTACACCTCCAATTACCTGTCCCACATAATTTACACCTCACCATACCTGTCACATACCTGTCCCACATCGCGTACACCTCCAAATACCTGTCTCACATTTACACCTCACCATACCTGTCACATACCTGTCCCACATCACGTACACCTCCAAATACCTGTTCCACATCATTTACACCTCACCATACCTGTCACATACCTGTTCCACATCGCGTACACCTCCAAATACCTGTCCCACATCATTTACACCTCACTATACCTGTCACATACCTGTCCCACATCGCGTACACCTCCAAATACCTGTTCCACATCATTTACACCTCACCATACCTGTCACATCCCTGTCGCACATCACGTACACCTCCAAATACCTGTCCCACATCATTTACACCTCACCATACCTGTCACATACCTGTCCCACATCGCGTACACCTCCAAATACCTGTCCCACATCATTTACACCTCACCATACCTGTCACATACCTGTCCCACATCGCGTACACCTCCAAATACCTGTCCCACATCATTTACACCTCACCATACCTGTCACATACCTGTCCCACATCGCGTACACCTCCAAATACCTGTCCCACATCATTTACACCTCACCATACCTGTCACATACCTGTCCCACATCGCGTACACCTCCAAATACCTGTCCCACATCATTTAACCCTTTATTGAACTTTTTAGAGAAATTCATCTGAAAACTGACATGTCTATTGGCCAAATTATGCTAAACGCCTCCAAGTGCATGATTATTCATTAGGAGGGGTTTACCAGAGGTTCTGCAATGTGTCCCAACGTTTTTAAGATTTCCCCTACTGTTCCTTCTGCTCAGGGGGATGTGCAAAAACCCCCCACTAATTTCCCCATTGCGAATTTGGAATTGAAATGCAAATGTAATTCACATCTAATTGAATTGATCCCTATGTATGTAATGTGTGAACGTGTGAACATACATCTAGAGTTTAAAAAAGTTACATTGTACTTTTTGGGTCCATAATATCAAATGTGATTTTCAGTACCCCAGGCTGTTTATTGTGGGCGCACCGCCCGGTAAGAAACAGCCTACTGGCCGGCACTTCCCTCCGCCCCAATGCACTGCATCCCCATACATATTCCTGCCTGGCACTCCCCCCTGCCCCAATGCGCCGCCTCCCCTGTCGCCCGGTCACCCTCAACGTGTCCTTGTTGCCACGGACACGGATGCCGGATGTGACGCCTAGCTGTCCTGATGTCACATGTTCTTCCCATTGGAGGCTCCAAGTCCGTCTTGCATCTGTGTCCACCGGCAATAAGGACACGTTAGTGAGGGTTCCGTGCAACAAGACGAGGTGCATTGGTGCGGGGGGGAGTTTCGGGCAGTAGGTTGTACAGGGACACGGCCCAATGGGGCAGGGGAGAGTGCTAGGTGGTGCAACTCTGGCCCATCACAGTACAGGGTGGTGTCAGGTGGGAGGGCAGAGATCCCTCCCCCTGTATAAAAGCAAGCGGGAACAGTCGCCTGAACACAAAGAGAGTAGTCCTGACTCCTGCGTCCACTCTCTGTCTGTGTAGGAGCTGAGAAAAAAAATCTGTGGGGACAGTATTTACAAAGCCTTGGTTGGAGATAAAGTGAATGGAGATAAAAGTACCAGCCAATCAGCTCCTAAATGCCATGCCACAGGCGGTGTTTGAAAAATGACAGTTAGGAGCTGGTTGGTTAGTACAGTACCTTATCTCTGTCGAATTTATCTCCATCCAAGGCTTAGTATATAGACCCCTAAATAACCTGATGCTGATTTCACTACAGGGACCAGATCCTACAGACACTGATTATGAAAAAGCTGCAGATGACTGGGCCTGTAAGAAGAAGGAGGAGAATTAATATATAAAATGTTATCTCAAGTTTATAGCATTATAAGGTCAGGATTTGAAACATTTTATTATTGCAAAGGCCCCGGCCGCCTACTTCTTGCTGGATTTATATATATGATCAAACAAATATTCTTGTAAAAAAAGAAAAGGCTGAATAGGCAACATCTGCTGAATGTGCCGCTGACTTCACTCTTTTCTTTTGCCTCTCAAGTCACCCATTTGTTTTATTATTCCCTTTTGTTAATTTAACTTAATCCTAAACCTAGGAATAAACACACTGACACATGTATGGAATTAAAAGAGGACACAGCCAGAATTTATTGATCAAGTTGAAATTTTAGAATAGGTGGCAAGAAGAAAGCAGTGCTCCAAGGCCACAGCCCGTTGGATACCAATACTAAATAATAGGGGCGGATCCCCGCCCTGCGCAGTCTGACCTGGGGCAGTACCATCCTCCCCTAATTGGCACAGCATTGGCCCCTCCCTTGGAACAAAGACCATGTCCCCCCTTTAGGCGGTGACAAACTGGCCACTCTCAAAGGAAAGATGCTACCACAGGTACTCCTGCGCTAATAGGCCGCCCGTGAGCACTGCTTCCCGCCAAAGCCCGGTTCGCAGAACCAGGCCCGCCACCAAACTGTGACCTTCCTGAAAATAAAGGGAAACTGCAGAGGTCACTGATCAACCACACTAGCCCCGCGCCCAGGAGTTTAGCCCCATTGGGTCTATGAAAGCTCTCCGCCCTGTAACGTAAAAAACTTGGGTATTGCATGACGCGTCCGCCAACGCTAAAATGACAAGTGTGCAATGACCATATCCGCTCAATACCCATGCATGCGCCCAAATCATTGCCTCCCAAGTGGGGCCCCAAACGTCTCGTCTGCTGCCCCTAGGGCATCTAGCAGGCGCTTCCAATGCATTTCTCGTAATCCTAACAATTGCAACTTACCCACTCACAACAAAAAAATTGGACCTGCAAATCCAAGGGGTGCTGGCTAGCCCAGTAAAAATTTACCCACACCCGACAATTAGCATTCCCGGACAAACCTGTCCGAGAGTTCACGTAGACATAAATTGGTATTTATACAGACAGATATTGGAATTGAATACAGACAGAAATTGGTATGTAATAATAACAACAACAATTTAACCCCAAGGAAAGGGAAACAAAATAGTTGGGTGACCCATCTGAAGATGAAAAACAGCAAAACCTCTTTGAGGGCAAAAGCTGAAAATCCTTCCAGAATCCCTAGCGGCAGTAGGCATAAGGCCCCTAGGTTTCCCAACAAACTCGCAAGGAGCGCAACTACCTAGTGCAACTTATCCTCCTTTAAATACGACCTCACCACCCTAACTGTTTTTAATAAGTCGACTGAAACACCTGCCCCCGCTGCGCAAGCTGCTGCCCCTAACTAAATTAATGAGTCCTGCAAAGCTCCGTAGCTACACCTAAAGCAATAAGATAATTCTGAAATACCCTCATAAACTGCCACCTGGACAAAGGGGGTTAGATTAGCAAGGATAAACCAGTGCCCGCCACCTGGAGGGCGAACATTATTAAAGCACCCTGCCTGAGCAACTGGACAAAATCACGAGATATGCAAGCGCCTGAATAGAAATGCAACACCCCCTGGCCAGCTAATTTGTCTTAAACCTATGTAATTAGCATAAGATCAATACCTGCTTAATAACCACCTTATTAAACCTTAAACCTGCTAGCGCATAAAGCTTATTAGCAGCAACTAGCTTGCCCATGCTTAGTATAATGTAATTGGCCAGATCCGCCCACGGCGTGCCTGGAAAAATTTAGAGATACTTGATAATGCTGAAGACAAACCGCCTTGGAATGACCCCTTTCGTGGCATGCCCCAGACAAACTCTGCTATATAATCATCAATCGACCTACCTCACCCGCTCTTGGAAGCTAAGACCCTGCCCATCGTACCAAACCGCCGTGTAGGTCTTTAATGTACTAGGCGTCAATGACTTCAGTGTGAGGTCCTTGATGCCAGCCCAATGAAATGCCGGGCATGGAAAGGGAAGGTTAAACCATTTAAACAGGAGGCACGATAAAATGAACCTGTCCCACTGAAAAAGATTTTAGGCGTCCGCCATACCGTTTGCAGCGCCTGAAATCTGCCATGCCCTAAATTCAATATTCCTTACCCACTTAGCAGTGTAAAATACATCAACAACCGTAAGGCCGGATCTAAGTCCGTCCTTGATTAGCACAGACCTACACCACGTTCAAGTTACCCAAAAGGGAATTCGCCTATTGCAAATCTTGCTCTCCTACAGCTACCTACCATTGGGAACACTCTCTAAAAGAAGGATGTTCTTGTTTAGGCCCTGAAACCCATAAGGAACCGGCCCGGGCTCCATGTACCACACCCTTAGAAAATGCACCAAAACTTAAGGAACCGGACACATCTGTAAACAGTTGAAGTTCGAATTGGCTACAGATGCCGGAGGCCATATCTTTACGCCATTGAATTCGCACATAAACAACCAACCAAAAACGCAGAACCTCACTCCGCTCCAAAGAGATGCAGAATGAGGTTATGAGGCTTCCTAACCCCCGCTGAGGTTCCTCCTAGCCATCTGCTGAAAAAAACCAACTCCTAGGTATGACTCTAAACTAGGGATGTGCAGGCTTGGATAGGTTCGAGTTTGCACGTGGAGTTCGGATTTTTCCCTCCAAAAAAACGGAACTCAGAACGAGGCAAAACGTCATCTTACATGGACGAACATCATCATTCCTGGACAAAAGTCCAGGAATGATGATGTTCGTCCATGTAAGATGACGTTTTGCCTCTTTCTGAGTTCCGTTTTTTTGGAGGGAAAAATCCGAACTCCACGTGCAAACTCGAACCTATCCGAGCCTGCACATCCCTACTCTAAACGAGAAACTAAGGGGACCCAATAGCAACTACATTAACTAAACCTTCTTTACCGAAATGAACGCTTCTAGCAACTCCCCCGAAATGCCACGCCCTCTCCATAGACAAGTGGCATAACCCTATCAAGGTATCGGTTTCTACATCCAAGTAATATATGCGCATAAGTAGACCTTACTAACTACGAACAAGGCCGGCAAGCAAAAAGTAACTAAACCCTCAAAGTACACGAAATGAAACAGCCCATCGACAGACATCAGTCTACGTAATAGAGCTCTACTACTTTAATTCCCACATATCTAAAGGACTCGGGGTGAATGGGCAACAGCCGTAAAGCGGATTCTATATCCGCCTTAGCTAGTAGAGCCCTCCCCCCGAAACCTTGTACTATCTCCAGGGCGTTTTTTTTTTTTTTATATATATATATATATATATATACAGATTGGCAAACGACACGACAATCTGATGGACATCATGCGTGGGAGCCCAACCCTTCTATCTGGGTAAGAGAGATGCTGTATCAACCCAAATCTACTCGGTTCCCTTAAAGGCGGTGCACCTAAACTTTCAGAAAAGGGGGGGGATGCAAAAAGGTGGCCGCACATGGGCCCTAACCTGGCTTCCGCCTCCACCGCACACCTAACGACTTCCAGATGGACATGCGCTGATTTCAGAATCCTCCTAGAAAACCCAAATATCGCCCATGTCAAAGGTAAACACCAACCCACGCCAAAACCTTGCCCCCCCCCAAAAAAGGCTGCTTCCTCCCCAAGGGGATAACGACCCAACCAACTCCTCAAAACCCCCAAATTACTCAGCAACGGCGCTTCATTGAACACCTCCGCGATGCTCGTTGCCCTATTCTCCTCAACCTGTTCCTGCGCCGCAGACCCCCTGCACATCTTGGCTGGGTGACCACTCCCGCAGAGCATGCAGATATGCCAATATCCACAGCCTGCCCCTCATGATGCTGCGTGTTATTACACGCATACCACGACACGCAACTGATGCCCTCAGATCCAGGGCGGATCAGAAAAGGCTGCTTCAGACCAGCCGAGGAATCTGCAGGCGCGTTAGGCAGTTGATTGACTGCAAGCCAAACCTCGACGTCCTTGAAACCGAATTAAAACAATGCCTACCCCTCCTGCCGTGTCCTAAATGCGTCGTATTGCCGCCAAGCGGTACCTTTAGCTGACTAGTTTAAGCCGTGTGCCATGTGCATGTATTTTAGCACATTCATAATACTCCCCAGGCCTGGATTCAAGGGGCGTGCCGCAAAAACATATACACGCGCTACCGAATTCTGGTAAGAACGACATGTCGCCTCCGCAACTACCCCAGCTGACTAAGTCCGATCCAAAGACCTACTTGCGTAATCCGCAACCGCAAACATATGCACAAATTTACTCTTCTTGATCTGCTCCCTAAATTTAGAACTTAAACCCTTAAGGATAGCCATATTCGCGCAGTGAACCTAATCTCCCGATGCATCCGGCACCTTAGTTGCCGACACTGTGTTAGACCTCTTATGGCTCCCCCGCTTCGCCTTAATTTTTATTTATTTTTTTATTTATTTATATATTTTTTTTTTTACTTTTTTGCGCAAAGTAACGCATGAAATTGCACGGCCTATCAGATGAACTGGAAGAATCGCTAGAATCAGTGGAAGATGAATGTGCACTGCGAAATGTAGAAAAACCATGCTCACCAGAAATTGCCGCCGAAGGACCAGACATTTCCTCCTGAGCGTTCGCCAACTGTCCCTCGCTGCGCGGTGCGCCCACCACGATTTGACTCGCTGATACCACTGCATCATCAGTCTGCTGGACCTCGATAACGCGACTGGAAAGATCAGAAACTCCTACCTGGGGGCTTGAAACAGTAACTGGTGAATTGGACCGCACAGCAACTGTGCCTGCAGAATGGGGGACAGGGGGGGCAATGGGTGGCAGTGGGGGGCGTGGGCAGATTGCGGGGGAGGCAGGGGGGGCAGAAGGGGGGAGGGTTGCAACATATGTGTAGTTTGGGAATATGCAGGTGCGGGGGCATGAGGCAAGGAAAAGGGGTGAAAAAACCTGATAGGAAGGTGCAAAAACCTTGTAAAAGGGGGTTTGGGTCTGGAGTTGCAGCAGGGGGGGGCTGATGGTACACGGAAGGGGCAGGATGGTAAGGGGCAGTATATTTCAAGGGGATTCTGCGTGTAGTGTGGTGGTGTATAAATATGGGGACCTGTCCTACTGCTGAGCCAGAAACGGGGCGAAGGGGTATAACTCCCGCCCCCGGGTGCCGGCAAACAACAGGGGAAAGATTGCTGGGTGGGGCACCTGGGGCCTTGGAAAACCCTGTTACTAAAGAACAGCGGGGAGTGCTGGGGGGGGGCCCTGCTCCTGGAGCAGAGGGGGCGGATGAAGGGGGGAACAGGACCAAGCAGGGCTCCCTGCGTAGGCCAAAAACATACAAAATGGCCGCCGTGACCCTGTGGCCGGGGCCAACCGCCGGCGCAGGGAGCGGGCTGGCCATGATCTGCGGTGCTGGGACGGGGGGCTGTGGCCGCCTGAGCTACTCGCGGCGCCGCCGGAGAGCCAGACGGCCATGATCTGGGCCATGTGCGGGAGCGCAGACAGGCGCGCGGTCGCGGCCTATAGCAGGGCGCGCCCCGCTAAGAGGAAGCCACTGTGGTGAGAGGCGGTGGAGGGGGAGGGCGTTGGCTGAACGGCGGGGCCTGGGAGTAACTGAGGGGGGTACTGGAAGGGGACGAGGGGGCCGCAGGGCGAGAGGCCTGGGAGCTTCCATAGGGCGGCGGGCGGGCGGGGGGTGGGGGGCGGCTGAATGGCTGGGCATGGCTGAGAAGATACTGGCAGGGGACAGGGGATGGATGAATACAAAAGCAGGGGAGGGAGGAGGAAAATGTGGAACAGAGTCTGAAAGGAAGCAAAATAGATAAACAATAAAAGAAATACTGACAGGAGCTAGAGAGGGTGTAAGAAAAGGGTAGATAAAAGAGGTGTAAAATGCAGATGGGCAAGGGAAAGACAGGCAGATTAAATATAATATATAAATGACACTTAGCCAGCTTAGTCGAATAAACTGGAAAGAGGAAGATGGCTCCTTCCCCAGGCTATTTATATGGGACCTCTAAGCCCTCCCAGAAATCCTACCATAGGCTTATACTCCTCAAATGACCAATAACTAACCGCACCCCCCTCCAGCTTTTAACCCTTAACTTACCTAACAAAATTACATATCAAACAGGGTGCTTATCTATCCTCAAACTTATTCAAGTATTCGGATGCATTTAGTGCTGTAATCAGCAAAAAAATGTTTTAATGATGATTATTTGCTTCTGCCCTTATGCTTTGTTCAGGATTGGGCTGGCCTGGCGGGGGCTGGGGTAAATCACTGTGGGTCCCGTAGACTCAGGCCACGTTGACAACCTCTCCTCCTGACTTAGGGGTGCAAGTTGCTCCCCACATCCTCCACACTGACCAGCATCACAATGTCATTTGGTCAGTGAGGGGCTGGAGAGGGGGTATATTTACTAAAGTGAGAGTTTTTAGAAGTGGACATGTTGCCCATAGCAACCAATCTGATTCTACCTAACATTTAACTAGCACCTAAGATAATAGCTAGAATCTGATTAGTTGCTATGGGCAACATCTCCACTTCTAAAAAGTCTCACTTTAGTAAATATACCATTAAGAGTGGCTGAAATGTAAGTGAGGAACAAGGAAATGGAGGTGGGGGGGGCAACCAGGGAGCAACAGAGAAGTGAGAATTAGGAGGTGGGGGGGAGGTGTGGAACAAATCGACAGGCACTGTAACTGTAACTTAGGAACTGACAAAGTTAAAAATGATCTTATATATAAACTTCATTGGTCTGTTTATTTCTTTGTCTGTCTGTTGGGTTATGTATTCGGATACCCCTGCACCGATTGGGATGAAACCAATGTGAGGTGCTCCAGTTGGACCCTGGCCAGGTTTTAGGGTAGTTAGGGTCCCAGTCGGACCTCCCGTTGGTGTACGCTGGGCAGAACTTTGACCCGGGTTGCCTGTTCTAGGCCTTCCCCTGGATGGATTTGGACAAAAATTTCCCAGAGTGGTAAAATTGGATCCCAGAAGACATACTAGGATGTTGAGGTCTCGGTCGGACCTCCCATTGGTGTACGCTGGGCAAAACTTTGACCCGGGGATGCTGGGCAGAGCTTTGACCCAGGGAGCCTGTTCTGAGCCTTCCACTAGATGGATTTTGATGAAAATTTCACAGAGGTGTGGCTATTGGTTTGGGATGCCTAATGGAGTGGTTGGGGTCCTGGTTGGACCTCACAGCGGAGTGTGCCAGACACAACTTTGACCCAGGGAGCCTGTTTTGGGCCTTCCAAATGATGGATTTGGACAACATCACATAATTTGGACGCAAGCTTCCCAGAGTGGTAATATTGGATCCCAGAAGACATACTAGGGGCTTGAGGTCCTGGGCGGACCTCCCATTGGTGTATGCTGGGCAGAACTTTGACCCGGGAAGCCTATTCTGGGCCTTCCACTAGATGGATTTGGATGAAAACTTCACAAAGGGGAGGCAGTTGGCCTAGGACAGGAGTGGGGAACCTTTTTTCTGCCAAGGGCCATTTTGATATATATAACATTAATTGCAGGCCCGGTGCAAGCCACACCCCCTCCGTGTGATGCTAAACGGGGTGGAGCCACAATCGCCGTCGATTACAGCAATGCCTGGAGCATCCTAAGGATGCTCCAGGGAGCTGTAAGGGCAGCAGTGTGACCATCTGAAGTATCCTAAGGATGCTCCAGGTGGCACTGCTGCATAGATTCTGGCTGCAGGGTGCCATTCTAGGCCCCCTGCTAGCCAGCCGAGGCTAGCAGAAAAAAGATCAGAGGGTCAGGCCAAATTATTCCGGGGGCCTTATATGGCCCCCGGGCCTGAGGTTCCCCATCCCTGGTCTAGGATGACTAATGGAGTGGTTGGGGTCCCAATCGGACCTCATGGCAGAGTGCACTGGGAAGAACTTTGACCCAGGAAGCCTGTTCTGGGCGTTCTACTGGATAGATTGGACAACATCACATAATTTGGACGAAAACTTCACAGAGTGGTAACTTTGCATCCCAGAAGACATACTAGGAGGTTGAGGTCCTGGTCGGACCTCCCATTGATGTACACTAGGCCGAACTTTGACCAGGGGAGCCTGTTCTGGGCCTTCCACTGGATGGATTTGGATGAAAACTTCACAGAGGCATGACAATTGGTCTTGGATGCCTAATGGAGTGGTTGGGGTCCCGGTCGGACCTCACAGCGGAGTGCGCCGGGCAGAGCTTTTGGAGCCTGTTCTGGGCCTTCCACTGGATAGATTGGATGACATCACAGAATAAAACTTAATAACTTGAAGATTTAAACACAGGCAATACATGGTACTTCACCTAGTTTGAAATAAATGTCTCTTTACCAGTGAAGAACATCATTATTATAGAAACCATTATATACCTATTAAAGAAACCATTTACTATAACTGACCCATCTCATTTTCCCCGTTCACATTATTAAAAGCAAAATGAACAGTAGTGCCATTGTATTACCCTGGAAATGTACAGTATCTTCCTTCTAATTACCACTTGTTGTCTTTTACCGTGTACTCGACAAGAATACATATATTGTTTTATTTTTGTATCTCAATTAAAGCTAGCAGGGTGTTTTCACTAACTACTGTAAGTTAATGACGTCGAGCTAAATTTTCATCCCTACTTGGCGGAAGTAGGTGCCATGGACAACACTTTGCCTTTTGTCTCTGCTAATGAAGAGATCTCCAGTCACTGAAATAAAATAAGTGCAGAAAGCAGAAGTGATCTGTGCTTAGTACAATAAGTACAGTATTCTGTGTTCTCATTGTGCCAGTGCTATTCCCAGAGCAGAAGGCTCCGATTGTTCTCGCTTATTACCTCTTTGTCAACATTTTCTCTTGTGTTATAATTAATATTTTGCAGCCTGACAGGTCCCCTGATATATTTTTAACCAGTGTCTATTCTGCAGTTGGTGCCATTACAGTGGTCTATGGATATTACACTGGGCTTGGAGGGTATAGACGTTACACTGGGAGGGGAGGTGGGATAGTACGGTGGCCTGGGTGCTGTGCTGGGGTCAGGATATTACACTGAGTTTGGCGGTCATTCTGTTGTGGTGGGGGGGTGAATATTTTAGAGTATTCTGAGGAGTGTAGAGGGGTGCATACAATATATTAGGCTGGAAGGGGGGGATACTACGGTGGGGTGGGAGAAGTTGAGAGATGTGGTTAATACAGGTGGCTTGAAAGAGACGGAGTGGTAAAAAAAATAACAGTGGATGTGCAGGAGTGGGGTTTATACTGTGAGTTTAACAGGAGAGGGAAATTGGTGGGGTGGGAGTGGTTGAGATTTTTTTTGTGGAATGGAAGCAGTGGAGGGAAGAGCGTATTACAGTGGGTATAGGAGGGATGAATAGGATATTACTGTGGCTCGGGAACAGTGGGAATGTTGCATTTGACACGGAGATGTGGAAAGTTGGGCTGGCGGCCGTGTGGAATAACAGGGTAGCCGGAGCGGTCGCCCAGAGGCCCCTAATGACAGCTACATCACCAGCGTGGGGCACACTTGCCAACTCTCCCTGATTGTCAGGGATACTCCCTGAAATAGCGGCAGTCTCCCTGACTCACGGAATAGTCCAGGAATCTCCCTGATTGCACCTTACCCCCATTATGAAACTGTTATTTATAAAAATAACAGAGATATATACATTCAAATGGGATAATTAGTAGTATAATATCCCTGCATTGGTTATAAGGCACAATGGGGCTGATTCAGCATCGGACGGAATTGCAAAGATGCAAGCAGGCAGCACACAGGCAGCACGCAGGCACTCAGGCAGCACACAGGCACGCAGGCAGCACACAGGCACTCAGGCAGCACACAGGCACGCAGGCAGCACACAGGCAGCACGCAGGCACTCAGGGCACGCAGGCAGCACACAGGCAGCATGCAGGCAGCACACAGGCACGCAGGCAGCACACAAGCACGCAGGCAGCACACAGGCACTCAGGCAGCACACAGGCACGCAGGCAGCACGCAGGCAGCACACAGGCACGCAGGCAGCACACAGGCAGCTTTGAAATTCCGTCCTTGCTAATATGCAAATGCAGCAGGTGTATGATACCCCCTGTGTATGATACCCCTGCTGCATTTGCGATCCCAGCACTGCAACTGAGGTCACAGGTTGGGATCACCATCGCGACCATCAGTTGTCGATGGTTGTGACGGTGGACGGCGTCGGGACACTCCCGGAAAATGGCGGACACGCCCCCATTTACGGGAATGCCGGTCGTCCACACACCGCCCCTTAAATGCCTCTCGCTGTCAATCAGGCAGAGGCATTGAAGGGGCTGCGTGCAAATACGCAGGACCCATTCTGCACACTCACAGAATGGGTCCTGCTCATGCGCAGAATCCCGATAATCGGGAATCTGCATTCAGAATCAAACTTGCGTGCACTGCTGAATCAGCCTCAATGATCCCTATGGCTACATGCATTTTCTGAAAAGTACAGGTATCAGTGTTTTGTCATCAACATGTAGATCTTACTAACTGCTTTGGGGCTCATTTACATTTGAAAGTAAATCAGTTTTATGGCACGCCTCTCTGATGTATATGTGACCTGGGGCTTCTGTGTGGCATGATGTAAAGTGAACTAAGGGCACTACAGTGTGTTTAACAAATTTGCGGTGCTTTATACTATGCGGTGCATTATACTTTGTAGTTTGTAATAACATTGCTAGCATCTCATAGTGACAATTTTATTGGTAGGGGCTCCCCACAAGCTAGTTTTGTCTTGGGACCCTACAAACCTTAATCTGGCCCTGGCTGGGGATAGTGGAGTGGTACAGTTATTACAGAAGGCTGGGGATAGTGGAGTGGTACAGTTATTACAGAAGGCTGGGGATAGTGGAGTGGTACAGTTATTACAGAAGGCTGGGGATAGTGGAGTGGTACAGTTATTACAGAAGGCTGGGGATAGTGGAGTGGTACAGTTATTACAGAAGGCTGGGGATAGTGGAGTGGTACAGTTATTACAGAAGGCTGGGGGTAGTGGAGCAGAAGGGTTATTACAGTGGCCTGGGGGTAGTGGAGTGGTACAGGTATTACAGTAGCCAGTGGGTAGTGAAGTGGTAAAGTTATGTCAGTAGCATGGGGGTAGTGGAGCAGTACAGTTATTACAGTGGCCTAGGGGTTCTGGAGCCGTACAGTTATTACAGTAGCCCGGGAATAGTAGAGTTGTACAGTTATTACAGTGACGTGGGGTAGTGGAGCTTTACAGTTATTACAATAGCATGGGGGTAGTGGAGCAGTACAGTTATTACAGTGGCCTAGGGGTTCTGGAGCCGTACAGTTATTACGGTAGCCTGGGAATAGTAGAGTTGTACCGTTATTACAGTGACGTGGGGTAGTGGAGCGGTACAATTATTACAATGGCTTGGGGGTAGTGGAGCAGTACAGTTATTACAGTGGCCTAGGGGTTCTGGAGCCGTACAGTTATTACAGTAGCCTGGGAATAGTAGAGTTGTACAGTTATTACAGTGACGTGGGGTAGTGGAGCGGTACAGTTATTACAATAGCATGGGGGTAGTGGAGCAGTACAGTTATTACAGTGGCCTAGGGGTTCTGGAGCCGTACAGTTATTACAGTAGCCTGGGAATAGTAGAGTTGTACAGTTATTACAGTGACATGGGGTAGTGGAGCGGTACAATTATTACAATGGCATGGGGATAGTGGAGCAGTACAGTTATTACAGTGGCTTAGGGGTTCTGGAGCCGTACAGTTATTACAATAGCCCAGGAATAGTAGAGTTGTACAGTTATTACAGTGACGTGGGGTAGTGGAGCGGTACAGTTATTACAATAGCATGGGGGTAGTGGAGCAGTACAGTTATTACCGTGGCCTAGGGGTTCTGGAGCCGTACAGTTATTACAATAGCCCGGGAATAGTAGAGTTGTACAGTTATTACAGTGACGTGGGGTAGTGGAGCGGTAAAATTATTACAATGGCATGGGGGTAGTGGAGCAGTACAGTTATTACAGTTGCCTAGGGGTTTTGGAGTCGTACAGTTATTACAGTAGCCTGGGAATAGTAGAGTTGTACAGTTATTACAGTGACGTGGGGTAATGGAGCGGTACAGTTATTACAATAGCATGGGGGTAGTGGAGCAGTACAGTTATTACAGTGGGCTAGGGGTTCTGGAGCCGTACAGTTATTACAGTAGCTTGGGAATAGTAGAGTTGTACAGTTATTACAGTGACGTGGGGTAGTGGAGCGGTACAGTTATTACAGTAGCCTGGGTGATAGAGCAGTACAGTTATTACAGTAGCCTGGGTGATAGAGCAGTACAGTTATTGCAATAGCCCGTGGGTAGTGGAGTTGTACAGTTATTACAGTGACGTGGGGTAGTGGAGCGGTACAGTTATTACAGTAACCTGGGGTGATAGAGCAGTACAGTTATTACAGTAGCCTGGGTGATAGAGCAGTACAGTTATTGCAATAGCCCGTGGGTAGTAGAGTTGTACAGTTATTACAGTGACGTGGGGTAGTGGAGCGGTACAGTTATTACAGTAACCTGGGGTGATAGAGCAGTACAGTTATTACTATAGCCTGGGGGTAATGACAGGGCCGGTGCTAGGAAGATTGGCGCCCCCCTGCGAACTATAAATTTGCACCCTCCTACAAATATGTCCTCTTGATATGTCTCTTTTCTCAGGCACAGTATTTCTATATTTCATTTATTACTTCAGTATTTTCTAGATTTCAAACAGGGATAGTGCATGGCGAAGGCACGGGTCAAAAAAGAAGCGGCGTCGCCTCATTGGGAGAGGGCGTGGTCACACAAAAGTAAAAAAAAAAATAAAATAGTAGTGTCCATTATTCACATTACACCGCAGAGTACGTCTGTTATTCACATTACATCACAAGTAGTGCCCCTTACCCCTTATGCCACACAGTAGTGCCTCTTATACACGTCATGCCACACAGTAAAGCCAGAGACAGGAAAGGAGCGGGCACACCGCTACTATTATACTTTGCACTGACCGCCTGCCTGTCATACAGGCGCATCGGCGGTTGGCAGCAACAGTGGACGCAGCAACAGCAGGTGGTGAGAGCTCCTCTCCAGGCTGGTGCCTCCCTGCAATGCATGCCTGTGCTGAGTGTGTTGCACCTGCCCTGGGTAGTGGAACAGTACAGTTATTAGTGTGGTCTGGGGGTTGTGGAGCGGTACGGTCTTAAAGTGGGCTGGAGGTAGTGGAGCAGTTGGGTTATTACAATAGGCTGGATGTAGTGGAGCCATCGGGTAATTACAGTGGGCTGGGGGAAGTGGAGCAGTAGAGATATTACAGAGGCCTGGGGTATTGGAGCTGTACAGTTAATAGTGTGGGCTGGGGGGGTAGTAGACCACACCTCCCAACATGACCCTCTCCAGGAGGGACACAATGCTCTGGTCCTGTACTTCCCTGGTAAGAGGTGTGGCTGCAGCACAGTTCAAAATTCAAATAGGGGAGCCACACCAACTGTCATTTCACACGCTGCCAAACATCACTGGCTGGGACTCACTGGCAGTTGGTGTGACTCCCCTATTTTAATATTGGACTGTGCTGCAGCCCCGCCCCTGGAGCCGCCACCAATCATAAATTACCAGGGAAGTACAGGACCAGAGCTTTGTGTCCCTCCTGGAGAGGGTCATGTTGGGAGGTATGGTAGACCAGTAGGCTTATTACTGGGAATGATGAGGATATTACATTGGGCTAGAAGTTATGAAGCAATATTGGTATTACAGTGTGGTTGGAATGGATGAAGGAGTGAAGAGAACTGGCTAGGTACAGTTACACTGTGATTTGTATTCCTTAAAATACAGTAACCAGAAGTATAGACGCTTATGGAAACAAGCAGTGTGTATAGGTTCAAACTTGGGGCTGTTTGCAGCAGTGGTGTAAGTTCATCCCAGATGCCCAGAGGCAAGTTTTAATTTGGTGCCCCCTCTAAAAAAAAAATGGAAAATATATATTTTGCATATCTATCTATCTATTACATATGCACAAAAACACTAATATAAAATAGCCTTAAGCGGGGTGAATATATTATGGGCATTGGAGGAGGTGCCCCTTCAGTTCTAGCACCTGACGGCAGGCGCCTCCATTGTCTCCCATAGTTCTGCCCCTGGTTTGCAGTTAGTGAATGCCTATTAAATAAACATGGGTGCTATTGATGTAACGTTGGTGCTGGTTTGGGGAAGGGAGGCCTATAGGGATCACTCATTGCTAGGCTTTCCATATTTCATGCAGCTATCCCTGTTTCCAAACACATCCCCTACATGCCACCTTTTACCACACATGGCCCCTGTTATCCAGCTTAACACAAACATGCCACCCCATTTACTAGCTCATGATGCAACTGCCCCTGTGCCCTCATGCTTTTTTAATTTATGCCCCCAACATTTCCCAAACCTGTCCATCTACATTCCTCAAAACTGCCCCCCTGCACCCCAGATTAGTTACACTGTTTCTTACCTGAAGGACCTAGGAGACTGGAAAACAGCAGAATCACACCCAGGCTCAGCACACAGACAGGACCAGGAGCAAAGTCAGCCTGCAATGCACCATGTGACTGCAAGGGGAGATGTATCAAGCCTTAGAGAGAGGTAAGGTGGGGAAGTTGTCCATAGCAACCGATCAGCATCTGTCATTTATCTAGTACAGTCTATAAAATGACAGTTAACATCTGATTAGTTGGTATGGGCAACTTCTCCACTTTATACAAGAAAAATGGGAGTCCTCAGACACAGGCGCTCTAAGTATAACAAACCAAGTCAGTCCTGGGTGTGTGTCGGCACATTTTGATATTGTACATGGCCGCAACCCAGCCCATTTAACCTTTTTCTGTGGCATGCTTCAGATCCCTAGTGTGTGGAGGAAGAGTGACGAGGAGGAGAGATTGGCTAGGGCAGAAATGCGGGCAATTTTTGAGTTGGGCACCCTTGTACCCAAGGGGCTCAATTCTGATTTTGAATTAAAGTGGTTCTTGACTTAAATAGGAGAAATGTATTTGCAAGAGTTGTTTTATGAAAAAGCATATTTCCTGACCTGTATGTATTGTTTGATTGGCATAATGGAGGAAAGATAAGTTTGGTTATTGAGAAATCCTACATTTCCTATTTTTGCGTTCCAGCTGTGGAACGCGGAAGGGGAATGAGTCACTATGTGAAAGGCCCTCCCCGCTTATGATTAGGAGATCGACGAGCGGTTATTTGGGCGATCACGTGACCAACATTCCCGGCTTGCGTTCCAATGGAGGAACGCGGAAGTGGGTTTAGTGAGGACGATTGCCATTTCAGACTGTTCCCCTCTCCCGCCACTAGAGACAGACTATTAAGCCTTTAGTGAGGGTATGTGGCTTGAACCCTTCCGGCGGAAGGCGGTGCGTTCCAGGCAGTGGAACGCACCAGGATGATTATACTAACCCCAGGGAATTATATTGAAGGTATGATGCGAAAGGAGTATACTGGCATTTGTAAGTATTAACTATGATATACACTATATGCCAGATTGTCGTCATAAGGTCATATTGGGTTAAAAAGAGTCTTTTCATCCTAACTGAGTAAGACCCCGCCCCATCCAATGGAGATGGAGGGCAGGGTATTTAAGTTAGATCCGAGATGAACATGTATGATGCCTTGATAAAGACCTGCGGGTTGAAACGCGTTGGCGGACATACATTTTTTTATTTGTGACTATATAGGATGACATTTTATTGTTATAGGCTGTTAAGTCATTTTATATTTTACTGTTTACCAGCATTGGTAATTAAACATTTTTTGATTCACCTCGGATCCATTTTTATATGAATGTGAAAAGACACTTTTATGGGAAAGAACATCCTTGATTTCACGTGAGTATGGTACGCTCACCAACGATAATTTCTAAGTTTTACAGCTTTGTTTAGACGACAGTGTTTGGAGTTGGAAGACTAAAGATACCCTTTATATGTTTACCCACTCACATATTTATGTGAGTTGGGTGCGTGATAGGAACAATCCTTCCTTGTTTGTGTGTGACATTATATTTTTTGGAAAAAGATCGACCTATTGTCTCCCCTCTTCTCTTTTCTGTTTTTATGTGCACCTCTGAAACACCGACGTATAAAGAAAAGACGGAGATTGGGACATATCTTATCTACAAGTACACATCCAGGACTGACTTGGTTTGTTATAATTAGAGCGCCTGTGTCTGAGGACTCCCATTTTTTCTTGTATTTGGTGTTGGGTGGACACTAGGAGTCTTGTTGATATTGGCTGCTTATATTGTGCTTTGGAGTGGGTCTTCTGATTGTTTGAACTTCTCCACTTTGTCTAAGGTTTAATTAGGGGTGAGCGGGTTCGGATTTCTGAAATCCGACCCCCCCGAGCCCCCCCGATCCGAGTCCGATCCGAATCAGGCTCGACTTTTCCCGCCTGACTCGGATCTGAAATCGAGGCAAAACGTCATCATCCCGCCTTCCGAGTCTCGCGGGTTTTGGATCCTATATAAGGTACCCGCGTCGGCGCCATTTTCTCACTCGGCTGTGGACAGTGAAGAGGGAGGGTGGGAGTTAGGGCTGTGTAGTGTAGTGTAGTGTAGTGCTGCTGTTGTCCACTACTTCAAAGTCCATAGGGGCTGGCTGTGTTGTGCTGTGCTGCTGTTGTTAATAGGGGCTGTGTCCACTACTTCAAAGTCCATAGGGGCTGGCTGGACTGTGTTGTGCAGTCAGTTCTCCATAGGGGCTGTGTCCACTCCAAAGTCCTGTGCAGTGTCCCAGTCCTAAAGGGGTGCTGTAGTGTTGTCCAGGGGGTGCTCTGTCCATCAGGGGTGCTCCCCCCAAGTGCTAAAAAAATAATATATTTTCTGTGTTTGTGAATTGTGTGCGCAGTAGCCGCACGTGCATCAACAAAGTAGTGCCAAGCGTGCGCCTGTGTCATAAGTAAAGGGCCGGCTGGCTTGACCGTTAAGGGTGCTGTAACCCCCGAAAGTACACTCCAGTCCAAACCAAAAAAAAAATTATTTTCTGTGTTTGTGAATTGTGTGCGCAGTAGCCGCATGTGCATCAACAAAGTAGTGCCAAGCGTGCGCCTGTGTCATAAGTAAAGGGCCGGCTGGCTTGACCGTTAAAGGGTGCTGTAACCCCCAAAGTACACTCCAGTCCAAACCAAAAAAAAAATTATTTTCTGTGTTTGTGAATTGTGTGCGCAGTAGCCGCACGTGCATCAACAAAGTAGTGCCAAGCGTGCACCTGTGTCATAAGTAAAGGGCCGGCTGGCTTGACCGTTAAGGGTACTGTAACCCCCGAAAGTACACTCCAGTCCAAACCAAAAAAAAAATTATTTTCTGTGTTTGTGAATTGTGTGCGCAGTAGCCGCATGTGCATCAACAAAGTAGTGCCAAGCGTGCGCCTGTGTCATAAGTAAAGGGCCGGCTGGCTTGACCGTTAAAGGGTGCTGTAACCCCCAAAGTACACTCCAGTCCAAACCAAAAAAAAAATTATTTTCTGTGTTTGTGAATTGTGTGCGCAGTAGCCGCACGTGCATCAACAAAGTAGTGCCAAGCGTGCACCTGTGTCATAAGTAAAGGGCCGGCTGGCTTGACCGTTAAGGGTACTGTAACCCCCGAAAGTACACTCCAGTCCAAACCAAAAAAAAAATTATTTTCTGTGTTTGTGAATTGTGTGCGCAGTAGCCGCATGTGCATCAACAAAGTAGTGCCAAGCGTGCGCCTGTGTCATAAGTAAAGGGCCGGCTGGCTTGACCGTTAAAGGGTGCTGTAACCCCCAAAGTACACTCCAGTCCAAACCAAAAAAAAAATTATCTTCTGTGTTTGTGAATTGTGTGCGCAGTAGCCGCACGTGCATCAACAAAGTAGTGCCAAGTGTGCGCCTGTGTCATAAGTAAAGGGCCGGCTGGCTTGACCGTTAAAGGGTGCTGTAACCCCCGAAAGTACACTCCAGTCCAAACCAAAAAAATAATTATTTTCTGTGTTTGTGAATTGTGTGCGCAGTAGCCGCACGTGCATCAACAAAGTAGTGCCAAGCGTGCGCCTGTGTCATAAGTAAAGGGCCGGCTGGCTTGACCGTTAAAGGGTTCTGTAACCCCCAAAGTACACTCCAAACCAAAAAAATATATATTTTCTGTGTTTGTGACTTGTGTGCACTGTGGCTGCACGTGCATCAACAAAGGAGCAGCGCCAAGCGTGCGCCTGTGTCCCATAAGTAAAGAGCCGGCTGGCTCATTTCTTAAAGGGTGGTGTAACCCACAAAGTGCACTACTCTCCAGCAAAAGTAAAAAAATATTTTCTGTGTTTGTGTGCGCTTTAGCCGCACGTATATATATCAATATAACATAAATGGAGGACCAAACTTTCTCCGATAAAAATAAAATAGGGAAAGATCAAGAACCACTTCCTCCTAGTGCTGTTGCTGCTGCTGGGAGTTGTTCATCATCCCAGAGAGGAAGTAGGAACATCACTACTTTTACTAAACAATTGACCCTCCAACAGTCCCTAGCGATGAGGATGAAGTACGACAGCAGTCATCCTGAAGCAAAACGTATAACTGAGGCCTTGACTGCTATGTTGGTGTTAGACGTGCGTCCGGTATCCGACATTAGTGCAGTGGGATTTAGACAATTGATGGAGGTAGTGTGTCCTCGGTTCCAAATCCCGTCTAGATTCCACCTGCATCCTCAAAGCAGCAGCGACAAGCGTGCGTCTGTCTGTTAAAGGGTGGTGACACCCTCAAAGTGTGCTACACAAACAATTAAAATATTGTTCTTTTTTTTCTGTCTTTGTGAATTGTGTGGGCTGTAGCCGCACCTGCATCCTTAAAGCAGCAGCGACAAGCGTGCGTCTGTCTGTTAAAGGGTGGTGACACCCTCACAGTGTGCTACACAAACAATTAAAATATTGTTCTTTTTTTTTCGGTCTTTGTGAAATGTGTGGGCTGTAGCCGCACCTGCATCCTTAAAGCAGCAGCGACAAGCGTGCGTCTGTCTGTTAAAGGGTGGTGACACTCTCAAAGTGTGCTACACAAACAATAAAAATATTCTTCTTCTTTTTTCTGTCTTTGTGAATTGTGTGGGCTCAGCCGCACCTGCATCCTCAAAGCAGCAGCGACAAGCGTGCGTCTGTCTGTTAAAGGGTGGTGTAACCCTCAAAGTGTGCTCCACAAACAATAAAAATATTCTTTTTTTTTTTCTGTCTTTGTGAATTGTGTGGGCTGTAGTCGCACTTGAATCCTCAAAGCAGCAGCGACAAGCGTGCATCTGTCTGTTAAAGGATTACATCGGTGACAGCATCCAAGTAGGCATGTCAGACAGTCCGTACCTGTACTGGCAGGAAAAAGAAGCAATTTGGAGGTCCCTGTACAAACTGGCTCTATTTTACCTGAGTTGCCCCCCCTCCAGTGTGTACTCCGAAAGAGTGTTTAGTGCAGCCGGGAACCTTGTCAGCGAAAGGCGTAGGAGGTTGCTTCCACAAAATGTGGAGAAGATGATGTTCATAAAATGAATTATCAACTCTTCCAGGGAGACCAGCCTCCAGAACGTACAGAGGGACCTGTGGTTCCAGCAGGGACGAATTAATACTCTGTGAGGATGAGGATGTACACACTGAAGAGGGTGAGGAATCGGTGGATGAGGAGGATGAGGATGACATCTTGCCTCCGTAGAGCCAGTTTGTGCAGGGACAGATAAATTGCCAGCTTGTTTTGTGGGGGCCCAAACGAACCAATCATTTCAGCCACAGTTGTGTGGCAGACCCTGGCGCTGAAATGATTGGTTTGTTAAAGTGTGCATGTCCTGTTTATACAACATAAGGGTGGGTGGGAGGGCCCAAGGACAATTCCATCTTGCACCTCTTTTTTTTCTTGCATTATGTACAGTTTGGGGCCTAGTTTTTCAATGCCATCCTGTCTGCCACTGCAGTTTCACGCCTAGATGGGTCACGTGTTTGTGCCGCCCACTCGTGTCGCTTAGCATAGTCATCCAGCTACCTCGGTGCAACCTTTTGGACATAAAAACACTATTGTGAGGTGTGAGGTATTCAGAATAGACTGGAAATGATTGGAAATTAAGGTTATTGAGGTTAATAATAGCATAGGAGCAGAAAAACCTACAAATTCTGTGATTTTAGCTGTTTTTATGCTTTTTTTAAAAAAAATACAGATCCAAAACACAAAACCCAGAACCCAAAACACGGAAGGGTGGTTTTGGCAAAACCAATCCAGATCCAAAACACGAAGAAAGATCCAGATCCAAAACCAAAACACAAAACACGAAAAGTGGCCGGTGCACACCCCTAGGTTTAATACATCTCCCCTATAATGAGCAGGAAGCAGGTAGTGTAACCTGGAAGACATTGCATTGCAGATCAGAGAGATGTTAACAAAAAGTTCTACTCCCAGGTAGTATAGATAATATTTATTATGCGGTTCCGGAACGCCATTCCATATTACGTCATTTTTCACATGAACTTCCGGGACGGAGTTCCGGAGCGTTCCAGCACAAATATTACCTGCTCCGACCTATACAGTATACAGTGCTTCTGTGGTTTAAATCAGAATAGGACTATAGCATCTACATACACATACAAAACGTGTGGGTCTATGTACTAAGCCTTGGGCCTTGGAGAGAGATGAAGGATGGAAATAAAGTACCAACCAACCAGTTCCTAACTTTCATTTTTCAAACGCAGCCTGTAAACTGATAGTTAGGGGCTGATTGGATGGTACTTTTATCTCTCTCCAGGGGTTCTATTCATTATGTTAATTATCGGGTGTCCGAACGGACCCCGATAAATAACATACTAACTTGACGAGAGCACCGGAGCAATTCATCATGGCTTCGGTGCGGAGACAGCTAATCCGAAAATCAGCTATCTCCCCAAAGCGCTTCACTTCTCCTTTCGGAGCAGTGACACTAGTGCGCCTATGTGACCTACAGGAGCTTTTAACTACAGGGGGTAAATTTACTAAAATGAGAGTTTTTAGAAGTGAGTTTTAGAAGTGGAGATGTTGCCCATAGCAGCCAATCCGATTCTACTTAACATGTAACTAGCAACTTCTAGAAGATAATAGCTAGAATCTGATTGGTTGCTATGGGCAACATCACTTTTAAAACTCTCTTCTAAAAACTCTCACTGTAGTAAATTTACCCCCAGGAGTTTTATCATGCAAGTTGACATTCACAAACTCGCATCTAACGGAATTGACAGCAAAATATATATATTTTTTTAAATAATAATATATGGCCCCCATTTACCAATGAAGCATAGCCCCTTTAGCCAGCACTAAAGGGGTTACGTCCTCGTTTCTGCATTTATCAAACAGCTGTATTCTAAGATTACTGCCGTTTGTCACAGCATCGGCTTTGGGGACCCGGTGGAGCCTTTTCGGCTTCAGTGAAGCCTTCCAGGCACTGTCGGGTCCCCCCTGTCATCCACGCTGGCAGCGTTAGGCTGCGAGCAGCTCAGAGGAGGAAGTAGCGAGACCTTGTTTGAGGGGTAAGTCTTACTTCCCTACTCTCCTGAGACTGCCGGGAGCCTCCCAAAAATTGGGTGCTGCTCCCGGCACCACTCAAGAGTAGGCAAGTCCCCCTGATTGCCGCAAAAGTGGGTTGTCCAGAGGTGCGATGACACAATTCGCACTGAATCCCATCATCGTAGCCCCACCCCCTGCTCGATAATGCCGTTCATATCGACATTATAAAGCGGGGGGCGGAACTGCGATGACACAATCACGTCGGAACGCCCCCTGCTCTGCCTGCTCAAACCGCCACCGCCCTCCCTTCTGCACCGATCTGGCCCGGAGGGGGCTGCCCAAATGTAGGTAAGTATGGGGTAAGTATTGGTGAATACCATTGAAGTTTTTGATAGTATCGCAGTGATACTAAACGAAAAATTCCGTTGGTATTTGCTAGAGATGTGCGCCGACCCTCGTGTTTTGGTTTTGGATCTGGATCTGGATCTACCCTGGTTTTGGATCTGGATTGGTTTTGCCAAAACCTCACCTCCTTGTTTTGTTTTCGTGTTTTGGTTTTGGATCTGGATTTTTTCTTAAAAAATCATATAAACAGCTAAAATCACATAAAATGGTCCTATTTTTGTTCCTACAGTATATTTAACCTCAATAACATTTATTGCCAGTAATTTCCAATCAATTTTGACCACCTCACAATATTATTTGCTTCATCTAGTTAAGGCCAAAAGGTTGCATCCAGCTAGCTGGCTGACTAAGCTTAGTGACACAGTGGGCAGCACTAACATGTGGCAGTTCAGTTTCTAATTTCCAACATGGATACAGTGTGTTATACAGTGTGAGTTGGATACACCAATAGTTACTGTGACAGCAGTGTCGGCAGAGCGGGTTGCTGACGGTGTCCTCAGTACATGGAATGGCAGTGCTGCGGTGCTGGCAGTGTCCTTAGTGAAGGGTACCGGTGATGTCGGCAGTGCGGGGGTGCCAGCAGTGTCTTTAGTGCAGGTTTGCTGGCTGTGTCGGCAGTGCGGGGGTGCCAGTGGTGTCTTTAGTGCAGGTTTGCTGGCTGTGTCGGCAGTGTAGGGGTGCCAGCGTTGTCTTTAGTGCAGGTTTGCTGGCTGTGTCGGCAGTGCAGGGGTGCCAGCGGTGTTCTCATTGCAGGTTTGCTGACTGTGTCGGCGGGGCAGGGGTGTTCTCAATGCAGGGTGCCGGCGGTGTCGGCAGAGTGGGGGTGCCAGCGATGTCCTCAGTGCAGGTTTGCTGACTGTGTCGGCAGTGCGGGGTGCCAGCGGTGTCTTTAATGCAGGTTTGCTGGCTGTGTCGGCAGTGCAGGGGTGCCAGCGGTGTCCTCATTGCAGGTTTGCTGACCGTGTCGGCAGTGCAGGGGTATTCTCAATGCAGGGTGCCAGCGGTGTCGGCAGAGCGGGGGTGCCAGCGATGTCCTCAGTGCAGGTTTGCTGACTGTGTCGGCAGTGCAGGGGTGCTGGTGGTGTCCTCATTGTGGGAGTGTCCGCAGTGTGGGGGTCGCTGATGGTGTCCTCAGTACGTTGGGAAGCAGTGCAGGAGTTTAGCAGTGGTGGTGTCGGCAGTGGGGGATGCTGCAGTGGGGGTGCCGGCGGTGTCAGCAGCGGGGGGAGCTGGCTGTGTCAGGTGGCGGGAGATGGCGGGCTCCATCTTTTTTCCCTCCCTTGTAGTGTTTTCAATGAGCTTAACGCTGAATGGCTGAGAGCCGTGACAGACGGCTCTTTCTGCCAATCAACGTTAAGCTCGCTGAAAACAAAACCTCGCGACTAGACAGAGGGGTCGCAAAGTTTTGCCTCGGGTCAGGGATCCGGGGCAGGCAGGGAGATCCGAGCTGCGCTCAGATCGCCCCGCATCCCCAAAATTCGGGTGGGTCCGATTCTCAGGGAACCGGACCCGCTCATCTCTAGTATTTGCCTTCATTGGTAAATGGGGGACCTTTTATACTTAAAAATGAAACAATCTCATTGCGTCCCGCCCACCCTTCCCACAAAGAATTGTATGAAAGCCCGATGCCGAAAGCCCAACTAGGGATTAAAGATAGGCGTCGAAATGCCAACGCCTGTCTTCAGCCCAGCACCAAAATCCCGACAGCCGGCATCCCGAACGAAGGTAGGCGGGGACAGGTTAGCATTAGCCACGGGTGGGGAGGGTTAGGTTAAAGCATTCCCAGGGGGGGAAATTAGGGTCAGGCACCCCCCGGGAGGGTTAGGGTTAGGTTCCGGGGACGGGGGTTAGGGTTAGGTTAAGGTGTGGGCAGGGGTGGTTAGGGATAGGCACCACCAAGGGAGGGTTAAGGTAGGGAGAGGGGAGAGTTAATACACTTAGGAGCACATGTCGGAATGTTGAATCTTCGGGATGTGGCTGATACTCAGCCGCCGGTATTTCACACCCATTCCGTATGAAACCTATTGTAAATGATAAGTAAACCTGTATTTTGGTCAGCATTTTACAGTCTACTGCATTTAGTGCTCCCTCTGGTAGATACTTGAGGATGACACCAAAGGTGGGAGAGTTAAATGATACGCGGCAAATTGCTTCATCAAGACCCTAGACCAGCCCCTGCACTGGGGCAGTTGCCAAAATTTGTGAGATCTAGGGGCAGATGTACGGAGCTCTGGAAAGTGATAAATTGGAGAGTGATAAACTACCAACCAATCAGCTCCTGTCATTTTTCAAACACAGCCTGTAACATGACAGCTAGGAGCCAAAGTGGCTGGTAGATTATCCTCCTCCAATTTATCACTTTCCAGAGCTTAGTACATCTCCTCCTAAGAGAGCTCACTGAAATGTGTGAATCTCCCAGATATTTCAGGAGAGTAGGTAATTATACTTACAAGTCAAAGGTGTATTAATGTCCAAGTGCCCCCCATGTTCAGCGCTCCTCCCCCCATGCGGTGGCTACACCCCCACCCTCTGCACGAGGTACCATCTTTCCAGTGATGTTTACAGGAAGATGTCACAGTGCCAGAGTCTTGGTTCTCTCTTGCGCTGGAACCGTCTTTCTGGAGATATCAATGGCTGAAAGAAGGCGCCGTGCACAGATTACAGAGGAGAGGGGGGAGGACCCCTGCATGGCACCAGAGAGGTGTCTGTTCTGACTGGAGGGTGTCTAGCCCCCCTTGACCTTGGGGCTCTTGTGCAGCACTCACCCTGTACCCATTATAAATATGCAACTGTTACAGGTGATGTCTTACCAGTGTGTAAGGGATGTACTTTGGTGCGACAACTAGGGGGTGCCGAGGGGGGTAGACTCGGACTTGCTGGAGGGGCCCGCAGCTGGCCCCTCCTCCCTCTTACATTACAGTGTGCTGGGCTGCACGTGGAGACTGCTCACAGCAGCAGCAGCAGTCTCCTATGACTGTAGGGGGAGTGATCACACTGATCGCGCCCCCCACTGGCTATGTGCCGGGCTGAGGGGGCTCACAGCACCCCCCGCCCATACTTGCCTTCTTTTTTTTTTTCTCCTTCCCGGGAGAAGCCCGGGGAGGAGCAGCAGGTGGGTTGCGACGGGTGCAGGGCCCGATGGTTTGCGTCATTAAGCCCCGCCCCTTTGTGATACATTGCCGCACATTTAAATAGGAGATGGGGCTAAATGACGCAATTCATGAAGAACCGCGTCATGTAGCTCCGCCCGCTACACGGGGACCCGTGATCGCCGCGGAAATTCTCCCCATTCTGCCCACTTCACTAGCAGGTGGGCAGAATGCGGGAGAAATGCCTACCTTTTCAGGGGTGCAGGTGGTTACCCGAAAAATCGGGAGCCTCCCGTGACTTCCGGGAGAGTAGATATGTATGCCCCCTGCCCCAGCGCACTTTTTTTTTTTCCTAAGGGGGCCCGCGTCTAGCCCCAAAGTGTAAAGCTGGGTACACACGTACACATGCTGCAGGTACCCGGCTGTTTAAATCCCCGCCCAGTTGAGCTGTCAAGCCCAGCACATTGGGCAGACGATATACGATACAAACACTTACCAATATAAGATAGATTAGCGGGTCAGCCACCCCGGCGACCTAGTGTGTACCCAGCTTAAGTATACACCGGTTTTTACTTGCAATGTGAAAGGCACAATTGAAATATATATGAGTTACACTGTGTAAATCTGTTTACATTAATACTCTTTTCCTGTGACATACGCTAACAATTGTGCACCCTGTGTACTGTATGTATAATATATCACAGCTGCCTTTGGCAGTATAAACCGCTTTGCTTATCAAATCTTTAGCCTGTGATAACCCTAATCAAAGCACCACAGTGTACACGTAAGAAATGAGATTAGATAAAGTTACGGCCTCTGCTTTACACTGCGCTCGGAATGAAATATAAAGCAGGCAGCAGAAAAACATGTACAATACAATTCTTGTTGAACCACAAGCACTGGCATGTCCTTCCAGTCAGGAGCTGACACTGTACGCTGGGACATGTTGTTCCACGGAATCAGTATGATTTACCGCTGGCCGCATGGCAAATCCCGGCAGCAGAAACCCGACAGAGGTGAAGATCCCGAACGTCTGAAGGTAAGTAATGTATTAACTAACCTAATCCCCCCCCCTAACCCTAACTCTCCCTTAGGGGTGCCTAACCCTAACCTCCCCCCAAGTGCCTAAACCTAACCCCCCATTCCCCGCAGCCGAACCCTGTCTCCCGGGGGGGTGCCTAACCCTAACCCCCCCCCCTGGGTGTGCCTAACCCTAACCTCCCCCCAAGTGCCTAAACCTAACCCCCCATTCCCCGCAGCCGAACCCTAAGTCTCCCGGGGGGGTGCCTAACCCTAACCCCCCCCCCCTGGGTGTGCCTAACCCTAACCTACCCCTTTCCCTAGCCTAGCCCTAACCCCTAACCTCTCGGGGGGGATGCCTAACCCTAAGTCCTCCCCGGGAGCCCCTAACCTAAACCCACCCCCGCGGCTGCCCGCGCCCGACGCCCGTCTTACCTTCGATCGGTAAGCCGGGTGTCGAGCTCCCGGTGTAGGTATAATGACAGACGTCAAGATTTCGATGCCTGTCATTTGTACCTTGCCGGGATTAGTCAGTCGAGAAGCCGGCGGTCGGCCTTGTGACTGTCGGCTTCCCGACTGCTTCCCTGTTCCACAGTATAAAGGAATACTTGCCAGCAGGAGTCTCCGAGATTCACTACCGACCGCAACTGCGATTCCGAACCCAATCGCCCGAATTGTTTCGTTCTGCACATGCATATACATCACAGTGTGAGTGCACGAACCAGCCGCTGTGATCGGTACTGAGATCGCAGAGTGATTGATAGGAAGTGCCGTTTGTGGGAGGTGACATGGGGGTGGTCGACGAAATGCAGACGTACCAGGGCATTTGAACGCCGTTGCAGGGGCGTGCATAAATTATCCACTGCAATGCCTCACACAGACTAAGGTCTCATACAGGGGCGTCTTAAGAGAGGTGGGGGCCCGTGTGCACTCACCGTGCGGGGCCCCCTCCTCTCTCTCTGGTGGCTGGCAGCTGACTGACGCGGCTGGCCAGCCACCGGAGCCTTAGTAGACTCCGGGCACTAGAGTGTGGACCGTGGCGGCCATCTTTCCGGTGTTCTGCGCATGCACAGTAGACTCCGGACACACTCTAGTGACCGGTGTTTACAGCGCATGCGCAGAACACCGGGACAATGGCCGCGGCGTTGACACCCGACGCGGGACCATGGGCAGGTAAGTTTAAAAAAAAATGGGTGCAGTGTGTGCGGGGGGC